>CM057341.1:595147298-596572385 GCA_030015575.1 Agapanthus africanus
TTATCATATATAGATATATAGCAATGATAGACATTACAGATCACAGATGAACACTTTGGATATACTAGGAATCCGCATTCCGTACGAGCCTGTAACGAAAAGCGGATTACACGGTCGCGATGAATAGCCAATACCCCACCCAAGACCCCTACGGATGCGGCAAACTACCCGCCAAGTACCCGAAGCGAAGCAACCTCCCTCAACAGCGTGAGTAGGCCACTCGGCACTTCGGGATACCCGGTAGTTTGTGCACCCCCTCCATGGGTCTATACTAGGAGCAAAAACAGTAAAAATTAATTATACAATGACGGCTACAACCCCGACCCGGTTGTGCGGCCATACAAATAATATTACATCAATTTACAACTTTTACAATGAATGAAAGAAAAAGAAACTCTCATCTCACACCCATTCCCGGCTATTCATCCGCGACAATCCACCGAGTTCATATCCACAAACCATCAACATTACAGATCACAGATATGTATAACCCCCACTAATCGACTTATAGCGATTATTAGACGTTCAATATATATATCACATCACAGATAATATCCATTAGCCAAAGTCTACGGAATATCGATCAAAGATTTTTAACCACCCCAAAAGTCAATTTGCTCTCTGGAAAATCTGGGTGGAAAAAACATGCATTAAAAATCCCAAAACATCCAAACTAAAACACTGCACAAAACCCGATCCAGTGACGAGTCAAAACCGCGGCGGAACCGCGGCAATGAGCATGTCATTGCCGCGGAACCGCGGTCGTTTGATCCATTAACTGGATCGTTTTTCTGTAGTGTTTTCACAAAACCCTGAGACGATTTTTCATATATTTTAAATCACCTTTTGAGCAGTATGAAAATCGACAGAAACTAGAGGTTTTTGCGGATGTGTTTTGCGACTTTTTTCCGATCGATGTTCTAAACACTTTGCTAACTTACTAGTTTATGTCCACATTGCTCATCCCGGTTCTTACGGGGAGACGGAAACGACGAAAAACAATGATTTGGCGCAAGGCAACATGGACTTAAAGCACGGATCTTTGCTAAACTAGAAACTAGTAAACAATAAGAGGCTATAACTACTATGCTGTAGAAAGTATACCTCACGAAACCGGTCCTTCGGGTCATCATTCCACTGTCCCGCTCGTCCATCCAAGCTCCAAGTGTCGATCCGGACCTTGGGCACCTCCGCGGCCTTCTTGAGTCAAAGACGATCCACCCGAGAGATGTACACCGAGCTCCATCTCGAGCCGAGGCAACTAAGGCAAAGAGATTGCTAGTCAAGAAGCCTTAGGATGTGTAGAGGAGATGTATGGATGTGTTTGTCAAGTGGAATCCTTTTTCTCTCAACACATGAGATCAAAGGAAGAATCAAGAGGAGGAAGAAGGAGGAGCAACCATGGAAATGTTTCTCATTTCTTTTCTATGAGAGAGAATGAGAATGAACAAATGAAAAGTTTTTTTTTAACCAAGAGAAAACACAACCATGGTTGCAATAATACTCATTTTCATCATTATTAATCTTATCATGATAAAGTTGATGGCACTAATGACATGACCATTTTCATAACAAAATGAAACAGAAAACCAAAGAATACTTTAGACCCTTCAAGAAGATCCAAGTCAACTTTGGTCAAACGGTCAACAAAGTCAAGATGGTCAAATGGTCAATGTAATTAGCCACAACATAATTATCAATAAAAGGATTAGTAAATAATGTCCCCGGCTCATAATGCTTTTGACCGAACCAACTGTCAAAACCCTAATGAGGCACCTCCTCCTTCTCCACTCCACAAATCTGTGCATACACACCCTGTCCCCGGCTCATAATGGTTTTGACCGAACCAACTATCAAAACCCTAATGAGGCACCTCCTCCTTCTCCACTCCGCAAATCTGTGCATACACACCCGCATCCACATTCCGTAGAATGCGAATGCACATAAGACAAAACAAATCCATCTGTGCAATACTAGAATCCAGCTTAAACCAAAGCCCACTAGTATTGCCTGCCCGAACAGCATACGCACACAAGTGTACGCAAGTGATCGCAGCCCTACCGTAAAACCATACGGCCTCTACACGTTTCGCTCAATGCAGGGAAACTCTCTGTGTGGGACTCTAAAGACTCGACACTATGCTGGCAGTGGGTTTAACCACAGACCGCAAGCGGCACTAGCTGTACGTAACGGTTCCCAGGTAGATGTCGATAAGAAGGCCGATGAGGTAAACCCATCCGAACTCCTACTGAGCCTGTATGTGATAATCTCCGTACAGTCCGGTCTGTTCGTTTGATACATCGCATGGTGGGCCTAAGGGGGCGGTGAACGTCAGTCCCCTAATAGCGGTACAAGTCGTGTCCGAGTGTAGCCCAAAACACCCTGAGATAACACTGGAAACCAACCAGTATATCTCGCTTGCCCTGGCCAGGGACTACTCGTGTAATGGCTCTCCTCGACACAGCGCGATGTCAACCCCCAATACCGGGAGAGACGAATCCTGTCTAACCGTTACTGCCTCCAAGTGCTTCGGGACTGCACCCAACTACTACCTGTTTGCACGACTCCTTTGAGCCGTGGTAGGGTAGTAATCTAAGTACAGTGGGAACACACTCGAGGCAAAGTGACAGTGTCAAGTCGGCGGACTAAGCTGTACTCATGTCACCTGGGAACTGATAACTGACGATAGGTATAATACCAACCAACAGTTCCCGACGAGTCCTGTCCAGTGTACTCGTAACCGCATACTATCTCAAGTACGACGTACTGACGGCTGTGGGACAGACCGTCTCCCCCGCTTGGATGAGAAGCGCATACGCTAGTCTACTCCGGAGTATCGATGCCCTGTCTCGATAGTCCAACGACTAGGGACCTGTATAAGGATGTGCTTATGGATTACCCAGCCCCCACGAGTGTGAGCGCCATCACAACGCTGGTAATCAAGCAAAAATCCTAAGGGCTCTACTAATATGTATATAAGCGATATGCTAAAAGAAACACATGCACATATTGAAGTAGAGACAAACCAAGTAGCATACTACCATTTTGAGCAAGATTGTCTATACAACTGTGAATATCCCAAGCTTCCATTAAGTAATATACAAGCTAGTATGATACAGTAATAGCATCTAGGGCATATACACTAACACAGGTTAGTCTGTAGACCCAAGATCGTCATAGAGTCTTGTGTGTTCTCCCACTGTGCTTTGATTTCCACCTTACTACGGCTCTACTGAGTCGTGTAAACAGGATGCTTTTGGGTACATTCCCGAGACACATGGAGACAATGAGCGATATGAGGGGTTTCTTCTCTCCCAGTATTGGAAGTTGATGTTGTGCTATGCGCGATTGGCTTTGACTCGAAGTCCCTGGCCAGGGCTGATGAGATTTACTGATAAGTGTTATCAGTAGTTTCTCGACCGACCATAGACCATATCGGCATGACTTATTGAGTTTTTAGGGTTCGACGATTCCATCCCTACACTTGATATCCAACATATCAGACGAAGACACCAGACTGTGCGGTTAGTGTTACCAATGGCTCTATGGGAGTTTTGACAAGTTCGCTTGTTGTTCTTCTGTTCGTACAATACCTGGGAGCCATTATGTGCAGCTAGTACCGCTGACGGTTTGTGGTATCTGATATGATCACTACCTACTGCTAGCATATTGTCGAGTCTTAGAGTCCCACAAAGGGGTTTTCCGAACTCAGGCGAAATGAAGTGGGAGCGCATATAGAGATATGTGTCGGGGGGCTTGATTAAATGCGAGTATTTGATACCACATTTAATCTAGCGGATTTATTAGTCGGGTTATATGTGATATGACCGGGTTATTAAATCAATTATTGATTTTATAAAATGACTAATTTCTTTTTGTAAAATCCTTTCTTTAACTTTTTATATTTAAATATATATATATATATATATATATAAATAAGTATATGTGTGTGTCTATTATCATTATATATATAAACATGTATTTGTAAAAGGTCTCATGGTTGATGATACATACAACATGGGTGTGCAAGACTCACATTGGAGTTTTATTTGTTTTTTTAATTAAATAAATATGTGCCATGGCTTCTACATTGTTCTCAAAATATCTCCCCTCGTGACTCACAATTCCACTCATATTTATTTAGTTAAATATCTAAAAATATCTACATGGTTCATTTATTATTCTTTCGTGAGTTGAGTTAAGTACAAACCCTAGTTGCTTCTTCTTCTTCTTTATTCACTCACTAGGTTCTGAGAAAGAAGAAAAAGGAAGGATTTTTCAAGAGATAAAAATTCCCACTTCACCAATCTATACTACTCTAGAACATTAGTGTAGGTTGTTTAGCTTCATTCATCCTAGTTTTGTGAACTAAACAGCTTGAGCTAAGAAACTCCGGGTGGATCATCGTAGACAACGAAGGACTTTGAGCGGAGTTGATCAAAGCTTCGAGTGGAGCCATAGGAGTCCAAAGAGAGCGAAGGAGTTGACTACAAGGGTTATAGTTCTGTATCTTTTAGCATAGACTTCTTTTATTATTGCTTTTACCCTAATCTCTAGTTTCGATTCGAAGTTTGTTTGTATTAACCCTCTAAAATTTGAAAAGTTCATTACTTTATGTTGTTTAAACCTAACTTAAGGCGTTACTACACACTAACATGGTATCAGAGGCTAGCTAGAGTTTTAGGGTAAACTAGACAGCGTTTAAAAACTTAATCGGACATGAAAAATACGATTTTTACATGCTCACTAGAAATTTTTTCAAATATTGGAATTTTTAGGTTTAAAAATATTCAGAAATTAGTGCAGGGTTTACTGTGGATCCCCAAGAAGAACGAGTGCCTAACTCAACACAACTACCGCGGAACGCGGTCAAATAAGGACATTTGTGGCAGTTCCATGGCGCCGTTGGTAAGGCTTGGACCGTGCCTTCTTGTGCCGATCCGTATGTACTATCTTTGCTCTCTTAGAATTTTTAAAACAGGCTCAAGTGTTGAAATCTGTGTGACCAGTGGATATGTTGATGTGTTGATTGATATATCGAACGCCGTCTGTACTTTGTGAATGTGATACAATATTTGGAATCTACGCTAACTAGTTTTGGGAAAATTAATTGGTTATTTGTAAATATAACATTTCAGTCTCGTTGGATATCGGGAATCTTGTTGTATTACTCGATCTCTTTTGAAAAAATGTTTTCATTATTAAGACCTAAATGTAAGATCTACAGTGTTAGCATGAAATCCAGGGTATGTGATATTCCGAGTTTGTGATGTCTAAGATAAAGTGCGGATTCCAAATGTTGTAGTTTTACATTTCTTTTCTGTGACCATAAGTGTAATATGTGGTGTATTTCCGGTTTCATTGCTATACGTCTACGACAATTGGGATACGAGTATTTACTTACGTTGATGACATATGATGTTATGTGTTGCTGTGATACGATGTATAAGATCGTCGTGATTGAATGGTTGGGGATTTTATTTGAGACGAGAGCTTTTCTTTTCATTCATGTAAAATTCTTTGTATGTAATATTCTTTTATTGGGGCACTTCCGGGTTGAGGATGATGTTACCATTTAATGTATATTGTTTACTTTTCTGCATTAGGATAGACCCAAGGAGGGGAGCATGGTGACCGGGTTTTGGAGACTAGTGGGAGGCCATCTCGAGGAGTCGAGACCGGGTCTCCTAACTCCAGAATTGGTTGGGTCACATGCCGCTCTCGTAGGGGTATAGGGGTGTGGGCTTGGCTATTCATCACGACCGTGGTATTCGTATTTTCTATTGTAGGCTAAATATAAAATACGGACTTCCTAGTATATCCTATATTTTCATATATGTTTTTCTGCTACTGATTATTCTGTGATGAGATTACTTATTAAATATCTAAGAAGAATGGAATATTATTATATATATGATATATAATAAACGTTGCTTATGTTTTGCATCCACGCTAGTCTTGCCACGCTATGCCGTTAGTTAAGTAATCTAACGGTACATAACGGGACACTGTGGCGAATTCGGATGGCATAAGTGTACGTTCTATTTTTCGTTTCTTTTCTGTGATGGCTTAGGAACTTAAATGATGGGACTACATTAGTGAGATTAATGTAAAGAAAAAGAAACCTAAAGATGTTGTAGAATCGGATTTGAAACCCACTCGGCCTTTTTATGAAAAAGCAAGTTTCAAAAGATGCGGAGCTTAAGCCAATCCTTTTCTAAACTATTTTGATTCTACAACGAGATCAAGTTCAGAGCGTCAATGGTTTTCATAAAAACCATCCGCAACCCTCCATCATTTTAGGAAGCAGAGTACTTATTATTCATGCTACATATGTTGATCATAGTCAATGCGTAGTGTACGGTAGCCAAGTGATGTCTTCCTTTAAAGTATATGATGCGATTAGTTAGGACATTCATGTGATTATGTTGATTATAATCAAGGATTATATGGGTGGGTCTAGTTAATCACGAAATGACAGGTAGAACATGACTAGTGCTTATGATATGTTGACCATAGCCAAGGTCATAAGAAGCTAGGGGTAAAAATCACATCGGGGGTTTCAAGTGTTGAAATTTGCTATGAGATTGCATACCTTCAATATGATAGTTGGATCCCGATCCCACTGTGAGTAAGAGTTACTCTTAGAAGAGTTTTGCACTTTACAATTAGCTAATACAGTAGGTGTCTAGAAAGGTGTCAACGGGGTTACACCTCTGGGAAAATGAGGTTTATTTTAATTAGGTCCGTGCGAAAGCACGGGGAACCTCCCTCAAAGTACCGACACTAGCCTGGATGACCGGTTAGCAAAACTATAGAATGTATTTAATCCTGGCTAGTTTTCTTTTTGAGGTTTTGAAAGAAAATTTGATAAAAGCAGTAGGAGACATCGATTAGATAAGATTATAACCAATCTAAATCTTTGCAAGAGCATTTCGCTGAGTGTTTTCTTTTCTCTCTCCTAATGGCAGATACCTATGACGGGACATAAGCTTCTGTTAGAGAAAAACAAACTGACATGACCGAATTATAAAGAATGGCTGGGGAACCTGAACATTGCACTCACACATGATAAAGTATCATATGTCCTCACTGCCAAAGCCCCACCCATCCCAGCTCCTGAATCATCTATTTCGGATAAGGAGATCCGAAAAACATGGGATATTGATTGTGACACGGCCAAGTGCCTCGGGCTTGCTTCTATGGACAATGTACATTAGAAGCAGCATGAGAAGATGTATGTTCAATCCATATTTCTTCATACAAAGGAGTTGTATGGAGAGTAATCTCGGACTTTACGCTACGAGGCATCTAGAAAGCAGTTTCAGATGAGGATGGCTTCTGGCACATCAGTAGGTGAACATGTCTTGAAGATGATTGGTCTTATAGAAGAACTTGAGGACCTACGATGGACCATGGAGAATGAGCAATATATTGGTATTGTTCTACAGCCTCACCCCGCTACCTTTTCTCTATTCATAGTGAACTTCAATATGAACAATTTGGAGAAATCACTGCCTGAACCTCTCTATATGTTGAGAAATGCAGAGAGCACTCTTAAGACAGTGAAAACTCCCGCTCTGCTTGCTGGGCCATCTTCCTCTTCCATCACAAAAGCCAAGGCCAAGGGAAAGAAGAAGAAGAAACCCACCAAACCTAGAGGTGGAGTTGAAAAGGCGAAGGGGAAAGACAAATCCAGGGCCGCAGGAAGTGGAAAAGGAGAATATTTTTCTGCCACAAGTCATGACACTGGAAACGCAATTGTGCTTTGTACCTTGCTGATCTCAAGAAGAAGAAGCATACTGATGCTTCGGTTCAGGTGTGTTTGTAACTGAAAACCATTTTTCTATAAACTCTGCATCTTGGGTATTAAATACCGGTTCTGGTTCTCACATCTACAATTGTATGTAGGGATTGAGAAACAGTAGAGTTTTGAAGACTGGTGACTATTAGTTATATATATACCCTAGAGGCCATTACTGTACATGCGATGTATATTGTAGTGGATGCTTGGACATACATAGGGAGGACCTTCTTCTCGACATGATAGTATGCTATCTGGTTGCACTTTATCTTAACATGTACACTTATTATCTCTCTATTACATGTTGATAAAGCCCTTCGGATAAGTACTTGACTACCAGGATTATGATGCATATCATACTAGTGTGGACAGAGTAGTCGGTAAGTACATCCTTCAAATGTTCCTAGTCGAGGGTGTATCGAGACAGGGCATCGATATACCAGAGTAGACTAGCGTATAGCTTCTCGACCCATGTAGATGGGCGATGGATGATCCCATATCCATTGGTTTTTGAAATCAGAGATAATATACGGGTGCTCAGTGGAGACTGGGTACACTGAACGGACTCGCCGAGAACTCCTAGATGGTATTATACCTATCGTCAGATAGCAGTTCTCTGCTGACACTGGTACAGGTTAGTTTGTAGACCCGAGATCGTCATAGAGTCTTGTATGATTCTTACTGTGCCTTGATTTCCACCTTACCACGTTCAAGAGAACATGCAAAATGGTGGCTTTTGGGTACAGTCCCGAGTCGCATGGAGGCAATGAGCGATAGGAGGGGTTTTGTCTCTCCCGGTATTAGAGGTTGATGTTGCGCTGAGCCCGATTGGCTATAACAGGAAGTCTCTGGCCAGGGCTGATTAAGAGATATACTGGTAAGTGTTATCAGTAGTTTCTCGACCTGTTATGAGCCTCACATCGTCATGACTTATCGAGTTTCTGGGGTCTGACGTTTACCACCCCTAGACGAGATATGCGACATATCAGACGAAGAGACCGGACTGTACGGTAGTGTTACTGATTGGATTCGCAGGAGTATTAGCAGGCTTGCTTGTTGATCTTCTGATCGCTCAATACCCAGGTGGCCGGTACGTTTAGCAGACCGCTTGCAGCTTGTGGGTGTTTGATATGATCATCACCTACTGCCGGCGTATTGACGAGTCTTCAGAGTCCAACACAGTGGTTTTCTGGCTCAAGCGAAACGGAGTAGGAGCACAAATGTTATATGTGCGGGACCGAGATTAATACGATATGTGATACCGTATTTTATTCTTACGATATGAGACATATGTCGGTTATATGAGATATAGCCGAGTTATCGGATCAAGTGTTGATGCGATAAGTTGTTACATTTGATATTAGTCGGTTATATGAGATATAGCTGGATTATTAAATTAAGTGTTGATTTAATAGTTTAATGTATAATTATATATTTAATATATTAAGTTACATTAACTAATACTTGCTAACTTATGATTTCTTTTTCTCACTTTGTGCATAAGTGTATATGTGATAAATATTTGTGTACATGATACTGTGTCATGCTTGATGATACATGCGACTTGGGTGTGTGTGTGACTTACACCATGCTAGGGATTATCTAGGGTTTTATTTATTTAAAGTTATTCAAAAATGAGTTGGACTTTGTCATGGCTTAAAGCTCGTAGAAGCTTATGGATGCTTTGACTTAGTCAACCATTTTTGTTTTGTTTAAGATATTTATAAACCCAACCAATTATCCTAACCATGGTTATTTCTCTATAAGGGTTAGCATATGATGCTTAACTCACCCATGGTTGCCATTCACACTCTCTCATGAGTTCATTGTTCTTCTTCTTCATCAAAGAAAAAGCCCACCAGGTTTTTTCTAAGTGAAGAATTAATGTGAGAAAAATAAATCTAAAATGAGTAAAATTCCTACTTTATCGTCCTCTACTACTTGCTATTTATTATAGGGTGTTTGCTTCACTAATTCCACAATTAGTGAAGGGGTAGCTTGGGTTAGTGTCTCCTCGACGTAGATCATCTTCGGCCTCGAAGACTTCGATGCAAGTTTGTTCATTTCTTCATGGGAGCCTGCTAGAGTCCGGGTGTTCATGATCATAGCGAAGGGACTACTACACAGAGCTAATGAAATGAAGGACCGGTCTACAAAGGTTGTATTTCTTGTTCACTTTAGTTGCAAAGTTGTTTGCATTTGATTCGTCGCATTTTCTACTATACGATTCTTGGTTAGGGTTTGCTAGTACGGCTAAAATTTTAATTTGGCATGAAAGATGCCTCCCGAAACCTCGCATCCATGCTAGGAAACCCTGCAGTGGTATCAAAGCCATGCTAGAAAATTAGATGATGTTTGTTAGATTACGAAACCGAAACGACTCCGAAACTTGCAACACGAAACCCAGTTTCTGTCGATTTTAAAAGGTCTTCAAATTTTTTTTAAAGAACTGCAGAATATTGTATGAGATATAACATGAACACCATGGAAATTTCAAGGGGGTTGCTCAAATTTTGGCCGAGCACAATGTATTAAAATCCGAGGGGGCCGGCCAAATAGTGCAATTTTGAGTTGAAATTTTTAGGGTGTTCCAGAATCTGGGTTTTGGTGTTTCAGGTGTTTGTTTTTTCTAAGTTTGCATTCAGTGTGATCTTACACTATAAGAAATTCGTAGTGTTTCATATTCGTAGTTTTAACATTGTTTCGGGGATTCGCATGTTATCTAGGAGAAGTTAAAAAGTTCGATCGAATGTCAAAAACCTAATTTTCTAAGTTTAACATATTCGGAAAAACATGCTAGTAATTTTGTGAACCCTCTAGAAGAATGAAACCCTAAATCGACTTTTTTGATCGCGGAACCACGGTCATACCCTACGGTTTGCCGCAGTTCCGTGGCGACATGAGTGAGGCTTGGGTCTGCTCTTCTACGGCTGGTGCAAAGATACTGTGGCATGTTCTGGGTATTATTAAACTGTGCTCAAGTGTTGAGCTCTCGGGGATGTAGGATTCCTAGGCACACTAATGAGGTATCACAAGGCATCAACCATGCCAATTTCAAATTTTACGGGTGCCGAGAAACCCTAATACGGATCGTTAACTAGAATTCTAGGCGAATAAGCAACTAGTTAACAGCTTAACTAAAGGGAAAACGGAAATACAACCTTTGTAGATCCGGTCCTCCACCTCCATAGCTCCGCAATGAAGTCTCCTCGCTGTCCAAATGGAAACCCGGGCTCTAGCGTCAAGATCAAGCTCCCACTTCACCAAGTCATGAAACTTGTGAAGAAAACACACTCTACTACTTGGCAAGAGGTAGAGGATGAAGAAATAGGAAGTGGGTTCACTTTAGAATTGGATTTCTCACTCATTTCATCAAGTTACCATTGATGAAGTCTAGGTTTTCTTCTTGAAGAAGAAGAAGAAGAAGCAAAGAATATGATAAGTCTTTTAAAAAGTAAAATAATATGAATACTTATCATATCCTAACCCTAGTTAAGTGTAGAGAATAGACCAAGGTTTGTTTAAATGGTTAGGGTTAAGCATGAAGACAAAATGGTTACAAAGTCAAACCTTCATGAAGATTCAACTACAAACAAAGAAAGCCACCATTTTCTCTTTATTCTTTCCAAAATAAATAAATAAATAAGAAAGAAAAACAAAACCCTAATCATTAACTTAACCATGGTTTAATCTTTACACTTAACCAAGTTAACATGTATCATCAAACATGATACAAACAAGTGCACAAAAGTATATCACATATACAACTTGTGCAAAGCATGCGAGAAAATCCATTTAAAATGAACCAATACTAGTTAATGCAAAGTAATATATCAAATATATAATTATGCATTAAATCATTAAATCAACACTTGATTTAACGATCCGGTCACATCGCATATAACCGACTAATATCCAATGTATCGACTTATCGAATCAATCCTTGATTCGATAACTAGGTTATATCGCATACAACCATATCGATACATTCATCGCGAGAATAGAATACGGTATCACATACACGCATTATTCTCGGTCCCGCACATATCTCATATGCGCTCCTATTTCGTTTCGCTTGAGCCAGGAAACCTTTGTGTAGGACTCTAAAGACTCTTCAATACGCCGGCAGCAGGTGATGATCATATCAAGCACCCACAAGCCGCAAGCGGTCTGCTAAACGTAACGGCCACCCGGGTATTGAGCGATCAGAAGATCGACGAGCAAGCCCGCTCACACTCCTGTGAATCCAACCAGTAACACTTACCGTACAGTCCGGTCTGATCGTCTGATATGTCGCATATCTCGCCTAGGGGTGGTAAACGTCAGACCCCAATAGCTCGATAAGTCGTGTCGATATGAGGTCTATAACAGTTCGAGAAACTACTGGTAACACTTACCAGTAAATCTCAGCAACCCTGGCCAGGGATTTCCGGTTATAGCCAATCGAACACAGCGCAACATCAACTCCCTATACCGGGAGAGACGAATCCCCTCCTATCGCTCATTGCCTCCATGTGATTCGGGACTGTACCCAAAAACCACCGTTTTGCACGCCCTCTTGGACGTGGTAAGGTGGAAATCAAAGCACAGTGGGAACCACACAAGACTCTATGACGATCTCGGGTCAACAGACTACTCTGTACCAGTGTCACCTGAGAACTGCCATCTGACGTAAGGTATAATACCATCTGGGAATTCTCGGCGAGTCCGTCCAGTGTACCCAGTCTCCGCTGAGCACCCGTATATCATCTCTGATGTCAAACACCAGTGGATATGGGATCATCCATCGCCCATCTGCATGTGTCGAGAAGGTATACGCTAGTCTAATCTGGTATATCGATGCCCCGTCTCAATATACCCACGACTAGGGACTTTGAAGGATGTACTTATGGACTACCATGTCCCCACTAATATGATCCGCATCATAGTCCAGGTAGTCAAGTACACATCCTAAGGGCTTTACCAATATGTAACAGAGAGACAATCAGTGTACACGTTAAGGTAAAGAGCAACCAGATAGCATACTATCATGTCGAGCAAGAAAGTCCTCCCTATATATGTCCCAGCATCCACTACAATATACATCCTATGTATAGCAATGGCCTCTAGGGCATACATATAACTAACAATCTCCCACTTGCACTAGGGCCATCTGATAGCAGTGGTTGTAGTATCTCATACTCAACCATCCCATAATAGTCTCTCTCTGGGAAAAGGCCTTTGTGAGTGGATCCGCCGTGTTGTCCTCTGAGTCTACTCTCCTAACCTCGATCACCCTGGAGATCAACTATCTCCATGATCAGGTGATACTGCCTTAGAATATGTCTGGATCACTGATGGGACGCGCGTTCCTTGGCATAAGCCACAACTCCATTGTCACACAATGGGAGGAACTAAGTTCATCTCATGAACAAATATACATCCAGACTGCCTCTTTGGTAGCATCTTAAGTAGCGATGTATCCAGCCTTTATCGTCTAGTATGCCACGGTATCTAGCTTGGAACTCTTCCAACATACCGTCCCTTTACTGAGGGTAAAGACAATGTCTGTGACTGACTCTCAGTCGTCCTTATCACCCTGGAACCCTTCCAGTGATTCTCCCCAGGATCGGTTGATACCATCACACTACAACTAGTGAGAATCCTAACATCCAATTAGATCTATCTCATAGATCCAAAACCCAGGATTTAGGAGGTATCACTTTGATCCTGTATGGAGAATCATTTTGATAAGTGGAGATTGACAGAGCGTAGCATAAGAAACTCCTTCCCTATCAAGAGTATGTCATCCACGTACTCTACGAGGATCGTCACCATACTCCCTACTACCTTTTTGTTTATACAAGGTTCATCTACCATTTTGATGATGTCAACTTCTTTGACTAAGAAATCAAAACAGATGTTCCAACTCCGCGATACCTGCTTTATCCTATAAAGCATCTTGTACACGTTTCCGCTGCCCCCACTGTCTACGAAGCCCTCTGGCTGTGTACTTACAGACGTTCTCATTTAAAACATCATTTAGAAAAGCAGTCATGACACCCAACCACCAGATATCGTAGTCATGGTATGTAGCCGTGGCAAGTAGGATCTGGATGGACTTAAGCATAGATCCTTAGAAAAGGTTTCAACATAATCCATACCTGGTCAATAATGCAAACCCTTTAATAAGTCTAGCTTTGAAAGTCACAACTTTTCCATGTACACCAAGTAATTTTCTCAAGATATACTTGCTCCTGATGGGGATTTAACCCTTCAGATAAAGCAACTAAAGTCCATACTTTGTTGGTGTATAAGGATTCCATCTCAGATCACTAAGCATCCAGCCATTCTTACAGAGTCCCACTCCTGATGGCCAGGTCGAAACTAGTTGGGTCATCATCTCATGATGCAATCCTCGCTCCCACTGTCATAGAGTAACTGAAGTATATCTCAGGTGGGTGAGGAACCCTACTAGATCGGCGGAGAGGCCGAGGTTCGTTGGAAACTATTGAATCCTTTGGTTTTACGAAATCATCTGTTGTAGTTTGTATAGCTGGAACCTTTCCAGTTCTACATAACTGACCTTGCCTCGAGTTTTTCCGGATTTTGCTTTTAGACATAGGCCGGACAACCCCAAATCTTAACTAACTTAAGATATGGGCTCTTCCCTTTCCATATCACATATGAAGTGGTAGGCATTGATTTGATTCGAACCTAATTCAATAGGTATGAATCTTCTCAAGTGCATAACTCCCAAAAGGAAAATAGGAAACTCAGTAGTACTCATCATAGAGCACACCTTATCATATAGGGTGTGATTGCTCCACCCCGATATACCATCGTGCTATGGTGTATACGGAGGAGTAATGCTGAGAGAGAATCTCATTCTCCTTTAGAATAGTCCAGGATTTCCGTGCTCAAGTATTCTCCTCCTTGATCTCATTAAAGGACGTAATACTTATACCCGTTTTGCTTCTCTACTTCTAAATCATATTCTGTGAATATCTCAAAAGGTTCGGACTTGTGTTTCAACAGGAACATATGTCTGAATCTTGAGAGATTATCAGAGAATGTAATGAAGTACAAAGAACCGGTCATGGCATGTGTAGACAGGGGACCTTTATACATCAACATGCATCATCCCAAGAGTTCACTAACTCTTTCTCTGTTTCCAATAAACAGAGCTGGTGTCATTATATCTTTGTGACATGACTGGCAAGTTTCACAAGATGTAAATTTAAACTGATTTAAATATGCATCTACATGTAACTTTAGCTAGTCGGGTCGCATTGATATGACCTAGTCTACAATGCCTCAAGAAGGATTCGTTCATTTCTGAACTCTTCCTCTTTTGTGTGTTCCGTATACTAAGAACTGTAGTTTGATTTAGAACATTAATGCTTTTAGATAACGTGCCTGAACCGATCAACTTTTGATCTAGGAAATGTTCAAAACATTATCCAACAATACAAAATTTTATCATTTCTTTAGTATTAAAGAGAGTGATATGATTTTGTATATCAGGTTCGGTATCTAATAACATTCGTTCAGAATCAATGTATTTGGAATACAGGGTGACAGTGACCAACAGACTTGGCTGCAACACTTGCCCCGTTTTCTGCTTCATGAAACATATCACCCGTTCTCAGTTCTCTACCTATCTGTAGCCCAATGTAACAGATTACATATCTGGAATCCTGATCCGGTATCATATACCCAGGATGCGGAGGATACTGAGAAACAGTTCTTTGTAACGAACACACCCGAAGATGATGCATCAGCATGCACTCTCTTCGTTTGGGCGGCACGGGAATTCTGGTAATCCCCAATTTCCTGCTCTATCTTATAACAATTATAAGTTGGAGCGGGACCAACGTTCCCCAGCTCAGTATAACAAGCGGGTTCGGTCAATACATCCATATTATTATCTTGATTAAGGCGTGATATGGTCTCTACTTGGAGAGAGAGAGAAGAAAACACTCAGCGTGCGCTCTTGCAAGAATAGATTGGTTATTATTTTATCTAATCAGGATGGCTCGCACTGCTTTTTATCAAATCTTCCTTCAAACCCTAAAAGGAAAGACTAGCCGGGATTAATTACACACTATAAGTTCGCCAATCTTTCAGCCAGGCCAGTGTTGGTACTTTGAGGGAGGTCCCCCGTGCTTTCGCACGAACCTAATTAATGTAAACCTCGTTTTCCCAGAGGCGTAATCTCGTTAACACCTTTCTAGACACCTACTTGATTGGCTAATTGTAATGTGTAAAACTCTCCCAGGAGTAACTCTTACTCGCAGCGGGTATCGGGATCCAACTATCTCATAGAAGGTATGCAATCTCATTGCAAATTTCAACACTTGAAATTCCCGATAATATTTTGCCCCTAGCGTGCTATGACCTTGACGCATGCCAAACAACCCATAGTCCGCTAGTTAAGTTCAACCCGTACATTTCTTGATTGAATTAAACCCACCCGCACGACCCTTGACGCATGCCGAACAACGCCGTGCGAATACCCTAATCCAATCGCATCGTATGCTAGCAGATAAGCACTAGTTAGCTACCGTACACTACGCCTTGACGCATGCCAAACAACCGCAGCACGAATACTAACTAGTACTTATCTGAAATGACGGAGGGCTACGACAGGTTTTTCTGAAAACCTATTGCGTAATGAACTTGATATCGTTGTAGGATCGAATGAATTTTGAAATGGAATGTTTTTGAGGCTTTTCTAGTTTTGCTAAAGGAGTCACTCCCGGTGAAGGGATCGTCGGTCCTTTCCTCGTCGAATGAGGTGCGGGATATATCATATATATCACTGTGCAAAGCAAAAACTCTTAAAAGCAATCAAAAGACAAACCGAGTGTGTAGCATCTGCCAGTTATTGCTAAAGGAGTCACTCCCGGTGAAGGGATCTCGGTCCTTTCCTTATCGAATAAGGTGCAGGATATATCATATACACCGTTGTGCAAAGCAAGAACTGTAGCTACCTGTTTTATTTTGAAATTCGATTCTACAACATCATTAGGTTTCTTTTATTTCATTAATCTCATTAATGAAGTCCCATCATTTAAATTACCTAAACATCACAGATAAATACGACGTACACTTATGCCATCCGCATTCGCCTCGATGTCCCCTCGTGCACTGTTAGGTTAGGTAACTAACGGCAGAGCGGGGCAGGGCTAGCGCGGGTGTAAAACATAAGTAACGCCTATATAATATATCATATATACTATATACTGTATCCATCACAGAACATATCATATGATCACATCACAGATATCGCAGCAGAAGAATCATATGAAATATTGGATATACTCGGACGTCCGTGTTTTCAATACGAGCCTGTATAAAACACGGATTCCACGGTCGTGATGAATAGCCAAACCCACACCCCTAGACCTCTACAAGAGCGGCAAGCAACCCTACCAATTCTAGGGTTAGGAGACCCGGACTCGACTCCTCGAGATGGTCTCCCACTGGACCCTAGAACCCGGTTACTTAGGCTCCCCTCCTTGGGTCTATCCTAGTGCTCAAAAGGAAATAATATACAATGGGTGACATCTTCCGCAACCTAGAAGTGCCCCAATAAAAGAATATTACATACAAGTTTTTACATGAATGAAAATGAAAAACAATCATCTCACATAAAAAACCCCGGCTATTCAAACACGACGATCCAATATAACATATCCAGCAACACATAACATCACATGTCATCAACGTAAGTAAATATGCGCATCCTAATTTTCGTTGACATATAGCAACGAAACCGGCGATATCACATATTACACTTACGGTCACAAAAAAGAAAGTGTAAAACTACAATAGTTGGAATCCGCAATCTGCATAGATATCGCATGCCTAATCAAATGAATTCCTTAGACATCGCATGCCTAACAATCAAAAACCCCGCATTTTAGTCTCAAAATCGAAAACACTTTTCAATATTCGGGTAATTCAACAAGATTCCAACATCCTGATCGAATACTCGTCGCAAACTTTAGTAGGCGGCCGCACCCCTGATACCGTCGACGAAGTGCACCAAGGCGGAACACCGCTACCGCGAGCACCCGAACGGATGCTTTCGGCGACGGGGTTCTCCTACAGTCACTTGGTCGGGGCTATGGGGTGTAGCTGTCTATTAAGTTTACCGGGGGAGTATCCGCGTACGCTACGTGATTGCGACGGACTTTTGATCACATCAAAATTCCGTGGCAACCGATCAAGTGAGACTAAAGTGCTTGATTTATAACATTCATTCAGTTATCTCATAACTACTTGTGAATTCCAATTATTGTATCACATTCCAGATAAATAGAAAATGTTAAACTTTCCGATCGAACAATCGAACACCCAAGTTTTCCCGATACAGCTCAACACATGAAATAAGTCTAACAACATTCAGTTCATGCCTCAGTACCAACGGTCCAGCCGTAGAAGGGTCAAGCCAACGCCTCACATGTGGCACGCCGTACTGCCCCAAACCCTAAGGTTCAAAGGGCTGTTCAAGACGGTCACATAATCGAGTTAAGGTTTGTTGTCTTCTAGAGGGTCCATCGCGTTACTTGCACTACTTAGAACGTCTTTAAACCATGGAAAAATCCAACACTTGGAAATTTCCCGGCATGGGAAAAAGTGGGTATTTATATCCGGTCGAACTTTTTAACAGTTTCTAAAATATCCGGAAAAACATAAACGAAGTTAAATTATCCGATCAAATTAACGAATCCCCAATAAAACCCTAGAAAACTCAACACTTGAGTGGAATTAAAAAATTCACATAAAAAATTGCCAAGAAAGGACCTAAAGAATAAATATATGAAATTTGAGGGACTAAGTCCAAATTTGGGCCGCGGAAACGCCGCCAAACCCCTGGTTTGGCCGCGTTTCCGCGGTCGAATTATGGAATTAGGGGCCCAAACTTCACAGTAATTCTTAGTTTTTCCTGCTTACTTTTCTGCATATTTTTAATTCACAAAAATCCACGAATTTAAAAAATGTACAGAGAGCATTTTAGGGTTTGGGTTTCGGTCCGATCGGACTTCTAATACCGTTTACGTATCGCCTAAGGCTCTAGCTAGGCTCTGATACCACTGTAGGGTTCCTAGGCACACTAATGAGGTCTCACAAGGCATCAACCATGCCAATTTCAATTTTTACGGGTGCCGAGAAACCCTAATACGGATCGTTAACTAGAATTCTAGGCGAATAAGCAACTAGTTAACAGCTTAACTAAAGGGAAAACGGAAATACAACCTTTGTAGATCCGGTCCTCCACCTCCATAGCTCCGCAATGAAGTCTCCTCGCTGTCCAAATGGAAACCCGGGCTCTAGCGTCGGCTTCATCGGAGAAATGGGCGGACAAGGTCGTCGGCTTCGTGCCGAAGATGATCTACGTCGAGGCATCACAAGATCAAGCTCCCACTTCACCAAGTCATGAAACTTGTGAAGAAAACACACTCTACTACTTGGCAAGAGGTAGAGGATGAAGAAATAGGAAGTGGGTTCACTTTAGAATTGGATTTCTCACTCATTTCATCAAGTTACCATTGATGAAGTCTAGGTTTTCTTCTTGAAGAAGAAGAAGAAGAAGAAGCAAAGAATATGATAAGTCTTTTAAAAAGTAAAATAATATGAATACTTATCATATCCTAACCCTAGTTAAGTGTAGAGAATAGACCATGGTTTGTTTAAATGGTTAGGGTTAAGCATGAATACAAAATGGTTACAAAGTCAAACCTTCATGAAGATTCAACTACAAACAAAGAAAGCCACCATTTTCTCTTTATTCTTTCCAAAATAAATAAATAAATAAATAAATAAGAAAGAAAAACAAAACCCTAATCATTAACTTAACCATGGTTTAATCCTTACACTTAACCAAGTTAACATGTATCATCAAACATGATACAAACAAGTGCACAAAAGTATATCACATATACAACTTGTGCAAAGCATGCGAGAAAATCCATTTAAAGTGAACCAATACTAGTTAATGCAAAGTAATATATCAAATATATAATTATGCATTAAATTATTAAATCAACACTCGATTTAACGATCTGGTCACATCGCATATAACCGACTAATATCCAATGTATCGACTTATCGAATCAATCCTTGATTCGATAACTAGGTTATATCGCATACAACCATATCGATACATTCATCGCGAGAATAGAATACGGTATCACATACACGCATTATTCTCGGACCCGCACATATCTCATATGCGCTCCTATTTCGTTTCGCTTGAGCCAGGAAACCTCTGTGTAGGACTCTAAAGACTCTTCAATACGCCGGCAGGGTGATGATCATATCAAGCACCCACAAGCCGCAAGCGGTCTGCTAAACGTAACGGCCACCCGAGTATTGAGCGATCAGAAGATCGACGAGCAAGCCCGCTCACACTCCTGTGAATCCAACCAGTAACACTTACCGTACAGTCCGGTCTGATCGTCTGATATGTCGCATATCTCGCCTAGGGGTGGTAAACGTCAGACCCCAATAGCTCGATAAGTCGTGTCGATATGAGGTCTATAACAGTTCAAGAAACTACGGGTAACACTTACCAGTAAATCTCAGCAACCCTGGGTTTCCGGTTATAGCCAATCGAACACAGCGCAACATCAACTCCCTATACCGGGAGAGACGAATCCCCTCCTATCGCTCATTGCCTCCATGTGATTCGGGACTGTACCCAAAAACCACCGTTTTGCACGCCCTCTTGGACGTGGTAAGGTGGAAATCAAAGCACAGTGGGAACCACACAAGACTCTATGACGATCTCGGGTCAACAGACTACTCTGTACCAGTGTCACCTGAGAACTGCCATCTGACGTAAGGTATAATACCATCTGGGAATTCTCGGCGAGTCCGTCCAGTGTACCCAGTCTCCACTGAGCACCCATATATCATCTCTGATGTCAAACACCAATGGATATGGGATCATCCATCGCCCATCTGCATGGGTCGAGAAGGTATACGCTAGTCTAATCTGGTATATCGATGCCCCGTCTCGATATACCCACGACTAGGGACTTTGAAGGATGTACTTATGGACTACCATGTCCCCACTAGTATGATCCGCATCATAGTCCAGGTAGTCAAGTACACATCCTAAGGGCTTTACCAATATGTAACAGAGAGACAATCAGTGTACACGTTAAGGTAAAGAGCAACCAGATAGCATACTATCATGTCGAGCAAGAAAGTCCTCCCTATATATGTCCCAGCATCCACTACAATATACATCCTATGTATAGCAATGGCCTCTAGGGCATACATATAACTAACAGGGGAATTATGGGACTTCGATGATTCGATCGAAAATTTTAACCTCGTCCGGGTATCATGTGATGGGATACAAAACTTGGAATCCACAAATGTAGTTATGAGATAACTAGTTTGAATTTCATAAATCTAGCAATTTAGTCTCATTTGTTCGGTTGCCACGGGATTTTGATGTGATCAAAAGTCTGTCGCAATCACGTAGCGTACGTGGATACTCGCCGGGTTACCTTATTAGATAGCCATGCCCCATAGCCCCGAACAAGTGACTGTAGGAGAACCCCATCGCCAAAAGCATCCGATCGGGTGCTCGCGGCAGCGTTGTTCTGCCTTAGTGCACTTCGTCGACAGAATCGGGGGGTGCTGCCTTCTGCTAAAGTTTCCGACGAGCATTCAATTAGGTTGTCGGGAATCTTGTTGAATTGCCCGACTTGATATTGAAAAGTGTTTTTGAGATCGAGACCAAAATGCGGAGTTTATAATTGTTAGGCTTGTGATGTCTAAGGAATTCAATTGGTTAGGCATGAAATCCAAAGTATGTGATACATTGGGTTTACGATGTCTATGGTGGTTGCGGATTCCAACTGTTGTAGTTTTTCACTTTCTTTTCTGCGACCATAAGTGTAATATGTTGTGTATCGCCGGTTTCGTTGCTTTACGTCAAGCACAATTGGGATACGCATATTTACTTACGTTGATGACATGTGATGTTATGTGTTGCTGGGATATGTTATATTGGATCGTCGTGTTTTGAATAGCCGGGTTTTTTTTTATGTGAGATAAGAGTTTTTCATTTTCATTCATGTAAAAGGTTGTATGTAATATTCTTTTATTGGGGCACTTCCGGGTTGAGGATGATGTCACCATTGATGTATATAATTTACTTTTCAACATTATGATAGACCCAAGGCGGGGAGCACAAGTAACCGGGTTCTACGGTCCAGTAGGAGACCATCTCGAGGAGTCGAGACCGGGTCTCCTAACTCTAGAATTGGTAGGGTTGCTTGCCGCTCTCGTAGGGGTCTAGGGATGTGGGCATGGCTATTCATCACGACCGTGGATTCCGTGTTTTATACAGGCTTAATTTAAAACACGGAAATCCTAGTATATACAATATTTCATATGTTATTTTCTGCTACTCTGTGATGTGATCACTGTGATATGTTCACACAAATGCCTATATTGTAGGGTTCCTAGGCACTCTCTAGAGGTCTCACAAGGCATCAACCATGCCAATTTCAAATTTTACGGGTGCCGAGAAACCCTAATACGGATCGTTGACTAGAAATCTAGGCGAAACAGTAAACTAGTTAACAACTTAACTAAAGATAGGAAGCTACAACCTTTGTAGATCCGGATATCCACTTCCTTGGCTCCACGTAGGTGTCCTCTCGCTGTCCATCTCGAATCCCGGACTCGATCGTCGGCTTGATCGGAGAAATGGGCGGACTAGGTCGTCGGCTTCGTGCCGAAGATGATCTACGTCGAGGCATCACAAGTTCAAGCTCCGACTTCACAAATTTGTGAAACTTGTGAAGAAAACACCCAAAACAACTTGGCAAGAGGTAGAGGGTGAAGAAATAGGAGGTGGGTTCACTTTAGAATTGGATTTCTCACTTTAGATCTCAAGTTGCCATTGATGGCATCAAGCTTTCTATCTTGAAGAAGAAGATGATGAAGAAGAAAGAATATGATAAGTGTTGAATTAAAATGAAAAATAATTCAATACTTATCATAAGCAAACCATAGTTGAGTGTAGAGAATAGACCATGGTTACTTGGATGGGTTAGGGTTAAGCATGAAGACAAGAATGGTTTAGAAGTCAAAGCTTCATGAAGCTTCAACTAAAAACAAACATAGTCACCATTCTTATCTAAATCTTTTCCAAATAAATAAATGAACAAATAAATAAATAAATGAATATGCAAAACCCTAATTATCAAATTAACCATGGTTTAATTCTATACACTTAACTAAATTATCAAGTATCATCAAACATGATACAAATATGTGCACAAAAGTATATCACATATACTTCTTGCACATCAAGTGAGAAAATCCATTTAAAGTGAACCAATACTAGCTAATGCAAAGTAATATATCAAATATATAATTATACATTAAATCATTAAATCAACATTTGATTCAATGATCCGGTCATGTCGCACATAACCGACTAGTATCCAATGTATCGATTTATCGAATCAATGATTCGATAACTAGGTCATATCGAATACAACCAATCGATACATCCATCGCGAGAATGAAATACGGTATCACATACACGCATTATTCTCGGTCCTGCACATATCTCATATGCGCTCCTATTTCGTTTCGCCTGAGCCAGGAAACCTCTGTGTAGGACTCTAAAGACTCGTCAATACTCCGGTAGCAGATGATGATCATATCAAGCACCCACAAGCCGCAAGCGGTCTGCTAAACGTAACGGCCATCCGGGTATTGAACGATCAGAAGATCGACGAGCTAGCCCGCTCACACTCCTGTGAATCCAACCAGTAACACTTACCGTACAGTCCGGTCTGTTCGTCTGATATGTCGCATATCAAGTCTAGGGGTGGTAAACGTCAGACCCCAATAACCGATAAGTCGTGCCGATGTGAGGCTCATAACGGGTCGAGAAACTACTGGTAACACTTAACAGCAAATCTCTGATCAGTCCTGGCCAGGGACTTCCCTGTTACGGCCAATCGAGCACAGCGCAACATCAACCCCCAATACCGGGAGAGACGAAACCCCTCCTATCGCTCATTGCCTCCATGTGACTCGGGACTGTACCCAAAGACCACCGTTTTGCACGCCCTCATGGACGTGGTAAGGTGGAGATCAAAGCACAGTGGGAATCACACAAGACTCTATGACGATCTCGGGTCTACAGACTAACCTGTACAAGTGTCACCTGAGAACTGCCATCTGACATGAGGTATAATACCATCTGGGAGTTCTCGGCGAGTCCGTCCAGTGTACCCAGTCTCCACTGAGCACCCGTATACCATCTCTGATGTCAAACACCAATGGATATGGGATCATCCATCGCCCATCTCATGGGTCGAGAAGCGTATACGCTAGTCTACACTGATATATCGATGCCCTGTCTCGATACACCCACGACTAGGGACCTTGAAGGATGTACTTATAGACTACAATGTCCCCACTAGTATGATCTGCATCATAGTCCAGGTAGTCAAGTACACATCCTAAGGGCTTTATCAACATGTAACTATAAGACAGTTTAAAGAGACAAGTGTACATGTTAAGATAAAGAGTAACCAGATAGCATACTATCATATCGAGCAAGAAAGTCATCTCTATATATGTCCAAGCATCCAATATAATATACATCATCTGTACAATACTGGCCTCTAGGGCATACATACAACTAACAATCTCCCACTTGCACTAGGGCCAGCTGCTGTAGTATCGCATACCGAGCAT
Organism: Agapanthus africanus; assembly: GCA_030015575.1. Taxonomy (NCBI): domain Eukaryota; kingdom Viridiplantae; phylum Streptophyta; class Magnoliopsida; order Asparagales; family Amaryllidaceae; genus Agapanthus; species Agapanthus africanus. The sequence goes on from CM057341.1 coordinate 595,171,837, forward strand.
CCCGAAGAGTCTCTCAAACTGTATCTGGGGAATGGCCTTCATGAGTGGATCCGCCGTGTTGTTCTTCGTGTCAACCCTCCTGACCTCGATCTCCCGGCGATCAACTATCTCCCGGATCAGGTGATACCGCCTCAGAATATGCCTGGATCGCTGATGGGACCTGGGTTCCTTGGCCAAAGCCACCGCTCCATTGTTATCGCAATACAAAGGTATTGGATGCTCAATGGATGGAACCACTCCAAGTTCAGTAATGAACTTCTTGATCCAGACAGCCTCTTTGGCAGCATCGTTGGCAGCGATGTATTCAGCCTCCATCGTCGAGTCTGCCACGGTTTCCTGCTTGGAACTCTTCCAGCTAACCGCCCCTCCGTAAAGGGTAAAGACAAAGCCCGACTGCGACTTAGAGTCGTCCTTATCACTCTGGAAGCTCGAATCGGTAAAGGACTCCACTTGGAGTTCTCCGTTACCATACACCAAGAGCATCTCTTTAGTCCTTCGTAAGTACTTGAGAATGCTTTTCACAGCTGTCCAGTGACTCTCTCCAGGATCAGCTTGATACCTGCTCACTACACTTAGTGAGTATGCTACATCGGGTCTGGTACATAGCATCGCATACATGATAGAGCCTACAGCCGAAGCATAGGGTATCCCTTGCATGCGAGCTATCTCCAAATCAGTCTTGGGAGACATCTCTTTGGAGAGAGTGACTCCAGAGATCGTGGGCAAGTTCCCACGCTTGGATTCTTCCATACTAAACCTCTTTAGTATGGTGTCAATGTACCTGGATTGGGACAATCCCAAAATCCGTTTGGATCTATCTCTATAGATCCTAATTCCCAATATGCAGGAGGCATCACCAAGATCTTTCATCGAGAATCTTTGTGATAAGAAGAGCTTGACCGATTGCAGCATAGGAATATCATTTCCTATCAAGAGTATGTCATCCACGTACAATACGAGGAAGACAACCTTACTCTCTGCCACCTTCTTGTAGATACAAGGATCATCTGGATTTTTGACGAAATCAAACTCTTTGATAACGACGTCAAAGCAGATGTTCCAACTCCGCGATGCTTGCTTTAATCCATAAATGGATTTAAGCAGCTTGCACACCTTCCCGCTGCTCCCACTGTCTACGAAGCCCTCTGGCTGAGTCATGTACACGCACTCTTCTAAATCACCGTTTAGAAAGGCGGTCTTAACATCCATTTGCCAGATTTCGTAGTCATGATATGCAGCGATGGCAAGCATGATCCGGATGGATTTAAGCATAGCCACTGGAGAAAAGGTTTCGTCATAGTCCACACCTGGTCTTTGACGAAAACCCTTTCCTACAAGTCTAGCTTTGAAAGTCTCCACTTTCCCATCTACACCAAGTTTTTTCTTGAAGATCCACTTGCTCCCAATGGGTTTTACCCCTTCAGGAGCAACTTCCAAAGTCCATACTTTGTTGGTGTACATGGATTCCATCTCGGACCGCATAGCATCCAGCCATTTCACTGAGTCCCTACTCGTGATGGCCTGCTCGAAGCTAGTTGGGTCATCATCCTCCATGATGCAATCCTCGCTCCCTCTATCCATGAGAAAACCGTAGTATCTCTCAGGCTGGCGAGGAACCCTACTAGATCGGCGGAGAGGCTGAGGTTCATTGGGAGCTACTGAATCTTCTGGTTCCACTAAATCTTCAGTTACGGTTTGTGTATCTGGAACTTCTTCCAGCTCTACCACTTTGCCACTAATTTCCTTTTCAAGGAATTCCTTTTCTAAAAAGGTGGCATGTTGAGCAACAAACACTCTTTGTTCCTCACTGTGGTAGAAAAAATACCCATATGAGTTCTTTGGATATCCCACAAACTTGCAAAGAACTGACCGTGCCTCGAGCTTGTCCGGATTTTGTCTTTTGACATAGGCTGGACAACCCCATATCTTAACTCGTTTAAGATATGGCCTCTTCCCACTCCATATCTCATATGGTGTGGTAGGTACAGATTTAGATGGAACTTGATTCAATAGGTATGCTGCTGTCTCCAGTGCATATCCCCAGAAGGAAATAGGTAACTCAGCTGTGCTCATCATAGAGCGCACCATATCCAATAGGGTGCGGTTCCTCCGTTCAGATACACCGTTGTGCTGTGGTGTATATGGAGGAGTCAGCTGAGAGAGAATCCCATTCTCTTTTAGGAAGTCCAGGAATTCATTGCTCAAGTATTCACCTCCTCGATCAGATCGAAGGATTTTAATACCTTTTCCGGTTTGGTTCTCGACTTCTTGTTTATATTCTCTAAATTTCTCAAAAGCATCTGATTTGTGTTTCATCAGGAACACATATCCGAATCTAGAGAGATCGTCAGTGAATGTAATGAAGTACAAAGAACCATCCCTGGCATGTGTAGACATGGGACCGCATACATCACTATGTATCAGTCCCAAGAGTTCGGTAACTCTTTCTCCGTGTCCCGTAAACGGAGTTTTGGTCATCTTGCCTTTGAGACATGACTGGCAAGTGTCATAAGATGAAAATTCAAACGGATTTAAATATCCATCCTTATGCAACTTAGCCAGTCGTGTCGCATTGATGTGACCCAGTCTACAATGCCACAAGAAGGATTCGTTCAGTTCTGAACTCTTCCTCTTGTGTGTGTTTGTTATACTCAGAACTGTTGATTGGTTTAGAACATAAATGCCATTGCACAACGTGCCTGATCCAACCAACTTTTGGTTACGGAAAATGTTCATAACATTGCCCTGTAATACAAAATTATATTCCTCTTTACTCAATAAAGAAACCGATATAATGTTGCATATTAGGTTCGGCATGTAATAGCATTCGTTCAGAACCAATGTATTACCAGTTGATAATACAAGGTGATATTCCCCGACAGTCTTAGCTGCAACAATTGCACCATTTCCAACTCTAATGTCTTTATCACCTTCTCCAAGTTCTCTACCTTTTCTAAGCCCATGTAACTGATTACATATATGGGATCCTGACCCGGTATCTAATACCCAGGACGTAGGGCAAATGGAGAAACAGTTCTTTGTAACGAACACACCCGAAGAAAATGCATCATCATGTACTTTCTTCATTCGGGTGGCATGGGAATCCTGGTATTCCCCAATATCCTGTTCAGTTCTATAACTCTTATAGGAAAGAACGGAACCAACGTTCCCCAGCACAGTATAACATGCGGGTTCGGTCAATACATCCATATTATTATCTTTATTAGGGCATGAAATGGTCGCTACCTGGAGAGAGAGAGAAGAAAACACTTTAGCGTATGCTCGTGCAAGATCAGATTGGTTATTATCTTATCTAATCAGGATGGCTCCCACTGCTTTTTATCAAATCTTCCTTCAAACCCTAAAAGGAAAGACTAGCCGGGATTAATTACATACTACAAGTTCGCCAATCTTTCAGCCAGGCCTGTGTCGGTACTTTGAGGGAGGTCCCCCGTTTTTTCGCACGAACCTAATTAATGTAAACCTCGTTTTCCCAGAGGCGTAACCTCGTTAACACCTTTCTAGACACCTACTTGATCGGCTAATTGTAATATGTAAAACTCTCCCAGGAGTAACTCTTACTCGCAGTGGGTATCGGGATCCAACTATCTCATAGAAGGTATGCAATCTCATTGCAAATTTCAACACTTGAAATTCCCGATAATGCTTTTGCCCCAAACGATCTATGACCTTGACAAGGTCAACAAACCATAGACCGTAAGTCAAGTTCAACCGGTCATTTCTTGATTGAATTAAACCCACCCGCACGACCCTTGACAAGGTCAACAAGGCCGTACGACTACCCTAACTCAATCTGCATCATATGCATAAGCAGATAAATACTGGTTAGCTACCGCACACTGCGCTTGACAAGGTCAACAAACGCAGCACGAATACTAAACAGGACTTATCTGAAATGACGGAGGGCTACGACAGGTTTTTCTGAAAACCTATTGCGTAATGAACTTGATATCGTTGTAGAATCAAATGAAGTTTTGAAATGGAGTGATTTTGAGGCTTTTCCAGTTTTGCTAAAGGGGTCACTCCCGGTGAAGGGATCGTCGGCCCTTTCCTCGTCGAATGAGGTGCAGGATATATCATATATATCACTGTGCAAAGCAGAAACTATAGAAGCTATCAAAAACAAACCGAGTGTGTAGCATCTGCCAGTTATTGCTAAAGGAGTCACTCCCGGTGAAGGGATCTCGGTCCTTTCCTCATCGAATAAGGCGCAGGGTATATCATATATACCGCTATGCAAAGCAAGAACTGTAGCTACCTGTTTTGTTTAAAATTTGATTCTACAACATCTTAGGTTTCTTTTCTTTCATTAATCACATTAATGAAGTCCTATCATTTAAATACCTAAACATCACAGATAAATACGACATACACTTATGCCATCCGCATTCGCCTCGATGTCCCCTCGTGCACCGTTAGGTTAGGTAACTAACGACAGAGCAGGGCAGGGCTAGTGCGGGTGCAAAACATAAGTAACGTCTATATAATATATCATATATACTATATACTGTATCTATCACAGAACATAACATGATCACATCACAGATATCGCAGCACAAGAAACATATGAAACATTGGATATACTAGGACGTCCGTGTTTTCAATACGAGCTAGTATAAAACAAGGATTCCACGGTCATGATGAATAGCCAATCCCACACCTCTAGACCCCTACGAGAGCGGCAAGCAACCCTGCTAATTCTAGGGTTAGGAGACCCGGACTCGACTCCTCGAGATGGTCTCCCACTAGACCCTAGAGCCCGGTTACTTGTGCTCCCCTCCTTGGGTCTATCCTAATGCGGAAAAGTAAATAATATACAAAAGGTGACAACTTCCGCAACTTGGAAGTGCCCCAAATAAAAAGAATATTACATACAAGTTTTTACATGAATGAAAATGAAAAACACTCATCTCACATAAAAACCCCCGGCTATTCAAACACGACGATCCAATATAACATATCCAGCAACACATAACATCACATGTCATCAACGTAAGTAAGTATGCATACCCCAATTGTCGTTGACGTATAGCAACGAAACCGGCGATATGAACATACTACACTTACGGTCACATAAAAGAAAGTGTAAAACTACAACAGTTGGAATCCGCAATCTCTTTAGACATCACATACCTAATCAAATGAAATACTTAGACATCACATGCCTAACAGTTATAAACCCCGCATTTTAGTCTCATTATCGAAAACTCTTTTCAATATCAAGTGAAACTAAACCGCTAGATTTATAACATTCATTCAGTTATCTCATAACTGTTTGTGAATTCCAATTATTGTATCACATTCCAAATAAACAGAAAATGTTAAACTTTCCGATCGAACAGTCGAATACCCAAGTTTTCCCGATACAGCTCAACACATGAAATAAGTCTAACAACATTCAGTTCGTGCCTCAGTACCAACGGTCCAGCCGTAGAAGGGTCAAGCCAACGCCTCACATGTGGCACGCCGTACTGCCCCAAACCCGAAGGTTCAAAGGGCAGTTCAAGACGGTCACATAATCGAGTTAAGGTTTGTTGTCTTCTAGAGGGTCCATCGCGTTACTTGCACTACTTAGAACGTCGTCAAACTACGGAAAAATCCAACACTTGGAAATTTCCCGACAGGGGAAAAATTGGGTATTTATATCCGGTCGAACTTTTTAACATATTCTAAAATTTATCCGGAAAGCCACATAGACAAAATCTGATACTCCGATCGGAACACCGAATCCCCAAAACAATCCCAGAAAATTCAACTCTTGAATAAATATTAAAAATTCCCATAAAATTCAGCACCAGAAAAGAGGAATTACTGTGCAAAAATTATTACGCATTGTGAACAGTAGGCGGCGGAACCGCGGCAGAAGCCATGCTTTGCCGCGTTTCCGCGGTGGTTTAGACGCATCATGAGCTCGTTTTGCACCATAATTCTTATATCTTCATGCTGATATTTTAAAGAATTTTTAATATGGAAAAATCCCATTTTTTAGAAAAAGTCCAGAGAGCAATATTTGAGTTGGGGTTTCAGGTCGATCGGACTTCAAACTCCGTCTAGACTTCGCCTAAGGCTCTAGCTAGGCTCTGATACCACTGTAGGGTTCCTAGGCACTCTCTAGAGGTCTCACAAGGCATCAACCATGCCAATTTCAAATTTTACGGGTGCCGAGAAACCCTAATACGGATCGTTGACTAGAAATCTAGGCGAAACAGTAAACTAGTTAACAACATAACTAAAGATAGGAAGCTAAAACCTTTGTAGATCCGGATATCCACTTCCTTGGCTCCACGTAGGTGTCCTCTCGCTGTCCATCTTGAATCCCGGACTCGATCGTCGGCTTGATCGGAGAAATGGGCGGACTAGGTCGTCGGCTTCGTGCCGAAGATGATCTACATCGAGGCATCACAAGTTCAAGCTCCGACATCACAAATTTGTTAAACTTGTGAAGAAAACACCCAAAACAACTTGGCAAGAGGTAGAGGGTGAAGAAATAGGAGGTGGGTTCACTTTAGAATTGGATTTTTCACTTTAGATCTCAAGTTGCCATTGATGGCATCAAGCTTTCTATCTTGAAGAAGAAGATGATGAAGAAGAAAGAATATGATAATTGTTGAATTAAAATGAAAAATAATTCAATACTTATCATAAGCAAACCATAGTTGAGTGTAGAGAATAGACCATGGTTACTTGGATGGGTTAGGGTTAAGCATGAAGACAAGAATGGTTAAGAAGTCAAAGCTTCATGAAGCTTCAACTAAAAACGCACATAGTCACCATTCTTATCTAAATCTTTTCCAAATAAATAAATGAACAAATAAATAAATAAATGAATATGCAAAACCCTAATTATCAAATTAACCATGGTTTAATTCTATACACTTAACTAAATTATCAAGTATCATCAAACATGATACAAATATGTGCACAAAAGTATATCACATATACTTCTTGCACATCAAGTGAGAAAATCCATTTAAAGTGAACCAATACTAGCTAATGCAAAGTAATATATCAAATATATAATTATACATTAAATCATTAAATCAACATTTGATTCAATGATCCGGTCATGTCGCATATAACCGACTAGTATCCAATGTATCGATTTATCGAATCAATGATTCGATAACTAGGTCATATCGAATACAACCAATCGATACATCCATCGCGAGAATGAAATACGGTATCACATACACGCATTATTCTCGGTCCTGCACATATCTCATATGCGCTTCTATTTCGTTTCGCCTGAGCCAGGAAACCTCTGTGTAGGACTCTAAAGACTCGTCAATACGCCGGTAGCAGATGATGATCATATCAAGCACCCACAAGCCGCAAGCGGTCTGCTAAACGTAACGGCCATCCGGTTATTGAACGATCAGAAGATCGACGAGCTAGCCCGCTCACACTCCTGTGAATACAACCAGAAACACTTACCGTACAGTCCGATCTGTTCGTCTGATATGTCGCATATCAAGTCTAGGGGTGGTAAACGTCAGACCCCAATAACCGATAAGTCGTGCCGATGTGAGGCTCATAACGGGTCGAGAAACTACTGGTAACACTTTCCAGCAAATCTCTGATCAGCCCTGGCCAGGGTCTTCCCTGTTACGGCCAATCGAGCACAGTGCAACATCAACCCCCAATACCGGGAGAGACGAAACCCCTCCTATCGCTCATTGCCTCCATGTGACTCGGGACTGTACCCAAAGACCACCGTTTTGTACGCCCTCATGGACGTGGTAAGGTGGAGATCAAAGCACAGTGGGAATCACACAAGACTCTATGACGATCTCGGGTCTACAGACTAACCTGTACAAGTGTCACCTGAGAACTGCCATCTGACGTGAGGTATAATACCATCTGGGAGTTCTCGGCGAGTCCGTCCAGTGTACCCAGTCTCCACTGAGTACCCGTATACCATCTCTGATGTCAAACACCAATGGATATGGGATCATCCATCGCCCATCTCATGGGTCGAGAAGCGTATACGCTAGTCTACACTGGTATATCGATGCCCTGTCTCGATACACCCACGACTAGGGACCTTGAAGGATGTACTTATAGACTACCATGTCCCCACTAGTATGATCTGCATCATAGTCCAGGTAGTCAAGTACACATCCTAAGGACTTTATCAACATGTAACTATAAGACAGTTTAAAGAGACAAGTGTACATGTTAAGATAAAGAGTAACCAGATAGCATACTATCATATCGAGCAAGAAAGTCATCTCTATATATGTCCAAGCATCCAATATAATATACATCATCTGTACAATACTGGCCTCTAGGGCATACATACAACTAACATATATTATATATATGAGATATAATTAATATTGCTGCTTTCGTTTCATATATGGTGCTTGGGAAGCATATTATGATGGGACTTCATTAATGAGATTAATGAAATAAAAGAAACTTAAAAGATGTAGTAGAAACTGGTAGCTTTAGTTCTTGCTTTGCATAGCGGTATTCCTTGTAGAATTTCTAGCACCTTATTCGATAAGGAAAGAGCCGAGATCCCTTCATCGGGAGTGACCTCTTTAGCGAAACTAGCAGATGCTACAACACACTCGGTTTGTCTTTTGATTTCTTCTATAGTTTTTGCTTTGCATAGTGGTATTTGTGAAATATCTTGCATCTTATTCGATAAGGAAAGAGCCGAGATCAGTTCACTGGGAGCGACCTCTTTAGGAAGACTAGTAAAAGACTTAAAAACACTTCTTTACAAAATCACTCGATTCTATGACGATATCAAGTTCATTACGCAAAATGTTTTCTTAAAACCCTGTTATAGCCCTCCGTCATTTTAAATAAGTACTTCATAGTATTCGTGCTACGTTTGTTGGCTTTCATGAAGGCGTAGTGTGCGGTGGCTATTTATGCTTATCTGCAAAAGCATATGATGCGATTGAGTTAGGGTAGTCGTGCGACTTTGTTGGCTTCCGTCAAGGGTCGTACGGGTGGGTTTAATTCAATCATGAAATGTACGGGTTGAACTTAACTAGCACCCTATGGTTTGTTGGCTTTCGTCAAGGTCATAGGATATTAGGGCAAAATATTATCGGGAATTTCAAGTGTTGAATTTTACAATGAGATTGCATACCTTCTATGAAATAGTTGGTTCCCGATACCCATTGCGAGTTAGAGTTACTCCTGGAAGAGTTTTACATATTACAATTAGCCGATCAAGTTGGTGTCTAGAAAGGTGTTAACGGGGTTACGCCCCTGGGAAAATGTGGTTTATTTTAATTATGTCCATGCGAAAGCACGGGGAACCTCCCTCAAAGTACTGGCACTGGCCTGGATGAAAGATTGGTAAACTTGTTGGGTGTAATTAATCTCGGCTAGTCTTTCCTTTTAGGGTTTGAAGGAAGATTTGATAAAAATAGTGGGAGCCATCCTGATTAGATAAAATAATGACCACTGATCTTGCAAGAGCATACGCAGAGTGTTTTCTTTTCTCTCTCTCCAGGTAGCGACCGTATTACGCCTTAATCAAGATAATAATATGGATCTATTGACCGAACCCGCTTATTATAGTGAGTTGGGGAACATTGGTCCCGCTCCAACTTATAAATGTTATAAGTCCGAACAGGAATTAGGGGATTACCAGGATTCCCGTCCCACCCAAACGAAGAAAGTGCATGCTGATGCATCTTCTTCAGGTATGTTCATTACCAAGAACTATTTCTCAGTATCCTCTACGTCCTAGGTATGAGATACCGGATCAGGATCCCATATATGTAATCTGTTATATGGGCTACAGACAGGTAGAGAACAAGGAATGGGTGATAAGTATCAAAAGTTGGAAATGGTGCAAGTGTTGCAGCCAAGCTTGTTGGCAGTTATCACCCAGTATTACCAAATACATTGATTCTGAACGAATGTTATTACATACCGATCCTGATATACAACATCATATCAGTCTCTTTATTTAGTAAAGAAGCATATAATTTTGTATTGTTGGATAATGTTTTGAACATTTTTCCTATATCAAGTGTTGATCGGTTCAGGCACATTATCTAATGACATATACGTTCTAAATCAAACTACAGTTCTTAACGTACAGAACACACAAAAGAGGAATAGTCCAGAATTGAACGAATCCTTCTTAATGTATTGTAGACTAGGTCATATCAATGCGACACAACTAGCTAAGTTACATTTAAATGCATATTTAAAATATTTTGAATTTATATCTTGTGAAACTTGCTAGTCATGTCACAAATATAAGATGACCATAGCTCCGTTTGTTGGAAACAGAGAAATAGTTAGTGAACTCTTAGGATTGATACATGATGATGTATGTAAGTCATGTTGGAGATAGTGCCCTCAGAGTCAATTATTGGATCACAGGCACGTGATTGCAATGATTAAGAGAGGACCTATACCGTTAGAACAGTCATACTCAAGATGATAGTATGCTATCTGGTTTATCTTTATCATCGTGTACAATTTCAGGTGACCTTACAGGTCACTATTGCACGTTGATAGAGCCCTTAGGATTCTTGCTTGAAGGCCAGCAGTATGATGGCGATCATATACGTGGGAGCTGGGGTCTATAAGCACATCCTTAAAAGGTCCCTAGTCGTGGGAGTTTTCGAGGCAGGGCATCGATATTCCAGAGTAGACTAGTGTATACAGTCGAGACCCCGACGAGGGGCGGTGGCCGGTCGAGCAAGCCACTGGTGTCAGTTGATTCACCTAAGATGTATACAGGTGCTCATTGGGTTATGAGTACACCGGACAACACTCGCCGGGAATATGCTAGTTGGTCTTATACCAGATGTCAAATAGCTGTTCCCTGGTGACATGTGTACAGGTTAGTTCATCGACCTAAGTGTAGGGTTCCTAGGCACCCTAGTGAGGTCTCACAAGGCATCGAACATGCCAATTTCAAAAAATCTTGGTGCCGAGAGACCCTAGTGTACGGATCGTTTGCTAGAAAACTAGGCGAAAAGTAAACTAGTTAACACTTAACTAAGAGATACGGAAATACAACCTTTGTAGATCCGGTCCTCCACCTCCACGGCTCCGAGATGAGGTCGTCTCCGCTGTCCAAATCAAATCCGGGCTCTAGCGTCGGCTTCATCGGAGAATGGACGGGCTAGGTCGTCGACGACGTGCCGAAGATGATCTACGTCGAAGCATCACTAGATCGAGCTCCACCTTCACCAAGTCTTGAAAACTTATGAAGGAAACACACTCTACTACTTGGCAAGAGGTAGAGGATGAAGAAATAGGAAGTGGGTAGACTTTAGTTTTGGATTTCTCACTCATTTCATCAATCCACCATTGATGTTGTCAAGCTTTTCTTCTTGAAATGAAGAAGAAGAAGAAAGCAAGAAGATGATAATTATTATGATAAGAATAATAATAGAAAAGAAAAATTCCATCTTATCATAACACTTACCATAGTTAAGTGTAGAGAGTTAACCAAAGTTAGTGAGTGGTTAGGGTTTGGCATAAAACAAAAATGGTGGACTTTTCAAAAGTTCAAGAAACTTCAACAAAAGAAATAAATAAAGCCACCATTTTCCTTTTGCCAAAAATAAATAAAACAATAAATAAATCATTTAAAACCCTTAACCATTAACTAACTATGGTTTAAACATACATTTAACCAAGTATTGCATGTATCATCAAACATGATACAAGCAAGTGCACAAAATCATATCGCATATGCAATGCGCACACCCGAGTGAGAAAATCCATTTAAAGTGAACCGATACTAATTAATGCAAAGTAATATATCAAATATATAATCATGCATTAAATCATTAAATCAACACTTGATTTAACGATCCGGTCATATCGCATATAACCGACTAGTATCCAATGTATCGGCTTATCGAATCAACCCTCGATTCGATAACTAGGTTATATCGCATATAACCATTCGATACATTCATCGCGAGAATAGAATACGGTATCACATACACACATTATTCTCGGTCCCGCACATATCTCATATGCGCTCCTATTTCGTTTCGTTTGAGCCTGGAAACCTCTGTGTAGGACTCTAAAGACTCGTCAATACGTCGGCAGCAGATGATGATCATATCAAACATCCACAAGCCGCAAGCAGTCTGCTAAACGTAACGGCCACCCGGGTATTGAGCGATCTGAAGATCGACGAGCAAGCCCGCTCACACTCCAGTGAATCCAACCAGTAACACTACCGTACAGTCCGGTCTGATCGTCTGATATGTCGCATATCTCGCCTAGGGGTGGTAAACGTCAGACCCCAATAGCTCAATAAGTCGTGTCGATATGAGGTCTATAACACTTCGAGAAACTACTGGTAACACATACCAGTAAATCTCAGCAACCCTAGCCAGGGATTTCCTGTTATAGCCAATCGAACACAGCGCAACATCAACCCCCTATACCGGGAGAGACGAATCCCCTCCTATCGCTCATTGCCTCCATATGACTCGGGACTGTACCCAAAAACCACCGTTTTGCACGCCCTCTTGGACGCGGTAAGATGGAAATCAAAGCACAGTGGGAACCACACAAGACTCTATGACGATCTCGGGTCAACAGACTACTCTGTACCAGTGTCACCAGAGAACTGCCATCTGACGTGAGGTATAATACCATCTGGGAGTTCTCGGCGAGTCCGTCCAGTGTACCCAGTCTCTACTGAGCACCCGTATATCATCTCTGATGTCAAACACCAATGGATATGGGATCATCCATCGCCCATCTGTATGGGTCGAGAAGGTATGCGCTAGTCCACACTGGTATATCGATGCCCCGTCTCGATACACCCACGACTAGGGACTTTGAAGGATGTACTTATGGACTACCATGTCCCCACTAGTATGATCCATATCATAGTCCAGGTAGTCAAGTACAGATCCTAAGGGCTTTACCAACATGTAACAGAGAGACAATCAGCATACACGTTAAGGTAAAGGGTAACCAGATAGCATACTATCATGTCGAGCAAGAAAGTCCTCCCTATATATGTCCCAGCATCCACTACAATATACATCCTATGTACAGTAATGGCCTCTAGGGCATACATATAACTAACAATCTCCCACTTGCACTAGGGCCATCTGTAGCAGTTGTTGCACTATCTCATACTCAACCATCCCATAAAAGTCTCTCTCTGGGAAAAGGCCTTTGTGAGTGGATCCGCTGTGTTGTCCTCTGAATCTACTCTCCTAACCTCGATCACCCTGGAGATCAACTATCTCCATGATCAGGCGATGCTGCCTTAGAATAAGTCTGGATCTCTGATGGGACCGGCGTTCCTCGGCATGAGCCACAACTCCATTGTCTCACAATGGTAGGAACGAAGTTCATCTCATGAACTAATATACACCCAGACAGCCACTTTGGTAGCATCTCAAGTAGCGATGTATCCTGCCTTTATCGTCTAGTATGTCACGGTATCTAGCTTGGAACTCTTCCAACATACCGTCCCTTTACTGAGGGTAAAGACAATGCCTGCGACTGACATTCAGTCGTCTTTATCACCCTGGAACCCTTCCAGTGATTCTCCCCAGAATCATGTGATACCATCTCACTTCGACAAGTGAGAATCCTAACAACCATTTAGATCTATCTCATAGATCCAAAATCCAGGAGTTAGTAGGTATCATTATGATCCTATATGGAGAATCATTGTGATAAACGGAGATTGACCGAGCGTAGCATAGGAAACTCCTTCCCTATCAAGAGTATGTCATCCACGTACTCTACGAGGATCGTCACCATACTCCCTACTACCTTTTCGTATATACAAGGTTCATCTACCATTTTGATGATGTCAAACTCTTTGACTAACACATCAAAACAGATGTTCCAACTCCGCGATGCCTGCTTTATCTTATAAAGCAACTTGCACACGTTTCCGCTGCTCCCACTTTCTACGAGGCCCTCTGGCTGTGTACTTATAGACTCCCTCTTCTAAAACATCATTTAGAAAAGCTGTCATGACACCCAACCACCAGATATCGTAGTCATGGTATGTAGCCGTGGCAAGTAGGATCTGGATGGACTTAAGCATAGCTCCTTAGAAAAGGTTTCAACATAATCCTCACCTGGTCAATGATGCAAACCTTTAACAAGTCTAGCTTTGAAAGTCTCAACTTTTCCATCTACACCAAGTAATCTTCTCAAGATATACTTGCTCCTGATGGGGATTTAACCCTTCAGATATAGCAACCAAAGTCCATACTTTGTTGGTGTATAAGGATTCCATCTCAGATCGCTAAACATCCAGCCATTCTTACAGAGTCTTACTCCTGATGGCCAGTTCGAAGCTAGTTGGGTCATCATCTCATGATGTAATCCTCGCTCCCACTGTCATAGAGAAACCAAAGTATCTCTCAGATGGGTGAGGAACCCTACTAGATCGGCGGAGAGGCTGAGGTTCGTTGGAATTTACTGAATCCTTTGGTTCTATCAAATCAACAGCTGCAGTTTGTATGGCTGGAACATTTCCAGTTCTACATAACAGACCTTGCCTCGAGCTTGTCCGGATTTTGCTTTTAGACATGGGCCGGACAACCCCAAATCATAACTGGCTTAAGATATGGGCTCTTCCCTTTCCATATCACATATGAAATGGTAGGCAACTGATTTGATTCGAACCCTATTCAATAGGTATGCAGCTTCTCAAGTGCATAACACCCAATAGGAAAAAGGTAACTCAGTAGTACTCATCATAGAGCACACCATATCATATAGGGTGTGATTGCTCCGCCCCGATATACCATCATGCTATGGTGTATACAGAGGAGTAATGCTGAGAGAGAATCTCATTCTCCTTTAGAATAGTCCAGGATTTCCGTGCTCAAGTATTCTCCTCCCTGATCACATCAAAGGACATAATACTTGTACCCTAATTGGTTCTCTACTTCTAACTTATATTCTCTGAATATCTCAAAAGGTTCGGACTTGTGTTTCAACAGGAACATATGTCTGAATCTAAAGAGATCATCAGGGAACGTAATGAAGTATAAAGAACCAGTCCTGGCATGTGTAGACAGGGGACCTACATACATCAACATGTATCAATCCCAAGAGTTCACTAACTCTTTCTCTGTTTCCAATAAACAGAGCTAGTGTCATTATATCTTTGTGACATGACTGGCAAGTTTCACAAGATGTAGATTCAAACTGATTTAAATATGCATCTACATGTAACTTTAGCTAGTCGGGTCACATTGATCTGACCTAGTCTACAATACCTTAAGAAGGATCCGTTCATTTCTGAACTCTTCCTCTTATGTGTGTTCCATATACTAAGAACTGTAGTTTGATTTAGAACATCAACGCTTTTAGATAACGTGCCTGAACCGATCAACTTTTGATATAGGAAATATTCAAAACATTATCCATCAATACAAAATTATACCGTTTCTTTACTAATAAAGAGACCGATATGATTTTGTATATCAGGTTCGGTATCTAATAACATTCGTTCAGAATCAATGTATTTGGAATACAGGGTGACAGTGACCAACAGACTTGGCTGCAACTCTTGCCCCGTTTTCTGCCTCATGAAACTTATCACCCGTTCTCAGTTCTCTACCTATCTGTAGCCCTATGTAACAGATTACATATCTGGGATCCTGATCCGGTATCACATACCCAGGACGTAAAGAACACTGAGAAACAGTTCTATATAATGAACACACCCGAAGATGATGCATCATCATACACTCTCCTCGTTTGGGCGGCACGGGAATTCTGGTAATCCCCTATTTCCTGCTCTGTCTTATAACAATTATAAGTTGGAGCGGGACCAACGTTCCCCGGCTCAGTATAACAAGCGGGTTCGGTCAATATTCCGTATTATTATCTTGATTAAGGCGTGATATGGTCGCTACCTGGAGAGAGAGAGAAGAAAACACTCAGCGTGCGCTCTGTCAAGAATAGATTGGTTATTATTTTATCTAATCAGGATGGCTCCCACTGCTTTTTATCAAATCTTCCTTCAAACCCTAAAAGGAAAGACTAGCCGGGATTAATTACACACTACAAGTTCGCCAATCTTTCAGCCAGTCTAGTGTCGGTACTTTGAGGGAGGTCCCCCGTGCTTTCGCACGAACCTAATTAATGTAAACCTCGTTTTCCCAGAGGCGTAACCCCGTTGACACCTTTCTAGACGCCTACTTGATCGGCTAATTGTAATGTGTAAAACTCTCCCAGGAGTAACTCTTACTCGCAGCGGGTATCGGGATCCAACTATCTCATAGAAGGTATGCAATCTCATTGCAAATTTCAACACTTGAAATTCCCGATAATATTTTGCCCCTAACGTGCTATGACCTTGACGAAAGCCAACAAACCATAGCCCGCTAGTCAAGTTCAACCCGTACATTTCTTGATCGAATTAAACCCACCCGCACGACCCTTGACGAAAGCCAACAAAGCCGCACGACTACCCTAATCCAATCGCATCGTATGCTGGCAGATAAGCAGCATATAGCTACCGCACACTGCACCTTGACGAAAGCCAACAAATGCAGCACGAATACTATATACAACTTATCTGAAATGACGGAGGGCTACGACAGGTTTTTCTGAAAACCTATTGCGTAATGAACTTGATATCGTTGTAGGATCGAATGATTTTGAAATGGAGTGTTTTTGAGGCTTTTCTAGTTTTGCTAAAGGAGTCACTCCCGGTGAAGGGACCGTCGGTCCTTTCCTCGTCGAATGAGGTGCGGGATATATCACATATATCACTGTGCAAAGCAAAAACACTTAAAAGCAATCAAAAGACAAACCGAGTGTGTAGCATCTGCCAGTTATTGCTAAAGGAGTCACTCCCGGTGAAGGGATCTCGGTCCTTTCCTCATCGAATAAGGTGCAGGATATATCTCATATACCGCTATGCAAAGCAAAAACTGTAGCTACCTGTTTTATTTTGAAATTCGATTCTACAACATCTTAGGTTTCTTTTATTTCATTAATCATATTAATGAAATCCCATCATTTAAGTACCTAAACATCACAGATAAATACGACGTACACTTATGCCATCCGCATTCGCCTCGATGTCCCCTCGTGCACCGTTAGGTTAGGTAACTAACGGCAGAGCGGGGCAGGGCTAGCACGGGTGTAAAACATAAGTAACGTCTATATAATATATCATATATATACTATATACTGTATCTATCACAGAACATCACATGATCACATCACAGATATCGCAGCAGAAGAATTATATGAAATATTGGATATACTAGGACGTCCGTGTTTTCAATACGAGCCAGTATAAAACACGGATTCCACGGTCGTGATGAATAGCCAAACCCACACCCCTAGACCCCTACGAGAGCGGCAAGCAACCCTGCCAATTCTAGAGTTAGGAGACCCGGACTCGACTCCTCGAGTTGGTCTCCCAATGGACTCCAGAACCCGGTTACTTGTGCCCTCCTCCTTGGGTCTATCCTAGTGCGGAAAAGTAAATAATATACAAACGGTGACAACTTCCGCAACCTGGAAGCGTCCCAATAAAAGAATATTACATACAAGTTTTTACTTGAATGAAAATGAAAAACACTCATCTCACATAAAAACCCCCGGCTATTCAAACACGACGATCCAATATAACATATCCAGCAACACATAACATCACATGTCATCAACGTAAGTAAATATGCGCATCCCAATTGTCTTTGACATATAGCAACGAAACCGGCGATATCACATATTACACTTACGGTCACAGAAAAGAAAGTGTAAAACTACAACAGTTGGAATCCGCAACCACCTCAGACATCGCATGCCTGACCAAATGAATTTCTTAGACATCGCATGCCTAACAATTATAAACCCCGCATTTTAGTCTCAAAATCGAAAACACTTTTCAATATCAAGTCGGGTAATTCAACAAGATTCCCGACATCCTGATCGAATGCTCGTCGCAAACTTCAGTAGACGGCCGCACCCCCGATACCGTCGACGAAGTGCACCAAGGCGGAACACCGCTGCCGGGAGCACCCAAACGGATGCTTTTGGCGACGGGGTTCTTCTACAGTCACTTGGTCGGGGCTATGGGGTGAGGCTGTCTATTAAGTTTACCCGGCGAGTATTCGCGTACGCTACGTGATTGCGACAGACTTTTGATCACATCAAAATTCCGTGGCAACCGATCATGTGAGACTAAATTGCTACGTTTATAACATTCATTTAGTTATCTCATAACTTTTTGTGAATTCCAATTATTGTATCCCATTCCAGATAAATAGAAAATGTTAAACTTTCCGATCGAACAATCGAACACCCAAGTTTTCCCAATACAGATCAACACATGAAATAAGTCTAACAACATTCAGTTCATGCCTCAGTACCAACGGTCCAGCCGTAGAAGGGTCAAGCCAACGCCTCACATGTGGCACGCCGTACTACCCCAAACCCGAAGGTTCAAAGGGCAGTTCAAGACGGTCACATAATCGAGTTAAGGTTTGTTGTCTTCTAGAGGGACCATCGCGTTACTTGCACTACATAGAACGTCGTTAAAGCACGGAAAAATCCAACACTTGGAAATTTCCCGACAGGGGAAAAATTGGGTATTTATATCCGGTCGAACTTTTTAACATATTCTAAAATTTATCCGGAAAGCCACACAGACAAAATTTGAAACCCCGATCGAAACACCGAAGCTCCAAAACATCCCAGATTATTCAACACTTGAATAAATATTAAAAATACCCAGGAAAACCAGCACTGTTAAATAGGAGTTACTGTGCAAACATCACCCCACAAAACGACAAACAGGCCGCGGTTCCGCCGCACGAGCCAAGCTCGTGCCGCGGAAGCGCGGCGCTTTAATGGAATTAGGGTTACGAATTGTACAGTTACTCTTATATTTTCCTGCTGATATTTCTACATATTTTTAATACTGAAAAATCCCTGTTTTTAGAAAAAGTACAGAGAGCACATTTGAGTTGGGGTTTCGGGTTCGTTCGGGTTTCAAACTTCGTCTGGACTTCGCCTAAGGCTCTAGCTAGGCTCTGATACCACTGTATGGTTCTTAGGCACCCTAATGAGGTCTCACAAGGCATCGAACATGCCAATTTCAAAAAATCTTGGTGCCGAGAGACCCTAGTGTACGGATCGTTTGCTAGAAAACTAGGCGAAAAGTAAACTAGTTAACACTTAACTAAGAGATACAGAAATACAACCTTTGTAGATCCGGTCCTCCACCTCCACGGCTCTAAGATGAGGTCGTCTCCGCTGTCCAAATCAAATCCGGGCTCTAGCGTCGGCTTCATCGGAGAATGGACGGGCTAGGTCGTCGACGACGTGCCGAAGATGATCTACGTCGAAGCATCACTAGATCGAGCTCCACCTTCACCAAGTCTTGAAAACTTGTGAAGGAAACACACTCTACTACTTGGCAAGAGGTAGAGGATGAAGAAATAGGAAGTGGGTAGACTTTAGTTTTGGATTTCTCACTCATTTCATCAATCCACCATTGATGTAGTCAAGCTTTTCTTCTTGAAATGAAGAAGAAGAAGAAAGCAAGAAGATGATAATTATTATGATAAGAATAATAATAGAAAAGAAAAATTCCATCTTATCATAACATTTACCATAGTTAAGTGTAGAGAGTTAACCAAAGTTAGTGAGTGGTTAGGGTTTGGCATAAAACAAAAATGGTGGACTTTTCAAAAGTTCAAGAAACTTCAACAAAAGAAATAAATAAAGCCACCATTTTCCTTTTGCCAAAAATAAATAAAACAATAAATAAATCATTTAAAACCCTTAACCATTAACTAACTATGGTTTAAACATACATTTAACCAAGTATTGCATGTATCATCAAACATGATACAAGCAAGTGCACAAGATCATATCGCATATGCAATGCGCACACCCGAGTGAGAAAATCCATTTAAAGTGAACCGATACTAGTTAATGCAAAGTAATATATCAAATATATAATCATGCATTAAATCATTAAATCAACACTTGATTTAACGATCCGGTCATATCGCATATAACCGACTAGTATCCAATGTATCGGCTTATCGAATCAACCCTCGATTCGATAACTAGGTTATATCGCATATAACCATTCGATACATTCATCACGAGAATAGAATACGGTATCAAATACACACATTATTCTCGGTCCCGCACATATCTCATATGCGCTCCTATTTCGTTTCGTTTGAGCCAGGAAACCTCTGTGTAGGACTCTAAAGACTCGTCAATACGCCGGCAGCAGATGATGATCATATCAAACATCCACAAGCCGCAAGCGGTCTGCTAAACGTAACGGCCACCCGGGTATTGAGCGATCTGAAGATCTACGAGCAAGCCCGCTCACACTCCAGTGAATCCAACCAGTAACACTACCGTACAGTCCGGTCTGATCGTCTGATATGTCGCATATCTCGCCTAGGGGTGGTAAACGTCAGACCCCAATAGCTCAATAAGTCGTGTCGATATGAGGTCTATAACACTTCGAGAAACTACTGGTAACACTTACCAGTAAATCTCAGCAACCCTGGCCAGGAATTTCCTGTTATAGCCAATCGAACACAGCGCAACATCAACCCCCTATACCGGGAGAGACGAATCCCCTCCTATCGCTCATTGCCTCTATGTGACTCGGGACTGTACCCAAAAACCACCGTTTTGCACGCCCTCTTGGAAGCGGTAAGATGGAAATCAAAGCACAGTGGGAACCACACAAGACTCTATGACGATCTCGGGTCAACAGACTACTCTGTACCAGTGTCACCAGAGAACTGCCATCTGACGTGAGGTATAATACCATCTGGGAGTTCTCGGCGAGTCCGTCCAGTGTACCCAGTCTCTACTGAGCACCCGTATATCATCTCTGATGTCAAACACCAATGGATATGGGATCATCCATCGCCCATCTGTATGGGTCGAGAAGGTATGCGCTAGTCTACACTGGTATATCGATGCCCCGTCTCGATACACCCACGACTAGGGACTTTGAAGGATGTACTTATGGACTACCATGTCCCCACTAGTATGATCCACATCATAGTCCAGGTAGTCAAGTACAGATCCTAAGGGCTTTACCAACATGTAATAGAGAGACAATCAGCATACACGTTAAGGTAAAGGGTAACCAGATAGCATACTATCATGTCGAGCAAGAAAGTCCTCCCTATATATGTCCCAGCATCCACTACAATATACATCCTATGTACAGAAATGGACTCTAGGGCATACATATAACTAACACTAAGATCGTCATTTGTCTCGTGTGAGTTCCCACTGTACTTTGATTACTACCCTACCACGGCTCAAAGGAGTCTTGCAAACAGGTTTTAGTTGGGTACAGTCCCGAGCCACATGGAGGCAGTGAGAGGATATGCAGGGGTTCGTCTCTCCCGGTATTGGTGGTGAGGTCGCGCTGTGTCTAGGAGAGGCATTACACAAAGCCCTCGGCCTAGGCAAGAGATTTACTGGTAGGTATTCCAGTAGTATCTCAGGGTGTTCTGGGCTACACTCCGACAAGACTTGTACCGCTTTTGGGGGTCTGACTTTTACCAACCCCCTAGGCCTGCCATGCGATGCTCATAGACAAACAGACCGGACTGTACGGATATTGTCACTGACAGGCTCAGTAGGGTGTCAGGATGAGTTCGCTCATCGATCTCCCTTTTGGTCAATAACTGGTAGCTCGTTACGTACGGCTAATACCTCTGACGTGCTGGTGGTTAAATCCACAGCCAAAGTATTGACGAGTCTTTAGAGTCCCCCACAGACAGTTTCTCAAGTTTCGGGCGAAACGCTGTAGAGGCCGTATGGAGATATGGCAGGGTTCGATCTTATACGTGTGGTATTGCACAGATCAAGATCGGACGGATAATACTACCGGGCTTTGCTTTAAGCCGTATCCTAGTACTGTACAGTGCAGATTTTTTCTCATTGCATTTGTATTCGGACGGAATACAAATGCGAGTATGTATATAACGTCGCGGGGTTTTCCTGCAATTTATTACGGGATCAGTTTTCTGAAGTTGCCAATTTGTATCCCGTTTCGGCCAGTTTTCCTTTGTTCCTTCATGGCCGGATTTTTCTGGTGGAGGGGCTAATTTGCATATTTGCAAATTAGCATTGTGGAAGGGGGTTTCTTGTAAATGGAGAGATTATGATAGCATCTTTGCTTTTTCTTTCATCATGGCTAGCATTAATGATTGATGGGATTTGGAGATGAAAGAGGGTGACATCTTTTTCTTGTTATAACACATTTATAGATACCATATTCTCCTCTTGCATTAGGGGATTGATTTTTCCTCCACCATGAGCAAGGGGCCGGCCACATTTTTGAGGGGAGGGTGTGGCAAATTTCTATATCTCATTCTATGCTTGTATCAAAAATTAATAAGCTCATTTCCACTTGCTCAAAGTTCATTCTCCTCCACATCCATACAAGGCAACTTCATACCCGCTTGAGACAAACATTACTACACTTAGCCTACAGCATCCTTGGGCACGTCGACTCGCCAACTTCATGCTCGAGTTGCCTCGGTCAAGAGGTGGGAGCCCATAAAAGAACCCGGCGATGTGGTGCCCTTTCCGACGAGGAGGTGAAGACCGGAGATTCCGCGAGGAGATCGGGACGGAGGCCGAAGACCGAAGGACACGGATCACTCGGTATAGCATTCTATCCCTTCTCTTGATAGCTAGTAATAGGTTAATGGTTCGATCTGGGTTTTAAGCATACGATAGCGCCGGTTTTAAAGTTAAGAAAAATTTTCGTTTCCGCATTTTGGCCTCGGAAAGACGGCCGGAGCGCTGCCGTAGGCTTACATGGTATCAGAGCCAGGTTATTAACCTAGTCTAGCTGGCTCTAACGTGTTTAGAATTTCGATCGAACGAAAATTCCGAAAACAGCATTTTCAAATCACAGTTTCTGTCGAATTTTTTCAGTGGTCAAAAAATTATTTGGTATATTGCAGAAATACGTGCAGGGTTTTCTAAGAGTTCTGTGAAAATTTGGTGCCCTAAATTTTACTGTTACGCCGCGGAACCGCGGCCAAACCCATGCTTTGGCCGCGGTTCCGCCGCAAGATTGACTCCTCTTTGCACCAAATTTCTACAGTGTCTCTCTGACATGGAAATAGGGTTTTTGGTATATTCTGTTTGGGCCCAGATTTTCTTTGAGTGGTACAGTTGTTCTTGGAGCCCACTTCGGGAATTTTGGTCGATCAAAAATTTCAAACATGTTAGTTCACAGTATTTACATTATATCTACGACCGTGAATATCATTTGATCGGTAAATCCTGTCTAACTGCTATAGCCCTTTTAGACGGATTTGCGAACGTGACATTCACGTTGATGTTCTGTGTTATGCTGTGATGTTACGGATTTGTCGTGGTGGATAGCCTGGATGCAATGGTAGTACAGTTTGGTTGTATTTGTACATTTGATATTGCGGGGCGAGCGTCCGACATGTGGACTGTCGTCACTGCCTGTTTGTATATTATTCTTTAGGGCACGACCGGGCTGAGGTCGATGTACCCGTTGTATATTTTACTTTCTGTACTATGATTACCCCGCAGAGGGGTGCACGGATAGCCGGGTTCTAGAGGGAAACGGGCCCACATCTTATGGCGTTGAGATTGAGGGGCCTTTACTCTAGAATTGGCGGGCTATTCGCCGCACTCGTAGGGGGTACAGGTTGACCCATGGAGGGATGCTCAAGTTACCGGATTCCGTGAAGTGCTGGGTGGTCCATTCACGTTGTTGAAGGGGCCTGCCTCGCTTCAGGTTTTGGCGGGTTACTTGCCGCGCCCGTAGGGGTCTAGGATTTCATTATACAGGCTATCCACACGACCAAGGGAACGTCGGGTTTCAGTAGCGGCTCTATGAAACCCGGGGATCCCAGATATCTGTATTGTTCTGTGATGCTTATTACATTTCTGTGATGTTGCATTTTATCACGCCTTGAGCGAATATTATATATTGATATATATACTAGTAGATGTTGTATATGTTTTGCACCCGCGCTAGTCCAGTCCCCGCTCTGTCGTTAGTTAAGTAACCTAACGGGTGATGACAGGACCCAGTGGCGAATGCGGATGGCATATACTACATCATTATTTTCGTTCTTTTGTGGTGTGATCAATTGATGGGACTGCGTTGATTCGGATCAATGCAAGCTAAACAAACCTATTCTGATGTTGTTGGAACATTTTTCAAAAAGCTGTTATTGTAAGGACGTTCTCTTTTGTTTTGCACAGTGGTATTCGGTTATGAATGTCCAGTACCTCATTCGACGAGGCAAGGGCCGAGATCCCTTCACCGGGAGTGACCCCTTGGACAGAAGTTTGCGTCAGGGTAATAACATCACTATAGCCGATTGCCTTTTGCTTTGCATCGTGGTATTCATTTGGAATATCCTGCACCTCATTCTACGGGGAAAGAGCCGAGATCCCTTCACCGGGAGTGACCTCTTTAGCAAACGGTTTTCGTCACTATATTTTTATAAAAAGTTATCCGGTTCCTTCAACGATATCAAGTTCATTACGGTAAAAGGTTTCTTGCCAAAAACCATTCGTAGCCCTCCGTCATTTCAGATTAGTATTGCTTAGTATTCGCGCTACGTTTGTCGTTTCTATTCGCCGAGGCGTAGTGTGTGGTAGCTCTGTAATGCTTTATGTCGCATGGATATGTGAATTGGTTAGGACGGTCGTACGACTTTGTTGATTATTCGTCAAGGGTCGTGCGGGTGGGTTTAACGCAATCAAGATAATGACGGGTTGAACTTGACTAGGACCTTTTGATTTGTTGATCATTCGTCAAGGTCACTTGGGTCCTAGGGGTAAAAATCACATCGGGAGTTTCTAAAGAAAGTGAAACTTAACAGATATGCGTATATCTTCTGGAGTGTGATAACGTGAGTGGATTCCATCACGTTATCATGCGATGATAGTTGGATCCCGATTCTCACTGATGAGTTGGTTTACTCTTCGGGTGATCCCGACTAATTCTTCTTTCAGGTTTGGAGGAGAATTTGAGGTTACAGTGGGAGGTTTCCTGATTGGATAAATTGATAACCATTCTGATCTAGGTTAGAGTGCACGCTGAGTGTTTATTTTCTCTCTCTCTTTGGCAGCGACCATGGCCCGACCCTTGACTATGACTCAGTGACCAAGTTAACCGAAACTTCTTAAAACACTGGCTTTTGGATTGTCAGAGTTGCATACCTCATTGCCACTCCTACTTTTACCCTTTTCTCCAGAACACCCCGTATTATTACGAACATCCACTTCCATTAGATAAAACCATCGTATGGTTATATAGGAACTCGAAGAAATTTATTCGAGGATGGTTTCCGGTTCTAGATAAAACGAATAGGACTATTCAGTTGTCTTTTCCTTTTACATTCTCTCAGGTTGCGAGTGTTCCATGGATTAGGACAGTACACCTATTACGCTTATTGGATAGTCTTCTTCCAAACCATAGGAAGGTGCCGAACGGTACGGAATGAAGAAAATCAATTAGCCTAACGAAGGTGTACATAAGGTATTAAGTAAAGACAAATAAAGGGATTAGTAAGAGGGCAAAGTAAACTGCGACTGCTATTCACGACCAAACCAAGTATTTCTTCGCCAATCCTACTTCACCTTTGTATTTCCAGGACACTCCGTATCACTACGAAGATCCACAGTTATTTGGATATTCCATCTTATGGTTATATACGAACTCGAAAGGAACTTTTCCAGTTCGGGGATGGATTCTGGTTCAGGAGAAATATGAATAAGGTTTTATTCAGTTGTCTTTTATCCATACCTTCTCTCGTGTTGTGAGTGCTCCTAGGATTAGGACAGTACACCTATTACACTTAATGGATAGTCTTCTTCCAAACCATAGGTTGGTGCCGAACAGTAGGGAAGGAAGAAAACCATTTAGCCTAAAGGGTGTGCAGAAGGTAATGACTAAAGACATATAAAGGGATTTGGAGAGATGGCAAATAAATATACGGTTACAGTTATGAATCTGGATAATGGAAGAGGCATTACTAGGAATACCCGGATACCCCTTCGAAACATTTACACGTTTCAGTTTCACTGTGTACTGTTAAAAGAAAACTGATTTGCTAATTAGTCCTTGCTCCAGGGTATGTATTTACCAGGTTTGATTCTCACATCTGTATGGTTTTACAGATGATGAGTGGGAGTAAGTTATTGGGAATTGGTTGATCATCCTTATTATATCGGGATTCATTGTAATTGGTGATATTTGAGGAAATCACCTGGGTTGTTTGCCGGACGGAAAATATTTGGTTTTGAATATCCATTTTAATGCACCAATTTCAAGTTGATATATCTGTACGTCTATTTTTATAGAGTGAGATATACCTTTTTGAATTTATGTCCATGACATTTACCTATATCAGTGGATGGTTAGGTAAGGAGTATTAAACAGCGGTGTAATTCTTCTTAACCATAAGTACAGTTTTCAACCTACGACACACAGGGAATGATTCATTAGACTCAATGGACTTATACAAAGTATTGTATGTTGTCCAGTGTCCATTAGGACAGAGGGGTTGGTACTCGTACTTGATTCTGTTTACTTGTGACTTCTCTGGGTCTTAGACATGTGTTTCGTAGAAACACAAGGTCCAAGTTTTGAGAAGTTATAGGTATAAGAATAAAGTAGAGAACTAGGTGTTACAAGTATCGGGATTCTTCAAGGTGATCGAAGATGTAGATACTTGTGTATGGTGTTCAGTTGATAGTAATGATTGAGAGAACTTGCTTCTCTTTCAGGTTACTCATAATTGGAAGCACTTCTAAGTTGAGTAATGTTGATCGGCCTTTTTCCATTTAGTTGACATGCACTGGAGACAGCTGCATGATTTGAATCCGGTTCAGTTAAATGAGTGCCTCTGTTTCTGTATTGGATATAGAACAGTTCATATCTTGACATTGTTAAGGTACGGGGAGTTGTCCAGCTTATGCTTAAAACCAGACACCGGACGACTCAAGGTACGTTTCTGTAATGGCTGTTTGTGGGTTGACCCGGGCTATGACGAGGGTTGACTTTCTACCATCTCGAAGATCAATAGTGATATCATTCTTGACTCGCCACAGTTTTAATAAAAATGGATTTTTTCATAAAACAGTAGTTGGAGTATAGTAGAATTGGAAGTGATTCCAGAACCGCAAACGATTACTGAAAATTTGATATGAACCTAAAGATTCAATCTGGTTTGACATTCCATTGGCCACTCCGCAGATATGGTGGGTAACCTCAGGCACTCGAGGGTTACTTCGGTATGCTCAAAGACGGTGACCGGGAGGTTCTTGTTTACCCAGTTTTAACACTACTGTTGTTCCTGGCTATGAGACCCGGCGGGAGGATGAGTATAGCGTCGTTCTAAACTAGCTTTAGAAGTGCACGTGTATATGACTCTGCTAGAGGGTTGTCGTAGTCAGTGGGAGCAGCGGAAGCATAGTGGACAAGTGGCTTATGTCTATTTATGGACTAAAGCGGATATAGCGGAGATAGATCATCTATTTCTGATGTGACAGTCATAGGTTTGACTTCATCAGAATAGGGGATGGATCTGTTAAGAAGATAGTAGGGTGTGATGTCCTGGTATTTGGATGACATGCACGGAGTAGGAAGTGAAATTCCTATACTACGATCGGTTATACTTTGGTTGTCACACAGTGGTTTCTCTACATAAGACTTGGATATAATATCAGACATTCTGGTTACTAGATCTATGGTTTTAGATCTAGATTTGGGTAGTTTCCCAATCTGGGTACTTATACACCATTCTAAAGGTGTTTTAAATGGACGACTCCTGGCACGGTAGTGTACCTGCAGGTGATGGAGTCACCCTTTCTAAAGGTTTCTTACAGACTGAAGAGGAGAGGGATGTGCATGATTGGCAGATCACTTGCTTAGGCAATTGAGTCAAACATGAGATGTCAAGTACCACACTAGATGTTGTTTTTGCACTAGATGCAATAAGTTGATATTGATCCAATCCTGGAGAAACATTCGGAAGCAGTTTTAGAACATAAGTGGATGTTCTAGGGATATGATAACATCAGCCTCATTCAGGAGACGGTTATCATTCCGAGCTTCCAAGGTGACCTGGATGACAGAATGACTGTCAGAGTTATAGTTTTCCCTCTGACGAGGGGCAGTATTTTGGACAGATGGTCCAGGTGGAAACTGAGGGAGGCATGACGCAGGATACTGATTGGTTTTAGTTGACGATACAGTCTAAAAGGTTTGGATTTGGAGTTCATTTATGAACTAGGTCCCATCAGATATCCAGACATATTCTAAGACAGGTATTGCTCATTTCGAGAGATGGCTTTCTTCGCGAACTTGAGATAAAGAGAGACATAGAAAGAAACATTAGATCGGATCCACTCACTGAGGCTATTCCTCGAACGCATTAATTTTGCAAGCGGGTTTTATGAGACTGATTAGTAGAGGAGTTGGGTGTTCGGTATCACACGGGCTGTGAGTATGCGACATCGCAATAATTAGCCTTGAGTGCAAGTGGGAGATTGTTGGAGATAGTACCCTCAGAGACAATTATTGGATCACAGGCACGTGATTGCAATGATTGAGAGAGGACCTATACTGTTAGAACAGCGTTACTCAAGATGATAGTATGCTATCTGGTTTATCTTTATCATCATGTACTGTTTCAGGTAACCTTACAGGTCACTATTGCACGTTGATAGAGCCCTTAGGATTCTTGCTTGACGGCCAGCAGTATGATGGCGATCATATACGTGGGAGCTGGGGTCTATAAGCACATCCTTAAAAGGTCCCTAGTCGTGGGAGTTTTCGAGGCAGGGCATCGATACTCTAGAGTAGACTAGTGTATACAGTCGAGACCCCGACGAGGGGCGGTGGCCGGTCTCACAAGCCACTGGTGTCAGTTGGTTCACCTAAGATGTATACAGGTGCTCATTGGGTTATGAGTACACTGGACAGGACTCGCCGGGAACATGCTAGTTGGTCTTATACCAGATGTTAGATAGCAGTTCCCTGGTGACATGTGTACAGGTTAGTTCATCGACCTGAGATCGTCATTTGTCTCGTGTGAGTTCCCACTGTACTTTGATTACTACCCTACCACGGCTCAATGGAGTCGTGCAAACAGGTTTTAGTTGGGTACAGTCCCGAGCTACATGGAGGCAGTGAGCGGATCTGCAGGGGTTCGTCTCTCCCGGTATTGGGGGTGAGGTCGCGCTGTGTCCAGGAGAGCCATTACACAAAGCCCTCGGCCGAGGCAAGAGATTTACTGGTAGGTATTCCAATAGTATCTTAAGGTGTTCTGGGCTACACTCCGACACGACTTGTACCGCTTTTGGGGGTCTGACTTTTACCAACCCCCTAGGCCCGCCATGCGATGCTCATAGACGAACGGACCGGACTATACGGATATTGTTACTGACAGGCTCAGTAGGGTGTTAGGATGAGTTCGCTCATCGACCTCCCTTTTGGTCAATACCTGGTAGCTCGTTACG
The DNA here is from genome assembly GCA_030015575.1 of Agapanthus africanus. NCBI lineage: Eukaryota > Viridiplantae > Streptophyta > Magnoliopsida > Asparagales > Amaryllidaceae > Agapanthus > Agapanthus africanus. The sequence goes on from CM057341.1 coordinate 595,201,348, forward strand.
TACGGCTAATACCTCTGACGTGCTGGTGGTTAAATCCACAGCCAAAGTATTGACGAGTCTTTAGAGTCCCCTGCAGACAGTTTCTCAGGTTTCGGGCGAAACGCTGTAGAGTCCGTATGGAGATATAGCAGGGTTCGATCTTATACGTGCGGTATTGCACGGATCATGATCGGACGGATAATACTAACGGGCTTTGGTTTAAGCCGGATCCTAGTATTGTACAGTGTAGATTTTGTATCATTGCATTTGTATTCAGTCGGAATATAAATGCGGGTATGTATATACCGTCGCGGGGTTTTCCTGTAATTTATTACGGGATCAGTTTTCTGAAGTTGCCAGTTTGTATTCCGTTTCGGCCAGTTTTCCTTTGTTCCTTCATGGCCGGATTTTTCTGGTGGAGGGGCTAATTTGCATATTTACAAATTAGCATTGTGGAAGGGGGTTTCTTGTAAATGGAGAGATTATGATAGCATCTTTGATTTTTCTTTCATCATGGCTAGCATTAATGAGATGAGGATTGATGGGACTTGGATATGAAAGAGGGTGACATCTTTTTCTTGTTATCACACATTTATAGATACCATTTTCTCCTCTTGCATTAGGGGATTGATTTTTCCTCCACCTTGAGCAAGGGGCCGGCCACATTTTTGAGGGGAGGGTGTTGGAAATTTCTACATCTCATTCTATGCTTGTATCAAAAATTAATAAGCTCATTTCCTCTTGCTCAAAGTTCATTCTCCTCCACATCCATACAAGGGAACTTCATACCCGCTTGAGACAAACATTACTACACTTAGCCTACAGCATCCTTGGGCAGTCGACTCGCCAACTTCGTGCTCGAGTTGCCTCCGTCAAGTGGTGGGAGCCTGTAAAAGAACCCGGCGAAGTTGTGCCCTTTCCGACGAGGAGGTGAAGACCGGAGATTCCGCGAGGAGATCGGGACGGAGGCCGAAGATCGAAGGACACGGATCACTCGGTATAGCATTCTATCCCTTCTCTTGATAGCTAGTAATAGGTTAATGGTTCGATCCGGGTTTTAAGCATACGATAGCGCCGGTTTTAAAGTTAAGAAAAATTTTCGTTTCCACATTTTGGCCTCGGAAAGACTGCCGGGGCGCCGCCGTAGGCTTTCATGTCCCCTGTCTACACATGCCAGGACCGGTTCTTTGTACTTCATTACATTCACTGATGATCTCTTAAGATTCGGACATATGTTCCTGTTGAAACACAGGTCTAAAGCTTTTGAGAAATTTAAAGAATATAAGTCAGAAGTAGAGAACCAAAACGGGTATAAGTATTTTGTCCTTTGATGTGATCTGGGAAGAGAATACTTTAGCACGGAATTCCTGGACTATTCTAAAAGAGAATGAGATTCTCTCAGCATTACTCCTCTGTATACACCACAGCATAACGGTGTATCGGGGCGGAGCAATCACACCCTATTAGATATGGTGCGCTCTATGATGAGTATTACTGAATTGCCTATTTCACTTGGGGGTTATGCATTTTGAGAAGCTGCATATCTATTGAATAGGGTTCCAACCAAATCAGGAGCCTACCACTCCATATGAGATATGGTATGGGAAGAGCCCATTTTTTAAGTAAGTTAAGATTTGGGGTTGTCCGGCCTATGTGAAAATCAAAATCCGGACAAGCTCGAGGCAAGGTCAGTTCTGTGGAAATTTGTTGGATATCCCAAGCATTCGCAAGGGAATATCTTCTACCGCACTGAGGAACAAAAGGGGTTTTATTTCTCGGCATGCCACCTTTTTAGTAAAAAGAATTTATTTTGGAAACAAATTTGTAGTCATGTGGTAGGACTGGAAGAAGTTTCAGCTATAGAAAGTACAGCTGATGATTTGGTAGAACTGGAGGATTCAATAGTTCCTAACGAACATTAGCCTCTCCATCAATCTGGTATGGTTCCTCATCCACCTGAGAGATACTTCAGTTTTCTCTATGACAGTGGGAGCAAGGATTGCTTCATGAGATGATTACCCAACTAGTTTCGAGCAGGTCACCAAGAGTGGGGACTCTGTAAGAATGGCTGGATGCTAAGCGATCTGAGATGGAATCCATATACACCAACAAAGTATGGACTTTGGTTGCTTTATCTGAAGGGTTAAATCCCCATCAGGAGCAAGTATATCTTGAGAAGATTACTTGGTGTAGATGGAAAAGTTGAGACTTTCAAAGCTAGACTTGTTGTAAAATGTTCTCGTCATCGATCAGGTGTGGTTTATGATGAAACCTTTTCTCCAGATGCTATGCTTAAGTCCATCCGGATCCGACTTCCCATTGCTACATACTATGACTACGATATCTGGCGGTTGAGTGTCATGACTGCTTTTTTGAATAATGATTTAGAAGAGAGCGTCTATAAGTACACAACTAGAGGGCTTCGTAGACAGTGGGAGCAGCGGAAACGTGTCAACTTGCTTTATGTGTTAAAGCAGGCATCGCGGTGTTGGAATATCTGTTTTGATGTGGTGGTCAAAGCGTTTTACTTTATCAAAATGGTAGATGAACCTTGTATATACAAAAAGGTAGTAGAGAGTAAGGTGCTCTTCTTTGTATTGTACATCGATGACATACTCTTGATAGGAAAGGTGTTTCCTATGATACGCTCGGTCAATCTCCTCTTATTACAAGGATTCTTCATATAGGATCAAAGTGATACCTCCTAAATAATGGGTTTTGGTCTATAAGATAGATCTAAATGGATGTTAGGATTCTCACTAGGTGTAGTGAGATGGTATCCATCGATCCGGGGGAGGATCACTGGATGGCTTCAAGGCTGGTAAGGTTGACTGAATGTCAGTCTCAGGCATTGTCTTACCCTCAGTGGAGGGACTATATGTTGGAAGAGTTCCAAGCTAGACACCATGGCATACTAGACGATAAAGGTTGGATACATTGCTACAAACGATACTACCAAAGAGGAAGTCGGGGTGTATATTAGTTCATGAGATGAAGTTCTTTCCTACCATTGTGTGACAATGGAGTTGTGGCTTTGGCCTAGGAACCCCCATCCCATCAGTGATCCAGACATATTCTAAGGCAATATCACCTGATCATGGAGATGGTTGATCTCCAGAGAGATCGAGGTTAGGAGAGTAGACACAGAGGACAACACCGCGGATCCACTCACAAAGGCATTTTCCCAAGAGAGACTCTTATAGCATGGTTGTGTATGAGATACTACAACCACTTCTATATGATGGCCCTAGTGCAAGTGGGAGATTGTTAGTTATATGTATACCCTAGAGGCCATTACTATACATGCGATATATATTGTAGTGGATGCTTGGACATACACAATGAGGACTTTCTTGCTCGACATGATAGTATGCTATCTGGTTGCACTTTATCTTAACATGTACACTTATTGTCTCTCTATTACATGTTGATAAAGACCTTAGGATGAGTACTTGATTACCAGGATTATGATGCAGATCATACTAGTGGGGACAGAGTAGTCGGTAAGTACATCCTTCAAATGTTTCTAGTCGAGGGTGTATCGAGACAGGGCATCAATATACCAGAGTAGACTAGCGTATAACTACTCGAACCATGTAGATGGGTGATGGATGATGCTATATCCATTGGTGTTTGACATCAGAGATAATATACGGGTGCTCAGTGGAGACTGGGTACACTGAACGGACTCGCCGAGAACTCCTAGATGGTATTATATCTAACGTCAGATAACTGTTTTCAGGTGACACTGGTACAGGTTAGTCTGTAGACCCGAGATCGTCATAGAGTCCTGTGTGATTCTTACTGTACTTTGATTTCCACCTTACCGCGTTCAAGAGAACGTGCAAAATGGTGTCTTTTGGGTACAGTCCCGAGTCACATGGAAGCAAGGAGCGATAGGAGGGGTTTTGTCTCTCCCGGTATTGGGAGTTGATGTTGCACTGTGCCCGATTGACAATAACAGGAAGTCCCTGGCCAGGGCTGATTAAGAGATATACTGGTAAGTGTTATCAATAGTTTCTCGACCCGTTATGAGCCTCGCATTGGCACGACTTATCGAGTTACCGGGGTCTGACATTCACCACCCCTAGACGAGATATGCGACAAATCAGACGAAGAGACCGGACTGTATGGTAGTGTTACTGATTGTATTCGCAGGAGTATGAGCAGGCTTACTTGTTGATCTTCTGATCATTCAATACCCGGGTGGCCATTACGTTTAGCAGACCGCTTGTGACTTGTGGGTGTTTGATATGATCATCACCTACTTCTGGCGTATTGACGAGTCTTTAGAGACCTACACAGAGGTTTCCTGGCTCAAGTGAAATGGAGTAGGAGCACATATGTGATATGTGCGGGACCGAGATTAATACGATATATGATACCGTATTCTATTCTCGCGATATGTGACATAGGTCGGTTATATGAGATATAGCCGGGTTATCGGATCACCTGTTAATTCGATAAGTTGTTACATTTGATATTAGTCGGTTATATGAGATATAGCCGGATTATTAAATCAAGTGTTGATTTAATAATTTAATGTATAATTATATATTTAATATATTAAGTTACATTAACTTATACTTGCTCACTTATGATTACTTTTTCTCTCATTGTGCATAAGTATATATGTGATATATATTTGTGTACATGATTTTGTGTCATGCTTGATGATACATGCAACTTGGGTGTGTGTGTGACTTACACCATGCTAGGGATTATCTAGGGTTTTATTTATTTAAATTTATTAAAAAATGAGTTGTACTTTGTCATGGCTCAAAGCTTATAGAAGCTTATGGATGCATTGACTTAGTCTACCATTTTTGATTTGCTTAAGATAATTATAAACCCAACCAATTATCCCAACCATGGTTATGTCTCTACAAGGGTTAGCATATGATGCTTAACCCACCCATGGTTTCCATTCACACTCTCTCATGAGTTCATTCTTCTTCTTCTTCATCAAAGAAAAAGCTCACTAGGTTTTTTCTAAGTGAAGAATTAGTGTGAGAAAAATAAATCTAAAATAAGTAAAATTCCTACCTCATCATCCTCTACTACTTGCTATTTAGTATAGGGTGTTTTCTTCACTAATTCCATAATTAGTGAAGGGATTGCTTGGGTTAGTGTCTCCTCGACGTAGATCATCTTAGGCTTCGAAGTCTTCGATGCATGCTTGTTCATTTCTTCATGGGATTCTCTTTAGAGTCCAGGAGTTCATGATCGCAGCGAAGGGAATACTACATGGAGCTAATGAAGTGAAGGACCGGTCTACAAAGGTTGTATTCCTTGTTCATTTTAGTTGCAAAGTTGTTTGCATTTAATTCGTTATATATTCTAGTATACGATTCTTGGTTAGGATTAGCTAGTACGGCTAAAATTTTAATTTGTCATGGAAGATGCCTCCCGAAACCTTGCTGCCGTGCTAGGAAACCCTGCAGTGACCATACTTTTCGGGTTGGAAATGGTTCCAATGTACATGCTGTATCTATAGGAGAGTATCATCTGGGGTAGCCTTCGGGATGTATTTTGGTTTTGAACACTTGTTATTATATACTTAGTATGATATGTAATATAATATCCGTTTTTTTGTTAGAAAATGAAGGATATCATTTTTTGTTGCAAAATAATGTTATGAATATTAACTTGAATCAACAGTTGATTAGGTATGGTATACTAAATAACGGAATTTACGTCCTAAACCAACATACAGTTTTCAACATACAACATACAAATAAAAGAAAATTTTCAGATATAAATGAAGCTTTTCTTTGGCATTGTAGACTTGGTCATATTAATGAAATGAGACAAAAAAAGTTACATAAAGATGGATATTTAAATCCCTTTGAATATAAATCTTATGCGACTTGTCAGTCCTGTATCAAAGGTAAAATGACCATAACTCCGTTTATTGGACACAGATAGAGAGCTATAGAACTCTTAGGCTTCATACATAGTGATTTATGCGGACCAATATCTACACATGTTAGAGGCGGTTTTTCATACTTCATCACTTTTGCTGATAATTTCTCAAGATTCGAACACATGTTTTTATTGAAGCATAAATCCGAAGGTTTCGAGAAATTCAAGGTGTACAAACATGAAGTAGAAAAACAAACAGGCTTGAGCATCAAGAAACTTCGATCGGATTGAGGTGGAGAGTATATGAGTACAGAGTTTTCAGACTTCTTAAAAGAGAATGGGATTCTCTCTCAGCTCACTCCCCCTTACATACCCTAGCACAATGGTGTGTCAGAATGGAGAAATCGTATCCTATTAGATATGGTACGGTCCATGATGAGTGATGCTATGTTACCGCTTTCTTTTTGGAGACATTCATTGGAGACATCCATGTATCTGTTGAACAGGGTTCCAACCAAGACCGTGTCTACTACTCCATATGAGATATGGTGTGGGAAGAGACCATATCTTAAAATAGTTAGGATATGGGGTTGTCTGGCTTTTGTCAAAAAGAAGAATCCAAATAAACTCGAGACACGATTGGTCATGTGTAAATTTGTGGGATATCCAAAATATTCATATGGATATCTATTCTACCACAAGGAGGAACAATGAGTGTTTGTTTCTCAACATACTGCATTTTTAGAAAATTAAATTTTTACAAATTGTATTGATGGTAATGTGGTAGAACTAGAAGTGGTTCTAGAGACACAAATTACTTATGACGAATTGGTTGAAACTGATGTTGTAGTAGAACTTCAAGAACCTCAGCCGCTCCGAAGATCTAGTAGAACTTCTCGCCCACCGGAGAGATACTATGGGTTTCTCATTAATGGTTATAGAGAAGATTGCATCATGGATGATGATGACCCTACTAGTTTTCAGCAAGCTATCACAAGTGGTGACTTAGTGAAGTGGCTGGATGCTATGAGATTCGAAATGGAGTCCATGTACACCAACAAAGTATGGACTTTGGATGTTGCACCTCCTGGGATAAAACCCGTAGGTTGCAAATGGATCTTTAAGAGAAAGATTGGTGTAGATGGATATGTGGAGACCTATAAATCAAGGCTTGTAGCGAAAGGATTTCGTCAAAGACCAGGATTGGACTATGATGAAACATAGGTGAACCTGGAGCTTGGATTGGTTCACTCGTGTAGATCATCTGCTGTGATGGAGGACCGGCTTGCAAGCATGACCTGAAACTCTTGAGAGCATGCTAGAGTCCATCCCAATTAGAACAAATGAAGACGCTACAACGGTCATGATTTCTATCTTTTTGTGTTTGCTAGTTTAGGTGCTTAGTTAGATTCTTAGGGTTTAGTTTCCAGCGCCACAAAATTTTTGTTTTCATATTCCGCATTGGTCCTTTAGCGGCAAGGGAACTAGGAACCAACAATGTTATCAGAGCTGCCCAAACACTATAAACTAGATAGATATGACTCCCAAATCCCGCCGGTTTTTGCCCCGCAAAAAATGCCGCTAAACCAGTAAGAAATTTGATACTAATTTGATGTTTTAACTCTCTGCGGGCTCTCGGTTTGAACCGAGAAGCCGCGGGGAGGTGCACTGAGTCCCCGGGGACATCCCGGGGGTCTTAGGGAGGGCCCACACCCTCAAGACCACCCAAAGGTGGCCTTAGGGAGGGGGCGGGTGGGGACCTAAGCCCTGCCTCAGAAGGCAGGCTTGGGTCTGCTTACCCCCTGGGCTACCTTAGGGTGTCCTTGGGAGGTGGGTACCCTTAGGTGCCTTCGAGTTGACGTTAATTTCGTGCCGAGGTCTTCCACGAAGTTTCGGCTCCATCTGAGCTCATTTTGGGCTCCCGGAGTGGATTTTAGCATGAAATTTTTATCGGTTTTGAGCACACTTGATTTTCGGTGTTTTGGAAAATTGAAGTGTTAGCTATTTATGTGCGGTTTTCGATTGTCAAAGGTTTACTGATGGTTGCGTGTATCATAACGTTTAGTAAAATGTCATGTAATTGCTATACGTATAAATTAGACGGGTTTACAGAATTGATACTCGTAAGTTTGCATGTTCTGTGATGGATATTGCTTAGTGAGTATGGTTGTGCTCGATTTGTTGCAATGGATAGCCCAGTGTATGTAGTTTTAGATGTAATTCTCTGTGATGTAATGTATATTCAAATTACATGAAGAGCGTACGATATGTGTACTGCTGTCATCGCGACTTGTATTATTCTTTAGGACGCGTCCTATTACGGATGTAGTCACCATTGTATATTCAGGTTTTCATTACATGCACTAGGATTATCCCGCGGTGAAGTGCTCGAGTAGCCGGGTTCTAGAGGGAAACGAGCCTCCATCTCATGGCATTGAGACCGGGGTGTTTTACTCTAGAATTGGCGGGCTATTCGTCGCGTAGGGGGTATAGGATTGACCCGTGGAAGGGTGCCCAAGTCACCGAATTTTGGAAGTGCTGCGTGCCCCATTCACTATGTTGTTTGGGGTTGCCTCGGTGGGTGGCTTCCCGCACTCGTAGGGATCTAGATTCTGATACTATGGGTTATCCACATGACGGGGAAATTGCATTTCATATTTGGCTCTATTGAAATGTACTTTTCCTAGATTATCCGCATCGATATACTGTGTTTGCTTATGTTCTTCTGTTGTGATACTTCTGTGATATTACATGATATCATGCATGAGACGAATGTTCATATATATTATATATATATAGTAGACACTATATATGTTTTTCATCCATGCTAGTCCTGTCCCCGCCCTTCCGTATGTTAAGTAACCTTACAGTGAAGACCCGGGACTCTGTGGCGAATGCGGATGGCATATATGTGCATGCCTATTTTCGTTTCATTCTGGCTTGATTTGATTAATTGATGGGACTCCATTAATTCTGATTAATGCAAGGAAAAAAACCCATGTGATGTTGCGGGAACCGATTTTGTTTTAAAACTGACATTACAGGCATTTCATTTTGCTTTGCACAGCGGTATTCAGTCATGAATATCCTGCACCTCATTCGATGAGGCAAGAGCCTAGATCCCTTCACGGGAAGTAACCTCTTGAGCAAAAGTTTGCGTCACTGTAATAACTTCACTATAGTCGATTCTTTTGCTTTGCATCGAGGTATTCGGTTAAGAATATCCTGCACCACATTCCATGAGGAAAGAGCCTAGATCCCTTTACAAGGAGTGACCTCTTTGGTAAAAGTTTGCGCCACTATATATTTGTAAAACCACTCGGCCCCTTCAATGATATCAAGTTCATTACATTAAAGGTTTTTTGCCAAAAACCAGCCTTAGCCCTCCGTCATTTTAGATAAGTAGCTCATAGTATTCGTGCTATGTAACAATCCTAATTTTCTTATACACTTTTTCCTATAGAAAATTTTAAATTAATTTTTTCAAAATCCAAAAAGGGGTATTTATTTCCTGAGCACAAGACTTAAGTAATTAATTAGCAATTTAATTACAAGAAAAAGCTTATAGCTCGTTGGTAATACCTTGCACTGCTGAACCAAGCCACCAGAGTTCAAATCGCATGCCCCACATTATTTTTGTATTTATTTTGTTTAAAATTCTTTGGAAGCCCAACAATCTACACACCATAACTCCCAAAACTTGAACTGAATATTAAAATCTAAATATACTAGTGCTTACCCTATGAGACCCCCACCCCCTGCACCCCAACTCGGCCGAGTCGGCCGGCGGACCGCCCGACTCGGGCCGGCGGCGCCGGCCAAACTCCACCGGATGGCCGAGTCCCCAACATGAAAGTTGGGGCTCTTCGCCTTCCTAACCCCCTTCAAACTTTAAATTAATGGATCGGTTCCAGAATACCAATTAACACCGAATTACTCAAAATTTATTGAATTATCTATAATTTTTACATTTTTTTTATTAAAAACCCTTCACCTACCCTACCCTATAAATACACCCCCTACCCTCTACCCTCTCATCCTAAAATCCTGAGCCCACTCTCTCAAAATCTTCTCAAGAGTTGTGTACTTTGAAAACAAGTTCGCGGCGAAACTCCGATGAAATTCCAGTGGAAATTCTGACGACGTTTTTAGGAACAATCGGCGACGAAGCAATGCCTCGGCAACCCCTTTAGTCCCCCCTCACTCCTTTGCTTAATCGAAACCCATAAGTCCCATTCTATCCCTCTTTCTTATTCTCTAAAATACGAAATTACAAAACCCGATGGAATCGGAACAAATCCGATTTCCGATTCGGTTTTCTATAAAATTTCACTTCTCACCAATACATTCATGCTTAAACATCTTTATGTTGACTATTAAACATTTAACAAATAATTTGAACAAGTTTCATCACATGAAATGATAGACTTTTCAATTTATCGTATTTTTCACTTAAATAACACAATGTTTCGATTTCACATTTAATCCCCTTAACATTGCTACACATTTAAAGTGGAGCACGAGGTAATGGCCTACCTCCCCACACACGAAAATACAACCCTAAACGATATCATCAACAACTTAGAATACGATAAAACAATACTTTCATTTGAATACCATATTCTTAAAAAAACCATTTCTAAATGTTTTAGCTTTGATACACTTTTAAATAAATACCTTTTATCAGGAAAACACGATGAGTTGTGGACGTCGGTCGTTTATCTAAACCTGACTTTGTGTTGTCTAGGCTAGGCAAGTGAGAAAGGTAATTTTAAAAAGCCCGTCTCACGGTGATTCGTAAGTGGATCCCTCCTTTCCTCACTTGTACTTACCTGGCCACAATTGGCGGTGAAGGGACGATTTGAGGCATCTAACAACTTGTCGTTTAGACCATTTAGAAATAGGCTAGTTGACTTAGGAAACCCAAGAATTTAAAATACGGAAAATTGTCATTTTTACAAATAAATACCGACTACTTTATAAAACCGTTTTCTAAGGAATTTAGTATTTTACAATGTTTGCAAAGCGCCGCTACAACGCACCTTTGGGGAACCCGTTCCTGATGGTGCGGATTATCGCACATCCTCGGGCTTAGTAGTGCGAGATTCAGACCTCCGCAAGGAGCATTCGGTCTCGAAAGATTTAAAATACGATATCTTAAGAAAATAAGATTTTTAGAATATAAAATATTTATTAAAATTATTTTTGTATAAATATATGTGTATTTATCATTAAAACATTTATTTTGTTATGATATAAATATTCCACCTCTTTCTAAAAATCACAAGAATAAATTTTACACTAAAATACCATGAACTTCAAATAAATCAATATTACAGATAAATACCTTATTTATAAAAACTAGAATATTTTCACTAGAAATGTCACAATATAAAATCCACCCTCATTGCAATTCTAAAGATGAATAATAAATACTTGAGATGTATTTTGAAAGTATATAAAAGTGTTTTTACATAAAACCCTCTCAAGTTTTATAAATTACCCTAAGGACCCTAACAATTATAGGACTTCGATTTACACTTCTAACTGTCTGACTCGGGTTTGAGTCTGATTAATCTGAATTGAACATGATTCAAGTCAATATATAATCTACAAGATTCCAATTCAATATGAACACATGAATCCATGAATCCAATTATCAATTTATACAACTTGACTGAACCGAACCATGGATATATTCCTTTTACATGATTCTCAGTTATTCCATTTACATGACTCTACGGTTACAACCATTTACTGATATCATGGTTTCAGTCAGTCAATCATTCAATCATACAACCAAAACAATTTACAAGACAACAATACAAACAAGACATCGCGGGGAATAAGGGGTAGACTGGTGCGGAATATGTTAAAGGTGGCGTGAGGTGGTCACTTAAGACGTAATTACATCCATGTCGTTGTTCCGTGGTATTATCGACGGAGCCTTATACTATAGGTTACCAAGGTCCCCGGTGTAAGTCGGACTCCTCTTATATACACTGGCATCTTCTGTACCAGGCTACAAACAACAGTATTAACACTAAATACAACAATATAACAATATAATACAACATTAAAAGCTACTCTCTCTCTCTTACTCTCTGTCTATCTTTGGGACCTACCGAGCGACCTGTTCGCTAACGACATTCTATTTCTTTCTTCGTTAAATGTCGTCAGGTGGTTTGGACCCTGCAGAGATCGATCCATCTCATGAAGACTTGGAGCAGTTTGCCAAAAACCCAGAACTTTAGTTTCATTGTACACTTTTCCTTTCTGTACTTTTCATTTCCTGTTATGCCACTGTTTAGGCATCTTTTTATTTCAGTTGTATTTCTTTTTCATGCATTGTACAAAAGAATGTTAATTAATAAAAGTTGTTGTTTTTATTATCTCTTGTCTCTTGTGTATTTATTTTATATTGCTTAGATAAGCTTAGCGTATGTACTTCTGAGTATGTACGTAGCGGGCCTCGTCGCGTCCCCTTCGCCGTACACCGGGAAGCGGGGCGTGACATGCTATGTACGTTGGGCTCTATCAAGGCATAGTGTACGGTAGTTAGGTGATGCTTGTCTGTAGCATGGATATATGATTATCTAGGATAGCCGTATAGTCACGTTGTTCTCTATCTAGGGCTTGTGCGGCTGGGTCTAGATCAATCTTGGATAATGACGAGTTAAACTTGACTAGCGATTTATGGTATGTTGGTCATTATCAAGGCCATAAGTCGTTAGGGGTAAAAACCACTTTGGAAGTTTCATACACAAAGGAAACTTGCCAGGCATGTACATACCTTCTAGAGTGTGGTGACTTGAGTGGCTTCCATTAAGGTATTACGTGATGATGGTTGTGTCCCGATTCCCACTGATGAGTAACGGTTACTCCTTGGGTGAATTTCAGATGATACCGAGTAATTCTCCTTTTATGGTTTGAAGGAGAATTCGAGGAAACAGTGGGAGCCATCCTAGATAAAGTGATTAACCAATCTAATATTGATAGAGTGTATGCTGAGTGTTTCTTTTCTCTCCCTTTGGCAGCGACCATGACTTACCTTAAACTAAACCTCATAAACCGAGTTAATCGAAGCTTCTTACATACTTTGGCTTTTAGATTGTCATGATTCATGACAAAGTTGCATATATCCCTGCCACTTCTATTTCCCCTTTGATTTTCTCTAGAATACTCTATATCACTACGAAGGTCCATATTTCTTGGGTATGCCATTGTATAATTAAATACAAACTCGAGAAAACTTGTTTCAGTTCGAGAATGGATTTCGGTTCTGGAGAAATTGAATAGGATTATTCGGTTGTCTTTTCTCTTTACCTTCTCTCAAGTTGTAAGAGCTCCTAGTATTAGGAGAGTACACCTATTACCCTTATTGGATAGTATTTTTCTAAACCTTAGGATGGTACCGAATGGTAGGGAAATAAGAAAACCAATTTGCTTAAGTGTGGTGTACAGAAGATAAGAAGTAAAGACATATAAAGGGACTGGAGTGAGGATAAGGAAATTTGCGACTACTGTCAAGAATCTGGATAGTGGAAGTGGTATTACTAGGAATACTCGGCCACCTACTCGAAACATTTTCATATTTTAGTTTTACTGTGCGGTGTTAATTGAAAAATTCTTTCCCAATTAGATTCTGACTCTAGGGTATGTATTTACCAAAATTGATTCTCACATCTGTATGGCGTTACAGATGATGAGTGGAAGTAAAATATTGGGAATTGGGTTATTAGATTCTCAATATCAGAATTCTTTGTAATTGGTAACATTTGAGGAAATCACCTATGTTTTGCCTAACGGAAAATATTTGGTTTTGAATATCCATTGTTATGTACCCATTTTAACTGATATATTTATACGTTTATTTTATAAAGTAAGATATAAAATTTTGAAATTATGTTTATGACATTTACCTTTATCAGTTGATGATTAGGTTAGGTGCATTCAATAACGGTGTAATTCTTCTTAATCATAATACAGTTTTCAACCTACGACACATAGGGTTTGAATTATTATACTCAGAAGACTTATACAAAGTATTGTATGTTGTCCGATATCCATTAGAACAAGGAGTTGGTACTTGCACTATATTCTGTTTACTTATGACTTCTCTAGTTTTAGACATGTTTTTCGTTGAAATACATGGTTTAAATTTTGAGATGTTATAAGTATAAGAATAAAGTAGAGGACCATGCGTTGGAACTACCAGGATTCTTCGAGATGATAGAAGATATAGATACTTATGCTAGGTATTCCGTCGTAACTAATATATTTGAGAACTTCTTTCTCTCTCAGGTTACTCATCCGTGGGTGCACTCCTTGATGAGTAATGACGTATGGCCTTCTTCAGTTTTGTCGATATGCACTGGAAATAGCTGCATGATTTTGAATCCGGTTCCAATTAAATTAATGCCTTTGTTTCTATATTGGATATAGAATGGATTCATGTCTTAACAATGTTAAGGTATATAGAGTTGTCTGGCTTATGCTTAAAACAAGAATCCGGATAAACTCAAGGCACATTTCAGTAATGGCGGTTTGTTGGTTATCCCGGGCTTTGACGAGGGTTAACATTCTACCATTTCTAGGATAAATAATTATATTATTCTTGACTCACTACCCATTTTAGAAAAATGAATTCTTTTCAGAAAATATTAGTGGGAGTATTGTAGAACTGGAAGTGATTCCAGAATCACAAACAGTTGCTGAAAATTTAGAAGAACATAATAATTCAATTGGTTTCGATAATCAATTAGCCACTTCGCAGATTTGGTGGGTAATCTCAGCCACCCGAGAGGTACTTCGGTCTTCTAAAAAACGGAGACAGGAAGGTTTTGATGACCCAAGCTTATCACTACTGTTGTCCTAAACTATGAGATCTGGAAAGTGGACGACTATAACGTCGTTCTAAATTAGCTTTAGAAGTGCACTTGTATATGACTTTGATAGTGGGTTGTTGTAGTCAGTGGCAAAAGTGGAAGTGTTATGGGCCAGTAGCTTATGTCTATTTATAGACTGAATCAAGTATAGCGGAGATAGATCATTTATTTTTGACATGGCAGTCATAGAGTTTGACTTCATCAGAACAACAGATGGACTTGGTAAGAAGGTATTAGGGAGTGATGTCCTTGTATTTAGATGACATACTCTTGATAGGATGTGATGTTCCTACACTATGATCGGTTATACCTTGGTTGTCACAAGGCGTTTTCTCTATATAGGATCTGGACAAAATATCAGCGATTCTGGTAACGAGATCCATAACATTTCAGAAATATAAATTATTATTTTTGGAATTTAAATATTAAAATAATATATTTCACGAAAACTATTCGATTTGCGAATTTGGGGTTTTCGTAAAATGGTATAAATATATACCAATATTTGGAAAATAATTGGAGATTAAAATGAATTATTCATTTAAAAATATATTTATCGGATTTGGGAATTTTTATAATTAATTATATGCAAGTTTAAATTAAACTCGATTAGTGCACTACTAATCACGACTATGCCAAATCCATATTTTTAATTAACTATGGCTAGTGCACCATGTCATGTTACACTTTTGTTGCATGATTATTTATTTGTGTTTGTTTTATTTGTAGTTGTGATTTTAATTGAGAGAGAGAAAAAGAAAAAGAGAAGAAAAGGAGAAAAAAAAGTCAAAGTGTATGGGCATAAGAGAGAGAGTGGCATGGCATGCCTTATGAGAGAGTGAGGGAAAAAGATAGACCTTGACCTCATTCTTTTCCTTCATCATCTTCATCTCCTTTTCAACTCATCCTCCACCTCCTCTACCCCATGGCAACCACCCCAAATCTTCACCAAAACATCATACCCCCTTCACAAAAGTTGATCCCCACCTCTTCCTATACCATATGAACCTCTTATGTTTGGATTTTGGAGATTTTGGGCATCTAGGGTATTTCTTGAGTTGCCAAATGAGGTAATCCCTATATTTTTAATCAAGTGTTTGTATTAGTATATCCTATTGTTAGGTTAGAGTTAAAACGACAGTAGTTGATGATCTTAGAATATTCCCATGGCCCCAAAAGGGTACAAGAAGAATAATATGTGTAAAGGCATCCCCAAGCGGGAGCTAGCACTTCGTCAATTGACGGTCACAACCACGCAAGCAATATAGTATACAACGCCGAAAGGGGGGAATCGAAAACTCAAAAGGAAACTCAAAATATCAAGAAAACCCATAATAATACAACGCGTGACTCTAAAGCCGAAAGAATAAACAACTGGTTTTCTAAGTCTGAAATAATATACAAGTCTGGTTGATGGAGTTTTACTATATACAACTGAATATAAATAAATGGTACATTGGTGGTCACGATGCAAGTGAACCCACCTAACAAAACAATCACCCGGAAAGGAAGCAGTGTGCCAAAAAGCCGCAATGAAACCGGTACGGCAAGACTTGCAAGAACTGTGGCACAACGGGGGTGAGTTGCCAACTCCTGAGTAGAAAACATCATAGAGAAGAAATCGAATGTATGACTTAATCCTAGGTCAAACGATTAGTAATATATATATATATATATATATATATATCTACATATATATATATATATATCCTCAAAATGATAAAGTCTGAAGCATAATAAAAAGGCAAGGGTAAACATCTAAACATAAGTCTAATCCCATATGCCCGTGTCAGTGCCTCAGGTAGCAATATATCGTAAATATGAGGTATGAATGCGGTAAAATGAAAACAGAAGACATCATGAATGAGAAAACTGTTTTCTTAATGTAAGTGCACGGCGGCGCCCCGGCCGTCAATCCGACGGCCAAATGCGGAAGCGGTGATAAACTTTAAATTTTACTTGAACTGGCTAACCGCCGCGCACTAATACCCGGATCGAACCACTAACTAGTCCTAGCTATCAACAAGAAAGGGAAGAGAAGTATACCGACAGATCCGAGTCCTCCGGTATTCTCGTCGTCGTCCCGATCTCCTGCGGAATGTCCGGTCTCCTCCTCGTCGCCGGAAGGGCACCACATCGCCTACTTCTTTAACGGGCTCCCACCTCAATGCCGAGGCAACTCGGGCACGAAGCTGGCTAGTCGACGTGCCCAAGATTTGCTGTAGAAATGTGTAGTGAGCTATTGTCTCTATGGGGTTTTGTATAGTTGCCATGATGGAGGAATTTTGCAAATGAAGAAGCCATGGAGGCTTGCAGGAGGAATGGAGCATGCTCTTTATGAGCTCGGCCAGAACAAAGAAAAATCCCCTCTGGAATGATCTTGGACAGAAGGTGTAGGTTGTGTTTAATTCATGCAACTTAATAAATTCATTCAACAACCCACCAGCCCCCAGCACACCCAATTTAACACAATGCAATAAATATTAATTTATCCATCATGTTACAAACTAAAAGGGGGGGGGCCCACGAAATTGATCAAAGGAAAAATTCCCTGCACACTCCTTTTATAAGCTCAATGTAACCATCATTATTAATTAAAGCACCAACCTTCAGCACATGCATGTTAGGCTCATTCCTCACTAAATTAATCCACACTCTCAAAACAGACTTCACTCTATTCCCATACTCCAAACAGTGGCCGGCCAACTCATGGGAATGGTGAAAAAGTCAATGGTCAAGGGGGAGGTGACAAAAAGAAATAATGCAAAAGAGAGGGAGAAAAAGGTATCATGACAAAACATGATCATAAACCAATTTCCACTCCAAAGCAACCATCACCTCATCCCAAAAGTCAAGTCATGATGGAGACAAGAAGTCAAGGTCAAAGAATGGCTATCATGATACAAATATAAGCAAAGACCCCCTCCACAAAATGCCTATTTGCAACAATGCAAATAAACCCTCCTCCACCAATCTTCGGCCAATGAACGGAACAAAGGAAATTTGCCGAAACGGAAAGCAAACTGGCAACTCCAGAAAACTGGTCCCGTAATAAATTACAGGAAAACCCCGATACTGTGCATACACACCCGCATTTGTATTCCGACCGAAATACAAATGCAATGAGACAAAATCTCCACTGTACTATCTAGGATCCGGCTTATACCAAAGCTGGCTAGTAAAATCCGTTCGATCCTGATCCGTGCAATACCGCACGTATCTGATCGAACCCTGCCATATTCCAATACGGCCTATAGTACAAACTGTCCGATCCTGATTCGTGCAATACCGCACGTATCTGACCGGACCTTGCCATATCTACATACGGCCTCTACAACCTTTCGCCCGAAAGCTGAGTAACTGAATGTGGGGGACTCTAAAGACTCGTCAACACCATGGTTGTGGATTTAACCACTAGCACGTCAGAGGTATAAGCCAATACGTAACGGGCTACCAGGTATTGACTAAAAGGGACGTCTGTGAGCGAACTCAGCCTGACAACCCTACTGAGCCTGTCAGTGACAATATCCGTACAGTCCGGTCCGTTCGTCTATGAGCATCGCATGGCGGGCCTAGGGGGTTGGTAAAAGTCAGACCCCCAAAAGCGGTACAAGTCGTGTCGGAGTGTAGCCCAGAACACCCTGAGATACTACTGGAATACCTACCAGTAAATCTCTTTGCCTCGGCCGAGGGCTTCGTGTAATGGCTCTCCTAGACACAGCACGACCTCACCCCCAATACCGGGAGAGACGAACCCCTGAAGATACGCTCACTGCCTCCATGTGGCTCGGGACTGTACCCAACTAAAACCTGTTTGCACGACTCCTTTGAGCCGTGGTAGGGTAGTAATCAAAGTACAGTGGGAACTCACACAAGACAAATGACGATCCCCAGGTCGATGAACTAACCTGCACACATGTCACCAGGGAGCTGCCATCTGACATCTGGTATATGACCAACTGGCATGTTCCCGGCGAGTCCTGTCCGGTGTACTCATAACCCAATGAGCACCTGTATACATCTTAGGTGATCCAACTGACACCAGTGGCTTGTGAGACCGGCCACCGCCCCTCGTCGGGGTCTCGACTGTATACACTAGTCTACTCTAGAGTATCGATGCCCTGTCTCGAAACTCACACGACTAGGGACCATTGAAGGATATGCTTATAGACCCCCAGCTCCCACTTATATGATCGCCCTCATACTGCTGGTGGTCAAGCAAGAATCCTAGGGGCTCTATCAACGTGTAATAGCAACTTGTCAGGTCACCTAAAACAGTACACGATGATAAAGGTAAACCATATAGCATACTATCATCTCGAGTAAGACTGTCCTACCGGGATAGGTCCTCCATCTATCATTGCAATCACGTGCCTGTGACCCAATAATTGACTCTGAGGGCACTATCTCCAACACTTAATATAGTGAGATTTTTGTATAAACATTTAAGTATCATCAATGAAATCACCAGAAAATCAGTGTCAAGCATTGCCACAAAATATATATCTCAATATCCCAAGATCAAGTAAATCTCATATGTCCAATATCCAATATCGTGCACATAGGCCGCGAGCACATATGCCCCTCTCATATCGAGCACATAGGCCCCTCTCATCGACCACATAGGCCCCTCACATCTAGCACATAGGCCCCTATCATCGAGCACATAGGCCCCTCATATCGAGCACATAGGCCCCTCTCATCGACCACATAGTCCCCTCATATCAAGCATATGGGCCCCAAGCACATAGGCCCCTCTCATCGACCATAGAGGCCCCTCACATCGAGCACATAGGCCCCGAGCACATAGGCCCCTCTCATATAATGAATAAGTATATTTGCATATAACATTATGGTGATATATGATATCGGTGTATATATATAACAACGTCTCATACCACTGATATATATATACGATGTGTATACATATATATATCGGCGTCCCATACCACTGATATATATACGCAGGAGTAAAACAATCCAGAAAACATCAAATGAAAACCATATCTCAATACGAAATCCATGAATATAATATATATGCAACATGAAACAATAATATGAGCATATAAGGAAAAATCGCTATTTAACTGCAACAAGTTATAAAATATATCATGCGGTTCCTAAATTTTCCAAATCCACACAACATCATATAAAGGTGAACATGTGGCTATATCTCATATGTGTATATATCCATCACTAATGGTACAATACCATATAGTTTTATTGGTAAGTATGTCAAGGCATATGTGTAAGCATGTAGGTATACAAGTATGCTATATGTCATATGCACAATGGAATATGAATCAATAACGTATAAGCATGCAATGCAATGCGAATAGCAAGAATATGCGGAAAATGAATAATAAACACAACAGTGAAGAATCTACATCAATATATATATGTCATACAGTTTTGCCATTTGAAATAACACGAATCGTGGTGTTTAGAAAAAAAAGGGCTACGGTGTCTTTAAGAAAATATGCGTCTTTTGAAAATATCCGTAGAATCCCTTGGCCTGTATTTAAAATACTCACGATTCGTTAGTTTTTGAAATAGGTATGACTCGAGTCTTGTCTAATATCAAGTAAACTACATGACTAATCGAAAGGTAAGGAAACCACCTAAATCTGAGTCGATACATATAAATATAATCGTCGGTGATCCCGCCTCAATAGTATCACATATGATACAATAAATAACATGACATCCTCAAACCAAGAGTGCGGATCTATCATCAATATAAAGCTTGTACGGTAAATCCATCGTACGGCATCCCAATCTTGGTACGTGTCAATTATCACATTCATCTTATCATTTATCTGGTATCCTTATCATCATATCTCATGATCTGGGGTACGGATATAAGTCTAGTACAAACTGATACCATATATATATATATATATATATATATGCGTTTATGAAAACACACGCCTAAAGGCCCGCTATAATCTCATATCGTATCTCCTAATACGAATCAAAACATATCACCGATCTAATGGCATAATGCCTAATCTCATCGACTCATCCCAAGTACCGTAAACAATCATCATCATCCATGTATATGTATACGTATATATTTATACATCTCCCCATAACCGCACAAGTAAAACAATGTAAACATGTGTGTGTATGCGTGTGGCTGTAAACCTTATTCTAAGGTCCGCGACTAAACTAACTAATGGCGCTATCATCCAATTATACTAAAATTATCCATGACTCCCAAAGTCTATCTAGATAGTCATAAACTCACAATAAACATATGAATATATCCATCTAATATATACCATACACTACGCTTCGAACTGCGGGGGTGCTATACGCCATCCACTCGACTTCCCCCGTAGATGTGTATCTACTCACCTTACTTTTCGCTTGCCGTTGCCGACGTTGCTGTTGGATATAGTGCCCTCAGAGTCAATTATTGGATCACAGGCACGTGATTGCAATGATGAGGGAGGACCTATGCCGGTAAGACAGTCTTACTCAAGATGATAGTATGCTATCTGGTTTATCTTTATCATCGTGTACTGGTATAGGTGACCTTACAGGTCGCTATTACACGTTGATAGAGCCCTTAGGATTCTTGCTTGACGGTTAGCAGTATGATGGCGATCATATACGTGGGAGCTGGGGTCTATAAGCACATCTTTAAAGTTGTCCCTAGTCGTGGGAGTTTCGAGACCGGGCATCGATACTCCATTAGTAGACTAGTGTATACAGTCGAGACCCGACGTGGGGCGGTGGCCGGTCTCACAAGCAATTGGTGTCAGTTGGTTCACCTAAGATGTATACAGGTGCTCATTGGATTATGAGTACACCGGACAGGACTCGCCGGGAACATGCTACTTGGTATTATACCTGACGTCAGATAGCAGTTCCCTAGTGACATGTGTACAGGTTAGATCATCGACCTGAGATCGTCATTTTTCTCGTGTGAGTTCCCATTGTGCTTTGATTACTACCCTACCATGGCTCAAAGAAGTCGTGCAAACAGGTTTTAGTTGGGTACAGTCCCGAGCCACATGGAGGCAGTGAGCGGATCGGCAGGGGTTTCGTCTCTCCCGGTATTGAGGGTGAGATCGCGCTGTATCTAGGAGAGCCATTACACGAAGTCCTTGGCCAAGGCAGGAGATTTACTGGTAGGTATTCTGGTAGTATCTCAAGGTGTTCTGGGCTACACTCCGAAACGACTTGTACCGCTTTTGGGGGTCTGACTTTTACCAACCCCCTAGGCCCGCCATGCGATGCTCATAGACGAGCGGATCAGACTGTACGGATATTATCACTGACACGCTCAGTAGGTTGTCAGGATGAGTTCGCTCATCGACCTCCCTTTTGGTCAATACCTGGTAGCCCGTTACGTACGGCTAATACCTCTGACGTGCTAGTGGTTAAATCCACAGCCAAAGTATTGACGAGTCTTTACAGTCCCCCACAGACAGTTTCTCAAGTTTCGGGCGAAATGATGTAGAGGCCGTATGACATAAGGCAGGGTCCGATCATATACGTGCAGTAGTGTACGGATCATGATCGGGCGGATCATACTAGTGGGCTTTGGTTTAAGCCGGATCCTAATATTAGATTTGTTGGATTATTTTAGTCTCATCGCATTCGCATTCGGTCGGAATACGGATGCAGGTATGTAGATACAGGTGAGGGGTATCCTTGTGATCCGTCACGAGTTTACTTTAGATGTTGCCGGATCTTTTTTGTTCGACCAAACATTTGGATTAATGTTTGGATAGTGGGTATTATGAGCTAGAATTCATCATTTGATGCATTAAATGTGGCATATGCAACCTAGTGACTCAAGGTCTCTTTTATTGTGCATGTGTCACATTTGAGATTGATGTGTGAGTTGATATGAGGGGAAGAAAGAGAAAAGGCAGCCATGAGGTTGTGGGTGAGCTCTTGTATTCTCTCATTCTTACTCTCATTATCATTCAATCACAAAAGAAAAGAAAGAGAAAAACTTCTTCTTCTTCCTCTTTCTTCTCTAGCTCATAATCTCCATCAATGGCAACACCTTTAACCTCTATCCATCTCATGGATGCAAGAGACAAAGTGATCCCAAATATTCTCTACATCACCTTGGACACGTCGGCTAGCACACTTCGTGCCCGAGTTGCTTCGGATGAAGCGGGAGCCAGTAAGATGAATCGATGATATGGTGCCCTTTCCGAAGAGGAGATCGAGACCGGAGATGCCGCGAGGAGCTTGGGATGGTGGCCAAAGACCGAAGGACACGGATCGATTGGTATAGCTTTCCAACCCTCTCTCTAGATAGCTAGTTTTAGGTTAATGGTGTTAGTGTATATGCCCTAGGGGCCATTAATGTATCATACTAGTTTGTATATTATTTAATGGAAGCTTGGGATATTCACATGTATATAACAGTCTTGCTAAACCTGGTAGTATGGTACTTGGTTTTTTTTATCTTAATATGTGAGTATACGTATTGATAGTGCTTTTAGGATCTTGCTTGACTACCGGCGTTGTGATGGCAGTCACACTAGTGGGGGCTGGGTAGTCTACAAGCACATCCTTATTCAGGTCCCTAGTCGTAGGATTATCGAGACAGGGCATCGATACTCCCGAGTAGACTAGTGTGTACGCTTCTCATCCCAGTTGGCGAGATAGTCTGTCCCACAACCGTCAGTACGTCGTACTGGAGATAGTATGCAGATGCTCGTTTGGTTACGGGTACACCGGACAGGACTCACAGGGAACTATTGGTTGGTTTTATACCAGTCGTCAGTTAACAGTTCCCAGGTGACATGAGTACAGCATAGTCCGCAGACTTGACACTGCTCCTTCGCCTCGAGTGTGTCCCGCTGTTCTTAGATTGCTAACCTACCACGGCTCAAAGGAGTCATGCAAACAGGTAGCAGTTGGGTGCAGTCCCGAGCACTTGGAGGCAGTGGCGGTTAGACAAGATTCGTCTCTCCCGTTATTGGGAGTTGATATCGTGCTGTGTCAGAGAGCCATTACGCAAAGTCCCTGTCCAGGGCAAGCGAGATTTGCTGGTAGGTTCCAGTAGTTTCTCAGGGTGTAATGGGCTTCACTCCGACATGACTTATACCGCTATTAGGGAACTGACGCTTGCCGCCCCCTAGGCCCGATATGCGATAGTCTTAGACGAACAGACCGGACTGTACGGAGAGTGTCACATCAGACTCAGTAGGAGTTCGGATGGGTTTCCTCATCGGCCTTCTTATCGAGATCTACCTGGGGACCATTACGTATAACTAGTGCCGCTTGCGGTCTGTGGTTAAACCCACTGCCAGCGTAGTAGTCGAGTCTCTAGAGTCCCACACAGAGAGTTTCTCTACTCCAGGCGAAACGATATAGAGGTCGTATAGTTTTACGACAAGGGTTCGGACGCATACGTGTGTTTACGCACGTACGACATACGGACAGTTTTTACTAGCCGGCTTTGGTTTAAGCCAGTTTCTAGTATCCGGATATTGGATTTATACAGTCTAAAGTTTTTCCGTGTTTTCACGGATAGGAGGGGCATTCTCGTAATTACGCGAGAAGCTTCTAGAAGATGGTGACTTGGGGGTTAAGGTGGCATATGCATTAAATGAGATTAGTGAGTCATTTGAGTGATTCATCCATGTCATTAATGCATCATAAATGCTTAATGACTCATGGAGATGAATCACCCTCTTGTATTTATGAAGCATGATGATTAATCCTTTATTTTCTTTTATTGGATAAATGATAATGCTTGATATATATTATGATAGATCATTATCTCATCTCATTCTCTTGCTCACTTTCTCTCTCCTCAAGCTCTCTCTCTTCAAACCCTAATCCTCCCCTCTCATGTGTTGAGACCAAGAATTAGAGTAGACTACTTAATCCTTAACCATTCTCTATATCACCTAGGTTACATAGATTAGCGATTTAAGAAACCTAGTTACCTCAAGTTAGAGGTGAAGCTTGAAGTTAAGCTCTCGGGTGGATCTTCTAGTACATAGAGAAGGCCGGAGAGGACGTGGAGAACGACAAGATGAAGGACTCGGTTCTTTAGGTATAATCACTTATCATAGTAGTTAACTCTTCTATGTTTTCTTGTTAGTTATTGTTTAAGCAAAGATTCTCGGTTAGTCGATGTTTACGCATAAAACAAGATCAATTTTCATTATTCCGCCTCCCCGCAAATCGTGGGGTGCTGTACAGCGACTTACAGTGGTATCAGAGCCTCGCTAAACAATAATTAACTCATTAGCAAAGTCGTATGAATTTCGAACGCAAAACGAACCAAAAAACGACATCGATATCATAAGTTTCTGTCGAATTTTAAACAGGCTCTAAAAATTTTTCAGGTTGCTGCAGAGTAACAAGTATAGAAAATAAGAACATTGGAGAAAAATGGGTTAGTGAATCGGCCATACAGCTGCGGAACCGCGGCCGATCCCACCGATCCGCCGCGGATCCGCGGCTGAGTTGGGGCCGATTCGACCCAGTTTTCTCCTATTATTCTTTTGTGATATTGTTGTGTTTTCTGGAATGTTTATTTTCTGCTCAAAGTCTCAGGTGCACAGAGAAGTTTTGGGAGTAGAATAAGATTTGTTTGCTCGATCGAAATTATATGATGTTTGCTAATTTGATTATATCTATGATTGTATAATGTGTTCGTAAACCTCCCCTAACTGCTAGTATGTCGGTTGGCAGGGTGTTGCACATTTCTGTAATGGTTTTTACTGTTTGTGGTTGTGAACTGTATTGGACTGTTGTGATGATTAGCCGGGGTTTGAGATGGGTTGTTATATTCATTCATTCAATGTAATTTTAATATGTTGTAATATTATTTTGCGGGGCGCATCCAGGTTGCGGTTGTAGCCACCGTTGTATTATTTCATTTTACTGTTTTTGCTCCTAGGATAGACCCAAGATGGGGTGCACAAACTACCGGGTACTTTGAAGTGTTTAGTGGCCTACTCACTTTGTTGAGGGAGACCGCTTCACTTCGGGTACTTGGCGGGTAGTTTGCCGTACCCGTAGGGGTCTAGGGTGGGGTAATGGCTATTCATCACAACTGTGTAATCCGTCTTTTGTTGCAGGCTCTAAACAAACGGGGATTGCTTGCAAATCCAATTAAGTTCATATGAGATCTGGAATGCCTATTATTGCGTCTAACGAATGTACAATATCTATATATGATAGCTATTTAGATGTCACTTATGTTTTACCCCCGCGCTAGCCCAGCCCCCGCTCTGCCGTTAGTTAAGTAACCTGACGAGTGATGACAGGACCCAGTGGCGAATGCGGATGGCATAAGAGGACGTTGTATTTTCATTGTTTTCTGCAATGATAGATTAATGATGCGTCGCATTATTTATAATGCAAAGAAAATAAACCAAAAAGTTGAATCGTTGGAACAATTTAGAAGAAACCACTCGGTTATTTTAAAACAGATGATATTTTTAATTGTGGAGCTTTAACCACTCCTTTTAAAAAATACTATCAGGTTGCTTTGGTCATATCAAGTTCACTACGTTCACGGTTTCGCCAAAACCATTCGTAGCCCTCCGTCATTTCATTTGGATATTCAGTAGTATTCAAGCTATGCATTTTGGCCAAAGTCAAAGCATAGTGTTTGGTAGCTGCTGGGTTTTCAATTGTTGCATAAGATAGATGAGTTAGTTTGGGACAGTCGTATTATCATTTGACCAAAGTCAGGGGTATGTACGGATAGGTTCAAATTGACAAGATAATGACGGGTAGAACTTGACATGTGACTTATGACATTTTTGACCAAAGCCAAGGTCATAAGAGAATGGGGCAAAAATATATATCGGGAATTTCTAAAGAAACTGAAATTTGCAAAGAGATGCATACCATTTGGAGTTTGATGAATGTTGGTAGGATTCCTTCAACATTATCATACGATGATATTTGGATCCCGATCCTACTGTGAGTATATGCTACTCATCAGGATATTCGTCACTTAACGATCAATGCTATAAACCAAGTTGGTGTCAAGAAAGGTGTCAGCGGGGTTACGTCCCCAGAGAAAAGAGGTTATTTAATTAAGGAACTTCGCGAAAGCGTTGGAAAATCTCCGTCGAAGTACCGACACCAGCCTGGCTGACCGGTTAAGCAAGTATTGTGCAGTGAGAATAGTCCTGGCTAATTCTTCTTTTATGGTTTGAGGAAGGATTCTAGAAACAGTGGGAGCCATCCAGTTTAGATAAATTAAAAACCACTCTAAACTTGCAAGAGCATCATGCTAAAGAGTTTTCTTCTCTCTCTGCTAATTGCAGCGACCCTGAAAATGACTGGATTTAAGTTACTTTTAAAGAAAAATATACTGACAGGGCCAAACTATAAAGATTGGCTGCAGAATGTCAAAATGGCTTTGACCTATTGGGGTACGTCCTCACCGCTAAGGCACCTGCTGTCCCTGGTCCCAAATCCAGTAATGCGGATAAGGAAATCCGCAAAACCTGGGATTTCGATTGCGCGAAAGCCAAGTGCATCGTGCTTGCCTCAATGAACAATGAACATCAGAGGAGGCACGAGGATATGGAACTAGATGCCATATTTCTCCTTACAAAAGAACTTTATAGAGAGTAATCCCGTATAGCAAGATACTAGACCTCTAAGAACTTGTTTCGAGCGAGGTTGGCTGTCGTATCATTGGTAGGAGAACATGTCCTAAATATGATTGGCTACATAGAAGAGCTCGCAGACCTTGGGACAACTTTGGATAATGAGCTCTATGCAGACCTTATTCTCCAGTCCCTTCCTTCCACCTACGCCCAGTTTATTCTGAACTTCAACATTCAAAGAAAAGAAGTTGAACTTCCGGAACTCCTTAACATGTTGAGGAGTGCAGAGGGCACCTTGCAGAAAGCAAGGGAAACACCCGCTATGTTTGTTAGCGGTGCTTCTTCTTCCGGGTCCAAGGCTAGGGCTAAAGGAAGGAAAAAGAAGGCTGCTACCAAACCTAGAGGAGGTGTAAGTAAGGTGGGAGGGAAGGGAAAGAAAAAGTTTGCGGTACCGGTAGTGGCCCAGGATGAGTGCTTCCATTGTCACAGGAAAGGGCACTGGAAAAAGGATTGCAAGGCGTGGAACGCCAAGAACCAGGAACCGAAGCAAGCTGTGGCTTCGACTTCAGGTGTGTTTATAATTGAGAATTGTCTGTCAATCAACTCTACTTCCTGGGTATTGGATACCGGATCAGGATCTCATATTTGCAATTCATTGCAGGCACTGAGAAACCGTAGAGTGCTGAAGGAAGGTGATATGACCCTGATGGTTGCTAACGGAGCTAGCGTGGGAGCTGTGTCCGTAGGGGATTATCACCTGGGATTGACGAGTGGACACATTTTGGTTTTACATAACTGTTTTTGTGTACCCAGCTTAACGTGTAATATCATATCTGTTTCCTTGTTATCAAATAAAGGTTATGATTTCACGTTTGTAAGTGGTGTTGTTAACATCCACCTTAATCAAAGTTTGATTGGGTCTGGTATACTGGAAAACGGTATATATGTGTTAAACCAACTCCAAATTTTCAATGTCCAGAACACACTAAAAAGAAAGTCTCCAGATTTAAATAAAGCTTTCTTATGGCATTGTAGACTGGGTCACATCAATGAGAGAAGGTTGACTAAGTTACATAGAGAAGGATATTTGGACTCGTTCGAATATCAAACTTATGCCACTTGTCAATCTTGTCTCAAAGGAAAAATGACAAAGACTCTATTTACTGGACATGGAGTAAGAGCGAGCGAGCTCTTAGGACTCATACACAGCGATGTATGTGGTCCAATGTCTACACATGCAAGAGGTGGTTTTTCCTATTTCATTACTTTTACGGATGATTACTCAAGGTACGAATTCATTTATCTCATGAAACATAAATCCGAGGCTTTTGAGAAATTCCAAGAGTTTAAAAATGAAGTAGAAAACCAAACCGGCAAAACTATCAAAACACTAAGATCTGATCGAGGTGGTGAATACTTGAGTGCCGAGTTTCTAGGTTACCTAAAAGAGAGAGGAATTCTCTCTCAGCTTACTCCTTTATACACTCAACAGCATAACGGTGTATCGGAGAGAAGGAATCGAACCCTATTGGATATGGTATGTTCCATGATGAGCAATGCTGAGTTACCGTGATCTTTTTGGTGCTATGCGCTAGATTTAGCGGCATATCTTCTGAACAGGGCTCCTACCAAGACTGTGCCTACCACCCCATATCAGATGTGGAGTGGGAAGAAACCCCATCTTCAGCATATAAAGATTTGGGGATGTCCAGCTTTTGTTAAAAAGCAGCATGTGGACAAGCTCGAGGCACGATCAGTAAAGTGTAAGTTTATGGGATATCCAAAGAACTCCAAAGGATATTATTTCTATTACGCAGAGGAACAAAAGGTTTTTGTTTCTCATAATGCCCATTTTCTAGAACAGCAGTTTTTAGAAAAGGAAATAAGTGGGAGCGAAATAGAACTGGAAGAAATTCCAGAACCACAAACTAATACTGAAAGTTTGGTAGAACCAGTAGTTCAAGAAGAAAAGTACATTCCCGCACCCCTCCGCAGGAGTAGTAGGCCGTCTCATCCGCCTGAGAGATACTTCGGTTTTCTCATAGATGGGGATAGAGAGGATTGCATCATAGATGATGATGAACCTACTAGCTTCCAGCAGGCCATCCAGAGCGGCGACTCGGTACGATGGCTAGATGCAATGCGGACCGAAATGGAGTCCATGTACACTAACAAAGTATGGACTTTGGACTTTGCTCTAGATGGGGTAAAACCCATAGGATGCAAATGGATCTTCAAGAAAAAGATTGGTGTAGATGGACAGGTGGAAACCTATAAGGCTAGACTTGTTGCAAAGGGTTTTCGTCAAAGACCTGGTTTGGACTATGACGAAACTTTTTCTCTAGTGGCTATGCTCAAATCCATTCGGGTCCTTCTTGCTATTGCCACCTTCCATGATTATGAAATCTGGCAGATGGACGTAAAGACGGCTTTTCTGAATGGAAATTTAGAAGAGTGTGTCTATATGGATCAGCTAGAGGGTATCAATCAGAGTGGGAGCAGCGGGAAAGTATGCAAGTTGCTTAAGTCCATTTATGGACTGAAGCAGGAATCGCGGAGTTGGAACATCTGTTTTGTTGAAACAGTCAAAGAATATGACTTTATCAAAAATCCAGATGAACCATGCATATATAGTAAAGTTGTAGCACGAATTGTCGTATTCCTCGTCTTGTACGTGGATGACATTCTATTGATAGGAAATGACATTCCTATGCTATAATCTGTCAAAGGATTCTTGTCACACAGGTTTTCCATGAAAGACCTGGGTGATGCCTCTTACATTCTGGGGATCAGGATCTATCGTGATAGATCCAAGAGGATGTTGGGACTTTCGCAGTCCAGGTATATCGACACCGTACTGAAAATATTCAGTATGGAAGATTCTAAGCGCGGTAATCTACCGGCTTGTCACGGAATCACCCTATCCAAAGAGATGTCTCCCAAGACTGATTTGGAAAGGGAACGCATGTCTATTATACCCTACGCTTCTGTGGTAGGCTCTATAATGTATGCGATGTTGTGCACCAGACCAGATGTAGCTTACGCACTAAGCGTGGTAAGCCGGTATCAGTCAGACCCAGGGGAGAAGCACTGGATAGCAGTAGAGAACATTCTTAAGTACCTGAGGAGGACTAAGGAGATGTTCTTGTTTTACGGCGGAGAAGACCTCAGGATGGAGGCCTATGCTGATTCCGGCTTCCAGAGTGATAAGGACGATTCCAAGTCGATGTCAGGTTATGTCTTTACCCTCAATAGAGGGGCGGTGTGCTGGAAGAGTTCCAAGCAGGACACCGTTGTTGACTCGACGATGGAAGCGGAGTACATTGCTGCTTGCGATGCCGCAAAAGAAGCTGTATGGATGAAGAAGTTCCTAACAGAACTTCAGGTGGTTCCTACCATTGTTGATCCAATACCTCTGTATTGCGACAACAACGGAGCTATAGCTTTAGCGAAGGAACCAAGGTCCCATCAGAAGTCCAGACACATCTTAAGGCGGTATCACCTGATCAGGGAGATCATTGATCGTCGGGAGATCGAGGTTCGGAGAGTTGCTACTGAAGAGAACATAGCTGATCCATTCACGAAGGCCCTACCTCAGATTCAGTTCGAGTGGCTACTCGAGATCATCGGTCTTCGATATGCCAGTACATGGCCCTAGTGCAAGTGGGAGATTGTTAGTGTATATGCTCTAGGGGCCATTAATGTATCATACTAGTTTGTATATTACTTAATGGAAGCTTGGGATATTCACATGTATAAAACAGTCTTGCTTAACACGGTAGTATGCTACTTGGTTTTTTCTATCTTAATATGTGAGTATACGTATTGATAGAGCTCTTAGGATCTTGCTTGACTACCGGCGTTGTGATGGCAGTCACACTATTGGGGGCTGGGTAGTCTACAAGCATATCCTTATTCAGGTCCCTAGTCGTAGGATTATCGAGACAGGGCATCGATACTCCGGAGTAGACTAGTGTGTACGCTTCTCATCCCAGTTAGGGAGATGGTCTGTCCCACAGTCGTCAGTACGTCGTACTGGAGATAGTATGCAGGTGCTCGTTAGGTTACGGGTACACCAGACAGGACTTACATGGAACTGTTGGTTGGTTTTATACCAGTCGTCAGTTAACAGTTCCCAGGTGACATGAGTACAGCATAGTCCGCAGACTTGACACTGCTACTTCGCCTCGAGTGTGTCCCACTGTTCTTAGATTACAACCCTACCACGGCTCAAAGGAGTCATGCAAACAGGTAGCAGTTGGGTGCAGTCCCGAGCACTTGGAGGCAGTGGCGGTTAGACAGGATTCGTCTCTCCCGGTATTGGGAGTTGATATCGTGCTGTGTCAGAGAGCCATTACGCAAAGTCCCTGGCCAGGGCAAGCGAGATTTGCAGGTAGGTTCCAGTAGTTTCTCAGGGTGTAATGGGCTTCACTCCGACACGACTTATACCGCTATTAGGGGACTGACGCTTGCCGCCCCCTAGGCCCGATATGCGATAGTCTTAGAGGAATAGACCGGACTGTACGGAGATTGTCACATCAGACTCAGTAGGAGTTCGGATGGGTTTCCTCATCGGCCTTCTTATCGACATCTACCTAGGGACCGTTACGTACAGCTAGTGCTGCTTGCGGTCTATGGTTAAACCCACTGCCAGCGTAGTAGTTGAGTCTCTAGAGTCCCACACAGAGAGTTTCCCTACTCCAGGCGAAACGATATAGAGGTCGTATAGTTTTACGACAAGGGTTCGGACGCATACGTGTGTTTACGCACGTACGACATCCGGACAGTTTTTACTAGCCGGCTTTGGTTTAAGCCAGTTTCTAGTATCCGGTTATTGGATTTATACAGTCTAAAATTTTTCCGTGTTTTCACGGATAGGAGGGGCGTTCTCATAATTACGCGAGAAGCTTCTAGAAGATGGTGACTTGGGGGTTAAGGTGGCATATGCATTAAATGAGATTAGTGAGTCATTTGAGTGATTCATCCATGTCATTAATGCATCATAAATGCTTAATGACTCATGGAGATGAATCACTCTCTTGTATTTATGAAGCATGATGATTAATCCTTTATTTTCTTTTATTGGATAAATGATAATGCTTGATATATATTATGATAGATCATTATCTCATCTCATTCTCTTGCTCCCTTTCTCTCTCCTCAAGCTCTCTCTCTCTCTTCAAACCCTAATCATCCCCTCTCATGTGTTGAGACCAAGGATTAGAGTAGACTACTTAATCCTTAACCATTCTCTATGTCACCTAGGTTACTTAGATTAGCGATTTAAGAAACCTAGTTACCTCAAGTTATAGGTGAAGCTTGAAGTTAAGCTCTCGG
The DNA here is from genome assembly GCA_030015575.1 of Agapanthus africanus. Taxonomy (NCBI): domain Eukaryota; kingdom Viridiplantae; phylum Streptophyta; class Magnoliopsida; order Asparagales; family Amaryllidaceae; genus Agapanthus; species Agapanthus africanus. The sequence continues at coordinate 595,233,980 of CM057341.1, forward strand.
GTGGATCTTCTACTACATAGAGAAGGTCGGAGAGGACGTGGAGAACGACAAGACGAAGGACTCGGTTCTTTAGGTATAATCACTTATCATAGTAGTTAACTCTTCTATGGTTTCTTGTTAGTTATTGTTTAAGCAAAGATTCTCGGTTAGTCGATATTGACGCATAAAACAAGATCGTTTTTCATTATTCCGCCTCCCCGCAAGTCGTGGGGTGTTGTACATCGACTTACAAATGGTTCAATCCAGGTTTTAAGCATACGATAGCGCCGGTTTCAAGTTTTGAAAAAAGTTTTCGTTTCCGCATTTTGGCCTCGGAAAGATGGCCGGGGCGCTACCGTAGACTTACATGGTATCAGAGCCACGCCATTAACCTTTTCTAGTTTGCTCTATCGTGTTTAGAACTTCGATCGGACGAAATTTTCCAAAACTGCATTTCCAAGTCCTCAGTTTCTGTCGAATTTTTTTCCTATGGTCAAAAAATTATTTTATGTGCTGCATAAAATCAGGCAGGGTTTTTTAGGAGTTCTGAGAAAATTTGGATGCATGATCGTACGGTGCCGTCGAGGAACCTCGGCAATAACCCACTTCTAGCCGCGGTTCCGCCGCCATTCTGTACCCTCACTGCACCAAAATTTCTACCGTGCTCTCTGACATGGAATTGGGGTTTCTGTTATTTTTTGTTTGGGCCCAGATTTGTTTGAGTACTGGGAATTGTGCTTGGGGCCCACTTCGGGAAATTTTGTCGATCGAAAATTTTAAACATGTTAGTCACAGTGCTTACTTTATATCTGCGACCCTGAATGTCACTCGAGTGGTAAATCTCGTCTAATTGTTATAGCTCTTTTAGACGGGATTTGCGAACGTGACATTCACGTTGATGTTCTGTGTTGTGCTGTGATGTTGCGGATTTGTCGTGGTGGATAGCCATGATGCAATGTTAGTACAGTTTGGTTGTATTTGTACATTTGATATTGCGGGACGAGCGTCCGACATGTGGACTGTCGTCACTTCCTGGTTGTATATTATTCTTTTAGGGCACGACCGGGCTGAGGTCGATGTACCCGTTGTATATATTTTACTTTCTGTACTAGGATTACCCCACGGTGGGGTGCACGGATAGCCGGGTTCTAGAGGGCAACGGGCCCGCATATTATGGCTTTAAGAAGGAGGGGGCTTCACTCTAGAATTGGCGGGCTATTCTCCGCACTCGTAGGGGGTACAGGATGACCCAAGGAGGGGCGCTCAAGTTGCCGGATTCCGTGAAGTGCTGGGTGGTCCATTCACGTTGTTGAAGGGGGCTGCCTCGCTTTAGGTTTTGGTGGGTAACTTGCCGCGCCCGTAGGAGTCTAGCATTTCATTGCACAGGCTATCCACACGACCAGGGGAACGTCGGGTTTCAGTAGCGGCTCTATGAAACCCGGGAATCCCAGATTATCTGTATTGTTCTGTGATGCTTATTACATTTCTGTGATGTTGCATTTTATCACGCCTTGAGCGAATATTATATATTGATATATATACTAGTAGATATTTTATACGTTTTACACCCGCGCTAGTTCAGTCCCCGCTCTGTCGTTAGTTAAGTAACCTAACGGGTGATGACGGGACCCAGTGGCGAATGCGGATGGCATATACGTACATCATATTTTCGTTCTTTTGTGGTGTGATTAATTGATGGGACTGCATTGATTCGGATCAACGCAAGCTAAACAAACCTATTCTGATGTTGTTGGAACATTTTTCAAAAAGCTGTTATTACAAGGACGTTCTCTTTTGTTTTGCACACTGGTATTCGATTATGAATATCCAGCACCTCAATCGACGAGGCAAGGGCCGAGATCCCTTCACCGGGGGTGACCCCTTGGACAGAAGTTTGCGTCAGGGTAATAACTTCACTACAGTCGATTACTTTTTGCTTTGCTTTGTGGTATTCAGTTGGAATATCCTGCACCTCATTCTACGGGGAAAGAGCCGAGATCCCTTCACCGGGAGTGACCTCTTTAGCAAAGGTTTTCGCCACTATATTTTTATAAAAAGCTATCCGGTTCCTTCAACGATATCAAGTTCATTATGCTAAAGTTTTTTCGCCAAAGACCAGCCGTAGCCCTCCGTCATTTCTTATGGGTATTATTTAGTATTCGTGCTGCGTTTGTTGACTCCGTCAAGGCGTAGTGTACGGTAGCTAAGTGGTGCTTGTTTGTAGCATGGATATGCGATTGGTTAGGACAGTCGTGCGGCCTTGTTGCCTCCGTCAAGGGCACATACGGGTGGGTTTAATGCAATCAAGATAATGACGGGTTGAACTTGACCAGGACTCTTTGATTTGTTGACTCCGTCAAGGTCACTTGGGTCCTAGGGGTAAAAAAAACACATCGGGAGTTTCTAAAGAAACTGAAACTTACCAGATATGCGCATACCTTCTTGAGTGTGATAACGTGAGTGGATTCCATCACATTATCATGCGATGATAGTTGGATCGCGATTCTCACTGATGAGTTGGTTTACTCCTCGGGTGATCCCGACTAATTCTTCTTTCAGGATTGGAGGAGAATTTGAAGTTACAGTGGGAGGTTTCCTGATTAGATAAATTGATAACCATTCTTATCAAGGTTAGAGTGCACACTGAGTGTTTCTTTTCTCTCTCTCTTTGGCAGCGACCATGACCCGACCCTTGACTATGACTCAGTGACCAAGTTAACCGAACCTTCTTAAAACACTGGCTTTTGGATTGTCAGAGTTGCATACCTCATTGCCACTCGTACTTTACCCTTTTCTCCAGAACACCCCATATTACTAGGAACTTCCACTTCCACTGGATAAAACCATCGTATGGTTATATACGAACTCGAAGGAACATGTTCCAGATTCGAGGATGCTTTCTGGTTCTGGAGAAAATGAATAGGACTATTCAGTTGTCTTTTCCTTTTACCTTCTCTCAGGTTGCGAGTGCTCCTTGGATTAGGACAGTACACCTATTACGCTTATTGGATAGTCTTCTTCCAAACCATAGGCAGGTGCCGAACGGTGGGGAATGAAGAAAAATAATTAGCCTAACGATGGTGTGCAGAAGGTAATAAGTTAAGACAAATAAAGGGATTAGTAAGAGGGCAAAGTAAATTGCGACTGCTATTCACGACCAAACCAAGTATTTCATCGCCACTCCTACATCACCTTTGTATTTCTCCGGAACACCCCGTATCACTACGAAGATCAACAGTTATTTGGATACTCCATCGTATGGTTATATACGAACTCGAAGAAACTTGTTCCAGTTCGGGGTTGGATTCTGGTTCAGGAGAAATAGGTATAAGGTTTTATTCAGTTGTCTTTTATTTTTACCTTCTCTCGGGTTGCGAGTGCTCTTCGGATTAGGACAGTACACCTATTACGCCTATTGGATAGTCTTCTTCTAAACCATAGGCTGGTGCCGAACGGTAGAGAAGGAAGAAAACCATTTAGCCTAACGATGGTGTACAGAAGGTAATGACTAAAGACATATAAAGGGATTTGAAGAGATGGCAAAGAAATATACGGTTACAGTTGTGAATCTGATAATGGAAGAGGCATTACTAGGAATACCCGGATACCCCTTTCGAAACATTTACATGTTTCAGTTTCACTGTGTATTGTTAAAAGAAAACTGATTTCCCAATCAGTCCTTGCTCCAGGGTATGTATTTACCAGGTTTGATTCTCACATCCGTATGGTTTTACAGATGATGAGTGGGAGTAAGTTATTGGGAATTGGGTGCTCATTATATTGGGATTCGTTGTAATTTGTGATATTTGAGGAAATCGCCTGGGTTTTTTGCCGGACGGCAAATATTTGGTTTTGAATATCCGTTGTTATGCACCAATTTCAAATTGATATATCTGTACGTTTATTTTCATAAAGTGAGATATAACTTTTTAAAATTATGTCTATGACATTTACCTATATCAGTGGATGGTTAGGTAAGGAGTATTAAACAACGGTGTAATTCTTCTTAACCATAAGTACAGTTTTCAACCTACGACACACAGGGAATGAGTTATTAGACTCAGGGGACTTATACAGAGTGTTGTATGTTGTCCAGAGTCCATTACGACAGAGGGGTTGGTACTCGTACTATATTCTGTTTACTTGTGACTTCTCTAGTTCTTAGACATGTGTTTCATAGAAATAAAAGATCCAAGTTTTGAGAAGTTATAGGTATATGAATAAAGTAGAGAACCAGGTATTTCAAGTATCAGGATTCTTCAAGGTGGTCGAAGATGTTGATACTTGTGTATGGTATTCAGTTAATAGTAATGATTAAGAGAACTTGCTTCTCTTTCAGGTTACTCATATCTGGATGTATTCCTAAGTTGAGTGATGCTGATCGGCCTCTCTCCATTTAGTTGACATGCAATGGAGACAGCTGCATGATTTGAATCTGGTTCCAATTAAATCAGTGCTTCTGTTTCTATATTGGATATAGAATAGTTCATATCTTAACAATGTTAAGGTACGGGGAGTTGTCCGGCTTATGCTTGAAACCGGACTCTGGATAACTTAAGGCACGTTTCTGTAATGGCTGTTTGTGGGTTGACCCAGGCTATGACGAGGGTTGACTTTCTACCATCTGGAAGATCAATAGTGATAGTATTCTTGACTCGCCATTGTTTTAGTAAAATGGTTTTTTTTTCAGAAAACAGTAGTGGGAGTATGGTAGAACTGGAAGTGATTCCAGAACCGCAAACGATTACTGAAAATTTAATAGGACCTAAAGGTTCAATCTGGATTGACATTCCATTAGCCACTCCGCAGACATGGTGGGTAACCTCAGGCACCCGAGAGGTACTCTGGTAGCCTCAAGGACGGTGACAGGGAGGTTCTTGTTTATCCAAACATTCCATTGCTGTTGTTCCATACTGTGAAACCCGGCAGGAGGATGAGTATAGCGTCGTTCTAAACTAGCTTTGGAAGTGTACGTGTATATAACTCTGCCAGAGGGTTGTCATCGTCAGTGGGAGCAGCGGAAGTATAGTGGACAAGTAGCTTATGTCTATTTATAGACTAAAGCAGATATAGCGGAGATAGATCATCTATTTCTGATGTGACAGACATAGGTTTGACATCATCAGAATAGGGGATGGATCTGTTAAGAATGTAGTAGGGTGTGATGTCCTGGTACTTGGATGACATACACAGAGTAGGAAGTGAAATTCCTATACTACGATCGGTTATACTTTGGTTGTCACACAGTGGTTTCTCCACATAGGATAGGGATATTATATCAGAGATTCTGGTTAGTAGATCTATAGTTTTAGATCTAGATTTGGGAAGTGTCCCAAGTGGGGTATTTAGAAAGTATTCTAAAGGTGTTTTAGAATGGACGACTACTGGCACGGTAGTGTACCTGCAGGTGATGGAGTTACCCTCTCTAAAGGTGTCTTACAGACTAAAAGGGAGAGGGATGTGCATGATTGGCAGATCACTTGCTTAGGCAATTGAGTCAATCATGAGATGTCAAGTACCACACCAGATGTTGTTTTTGCAGTAGATGCAATAAGTTGATATTGACCCTATCCTGGAGAAACATTCGGAAGCAGTTTTAGAACATAAGTGAATGTTCTAGGGATATGATAACAACAACATCTTTTAGGAGACGGTTATCATTCCAGGCTTCCAAGGTGACCTGGATGCAGAGTGGCTGTCAGAGTTGTAGTTTTCCCTCTGACGGGGGGGGGGCAGTATTTTGGACAGGTGGTCCAAGCGGATACCGAGGGAGGTATGGCGCGGGATACTGATTAAGTTCAGTTGACGATACAGTCTAAGAAGTTTGGATTTGGAGCTCATTTATGAACTAGGTCCCATCAGATATCCAGACATATTCTAAGCCAGGTATTGCTCATTTCGGGAGATGGCTTTCTCCGCAAACTTGAGATAAAGAGAGACATAGAAAAAATACATCAGGACGGATCCACTCACTGAGGCTATTCCTCGAACGCAATAGTTTCGCAAACAGGTTTTGTGAAACTGATTAGTAGAGGAGTTGGGTGTTCGGTATCACACGGGCTATGAGTATGCGACATCGCAATAATTAGCTTTGAGTGCAAGTGGGAGATTGTTGGATATAGTGCCCTCAGAGTCAATTATTGGATCACGGGCACGTGATTGCAATGATTGAGGGAGGACCTATGCCGGTAAGACAGTCTTACTCAAGATGACAGTATGCTATCTGGTTTATCTTTTTCATCGTGTACTGATTTAGGTGACCTTACAGGTCGCTATTATACGTTGATACAGCCCTTAGGATTCTTGCTTGACGGCCGGCAGTATGATGGCGATCATATACGTGGGAGCTGGGGTCTATAAGCACATCCTTAAAGTTGTCCCTAGTCGTGGGAGTTTCGAGACTGGGTATCGATACTCAATTAGTAGACTAGTGTATACAGTCGAGACCCCGACGAGGGGCGGTGGCCAGTCTCACAAGCCATTGGTGTTAGTTGGTTCACCTAAGATGTATACAGGTGCTCATTGGGTTATGAGTACACTGGACATGACTCGCCGGGAACATGCTAGTTGGTATTATACCTGACGTCAGATAGCATTTCCCTAGTGACATGTGTACAGGTTAGTTCATCGACCTAAGATCATCATTTGTCTCGTGTGAGTTCCCACTGTGCTTTGATTACTACCCTACCACGGCTCAAAAGAATCGTGCAAACAGGTTTTAGTTGGGTACTGTCCCGAGCCACATAGAGGCAGTGAGCGGATCGGCAGGGGTTTCGTCTCTCCCGGTATTGGGGGTGAGATCGCGCTGTGTCTAGGAGAGCCATTACACGAAATCCTTGGCCAAGGCAGGAGATTTACTGGTAGGTATTCCAGTAGTATCTCAGGGTGTTCTGGGCTACACTCCGACACGACTTGTACCGCTTTTGAGGGTCTGACTTTTACTAACCCTCTAGGCCCTCCATGCGATGCTCATAAACGAGCGGACCGGACTGTACGGTTATTGTCACCGACAGGCTCAGTAGGGTGTCAGGCTGAGTTCGCTCATCGACCTCCCTTTTGGTCAATACCTGGTAGCCCGTTACGTACGACTAATACCTCTGACGTGCTAGTGGTTAAATCCACAGCCAAAGTATTGATGAGTCTTTACAGTCCCCCACAGACAGTTTCTCAAGTTTCGGGCGAAACGATGTAGAGGCCGTATGACATATGGCAGGCTCCGATCATATACGTGCAGTAGTGCACGGATCATGATCGGGCGGATCATACTAGTCGGCTTTGGTTTAAGCCGGATCCTAGTATTAGATTTGTTTGATTACTTTAGTCTCATTGCATTCGCATTCGGTCGGAATGCGGATGCAGGTATATAGATACAGGTGAGGGGTATCCTTGTGATCCGTCACGAGTTTACTTTAGATGTTGCCGGATCTTTTTTGTTGGACTAAACATTTGGATTAATGTTTGGATGGTGGAAATTATGAGCTAGAATTCATCATTTGATGCATTAAATGTGGCACATGCAACCCAGTGACTCTGGTCTCTTTTATTGTGCATGTGTCACATTTGAGATTGATTTGTGAGTTAATATGAGAGGAAGAAAGAGAAAGGGCAGCCATGAGGTTGTGGGTGAGCTCTTGTATTCTCTCATTCTTACTCTCATTATCGTTCAATCATAAAAGAAAAGAAAGAGAAAAACTTCTTCTTCTTCCTCTCTCTTATCTAGCTCATAATCTCCATCAAAGGCAACACCTTTAACCTCCATCCATCTCATAGATGCAAGAGACAAAGTGATCACAAACATTCTCTAGATCATCTTGGACACGTCGTCTAGCACACTTCGTGCCCGAGTTGCTTCGGATGAAGCGGGAGCCCATAAAAAGAATCGATGATGTGGTGCCCTTTCCGACGCGGAGATCGAGACCGGAGATGCCGCGAGGAGCTTGGCATGGTTGCCAAAGACCGAAGGACACGGATCGATCGGTATAGCTTTCAAACCCTCTCTCTAGATAGCTAGTCGTAGATTAATGGTTCGATCCGGGTTTTAAGCATACGATAGCGCCGGTTTCAAGTTTTGAAAAAAGTTTTCGTTTCCGCATTTTGGCCTCGGAAAGACGGCCGAGGCGCTAACGGAGACTTACAGTCGCCACGCACTTGCTTGTCGTCCCGAAGTCCACATGGGGGTACCTACATGTCATAACGTATCGTATCGCATTAAAATCCAAATCAAAACCAAAACGACACGCTAAAAGGCTATAGCTTAGAACCTACGGACTACGCCTTTCAAACCACCAAATAACTCTCGATATCGTCGTACAAACATCAAGTGATCGAGATAAAACACAAATACTAAAATCCATAATCTAAAATACGAAAAATATAACCTTGAATCAAAACAGAAACTCATGAATTTAGTCCCAGATTTTACCCTAGGTGAAATTTTCCAATTTTGCATATGTAAAGGGTCTAGTTTACTGGAGATAAAGCCTCATAACCAATACGAACCAATTTGCCCCTGGTCTGGCCGCTAATTGTGGCTAGAAGGGATATATTTGTGGCCATGGTGAGGGATAGGGTTTTAGTAGGGGGTCCTAGGCTTCCTGCATGTATCTCAGTGTTTGCTAAATAATTTTCCAAGTCCCCGAGTGATAGCTGATGTCAATATACCCTCACAGAATCCACAATTCTCCGATATCGGGTTTCTAAGTTCGTATTCTGGGGTTTAAGTCTCAGGTTCAGTCCACTATATCATTATAATAGGGTTTGCAGTTCCTAATTACACCTCAATTGCACCTTTGGAATCAATTCAAACCCTAATCCCTAACTTGGAATTTTCAAAGTTCGCTAAACTACACAATATCGATTCTAAACTTGTATGGATACTTAAGGAATCGAAATACTATTATGATGTTGCAGAAATTAGCTCATTTGGCAACTCAAGAAAATTCTTGAGTTGCCCCAAGTCTTCAAAATTGGATTTTTCTTTGTCCAAAGTGTTGCTTGTGGGCTTGTGCATATTTTTTGTGAAATGGGGATGGTGTTTTGAGTTGTATTTGATGTTGTTTTAGAGGATGAAAAGGAGGGGGAGGGATATGAGGCAGTAGCAATGAGGGAATGAGGGGTGGAAAATGATGAAGGAATGATGAAGTAATGAAGAAAGAATGGGAGCCTTGGTCCAAGGTTTGACCCCTCACCCTCTCTCTCTCTTGGCCATGCTTCTATATTCTTTTCTTTTCTTTTCTCTATCTTTTCATCTCATGTCAATTTTAAAACCAAACACATAAATCCTAAATGAATCCATGTTTATAAAATGTAACACAAGTGTAAAATACGACACGCTGCATGTCATGTGTGAAAAACCGGCTTAATGCGCCATTAGAGATATTTAATCGCGATTAGCATTAAATTAGTGTATAATGAATCATAAAATATTATAATTTGCATAAATCACATAAAGCACCCTCTTTTTACCAATTTCTATAATTTTCCAAAAATTTCCCCATTTATCGGTATTTAATTATACCACAATATTAAAATATTCAATATATTTATTATTTAATTATAAAAATTCCCAAAAATAATATTTTATTTTTCTGAAATGTTACAATCTTCCCCCCTTAAAGAAATTCGGTCCCCGAATTTAAATTTAAACCCCTCAAATACTAAAACATTTCAGTAAAAAAAAATCCAAGTCGTCGGGGCTCCGAAATCATCAATACATAAGACGCATCATAGCGCAATGCATGCACATGAACAATGAGAAGATAACTCCAAATCAAAACTCCGTCAAGCATCTCGCAATCATCGAAGTCATGGTGAAGACACAAATGTCAAATCCAATACGAATACCAATATGATATAAATCAAAACTATACATATAAACATCTGATGGAAATGCATGCCAAACCATTCATGTTGCTGTACGATGCGCGTATCGCGGCATAGTGACGGACGTCTATCGTAAGAAAATAAATATATATATACTTATCCTTTGTTTAATATGTACGTCCCGCCGTTTTTGAAAATAATTTAGAAGGGTTTCCTTGTTTTAAACATTTCGTGTCATATCAGACACGTAGATAAATACTGAGACTATAGCTCCCTTTTTGGAAATCCCTTCGATAACTATCAGTGCAAGAAAAATATATTCAGGTACTGTCCTCTAACTAGTCCTGCTCAGTACGAAAACAAATAGAAAATATCATAAAACGTACTGCTCCATAAGAAATCAATCCCAAAATGTGCATATGAATGCTACGTGCGTCTGGTGTGCACGGAAATCGAAACCCATGAATGGCCCATACATGTGCACAGAAACAACATCTAAGTGCATCGGGTGTGCACGAAACATCTGTTAGTGTATATGCCCTAAGGGCCATTATTGTATCATACTAGGTTGCATATTACTTAATGGAAGCTTGAGATATTCACAGTTGTATATAACAGTCTTGCTAAAAATGGTAGTATGCCACTTGGTTTGTGTCTATTTTAATATGTGCATATGTTTCTTGTAACGTATCACCTATACATATTAGTAGAGCCCATAGGATCTTTGCTTGATTACCAGCGTTGTGATGGCAGTCACACTAGTGGGGGCTGGGTAGTCTATAAGCAACATCCTATACTTGTCCCTAATCGTAGGATTATCGAGACAAGGCATCGATACTCCAGCATAGACTAGTGTGTACGCTTCTCATCCTAGTTGGGGAGATGGTCTTTTCCACAGCCATCAGTACGTCGTACTGGAGATAGTATACAGGTGCTTGTTAGGTTACGGGTACACCGGACAGGACTCGCAGGGGAACTGATTGGTTGGTATTATACCCATCGTCAGTTAACAGTTCCCAGGTGACATGAGTACAGCATAGTCCGCAGACTTGACACTGCTACTTCGCCTCGAGTGTGTCCCACTGTTCTTAGATTGCTACCCTACCACGGCTCAAAGGAGTCGTGCAAACAGGTAGCAGTTGGGTGCAGTCCCGAGTACTTGGAGGCAGTGGCGGTTAGACAGGATTCGTCTCTCCCGGTATTGGGAGTTGATATCGCGCTGTGTCAGAGATCCATTACGCAAAGTCCCTCGCCAGGGCAAGCGAGATTTACTGGTAGGTTACAGTAGTTTCTCAGGGTGTAATGGGCTACGCTCCGACGCGACTTACACAACTATTAGGGGACTGATGCTTGCTGCCCCCTAGGCTCGATATGCGATAGTCTTAGACGAACAGACCGGACTGTACGAAGATTGTCATATCAGGCTCAGCAGGAGTTCGGATGGTTTTCCTCATCGGCCTTCTTATCGACATCTACCTGCGGACCGTTACGTATAGCTTGTGCCACTTGCGGTCTGTGGTTAAACCCACTGCCAGCGTAGTGTCGAGTCTTTAGAGTCCCACACAGAGTTTTTCCCTGCTCCAGGCGAAACGATATAGAGGTCGTATAGTTTTACGACAAGGGTTCGGATGCATACGTGTTTAAATGCACGTACGGCGACAGTTTTTACTAGACGGCTTTGGGTTAAGCCAGATTCTAGTATCAGGTTATTGGATTTATACAGTCTAAAGTTTTTCCGTGTTTTCACGGATTGGAGGGGCGTTCTCGTAATTTTCCGGGAAGCTTCTAGAAGCATGGTGACTTGAGGGCTAAGGTGGCATTTGCATTAATTGGATTAGTGAGTCATGTAGGGATTCATGCAATGAGTTAATGATTCATGTAATGATTTATATGACTCATATGATGAATCACTTAGGGTATTAATGAAACATGATGACAATGCTTTATTTATTATTTACTTAATAATATCATATGTTTCATATATACTCAAATGATTTCATTCATCCAAAGTAATTCATATTGTCACCTTCTCTCTCCTCAAGCTCTCCCTCTTCAAACCCTAACCCTGACCTCTCATGTGTTGAGATCAAGGGTTAGCTAGACTAATACATCCATAACCACACTCTATATCCCCTAGGTAGCTTAGATTAGCACTTTGAGCAACCTAGTTATCTCAAGTTAGAGATCAAGCTTGTAGTAGGAGCTCTCGGGTGGATCATCTTTGATTCGAGGAGGTCGTTGAGGTGCCGATATTCCACGGAGCCTACGAGGAGTGGAGGACCATGATGAAGACCCGAAGGACAAGTAATGTGAGGTATAACTTCTAATCCGAGTAGTTAAACCTTTCGTAGTTTGCTAGTAACGGTTTAGAAACGATTCATGCGCTCAAGTCTGTGTTACGAAGCTTTGATAATCGTTTTTCATATATTCCGCCTCCCTGCAAGTTCGTGGGGTGCGTGACATGGACTTACAGTGGTATCAGAGCCAACTAAAGCATTACTAGCTTGTTAGCAACTAATTAGAAGTTCGATCGACGGAAAACACGAAAACAAAACCCTAACCCCTTTTCAGTTTCTGTTAATTTTAAAAGTGTCTGAAAAAATATTTGACATACCTTAAAATTCACAGCAGGGAAATTAATGAATACTGGGAAAATACGAGCCAGTAACTCGGCGAAACGGCTGCGGATCCGCAGCAATAGAGTGCTTGTTCCGCGGATCCGCCGCCGAGTTGACTCGAAGTTTCACAACAATTCATAATTTCTGGTTTTTTGTTTTCCTGTATGTTCTGTTTCTACCCAGGTTGCTTCTTTGCTAGTTTGCTTTTGGCGTAAACACGGAATATGATAATCGATCGATGTTCTAAGATATTTGCTAATCGGGTTATTATCTGTAATGTTTAATGTGTTCGTAAACCTCCCCTAACTGCTAGTATGTCGGTTGGCAGGGGGTTGCACATTTCTGTAATGTTTACTGTTTGTGTATATGGACTTGATTGGAATGTTGTTATGATTAGCCGGGGTTTGAGATGGGTTTAATATTCATTCATTCGATGTAAATGTAATATGATGTAATATTCTTTTGCGGGGCGCATCCAGGTTGCGGTTGTAGCCACCGTTGTATTATTTCTTTTTACTGTTTTTGCTTCTAGGATAGACCCAAGGCGGGGTACACAAATTACCGGGTACTTTGAAGTGTTTAGTGGCCTAGTCACTTTGTTGAGGGAGACCGCTTCACTTCGGGTACTTGGCGGGTAGTTTACCGTACCCTTAGGGGTCTAGGGTGGGGTAATGGCTATTCATCACAACTGTGTAATCCGTCTTTTATTGCAGGCTCAAAGCAAATGCGGATTGATAGTATATCCAATAAAGTTCATCTGTGATCTGGAATGCTTATTATTGCGTCTGACGAATGTACAATATCAATATATGATAGCTATTAGACGTCACTTATGTTTTACACCCGCGCTAGCCCAGCCCCCGCTCTGTCGTTAGTTAAGTAACCAAACGGGTGATGACGGGACCCCGTGGCAAATGCGGATGGCATAAGAGGACATGGTATTTTCGTTGTTTTCTGCAATGATAGGATAAAGATGGGACGCATTATTATAATGCAAAGAAAATAAACCAAAAGTTTAGTCGTTGGAACAAATTTAAAAGAAACCATTCGGTTATTTTAAAAAAGATCAGAATTTTTAATTGCGGAGCTTTAACCACTCCTTTAAAAAAAAGTATCAGGTTCCTTCGATTATATCAAGTTCACTACGTTCACGGTTTTGCCAAAACCATTCGTAGCCCTCCGTCATTTCATATGAATATTCGATAGTATTCAATCTATGTTTGTTGACCTTCGTCAAGGCATAGTGATTGGTAGCCGTTGGGTGTTCATATGCAGCATAGATAGATGCGTTGGTTTGGGACAGTCGTATTACCTTGTTGACCTTCGTCAAGGGTATGTACGGGTGGGTTCAAATTAACCTAGATAATGACGGGTAGAACTTGACATGTGACTTATGATTTGTTGACCTTCGTCAAGGTCATAAGAGCATGGGGCAAAAATCCACATCGGGAATTTCTAAAGAAACTGAAATTTGCAGGAAGAGCATACCATTTTGGAGTTTGATGAATGTTAGTAGGATTCCTTCAACATTATCATACGATGATATTTTGGATCCCGATCCTACTGTGAGTATATACTACTTATCAGGAGATTCGTCACTTAACGATCAATGCTATAAACCAAGTAGGTGCCTAGAAAGGTGTCAGCGGGGTTACGCCCCCAGAGAAAAGAGGTTCTTTAATTAAGGAACTTCGCGAAAGCGTTGGAAAACCTCCCTCGAAGTATCGACACTGACCTGGCTGAACGGTTAAGCAAGAATTGTACGGTGAGAATAGTCCTGGCTAATTCTTCTTTTATGGTTTGAGGAGGGATTCGAGAAACAGTGGGAGCCATCCTGTTTAGATAAATTAAACCACTCTAAACTTGCAAGAGCATCATGCTAATAGTATTTTCTTCTCTCTCTTAAAATTGCAGCGACCTTGTGACGACACATAGGTTACATCTAGATAACAAATTAACTGAATCTTACCTTTATGACTGGCAAAGGTTTGTCCAGATGTCTGTTGCCTATGACAAGCTGGACCACCCTATTACTACTCAAGATCCCGCCGTCCCAGGTCCAGTTTCCACTGTCGTGGATATGGATATCTGTAAGACAAGGGAAAAAGATAAAGCGAAAGCTAAGTGCCTCGTGTTAGCTTCAGTTGATGGTGTATACCAGAAGCAGCACGAGAAGATGGACTTAGTTTCCATCTTTCTCCATAACAAAGATTTATATGGAGAGCAATTTCATATCGCAAGATATGAGACCTCGAACGAATTAATTCAAGCGAGGTTGGCTGACGGGTCATCTGTAGGGGACAACGCCCTTACAATGACTAGCTGTATTGATGAGCTCCAGGACCTGGAGACCGCGTTGGGAAACGAGTCAGATACTGACTTGATTCTACAGTCTCTGCCTCCTACCCTGAAGGAAACCAGGGAAGCAGAAGGAAAGAGAAGGGCAAAAGTTTCGGGACTGGATATAGTAAAAGAGGGACGTTCCAATTGTTACAGGAATGAACATTGGCAGAATGATTGCAGGGCTAGCAAAGCCAGTAGCCAGGATTCGAAGCATGTTGTGGCTTCAGCCTCTAGTGTATTTGTAATTGAGAATTGTTTGTCAATTAACTCTACTTCCTGGGTACTAGATACCGGAGCAGGATCTCATATCTGTAATTCATTACATGCTTTGAGAAACCGTAGAGTTATAAAAGTAGGTGATTGGTCTCTCAGAGTTGCAAACGGAATGAGCGTGGACGCTGAATCCGTGGGAGAATATCGCCTAGGTTTGACAAGTGGGCATATATTAATTCTACGTAACTGTTTGTATGTACCTAGTTTGACATGTAATATCATATTAGTGTCCTCACTTTCAAGAGAGGGATATGATTTTACATTCGTAAGCGATGTAGTTAACATCGAACTAAATCAAGTTATGATTGGGTCAGGTACATTAGATAACGGTATATACGTATTAAGTCAAGCTCAGGTTTTCAATATCCAGAACACGCTTAAAAGAAAGTCTCCGGAAATAAATCAGGCTTTCTTATGGCATTGTAGACTAGGTCACATCAATGAGAGAAGGTTGACTAAGTTACATAAAGAAGGATATTTGGATCCGTTCGAATATCAAACATATGCAACTTGTCAATCCTGTCTCAAAGGAAAGATGACAGAAACTCCGTTCACTGGACACGGAGTAAGAGCAAGCAAGCTCTTGGGACTCGTACACAGTGACGTGTGCGGTCCAGTGTCTACACATGCGAGAGGTGGTTATTCCTACTTCATTACTTTTACGGATGATTTCTCTAGGTATGGATATGTCTTCTTAATGAAGTATAAATCCGAGGCCTTTGAGAATTTCCAAGAATATAGGAATGAAGTGGAAAAACAAACAGGCAAGAGTATAAAGACACTGAGATCTGATCGAGGTGGTGAATACTTAAGTGCCGAGTTCCTGGGTTATTTAAAAGAGAATGGAATTCTCTCTCAGCTTACTCCTCCATACACACCACAACACAACGGTGTATTAGAAAGGAGGAATCGAACCCTATTGGATATGGTTCGTTCCATGATGAGTAAAGCTGGGTTGCCGCGATCTTTCTGGGGATATGCGCTAGAAACAGCTGCATATCTTTTGAACAAAGTTCCAACCAAAACTGTGCCTACCACACCATATCAGATGTGGGGTCGGAAGAAACCCTGTCTTAAGTTTCTTAAGACATGGGGATGTCCAGCTTTTGTAAAGATGCAGCATACAGACAAGCTCGAGGCACGCTCAGTACTGTGTAAGTTTGTGGGATACCCAAAGAACTCCAGGGAGTATCTTTTCTATTACGCAGAGGAACAAAAGGTTTTTTTTTCTCGGCATCCCCACTTCTTGGAAACTGAATTTTTAGAAAGGGAAACAAGTGGGAACGAAATAGAACTGGAAGAAATTCCAGAACCACAAACTACTACTGAAAGTATGGTAGAACCTGAGGCTTCAGAAGAAAGGGACATCCCGACGCCACTCCGCAGGAGTAGTAGCCAATCTCATCCACCCGAGAGATACTACGGTTTTCTCATAGACGGGAATAGAGAGGATTGCACTATTGACTATGATGAGCCTACTAGCTTCCAGCAAGCCATTCAGAGCGGTGACTCAGTAAAATGGATGGATGCAATGCGGACCGAAATGGAGTCCATATACACTAACAAAGTATGGACTTTGGACATTGCTCCAGATGGGGTAAAACCCGTAGGATGCAAATGGATGTTCAAAAAGAAGATTGGTGTAGATAGACAGGTTGAAACCTATAAGGCTAGACTTGTTGCAAAGGGTTTCCATCAAAGACCTGGTCTGGACTATGACTAAACCTTTTCTCCAGTGTCTATGCTTAAATCTATTCGGGTCCTTCTTGCTATTGCTGCTTTCCACGATTATGACATCTGGCAGATGGACGTAAAGACGGCCTTTCTAAATGGTAATTTGGAAGAGAGCGTCTATATGGATCAGCTAGAGGGATTCAATCAGAGTGGGAGCAGCGGTAAAGTATGCAAGCTGCTTAAGTCCATTTATGGACTAAAGCAGGCATCGCGAAGTTGGAACATCTGTTTTGATGATGCTGTCAAAGAATTTGACTTTATCAAAAATCCAGATGAACCTTGCATATACAGTAAGATTGTAGGGAGAGCTGTAGTATTCCTCGTCTTGTACGTGGATGACATTCTCCTAATAGGAAATGATATTCTTATGTTACAGTCAGTCAAAAGATTCTTATCACATAAATTCTCCATGAAAGACCTGGGTGATGCCACCTACATTCTGGGGATCCGAATCAATCGTGATAGATCAAAGAGGATGTTGGGACTTTCGCAGTCCAGGTACATAGACACCATAGTGAAGAGATTCAGTATGGATGATTCTAAGCGCGGTAATCTACCGGCTTGTTACGGAATCACCCTCTCCAAAGAGATGTCTCCCAAGACTGATTTGGAAAGGGATCACATGTCGATTATACCTTACGCTTCTGCGGTAGGCTCTATAATGTATGCGATGTTATGTACCAGACCAGATGTAGCATACGCATTGAGCGTTGTAAGCCGGTATCAGGCAAACCCAGGGGAGAAGCATTGGATAGCAGTAAAGAACATTCTCAAGTTCCTGAGGAGGACTAAGGAGATGTTTTTGGTGTATGGCGGAAAAGACCTCCAGATGGAGGCCTTTGCCGACTCTGGCTTCCAGAGTGACAAGGATGACTCCAAATCCATGTCGGGTTATGTCTTTACCCTCAATGGAGGGGCGGTATGTTGGAAAAGTTCCAAGCAGGAGACCGTTGCTGACTCAACAATGGAAGCGGAGTACATAGCTGCTTGCGATGCCGCAAAAGAAGCAGTCTGGATGAAGAAGTTCCTCACAGAACTTCAGGTGGTTCCTACCAGTGTTGATCCAATACCTTTGTATTGTGACAAGAACGGCGCTATAGCTTTAGCGAAGGAACCCAGGTCCCATCAGAAGTCCAGACACATCTTAAGGCGGTATCACCTGATCAGGGAGATCGTAGATCGCCGGGAGATCGTAGATCGCCGGGAGATCGTAGATCGCCGGGAGATCGTAGATCGCCGGGAGATCGAGGTAAAGAGAGTAGAGATGGAGAATAACATTGCTGATCCATTCAAAAAGGCCCATCCACAGACGCAGTTCGAGAGGCTATTCGAGATGATAGGTCTACGATATGCCAGCTCATGGCCCTAGTGCAAGTGGGAGATTGTTAGTGTATATGCCCTAGGGGCCATTATTGTATCATACTAGGTTGTATATTACTTAATGGAAGCTTGGAATATTCACAGTTGTATATAACAGTCTTGCTAAAAATGGTAGTATGCTACTTGGTTTGTGTCTACTTTAATATGTGCATATATATTACTTAATGGAAGCTTGGGATATTCACAGTTGTATATAACAGTCTTGCTATAAATGGTAGAATGCTACTTGGTTTGTGTCTACTTTAATATGTGCATATGTTTCTTGTAACGTATCACTAATACATATTAGTAGAGCCCATAGGATCTTTACTTTATTACCAGCGTTGTGATGGCTGTCACACTAGTGGGGGCTGGGTAGTCTATAAGCAACATCCTATACTTGTGCCTAGTCATAGGATTATCGAGACAGGGCATCGATACTCCAACATAGACTAGTGTGTACGCTTCTCATCCCAGTTGGGGAGATGGTCTGTCCTACAGCCATCAGTACATCGTACTGGAGATAGTATACAGGTGCTCGTTGGGTTAGGGGTACACCGGACAGGACTCGCAGGGGAACTGATTGGTTGGTATTATACCCATCGTCAGTTAACAGTTCCCAAGTGACATGAGTACAGCATAGTCCGCAGACTTGACACTGCTACTTTGCCTCGAGTGTGTCCTACTGTTCTTAGATTGCTACCCTACCACGGCTCAAAGGAGTCGTGCAAACAGGTAGCAGTTGGGTGCAGTCCCGAGCACTTGGAGGCAGTAGCGATTAGATAGGATTCGTCTCTCCCGGTATTGGGAGTTGATATCGCGCTGTGTCAGAGAGCCATTACGCAAAGTCCCTGGCCAGGGCAAGCGAGATTTACTGGTAGGTTCCAGTAGTTTCTCAGGGTGTAATGGGCTACGCTCCGATGCGACTTATACAGCTATTAGGGGTCTGACGCTTGCCGCCCCCTAGGCTCGATATGCAATAGTCTTAGACGAACAGACCGGACTGTACGAAAATTGTCACATCAGGCTCAGCAGGAGTTCGGATGGTTTTCCTCATCGGCATTCTTATCGACACCTACCTGGGGACCGTTACGTACAGCTAGTGCCGCTTGCGGTCTCTGGTTTAACCCACTGCCAGCGTAGTGTCGAGTCTTTAGAGTCCCACACAGAGATTTTCCATGCTCCAGGCGAAACGATATAGAGGTCGTATAGTTTTACGACAAGGGTTCGGACGCATACGTGTTTAAACGCACGTACGGCGTTCGGACAGTTTTTACTAGCCGGCTTTGGTTTAAGCCAGATTCTAGTATCAGCTTATTGGATTTATACAGTCTAAAGTTTTTCCGTGTTTTCACGGATTGGAGGGGCGTTTTCGTAATTTTCCGGGAAGCTTCTAGAAGCATCGTGACTTGGTGGCTAAGGTGGCATTTGCATTAATTGGATTAGTGAGTCATGTAGTGATTCATGCAATGAGTTAATGATTCATTTAATGATTTATATGACTCATATGATGAATCACTTAGGGTATTAATGAAACATGATGATAATGCTTTATTTATTATTTACTTAATAATATCATATGTTTCATATATACTCAAATGATTTCATTCATCCAAAGTAGTTCATATTCTCACTTTCTCTCTCCTCAAGCTCTCCCTCTTCAAACCCTAACCCTAACCTCTCATGTGTTGAGATCAAGGGTTAGCTAGACTATTACATCCATAACCTCACTCTATATCCCCTAGGTAGCTTAGATTAGCACTTTGAGCAACCTAGTTATCTCAAGTTAGAGATCAAGCTTGTAGTAAGAGCTCTCGGGTGGATCATCTTTGATTCGAGGAGGACGTTGAGGTGCCGATATTCCAAGGAGCCTACGAGGAGTGGAGGACCACGATAAAGACCCGAAGGACAACTAACGTGAGGTATAACTTCGAATCCGAGTAGTTAAACCTTTCGTAGTTTGCTAGTAACGGTTTAGAAACGATTCAAGCGCTCAAGTCCGTGTTACGAAGCTTTGATAATCGTTTTTCATATATTCCGCCTCCCCGCAAGTTCGTGGGGTGCGTGACATGGACTTACAACATCTGTCAAGGGCAACGGGTGTGGCTGACAACAATATTAGGTGCATCAGATATGCACAAAGAATCTCGATTTAATGGTTCTGGTGTGCAACAAAATCGCATCAAGCGCCCAAGCATGCGCAAGAATCCAAATCAAGTGTATGAAAACAAATATCGAATATCAAATTGAAATCGACGGTATACGACACATTCCATCTAAATCCAAATCAGGCATACCGTGGTGCATAATCTCACAACCATGTGCATCAGCGTGCACAAAATCAAATAAAATACTAAAAGTGCATGAAAACTATGCCGAAAGTACAAGTTAAATCATATGCATATCATAGGCATGAAATCAAATCAATATCTCGAATGACATCAAATCGAAGTCAAGTGCAACTGTAGTGTACAAAATCTCAATCGTGCAACAAATCGTCCAAAATACCAAAATCCAAAAATGTCGGATGCTTGATATTCGAATCACCGAATCCCAGATCGTAAATACAGTCATCGATATGTCTTTCCCTCGCAGTCGAGAAGGTGTCGGTGCATCCAAAGCTAGAAGAGCAAGATATCTACTTGCCTCCTATTCATGGTCTGGCACCTAGTGCCTTTAGGCTCTTGTCTCTCACTGTGAATTGCTAGATATATGGCTCCTCGTCTCAACGGCCCAATATGGAATGACGACGGAAACAGTCCCGCTCTGGCACATCCTCTAAAGATCTCTGGACAACCATCATGATCACTCATAACATGTCTCGTCGACGATTCTGAACTCTGGCCTGCTGGGTGTGCGTAATATGACCGATCCTGGGTCCGAATCTTCTCGTATAGTATTCCAGAAAGGTCATGTCGAGGTCTTTCTCAAATCTCGTTTCTTCCGAACTGCCAGGAGGTTATCACCCTTTTCTATAGCTCTTTCTTATTCCGGAACGGCTGCATACTCATCACGACTCCTTCTGGAAGATATATCCATACATAACGTCTCTGTATGGATGTCAAATCTCTGATGTCGGGGGAGTGGAACGTCATCCCATCAAGATCTCGTACGAACCACTTACTCCACTTTTCTCTAATATCGACTGCTTCAGACTCGTCTCTTCGTGGCTGCATGGACTACGCTCCAACGGCTATACTCGTATCTGGAGTCTCCTAAGTAATGTATCCCATCACATGATATCCAAATGATGTCGAACCTTTCGATCGATTCGTCAAAGTTCCATAATCCCCCAAGAGCTCAACATCTTGGGTACAATTTAATAGCATTCTAGTACATGCCACAGTACCTATGGACTAACCGTAGAAGGGAAAACCCAAGCCTCACTAATGGTACCGCTGAACTGCCGCAAACCCTAAGGTTTCAAAGCGTTCTCATGGTCATTATGTCAAGTTAGGGTTTCATTCTTCTAGAGGGTCCATAGTATTACTTGCATTTGTCTCTGAATACTTTAAACTTGGAAAATGGGCTTCTGACATTCGATCGTCTCTATCGACTCCCAACGTACCTGCGTGAAGTCGTCTCTAACTGGAATCAATCAATCTGATGACCTCGCATCGGGGTAGGCAACGAATCATATGTCCTAGTCCTTCCTCCATGGGTGACTAGCGGTCTTCGATCATATCTCTAAGTACTACTCATGCGGAAATAGCTCCAAAAATCTGGGGCGATATCTCATCATTCGCAGCAACAACTGGCTCATTTGT
The DNA here is from genome assembly GCA_030015575.1 of Agapanthus africanus. Taxonomy (NCBI): domain Eukaryota; kingdom Viridiplantae; phylum Streptophyta; class Magnoliopsida; order Asparagales; family Amaryllidaceae; genus Agapanthus; species Agapanthus africanus. The sequence continues at coordinate 595,255,875 of CM057341.1, forward strand.
CCGCACGCTGAACTGTGCCTCAATCATCAAATAATTGGTGCATCTACGGTCATCACATTCTGGCTGGCCTCTAGCAGTAGCCTGATCCTCTGGTGCTGATATGCACGTCCGAGGAATCTCGTAAAAGCGATCCATCAAATGTTCATTGCGCGAAAACACAATAAAACGACGCCTCTATGCAATCGTAAGTCCCTGGAATCACGCCATGGTCAGTCCTCATTCGTGACAAGCTCATACTGACCGGAACTCTAGCCGTAGCTCTCTCTGCCTGTGTAATCGTGGTAGCAAAACCATAAACCAATATCGATGAGGATAGATCATAGAAATGAATATAATACTGTGCAAGGAAATGTACATCCTAAGGCTCCCTAAGCGGAGTAGCGTATCGTCAGTATGCCGCGGAACATACACACGGTACGCCACTCTCCTTAAGTCACCTACTCCATCAACCAAGGTCAACCTATGAGATGAAAGTTCGGGTCTAATACCCCCTCGACTAAGTCTAAGTTCCGTAAGGTCAAGCCTAAGTTCCGAATATATACAAACGCTCTGGGCTCCGCATAGTCAAACTTAGACTCGAACCAAGGTTAACCTAGCGCTCTGATACCAACTTTGTCACGACCCGAAATGGCACGTGACTGGCACTTGAATCATATGAAGTCTATAGGTGTAATGCCCCAAGTATTATCCGGTATACCCATATATACCAGATAAGCCTAGGGACCCACTGTAAAACAATGGGGAATGTTCGGAATACATTCCGAAAGAGGAAAGATCTGTACTATAAATGGAATGATACCACTCTTCAATACAAAGATGCCATTTAACTGAACTGGCACTACAGGAGTTTGAGAACTCCGTAGTTAAGCGTGCTCGGGCCAGGGAAGTCCTGGGATGGGTGTCCTCCTGGGAAGTTGCCCGTGGTCAGGTCCAGTTCTCCCCGAAGGACAAAACCATGCGGTTTTGGTCAGAGCGGACAATACTCTCTGTATTGGGGGTGGGGCATGACAGAATGGTATCAGAGCTAGTTCCTCAATAATAGCTCTGTGGTTCGAGGACGAACCATTGTTCTATGTGGGGGAGAATGTAATGCCCCATGTATTATCCGGTATACCCATATATACCAGATAAGCATGGGGACCCACTGTAAAACAATGGGGAATCTTCGGAATACATTCCAAAAGAGGACAGATCTGTACTATAAATGGAATGATACCACTCTTCAATACAGAGGCGCCTTTTAAGTGAACTGGCACTACAGGAGTTTGAGAAATCCATAGTTAAATGTGCTCGGGCCAGGAAAGTGCTGTGATGGGTGACCTCCTGGGAAGTTGCCCTGGTCAGGTCCAGTTCGCCCCGAAGGACCAAACCATGCGGTTTTGGCCAAAGCAGACAATACTCTCTGTATTAGGGGTGGGGCATGACAGTTTCCTTTGTTCGGGCGACCGGCCACTGCCCTTCGTCGGGGTCTCGAACCGTATACGCTAGTTTACTCTTGGTGTATCGATGTCCAGTCTCGAAACTCCCATAACTAGGGACACTTTAAGGATGTGCTTATAGACCACCTAGCTCTCATGTATATATGATCGCCATCATACTGCTGGTAGTTAAGCAAGAATGCTATGGGCTCTATCAACATGTAATAGCGATCTGTAATGTCACCTGAAGCATGTACACGATGATAAAGACAAACCAGATAGCATACTATCATCTCGAGTAGGACTATTCTACCGGTATAGGTCCTCCCTCAATCATTGCAATTGCGTGCCTGCGATCCAATAATTGACATGAGGGCACTATAGCCAACAATCTCCCACTTGCACTTACGGCTAATTATTGCGGTGTCGCATACTAACAGCCCGTGTGATACCGAACACCCAATTTCTCTACTAATTAGTTTCACAAAGCCCGTTTGTAAAACTATTGTGTTCGAGAAATAGCCTCAGTAAGTAGACCCGCTCGAATGTTTCTTTTTATGTCTCTCTTTATCCTAAGTTCGTGCAGAAAGCCATCTCCCGAAATGAGCAATACTTGTCTTAGAATATGCCTGGATATCTGATGGGACCCTGTTCACAAATGAACTCCAAATCTAGTAAATTTCTTAGACTGTATCGTCAACTGAATTTAATCAGTATCCTAAGCCATGCCACCCTCAGTATCCGCTTGGATCACCTGTCTAAACTACCGCCCCTCGTTAATAGGGAAATCTATAACTCTGACAGTCACTCTGTCATCTAAGTCACCTTGGAAGCCTGGAATGATAACCGTCTCCCGAAAGAGGCTGCGATTACCAAATCCCTAGAACATCCACTTATGTTCATAAACTGCTTCCGAACGTTTCTCCAGGATTGGATTAATATATATACTTATTGCAACAAGTGCAAAAACAACATCTGGTGGTACTTGACAGCTCATGATTGACTCAATTGCCTAAGCAAGTGATATGCCAATCATGCACATTCCTCTCCACTTTAGTCTGTAAGACACCTTTAGAGAGGGAGACTCCATCACCTGCAGGTACACCACCAATGCGAGGTGTCGTCCATTCTAAAAATACCTTTAGAATACTAAGTACCCAGATTGGGAAACTACCCAAATCTAGATCTAAAACCATAGATCTAGTAACCAGAATGCATGATATAATATCCATATCATATGTGGAGAAACCACTGTGTGACAACCACAGTATAGCCGATTGTAGTACAAGAATTTCATTTTCTACAAAGTGTATGTCATCCAAATACCAGGACATACCACCCTGCTACCTTCTTAACAGATCCATCCCCTATTCTGATGAAGTCAATACCTTTTACTGTCAAATAAAAATTAGATGATCTATCTCCGCTATATCTGCTTTAGTCTATAAACAGACATAAGCTACTTGTCCACTATGCTTCAGCTGTTCCCACTGACTACAACAACCCTCTGGCAGAGTCATATACACGTGCACTTCTAAAACTAGTTTAGAACGACGCTATACTCATCCTCCTGCCGGGTCACATAGTCTTGAACAGCAGTAATGGCAAGTCTGGGTAAACAAAACCTCCATGTCATCGTCTTTGAGGACACTGAAGAACCTCTCGGGCGCCTAAGGTTACCCAACATATCTACGGAGTGGCTAATGGAATGTCAAACCCTGATTAAATCTTTAGGTTCTATTAAATTTTTAGTGATCGTTTATTGTTTTGGAATCACTTCAAGTTCTACAATACTCCCATTACTATTTTATAAAAAAGTCCATTTTGCTAAAACCGTGGAGAGTCAAGAACTCACTATTGATCTTCCAGATGCTAGAAAGTTATCCCTCGTGATAGCCCGGGATAACCCACAACCTTCCATTACGGGAACGTGCTTTGGGTTTGTCCAGTGTTTGGTTTTAATCATAAGCCGGACAACTTTATATATCTTACCATCGTTAAGATATGAACCATTCTGTATATAATATAGAAACAAAGGCACTGATTTAATTGGAACCAGATTCAAATCATGCAGCTGTCTCCAGTGTATGTTAACTAAATAGAAGGAGGTCGATCAACACTACTCAACATAGAAGTACATCCAGCTATGAGTAACCTGAAAGATAAGAAAGTTATCAAAACCATTACTATTAACCGAATTCCAAACACAAGTATCTATATCTTCGATCACCTTGAAGAATCCTGATACTTGCAACACATGGTTCTTTACTTTATTCTTATACCTATTACTTCTCAAAGCTTGGACCTTGTATTTCTACGAAATACTTGTCTAAAACTGGAGAAATCATAAGTAAACTGGATATAGTACGGGTACCATCACCTCTGCCTAATGGATACTGGACAACATACGATACTTTATATGAGTCTCCTGAGTTGAATAACTCAAACCCTATGCGTCGTAGGTTGAAAACTGTACTATGGTTAAGAAGAATTACACCGCTATTTAATGCTCCATACCTAACCATTAACTGATATAGGTAAATGTCATGGACATAATTTAAAAAAGTTATATCTCACTTTATAAAATAAACGTACAGATATATCAGTTTGAAATTGGTGCATAACAACAGATATTCAAAACCAAATATTCGCCGTCAGGCAAAATCCCAGGCTATTTCCTCAAATATCACGAATTACAACGAATTCGGATATAAAGAGGAAATAATAACCTAATTCCCAATAACATACTCCCACCGATCATCTATAAAACCATACAAATTTGAGAATCAAGTCTGGTAAATACATACCATGGAGTAAAGTTCTAATTGAGAAATCAGTTTTCAATTAACAACGCATAGTGAAACTGAAATATAAAAATATTTCGAGAGGGTATCCGGGTATTCTTAGTAATGCCCCTTCCACTATTCAGATTCATGACTGTAACCGTATATTTCTTTGCCATCTCTCGAAATCCTTTTATTTGTCTTTACTCATTACCTTCTGTACACCATCCTTGGGCTAAATGGTTTTCTTCCTTCCCTACCGTTTGGCACCAGCCTATACTTTGGAAGAAGTATGTCCAATAAGCGTAATATGTGTACTCTCCTACTCCTAGGAGCACTCGCAAATTGAGAGAAGGTAAAGATAAAAGACAACAAAATAATTCTTATTCTATTTCTCCTGAACCAGAATCCATTCGCGAACTGGAACAAGTTTCTTCGAGTTCGTATATAACTATACGATGGATTATCCTATAAATGCAGATCTTCATAGTGATATGGGGTGTTCTGGAGAAATTCAAAGTTGAAGTAGAAATGGCGACAATATATGTGGTTTCGTTATGAATGATAGCAGTTGCAATTTACTTTGCCCTTTTTCTAATCCCTTTATTTGTCTTTACTTATTACCTTCTGTACACCTCACTTGGGCTAATTGGTTTTCTTCCTTCCTCACCTTTCGGCACCTGTCTATGGTTTGGAAGAAGCCTATCTAATAAGCGCAATAAGTGTACCCTCTCCTAATCCTAGGAGCCTTCACAACCTGAGAGAAGGTAAAAGGAAAAGATAACTGAATAGTACTATTCAATTTCTCCAGATCCGGAAACCATTCTCGAATCTGGAACAAGTTTCTTCAAGTTCGTATGTAATTATACGATGGTCATATCCAATAAATGTGGATCTTCGTAGTGATACGGAATGTTCCAGAGAAAAGCAAAAGGTAAAAGAAGAAGGGGCAATGAAGTATGCAACTCTGACAATCCAAAAGTCAATAAGTTTTAAGAAGGTCCGGTTAACTAGGTTACTGAGTTATAGTCTAGGGTCGGGCCATGGTTGATTGATATGATGTTTTGCGCTTTCGCTTTTAAAGGATGAATCAAAGAATATTTAACCGCAATCAAGAACGGCGTCGCTTGGTAGCTAGCCGGTTGAGTACGAGTCGGTCCACAGGGAGATGGATTCCTTATCATTGGGTTCTAACGAGTTAATCCAAAAAATGGGGTTTTTATTTTAAGATCTAAGAGTTCATTTTTGTGATTTTAATTTAACAACTACGGCAGATAAATAAAATTAACAACTACGGCGGATAAATAAAATTTATAAATAGGGCAGAAAAGAAATTAACTAGGGCAAGATAAAAAACTAACTTCTTTATTGATGCGCTCTTTGACGATTACATTGAATTGAAAATCTACGATCTGGAATTTAAAAGAGGCATCTCTAAAGAGGCACCTAAAAAGAGGCCCGCCCTAAAAAGAGCTGTAAGATTCCTATTTATAAAGAATAGAAACTCTAGGGTTAACATCTGATCCAAATCTAGAATTACAAAAATACCCTTAAGAAAACCGAGTCAATGCACCGACGCACCAACACGCACCGCACGTGCACTGCACGGCTGCGGATCCGCAGCCATAAGCATGGTTTGGCCGCGGTTCCGCGGCCATATGGTGGGCTTGCTGGCTCATTTTTCTAGGGTTGCTTTCTGTTGCTTTTTCCTTCTGGTATCTTTACTTGGTTTTTCAGAATGTTTTCTTGTTTCTTTCAGATTTCCACAGTGCAGAATGTTGTGGACTTTTACCGTTCGCTTCGCGTTGAAATTTTGAATCTTTGTGCTGCCTTCGTAGTTTGTGAAATTGTTTATTAATCTTCGTTTGTCCTTCAAACCGTAAGCATGATAAAGATTCTTCTATTTGTTGGTCTTAGTCTCACTTTTGTAACGTCTTTTCATCATTTTCATTGTTTTATTCCGAGAACCTGTAACTATGTAACAGACATGGATCAAAAGCACATGTTTATTTCTAAAATGAATAAGAATGGGGAATATAATAATGAAAAATTATGATATGAACAAATATCCCCAAACTTATCTTTTGCTCATCCCGAGCAAAACTAGTTTTATTCTCGAAAAATCCTAACCTCACTTTCGCAGGGAAACGCGATTGCACTGAGCTCGTGCAACAAGCCGTTAAACCTCTAGGTGTCCCTAGTAGGAGGAGTGTTGCCTCCTGAGGGTTTTTCAGCAGATACTACCCACAAAATCCCATCAATTTGGCCTATTGACTTTCACTCTTCAATTCGGTGTTCTAGCAAGAAATCTATTATCTTCAACTTAGAAATTATCAACCCGTGTTTTTCACACTCATTTATCATTTAACTTAAGACCGTATATGTTCTGCAAATTTATTCAGCTTTCAGCAACTTTTGAGTTTTCCTTCTAAGGTTACATCTCCACTTAGGAATTTCTATCATTTCTACTAAAGATATAAGTCCTATTTTTCATTCCCACCTCTCATCTAAACCCAATCATATACCCCTACGTGTGTGTATGTATCACCCCTACACTTGAAAATTCAATTCAACCTCTTATACTCTTGTCCATCGTCCAAAGTACTTTTAGTTGGTGAATTTTTAGATGAAATTGCTCACACATCCTTCATGCGACCGTTAATACTTCTTGAGGTACTAACGACCGATTACAAAATGTGTTCGCGCATTAAGGCGTAATTCCTTGTCTTGCAATACCTAAGGGTTTAGCAGTGACTCCCAAACCACTTGGTCTAAGGCACTAGGTGATAAGGCACCCTCGCTACATATTTTTCTATTTTCGCAGCCTTAAGTAATTACAAAACTAGTGTTCATTTTTTATCTCTTCATTCACACTTGTATTTTTATTTTATTTTCCTTCATACTAAGGATTTGAGACGAGCATTTCAAGGTCTCCTCTACTATTCCAAGTTTCAAGGTTCGTGTTTGTGCAAGTTGTTGGGTATATATTTTCCGAATTTAGACTTAAGCTCCTATTTCTATGTAAACCACAAAGACATATATTTTCTACTGTTAAATTTTAAGAAAGGTTATTTTTAGGCTTTTTAATTAACCAAGTTTAGGATCTAGTTTTTCCTAATTAGTCAACCGTCATGTCAAACTTAAGTCAAATATGGCCAAAATTGAACTTTTCAATTTTTATAATTTTTAAAACTTTTCAATTTTTATGGATTTTAAAATAAGTATGCAAATGAAAAAATATACACATGAAGGAAGAAAGCGTACCGAGCATACCCCCAAACTTAAACGTGACAGTGTCCTCACTGTCAGGCTACACCAAGAGGATCAAAATTGTCGGCACTCCCCTGTTTATTATTTTTTTTATTGTTAAAAGAAAAACAATATATATATACACACACACACACACACACACAAAAAGGTCCCCTCCAAACTTAAGTGAGACAGTGTTTCCACTGTTTTAAGCATTAAAGTTCAGAGTTACGGAGGAGAAAAATCTAACTATACAAGGCCTTACACAGGCCAAAGGTTAGCACCAACCATTCAAAAAATTTATCGTTATAATGGTGGGGTTGGTGAAAGAATGGAGTGTAGAGAAAGGAGATGAAAAGCACACGAGACCGTGTGGATATAGAAGCAGTATACGGTCTCGGTGGAGGTGTAGAATGGCGGAAGAGAAAAAGAAATGGTGGTGGTTCGACTTCTTCAAGTGGAGGTTGTTTAATCACAAAATCCGTGTCATTTAGGAATGTGAGTTCGTCGGCAAAAATATCTTCGAAACTTTTATCGAAGGTCCGATTCAACGTTTCAATGTCAATAAGTGTCACGCCAAAATTCAACACACATGATTTTTAAAAAATTACAGAGGTAGGAGACTCATAAAGTTCATCTACCTTATTCTCAAAAGATTCTAAATCAAGTTTTTTTTCTAAAATTATCGAACTCAAAATATTGGATTGTGATTCATCAGCACTCGGTATCATTAAAGGAAGATTAGAAGAACCAAAGAAAGTGGGAATACGAACTTGTGGGTGGGGATGGAGTCTATAAATTAGCACAATTTGTAATGACCGATGTGTAAAAAGCGATTGTGCTAATCTATCAACGCACGGAGAAATGAGATCAAATCCCTCAACATTCGTGAGCAAACATGGGTACGTCGAACTTGGTAAACCAGACATTGGAGATGAAAGCGTAATGGATTCTTGCGCGGTCGGAACGATGGAAAGGAAGAAGGGGAGTGATTTAGGAAGGATTACAGTTAAGGGTCCAGGAGGGTGTACACAGTCAGTGGAAGGAACATGATGAATTGGAAAATATGACTCATCAAACTAAACTGGTTTATCCTCAATAATTTCCTCAATATTCTCCTCAAAATTTAGCTTATCCATGCCATTATCATCAAAATCAAGACGCATATGAAGTTCGGGAAAAAAATTTAATGAGTCGGGATGATGAATTAGAGAGGAAGTTTCAATCAAATATGCGGGTTCATCATCCAAAATATTCCCGGCGTCAATATCCTCGATCGAGTGAAAATCAATTTTTTTAGACACCTCATCAAAAGCATGGATATTTATCAATTCAGGTTCTAGAGTGGAGGTGTAAAGGTCAAAAGGATTGATGACGGTTTCACTCGAAAGGGGCTCTTCACAATCAGGTAAATCAAACACTACAAAGTCGCACAACTCATTACACGTTTTATCTTTAACTGGTGAATCATTTGGGACACTTGTTTGAAAACCGGAGTTGTGGGATTCAATTGGGGATGGGTAGGTTTTATTGGGATGTGTGTACAGCTCACTCTCACCACCCAAATTCTCACTCTATCCAACCGCCTCATCATACATTGGAAAATTTGGAGCTAGTTGGAAACTAGCTACCGGTTTACTAGGTTGTCTTGATGACTTAGGGGCGGAAATGGACACATCCAAATTCCTCATCTGTTGGTTTGTCACTACAATATAAGCTTCCAACGACTGTTCCAGACTAGACATGGGTTGTGAAGGGGTTTCAGTAAAAGATTCAAAATTGTTTGGATTCTGGAAACTCCCAAATGGCTGTGTAGAAACAATGTCTAGGGAAGGTGCGAAAGTCGGGTAGGACTGGTAGGAATTGAATGGTTGGATAGGAGTAGGATCAACTTTTGGATAAAAAGATGAATGGACTTGTTGATCCCAAGAACTAGAAGTGTTGAAAGGAGTGAAAGATCGATTACGAGATTGTTCAATATGTTCAGCAATAGACATGGGTTTCGGAGTTACAACGGGACTTGAAGAAGGAGTATCAACGTAAGAAGGTAGTGAATGTTGAAACTGTTGATACAAAGTGGATTACGGAGTCCAACTGTTTCTCTTAGACGCTTCTATTCGATCTTTCAAAGAAATTTTGGGCATGGAGAGTTCATCCGTAATTCGACCAAAACAATTCGCGTAGGATGCAAAGTTTGGTTCAGGGTACCAAAGTTTGGCAAGAGTTTTGCGAGATGGGGTACCCATGATGTGAGAAAGGAGAAGAAAAAGAATGTGATGAATTTTTTTTTAAATTTTTTAAAAAAGATTTTTTTTTTAAAAAAATTGTTTTCAGAGTTTTGAAATTTTTGAAAGTGTGTTTTTTTAAGAAATAGTTTTGCAAAAATTTGTACGGAACTACGGCACAATCACAATTTATATATGCACAATCAAGCCTAGAGCTAGGGTCTCCTAAGTCAACTAGACTGCTCCTAACTGTTACAAAGGGCAAGTTGTGAGATCCTCAAATCGCCTCTTCACCGCCAATTGTGGCCAGGTAAGCACAATTAAAGAAAGGAGAGATCCACTCACGAACCACCGTGAGACGGGCCTTTAAAAATTACCTTTCCTACTTGTCTGGCCTAAGCACCACAAAATCAGGTTTCGATAAACGATCGATGCCTACAACCTTTCCTTTGTCCTAATAAGCACGACAGTCCTTAGTTGGCTGAGTCTAATATTTTTTTATTTAACTCGAGGGTTGATGCAAAATGCTTTTTTTGATTTTTGGATTCCTAGGAAGGGTAATGAAATCCCAACCCAATCCGGATTGGTGTTAAAGCCCATTAAAAGTCCGTTTTAAAAAAATGCAAAGCAGTAAACACAAAAAAATCTAAAACACATTCAAATTTTTTTTATTTTGCAGCGCAAAGAATCCTGCACAAAAACAATTTATTGGAGAGGGAGAAAGATTTTTGCGCAAAGAACCCTGTAGGAAAAATTTTCAGAGGAGATCAGGCGGTTATAGAGAAGAAAAGAAAGCTTACAGAGAATTTTCAAATGATGACGTCACCACCCCGTGGCGGTTCCGCGGTCAAAAGCTTCCAAGTGCGGCAGTTCCGCGGTTGAATGGTTCACTCGGGCCTCCAAACTTCTTCTGTTGTCTGTTGCAGTCCTCCTCTGTTTGTTCAGATCTACTGTTTGCTGTTTCGCTCTCTGGATTTTTCAGATCTGAATTTGTTCGTCTTTCCGATCATGCACAATTCACACAATACCTCTCAAAAAGAACAAGATGATTTTTATTTTTATTGGATTTTAAAAAAATTGTTTTTAAAATTATTCAATTTTTATAATTTTTAAATTTTTTATTTTTTATAAATATTTTTTTTTATTAACCCGGAATTACACAAAGAAAGAGACTACCGTCTTCCCGGCAACGGCGCTATTTGATTGATATGATGTTTTGCGCTATCTCTTTTAAAGGATGAATCAAAGAATATTTAACCGCAATCAAGAACGGCGTCGCTTGGTAGCTAGCCGGTTGAGTACGGGTCGGTCGACAGGGAGATAGATTCCTTATCTTTGTGTTCTAACGAGTTAATCCCAAAATATGGGGTTTTTATTTTAAGATATAAGAGTTCATTTTTGTGATTTTAATTTAACAACTACGGCAGATAAATAAAATTAACAACTACGGCAGGTAAATAAAATTTATAACTAGGGCAGAAAAGAAATTTATAACTAGGGCAGAAAAGAAATTAACTAGGGCAAGATAAAAAACTTACTTCTTTATTGATGCACTCTTTGACGATTAAATTGAATTGAAAATCTAAGATCTGGAATTTAAAAGATGCATCTCTAAAGAGGCACCCAAAAAAAGGCCCGCCCCAAAAAGAGCTGTAGGATTCCTATTTATAGAGAATAGAAATCCTAGGGTTTACATCTGATCCATATCTAGAATTACAAAATTACCCTTAAGAAAACCGAGTCAATGCACCGATGCACCGACACGCACCGCACGTGTATATCACAGCCGCGGATCCGCGGCCATAAGCATGGTTTGGCCGCGGTCCCGCGGCCATATGGTGGGCTTGCTGGCTCATTTTTCTAGGGTTGCTTTCTGTTGATTTTTCCTTCTGGTTTCTTTACTTGGTTCTTCAGAATGCCTTCTAGTTTCTTTCAGATTTCTACAGTGCAGAATGTTGTGAACTTTTACCGTTCGTTTCGCGTTGAAATTTTGAATCTTTGTGCTGCCTTTGTACTTTGTGAAATTATTCATTGATCTTCGTTTGTCCTTCAAACTGTAGGCATGATAAAGATTCTTCTATTTGTTGGTCTTAGTCTCACTTTTGTAATGTCTTTTCATCATTTTCACTGTTTTGTTCCGAGAACCTGTAACCTGCAACTATGTAACAGACATGGCTCAAAAGCACCTGTTTATTTGTAAAATGAATAAGAATGGGGAATATAATAATGCAAAATTATGATATGAACAATGGTCGCTACCAAAGAGAGAGAGAAAAGAAACACTCAGCGTGCACTCTAATCTAGATCAGAATGGTTAATCACTTTATCTAATCAGGATGTCTCCCACTGTATCCTCAAATTCTCCTCCAAACTTGAAAGAAGAATTAATCGAGATCATCTAAAATCACCCGTGGAGTAAACCTACTCATCAGTGGGAATCGGGATCCAACTATCATCGCATGATAACCTGATGGAATCCATTCAAGTTATCACACACTAGAAGGTATGCACATGCCTGGCAAGTTTCCTGTATGTTTGAAACTCCCGATGTGATTTTTACCCCATGCGCTTATGACCTTGACGAAGGCCAACATATCATAAGTCACATGTCAAGTTCTACCCGTCATTATCCTAGTTAATTTGTACCCACCCGTACATACCCTTGACGAAGGCCAAAATAGTAGTATGACTGTCCCAAACCAACGCATCTATATATGCAACAGAAAAGTAACAAATAGCTACGATACACAATGCTTTGACGAAGGCCAACATACATAGCATGAATACTAAGTGCTACCTGTCTGAAATGACAGAAGGCTACGAATGGTTTTTGGCGAAAAAACTTTAATGTAATGAACTTGATATCGTCGAAGGGACCGGATAGCTTTTTATAAATATATAGTGGCGAAAACTTTTGCTAAAGAGGTCACTGCCAGTGAAGGGATCTCGGCTCTTTCCTCATGGAATGAGGTGCAGGGTATTCCCACTAAATACCACGATGCAAAACAAAAAGTAATCGACTATAGTGAAGTTATTATCCTGACGCAAACTTCTGCCCAAGAGCTCACTCCCGATGAGGGGATCTCGGCTCTTGCCTCGTCGAATGAGGTGCTGGATATTCATAACCGAATACCGCTATGCAAAACAAAAGTAAACGTCCTTGTAATAACAGCTTTTGAAAATTGTTCCAACAACATCGAATAGGTCTGTTTTCCTTTCATTGATCATAATCAACGCAGTCCCATCAATTAATCACACCACAAAACAACGAATATATGATCTACGTATATGCCTTCCGCATTCGCCACTGGGTCCCGTCATCACCCGTTTGGTTACTTAACTAACGACAGAGCGGGGACTAGACTAGCGTGGGTGTAAAACATATATAACATCTACTAGTATATATATAGCAATATATAATAATCGCTCTAGGCGTGATAAATGCAACATCATAGATAGGAAATAAGCATCATAAAACAATACAGATAATCTGGGAGCCCTGGATTTCCTTTGAGCCCCAAGTGAAACCCGACGTTCCCCTAGTTATGTGGATAGCCCGTGCAATGAAAACCTAGACCTCTACGAGCGCGGCAAGTTACCCGCCAAAACCAGAAGCGAGGCAGGCCCCTTCATCAAAGTGAATGGGTCACCCAACACTTCATGGAACCCAGTAACTTGAGCACCCCTCCTTGGGTCAACCTGTACCCCCTACGAGTGCGGCGAATAGCCTGCCAATTCTAGAGTGAGGCCCCCTCCTTCTCAACGCTATAAGATGCGGGCCCGTTGCCCTCCAGAACCTGACTATCTGTGCACTCTTCCGTGGGGTAATCCTAGTACAGAAATGAAAATATGTACAACGGTGACATCAAACTCAACCCGGTCATGCCCCAAATAAATAATATACAAACAGACAGTGACGGCAGTCCACATGTCGAACGCTCGCCCCGCGATATCAAATGTACAAATAAAACTAAACTGTACTATCATTGCAACCAAGCTATTAATGACGACGAATCCGCAACAACACAGCACAACACAAAACATCAACGTGAATGTCACGTTCACAAACCCGTCTAAAAGAACTATAGCAATTAGATAAGTTGTACCAATCAAATGACATTCATGGTCGTAGATAGTAATGTAGGTACTGTAAACTTTAAACAATGTTAGAAAATATCGAGTTCGAAATAACCCCGAATAGCCCCAAACAACTAGATAAAACCATATCCAAACTGGGGTAATCTAGCAATACCACTGAACTAAAATTCCAAAGACTAAACCACACTGCAAATTTCAAACCCAGACTCATTAATGGGGCCTGCCAGATCGGATTTTTTCCCAATGTGCTCGGCCAAACTAAGATGGAATGGGTTCGTATTTGGTGTATGTTCTAGTAGTCATCTATGTAGTCTTCTGCAGTTGCAAAAATAATTTTTCAAGACCATATAAAATTCGACTGAAACTGGAATCCATCGGGTATTGTATTGGAGTTAATTTGGTTTTGATAGTTTAACATTGTTTAACCAAACTAGTATGCGGTTAATGAGTTGTCTCTGACACCATGTAAGGTTACGCTAGTGCCCCGGCGATCAATCCGTGGCCAAACGCAGAATAAAAACTTTAAAAAAACCGGCGCTAACGGAACACAATTCCTGAATCGAACCTGTTTGTTATATGTATGCCCTAGAGGCTATTACTGTACATACGATGTATATTGTAGTGGATGCTTGGACATATATAGGGAGGACTTTCTTGCTCGACATGATAGTATGCTATCTGGTTGCTCTTTATCTTAACATGTACTCTGATTGTCTTTATGATACATGTTGATAAAGCCCTTAGGATATGTACTCCACTACTGGGACTATGATGAGATCATACCAGTAGGGCCACGGTAGTCGACGAGTACATCCTATAATTGTTCCTAGTCGAGGGTGTATCGAGACAGGGCATCGATACACTAGAGTAGACTAGCGTATACGCATCTTGACCCATATGATGGGCGATGGATGATCCCATATCCATCGGTGTTTGACATCAAGGATGGTGTACGGGTGCTCAGTGGAGACTGGGTACATTGGACGGACTCGCCGAGAACTCCCAGATGGTATTATACCTCACGTCAGATGGCAGTTCTCTGGTGACGCTGGTACAGGTTAGTCTGTAGACCCGAGATCGTCATAGAGTCTTGTGTGATTCCCACTATGCTTTAATTTCCATCATACCACGTCCAAGAGGGCGTGCAAAAAGTTGGTTTTTGGGTACAGTCCCGAATCACATCGAGGCAATGAGCGATAGGAGGGGATTCGTCTCTCCCGGTATAGGGAGTTGATGTTACACAGTGTTTGATTGGCTATAACTGGAAATCCCTGGCCAGGGTTGCTGAGATTTACTGGTAAGTGTTATCAGTAGTTTCTCGAACTGTTATAGACCTTATATCGACATGACATATCAAGCTACTGGGTCTGACGTTTACCACCCCTAGGCGAGATATGTGACATATCAGATGAAGAGACCGGACTGTACGGGAGTGTTACTGAATGGACTCGCAGGAGAATGTACAGGCTTGCTTGTTGATCTTCTGATCGCTCAATACCTGGGTGGCTGTTACGTTTACCTGACCGCTTGCAGCTTGTGGGAGTTTGATATGATCATCACCTACTGCCGGCGTATTAACGATTCTTTAGAGTCCTATACAGAGGTTTCCTGGCTCGGGTAAAACGGAGTAGGGGCACATATGTGATATGTGCGGGACCGAGAACAATACGTGTATGTGATACCGTATTAGATTCTCGCGATATAAGATATCGGCCGGGTATATGAGATATAGCCGGGTCATCGGATCAAGTGTTGATACGATGAACTGATACAGATTATATTAGTCGGTTATTTGTGAAATAGCCGAATTATCGGATCAAGTGTTGATTCGATAAATTAATGTATAATTATATATATGATATTAAATAAAATTAACCAATATAAGCTTACTAAAAGATTCTTTTTCTCACTCGGGTAATACATTAATATATATGCGATATATGTTAATTGTATTATTTTATTTTGTTACAATAAATATTGTATATGTGATATATAATATTGTAGCATGTTATGGCTATAATTGCAACATGATTAGTGGAGATTAAATATGGTTAGGGTTTGATTTGGGTTAATCTTTTCTAGAAGCTTCTAGAAGCTTTGCTTTTGTTTTTAACTAAATATATTTTCTAAAGATAATTTGTTGATATTTGTTAACCCAACCAAACCCTTCACCATGGTTAAGTCTCTAAATGGGTTAAATTATCATACTTAACCCATGGTTGCATTTCTAACCTCACACACTTTCATTATTCATCGCAAAAGAGTTAGCTTCTTCTTCTTCTTCCTTCTTGCTTGAAAAACTTTCTAGCTTTTTGAGAGGTGATGAAAATGAGTGAGATTAAGAAAACAAATGAGAGCTAAAATCCTACTTCATCATCCTAATCTATCCTAGCCATTTAGATTAGGGTGTTCACTTCATTAGTGAGTGAGAGCTTGAGTTAAAGTTTCTTCAAGGTAGATCATCTTAGTTATCGAAGATCGGAAGCAAGCTTGCATCTTTCTTTTGTGGAGCCTCTCTAGAGTCCAGATTCTTGATGATCGCAGTGAAGGGACCTCAACACGGAGCTTATGAAGTGAAGGACCGGACTACAAAGGTTGTAATCCCAAACTCTTAGATGTTAAAGTGTTTAACATGCTTTGTTTCGCCTAATCTCTAGTTTAAAGATCTTGGTTAGGGTTGTTCAGCACGTCTAAATTTTTAATCGGGCATGGTTGATGCCTTGTAGAACCTTGTGAGTGTGCCTAGTAACCCTACAGTGGTATCAGAGCTAAGCTAGAGATTTAGGCGAAGTCTAGGCGAAGTTTAAAGTTCGATCGAACTCCGAATACCCTATAAAACCTAGTTTCTGGAAATTTTTTAAAAATGTTGATTTTTTCGTATTAAAAATACTCAGAAATATAAGCAGGGAATTATAAGGATATCTGTGAAAAACGAGCCAGTAAGCCCATTAAAGAGCCGCGGAACCGCGACAAAGACATGCCTTGCGCGGCGGTTCCGCGGCGCTATAGTGGAATGCGGGTTTTATTTTTCTACAGTAATATCCGTATGTATTTCCTGATACTTCTGAGAATTTATAATTCTACTCAAGTGTTGAGTTTTCTGGGTTGTATTGGGAACTCGTTGATTCAATCGGAAAGTATAACTTCGTTTAGTTTGTCCGGCTAATTTTTAGAACGTGTTAAAAAGTTCGAACGGATATCAATAACTCACATTTTCCCCTGCCGGAAAATTTCCAAGTGTTGGATTTTTCCGTAGTTTAAGAACGTTCTTAGTCGTGCAAGTAACACGGTGGACCCTCTAGAAGAACAAAAACCTTAACTCGATTATGTGACCGTCTGAACTACCTCTAAACCTTAGGGTTTGGAGCAGTACGGCGTTGCCACATGTGAGGCGTTGGTTTGACCCTTCTACGGTTGGACCTTGGTACTGTGGCATGTGATGGATGTTTTTAAACTAATTTCAAGTGTTGAGAACTATTTGGGAAAACTTGGGTGTTTGTTTATTCGATTGAAAAGTTTAACATTGTCTATTTAACTGGAATGTGATACAATATTTGGAATCCACAAGTAGTTATGAGATAACTAATTTGAATGTTTTAAATTTAGCAGTTTAGTCTCATTTGATCGGTTGCCACGGGATTTTGATGTGATCAAAAGTCCCTCGCAATCACGTAGCGTACGCGGATACTCGCCGGGTAAACTTAATAGATAGCCACGCCCCATAGCCGCGACCAAGTGACTGTAGGAGAACCCCGTCGCCAAAAGCATCCGTTCGGGTGTTCACAGCAGCGGTGTTCGGCCTTAGTGCACTTCGTCGACGGCTTCCGGGGGTACGGCCATCTACTAAAGTTTGCGACGAGTATTCGATCAGGATGTCGGGAATCTTGTTGAATTTCCCGACTAGATATTGAAAACTGTTTTCGAGATCAAGACTAAAATGCGGGGTTTATAATTGTTAGGCATGCGATGTCTAAGGAATTCATTTGGTTAGGCATGAGATGTCTAAGGAAGTTGCGGATTCCAACTGTTGTAGTTTTACACTTTCTTTTCTGTTACCGTAAGCGTAGTATGTGGTGTATCGCCGGCTTCGTTGCTATACATCAACGACAATTGGGATGCGCATACTTGTTTACGTTGATGATATGAGATATTATGTGTTGTTGTGAAATGTTATATTGGATTGTCGTGTTTTGAATAGCCGGGGGTTTTATGTGAGATGAGGGTTTTTATTTTCATTCATGTAAAATTCATTTGTATGTAATATTCTTTTATTGGGACACTTCCGGGCTGAGGATGATGTCACCATTGTATATTATTTACTTTTCCGCATTAGGTAGACCCAAGGCGGGGAGCATAAGTAACCGGGTTCTTGGGTCCAGTGGGAGACCATCTCGAGGAGTCGAGACCGGGTCTCCTAACCCTAGAATCGGCAGTGTTGCTTGCCTCTCTCGTAGGGGTCTAGGGATGTGGATTTGGCTATTCATCGCGACCGTGGAATCCGTGTTATATGCAGACTCGATATAAAACACGGACATCCTAGTATATCCAATATTTCAGATGTTATCTTCTGCTGCAATATTCTGTGATGAGATCATATTACTGCCTGAGACGAATGTTTATATTATGTATATGAGATATATGTTATATTGCAGATTTCGTTCCAAATGTGATGCTTGTGAAGCATAATAAAATGGGACTTCATTAATGAGATTAATGAAATAAAAGAAACCTAAAGATGTTGTAGAAACTTGTTTAAAAACTGGTAGCTCTAGTTTTTTGCTTTGCATAGCGGTGTTCCTTGTAGAACATCCAGCACCTTATTCGATAAGGAAAGAGCCGAGATCCCTTCACCGGGAGTGACCTCTTTAGCGAAAGTAGCAAATGCAACAAACTCAGTTTGTCTTTTGATTGTTTTTATAGTTTTTGGTTTGCATAGTGATATTTGTGAAATATTGATCAGTCGAAAATACTGCATCTTTAAACCGGCAATTTCCCTATCATTTGCACTCATCTAGAAGTGTTCGGCATTCATATAGCACATATTAGTAAAACAGTCGTCAAATATCAGATTGCATGTGTTAGATTTTAAAACCGGCATTATAAGGGAAATTGACTGTATTTCATAGCATGGCATCATTCCTATATTGCGCAACTTGTGTTTCGAAGTCTGTGCAGGAAATTCCAAGAGATCAGTAAAAATTTACAAAACGAAGACCGTTAAAAAGACGCCAACTCAAGGATTTGGAATCTGGCAATGATCTAAAAGTCATTCAGAGATTCAACATATCAGAGAGTACACCTGAAGACAGAACAAAGCACTACATGAAGTTTAAAGCCCTATCTCAGCCAAGTGGCTGCGGAACCGCGGCCGGAGCCACCTTGTGCCGCGGTTCCGCGGCGGCCCTGCCATGTCAGCACTCCTTCTCTGCACCAGAACTCCTCCCTCGGTGTCAACACTTCATCAAGCTACTGCAATCTCCAGATTACTCCAGAACATTCTGCCAGATCAGCAAGCTCTTAGGTTCTAAACTAAGCATCCTAAGCTTCCACAACAAGCTTCACCTAAACTACATTAGAACCTAGAACCTTCTCCCTAACCTCCTAGCTTAAGCTACAAGCTAAACCCTAACTAAATAATTCTAGAAGCCTCTCCCTATAACAAACTTTTGGAGGGAAATTCAAAATTCAAAATCCTAGACCTAGGGTTTGGGAAACCTATAAAAAGACCCTAGGCATCTCTTGTTAAAGGTTGTTAAATCCTTGGCTAATCTTTAGTTGTTCAAAAATCAGTTGTTGTTGGTTGTTCTTCATCTTCAACCCAACACCTACCACCTCGAAACCCTGACCCTAATCCTAATCAAGAACTCAAATTCAAGATCCTTTGAGTGCAAGCAAAGAAAGTCTTCAACGATCCTTTAGAAGCGAAGCCGGACTTCAACGGAGCACGAGATCCAAGCCGATCCACGACTCAAGGAGCCGAGCGACGCTAGATTCGACGATCAAAGTTCCTTCCTCTTGTAATTCTTGAGAGTTGTAACTAATTGTTGATATAATAAAGGTCAAGATTATTTAAACTTGCTTTTATTTCAATTCGAGCATTATGATTCGTATTCAATTCTTAAATGTATTCTTCGTGATGATGCTTGAGTAAAACTTCGGTCGTGGAGGAATCGAAATGATTGTAGAATGATGATGTTGACAAATCTTTAAATGTTTTCTTAAGTCTTATAACACTTGTAAATTCTTGAAAATTGAATGATCGATGATCTAGATCGATGCGAATGCGTTCTTGATTCCTTTCGCATGATCTAGAGATCAACGATCGATCATTCGATTTCCTAGAAGCTATCTAGTGAATGTGATTCATCGAAAGGAAAAAGGATAGGATGAGGAACCCTAATTCTTCGCAAGATCCTTGATCCTCGATAAATCTACATTGATTTAGCATCAATTTGTTAATGGATAAGAAATCATAATTTCTAGTCTTCTTCACATCTACGATCTAATTGATTCCTACGAGCTTTACTTCAAATCTTGAAACGTAAATTGATTGGAATTCTATCTCTCTTGATTCTTGATGTTTATCGCTTTCTTGATTCTTGATTAGACTAGTTGATTCTTGAAATTCATCGATATAAATCTTGAATCGTTTTTGTTTTTCTTTTCTATTAAATTTTCGATTCAAGCATAACAAAATACGAATGAATCATACAATCCCTGTGGACGATCCGCACACACTAATGCGCTACAAACCGACACCGTTATTGATCGCGGTCAAATATTTTTGGTTGTGATTTCATACAAGTTTCTAAATACCGACACAATCGGAAATGATAAATCAAATGGCACCGTTGCCGGGGATCGCGCGCTAATTCGTTCTTTATTTGAAATTTGAATTAAAAGATTTATTCCATTACAATTTTGAGATCAAAATTCGCGCAAAACACTAAACGATTTGTTGTGGTTTATTGCAAGAAAATCTGGAGCTTGCTGTGCAATTGGAAATTTTTTTGGAGAATTCCAGAGGACTCAGGACTGAACCTAAGCTCTCTGTAAAAATTTTGTGCAGGTTGCACTTCAAACCGCGGCGAAATCACGGTCTAAGCCCCCTATTGCGGCGGAATCGCGGCTCATCAGGCTGCTCTCTGTACAAAATTTTCTCAGGTGATCCCTTACTTTCTTATCTCCTCCTCTGTCTGCTCCAATTAACAATTTTTGCAGGCTTCTTTGCAAAAATCGCAGCGCCGCAAAAAGCAAAATTAAATTGTACGTGTTTTTGATTTTGTGGTTGTTTGCATAAATAATACGGACATTAAGGGGCAAAGACCAAATCCAGATTAGGTGGGGAGTTCATTACCCTTCCTAAGCCCCAAAAATCATAAAATTTGCATCCGCATTGTCCCTCATTAACTAAAAGAAATCTAGAGATGACTCTAAGGACCGTCGCGCTCACATAGGACAAGAGAAGGTCATGGGTAATTCATTGCTTATCCGGGTTTCTTTTGTGGTGTCTAATGCAAGTGTGTCGAAAGATAGTGGTTACTTAATTAGGCCCACTACTTACGTAGTGGAGAACCTCCCACTTACCGGGCACTTACCTGGCCACAGGAGAGACAAAGAGGCAGTGGAGGATTTATCCTGCGACTTGTCTTTTGGCAGTTAGGAGTGGTCTAGAGATTTGACCTAGGTGACCCCTAGAATTAGGGTTTTGTGTGTTGCATTTGTTGTGCTTGCATCATTTTTTCAAAAAATCCGTATCACTTCTCAAAACAAACACCGCATTCATTCATCTCCCCTAATTATATTTACGCTGCCACTTGTACTAAACCCTTTTTAGTGCAAGATAGGCTGGACACGGGATTCTAGTGCCCGTTTAGTCCGCGTTCCCTTGATCGACCAAAAAGTCGGTATTTCTACATTTACCTTTTCTTTACCCACCACCACATCCACATCGATGGATCCGTCTCCATCGAATTTCTTTACCACTACTCTGCCGCCGTCCGTTAGTGCGCAGAATCCACCCCGCATCTCTCTCCAAAAGAGGTGCTATCCTACACGAGGTCCTCTTTCCACCTGTCTTTCCATTCCACCAGCCAACGGGGAAAATTTTGAAATTAAACCCCAGTACATCAACCTTCTACCAAAATTTCACGGTCTTGAGTCTGAAGACGCATATGCCTCTATCACCAAATTTGAAAATGTATGCGCAATGATGGGTACCTCACAGCTTTCTATGGATGCTATGCGTCTACGTCTTCTCCCATTCACCTTATGCGATATAGCCGAGAAGTGGCTGTATAACACTACCGCACATTCCATCTCAAACTGGGGAGAATTCGTCAAAGCATTCCTTAAGAAATTCTACCCACATCATAAAACAGCTCGAGTCCGTAGCGAAATCAATCAATTCACCCAGCTTCCAAATGAAACATTTTCAAAATGTCTTGAATGCTTTAAGGATCTGTTAGTCCAATGTCCACATCACGGAATCCCTAGATGGGAACTGTGCAGAATCATTTATGAGGGCATTAATCCTAACACAAGACAGACCCTTGAATCCATGTGTCAAGGCAACTTCATGACCAAAGATGATGGGGAAGCCTGGAAATTTCTAGAAGATTTCGCTGAAAAATCTTTACAGTGGGAGGGTGTGAGTCAATCGTCTAGGGATGGCAATGATATTTCCATAGGAGTTAGAGCTGACATTTCAGCTATACACAAGAAACTCGAGACTATGGAAAACAAATTTTTAGCTGCCGCCCTAAATCAAATGTCAATCTCCAAAACTGTATGTGGATGCTGTTATGATTCTTCTCATTTGACGGAAGAATGTCCACGAAATTCTCCGTTTCAAGGTCACGAGCATACCAATGCCGCATTTCAAAGACCTGGAAACGATACATTTTCTTCCACATATAATCAGGGTTGGAGGAATCACCCAAATTTTGCTTGGAACCAATCACAAAATCAAAATACGGTTCCAAGCCAACACAATTTCCAAAAGGTCCCTCCACCACAACAGCAACCACCACAATTGAGTCAGCACCCCTTCAAAGCACAAAACTTCCAATATCCGGCCAACACACCTGCACTGTCTAGTCTTTTACAGTTGACCGGGACTGATGAATCCTTTTCATTTGCACAATACATGAATTTGGTCTTAACAAATATCATGCAAGTTTCGGCTGAAATGAAGTCTTCTGTCGATAAAATTGAGAAAAACTCTGCGTCCCAAAGCGAGAGTATTAAATCGATGGAAGAAGAAATTGCACGATTAAAAGCCGAAATGAGTGCAAGAGAGAAAGGGAAACTTCCAGCTCAACCCTTACCCAATCCTGGCTATTCACATCATGTGAATGCAATCACCACGTTGAGATTTGGAAGAGTGCTTGACAATCACGTTGGGGAAGAGATTGATGACACTGAAAAATCTATCGATGATACCCCGGCTGAGACCTTTCCTTCCACTTCTACTTCTAATTCTGACCCCAGTTCTTCTATCCCACCACCTACTTGCGAGCCTATTCTTCGTTTCCCACAAGGCTCGCCACCTCAGTCCATCTCTTCTAGTTCTCCACGGATGATCCCCACTTCTATTCTGGGATCAGGTCCACCCACACGATCTTCTCCATTATTGTACCCCGACCTTATTGCCCAAGCTCCTTACCCGAATCGGTTAAGGGGAAACACACTGAGTCCACAAATGAAGAAGATCACTAAAATGTTTAAATAGGTTAACATCAACATCCCTCTTCTAGATGCTATCGAACAAGTCCCCACGTATGCGAAAGTTCTTAAAGACTTGTGCACTAGAAAGAGGAAGAAACAAGTGCCTAAGAAAATATTCATAGCAAAGACTGTAGACACGGCTTTCCCCCAGCAATTACCGAGGAAACGTAAGGATCCTGGATATCCTACTATTTCCATTTCTTTTGGGGAAAAACACATTAACCGTGCTCTACTTGACCATGGTGCAAGTGTTAACCTGCTTCCTTTCTCAGTGTATGAGCAGTTAGGGATCGGAGAGTTGAAACCAGCCCATTGCACTCTCCAGATGGCTGACCGATCAATCACCAAACCTAGGGATGAACTGGAGGATGTGTTAATAAAAATCGGGGAATTTATATTCCCTGTGGACTTTATTGTATTTGATACACAGCCTGTAGCGAACACACGGAATCAAATTCCGGTGATTTTAGGTCGCCCCTTTTTGGCCACTTCCAACGCTATCATCAACTGTCGTAATGGTTCTATGACCCTATCTTTCGGGAATAGGTCAATAGAGCAGAACATTTACAAGTTGGGAAGTGTACCCTCCGAACCTACTGCTCAGGTCTGTTCTGTCGACTTAATGGATGTCGACAACAGCGAAATTGATGATCCTCATGATACTGATCTTGACTCTTTTCATACGTTATTGTTTGACCTAACTATGTATCATACACATACGGACTCTTCCACCGGGATGTCCGGGTCAACAACTAACACTGATTATGAACTGCTTTTGGAGTCTGAAGATCACCCCGCGATTTGTGATGACATTATTGTTCAGGGTATTGATGAGACGTTTGAGGAAATCTTCGCTGATGAACTCGCATTTTTAAATGACACGGGTGTTGAGATGAATCATGTCCCAATCAATGAAATTGAACCTCCACCCCTTCTTCTGAACTGTAAAAAGAATGCGAGTAATCCATCACATACACTGCATCGTCTCTCCAAAATAAGACGCACACACATTCTATTCCACCACTTACCTTTTCCCCACTTCTTCTTCCACCAACCAGAGCACTACATTGATAATTTTTTTGAATAGTTGGTGTTAACTTTCGGTCTTTGCAAAGCTTGGTATCGACCACTGATTTTTGACCCCCTCATTTGATTTTTAAAAGATTAACATTGCATAACTCAAGTTTGGGGGGGGGGCAATTTTTCTGGCTCTTGAAAAGAAAATTTTTACAAAATGATGAGCCAAGAATAAGTTTGGGGGAGGATCTTCACTTATATATTTTGCTGCCACTAATAAATTCCTTCCAAGCTTACAGGTTTTCGAGATTTAGTAGATGGCAACAGGGAGGACACTGTTGATGTTGGAGATAGTGCCCTCAGAGTCAATTATTGGATCACAAGCACGTGATTGCAATGATTGAGAGAGGACCAATCCCGGTAGGACAGTCTTACTCAAGATGATAGTATGCTATCTGGTTTATCTTTATCATCGTGTACTACTTTAGGTGACCTTACGAGTCGCTATTACACGTTGATAGAGCCCCTGGGATTCTAGCTTGACTACCAGCAGTATGAGGGCGATCATATACGTGGGAGCTGGAGTCTACAAGCACATCCTTAAAAGGTCCCTAGTCATAGGAGTTTCGAGACAGGGCATCGATTCTCCAGAGTAGACTAGTGTATACAGTCGAGACCCCGACGAGGGGCGGTGGCCGGTCTCACAAGCCACTAGTGTCAGTTGGTTCACCTAAGATGTATACAGGTGCTCATTGGGTTATGAGTACACCGGACAGGACTCGCCGGGAACCTGCTAGTTGGTATTATACCTGACGTCAGATAGCAGTTCCCTGGTGACATTTGTACAGGTTAGTTCATCGACCTGAGATCGTCATTTGTCTCGTGTGAGTTCCCACTGTGCTTTGATTACTATCCTACCACGCTCAAAGGAGACGTGCAAACAGGTTTTAGTTGGGTACAGTCCCGAGCCACATGGAGGCAGTGAGCGGATCTGCAGGGGTTCGTCTCTCCCGGTATTGGGGGTGAGGTCGTGCTGTGTCTAGGAGAGCCAGTACATGAAAAGTCCTTGGCCACGGCAGGAGATTTACTAGTAGGTATTCCAGTAGTATCTAATGATGTTCTGGGCTGCACTCCGACACGACTTGTACCGCTTTTGGGGGTCTGACTTTTACCAACCCCCTAAGCCCGCCATGTGATGCTCATAGACGAACGGACCGGACTGTACGGATATTGTCACTGACAGGCTCAGTAGGGTGTCAGGATGAGTTCGCTCATCGACGTCCCTTTTGGTCAATAGCTGGTGGCCCGTCACGTATGGCTGATACCTCTGACGTGCTAGTGGTTAAATCCACAGCCATAGTATTGACGACTCTTTAGAGTCCACCACACACACAGTTACTCAGGTTTCGGGCGAAACGCTGTAGACGCCATATGGAGATATGGCAGGGTTGGATCAGATACGCGCGGTATTGCACGGATCGTGATCGGACGGATTTTACTAGCCGGCTTTGGCTTAAACCGGATCCTAGTATTAGATAGTGTAGTTTTGTCTCTTTGCATTTGTGTTCAGTGGGAATACAAATGCGGGCATGTATTTGCAGTAGCGGGGTTTTTCTGTAATTTATTACGGGATCGGTTTTCTGAAGTTGCCAGTTTGCATTCCGTTCCGGCCGGTTTTCCTTTGTTCTTTCGCAGCCGGACTTTTCGATGGAGGGGGGTTATTTGAAGTTTGCAAATAACTTATTGTGGAGGGTGTTCATATCATAATATTGCATTATTATATTCCCCATTCTTATGCATTTTACAATAAAACAGGTACTTTTGACGCATGTCTGCTACATATTACAGGTTACAGGTTCTTGGACAGAAAACAGTGAAAACGATGAAAAGACGATGCAAAAGTGGACTTTGACCAACAAATAGAATGATCTTAATCAAGCCTACATCAAAGATAAAATTCACAAAGTACAAGGCAATGCAAAGTCCAAGATTACAAAGCGAACGGTTAAATGTCCACCGCAATTGTTCACTGGAGATCTGGAAGAAATAGAGAAGCCAAATTGAATAAAGATTCAAAGAAATAAAAAGCCCAAGAAGCCCAGAATTAGTTCCAAAATTTCCAGACATAAAATTTTACCAAAGCTTGAAGTCTACTTTGACTAGGTCTTCCTAAGGATATTTTGGTAAATGTAGATGTGCGAATCAATTGTAACCTAGGGTTTTCTATCCTCTATAAATAGGAACTCTAAATCATTGTAAAGGCTATGCCTCCCTTCATTAATAAATTTCAGCATTCTTTTGGAGAGCATCATTTTTTGTAAGTTCTTTATTTTCTGCCCTAGGTTAATTTTCTATTCTTGCCTTAGATAATTTTAATTTCTTGCCCTAGTTAATCTTTTATTCTCTGCCTTAGATAAATGTATTTTAATTCCCTAATGAGTGAGTAGTCTCCTCGCTTGTTAGGGTTAGATCTGGGGAAGGTTTGAGAGACGAAGATCTCTCATTCCCTTTCTTGCCCATCATATATTTTCATAGAACTCCATGCATACCTTCTTATTCCGCTCCCTACGGCACTCTACCCACGAGATAGCGGTGATACCGTAGTCTAAAGGCCCGGATTTTAAGGTTTTCCATGGAGGTTAGGGTAAAGATTAAGAAAAGAAGGACAAGGATCTAGAGGATGAACAATCTTCCCAATCATCCTAATCCCTTTTATTAATATTTACCATAACACCTAATTAGATCTTCATATGGGTATAGAAAGCGGTGAGATTTATAGACTTTCCAAACTTAACCTAGACCTAACCCTAGCAAGACTTAGATATAGATTAATTAGGTTTTTAGATTTAATAATCAATCCGAACACCCTTCGGAATTAACTCGTTAGCGCGATTAGGAGATTCACAACATCCCTGTGGACCGACTCGTACTCACCGGCTAGTTTTTGAGACGAATCAGAGGGGTTTCTTGCATTTGTAGCTTCATTATGATATTCTTATCATCATGAGATTAGAAAGGATTTGATATTGATTTGATAATGTTATCATTGCCTTTTTGTTGTGGTCACCTTTCTACTTTTACTACCATCACCTCCCTTCATGGTTTTGATTTTTTTTTCCTCCACCATTTGAGATAAGGGGCCGGCCACTTCTTGAGTGAGGGAGAGAGAGGTTCATTTTTGAGGTGTGGTAATTTCTTATCTCATTCCTTGCTAAAAATGTGAGCACCATTTTCCTCCAAAGCTTTTTCTCTCTTCTCCATCATCCATGTCAACTTCCAACCCCAAAGAGACAAGCTACTACACTTCATCTACAAGAAACCTTGGACGCGTCGGCTAGCCAACTTCGCGCCCGAGTTGCCTCGGTCCAGAGGTGGGAGCCCGTAAAAGTATCCGGCTACGTGGTGCCCTTTCCGACGAGGAGGTGTCGGACGGAGATTCCGCGAGGAAATCGGAGTGGAGACGAAGACCGAAGGACACGGATCGCTTGGTATACTTCTCTACTCTTATTCTTGTTTGCTAGTAGCTAGGTTAATGGCCCGATCCGGGTTAAAAGTGCGCGGTGGTGCCGGTTTTCTAGTTTGCAAAGTTTTTCGTTTCCGCACTCCGGCGTTGGATCGACGACCGGGGCGCCGCCGTGGACTTACATTGGTATCAGAGCCACGCCATTAACTTAGCCTAGCATGGTCTAGTGTGTTTACATCCTCGATCGAACAAAAATCCCGAAAACCCGATTTCAAGTGTATCAGTTTGTGTCGAATTTTTTTTGGCTCCAAAAATTTTTCAGGTTGTCGCAGAATACTATACATGGAAATCTAAGCACTCTGTGAAAATTTGGTCGCGAGATCTCACCATATCACCGCGGAACCGCAGCCAAACCCATGCTTGGGCCGCGGTTCCACCGCGATTTTAACTGTTCAGCATGCCAAATTTTTACAGAGGGCTTTAGACTTGGAAATAAGGATTTTGGGATGTTATTTTTAGGCCCAGATTTTCTGTAAGTGCTACAGTAGTACTTGGGGCCCACTTCGATAAATTTGTTCGCTCGAAAAGTTTAAACATGCTAGTTTACAGTATTTACATTATATCTGCGACCGTGAATGTCACTCGATTGGTAAATCCAGTCTATCTGCTATAGCCCTTTTAGACGGATTTACGAACGTGACATTCACGTTGATGTTCTGTGTTGTGCTGTGATATTGTGGATTGGTCGTGGGGGATAGCCTGAATGCAATGCTAGTACTGTTTTTGTTGTATTATGTACATTTGATATTGCGGGGCGAGCGTCCGACATGTGGACTGCCGTCACTGTCTGTTTGTATATTATTCTTTTAGGGCACGACCAGGTTGCGGTCGATGTACCCGTTGTATGTATATTTTACTTTCTGTACTAGGATTGCCCCGCTGAGGGGTGCACGGATAGCCGGGTTCTAGAAGGAAACGAGCCCGCATCTCATGGCATTGAGACGAAGGGGGCTTCACTCTAGAATTGGCGGGCTATTCGCCCCACTCGTAGAGGGTATAGGTTGACCCAGGAGGGGTGCCCAAGTTACAGGATTCCGTGAAGTGCTGGGTGGTCCATTCATGTTGTTGAAGGGGGCTGCCTCGCTTCAGGTTTTGGCGGGTAACTTGCCGCGCCCGTAGGGGTTTAGGATTTCATTGCACAGGCTATCCACACGACCATGGGAACGTCGGGTTTCAGTAGCGGCTCTGTGAAACCCGGGGATTCCAGATATCTGTATTGTTCCTTGATGCTGTACATTTCTGTGATGTTGCATTTTATCATGCCTTGAGCGAAACATTATATATTGATATATATATATATATATACTAGTAGATGTTGTATATGTTTTGCATCCGCGCTAGTCCAGTCCCCGCTCTGTCGTTAGTTAGCTAACCTAACGGGTAATGACGGGACCCAGTGGCGAATGCGGATGGCATATACGTACATCAGTATATTTTCGTTCTTTGTGGTGTAATCAATTGATGGGACTGCATTGATTCGGATCAATGCAAGTTAAAAACAAACCTAATCTGATGTTGTTGGAACATTTTTCAAAAAGCAGTTATTGCAAGGACGTTCACTTTTGTTTTGCACAGTGGTATTCATTTGGAATATCCTGCTCCTCAGTCGACGAGGCAAGGGCCGAGATCCCTTCACCGGGAGTGACCCCTTGGACAGAAGTTTGCGTCAGGGCAATAACTTCACTATAACCGTTTACTTTTGCTTTGCATCGTGGTATTCAGTTGGAATATCCTGCACCTCATTCTACGGGGAAAGAGCCGAGATCCCTTCACCGGGAGTGGCCTCTTTAGCAAGGGTTTTCGTTACTATATTTTTCTAAAAAGCTATCCGTTCCCTCAACGATATCAAGTTCATTACGTTAAAGGTTTTCGCCAGAAACCATTCGTAGCCCTCCGTCGTTTCAGGAAGGTAGCACTTAATATTCTTGCTATGTATGTTGGCCTTCGTCAAGGCATAGTGTATGGTAGCTATTTGTTACTTTTCTGTAGCATAGATAGATGCGTTGGTTTGGGACAGTCGTACTACTATTTTGGCCTTCGTCAAGGGTATGTACGGGTGGGTTCAAATTAACCTGGACAATGACGGGTAGAACTTGACATGTGACTTATGATATGTTGCCCTTCGTCAAGGTCATAAGAGCATGGGGTAAAAATCACATCGGGAGTTTCAAAAGAAACTGAAACTTGCCAGATATGCGCATACCTTCTAGAGTATGACAGCGTGAGCGGATTCCGTCACGTTATCATGCGGTGATAGTTGGATCCCGATTCCCACTGATGAGTTGGTTTACTCCTCCGGACATCCCGACTAATTCTTCTTTTAGGTTTGGAGGAGAATTTAACGGTACAGTGGGAGGTTTCCAGATTAGATAAAGTGATAACCATTCTGATCTAGGTTAGAGTGCACGCTGAGTGTTTCTTTTCTCTCTCTCTTTGGCAGCGACCATTGACCCGACCCTAAGACTATGACTTAGTGACTAAGTTGACCGAACCTTCTTTAACACTGGCTTTTGGATTGTCAGAGTTGCACACCTCATTGCCACTCCTACTTTTACCCTTTTCTCCAGGACACCCCGTATTACTACGAACGTCCACTTCCATTGGACAAAACCATCGTATGGTTATATACGAACTCGAAGGAATTTATTCGAGGATGGTTTCCGGTTCTGGAGAAAACGGATAGGACTATTCAGTTGTCTTTTCCTTTTTACCTTCTCTCAGGTTGCGAGTACTCCTTGGTTTAGGAGATAGTACACCTATTACGCAAATTGGATAGTCTTCTTCCAAACCTTAGGCTGGTGCCGACCGGTAGGGAATGAAGAAAACCAATTAGCATAACGAAGGTGTACAGAAGGTATTACGTAAAGACATATCAAGGGATTAGTAAGAGGGCAAAGTAAACTGCGACTGCTATTCACGACCAAACCAAGTATTTCATTACCACTCCCACTTCACCTTTGTATTTCTCCAGGACACTCCGTATCACTACGAAGATCCACAGTTTATTGGATACTCCATCGTATGGTTATATACGAACTCGAAAGGAACTTGTTCCAGTTCGGGGATGGATTCTGGTTCAGGAGAAATAGGAACAAGGTTTATTCAGTTGTCTTTTTATCTTCACCTTCTCTCGCAATGCGAGTGCTCCTAAGATCAGGACAGTACACCCATTATGCTTATTGGATAGTCTTCTTCCAAACCATAGGCTCGTGCCGAGCGGTAGGGAAGGAAGAAAACCAATTGGCCTAAAGGGTTGTGCAGAAGGTAATGACTAAAGACATATAAAAGGGATTTGGAGAGGTGGCAGAGATTTATACGGTTACAGTTGTGAATCTGAAAGAGGCATTACTAGGAATACCAGAATACCCCATCGAAACATTTCAATGTTTCAGTTTCACTGTGTACTGTTAAAAGGAAACTGATTTCCCAATTAGACACTTGCTCCAGGGTATGTATTTACCAGGTTTGATTCTCACATCTGTATGGTTTTACAGATGATGAGTGGGAGTAAGTTATTGGGAATTAGGTGATCATGCTCATTATATCGGAATTCGTTGTAATTGGTGATATTTGAGGAAGTCACCTGGGTTGTTTGCCGAACGGCGAATATTTGGTTTTGAATATCCGTTATAATGCACCAATTTCAAATTGATATATCTGTACATCTATTTTTATAGAGTGAGATATACCTTTTTGAAATTATGTCGATCACATTTACCTATATCAGTTGATGATTAGGTAAGGAGCATTAAACAGCGGTGTAATTCTTCTTAACCATAAGTACAGTTTTCAACCTACAACACACAGGGAGTTAGTTTTTGGACTCAAGGGACTTGTACAGAGTATTGTATATTGTCTAGTGTACATTAGGACAGAGGGGTTGGTCCTCGTACTATATTCGGTTTGCTTATGACTTCTCTAGTTCTTAGACAGGTGTTTCATAGAAACGCAGGGTCCAAGTTTTGAGAAGTTATAAGCATAAGAATAGAGTTGAGAACCAGGTATTGCAAGTATTGAGATTATTCAAGGTGATCGAAGATATAGATACTTGTGTATGGTATTCAGTTTAGTAATGAGAACTTGCTTCTCTTTCAGGTTTCTCATAATTGAAAGCATTCCTAAGTTGAGCAACGCTTATCGGCCTCCTTCCATTTAGTTGACATGCACTGGAGACAGCTGCATGATTTGAATCTGGTTCAATTAAATCAGTGCCTCTATTCCTGTATTGGATATCGAACAGTTCATATCTTGACATTGTTAAGATACGGGGAGTTGTCCGGCTTATGCTTAAAACCAGACTCTGGACAACTCAAGGCACGTTTCTGTAATGGTTATTTGTGGGTTGACCCGGGCTATGACGAGGGTTGACTTTCTACCATCTGGAAGATCAATAGTGATATTGTTCTTGACTCGCCACAGTTTTAATAAAAATGGATTTTTTTTTCAAAAAACAGTAGTGGGAGTATGGTAGAACTGGAAGTGATTCCAGAACCGCAAACGATTACTGAAGATTTGATAAAGAACTTAAAGATTCAATCTGGTTTGACATTCCATTGGCCACTCCGCAGATATGGTGGGTAACCTCAGGCGCTCGAGAGGTACTCCGGTAGCCTCAAGGACGGTGACAGGGAGGTTCTTGTTTACCCAGACTTGCCATTGCTATTTTTCCAGACTGTGAGACCCGGCAGGAGGTTGAGTATAGCGTCGTTCTAAAATTACTTTAGAAGTGTACGTGTATATGACTCTGCCAGAGGGTTGTCGTGGTCAGTGGGAGCAGCGGAAGCATTGGTTGACAAGTGGCTTATGTCTATTTATAGACTAAAGCAGATGTAGCGGAGATAGATCATCTATTTCTGATGTGACAGTCATAGGTTTGACTTCATCAGAATAGGGGATGGATCTGTTAAGAAGGTAGTAGGGTGTGATGTCCTGGTATTTGGATGACATACACAGAGTAGGAAGTGACATTCCTATACTACGATCGGTTATACTTTGGTCGTCACATAGTGGTTTCTCCATATAGGACTTGGATATTATATCAGACATTTTGGTTACTGGATCTATGGTATTAGATCTAGATTTGGGTAGTTTCCCAATCTGGGTACTTAGACAGCATTCTATGAGTATTTAGAATGGACGACTCCTGGCACAGTAGTGTACCTGCAGGTAATTGAGTCACCCTCTCTAAAGGTGTCTTACAGACTAAACTAGAGAGGGAAGTGCATGATTGGCAGATCACTTGCTTGGGTAATTGAGTCAATCATGAGATGTCAAGAACCACACCAGATGTTGTTCTTGCAGTAGATGCAATAAGTTGATATTGATCCAATCCTGGAGAAACATTAGGAAGCAGTTTTAGAACATAAGTGGATGTTCTAGGGATATGATAACGACAGCCTCCTTTAGGAGACGGCTATCATTCCAGGCTTCCAAGGTGACCTGGACGGCTGAGTGGCCGTCAGAGTTTTAGTTTTCCCTCTGACGAGGGGCAGTATTTTGGACAGGTAGTCCAGGTGGATACTGAGGGAAGGATGGCGCAGGATACTGATTAAGTTCAGTTGACGATACAGTCTAAGAAGTTTGGATTTGGAGTTCATTTATGAGCTAGGTCCCATCAGACATCCAGACACATTCTAAGACAGGTATTGCTCATTTCGGGAGATGGCTTTCTCCGCGAACATGGGATAAAGAGAGACATAGAAAGAAACACCAGAGCGGATCCACTCACTTAGGCTATTCCACGAACGCAATAGTTTCGCAAACGAGCTTTGTGAGACTGACTAGTAGAGGAGTTGGGTGTTCGGTATCACACGGGCTGTGAGTATGCGACATCGCAATAATTAGCCTTGAGTGCAAGTGGAAGATTTTTGGAGATAGTGCCCTCAGAGTCAATTATTGGATCACAGGCACGTGATTGCAATGATTGAGGGAGGACCTATCCCGGTAGGACAGTCTTACTCAAGATGATAGTATTCTATCTGGTTTATCTTTATCATCGTGTACTGCTTTAGGTGACCTTATGAGTCTCTATTACACGTTGATAGAGCCCCTAGGATTCTTGCTTGACTACCAGCAGTATGAGGGCGATCATATACGTGAGAGCTGGAGTCTAAGCACATCCTTAAAAGGTCCCTAGTCATGGGAGTTTCGAGACAGGGCATCGATTCTCCAGAGTAGACTAGTGTATACAGTCGAGACCTCGACGAGGGGCGGTGGCCGGTCTCACAAGCCACTGGTGTTAGTTGGTTCACCTAAGATGTATACAGGTGCTCATTGGGTTATGAGTACACCGGACAGGACTCGCCGGGAACCTGCTAGTTGGTATTATACCTGACGTCAGATAGCAGTTCCCTGGTGACATGTGTACAGGTTAGTTCATCGACCTGAGATCATCATTTGTCTCGTGTGAGTTCCCACTGTGCTTTGATTACTACCCTACCACGCTCAAAGGAGACGTGCAAACAGGTTTTAGTTGGGTACAGCCCCGAGCCACATGCAGGCAGTGAGCGGATCTGCAGGGGTTCGTCTCTCCCGGTATTGGGGGTGAGGTCGCGCTGTGTCTAGGAGAGCCAGTACATGAAAAGTCCTTGGCCAAGGCAGGAGATTTACTGGTAGGTATTCCAGTAGTATCTCAGGGTGTTCTGGGCTGCACTCCGACACGACTTGTACCGCTTTTGGGGGTCTGACTTTTACCAACCCCCTAGGCCCGCCATGCGATGCTCATAGACGAACGGACCGGACTGTACGGATATTGTAACTGACAGGCTCAGTAGGGTGTCAGGATGAGTTCGCTCATCGACGTCCCTTTTGGTCAATAGCTGGTGGCCCGTCACGTATGGATGATACCTCTGACGTGCTAGTGGTTAAATCCACAGCCATAGTATTGACGAGTCTTTAGAGTCCACCACACACACAGTTACTCAGGTTTCGGACAAAACGCTGTAGAGGACGTATGGAGATATGTCAGGGTTCGATCAGATACGTGCGGTATTGCACGGATCGTGATCTGACGGATTTTACTAGCCGGATCCTAGTATTAGATATTGTAGTTTTGTCTCTTTGCATTTGTGTTCAGTGGGAATACAAATGCGGGCATGTATTTGCAGTAGCGGGGTTTTCCTGTAATTTATTACGGGATCAGTTTTCTGAAGTTGCCAGTTTGCATTCCTTTCCAGCCGGTTTTCCTTTGTTCTTTCGCGGCCGGAATTTTCTATGGAGGGGGGTTATTTGCAGTTTGCAAATAACATATTGTGGAGGGGTTTCTTGCATTTGTAGCTTCATTATGATATTCTTATCATCATGAGATTAGAAAGGATTTGATATTGATTTGATAATGTTATCATTGCCTTTTTGTTATGGTCACCTTTCTACTTTTACTACCATCATCTCCCTTCATGGTTTTGATTTTTTTTTTCCTCCACCATTTGAGATAAGGGGCCGGCCACTTCTTGAGTGAGGGAGAGAGAGGTTCATTTTTGAGGTGTGCTAATTTCTCATCTCATTCCTTGCTAAAAATGTGAGCACCATTTTCCTCCAAAGCTTTTTCTCTCTTCTCCATCATCCATGGCAACTTCCAACCCCAAAGAGACAAGCTACTACACTTTATCTACAGCCAACCTTGGACGCGTCGGCTAGCTAACTTCGCGCCCGAGTTGCCTCGGTCCAGAGGTGGGAGCCCGTAAAAGTATCCGGCTTCGTGGTGCCCTTTCCGACGAGGAGGTGACGGACGGAGATTCCGCGAGGAAATCGGAGTGGAGACGAAGACCGAAGGACACGGATCGCTTGGTATACTTCTCTACTCTTATTCTTGTTTGCTAGTATCTAGGTTAATGGCCCGATCCAGGTTAAAAGTGCGCGGTGGTGCCGGTTTGGTAGTTTGCAAAGTTTTTCGTTTCCGCACTCCGGCGTCGGATCGACGGCCGGGGTGCCGCCGCGGACTTACAGTTGAAAATAAGTTTGGGGGAGGTTTGTGCTTATTTTCGCATCATTTGCATATCACTTTGCATAAGCACAAAGCATTTTGAAAACCTATAAAAATTTAAAAAATTTCAAAAATAATAATAAAATTTTGTACATAAATAAGATAATAAAAGATTAGGTAGTGAAAAATTACATCTATGGGATTAGAAAAATTTAAGAAAACCAAGAAAATTATAAGTTTTCTTATACGAACTAGTAATAAGTAGTTATGAGCCGTTGTCCCAAAGGTTAGTAAGATGAAAGAAGTCACTAATCTGAGGATAAAAATAAGTCTGAAAAATAGTTTCTATTCTGGAAGCCAAACATTTTGAATGTTGATACCCTGCTATTCGCACTTACACACGTCTTGAAGCCTAGGATAGTAGAGCATACCTTGAAATGCTCTTGTCTTAAAGACGATGTATGAAGGAAACAAAATGAAGGAAATATAAAATGGTGAGAAAAATGGACACTGGTTTTGTTATCGCCAAGGCAGCAATAAAAAAATATAGTGAGGGTGCCTCTTCTCCTAGTGCCCTAAGGCCAACTGGTCTGGGAGTCACTGCTAAGCCTTAAGTGGTGCAAGACGAGGAAAATACACCAAATAAGCAAGCACAGGAGTAATCGGTCGGTTAGTACCTCAAGAAGTATTAACGGTCGCATGAAAGTGTGTGAGCAAATTCATTTAAATATTCATTAATTAAAAAGTACTGATACTGATGGGCAAGAGTATGATAGCTTGAATTGAATTCTCCACGTGTAGGGATGTCTTTACACACACGCAGGGTTATATGATCGATGTTTGGAAGAAAGATAGGAATGAAGAATAAAGACGATGTTTTATTGAGGGAGGACGTGATTTCTAACATCTTTTCATGACTATTAAGATAGGTCTCATGACAACCGAAAAGCTAGCTTAGTTGGAAACCTTAATTTTCAAAGCTTTTCTTTTACAATTCTTGTCTTTAAATGTAATATTCACGATCTTCCTTTTATTATTGGATTTTGTGGGTGCAATCCACTGAAAACCCTCAGGAGACAACACTCCTCCTACTAGGGACACATAGAGGTTTAAAGGTTTGTTGCACGTGCTCAGTGCAATCGTGTTGCCTACGACAGTGTGCTGGTTAGTTTTTCCCTTTCTTTATTTGCTCCTTTCTTTTTTAATAAAGTTCGCTCGAGACGATCGAAAATAAGTTTGGGGTAATTTGATCAGTCGAAAATACTGCATCTTTAAACCGGCATTTTCCCTATCATTTGCACTCATCTAGAAGTGTTCGGCATTCATATAGCACATATTAGTAAAACAGTCGTCAAATATCAGATTGCATGTGTTAGACTTTAAAACCGGCACTATAAGGGAAATTGACTGTATTTCATAGCATGGCATCATTCCTATATTGCGCAACTTGTGTTTCGAAGTCTGTGCAGGAAATTCCAAGAGATCGGTCAAAATTTACAAAACGAAGACTGTTAAAAAGACGCCAACTCAAGGATTTGGAATCTGGCAATGATCTAAAAGTTATTCAGAGATTCAACATATCAGAGAGTACACCTGAAGACAGAACAAAGCACTACATGAAGTTTAAAGCCCTATCTCAGCCATGTGGCCGCGGAACCGCGGCCGGAGCCGCCTTGCGCCGCGGTTCCGCGGCGGCCCTGCCATGTCAGCACTCCTTCTCTGCACCAGAACTCCTCCCTCAGTGTGTAAACTTCATAAAGCTACTGCAATCTCCAGATTACTCCAGAACATTCTGCCAGATCAGCAAGCTCTTAGGTTCTAAACTAAACATCCCAAGCTTCCACCACAAGCTTAACCTAAACTACATTAGAGCCTAGAACCTTCTCCCTAACCTTCTAGCTTAAGCTAGAAGCTAAACCCTAACTAACTACTTCTAGAAGCCTCTCCCTATAACAAACTTTTGGAAGGAAATTCAAAATTCAAAATCCTAGACTTAGGGTTTGGGAAACCTATAAAAAGACCCTAGGCCTCTCTTGTTAAAGTTTGTTAAATCCTTGGCTAATCTTTAGTTGTTCAAAAATCAATTGTTGTTGGTTGTTCTTCATCTTCAACCGAACACCTACCACCTCCAAACCCTAACCCTAATCCAAATCAAGAACTCAAATTCAAGATCCTTTGAGTGCAAGAAAAGAAAGTCTTCAACGATCCTTTAGAAGCGAAGCCGGACTTCAACGGAGCACGAGATCCAAGCCGATCCACGACTCAAGGAGCCGAGCGACGCTAGATTCGACGATCAAAGTTCCTTCCTCTTGTAATTCTTGAGAGTTGTGACTAATTGTTGATATAAAAAAGGTGAAGATTCTTTAAACTTTCTTTTATTTCAATTCGAGCATTATGATTCATATTCAATTCTTGAATGTATTCTTCATGATGATGCTTGAGTAAAACTCCGCTCGTGGAGGAATCGAAATGATTGTAGAATGATGATGATGACAAATCTTTAAACGTTTTCTTAAGTCTTATAACAATTGTAAATTCTTGAAAATTGAATGATCGATGATCTAGATCGATGCGAATGCGTTCTTGATTCCTTTCGCACGATCTAGAGATCAACGATCGATCATTTGATTTTCTAGAAGCTATCTAGTGAATGTGATTCATCGAAAGGACAAAGGATAGGATGAGGAACCCTAATTCTTCGCAAGATCCTTGATCCTCGATAAATCTACATCGATTTAGCATCAATTTGTTAATGGATAAGAAATCGTAATTTCTAGTCTTCTTCACATATACGATCTAATCGATTCCTACGAGCTTTACTTCAAATCTTGAAACCTAAATTGATTGGAATTCTATCTCTCTTGATTCTTGATGTTTATCGCTTTCTTGATTCTTGATTAGACTAGTTGATTCTTGAAATTCATCGATATAAATCTTGAATCATTTTTGCTTTTCTTTTCTATTAAATTTTCGATTCAAACAAAACAAAATACGAACGAATCGTGCAATCCCTGTGGACGATCCGCACTCACTAATGCTCTACAAACCGACACCGTTATTGATTGCGGTCAAATATTTTTGGTTGTGATTTCATACAAGTTTCTAAATACCGACACAATCGGAAACGATCAATCAAATATCCTGCACCTTATTCGATAAGGAAAGAGCCGACGATCCCTTCACCGAGAGTGAGCTCTTTAGCAAAACTTGAAAAGGCCTCAAAAACATTCCATTCAAAATCACTCGATTCTACAACGATATCAAGTTCATTACGCAAAGGGTTTTCTTAAAAACCTGTCGTAGCCCTCCGTCATTTCAGATAAGTACTAGTTAGTATTCGTGCTACGTTTGTTGACAATGTTAAGGCGTAGTATGTGGTAGCTGATTAGTGCTTATCTGTATAAGCATATGATGCGATTGGATTAAGGTAGTCGTGCGACTTTGTTGACCATGTTAAAGGTCATGCGGGTGGGTTTAATTCAATCGGGAAATGACGGGTTGAACTTGACTAGCACATATGATTTGTTGACCATGTTAAGGTCATATAACTGCTAGGGGTAAAATATTATTGGGAATTTTAAGTGCTGAAATTTGCAATGAGATTGCATACCACCTATGAGATAGTTGGATCCCGATACCCGCTGCGAGTAAGAGTTACTCCTGGGAGAGTTTTACACATTACAATTAGCCGATCAAGTAGGTGTCTAGAAGGGTGTTAACGGGGTTACGGCCCTAGGAAGACGAGGTTTACTTTAATTAGGTCCGTGCGAAAGCGCGAGGAACCTCCCTCAAAGTACCAGCACTGGCCTGGCTGAAAGATTGGCGAACTTGTATGGTGTAATTAATTCCGGCTAGTCTTTCTTTTTAGGGTTTGAAGGAAGATTTGACTAAAACAGTAGGAGACATCCTGATTAGATAAATTGATAACCAATCTAATCTTGTAAAAGCGCACGCTGAGTGTTTTCTTCGATCTCTCTCCAGGTAGCAACCATGTCATGCCTTAATCATACTAATAATACGGATGTATTGACCGAACCCGCTTGTTATACTGCGCTAGGGAACGTTGGTCCCGCTCCAACTTATAATTTTTATAAGACAGAGTAGGAAATAGGGGATTACTAGAATTCCCGTGCCGCCCAAACAAAGAAAGTACATGTTGATGCATCTTCTTCGGGTGTGTTCATTACACAGAACTGTTTCTCAATATCCTTTACATCCTGGGTATCAGGATCCCACATATGTAATTTGTTACATGGGCTACAGATAGGTAGAGAACTGAAAACGGGTGATAAATTTCATGAGATAGAAACGGTGCAAGTGTTGCAGCCAAGTCTGTTGGTAATTATCACCCTGTATTACCAGAATACATTGATTCTGAACGAATGTTATTAGATACCAAACCTGATATACAACATCATATCAGTCTCTTTATTAGTAAAGAATAATATAATTTTGTATTGTTGGATAATGTTTTGAACATTTCCTATATCAAGAGTTGATCGGTTCAGGAACGTTATCTAAAAGCATAGACGTTTTAAATCAAACCACAGTTCTTAATGTACAGAACACACACAAGAGGAAGTGTTCAAAAATGAACGAATCCTTCTTGAGGTATTGTAGACTAGGTCATATCAATGCGACCCGACTAGCTGAAGTTACATATAGATGCATAATTAAATTAGTGTGAATATACATCTTGTGAAACTTGCCGGTCTTGTCATAGAGATAAGATGACCACATCACTGTTTATTGGAAACAGAGAAAGAGTTAGTGAACTCTTAGGATTGATACATGATGATGTATGTAAGGTCCCCTGTCTATACATGCCAGGACCGGTTCTTTGTACTTCATTACATTCATTGATGATCTCTCAAGATTCAGACATATGTTCCTGTTGAAACACAAGTCCGAAACTTTTGAGATAATCACAGAATGTAAGTTAGAAGTAGAGAACTAAAAAAGGGTATAAGTATTATGTCCTTTGATGAGATCAAGGAGGAGAATACTTGAGCACGGAATTCCTGTACTATTCTAAAGGAGAATGGGATTCTCTCTCAGCATTACTCCCCCGTATACACCGCAGCACGTCGGTGTATCGGGGTGGAGCAATCACACCCTATTTGATATGGTGCGCTCTATGATGAGTACTACTGAGTTTCCTATTTTCTTTTGGGACTTATGCACTTGTGAAGCTGCATACCTATTGAATAGGGTTTCAATCAAATCAGTTGCCTACCACTTCATATTTGATATGGAATAGGAAGAGCCTATATCTTAAGTAAGTTAAGATTTGGGGTTGTCCGGCCTATGTATAAAAGCAAAATCCGGACAAGCTCGAGGCAAAGTTAGTTCTGTGGAAGTTTGTTGGATATCCCAAGCATTCGCAAGGGAATATCTTCTACAAAACCGAGGAACAAAAGATGTTTTGCTTCTCGCCATGCCACCTTTGTGAAAGAAAATTTCTTGTGATGAAATTATTGGTCATGAGGTAGAACTGGAAAGAGTTCCAGCTATACAAACTGCAGCTAATGATTTGGTAGAACCAAAGGATTCAATAGTTTACAACGAACCTCAGCCTCTCCGCCGATCTAGTAGGGTTCCTCACCCACCTGAGAGATACTTCGGTTTTCTCTATGACAGTGGGAGCGAGGATTGCATCATGAGATGATGACCCAACTAGTTTCGAGCTGGCCATCAGGAGTGCGACTCTGTAAGAATGGATGGATGCTTAGTAATCTGAGATGGAATCCTTATACACCAACAAAGTATGGACTTTGGTTGCTTTATCTGAAGGGTTAAATCCCCATCAGGAGCAAGTATATCTTGAGAAGATTACTTGGTGTACATGGAAAAGTTGAGACTTTCAAAGCTATGCTTAAAGTCCATCCAGATCCTACTTGCCACGGTTACATACCATGACTACGATATCTGGCGGTTGGGTGTCATGATTGCTTTTCTAAATGATGATTTGAAAGAGAGCGTCTATAAGTACACAGCCAGAGAGCTTCATAGACAGTGGGAGCAGCGGAAACGTGAGCAAGATGTTCTATGTGATAAATCAGGCATCGCGGAGTTGGAACGTCTGTTTTGATGAGGTAGTCAAAGAGTTTGATTTCATCAAAATGGTAGATGAACGTTGTATATACAAAAAGGTAGTAGAGAGTATGGTAGTGATCCTCGAAGAGTACGTGGATAACATACTCTTGATAGGGAAGGAGTTTCCTATGCTAGGCTCGGTCAATCTCCTCTTATCACAATGATTCTCCATATAGGGTCAAGGTGATACCTCCTAAATCCTGGGTTATGGATCTTTAGGATAGATCTAATTGGATGTTAGGAATCTCACTAGTTGTAGTGAGAAGGTATCAAACGATCCTGGAGAGAATCACTGGAAAGGTTCCAGGGTGATAAGGACGACTGAATGTCAGTCGCAGGCTTTGTCTTTACCCTCAGTGGAGGGACGGTATCTTGGAAGAGTTCCAAGATAGATACCGTGACTTACTAGATGATTAAAGGCAAGATACATCGTTACCAAAGATGCTACTATAGAGGCAGTCTGGATATATATAAGTTCATGAGATGAACTTCGTTCCTACCATTGTGTGACAATGGAGTTCTGGCTTTTTCCAAGGAACCCCAGTCCCATCAGAGATCCAGACATTTTCTTAGGCAGTATCGCCTGATCATGGAGATGGTTGATCTCCAGGGAGATCGAGGTTAGGAGAGTAGACACAGAGGACAACAGCGCAGATCCACTCACAAATGCCTTTTTCCCAGTAGAGACTTTTATGGGATGATTGAGTATGAGATACTTCAACCACAGCTAATTGTTGTGTATGTGATACCACAACAGAAGGCCCTAGTGCAAGTGGGAGATTGTTAGTTATATGTATGCTCTAGAGGCCATTACTGTACATACGATGTATATTGTAGTGAATGCTTGGACATATATAGGGAAGACTTTTTTGCTCGACATGATAGTATGCTATCTGGTTTCTCTTTATCTTAACATGTACTCTGATTGTCTCTATGTTACATGTTGATAAAGCCTTTAGGATATGTACTCGACTACTGGGACTATGATGAGATCATACCAGTGGGGCCACGGTAGTCGACGAGTACATCCTATAATTGTTCCTAGTCGAGGGTGTATCGAGACAGGGCATCGATACACCATAGTAGACTAGCGTATACGCATCCTTACCCATATGATGGGCGATGGATGATCCCATATCCATCGTTGTTTGACATCAAGGATGGTGTACGGGTGCTCAGTGGAGACTGGGTACATTGGACGGAC
This sequence comes from Agapanthus africanus, assembly GCA_030015575.1. NCBI lineage: Eukaryota > Viridiplantae > Streptophyta > Magnoliopsida > Asparagales > Amaryllidaceae > Agapanthus > Agapanthus africanus. The sequence goes on from CM057341.1 coordinate 595,299,138, forward strand.
TCGCCGAGAACTCCCAGATGGTATTATACCTCACGTCAGATGGCAGTTCTCTGGTGACGCTGGTACAGGTTAGTCTGTAGACCCGAGATCGTCATAGAGTCTTGTGTGATTCCCACTGTGCTTTGATTTCCATCATACCATGTCCAAAAGGGCGTGCAAAAAGGTGGTTTTTGGGTACAGTCCCGAATCACATGGAGGCAATGAGCGATAGGAGGGGATTCGTCTCTCCCGGTATAGGGAGTTGATGTTGCGCTGTATTTGATTGGCTATAACTGGAAATCCCTAGCCAGGGTTGTTGAGATTTACTGGTAAGTGTTATCAGTAGTTTCTCGAACTGTTATAGACCTCATATCGACACGACTTATCAAGCTACTGGTGTTTGACGTTTACCATCCTTAGGCGAGATATGTGACATATCAGACGAAGAGACCGGACTGTACGGGAGTGTTACTGAATGGATTCGCAGGAGAATGTACATGCTTGCTTGTTGATCTTCTGATCGCTCAATACCTGGGTGGCTGTTACGTTTACCTGACCTCTTGCAGCTTGTGGGTGTTTGATATGATCATCACCTACTGCCGGCGTATTGACGATTCTTTAGAGTCCTACATAGAGGTTTCCTGGCTCGGGCAAAACAGAGTAGGGGCACATATGTGATATGTGCGGGACCGAGAACAATACGTGTATGTGATACCGTATTAGATTCTCGCGATATGAGATATCGGCCGGGTATATGAGATATAGCCGGGTCATCGGATCAAGTGTTGATTCGATGAACTGATACAGATTATATTAGTCGGTTATTTGTGAAATAGCCGGATTATCGGATCAAGAGTTGATTCGATAAATTAATGTATAATTATATATTTGATATATTAAATTACATTAACTAATATAAGCTCACTAAAAGATTCTTTTTCTCACTCGGGTAATACATTGATATATATGCGATATATGTTAATTGTATTATTTTATTTTGTTACAATAAATATTGTATATGTTATATATAATATTGTAACATGTTATGGTTATAAATGTAACATGATTAGTGGAGATTAAACATGCTTAGGGTTTGATTTGAGTTAATCTTTTCTAGAAGCTTTTAGAAGCTTTGCTTTTGTTCTTAACTAAAGATATTTTCTAAAGATATTTTGTTGATATTTGTTAACCCAACCAAACCCTTCACCATGGTTAAGTTGTCATACTTAACCCATGGTTGCATTTCCAACCTCACACACTTTCATTATTCATCACAAAAGAGTTAGCTTCTTCTTCTTCTTCCTTCTTGCTTGAAAAGATTTCTAGCTTTTTGAGAGGTGATGAAAATGAGTGAGATTAAGAAAACAAATGAGAGCTAAAATCCTGCTTCATCATCCTAATCTATCCTAGCCATTTAGATTAGGGTGTTCACTTCATTAGTGAGTGAGAGCTTGAGTTAAAGTTTCTTCAAGGTAGATCATCTTAGTTATCGAAGATCGGAAGCAAACTTGCATCTTTCTTTTGTGGAGCCTCTCTAGAGTCCGGATTCGTGATGATCGCAGCGAAGGGAGCTCAACACGGAGCTTATGAAATGAAGGACCGGACTACAAAGGTTGTAATCCCAAACTCTTAGATGTTAAAGTATTTAACATGCTTTGTTTCGCCTAATCTCTAGTTTAAAGATCTTGGTTAGGGTTGTTCGGCACGTCTAAATTTTAAATCGGGCATGGTTGATGCCTTGTAGAACCTTGTGAGTGTGCCTAGTAACCCTATCGAATCATTGACCCTATTCTAGTAAACTATAAATTGTTTAAAGAGATTATACCAATCTATCCGTGTCCTTCGGTCTTCAATCTCTGTCCTTGGCTCGTCGGGGCTGCCTAGAACAAATTCACTCTCTGGTCTCCCTCGTCGAAGGCGATCCATGTCGAGGATTCTTAATACGGGCTCCTGCATCAAAACCGAAGCAACTCGGGCATCCAGTTTGCAGCCTAGATGCACAAGATGAAGTTGAGAGAGTATGTGATCATTTTATCTCACGACATTCGTGGATTATCAACACATGAGAGGGTTTGGATGGAGGTGAATAAGAAGCCATTGGAGTGTGAAGTGTTAGCTCAAGACTTAGCACAAGAAAAAAGCAACCCAAGAATAAATGTAGTGGTTGCCCATTTTGGTGTTGTGTGATATTTTGAGTGTTAGCTAGAAACTAAAGAAAAATCCACACCCAAAATATCTCACAAAACCAATAAAATCAAGCATGGTTGAATAGTGCCACCATGAGTCACCACTTGAGCCATGCCATCATAAATGCACCATGCCAAGACTTAACTTCACACTTTACACCACAACATAATATTAAACATTTAAACAAAACCCTAAATGTTTAATACTAGAAAAATAAATGGCATTTTCAAAAGTAATCTTGTAACGGATTACAAGAATACCCCTCATCTGCATATACATACCTGCATCTATATTCCGACTGAATACGAATTCAACGAGACAAAAATAATCCAACAATATAATACTAGGTTCTGGCTTATATCAAAGTCCACTAGTATTATCTGTCCGATCATGATCCGTGTACAAGTGCACATATATGTTTGAACCCTGCCATAAAACCATACGGCCTCTACAACGTTTCGCCCGAACCAGGGAAACCCTCTGTGTTGGACTCTAAAAACTTGTCAATATGCTGGCAGCGGGTTTAACCACAAGCACGTCAGTGGCACTAGCTGTACGTAACGGCTACCCAGCTATGGAGCAAAAAGGAGGCCGACGAGCGAACTCATCCTGAAACCCTACTGAGCCTGATAGTGACAATATCCGTACAGTCCGGTCCCTTCGTTTATGAGTATCGCATATCGAGTCTAGGGTGTGGTTAAAGTCAAACCCCTAGTAACACGACATTTAGTGTTGGCGTGAAGCCTATCACCCACTGAGAAACTACTGATCCGAATAAGTAATTCTCGTCTACCCCGGCCAAGGATTTCTGGTGATGGCCACCCGTGCACTCTGCGATATCAACCCCCAATATCGGGTGAGAGGAATCCCCTGACGATCCGCTCACTGCCTCCATGTGGCTCGGGACTGTATCCAACTAAAATCTGTTTGCATGACTCCTTTGAGCCGTGGTAGGGTAGTAATCAAATCACGGTGGGAACTCACATGAGACTAATGACGATCTCAGGTCGATAGACTAATCTGTACACATGTCACTTGAAAACTGCTATCTGACAATATGTATAATACAAACTAGCATGTTCCCTGCGAGTCCGTCCGGTGTACTCATAACCCAATGAGCATCTGTATACATCTTAGGTGAACCAACTAACACCAATGGCTTGTGAGACTGGCCACCACCCCTCGTCGGGGTCTCGATCTGTATACACTATTCTTCTCTTAGAGTATCGATGCCCAGTCTCGAAACTCCTATGACTAGGGACACTATAAGGATATGCTTATAGACCACCCAGCTCTTACGTATATGATCGCCATCATACTTCTGGTAGTCAAGAAAGAATGCTATAAGCTCTATCAACATGTAATAGTGATCTGTAATGTTACCTGAAGCATGTACACGATGATAAAGATAAACCAGTTATCATACTATCATCTCGAGTAAGACTGTTCTACCGGTATAGGTCCTCCCTCAATCATTGCAATCACGTGCCTGTGATCCAATAATTGACTTAAGGGCACCATAGCCAACAGAATGCACACTATGTATATAAACGGTATGCGTGAAGTTGATGGATCTTCTTTCGTGAAGTGCCTGATTTTCCTGGTATTTGACTTGGTTCCATTTTACGACGTAAAGGTCGATGTTCCCTTTTTGCGATGCAGCGGTCGATGGTTGACTTTTGCTCTGTTTTGTGACATGGCGGTCGATGCTCTCTTTTTACGACGTAGTGGTCGATGGTTTAATTTTCTCCGTTTTGCAACATGGCGGTCGATCTTGCTTTTGCTCTGTTTTACAACATAGCGGTCGATCTTGTTTTTGTTCCATTTCGCATCATGGCGGTCGATGCTTGATTTGCTCCTTTTTGCGACATAGCGGTCGATGCTCTCTTTTTGTGACGTAGCGGTCGATGCTTGAATTTTCTCCATTTTGCGACATGGCGGTCAATCTTGGTTTTACTCCATTTTGTGACATGGTAGTTGATCTAGATTTTGATCCTTTTTGCGACATGGCGGGCGATCTTGAGTTCGCTCCATTTTGCGACATGGCGATCGATACATGAATTGCTCCTTTTTGCAACATGGCGGTCGATGCTCTATTTTTGCGACGTAGCGGTCAATCTTGAGTTTGCTCCGTTTTGCGACATGACGGTCGATCTTGGTTTTTCTTCGTTTTGCAACATGGCGGTCGATCTTTGTTTTTCTTCGTTTTCGACATGGCGATCGATCTTGATTTTGCTCCATTTTGCGACATGGTGGTCGATTCGTGATTTGAGTTGCTCCGCTTCTTGCAGTGTCCTGGTTGAAGTTGACTTGCTCTGCTTCTTACGGTGTCAGAGATTGATTTGACTTGCTCTTCTTTTTACGGTGTCATATTTGATTTTTTTTGGAGTTTCTTGGCCATTCTGCAGGACCTTTTAAGCTTGGAAGTGCTGTCTATAGAGCCCTCAAGGGAATTATTTTAATCGCAGGCAGGCGATTATGAAGATTGCGGAAGGACCTATACGGGTAGAACAGTCAAACTCGAGATAATAGTATGCTATATGGTTTGTCTCTATCATCATGTACATGCATTATGTGGTATTACAGATCACTATTACATGTTGATAGAGCCCATAGAATTCTTTCTTGACTACCATCATTATGATGGCGATCATATATGTAGGAGATGGATGGTCTATAAGCACATCCTTAAATTTCCCTAGTAAAGGGAGTATCGAGACTGGACATAGATACTCCAGAGTAGACTAGTGTATACTTTTCGAGACCCCGATGAGGGCCGGTGGCCGGTCTCACAAGCCATTGGTGTCAGTTAGTCACCTAAGATAGTATTCAAGTGCTCATTGGGTTATGAGTTACATTGGACGGACTCGCCGGGAACATGCCAGATGGTATTATACCTATTGTCAGATAGCAGTTCTCAGGTGATATGAGTACAGGTTAGTCTGTTGACCTGAGATCGCCATTCGTCTCGTGTGAGTTCCTACTAAGCTTTGATTACTTCCCTACCACGGCTCAAAGGAGTCGTGCAAATAGGTTTTAGTTAGGTACAGTCCCGAGCTACATGGAGGAAGTAAGTGGATCATCGGGGTTTCACCTCTCCCGGTATTGAGAGTTGATGTTGTGCTGTGCACGGGTGGCCATCACCAGAAATCTTTGGCCAAGATAGACGAGAATTATTGATTTGGATCAGTAGTTTCTCAGTGGGTGATGTGCTTCAAACTGACATGAAATATCGTGTTATTAGGGATCTGACTTTATCCACCACCCTTAACCTGATATGCGATACTCTTAGACGAACAGAACGGACTGTTCGGAGATTGTCACAGATAGGCTCAGTAGGGATTCGGATGAGTTTGCTCATCTGCCTTCCTTTCACTCAATACCTGGGTAGCCGTTACGTACAGCTAGTGCCGCTGACATGCTTGTGGTTAAACCCACTGCCAGCGTATTGACGAGTCTTTAGAGTCTCACACAGAGGGTTTACCTGGTTCTAGCGAAATGATGTAGAGGCCGTATAGTTTTACGTGCAGGGATTCGATCACATACGTGTACTGGCTACACGTATTTTTGATCGGCCGGATAATACTAGCGGGCTTAGTATTAAGCCGCATTATAGTATTATAATATTGGAATATTTTCGTCTCTTAGTATTCATGGTACGAATACGGGTATGTATATACGGTGAGGGGTATTTTTGTAATTTCACAAGAGTGCTTCTAGAAGGAAACGCCTCATTTGTGTTTAATCCATTTATCTAAATGTATAACGAGGCGGAGAAATGAGGTGTTATTATGACATGATTGAAGCATGGCTACTTGGGTGACTTATTCACATTGGATGACTACTGAATCATGGTTGAATTATTATGATTATTATTATTCATATATGGTTCATATTCATCAACACATAGCCATTCTAGCAATCATTCTCACTTGAACACTCTCATCTCTCCTTGGCTCTCTTCTTCTTCCTCAAACCCTAAACACTCTCATGAGTTGAGAAACCTAGGGTAAATGAGAAAAATTGGTCCAATTAATATTCTCTATACCTCCTAAGCTACCTAGATTAGCAAACTAGGTACTTAAGTTATCTCATTTTAGAGGTTAGAGCTTGAACCATAGACTCTCCGATGGATCATCTTCGATGAAGGAAGACCGGCAGCCAAGCTTGATCTAGGCCACCTCAAGGAGCTAAGGAAGAGGGTAGAAGACCGAAGGACATGAATCATTCGGTAAAACAACTCTATCACAGTAGATAACATCTTTGCAGCTTGCTAGTTTCATGTTTGTTTTCGATTCTTGGCAGTTGTTTCTCGCGCCGTGCTTTTAAACCCAAAAATATTTCGTTCTGCAATGGCCGCAGTCTACGGCCAGGGTGCTAGAAACCCTAACATGGTATCAGAGCCACCCAAACATTAGAAACTAGTAGTAGACGATGCATTAGTTCCAAAACCGAAAAATTCCGATTTCAAAACCCACTCTCTGTTCTGAATATTTTTTGATCTCTGAAATTTTTTAAAACAATTGCAAAGACTTAGTCTAGAAATGAATATGACACACAATGAAAATGAGGCCATTTCATGCAACTTTGGACGGCCAAAATGCCCAAATCCCCGACATTGCCGGTTCGCAGTTCACCTCTGGGCCCCATTTTCATTCTGTATTTTGGGTTTTGTAAATTGGTATTATTGGTCTTTTTTGATTTGCCCCAGATTTCACTTAGTATTATCTTTGCTTGGGGGAAACTTGGAAAGTTTCAAAATTTGAAATTTTGCATAGTTGATATCTGTGATGTGGTGTATGTGTTTTTCAAACGTCCTCTATTTGCTATATTTTGTTTAGACGGGGTTGCACATACTTTCTTATACTGCTGTGATATTGATATCTGTAATAGCTATGTTCGAATTGTCATGTGGGATAGCTTCTAGTGCAGTGGTAGTTGTACAGTTTAGATTCATCTGTCTAATCATTATTGCGGGGCGAGCTCCGACATGTGGACTGTCGTTTCCGGGTTGTACAATTTAGCCTCTAGTTTTGTATATTCTTTTATTGGGGCACGACCGTGTTGAGGTCGATGTCGCCATTGTATATATATTTTTCTTTTCTGTACTAGGATTACTCCACGGTGAAGCGCTCGAGTTGCAGGGTTATAGAGGGCAACGGGCCCGCATTAATGGCATTGAGAAAGGAGGGGCCTTACTCTAAAATTGGCGGGCTATTCGCCGCATTCATAGAAGGTATAGGATGACCCATGGTGGAGTGCTCAAGTTACCGAATTCCATGAAGTGCTTGGTGGCCTATTCACTTTGTTTATTGGGGTTGCCCCACTTCTGGGATTGGCGGGTAACTTGCTGCACTCGTAGGGTTCTTGGTTATACATAGGACATGCTATCCACACGACCGGGGAATGTCGGGTTTCATTTGCGGCTCAAATGAGACCCGGGGCTCCTAATTTATCCGTTATTCTGTGTTGCTTATTGCTTTTCTGTGATGTTTCTTATATCATGCCTGGGATGAATGTTATATATATTTACTAGTAGATGTTGTATATGTTTTACATCGACGAGTCCAACCCCCGCTCTGCCGTTAGTTAAGTAACTTAACGGTGCATGATGGGGCTCCATGGCGAATGCGGATGGCATATACGTACATTGTATTTTCGTTCTTTTTGTTAGTGTGATATGCCATAGAGGCCATTATTGTATAGTACTAGTTTGTATATTACATTTTGGAAGCTTGGGGTATATACGCGGATTTATAACAGTCTTGCTCAATATGGTAGTATGCTACTTGGTTTGTATCTATCTTAATATGTTTATATGTTCCTTTTGACGTATCCCTAATACATATTGATAGAGCTCTTAGGATCTTTACTTGACTACCAGCGTTGTGATGGCAGTCACACTTGTGGGGGTTGGGTAGTCTACAAGCACATCCTTATACAGGTCCCTAGTCGTAGGATTATCGAGACTGGGCATCGATACTCCAGAATAGACTAGTGTGTACGGTTCTCATCCTAGCTGGGGAGATGGTCTGTCCCACAGCCATCGGTATGTCGTATTGGAGATAGTATGCAGGTGCTCATTAGGTTATAAGTACACTGGACAGAACTCATCGAGAACTGTTAGTTGGTACTATACCTATCGTCAGTTAATAGTTCCCAGGTGACATGAGTACAGCTTAGTCTGTTGACTTGACATTGTCACTTCGCCTCGAGTGTGTTCCCACTGTTCTTAGATTACTACCCTACCACGGCTCTATTGAGTCGTGCAAACAGGTAGTAATTGGGTATAGTCCCAAAGCACTTGGAGGCAATGATGGTGAGACAGGATTCGTCTCTCCCGGTATTGGGAGTTGATATCGCGCTGTGTCTAGGAGAGACATTACACAAAGTCCCTGGCCAGGGCAAGTGAGGTTTACTGGGAGTGTTTCTAGTAGTTTCTCAGGGTGTTCTGGACTACACTCTGACATGACTTGTACCGCTATTAGGGGTCTGTAGTTTACCGCCCCTAGGCCCGATATGCGATACTCTTAGACGAACATACTGGACTATACAGAGATTCCCACAATCAGGCTCAGTAGGAGTTCGGATGGGTTCGCCTCATCGGTCTTCTTATCGGCATCTACCTGGGGACCGTTAAGTGCAGCTAGTCCTGCTAGCGGCATGTGGTTAAACCCACTGCCAACGTAGTGTCGAGTCTTTAGAGGCCCACACAGAGGGTTGTTCACCTTTGGGCAATATGAGTAGATGTCGTATGGTTTTACGACAGGGTTCGTTCACATACGCGCACTTGTGTGTGTTCGATGTTCGGGCAGTAGATACTAGTGTGCTTTGGTTTAAGCCGAATCCTAGTATTGGATTTTGGACTGGTTTAGTCTCATGGTATTCGTATTTCTCGGAACACGGATACGGGTATTTACATACAGTTGACAGAGGCAGTGGAGGAGACACCTCATTACGGTTTTGACCATTGACTTGATCAAAACCATAATGTGAGCGAGGAAGTTAATTAATAGTTTTAATTAGAGTTAATTGTGTCATGGCTAATGTTGGTTTGACCATTTGACCAAGTTGACCAATGTTGACTTAGATATTTTTGTTAGCATGCTTAGCGTTAAATGTGATATGATAATGGTCAAATCAACACACCATCACAATTATCCTAATTAATATTATTATTATCATATTTTCCTCATATGAGAATTTATCCTCTCATTTTCTCACATAACCTTTCTCTCTCATGGTTTGTGCTCTTCTCTTCCTCTCTCAAAGGTTTAATCTTTCATGAGTTGAAAATCAAAAGCTTTTGAGACTAAACCAACAAAATACTTCTCTACTCACTCTAGGGTTCTTAGTCTAGAACACCAAGAACCATAGTTACTTCAAGATAGAGGTTGGAGCTCAAGGTAGAGGCCTTCGGGTGGGTCTTTCTTTGGTAAAGAGAAGACGGTAAGGAGGAGCCATCTACACTAGTCCAAGGAGCTCACAACAAGGGGAAGGAACAAAAGAAGAGAAGGAGTTCAAGCTTTTGGTATAATCTCTTAACCTAGTAGTTAAAGCTTCATGTTTGGTTGTTAGTTTTTGTTTAGCAAAGATCCTTCATGGTTAGTCTCTGTTTCCTTCAAAGAAAAATTCGATTTTTACCTATTCCGCCTCCCCGAAATTACCGGGGTGGGTAACATAGACTTACAGTGGTATGAGAGCCTAGCTAAACAACAACTAACATGTTAGAAAAGTCTTTAGAACTTCGATCATGAAAAAAATCCCGAAAACACACCAAAACTTGTATTTTCTGTCGTTTTTTAAAACAGGCCTAAAATTAATTTCAGTGACATGCAAAATACAAGCAGGCCTTTTAGAGAAAACTGTAGAATTTTGGGCGCCTGAATCGCTCATAAGACCGCGGATCCACGGCTGATCCATGCGATCAGCTGCGGATACGCGGCCGAGTCAACTCGGCCGCGCACCAAAATTCTTCTGGGGTTCTCTGTGTTGGTTTTGTGTATTCTAGGAAGTTTTATTTCTGCCCAGATTTATCAGAGTACTTGATTTTACTTGGGGTAGATTCAATTACAGTTTTTGGTCGAAATTCTATAAACTTTAGCTAATTGGATTATATCTGTAATGTGATATATGTACTGAACGTCTACTAATCGCTATACGTCGATTAGTGGGGGTTGTACATATTTGTGATCTGTGATATTGGTTTGTGTATATGAACATGTTGGATTGTCGTGGATGAATAGCCGGGCATATGAGATGAGTGTTTTTCTTTTTTTGTTCAATGTAAATTGTAAATTGATGTAATATTAATTTTTTGGTCGCACATCCGGGTTGAGGATGTAGCCGACATTGTATATTATTTCTTTTAATGATTTTTGCTCTTAGAATAGACCCAAGGTGAGGTACACGAACTACCGGGTACTTTGAAGTGTTGAGTGGCCAACTCACGTGTTGGGTTAGCCTAGCACCTTGTGAAGGTTTTGGCAAGCATCAATCATGCTACTTTAAAATTTTTGGGGTGCTAAACAAACCCTAACCAAGATCTTAACTAGAGAATTTGGGTTAACTTGCATGTAAACAACTTTATATCTAAGAGAGAGGAATTACAACCTTTGTAGTCCTTTCCTTCACTTTATAAGCTCCGAGTATTAGTCCTTTTTCCTCAATCCATGAACTCCCAGACTCTAGAGAGGCTCCACAAGTCGAATGATCCATACTTGCTAGAAGTCCTCCTTTTCGAAGATGATCTATCTTGAAGAATCTCAAACTCAAGCTCTCACTTCTCTAATCAAGTATTAGTGAAGTGAACACCCTAATCTAAGTGGCTAGAATAGATGAGGATGATGAAGTGGGAATTTTGCTCTCTTTTGTTTTCAATTTCTCACTTTAAATCATCACAACACAAAAAGCTAGAAAGCTTTTTCAAGGAGGAAGAAGAAGAAGAAAGCTTTTGTGATGAATAATGAATTATAGTTGTGGTTACAAATGACAAACATGAGTTAATAAATGAAGGCATTAACTCATGTAGAGAACAAACTAGAGTTAAGGGTTTGGGTTGGGTTAACAAATATCTACACAAAATATCAAGCTAGAAACCAAAAAAGAATGCTTCATGAAGGTTCATGAAAAAGCTAACCCAAACGTTAACCCAAATCCAAAACCTAACTTTGTTTAAACTTAACAACCATGTTGCATTTGTAACCCTAACATGTTACAATATTGTATATCGCATATACAATTTATTTTGTAACAAAAGAAAATAATACAATTAACATATATCGCATATACATCAATGTATTATCCTGTGAGAAAATGAATCAATAAAGCGAGCTTATATTAGCTAACGTAATGTAATATATCACATATATAATTGTACATTAAATTATCGAATCAACTCTTGATCCGACAATCCGGCTATATTGCATATAACCGACTAATATAACATGTACCAATTCATCGAATCAACACTTGATCCGATGACCCGGCTATATCACATATACCCGACGGATATCTTATATCGCGAGAATATAATACTCTATCTCATATCGTATTATTCTCGGTCCCGCACATATCACATATGTTCTCCTACTCCATTTTGCCTGAGCCAGGAAACCTCTGTGTAGGACTCTAAAGAATCGTCAATACGCCGGCAGTAGGTGACGATCATATCAAACACCCACAAGCTGCAAGCGGTCAGCTAAACGTAACAGCCACCCATGTATTGAGCGATCAAAAGATCAACAAGCAAGCCTGTACATTCTCCTGTGAATCCAATCTGTAAACACTACCGTACAATCCGGTCTCTTCGCCTGATATGTTGCATATCTAGTCTAGGGGTGGTAAACGTCAGACCCCAGTAACCGATAAGTCATGTCGATGTAAGGATTATAACGGGTCGAGAAACTACTGATAACACTTACCAGTAAATTGTTAGTTATATGTATGCCCTAGAGGCCATTACTGTACACAGGATGTATATTGTAGTGGATGCTGGGACATATATAGGGAGGACTTTCTTGCTCGACATGATAGTATGCTATCTGGTTGCTCTTTACCTTAACGTGTATACCGATTGTCTCTCTGTTACATGTTGGTAGAGCCTAGCTAGAGCCTTAGGCGAAGTCCAGACGGAATCTGAAACCCGATCGAACCGAAACCCTACCCGCAAAATTGCTCTCTGGACGATTTTGAAATACTGGGATTTTTCCAGATTAAAAATATTCAGAAAACTCAGTAAAATAATCTAAGAATTACTGTTGAGCATCGATATACCAGAGTAGACTAGCGTATACCTTCTCGACCCATACAGATGGGCGATGGATGATCCCATATCCATTGGTGTTTGACATCAGAGATGATATACGGGTGCTCAGTAGAGACTGGGTACACTGGACGGACTCGCCGAGAACACCCAGATGGTATTATACCTCACGTCAGATGGCAGTTCTCTGGTGACACTGGTACAGAGTAGTCTGTTGACCCGAGATCGTCATAGAGTCTTGTGTGGTTCCCACTGTGCTTTGATTTCCATCTTACCACGTCCAAGAGGGCGTGCAAAACGGTGGTTTTTGGGTACAGTCCCGAGCCACATGGAGGCAATGAGCGATAGGAGGGGATTCGTCTCTCCCGGTATAGGGGGTTGATGTTGCGCTGTGTTCGATTGGCTATAACAGGAAATCCCTGGCCAGGGTTGCTGAGATTTACTGGTAAGTGTTACCAGTAGTTTCTCGAACAGTTATAGACCTCATATCGACACGACTTATCGAGCTATTGGGGTCTGACGTTAATCACCCCTACGCGAGATATGCGACATATCAGACGATCAGACCGGACTGTACGGTAGTGTTACTGGTCGGATTCACTGGAGTGTGAGCGGGCTTGCTCGTCGATCTTCAGATCGCTTAATACCCGGGTGGCCGTTACGTTTAGCAGACCGCTTGCGGCTTGTGGGTGTTTGATATGATCATCATCCGCTGCCGGCGTATTGACGAGTCTTTAGAGTCCTACAGAGAGGTTTCCTGGCTCAAGCGAAACGAAATAGGAGCGTATATGAGATATGTGCGGGACCGAGAATAATGCGAGTATGTGATACCGTATTCCATTCTCGCGATTAATGTATCGAATGGTTGTATGCGATATAACCTAGTTATCGATTCAAGCGTTGATTCGATAAGCCAATACATTGTATACTAGTCGGTTGTGTGCGACATGACCGGATCATTGAATCAAGTGTTGATTTAATGATTTAATGTATAATTATATATTTGATATATTACTTTGCATTAACTAGTATTGGTTCACTTTAAATGGATTTTCTCACTCGGGTGTGCGCATTACATATGCGATATGATTTTGTGCATTTGATTGTATCATGTTTGATGATACATGATTACTTGGTTAAGTGCAAAGAATTAAACCATGGTTAAAAGAATGGTTAGGGTTTCATTTTCTTTATTTATTCATTTATTTATTTGTTTATTCATTTTGGAAAAGAGGAGAAAAGAATGGTGGCTTAATTTGGAGTTTAGTTGAAGCTTCATGAATCTTTGATCAAGTCAACCATTCTTATCTCATCCTTAACCCTAACCATTCCCACTAACCATGATTCATTCTCTACACTTAACTCTAGTTAACATTATGATAAGTTTTGATTTTTCTTTTCTTTTTCAATTAACTTATCATAACTATTTCCTTCATCTTCTTCATTCTTCAAGTGAAGAAAGCTTGCCCCATCAATGGCAAGTGATGGAAATGAGTGAGAAATCCAAAACTAATGTCTACCCACTTCCTATTTCTTCATCCTCTACCTCTTGCCAAGTAGTAGAGTGTGTTTCCTTCACAAGTTTTCACGACTTGATGAAGGTGGAGCTTGATTTAGCGATGCCTCGACGTAGATCATCTTCGGCATGGACATCGACGACCTAGCTTGCCCATTCTCCGACGAAGCCGACGCTTGAGCCCGGATTTGATTTGGACAGCGGAGAGGACCTAAGTTGCGGAGCTATGGAGGTGGAGCACCGGATCTACAAAGGTTGTATTTCCGTATCTTGTAGTTAAGTGTTAACTAGTTAGCTTCTTCACCTAGTTTTCTAGCAAACGATCCGTAGTCGGGTTTCTCGGCACCGTTAAAATTTTAATTTGGCATGATCGATGCCTTGTGAGACCTCATTAGGGTGCCTAGGAACCCTACAGTGGTATCAGAGCCTAGCTAGAGCCTTAGGCGAAGTCCAGACGGAATCTGAAACCCGATCGAACCGAAACCCTACCCGCAAAATTGCTCTCTGGACGATTTTGAAATACTGGGTTTTTTCCAGATTAAAAATATTCAGAAAACTCAGTAAAATAATCTAAGAATTACTGTTGAAATTTGAGGCCTTGAATCCTTAAAGGGGGCGTGGATCCGCGGCCTCACAGTAGGCTCAGGCGGCGGATCCGCGGCCCTTTTGTCTTGTTGTGCATTAATTTATGCACAGTAATTCTTATATATTATTTATGGTGTTTCTGGGAATTTTTAATATTTATTCAAGAGTTGAATTTTCTGGAGTTGTTATGGGGATTCGGTGTTTCGATCGGGGTATCAAATTTTGTCTATGTGGCTTTCCGGATAAATTTTAGAATATGTTAAAAAGTTCGACCGGATATAAATACCCAATTTTTCCACTGTCGGGAAATTTCCAAGTGTTGGATTTTTCCGTAGTTTAACGACGTTCTAAGTAGTGCAAGTAATGCGATGGTCCCTCTAGAAGACACAAACCTTAACTCGATTATGTGACCGTCTTGAACTGCCCTTTGAACCTTCGGGTTTGGGGCAGTACGGCGTGCCACATGTGAGGCGTTGGCTTGACCCTTCTACGGCTGGACCGTTGGTACTGAGGCACGAACTGAATGTTGCTAGACTTGTTTCATGTGTTGATCTATATCGGGAAAGGTTGGGTGTTCGATTGTTCGATCGGAAAGTTTGACATTTTCTATTTATCCGGAATGGGATACAATAATTGGAATTCACAAATAGTTATGAGATAACTGAATGAATGTTATAAACATAGCAGTTTAGTCTCACTTGATCGGTTGCCACTGAATTTTGATGTGATCAAAAGTCCGTCGCAATCACGTAGCGTACGCGGATACTCGCCGGGTAAACTTAATAGACAGCCTCACTCCATAGCCCCGATCAAGTGACTGTAGGAGAACCCTGTCGCCGAAAGCATCCGTTCGGGTGCTCGCGGTAGCGGTGTTCCTCCTTGGTGCACTTCGTCGACGGTTTCGGGGGTGCGGCCGTCTACTAAAGTTTGCGACGAGCATTCGATCAGGATGTCGGGAATCTTGTTGAATTGCCCGACTTAATATTGAAAAGTGTTTTCGATTTTGAGACTAAAATGCGGGGTTTATAATTGTTACGCATGTGATGTCTAAGGTATTCATTTGGTCAGGCATGCGATGTCTGAAGAGATTGCGGATTCCAACTGTTGTAGTTTTACACTTTCTTTTCTGTGACCGTAAGTGTAATATGTGATATCGCTGGTTTCGTTGCTATATGTCAACGACAATTGGGATGCGCATATTTACTTACGTTGATGACATGTGATGTTATGTGTTGCTGGATATGTTATATTGGATCGTCGTGTTTGAATAGCCGGGGTTTTTTATGTGAGATGAGTGTTTTTCATTTTCATTCATGTAAAAACTTGTATGTAATATTCTTTTATTGGGGCGCTTCCAGGTTGCAGAAGTAGTCACCTTTTGTATATTATTTACTTTTCCGCACTAGGATAGACCCAAGGAGGAGGGCACAAGTAACCGGGTTCTGGAGTCCAGTGGGAGACCAACTCGAGGAGTCGAGTCCGGGTCTCCTAACTCCAGAATTGGTAGGGTTGCTTGCCGCTCTCGTAGGGGTCTAGCGGTGTGGGTTTGGCTATTCATCACGACCGTGGAATCCGTGTTTTATACTGGCTCGTATTCAAAACACGGACGTCCTAGTATATCCAATATTTCATATGTTTCTTCTGCTGCGATATCTGTGATGTGATCATGTGATGTTCTGTGATAGATACAGTATATAGTATATATGATATATTATATAGGCGTTACTTATGTTTTACACCCGCGCTAGCCCTGCCCTGCTCTGCCGTTAGTTACCTAACCTAACGGTGCACGAGGGGACATCGAGGCGAATGCGGATGGCATAAGTGTACGTCGTATTTATCTGTGATGATTAGGTACTTAAATGATGGGACTTCATTAATGTGATTAATGAAATAAAAGAAACCTAAGATGTTGTAGAATCGAATTTCAAAATAAAACAGGTAGCTACAGTTTTTGCTTTGCACAGCGATATATGTGATATATCCTGCACCTTATTCGATGAGGAAAGGACCGAGATCCCTTCACCGGGAGTGACTCCTTTAGCAATAACTGGCAGATGCTACACACTCGGTTTGTCTTTTGATAGCTTTTAAGAGGTTTTGCTTTGCACAGCGATATATATGATATATCCCGCACCTCATTCGACGAGGAAAGGACCGACGATCCCTTCACCGGGAGTGACTCCTTTAGCAAAACTAGAAAAGCCTCAAAAGCACTCCATTTTAAAATCATTTGATTCTACAACGATATCAAGTTCATTACGCAATAGTTTTTCAGAAAAACCTGTCGTAGCCCTCCGTCATTTCAGATATGTACTAGTTAGTATTCGTGCTGCGGTAGTTTGGCATTCGTCAAGGCGTAGTGTACGGTAGCTAACTAGTATTTATCTGCTTGAGCATATGATGCGATTGGATTAGGGTATTCGTACGGCGTTGTTTGGCATTCGTCAAGGGTCGTACGGGTGGGTTTAATTCGATCAAGAAATGTACGGGTTGAACTTGACTAGTGGACTGTGGGTTGTTTGGCATTCGTCAAGGTCATAGCGAGCTAGGGGTAAAATATTATCGGGAATTTCAAGTGTTGAAATTTGCAATGAGATTGCATACCTTCTATGAGATAGTTGGATCCCGATACTCGCTAAGAGTAAGAGTTACTCCTGGGAGAGTTTTATACATTACAATTAGCCGATCAAGTAGGTGTCTAGAAAGGTGTTAACGAGGTTAAGCCTCTGGGAAAACGAGGTTTACATTAATTAGGTTCGTGCGAAAGCACGGGGGACCTCCCTCAAAGTACCGACACTGGCCTGGCTGAAAGATTGGCGAACTTGTAGGGTGTAATTAATCCCGGCTAGTCTTTCCTTTTAGGGTTTGAAGGAAGATTTGATAAAAAGCAGTGGGAGCCATCCTGATTAGATAAAATAATAACCAATCTATTCTTGACAGAGCGCACGCTGAGTGTTTTCTTCTCTCTCTCTCCAGGTAGCGACCATATCACGCCTTAATCAAGATAATAATACGGATTATTGACCGAACCCGCTTGTTATACTGAGCTGGGGAACGTTGGTCCCGCTCCAACTTATAATTGTTATAAGACAGAGCAGGAAATAGGGGATTACCAGAATTCCCGTGCCGCCCAAACGAAGAGAGTGCATGCTGATGCATCATCTTCGGGTGTGTTCATTATACAGAACTGTTTCTCAGTATCCTTTACGTCCTGGGTATGTGATACCAGATCAGGATCCCAGATATGTAAACTGTTACATAGGGCTACAGATAGGTAGAGAACTGAGAACGGGTGATAAGTTTCATGAGGCAGAAAACGGGGCAAGTGTTGCAGCCAAGTCTGTTGGTCACTGTCACCCTGTATTACCAATACATTGATTCTGAACGAATGTTATTAGATACCGAACCTGATATACAAAATCATATCACTTTCTTTATTAGTAAAGAAATGATAAAATTTTGTATTGATGGATAATGTTTTGAACATTTCCTATATCAAAAGTTGATCGGTTCAGGCACGTTATCTAAAAGCGTTGATGTTCTAAATCAAACTACAGTTCTTTAGTATACGGAACACACACAAGAGGAAGAGTTCAGAAATGAACGAATCCTACTTGAGGCATTGTAGACTAGGTCAGATCAATGTGACCCGACTAGCTAGAGTTACATATAGATGCATATTTAAATCAGTTTGAATTTACATCTTGTGAAACTCGCCAGTCATGTCACAAAGATAAGATGACCATAGCTCCGTTTACTGGAAACAGAGAAAGAGTTACTGAACTCTTGGGATGATACATGTTGATGTATGTAAGGTCCCCTATCTACACATGCCAGGACTGGTTCTTTGTACTTCATTACATTCTCTGATAATCTCTCAAGATTCAGACATATGTTCCTGTTGAAACATGAGTCCGAGCCTTTTGAGATATTCACAGAATATAAGCGAGAAGTAGAGAACCAGATATACGGGTATAAGTATTATGTCCTATGATGAGATCAAAAAGGAGAATACTTGAGCACGGAAATCCTGGACTATTTTAAAGGAGAATGAGATTCTCTCTCGGCATTACTCCTCCGTATACACCATAGCACGATGGTATATCGGGGTGGAGCAATTACACCCTATGTGATAAGGTGTGCTCTATGATGAGTAATACTGACCTACCTATTTCCTTTTGGGTGTTATGCACTTGAGAAGCTGCATACCTATTGAAAAGGGTTCTAATCAAATCAGTTTCCTACCGCTCCATATGAGATATGGAAAGGGAAGAGCCCATATCTTAAGCTAGTTAAGATTTGGGGTTGTCCGGCCTATGTCTAAAAGCTAAATCCGGACAAGCTCGAGGCAAGGTCTGTTATGTAGAACTGGAAGTGTTCCAGCTATACAAACTACAGCAGATGATTTGATAGAACCAAGGGATTCAGTAGATTCCAACGAACCTCAGCCTCTCCGCCGATCTAGTAGGGTTCCTCGCCCACCTGACAGATACTTCGGTTTCTCTAGGATATTGGGAGCGAGGATTGCGTCATGAGATGATGACCCAACTAGTTTCGAGCTGGCCATCAGGAGTATGACTCTGTAAGAATGGCTGGATGTTTAGCGATCTGAGATGGAATCCTGATACACCAACAAAGTATGGACTTTAGTTGCTATATCTGAAGGGTTAAATCCCCATCAGGAGCAAGTAAATCTTGAGAAGATTACCTGGTGTACATCGAAAAGTTGAGACTTTCAAAGCTAGACTTGTTAAAGCTTTTCGTCATCGACCAGGCGTGGATCATGATGAAACCTTTTCAAGTGACTATGCTTAAGTCCATCCAGATCCTACTTGCCACGGCTACATACCATGACTGCGATATCTGGTGGTTGGGTGTCTTGACTGCTTTTCTAAATGATGATTTAGAAGAGAGCGTCTATAAGTACACAGCCAGAGGGCTTCGTAGACAGTGGGAGCAGCGGAAACGTGTGCAAGATGCTTTATAGGATAAAGCAGGCATCGCGGAGTTGGAACATCTGTTTTGATGAAGCGGTCAAAGAGTTTGACATCATCAAAATGGTAGATGAACCTTGTATATACAAAAAGGTAGTAGGGAGTATGGTGACGATCCTCGTAGAGTACGTGGATGACATACTCTTGATAAGAAAGGAGTTTCTTATGCTACGCTCGATCAATCTCCGCTTATCACAAAGATTCTCCATATAGGATTAAAGTGATACCTACTAAATCCTGGATTTTGGATCTATGAGATAGATCTAAATGGATGTTAGGAAACTCACTAGATGTAGTGAGGTGGTGTCAATCGATCCTGAGGAGAATCACTGGAAAAGTTCCAGGGTGATAAAGACGACTGAATGTCAGTCACAGGCATTGTCTTTACCCTCAGTAAAGGGACGGTATGTTGGAAGAGTTCCAAGCTGGATACCGTGACATACTAGACGATAAAGGCAGGATACATCGCTACTTAAAGATACTACCAAAGAGGCTGTTTGGGTGTATATAGGTTCATGAGATGAACTAGGTTCCTAACATTGTGTGACAATGGAAGTGTGGCTTTGGCCAGGGAACCCCTGTCCCATCAGTGATCCAGACATATTCTAAGGCAGTATCACCTGATCGTGGAGATGTTTGATCTCCATGGTGATCAAGGTTAGGAGAGCAGACTAAGAGGACAACACAGCGGATCCACTCACGAAAGGCCTTTTCCCGGAGAGAGACTTTTATGGGATGGTTGAGTATGAGATACTACAACCACTGCTACAGATGGTCCTAGTGCAAGTGGGAGATTGTTAGTTATATGTATGCCCTAGAGGCCATTACTGTACACAGGATGTATATTGTAGTGGATGCTGGGAAATATATAGGGAGGACTTTCTTGCTCGACATGATAGTATGCTATCTGGTTGCTCTTTACCTTAACGTGTATACCGATTGTCTCTCTGTTACATGTTGGTAAAGCCCTTAGGATGTGTACTTGACTACCTAGACTATGATGCGGATCATACTAGTGGGGACATGGTAGTCTATAAGTACATCCTTCAAAGTCCCTAGTCGTGGGTGTATCGAGACGGGGCATCGATATACCAGAGTAGACTAGCGTATACCTTCTCGACCCATACAGATGGGCGATGGATGATCCCATATCCATTGGTGTTTGACATCAGAGATGATATACGGGTGCTCAGTAGAGACTGGGTACACTGGACGGACTCGCCGAGAACTCCCAGATGGTATTATACCTCACGTCAGATGGCAGTTCTCTGGTGACACTGGTACAGAGTAGTCTGTTGACCCGAGATCGTCATAGAGTCTTGTGTGGTTCCCACTGTGCTTTGATTTCCATCTTACCACGTCCAAGAGGGCGTGCAAAATGGTGGTTTTTGGGTACAGTCCCGAGTCACATGGAGGCAATGAGCGATAGGAGGGGATTCGTCTCTCCCGGTATAGGGGGTTGATGTTGCGCTGTGTTCGATTGGCTATAACAGGAAATCCCTGGCCAGGGTTGCTGAGATTTACTGGTAAGTGTTACCAGTAGTTTCTCGAACAGTTATAGACCTCATATCGACACGACTTATCGAGCCATTGGGGTCTGACGTTAACCACCCCTAGGCGAGATATGCGACATATCAGACGATCAGACCGGACTGTACGGTAGTGTTACTGGTCGGATTCACTGGAGTGTGAGCGGGCTTGCTCGTCGATCTTCAGATCGCTCAATACCCGTGTGGCCGTTACGTTTAGCAGACCGCTTGCAGCTTGTGGGTGTTTGATATGATCATCATCCGCTGCCGGCGTATTGACGAGTCTTTAGAGTCCTACACAGAGGTTTCCTGGCTCAAGCGAAACGAAATAGGAGCGCATATGCGATATGTGCGGGACCGAGAATAATGCGAGTATGTGATACCGTATTCCATTCTCGCGATGAATGTATCGAATGGTTGTATGCGATATAACCTAGTTATCGATTCAAGCGTTGATTCGATAAGCCGATACATTGTATACTAGTCGGTTGTGTGCGACATGACCGGATCATTGAATCAAGTGTTGATTTAATGATTTAATGTATAATTATATATTTGATATATTACTTTGCATTAACTAGTATTGGTTCACTTTAAATGGATTTTCTCACTCGGGTGTGCGCATTACATATGCGATATGATTTTGTGCATTTGATTGTATCATGTTTGATGATACATGATTACTTGGTTAAGTGCAAAGAATTAAACCATGGTTAAAAGAATGGTTAGGGTTTCATTTCCTTTATTTATTCATTTATTTATTTGTTTATTCATTTTGGAAAAGAGGAGAAAAGAATGGTGGCTTAATTTGGAGTTTAGTTGAAGCTTCATGAATCTTTGATCAAGTCAACCATTCTTATCTCATCCTTAACCCTAACCATTCCCACTAACCATGATTCATTCTCTACTCTAGTTAACATTATGATAAGTTTTGATTTTTCTTTTCTTTTTCAATTAACTTATCATAACTATTTCCTTCATCTTCTTCATTCTTCAAGTGAAGAAAGCTTGCCCCATCAATGGCAAGTGATGGAAATGAGTGAGAAATCCAAAACTAAAGTCTACCCACTTCCTATTTCTTCATCCTCTACCTCTTGCCAAGTAGTAGAGTGTGTTTCCTTCACAATTTTTCACGACTTGATGAAGGTGGTGCTTGATTTAGCGATGCCTCGACGTAGATCATCTTCGGCATGGACATCGACGACCTAGCTTGCCCATTCTCCGACGAAGCCGACGCTTGTGCCCGGATTTGATTTGGACAGCGGAGAGGACCTCGTTGCGGAGCTATGGAGGTGGAGCACCGGATCTACAAAGGTTGTATTTCCGTATCTTGTAGTTAAGTGTTAACTAGTTAGCTTCTGCACCTAGTTTTCTAGCAAACGATCCGTAGTCGGGTTTCTCGGCACCGTTAAAATTTTAATTTGGCATGATCGATGCCTTGTGAGACCTCATTAGGGTGCCTAGGAACCCTACATAAATCTCCATATCAGCCCTGGCTAGGGACTTCCAGTTATAGCCAATCGAACACAGCACAACATCAACTCCCTATACCGGGAGAGACGAAACCCCTCCTATCGCTCATTGCCTCCATGTGATTCGGGACTGTACCCAAAAACCACCGTTTTGCACGCCCACTTGGACATGGTAAGGTGGAAATCAAAGCACGGTGGGAATCATGCAAGACTCTATGACGATCTCGGGTCTACAGACTAACCTGTACCAGTGTCACCAGAGAACTGCTATCTGACTATAGGTATAATACCATCCAGGTGTTCTCGGCGAGTCCGTTCTGTATACCCAGTCTCTACTGAGCACCCGTACACCTTCTTTGATGTCCAATACCAATGGATATGGGATCGTCCATCGCCCATCATATGGGTCAGGATGCGTGTACGCTAGTCTACTCTGGAGTATCGATGCCCTGTCTCGATACACCCTCGACTAGGAATAGTTATAGGATGTACTCGTTGACTACCCTGGCCCCACTATTATGATCTCATCATAGTCCTAGTAGTCAAGTACATATCCCAAGGGCTTTATCAACATGTGATCACAAAACAGTATTTGTTAACACGTTAAGATAAAGTGAAACCATATAGCATATTATCATATCGAGCAAGAAAGTCCTCTATATATATATCAACGCATCCATTATAATATACCTCACATGTACAACAATGGCCTCTAGGGCATATACATAACTAACTATCTCCTACTTGTACTAAGGTCAGCTGTTGTAGTATCCCATACCCAACATCCCGAAGAGTCTCTCAAATTGTATTTGAGTAATGGCCTTCATGAGTGGATCCGCAGTGTTGTCCTTCGTGTCAACTCTTCTGACCTCGATCTCCCGGTGATCAACTATCTCCCGGATCAGGTGATACCGCCTCAGAATATGTCTGGACTTCTGATGGGACC
Source organism: Agapanthus africanus (assembly GCA_030015575.1). Taxonomy (NCBI): domain Eukaryota; kingdom Viridiplantae; phylum Streptophyta; class Magnoliopsida; order Asparagales; family Amaryllidaceae; genus Agapanthus; species Agapanthus africanus. The sequence goes on from CM057341.1 coordinate 595,322,613, forward strand.
TGGGTTCCTTGGCTAAAGCCACAGCTCCATTGTTATCACAATACAGAGGTATTGGATGCTCAATGGATGGAACCACACCAAGTTCTGTGATGAACTTCTTTATCCAGACAGCCTCTTTGGCAGCATCGTTGGCAACGATGTATTCAACCTCCATCATTGAGTCTGCTACGATTTCCTATTTAGAACTCTTCCAACACACCGCCCCTCCATTGAGGGTAAAGACAAAAACCGAGTACGACTTAGAGTCGTCCTTATCACTTTGGAAGCTCGAATCGGTAAAGGACTCCACTTGGAGTTCTCCGTTACCATACACCTGTTAGTTATGTATATGCCCTAAAGGCCATTATTGTACATATGATGTATATTATAGTGGATGCTTGGATATATATAGAAAGGACTTTCTTACTCAACATGATAGTATGCTATTTGGTTTCACTTTATCTTAGCAAGTTAACTTATATTAGTTTGCTGTCTTGCTCTCACATGTTGATAAAGCCTTTAGGATATGTACTCGACTACTGGGACAATGATGAGATCATACTAGTGGGACCAGGGTAGTCAACGAGTACATCCTCTAACTGTTCCTAGTCTAGGGTGTATCGAGACAGGGCATCGATACACCAGATTAGACTAGCGTATACGCATCTTGACCCATAAGATGGGCGATGGATGATCGCATATCCATCGGTGTTTGACATCAAAGTTGGTGTACGGGTGCTCAGTGGAGACTGGGTACACTGAACGGACTCGCCGAGAACTCCTAGATGGTATTATACCTCACGTCAGATGGCAGTTCTCTGGTGACACTGGTACAGGTTAGTCTGTAGACCCGAGATCGTCATAGAGTCTTGTGTGATTCCCACTGTGCTTTGATTTCCACCTTACCACGTCCAAGAGGGCATGAAAAACGGTGGCTTTTGGATACAGTCCCGAATCACATGGAGGCAATGAGCGATAGGAGGGGTTTCGTCTTTCCCGGTATAGGGAGTTGATGTTGTGCTGTGTTCGATTGGCTATAACTGGAAGTCCTTGGCCAGGGCTGATATAGAGTACTACTGGTAAGTGTTATCAGTAGGTTCTCGAAATGTTATGAGCCTCACATCGACACGACTTATCGGTTTCTGGGGTCTGACGTTTACCACCCCTATACTAGATATGCAACATAACATACGAAGAGACCGAACTGTACGGTAGTGTTACCGATTGGATTCACAGGAGAATGTACAGGCTTGCTTGTTGATCTTCTGATCGCTCAATACCTGGGTGGCTGTTACGTTTAGCTGACCGCTTGCAGCTTGTGGGTGTTTAATATGATCATCACCTACTGCCAGCGTATTGACGATTCTTTAGAGTCCTACACAGAGATTTCCTAGCTCAGGCAAAACGGAGTAGGGGCACATATGCGATATGTGCGGGACCGAGAATAATACGATATGAGATACCGTATTCTATTCTCGCGATATATGATATCGGCCGGGTATATGTGATATCGTCGGGTCATCGGATCAAGTGTTGATTCAATGAATCAGTACATGTTATATTAGTCGGTTATATGTAATATAGCCGGATTGTCGGATCAAGTATTGATTCAATAATTTAATGTATAATTATATATATGATATATTACATTACATTAACTAATACAAGCTCGCTTTATTGATTCATTTTCTCACCGGGTAATACATTGATATATATGTGATATATGTTAAATGTATTATTTTCTTTTGTTACAAAAATATATTATATATGTGATATATAATATTGTAAAAAGTTAGGGTTACAAATACAACATGATTTTTGGAGATTAAACAAGTTAGGTTTTGATTTGGGTTAGCATTTGGGTTAGCTTTTTCATGAAGCTTCTAGAAGCTTTGTTTTGTTTTAAGCTTAGATATTTTCCTTTGATATTTTGTGTAGATATTATTTAACCCAACCCAAACCCTTAACTCTAGTTCATTCTCTACATGAGTTAAAGCCTTGATATTATTAACTCAAGGTTGTTTTGTAACCATAACAATAATTCATTATTCATCACAAAAGGTTTCATCTTCTTCTTCCTCCTTGAAAAGCTTACTAGCTTTTGGTTTTGTGATGATTTAGTGTGAGAAATTTAAAATAAAAGAGATCTAAATTCCTACGTCATCATCCTCATCTATTCTAGCCACTTAGATTAAGGTGTTCACTTCTCTAATAAGTTGTTTAGTGAAGTGTAAGCTTGGGTTTAAGATTCTTCAAGGTAGATCATCTTCGAAAAGGAAGACTTCAACCAAGCATGGATCGTACGGCTTGTGGAGCCTCTCTAGAGTCCGGAATTTCAGGGATCACGGTGAAGGGACTACTACTCGGAGCTTATGAAGCAAAGGAACGGACTACAAAGATTGTAATCCCTTTCTCTTAGATGTAAACTTGTTTACATGCTTTGTTAACCCTAATTATCTAGCAAAGATTCTCGCTTTAGGTTGTTCGGCACTTGAAAATTTTAAATTCGACATGGTTGATGCCTTATAGACCCTTGTGACAGTGCCTCGTAACCTTATAGTGGTATCAGAGCCTAGCTAGAGTATTAGGCGACGTGTATACTAAGTTAAAAGTCCGATCGAACCCCGAAACGTCAAATTTGACCCCCTCACTGGAAATATTTTTTAAAAGGTGGTTTTTTATATATTAAAAATACTCAGAAAATTAAGCAGGTGATTCTATGGATAATTGTGAAATACGAACTCCTAATTCACTCAAGTCGCCGCGGAACCGCTGCAATACCATGCTTTGCGCGGCTGTTCCGCGGCCGTACTTGGGTATTAGGGACAGATACTTCTAGGTAACATCCGTAGGTATTACTACATGCTTCTGGGAATTTTTAATATTACTCAAGTGTTGAGTATTCTGGAGATCTATAAAATTCATTGATTCGATCTGAAGTTTAACATCGTTTAGTTTTCCGGGTAACTTAGAACGTGTTAAAAGGTTCGAACGGATATCAATAACTCATTTTTCCCATAACGGAAAACTTTCAAGTGTTGAATTTTTCTTGAGTTTGAAACTTTCGGAAAAACATGCAAGCATATCTGTGGACCCTCTAGAAGAACGTAAGCTTAACTCGATTATGTGACCATCAAAACAGCCACTGAACCCTAGGGTTTGTGGTAGTTTAGCATTGCCACATGTGAGGCGTTGGTTTGACCCTTCTACGGCTGGTTTATTGGGGCTGAGACATGTTCTGGGATTTTTGAACTCTGCTCAAGTGTTGAGCTATTTGGGAAATCTTGGGTGTTCGATTATTCGATCGGAAAGTTTAATTTTGTCTTTTTATCTGGAATTTGATACAATATGTGGAATTCATATAGTTAGGCATGAAATGCGAAGTATGTGATATTTCGGATTTAAGATGTCTAAAGTGATTGTGGATTCCAAATGTTGTAGTTTTACACCTTCTTTTCTGTGACCGTAAGCGTAGTATGTAGTGTATCGCCGGCTTCGTTGCTATACATCAACGACAATAGGGATACGCATACTTTCTTACGTTGATGATATGAGATATTATGTGTTGTCGTGATATGTTATAATGGATCGTCGTGTTCTGAATAGCCGGGGGGTTTTATGTGAGATGAGGGTTTTTATTTTCATTCATGTAAAATTCATTGTATGTAATATTCTTTTATTGGGGCATTTCCGGGTTGAGGTTGATATCACCATTATATATTATTTACTTTTCCGCATTAGGTAGACCCAAGGAGGGGAGCACAAGTAACCGGGTTCCAGGGTCCAGTGGGAGGCCATCTCGAGGAGTCGAGACCGGGTCTCCCAACCCTAGAATTAGCAGAGTTGCTTGCCACTATCGTAGGGGCCTAAGGATGTGGGTTTGGCTATTCATCGCAACCATGGAATCCATGTTTTATACAGGCTCGAAATAAAACACGGACGTTTTAGTATATCCAATATTTCATATGTTATCTTTTGCTGCAATGTTCTGTGATGAGATCATATTACTGCCTGAGACGAATGCTTATACTATATATATATATAAATATTACTGCTTTCGTTTCTTCTGTGATGCTTAGGAATCATAAATGATGGGATTTATTAATGAGATTAATAAAAGAAAAGAAACCTAAAAGATGTTGTAGAATCAAAACTTTATAAAAAGGGTAGCTACAGTCTTGCTTTGCACAGCGGTATATATGATATACCCTGCACCTTATTCAATGAGGAAAGAGCCGAGATCCCTTCACCGGGAGTGACCTCTTTAGCAAAACTGGCAGATGCAACAAACTCACGGTTTAGTTTTTGATTGCTTCTATAGTTCTTGCTTTGCACCACGGTATATATGATATACCCTGCACCTTATTCAATGAGGAAAGAGCCGAGATCCCTTCACCGGGAGTGACCTCTTTAGCGAAACTAGAAACGCCTCAAAAACACTCATTTTGAAAATCACTTGTTTCTACAACGATATCAAGTTCATTACGCAATAAGTTTTTAGAAAAACCTGTCGTAGCCCTCCGTCATTTCAGATAAGCCCTACTTAGTATTCGTGCTACGTTTGTTGACCTCCGTCTAGGCGTAGTGTGCGGTAACTAACTATAATTTATCTGTTTATGCATATGATGCAGATTGGATTAGGGTAGTCGTACTGCCTTGTTGACCTCCATCAAGGGTCGTGCGAGTGGGTTTGATTCAATCAAAGAAATGACGGGTTGAACTTGACTAGAACCCTATGATTTGTTGACCTCCGTCAAGGTCATGGGATGCTTGGGGCAAAATATTATCGGGAATTTCAAGTGTTGAAATTTGCAATGAGATTACATACCTCCTATGAGATAGTTGGATCCCGATACCCACTGAGAGTAAGAGTTGCTCCTGGGAGAATTTTACACAGGACAATTAGCCGATCAAGAAGGTGTCTAGAAAGGTTTTAACGGGGTTATGCCTTTGGGAAAACGAGTTTTTTTTAATTAAGTCCATGCGAAAGCAAGGGGAACCTCCCTCAAAGTACCAACACTGATCTGAATGAAAGATTGGGGAACTTGTAAGGTGTAATTAATCCCGGCAAATCTTTCCTTTTAGGGTTTGAAGGAAGATTTGATAAAAACAGTGGGCGACATCCTGATTAGATAAAATAATAACCAATCTAATCTTGCAAGAGCATGCGCTAAAGTGTTTTCTTCTCTCTCTCTCTCCTGGTAGCGACCATGTCAGGCCTTAATCAAGATAATAATATGGATGTATTGACTGAACCCGCTTATTACACTGAGCAGTGGAACGTTGGTCCCGTTCTTTCTTATAAGTGTTATAAGACTGAGCAGGAAATAAGAGAATACCTGGATTCTCACACCGCCCAAACGAAGAACAAGCATGCTGATGCATCTTCTTCGGGTGTGTTAGTTATTGAGAACTGTTTCTCAGTTCACTCTACGTCCTGGGTATTATATACCGGATCGGGATCCCACATATGTAATTTGTTACGTGGGCTACGTAAAGGTAGAGAACTGGGAATGGGTGATCATTCCGTAAGAGTGGGGAATGGTGCAGATCTTGCAGCCAATGCAGTTGGCAAATATCACCTTGTGTTACAAAATGGTAATACATTGGTTCTGAACGAGTGCTATTACATTCCGACCCTGATATGCAATACTATATCAGTTTCTTTATTGAATAATGAAGGATATAATTTTGTAGTACAGGATAATGTTATAAACATATTCCTGAATCAAAAGTTGATAGGATCAGGATCGTTAAATAATGGCATGTACGTTCTCAACCAAACTACAGTACTTAATGTACAAAACACACACAAAAGGAAGAGTTCAGAGATGAACGAATCCTTCTTGTGGCTTTGTAGACTCGGTCATATCAATGCGACACGGCTAGCTAAATTGCATAAGGATGGATATTTGAATCCGTTCGAATTTCCATCTTATGAGACTTGCCAGTCATGTCTCAAGGGCAAAATGACCGAGACTCCGTTTAGTAGACACGGAGTAAGAGTTACAGAACTCTTAGGGCTGATACATAGTGATGTATGTGGTCCCATGTCTACACATGCCAGGAACGGTTCTTCCTACTTTATTACATTCACTGACGATCTCTCAAAATACAGACATGTGTTCCTGATGAAACACAAGTCTAAAACTTTTGAGAAATTCAGAGAATATAAGAACGAAGTAGAGAACCAAACAGGCAAAAGTATTAAGATCCTTCGATCAGATCGAGGAGGAGAATACTTGAGCAATGAGTTCCTAGACTATCTAAAAGGGAATGGGATTCTCTCTCAGCTTACTCATCCTTATACACCACAGCACAACGGTGTATCGGAGCGGAGGAATCGCACCCTATTAGATATGGTGCGCTCTATGATGAGCCCTGCTGAGTTGCCTATTTCCTTCTGGGGATATGCGCTAGAGACAGCCATATACCTATTGAATAAAGTTCCTACCAAATCTGTGCCTACCACCCCATATGAGATATGGGAAGGGAAGAGACCATATCTTAATTTTGTTAAGATATAGGGTTTCCCGGCCTATATCAAAAGACAAAAACCAAACAAACTTGGGGCAAGGTCTGTTTTATGTAAGTTTGTTGGATATCCAAAGCATTCGCGAGCGTATATATTCTACCACAGTGAGGAACAAAGGGTGTTTGTTGATCAACACGCCACCTTTTTAGAAAAGGAATTTCTTGCAAAAGTGATTAGTGGCTCTGAGGTAGAACTGGAAGATGTTCCAGCAGAACAAACTACAATAGAAGATTTGATGGAACCAGAGGATTCAGTAGTTCCTGATGAACCCTAGCCTCTCCGACGATCTAGTAGGGTTTCTCGTCCACCTGAGAGATACTACGGTTTTCTCATTGATGGTGGGAGCGACGATTGCATCATGGAAGATGATGACCCGACTAGCTTCAAGCAGGCCATCACGTGTAGTGACTTTGTGAAATGGCTGGATGCAATGCGATCTGAGATGGAATCCATGTACATCAACAAAGTATGGACTTTGGAAGTTTCTCCTGAAGGGGTAAAACCCATTGGGAGCAAATGGATCTTTAAGAAGAAACTTGGTGTAGATGGAAATGTTAAGACTTTCAAAGCTAGACTTGTTGCAAAGGGTTTTCGTCAACGACCAGGTGTGGATAATGACGAAACCTTTTCTCCTGTGGCTATGCTTAAGTCCATCCAGATCCTACTTGCCATTGCTGCATACCATGACTACGAAATCTGGCAGATGGATATTAAGACTGTCTTTCTAAATGGTGGTTTAGAAGAGTGCGTATACATAACTCAACCAGAGGGCTTCGTAGATAGTGGGAACAGCGGAAAGGTGTGAAAGCTGATTAAATCCATTTATGGGTTAAAGCAAGCATCGTGGAGTTGGAACATCTTCTTTGATGTTGTAGTCAAAGAGTTTGACTTCATCAAAAACGTAGATGAACCTTGTATATACAAGAAGGTTGCAGAGAGTAAGCTTGTCTTCCTCGTATTGTACGTGGATGACATACTCTTGATAGGAAATAATGTTCCTATGCTGCACTTAGTCAAGCTCTTCTTATCAAAAAGATTCTCAATGAAAGATCTAGGTGATGCCTCCTGCATACTGGGAATTAAGATCTATAGAGATAGATCTAAACGGATACTGGGATTGTCCCAATCCAGGTACATTGACACCATACTAAAGAGGTTTAGTATGGAAGAATCTAAGCGTGGGAACCAACCCATGATCTATGGACTCACTCTCTCAAAAGAGATGTCTCCCAAGACTGATTTGGAGAGAGCTCGCATGCAAGGGATACCCTATGCTTCGGCAGTAGGCTCTATCATGTATGCGATGCTATGTACCAGACCCGATGTAGCATACTCACTAAGTGTAGTGAGTCGGTATCAAGCAGATTCTAGAGAGAGTCACTGGATAGCTGTGAAGAACATTCTCAAGTACTTGAGAAGAACTAAGGAGATGTTCTTGGTGTATGGTAATGAAGAACTCCAGGTGGAGTCCTTTACCGATTCAAGCTTCCAAAGTGATAAGGACGACTCTAAGTCGCACTCGGGATTTGTATTTACCCTCAATGGAGGAGCGGTGTGTTGGAAGAGTTCCAAACAGGAAACCGTTGCAGACTCGACGATGGAGGCTGAATACATCGCTGCCAACGATGCTGCCAAAAAGGTTGTCTGGATGAAGAAGTTCATCACTGAACTTGGTGTGGTTCCGTCCATTGAGCATCCAATACCTTTGTATTGTGATAACAATGGAGCTGTGGCTTTGGCCAAGGTATACAGGTCCTATCAGAAGTCCAGACATATTCTGAGGCGGTATCACCTGATCCGGGAGATAGTTGATCGCCGGGAGATAGAGGTCAGGAGAGTTGATACGAAGGACAACACTACGGGTCCACTCACGAAAGCCATACACCAGATACAATTTGAGAGACTGTTCGGGATGCTGGGTATAAGATACTACAACAGCTGGCCTTAGTGCAAGTGGGAGATTGTTAGTTTTGTATATGCCTTGGAGGCCATTATTGTACATATGATGTATATTACAGTGGATGCTTGGATATATATAGAGAGGACTTTCTTGCTCGACATGATAGTATGCTATTTGGTTTCACTTTATCTTAACAAGTTGACTTATATTAGTTTACTGTCTTACTCTCACATGTTGATAAAGCCCTTAGGATATGTACTCGACTACTGGGACTATGATGAGATCATACTAGTGGGGCCAGGGTAGTCAACGAGCACATCTTATAACTGTTCCTAGTCGAGGGTGTATCGAGACAGGGCATCGATACACCAGATTAGATTAGCGTATACGCATTTTGACCCATATGATGGGCGATGGATGATCCCATATCCATCGGTGTTTGACATCAAAGATGGTGTATGGGTGCTCAGTGGAGACTGGGTACACTGAACGGACTCATCGAGAACTCCCAGATGGTATTATAGCTCACGTCAGATAGCAGTTCTCTGGTGACACTGGTACTGGTTAGTCTGTAGACCCGAGATCGTCATAGAGTCTTGTGTGATTCCCACTGTGCTTTGATTTCCACCTTACCACGTCCAAGAGGGCGTGCAAAACGTTGTCTTTTGGGTACAGTCCCGAATCATATTGAGGCAATGAGCGATAGGAGGGGTTTCGTCTTTCCCTGTATAGGGAGTTGAGGTTGTGCTGTGTTCGATTGGCTATAACTGGAAGTCCCTGGCCTGGGCTGATATAGAGTACTACTGGTAAGTGTTATCAGTAGGTTCTCGACCTGTTATGAGCCTCACATCGACACGACTTATCGGTTACTGGGGTCTGACGTTTACCACCCCTAGACTAGATATGCAACATATCAGACGAAGAGACCGGACTGTACGGTAGTGTTACTGATTGGATTCACTGGAGAATGTACAGGCTTGCTTGTTGATCTTCTGATTGCTCAAACCTGGGTGGCTGTTACGTTTAGCTGACCGCTTTCAGCTTGTGGGTGTTTTATATGATCATCACCTACTGCCGGTGTATTGACGATTCTTTAGAGTCCTACACAGAGATTTCCTAGCTCAGGCAAAATGGAGTAGGGGCACATATGCGATATGTCCGGGACCGAGAATAATACGAAATGAGATACCGTATTCTATTCTCGTGATATATGATATCGGCTGGGTATATGTGATATAGCCGGGTCATCGGATCAAGTGTTGATTCGATGAATCGGTACATGTTATATTAGTCGGTTATATGTAATATAGCAGGATTGTCGGATCAAGTGTTGATTCGATAATTTAATGTATAATTATATATGTGATATATTACATTACGTTAACTAATATAAGCTCGCTTTATTCATTCATTTTCTCACCGGGTAATACATTGATATATATGTGATATATGTTAAATGTATTATTTTCTTTTGTTACAAAAATATATTATATATGTGATATATAATATTGTAACAAGTTAGGGTTACAAATACAATATGATTTGTGGAGATTAAACAAGTTAGGATTTGATTTGGGTTACCATTTGGGTTAGCTTTTACATGAAGCTTCTAAAAGCTTTGTTTTGTTTTAAGATTAGATATTTTCCTGTGATATTTTGTGTATATATTATTTAACCCAACCCAAACCTTTAATTCTAGTTCATTCTCTACATGAGTTAAAGCCTTGATATTATTAACTCAAGGTTGTTTTGGAACCATAACAATAATTCATTTTTCATCACAAAAGTTTTCATCTTCTTCTTCCTCCTTGAAAAGCTTATTAGCTTTTAGTTTTGTGATTATTTAGTGTGAGAAATTGAAAATAAAAGAGAGCTAAATTCCTACATCATCATCCTCATCTATTCTAGCCACTTAGATTAGGGTGTTCACTTCTCTAATAAGTTATTTAGTGAAGTGTAAGCTTGGGTTTAAGATTCTTCAAGGTAGATCATCTACGAAAAGGAAGACTTCAAGCAAGCATGGATCGTTCGGCTTGTGGAGCCTCTCTAGAGTCTGAAAGTTCATGGATCGCGGCGAAGGGACTACTACTCGGAGCTTATGAAGCGAAGGAACGGACTACAAAGATTGTAATCCCTTTCTCTTAGATGTAAAGTTGTTTACATGCTTTGTTAACCCTAATTATCTAGCAAAGATCCTCGCTTTAGGTTGTTCGGCACTTGAAAATTTTAAATTCGGCATGGTTGATGCCTTATAGACCCTTGTGACAGTGCCTCGTAACCTTACAACACCAAGAACATTTCTTTAGTCCTTCTCAAGTACTTGAGAATGTTCTTCACAGCTGTTTAGTGATTCTCTCCAGGATCTGCTTAATACCTACTCACTACACTTATTGAGTATGCCACATCGGGTCTAGTACATAGCATCGCGTACATGATAGAGCCGACTGCCGAAGCATAGGGTATCCCTTGCATGTGAGCTCTCTCCAAATCAGTCTTAGGAGACATCTCTTTGGAGAGAGTGAGTCCAGAGATCGTGGGTAAGTTCCCACGCTTGGATTCTTCCATACTAAACCTCTTTAGTATTGTGTCAATGTACCTAGATTGGGACAATCCCAGTATCCGTTTAGATCTATCTCTATAGATCGTAATTCCCAAAATGCAGGAGGCATCACCTAGATCTTTCATTGAGAATCTTTATGATAAGAAGAGCTTGACCGAGTGCAGCATAGGAATATCATTTCCTATCAAGAGTATGTCATCCACGTACAATACGAGGAAGACAACCTTACTCTCTGCCACCTTCTTGTATATAGAAAGTTCATCTATGTTTTTGATGAAGTCAAACTCTTTGACTACAACATCAAAACATATGTTCCAACTCCGCGATGCTTGCTTCAACCCATAGATGGATTTAAGCAGCTTGCACACCTTTCCGCTGCTCCCACTGTCTATGAAGCCCTCTGGCTGAGTCATGTACACGCACTCTTCCAAATCACTATTTAGAAAGGCGGTCTTAACATCCATTTGCCAGATTTCGTAGTCATGGTATGCAGCAATGGCAAGTAAGATCCGGATGGACTTAAGCATAGCCACTGGAGAAAAAGTTTCGTCATAATCCACATCTGGTCGTTGACGAAAACCCTTTGCAAGAAGTCTAGCTTTGAAAGTCTCAACTTTTCCATCTACACCAAGTTTCTTCTTAAAGATACATTTGCTCCCAATGGGTTTTAACCCTTCAGGAGCAATTTCCAAAGTCCATACTTTGTTGGTGTACATGGATTCCATCTCAGATCGCATTGCATCCAGCCATTTCACAGAATCACCACTCGTGATAGCCTACATGAAACTAGTCCGGTCATCATCTTCTATGATGCAATCCTCGCTCCCACCATCGATGAGAAAATCGTAGTATCTCTCAGGTGGATGAGGGACCGTACAAGATCGGCGGAGCGGCTGAGGTTCGTCGGGAACTACTGAATCCTCTGGTTCTAATAAATCATCAGTCGTAGTTTGTGCGTCTGGAACATCTTCCATCTCTACCTCTTCGCCACTAATTTCCTTTACATGAAATTCCTTTTCTAAAAAGGTGGCATATTGAGAAACAAACACCTTTTGTTCCTCACTGTGGTAGAAGATATATCCATAGGAATCTTTTGGATATCCCACAAACTTACATAGACCTGATCTTGCCTTGAGCTTGTCCGGATTTTGCTTTTTAACATAGGCCGGACAACTCCATATCTTAACTCGTTTAAGAGACGGTCTTCCCATTCCAAATCTCATATGGAGTGGTAGGCACTGATTTAGTTGGAACTCTATTCAATAGGTATGCGGCCGTCTCCAGCGCATAACCCCAAAAGGAAATAGGTAACTCAGCGGTGCTCATCATAGAGCGCACCATATCCAATAGGGTGTGATTCCTCCACTCCGATACCCCGTTGTGCTGTGGTGTAAAGGGAGGAGTAAGTTGAGAGAGAATCCCATTCTCTTTTAGATAATCCGGGAACTCATTGCTCAAGTATTCTCCTCCTCGATCAGATCGAAAGATTTTAATACTTTTACCCGTTTGGTTCTCTACATCGTTCTTATATTCTCTGAATTTCTCAAAAGTTTCAGACTTGTTTTTCATCAGGAACACATGTCTGTATCTTGAGAGATCGTCAGTGAATGTAATGAAGTATGAGGAACCGTTCCTGGCATGTGTAGACATGGGACCACATACATCACTATATATCAGTCCCAAGAGTTCTATAACTCTTTCTCCGTATCCACTAAACGGAGTTTTGGTCATCTTTCCTTTGAGACATGACTGGCAAGTGTCATAAGATGAAAATTCGAACGGATTCAAATATCCATCCTTATGCAATTTGGCCAGTCGTGTCGCATTGATGTGACCAAGTCTACAATGCCACAAGAAGGATTCGTTCATTTCTGAAATCTTTCTCTTGTGTATGTTTTGTACATTAAGGGCTATAGTTTGATTGAGACGGTATATGCCATTAAATAACGAACCTGATCCAATCAACTTTTGATTTAGGATTATGTTCATAACATTATCCTGTACTACAAGATTACATACTTTTTTACTCAATAAAGAAACTGATATAATTTTGCATATCATGCTCGGAATGTAATAGCATTTGTTCAGAATCAATGTATTACCATTTGGCAACACAAGGTGATATTCGCCAACAGGTTTGGCTGCAACATTTGCACCATTCCCAACGCTTACGGAATGATCACCCTCTCCCAGTTCCCTACCTTTTCGTAGCCCATGTAACATATTACATATAAGGGATCCTGATCCGGTATCTAATATCCCGGACATAGAGTGAACTGAGAAACAGTTCTCGATAACTAACACACCTGAAGAAGATGCATCAACATGCTTATTCTTTGTTTGGGCTGCGTGAGAATCCGGATATTCTCCTATTCCCTGCTCAGTCTTATAACATTTATAAGAAAGAACGGGACCAATGTTCCCCTGCTCAGTATAACAAGCGGGTTCGGTCAATACATCCATATTATTATCTGGATTAAGGCCTGATATAGTCTCTACCTGGAGAGAGAGAGAAGAAAAACACTTTAGCATGCGCTCTTGCAAGATTAGATTGGTTATTATCTTATTTAATCAGGATGGCTCCTACTATTTTAATCAAATCTTCCTTCAAACCCTAAAAGGTAAGATTAGCCAGGATTAATTGCACCTTACAAGTTCGTCAATCTTTCAGCCAGATCATTGTTGGTACTTTGAGGGAGGTTCCCCGTGCTTTCGCACGGACCTAATTAGAATAAACCTTGTTTTCCCTGAGGCATAACCCCGTTAACACCTTTCTAGACACCTACTTGATCGGCTAATTGTCATGTGTAAAACTTTCCCAGGAGTAACTCTTACTCGCAGTGGGTATCAGGATCCATCTATCTGATAGAAGGTATGCAATCTCATTGCAAATTTCAACACTTTGAAATTCCCGATAATTCTTTTACCTCTAGTGACTTATGACCTTAACTATGGTCAATAAATCATAAGCATTAGTCAAGTTCTACCCGTCATTTCTTGATTAATTTAGACCCACCCATATGACCCTTAACTATGGTCAACAAAGTCATATGACTGTCCTAATTAATCACATCATATGTTATATAGGAAAACATCACTCAGCTACCGTACACTGCGCCTTAACTATGGTCAACAAACGTAGCACGAATACTAAGTACTCTATTTCCTAAAATGACATAGGGTTACGTAGGTTTTTCTGAAAACCATGAGCGTAATGAACTTGATATCGTTGTAGAAACAAGCGATTTTGAAAAGGAGTGTTTTTGAGGCTTTTCTAGTTTCGCTAAAGAGGTCACTCCCGGTGAAGGGATCTCGGCTATTTCCTCATCGAATAAGGTGCAGGATATTTCATAAATACCGCTGTGCAAAGCAAGAACTATAGAAGCAATCAAAAACTAAACCGTGAGTTTGTAGCATCTGCCAGTTTTGCTAAAGAGGTCACTCCCGGTGAAGGGATCTCGGCTCTTTCCTTATCGAATAAGGTGCTGGATATTCTTCAAGGAATACCGCTATGCAAAGCAAAAACTGTAGCTACTCTTTTTGAAAATTTGATTCTACAACATCTTTTAGTTTTATTTTCTTTTATTAATCTCATTAATAAATCCCATCATTTAAGCTTCCTAAGCATCACAGAAGAAACGAAAGTAGAAATATTTATATATCAACATATACATATAGTATAAGCATTCGTCACAGGTAGTAATATGATCTCATCACAGAACATTGCAGCAGAAGTCAACATATGAAATATTGGATATACTAGGACGTCCGTGTTTTATTTTGAGCCTGCATAAAACACGGATTCCACGGTCGCGATGAATAGCCAAACCCACATCCCTAGACCCCTATGAGAGCGGCATGTAACCCTGCCAATTCTAGGGTTAGGAGACCCGGTCTCGACTCCTCGAGATGGCCTCCCACTGGACCCTAGAACCCGGTTACTTGTGCTCTCCATCTTGTGTCTATCCTAATGCGTAAAATTAAATAATAAACAATGGTGACATCATCCTCGACCCGGAAGTGCCCCAATAAAAGAATATTACATACAAATGAATTTTACATGAATGAAAAAGAAAACTCTCATCTCACATAAAACCCCCGGCTATTCATTACACAACGATTCAATATAACATATCACAGCAAGACATAATCATCACAGGTAATTAGGCGAAGTTAGATAATTCGATAGATACAAAGAATTCCTAAAATACGCCAGTGAGCTCAACACTTGAGCAGAAATAAAAATTCCCAGTAGCATGCCCCAGCACCTATGGACCGTCGCTGAAGGGCCCATCCCAAGCCTCCACAGTGGCGCCGCGGAACCGCCGCCAAAACCAGGTTTTGGCCGCGGTTACGCGGTCACTGTAGAGAGTTAGGGACTCGTTCTTCCGATGGGTCCAGAAAATTCCCTGCATGATTTTCTGAGTATTTTTAATATGAAAAATGTAAACTTTTTGAAAAATTTCCAGAAAAGGGTTCATTTCGGGGTTTCCGGGTTTGATGGGACTTCTAACATCGTCTAGACAACTCCTAATGCTCTAGCTTGGCTCTGATACCACTGTAGGGTTAGCATAGCATCTTGTGAAGGTTTTTGCAAGCATCAATCATGCTACTTTAAAATTTTTGGGGTGCTAAACAAACCCTAACCAAGATCTTAACTAGAGAATTAGGGTTAACTTGCATGTAAACAACTTTACATCTAAGAGAGAGGGATTACAATCTTTGTAGTCCGTTCCTTCACTTCATAAGCTCTGAGTAGTAGTCCCTTCGCCGCAATCCATGAACTTCCGGACACTAGAGAGGCTCCACAAGTCGAATGATCCATGCTTGCTAGAAGTCTTCCTTTTCGAAGATGATCTATCTTGAAGAATCTCAAACTCAAGCTCTCACTTCTCTAATCAAGTATTAGTGAAGTGAACACCCTAATCTAAGTGGCTAGAATAGATGAGGATGATGAAGTAGGAATTTTGTTCTCTTTTGTTTTCAATTTCTCACTTTAAATCATCACAACACAAAAAGCTAGAAAGCTTTTTCCAGGAGGAAGATGAAGAAGAAAGCTTTTGTGATGAATAATGAATTATTATTGGGGTTATAAATGACAACCATGAGTTAATAAATAAAGGCATTAACCAATGTAGAGAACAAACTAGAGTTAAGGGTTTGGGTTGGGTTAACAAATATCTACACAAAATATCAAGCTAGAAAACAAAAACGAAAGCTTCATGAAGCTTCATGAAAAAGCTAACCCAAAAGCTAACCCAAATCCAAAACCTAACTTTGTTTAAACTTATAAACTATGTTGCATTTGTAAGCGAAACTTGTTACAGTATTATATCGCATATACAATATATTTTGTAAGAAAAGAAAATAATACAATTAACATATATCGCATATACATCAATGTATTATTCAGTGAGAAAATGAATCAATAAAGCGAGCTTATATTGGTTAACATAATGTAATATATCACATATATAATTATACCTTAAATTATCGAATCAACTCTTGATCCGACAATCCGGCTATGTTGCATATAAACGACTAATATAACATGTACCAATTCATCGAATCAACACTTGATCCGATGAGCCGGCTATATCACATATACCCGGCCGATATCTTATATCGCGAGATTATAATAAGGTATCTCATATCGTATTATTCTCGGTCCCGCACATAACACATATGTGCTCCTAATCCGTTTTGCCTGAGCCAGAAAACCTCCGTGTAGGACTCTAAAGAATCGTCAATATGCCGGCAGTAGGTGACGATCATATCAAACACCCAAAAGCTGCATGCAGTCAGCTGAACGTAACAGCCACCCAGGTATTGAGCGATCAGAAGATCAACAAGCAAGCTTGTACATTCTCCTTTGAATCCAATGAGTAAACACTACCGTACAGTCTGGTCTCTTCGCCTGATATGTTGCATATCTAGTCTAGGGGTGGTAAACGTCAGACCCCAGTAACTGATAAGTCATGTCGATATAAGGCTCATAACGGGTCGTGAAACTACTGATAACACTTACCAGTAAATCTCCATATCAGCCCTGGCCAGGGACATCCAGTCATAGCCAATTGAACACAGCATAACATTAACTCCCTATACTGGGAGAGACGAAACCCCCTCCTATCGCTCATTGCCTCCATGTAATTCGGGACTGTACCCAAAAGCCACCGTTTTGCAAGCCCTCTTGGATGTGGTAAGGTGGAAATTAAAGCACAGTGGGAATGACACAAGACTCTATGACGATATCGGGTCTACAGACTAACCTGTACCAGTGTCACCGGAGAACTTCTATCTGACGATAGGTATAATACCATCCAGGAGTTCTCTGCGATTCGATTCAGTGTACCCAGTCACCACTGAGCACCCGTACACAATCTTTGATGTCCAACACCAATGGATATGGGATCATCCATCGCCCATCATATGGGTCAAGATGCGTGTACGCTAGTCTACTCTGGAGTATCGATGCCCTGTCTCGATACACCCTCAACTAGGAACAGTTATAGGATGTACTCGTTGACTACCCTGGTCCTACTAATATGATCTCATCATAGTCCTAGTGGTCAAGTACATATCCCAAGGGCTTTATCAACATGTGATCACAAAACAGTATTTGTTAACACGTTAAGATAAAGTGAAACTAGATAGCATACTATCATATCGAGCAAGAAATTCCTCTCTATATATATCAAATCATCCATTATAATATACATCACATGTACAACAATGGCCTTTAGGGCATATACATAACTAACATCACGTTGTTGAGGGAGGCTTCTTCACTTCGAGTATTTGGCTGGTAGTTTGCCGCACCCGTAGGGTTCTAGGGTGGGGTTTGGCTATTCATCGCGGCCGTGTAATCCATCTTTCGTTGCAGGCTCGAACGAAACGCGGATTCCTAGCATATCTAATGTGTTCATCTGTGATCTGGAATGACTATCATTGCGTCTGACGAATGTACATATATATATATATGATATCTAGTAGGCGTTGCTTATGTTTTGCATCCGCGCTAGTCCAGCCCCCGCTCTGTCGTTAGTTAAGTAACCTAACGGGTGATGACGAGGCCCCGTGGCGAATGTGGATGGCATAAGCGTACGTCATATTTTCGTTGTTTTCTGCAATGATAGGATTAATTGATGGGACGCATTATATTAATGCAAAGAAAACAAACCAAAGTTGAATCGTTGGAACAATTTCAAAATCTCTCGGTTTTTCAAAACAGCAAAACTTTTAAATGTGGAGCTTAAACCACTCCTTTTAAAAAGCTATCATGTTCCTTCGATTATATCAAGTTCACTACGTTCACGTTTTCGCCAAAACCATTCGTAGCCCTCAGTCATTTCATATGGATAGTCAATAGTATTCAAGCTATATTTGTTGGCCAAAGTCAAGGCATAGTGATTGGTAGTTGTTGGATATTCATATGAAGCATAGATAGATGCGTTGGTTTGGGACAGTCGTACTACTTTGTTGGCCAAAGTCAAGGGTAGGTACGGGTTGGTTCAAATTAACCTAGAAAACGACGGGTGGAACTTGACATGTGACTTATGATTTGTTGGCCAAATTCAAGGTCATAAGAGCATGGCGCAAAAATCCACATCGGGAGTTTCTAAAGAAACTGAAAGTTGCTAGTGTTGCATACCATTTGGAGTGTGATAATTTTGGTAGGATTGTAAGTGCACGGCGGCGCCCCGGCCGTCAATCCGAGGCCGGAATGCGGAAACGATGCTTTTTACAAAACTTTGTAAACCGGCACCACCGCGCACTAAAAACCCAGATCGGGCCATTAACATAGTCCTAGCAAACTAGAGAAGGGGTAGAGAGATATACCGAGCGATCCATGTCCTTCGGTCTTCTCGTTGTCGTCCCGATCTCCCCGCGGAATCTCCGGTCTTCAGCTCCTCGTCGGAAGGGCACCACATCCCCCGGTTCTTTTACGGGATCCTACCTCGGGACCGAGGCAACTCGGGCATGAAGTTGGCGAGCCGACATGCCCAAGAATTGCTGTAGAATAGTGTAGCGCTCTTTGTCTCAAGGGGTTTAAAGAAGTTGCCATAAAGATGTGGAGGAAAAATCTATGGAGATGAGCTTTGGAATTTTGAAGCAAGCATAATGAGAATGAAAAATTTCCCACCCCAAAAGAATCAACCCCCACCACACTAGTGGCCGGCCCTTGCTTCATCCCCCAAAAAAATTAGAGAGGAGAGAGAGTGGATCAATCATATGTGAAAGAATGATGAGTGATCATGAGAGAATAAAATGATCATAACCAAAGTCCAAACTCAACAACCATCACCACTCAAAAGTCTAACAATGATGATCTAATGAAGTCAATGGAGGTACAATCATCATGAAGCAACAACATGCAAAGACCACCCTCCACAATGCTAATTTGCACAATTGCAAATAAGCCCTCCTCCACCATTTTTCAGCCAAGGAAAGATACAAAGGAAAATGGCCGAAACGGAATGCAAACTGGCAACTTCAGAAAACTGGTCCCGTAATAAATTACAGGAAAACCCCGCGACTGTATATACATACCCGCATTTGTATTGTGACCGAATACAAATGCAATGAGACAAAATCTACACTGTACAATACTAGGATCCGGCTTAAACCAAAGCCCGCTAGTATTAACCGTCCGATCATGATCCGTGCAATACCGCACGTACCTGATCGAACCCTGCCATATTTCCATACGGCCTCTACAGCGTTTCGCCCGAAACTTGAGAAAACGGTCTGTGGGGGACTCTAAAGACTCGTCAATACTTTGGTTGTGGATTTAACCACTAGCACGTCAGAGGTATTAGCCATACGTAATGGGCTACCAGGTATTGACCAAAAGGGACGTCGATGAGCGAAATCATCCTGACACCGTACTGAGCCTGTCATTGACAATATCCGTACAGTCTGGTCCGTTCGTCTATGAGCATCGCATGGCGGGCCTAGGGGGTTGGTAAAAGTCAGACCCCCAAAAGAGGTACAAGTCGTATCGGAGTGTAGCCCAGAACACCCTGAGATACTACTAGAATACCTACCAGTAAATCTCCTGCCTTGGCCAAGGACTTTGTGTAATGGCTCTCCTAGACCCAGCGCGACCTCGCCCCCAATACCGGGAGAGACGAACCCCTGCAGATCCGCTCACTGCCTCTATGTGGCTCGGGACTGTACCCAACTAAAACCTGTTTGCACGTCTCCTTTGAGCGTGGTAGGGTAGTAATCAAAGTACAGTGGGAACTCACACGAGACGAATGACAATCTCAGGTCGATGACCTAACCTGTACACATGTCACCAGGGAACTGCTATCTGACGTCAGGTATAAGACCAACTAGCATGTTCCCGGCGAGTCCTGTCCGGTGTACTCATAACACAATGAGCACCTGTACACATATTAGGTGAACCAACTGACACCAGTGGTTTATGAGACCGGCCACCGCCCTTCGTCGGGGTCTCGACTGTATATACTAGTCTACTCTGGAGTATCGATGCCCTGTCTCGAAACTCCCATGACTAGGGACCTTTTAAGGATGTGCTTATAGACTACCAGCTCCCACGTATATGATCGCCCTCATACTGCTGGCAGTCAAGCAAGAATCCTAAGGGCTCTATCAACGTGCAATAGTGACTTGTAAGGTCACCTAAAGCAGTACACGATGATAAAGATAAACCCGATAGCATACTATCATCTTGAGTAAGACTGTCCTACCAGGATAGGTCCTCCCTCAATCATTGCAATCACGTTCCTATGATCCAATAATTGACTCTGAGGGCACTATCTCCAACAATCTCCCTCTTGCACTCAAGGCTAATTATTGCGATGTCGCATACTCACAGCCTGTGTGATATCGAACACCCAACTCCACTACTAATCAGTCTCACAAAACCAGTTTGCGAAACTAATGTGTTCGAGGAATAGCCACAGTGAGTGGATCCGCCTTGATGTTTCTTTCTCTGTCTCTCTTTATCTCAAGTTCGCGGAGAAAACCCATCTCCCGAAATGTGCAATACCTGTCTTAGAATGTGTCTCGATGTCTAATGGGACCTAGCTCATAAATGAACTCCAAATCCAAACTTCTTAGACTGTATCGTTAACTGAACTTAATCGGTATCCTGCGTAATGCCTCCTTCAGTGTCTGCTTGGATCACCTGTCCAAAACACTGCCCCTCGTCAGAGGAAAAACTATAACTCTGACAGTCACTCTGTCACCCAGGTCACCTTGGAAGCCTGGAATGATAACCGTCTCCCGAAAAAGGCTGCCGTTACCATATCTCTAGAACATCCACTTATGCTCTAAAACTTCTTCCGACCGTTTCTCCAGGATTGGATTAATATCAACTTATTGCATCTAGTGCAAAAAAATCTGGTGTGGTACTTGATATCTTATGATTGGCTCAATTGCCTAAACAAGTGATCTGCCAATCATACACATCCCTCTCCCTTTAGTCTGTAAGACACCTTTAGAGAGGGTGACTCTATCATCTGAAGGTACACTACCGTGCCTGGAGTCGTCCATTCTAAAACACCTTCAGAATGTTATCTAAGTACCCTGATTGGGAAACTACCTAAATCTAGATCTTAAACCATAGATCCAGTAACCAGAATGTCTTGATATTATATCCAAGTCCCATGTGGAGAAACCACTGTGTGACTACCAAAGTATAACCGATCGTAGTATAGGAACATCACTTCCTACTCTGTGTATGTCATCCAAATACCAGGACATCACACCCTACTACCTTCTTAACATATCCATCCCCTATTTTGATGAAGACAAACCTATGACTGTCACATCAGAAATAGATGATCTATCTCCGCTATATCTACTTTAGTCTATAAATAGACATAAGCCACTTGTCCACCAATGCTTCCGCTGCTCCCACTGACTACGACAACCCTCTGGCAGAATCATATACACGTACACTTCTAAAGCTAGTTTAGAACGACACTATACTCATCCTCCTGCCGGGTCTCGCAGCCTGGAACAACAGCAATGGCAAGTCTGGGTAAACAAGAACCTCCCTGTCACCGTCCTTGAGGCTACCGGAGTACCTCTCGGGTGCCTGAGGTTATCCACCGTAGCTGCGGAGTGGCCAATGGAATGTCAAACCAAATTGAATCTTTAGGTTCTTTATCAAATTTTCAGTAATCGTCTGCGGTTCTGGAATCACTTCCAGTTCTACCATACTCCCACTACTGTTTTCTAAAAAAAATCCATTTTTGTTAAAACTGTGGCGAGTCAAGAACAATATCACTATTGATCTTCCAGATGGTAGAAAGTCAACCCTCGTCATAGCCTGGGTCAACCCACAAAAAGCCATTACAGAAACGTGCCTTTAGTTATCCAGAGTCTGGTTTTAAGCATAAGTCGGACAACTCCCCGTACCTTAACATCGTTAAGATAAGAACTGTTCTATATCCAATATAGAACCAGAGGCACTGATTTAATTGAACCAGATTCAAATCATGCAGCTGTGTCCAGTGCATGTCAACTAAATGGAGAAAGGCCGATCAGCATTACTCAACTTAGGAGTGCTTCCAATTATGAGTAATCTGAAAGAGAAGCAAGTTCTCTTAATCATTACTATCAACTGAATACCATACACAAGTATCTACATCTTCGATCACCCTGAAGAATCCCGATACTTGCAACACCTGGTTCTCAACTTTATCCACATACCTATAACTTCTCAAAACCTGGACCCTGTGTTTCTACGAAACACCTGTCTAAAAACTAGAGAAGTCATAAGTAAACCGAATACAGTACGAGAACCAACCCCTCTGTCCTCATGGACGCTGGACAACATAAAATACTCTGTATAAGTCCCTTGAGTCTAATAACTCATTCCATGTGTGTCGTAGGTTGAAAACTGTACTTATGGTTAAGAAGAATTACACCGCTGTTTAATACTCCTTACCTAACCATCCACTAATATAGGTAAATGTCATAGAAAATAATTTCAAAAAGGTATAGTTCACTCTATAGATGTACAGATATATCAATTTGAAATTGGTGCATAACAGCGGATATTCAAAACCAAATATTTGTCGTCCGGCAAACAACCCCGGCGATTTCCTCAAATATCACCAATTACAACGAATTCCGATATAATGAGGATGATCACCTAATTCCCAATAACTTACTCTCACTCATCATCTATAAAACCATACAGATGTGAGAATCATACCTGGTAAATACATACCTTGGAGCAAGTGTCTAATTGGGAAATCAGTTTTCTTTTAACAGTACACAGTGAAACTGAAACATTGAAATGTTTCGTTGGGGTATCCTGGTATTCTTAGTAATGCATCTTCCATTATCAGATTCACAACTGTAACCGTATATTTCTTTGCCATCTCTCCAAATCCCTTTATATGACTTTAGTCATTACCTTCTGTACACCCTCTTAGGCTAAATGGTTTTCTTCCTTCCCTACCGTTCGGCACCAGTCTATGGTTTGGAAAAAGACTATCCAATAAGCATAATGGGTGTATTGTCCTAATCCTAGGAGCACTCGCAATGCGAGAGAAGGTGAAGATAAAAGACAACCGAATAAACCTTATTCCTATTTCTCCTGAACCAGAATCCATCCCCGAACTGGAACATGTTCCTTTCGAGTTCGTATATAACCATACGATGGAGTATCTAATAAACTGTGGATCTTCGTAGTGATACGGAGTGTCCTGGAGAAATACAAGGGTGATTTAGGATTGGCGAAGAAATACTTGGTTTGGTCACGAATAGCAGTCGCAATTTACTTTGCCCTCTTACTAATCCCTTTATATGTCTTTACTTAATACCTTCTGTACACCATCGTTATGCTAATTGGTTTTCTGCATTCCCCACCGTTCGGCACCAGCCTAAGGTTTGGAAGAAGACTATCCAATTTGCGTAATAGGTGTACTATCTCCTAAACCAAGGAGTACTCACAACCTGAGAGAAGGTAAAAGGAAAAGACAACTGAATAGTCCTATTCTTTTTCTCCAGAACCGGAAACCATCCTCGAATAAATTCCTTCGAGTTCGTATATAACCATACGATGGTTTTATCCAATGGAAGTGGACGTTCATAGTAATACGGGGTGTTCCGGAGAAAAGGGTAAAAGTAGGAGTGGCAATGAGGTATGCAACTCTGACAATCCAAAAGCCAGTGTTTAAGAAGGTTCGGTTAATTTTGGTCACTGAGTCATAGTCAGGGGTCAGGTCATGGTCGCTGCCAAAGAGAGAGAGAAAAGAAACACTCAGCGTGCACTCTAACCTAGATCAGAATGGTTACCAATTTATCTAATTTGGAAACCTCCCACTGTAACGTCAAATTCTCCTCCAAACCTGAAAGAAGAATTAGTCGGGATCACCCGAGAAGTAAACCAACTCATCAGTGGGAATCGGGATCCAACTATCATCGCATGATAACGTGACGGAATCCGCTCACGTTATCACACTCCAGAAGGTATGCGCATATCTGGCAAGTTTTAGTTTCTTTAGAAACTCCCGATGTGATTTTTGACCCCATGCTCTTATGACCTTGACGAAGGTCAACAAATCATAAGTCACATGTCAAGTTCTACCCGTCATTGTCCAGGTTAATTTGAACCCACCCGCACAAGCCCTTGATGAAGGTCAACAAGGCTATACGACTGTCCCAAATCAACGCATCTATCTATGCAGCAGAAAGGTAACAAGCAGCTACCATTCACTATGCCTTGACGAAGGTCAACAAACATAGCATGAATACTACGTGCTACCCGTCTGAAACGACAGAAGGCTACGAATGGTTTTTGGCGAAAAACCTTTAATTTAATGAACTTGATATCGTTGAAGGAACCGGATAGATTTTTATAAAAATATAGTGACGAAAACTTTTGCTAAAGAGGTCACTCCCGGTGAAGGGATCTCGGCTCTTTCCCCATAGAATGAGGTGCAGGATATTCCAACTGAATACCACGATGCAAAACAAGAGTAATCGGCTATAGTGAAGTTATTACCCTGACGCAAACTTCTGTCCAAGGGGTCACTCCCGGTGAAGGGATCTCGGCCCTTCCCTCGTCGACTGAGGTGCTGGATATTCATAACCGAATACCACTGTGCAAAACAAAAGAGAACATCCTTGCAATAACAGCTTTTTGAAAAATGTTCCAACAACATCAGAATAGGTTTGTTTAGCTTGTATTGATCCGAATCAACGCAGTCCCATCAATTGATCACACCAATAAAGAACGAAAATACGATGTACGTATATGCCATCCGCATTCGCCACTAGGTCCCGTCATCACCCATTAGGTTACTTAACTAACTACAGAGAGCGGACTGGACTAGCGCGGATGCAAAACATATACAGCATCTACTAGTATATATATCAATATATAATATTCGCTCAAGGCATGATAAAATGCAACATCACAGAAATGTAATAAGCATCACAGAACAATACAGATATCTGAGATCCCCGGGTTTCATAGAGCCGCTACTGAAACCCGACGTTCCCCTAGTCGTGTGGATAGCCTGTGCAATGAAATCCTAGACCCCTACGGGCGCGGCAAGTTACCCCCCAAAACCTGAAGCGAGGCAGCCCTCTTCAGCAACGTGAATGGACAACCCAGCACTTCACGGAATCCGGTAACTTGGGCACCCCTCCTCGGTCAACCTGTACCCCCTACGAGTGCGGCGAATAGCCCGCCAATTCTAGAGTAAAGGCCCCTCCGTCTCAATTCCATGAGATGCGAGCCCGTTGCCCTCTAGAACCCGGCTATCCGTGCACCCCACCTTGGGGTAATCCTAGTACAGAAAGTAAAATATACATACAACGGGTACATCGACCTCACCCGGTCGTGCCCCAAAAGAATAATATACAAACAGGCAGTGACGGCAGTCCACATGTCGGACGCTCGCCCCGCAATATCAAATGTACATAAAAATACCAAACTGTACTACCATTGCATCCAGGCTATCCACCACGACAATCCGCAACATCACAGCACAACACAGAACATCAACGTGAATGTCACGTTCGCAAATCCGTCTAAAAGGGCTATAGCAGTTAGACAGAATTTACCGATCAAATGACATTCACGGTCACAGATATAATGTAAATACCGTGAACTAACATGTTTAAAATTTTTGATCGACAGAATTTTCCGAAGTGGGCCCCAAGCACAACTGTAGCACGCAAAAACATCTGGGCCTAAAAAGAATATACCAGAAACCCTATTTCCATGTCAGTAAACCACTGTAGAAATTTGGTGCGGTTTGGCCACAAAACGGCGGCGGTTCCGCGGCCAAAATGTGGTTTTGGCCGCTGAACCGCCGCGTTACATTAATATCAGCCGACCAAATTTTCACAGAATGCATAAAAAACTCTGCACGTATTTTTCCAATATACCAAATAATTTTTAGAGCAAGGAAAAATTCGACAGAAAGTGCGACATGGGCTCATCGAGCTCCTTTTCGCACTGAAGCGTAAACTTCAGCCATCGGGCAAGAGTTACGTTAGAGAAAACTAGAATAGGTTAATAGCGTGGCTCTGATTCCATGTAAGTGCACGGCGGAGCCCCGGCCGTCAATCCGAGGCCGGAATGCGGAAACGATACTTTTTACAAAACTTTGTAAACCGGCACCACCGCGCACTAAAAACCTGGATCGGGCCATTAACATAGTCCTAGCAAACTAGAGAAGGGGTAGAGGGATATACCGAACGATCCGTGTCCTTCGGTCTTCTAGTTGTCGTCCCGATCTCCCCGTGAAATCTCCGGTCTTCATCTCCTCGTCGGAAGGGCACCACATCGCCGGGTTCTTTTACGGGCTTCCACCTCTGGACCGAGGCAACTCGGGCACGAAGTTGGCGAGCCGACGTGCCCAAGAATTGCTGTAGAATAGTGTAGTGCTCTTTTTCTCTAGGGGTTTAAAGAAGTTTCCATAAAGATGTGGAGGAAAAATCTATGGAGATGAGCTTTGGAATTTTGAAGCAAGCATAATGAGAATGAAAAATTTCCCACCCTAAAAGAATCAACCCCCACCACACTAGTGGCCGGCCCTTGTTTCATCCCCCAAAAAAAATGAAAGAGGAGAGAGAGTGGATCAATCTTATGAGAAAGAATGATGAGTGATCATGAGAGAATAAAATGATCATAACCAAAGTCCACACTCAACAACAATCACCACTCAAAAGTCAAACAATGATGATCTAATGAAGTCAATGGAGGTACAAGCATCATGAAGCAACAATATGCAAAGACCACCCTCCACAATGCTAATTTGCACAATTGCAAATAAGCCCTCCTCCACCATTTTTCAGCCAAGGAAAGATACAAAGGAAAATGGCCGAAACGGAATGCAAACTGGCAACTTCAGAAAACTGGTCCCGTAATAAATTACAGGAAAACCCCGTGACTGTATATACAAACCCGCATTTGTATTGCGACCGAATACAAATGCAATGAGATAAAATCTACACTGTACTATACTAGGATCCGGCTTAAACCAAACCCCGCTAGTATTAATCGTCCGATCATGATCCGTGCAACACCGCACGTACCTGATCGAACCCTGCCATATCTCCATACGGCCACTATAGCGTTTCGCCCGAAACTTGAGAAAACGGTCTGTTGGGGACTCTAAAGACTCGTTAATACTTTGGTTGTGGATTTAACCACTAGCATGTCAGAGGTATTAGCCATACGTAACGGGCAACCAGGTATTGACCAAAAGGGACGTCGATGAGCGAACTTATCCTGACACTCTACTGAGCCTGTCAGTGACAATATCCGTACAGTCTGGTCCGTTCGTCTATGAGCATCGCATGGCGGGCCTAGGGGGTTGGTAAAAGTCAGACCCCCTAAAGCGGTACAAGTCATGTCGGAGTGTAGCCCAGAACACCCTGAGATACTACTGGAATACCTACCAGTAAATCTCCTGCCTTGGCCAAGGACTTCATGTAATCGCTCTCCTAGACACAGCGCGACCTCACCCCCAATACCGGGAGAGACGAACCCCTGCAGATCCGCTCACTGCCTCCATATGGCTCGGGATTGTCCCCAACTAAAACCTGTTTGCACGTCTCCTATGATCGTGGTAGGGTAGTAATCAAAGTAAAGTGGGAACTCACACGAGACAAATGACGATCTCAGGTTGATGAACTAACCTGTACACATGTCACCAGGGAACTGCTATCTGACGTCAGGTATAAGACCAACTAGCATGTTCCCGGCGAGTTCTGTCCGGTGTACTCATAACCCAATGAGCACCTGTATACATCTAAGGTGAACCAACTGACACCAGTGGCTTGTGAGACCGGCCACCGCCCCTCGTCGGGGTCTCGACTGTATACACTTGTCTACTCTGGAGTATCGATGCCCTGTCTCGAAACTCCCACGACTAGGGACCTTTTAAGAATGTACTTATAGACTACCAGCTCCCACGTATATGATCGCCCTCATACTGCTGGCAGTCAAGCAAGAATCCTAAGGGCTCTATCAACGTGCAATAGTGACTTGTAAGGTCACCTAAAGCAGTACACGATGATAAAGATAAACCAGATAGCATACTATCATCTTGAGTAAGACTGTCCTACCGGGATAGGTCCTCCCTCAATCACTGCAATCACGTTCCTGTGATCCAATAATTGACTCTGAGGGCACTATCTCCAACAAGGATTCCTTCAACTTTATTACACAATGATATTTGGATCCCCATCCTACTGTGAGTATATGCTACTCCTCGGGAAATTTTCTCACTTAACGATCAATGGTATAAACCAAGTTGGGGTCTAGAAAGGGGTTAGCGGGGCTACGCTCACAGGAAAAGGAGGTTATTTAATTAAGGAACTTCGTGAAAGCGTCGTAAAACCTCCCTCGAAGTACCGACACCGGCCTGGCTGAACGGTTAAGCAAGTATTTTACGGTGAGACAATCCCGACTAATTTTTCTTTTATTGTTTGTGGAAGGATTCGAGAAACAGTGGGAGCCATCCTGTTTAGACAAGCTAAAAACCACTCTAAAGTTGCAAGAGCATCATGCTAAAGTGCTTCTTCTCTCTCTCCTAATTACAGCAACCAAACATCATGACGGGCCTTAAGTTACTATTAGATAAAAATATATTGACAGGGCCAAACTACAAAAATTGGTTCAGGAATGTCAAAATGGCAATCACTTATGATGAGTTAGGGTATCTCCTTACCACTAAGGCCCCCACCGTCCCAGGTCCAGAATCCAATGTCGCGGATAGGGAAATCCGTAAGACCTGGGAGATTGACTGCGAGAAGGCCAAGTGCCTCGTGCTTGCCTCCATGGACAATGAACATCAGAGGAGTCACGAGAATATGGATCTTGAATCCATATTTCTCCATACTAAGGAACTAAATGGACAGCAATCTCGTATCGCAAGATACGAGACTTCGAAGAAGCTGTTTCAAGTGAGTTTGGTCGTCGGATCTTCTGTCGGAGAACACGTCCTGAAAATGATTGGCTACATTGAGGAGCTCGTGGACCACGGGACCACGTTAGAGAATGAGCTGTATACTGACTTGATTCTCCAGTCCCTTCCTTCCACCTACGCCAAGTTTATCCTGAATTTCATCCTGCAAAGAAAAGAAGTTGAATTTTCAGAACTCCTCAACATGTTGAGGAGTGCAGAGGGCACCCTGCAGAAAGTCAGGGAAACACCCGCTTTGTTTGTTGGAGGAA
The DNA here is from genome assembly GCA_030015575.1 of Agapanthus africanus. Classification (NCBI taxonomy): domain Eukaryota; kingdom Viridiplantae; phylum Streptophyta; class Magnoliopsida; order Asparagales; family Amaryllidaceae; genus Agapanthus; species Agapanthus africanus. Next base: position 595,352,275 of record CM057341.1, read on the forward strand.
CTTCCTCTTCTAGGTCCAAGGCAAAAGCCAAAGGAAAGAAGAAGAAGGCCTCCACCAAACCAAGGGGCGGTGTTAGTAAGGTGGAAGCTAAGGGAAAAGCAAAGGTAGCGGGACAGACTGTGGGAAAGGAAGAATGCTTTTATTGTCATAAGAAAGGACACTGGAAGAAAGATTGCAGGGCTTGGAAGGCCAAAAGCCAGGACCCAAAGGAAGTTGTGGCTTCAGCTTCAGGTGTGTATGTTATTGAAAACTGTCTGTCAATCAACTCTACTTCCTAGGAATTGGATACCGGATCAGGATCTCATATCTGTAATTTTTTGCAGGCACTGAGAAGGCGTAGAGTTTTGAAGGCAGGTGATAAGACCCTCAGAGTTGCAAACGGAGCAAGCATGGATGCTGAGTCCGCGGGGGACTATCACTTAGGATTGACAGATGGACAAGGTTTGGTTTTGCGCAATTGTTATTTTGTACCTAATTTGACTTGTAATATCATATTTGTATCTTTAATGTCTAAACAAGGTTATGATTTTGCATTTGTAAGCAATGTTGTGAACATTCACCTTAATTATGTTTTTATTGGGTCGGGTACATTATGCAACGGAATATACGTATTAAACCAACTGCAGATTTTCAATATCCAGAATACACACAAAAGAAAGTCTCTAGAATTAAATTATGCTTTCGTATGGCATTGTAGACTGGGTCACATCAATGAAACAAGATTGACTAAATTTCATAAAGAGGGATATTTGGATCCATTCGAATATCACACTTTTACAACTTTTCAATCTTGTCTCATGGGAAAGATGACAAAGACTCCATTCACTGGACATGGAGTAAGAGCGAGCGAGCTCTTAGAACGCATACACAGCGATGTATGTGGTCCAATGTCTACACATGCGCGAAGTGGTTATTCATTCTTCATTACTTTTACGGATGATTTTTTAAGGTATGGACATGTCTTCTTAATGAAGCATAAATCTGAAGCCTTTGAAAAATTCCAGGAATACAAGAATGAAGTAGAAAAACAAACATGCAAGGGTATCAAGACACTGAGATTTGATCGAGGTAGTGAATACTTGAGTGCCGAGTTCCTGGATTACCTAAAAGAGAATAGAATTCTCTCTCAACTTACTCCTCCATACACACCACAACATAATGGTGTATCGGAGAGATGGAACCGAACCTTATTGGATATGGTACGTTCCATGATGAGTAACGCTGAGTTACCGCGATCTTTCTGGAGTTATGCACTAGAATCAGCTGCACATCTTTTGAACCGGGTTCCAACCAAATCAGTGTCTACCACACCATATCAGATGTGGAGTGGGAAGAAACCCTATCTTAAGCACATTAAGACATGGGGATGTCCAGCTTTTGTCAAAAAGCAGCATACAGACAAACTCGAGGCAGGCTTAGTACAGTGTAAGTTTGTGGTATATCCAAAGAACTCTATGGGATATTTCTTCTATTACGCAGAGGAGCAAAAATTATTTGTTTCTCGTCATGCCTGCTTCTTGGAAACTGAATTTTTAGAAAAACAGATAAGTGGGAGCGCAATAGAACTGGAAGAAAATTCCAGAACCATAAGCTATTACTAAAAGCTCAGTAGAACCAGAAGGTTCAAAAGAACAGGACATTCCCGCACCGCTCCGCAGAAGTAGTAGGCTTTCTCATCCACCTGAGAGATACTACGGTTTTCTCATAGACGGGGATAGAGCGGATTTCATCTTTGATAATGATGAGCCGACTAGCTTCCAGCAGGCCATTCAGAGCACTGACTCGGTAAAATGGCCGGATGCAATGCGGACCGAGATGGAGTCCATGTACACCAACAAAGTACGGACTTTGGACGTTGCTCCAGAAGGGGTAAAACCCGTAGGCTGCAAATGGATCTTAAAAAGGAAGATTGGTGTAGATGGACAGGTTGAGACCTATAAGGCTAGACTTGTTGCAAAGGGTTTTCGTCAAAGACCTGGTTTGGAATATGACGAATCCATTTCTGCAGTGGCTATGCTCAAATCCATTTAGATCTTTCTTGCTATTGCTGCCTTCCATGATTATGAGATTTGGCAGATGGACGTAAAAATCGCTTTTCTAAATGGTAATTTAGAGGAGTGTGTCAATATGGACGAGCCAGAGGGTTTCATTCAGAGTGGGAGCAGCGAGAAAGTGTGCAAGTTGCTTAAGTTCATTTATGGACTGAAGCAGGCATTGTGGAGTTGGAACATCTGTTTTGATGAGACGGTCAAAGAATTTGACTTTATCAAAAATCCAGATGAACCATGCATTTATAGTTAGATTGTAGCATGAACAGTTGTTTTCCTCGTCTTATACGTGGATGACATTCTCTTGATAGGAAATGACATTCCTATGCTACAATCTGTCAAAAGGTTCTTGTCACACAGGTTCTCTATGAAAGACCTGGGTGATGACTCTTACATTCTAGGGATCCGGATCTATCGTGATTGATCAAAAAGGATATTGGGACTCTCGCAGTCCAGGTACATCAACAACGTACTAAAAAGATTCGGTATGGAAGATTCCAAGTGCGGTAATTTACCGGCTTGTCATGAGATCACCCTCTCCTAAGAAATGTCTCCCAAGACTGATTTGGAATGGGATCGCATGTCTATTATACCCTACGCTTCTGCGGTAGACTCTATAATGTATGCGATGTTGTGTACCAGACCAGATGTAGCTTATGCACTGAGTGTGGTAAGCCGGTATCAGTCAAACCCTGGAGAGAAGCACTGGATAGCGGTAAAGAACATTATGAAGTACCTGAGAAGGACTAAGGATATGTTTTTGGTTTACAGAGGAAAAGACCTCCATATCCAGGCCTTTGCTGAAACCACCTTCCAGAGTGAAAAGGATGACTCCAAATCCATGTCGGGTTATGTCTTTATCCTCAATGGAGGGGCGGTCTGATGGAAGAGTTCCAAACTGGAAACCGTTGCTGACTCGACGATGGAAGCGGAGTACATCGCAGCTTCTGATGCCGCAAAAGAAGCAGTCTGGATGAGGAAGTTATTAACAGAACTTCAGGTGGTTCCGTCCATTGTTGATCCAATACCTCTGTATTATGACAACAACGGGGCTATAGCTTTAGCGAAGGAACCCAGGTCCCATCAGAAGTCCAGACAAATCTTGAGGCGGTATCACCTAATCAGGGAGATCGTAGATCGCCGGGAGATCGAGGTTCGGAGGGTTTCTTCAGAAGATAATACTGCAGATCCATTCACAAAGGCCATTCCTCAGACGCTGTTCGAGAGGGTATTCGAGATGATAGGTCTGCGATATGCCAGCACATGGCCTTAGTGCAAGTGGGAGATTGTTAGTGTGATATGCCCTATAGGCAATTATTGTATAGTACTAGTTTGTATATTACATTTTGGAAGCTTGGGATATATACGCGGATTATAACCGTCTTGCTCAATATGGTAGTATGCTTCTTGGTTTGTATCTATCTTAATATGTATATATGTTTCTTTTAACGTATCGCTAATACATATTGATAGAGCCTTTCGGATCTTTGCTTGACTACCAGCGTTGTGATGGCAGTCACACTTATGGGGGTTCGGTAGTCTACAAGCACATCCTTATACAGGTCCCTAGTCGTAGGATTATCGAGACAGGGCATCGATACTCCAGAGTAGACTAGTGTGTATGCTTCTCATCCTAGCTGGGGAGATGGTCAGTCCAACAGCCATCAGTTCATCATACTGGAGATAGTATGCAGGTGCTCATTAGGTTATGAGTACACTGGACAGGACTCGTCGGGAACTGTTGGTTGGTACTATACCTATCGTCAGTTAACAGTTCCCAGGTGACATGAGTACAGCTTAGTCCGTTGACTTGACACTGTCACTTCGCCTCGAGTGTGTTCCCACTGTTCTTAAAATACTACCCTTCCACTGTTAGTGTGATATGCCCTAGAGGCCATTATTGTATAGTACTGGTTTGTATATTACATTTTGGAAGCTTGGGATACATACACGGAGTGACATTCTTGCTCAATATAGTAGTATGCTACTTGGTTTGTGTCTATCTTAATATGTGTATGTGTTTCTTTTTAACATATCGGAAATACATATTGATAGAGCCCTAAGGATCTTTTATTTGACTACCAGCGTTGTGATTACAGTCACACTAGTGGGGGCTGGGTAGTCTACAAGCTGTTAGTGTATATGCCCTAGAGGCCATTACTGTATCATACTAGTTTGTATATTACTTAATGGATGCTTGGGATATTCACCTTGTATATACAATCTTGCTCAAAATAGTAGTATGCTACTTGGTTTGTTTCTACTTCAATGTGTACATGTGTTTATATTTTGTATATCGCCTATACACATTAGTGGAGCCCTTAGGATCTTTGCTTGATTACCAGCGATGTGATGGCCGTCACACTAGTGGGGCTGGGTAATCTATAAGCACATCCTTATGCAGGTCCCTGGTCGCAGGACTATCGAGACAGGGCATCGATACTCCGGAGTAGACCAGCGCATGCGCTTCTCATCCCAGTGTGGGAGACGGTCTGTCCCACAGCCGTCAGTACGTCGTACTTGAGATAGTATGCGGGTGCTCGTTAGGTTACGGGTACACTGAATAGGACTCGTCGGGAACTGACTAGTTGGTATTATACCTATCGTCAGTTATCAGTTCCCAGGTGACATGAGTACAGCTTAGTCCGCTGACTTGACACTGTCACTTCACCTCGAGTGTGTTCCCACTGTATTTTGATCACTACCCTACCACGGCTCAAAGGAGTCGTGCAAACAGGTAGTGGTTGGGTGCAGTCCCGAAGCACTTGGAGGCAGTGACGGTTAGACAGGATTCGTCTCTCCCGGTATTGGGGGTTGACATCGCGCTGTGTCTAGGAGAGCCATTACACGAGTAGTCCCTGGCCAGGGCAAATGAGATATACTGGTAGGTTTCCAGTGTTATCTCAGGGTGTTTTGGGCTTCGCTCCGGCACGACTTGTACCGCTATTGGGGGACTGACGTTTACCGCCCCCTAGGCCCGCCATGCGATGTATCAGACGAACAGACCGGACTGTACGGAGAATGTCACACTCAGGCTCAGTAGGAGTTCAGATGGGTTTCGCTTCGTCGGTCTTCTTGTCGGCATTACCTGGGGACCGTTACGCACAGCTAGTGCCGCTTGCGGTCTGTGGTTAAACCCACTGCCAGCGTAGTGTCGAGTCTTTAGAGTCCCACACAGAAAGCTTTTCGCCTTTAGGTAAAAGAGTAGAGGTCGCATGGTATTGCGACAGGTCGCATGGTTTTGCGACAGGGTTCGGTCACATCCGTGCACTTGTGCGCGTACAGTGTCCGGACAGTTTACACTAGCGGGCTTTGGTTTAAGCCAGATCCTAGTGTACCTTATGGGATTGGATTTATCCAGTTTGCATTCGTGTTCCTCGGAACGCGGATGCGGGTGTGTATGCACAGTTGACAGGGAGGCAGAGGCTGCGGATTCTCATTAGGGTTGTTGACAGTTGACCGTTGACTATTTGACTTTTTGCTCAACCCTAATGAGAATATGATATGTGATTAACTATTATATTAATTAAGTATTATGGTGACATGGTTGTTGACTTTTGTTGACTTTGTTGACTTTTGTTGACTTGTTGACTTTGTTGACCGGTTGACTAGGCTTGACTAGTTGACCATCATGATAACCATAGCCATCATTTCATGGCAAAGACTTTTGTTTACTTGCTCATTTGTGTAAAATGAGTGCATGAAATGATATGGTTATGGTTGCTTCAAACCATCACATAAGACTTTTTTAGTATGATGAGTTATGATGACTTTGGATTATGAGAGGGTGAAAGACAAAAGAGAGCCTCAATTGTTTCTTTCTCATTCTCTCTCTTGTTCTTGAGCTCTCCTCTTGCTCTCACCCTCAACCTCTTCCTCCCTCTCTTGATTCTATGGTTCTCTTGTCTCATGAGTTGAGAATCAAGAACCATAGATAAAATCCCATTCTATTTCTTCTCTACTCATTCTAGTTCACTAGGTTTAGCAAACCAAGTGAACTAGTTTCTTCAAAGAACGAAGAAGGAGCTAAAGGTTGGAGCTTTCAGGTGGATCTATCTTCGGCGTACGCAGACGACGAGAAGAAGCCATCGGACCACCATCGGAGCTTTGAAGACGAAGGAGTTCAAGACAAGCAAGGTATAACCCCCTAACCGAGTAGCTAGAAACTCATAGTTAGGTTGTTAGATAGATGTTTAACCAAGATCCGGGTTATAGGTCCATGTTACCACCTCCGTAAAATTGTTTTTTACCAAATTCCGCATTCCCGAAAGTACCGGGAGAGGTAGCATGGACTTACAGTGGTATCAGAGCCTAGTTAAACTCTATCTAACATGTTAGCAAGTAACTAGAAGATCGATCAAAGAAAAAGTCCCGAAAACAAAACCCCAAAAATTCGAGTTTCTGTCGATTTTTCTACTGTTCAAAAGCTGATTATTTTCACACCTAAAATCGGCTCAGGCTTTTCTGTGAACACCCACCAAATTTGGTCCCACGATCGAGTCAAAGCGCCGCGGATCCGCGGCGGGAGCACGCTCCCGCCGAGGATCCACCGCCGAGTTGACTCGGCCGTGGTCCCTTTTTGGTGCAGTGTTCTTCTGGGGGTATTTTGGGATTTTTGGAATATATATTTTCTGCCCAGATTTTCCAGAACGAAAATTTTATTTTGGGGTCCCGAAAATCCGTATTTTTGATCGAACTTCTAAAAGACTTAAGCTAACGGGTTTTCTGTAATGTGATATTTGTATTGAACGTCTACTAATCGCTATATGTCGATTAGTGGGGGTTATACAAATCTGTGATCTGTAATGTTGCTGGAATGTGTATATGAATATGTTGGATTGTCGCGGGTGAATAGCCGGGGGTTGTGAGACGAGAGTTTTCTTTTCTTTCAATTCATGTAAATTTGTAAATTGATGTAATAATTATTTGTATGGCCGCACAACCGGGTCGGGGTTGTAGCCGTCATTGTATAATTTCTTTTTACTGTTTTTGCTCCTAGGATAGACCCATGGAGGGGGTGCACAAACTACCGGGTATGCCGAAGTGTCGAGTGGCCTACTCATGGAGATGAGGGAGGTTGCTACGCTTCGGGTACTTGGCGGGTAGTTTGCCGCACCCGTAGGGGTCTTGGGTGGGGTTTTGGCTATTCACCGCGACCGTGTAATCTGTTTTTGTTACAGGCTCGTGCAAATTACAGATTCCTAGTATATCCAATGTATTCATCTGTGATCTGAAATGTTTATCATTGCAGTATATCTATATATGATATTATTTAGGCGTTGCTTATGTTTTACAGACGCGCTAGCCCAGCCCCCGCTCTGTCGTTAGTTAAGTAACCTAACGGGTAATGACGGGGCCCCGTGGCGAATGCGAATGGCATAAGCGTACGTCATATTTTGGTTGTTTTCTGCAATGGTAGGATTAAATGATGGGACGCATTAAAAGAACTAATGCAAGAATATCACGCATTAAAAGAACTAATGCAAGATAATAAACCAAGTTAAAGTCGTTGGAACACTTTCGAAAAACCACTCGGTTCTTTTCAAAACAACTTTTAAATGCGGAGCTTGAGCCACTCCTTTTAAAAGCTATCTCGTTCCATCGACCAAATCAAGTTCACTACGTTCACGGTTTTGCCAAAACCATTCGTAGCCCTCCGTCGTTTCGTATGAATATTCAATAGTATTCAAGCTGTGTTTGTTGACCTTCGTCAAGGCATAGTGATTGGTAGCTATTGGGTATTCATATGTAGCATAGATAGATGCGTTGGTTTGGAACATTCGCATTACCTTGTTGACCTTCGTCAAGGGTATATACGGGTGGATTCAAATTAACCTGGATAATGACGGGCAGAACTTGACATGTGACTTATGATTTGTTGACCTTCGTCAAGGTCATAAGAGCATGGGGCAAAAATCCACATCGGGAGTTTCATAAGTACTGAAACTTGCTAGATTTGCATACCATTTGGAGTGTGATGATTCTGGTAGGATTCCTTCAGTTTCGTCACGCAATGATATTTGGATCCCGATCCTACTGTGAGTATATGCTACTCCTCGGGAAATTTCTCACTTAACGATCAATGCTATAAACCTAGTAGGTGCCTAGAAAGGTGTTAGCGGGGCTACGCCCCCAGGGAAAAGTGGTTCTTTAATTAAGGAACTTCGCGAAAGCGTTGGAAAACCTCCCTCGAAGTACCGACACCGGCCTGGCTGAACGGTTAAGCAAGTATTGTACGGTGGGATTGATCCTGACTAATTCTTCCTTTATGGTTTGAGGAGGGATTCGAGAAACAGTGGGAGCCATCCTGTTTAGACAAACTAAAAACCACTCTAAACTTGCAAGAGCATCATGCTGAGTGTTTCTTCTTCTCTCTCCTAATTGCAGCGACCAATCAACATGACTGGACTTAAGTTACTCCTAGATAAAAACAAACTGACAGGGCCAAACTACAAAGATTGGCTCAGGAATGTCAAGATAGCAATCACTTACGACAAGCTGGGGTATCTTCTTACCACCAAAGCTCCCCCTGTCCCTGGTCCAACTTCCAGCGTCGCGGATAAGGAAATCCGTAAGACTTGGGAGATTGATAGCGCGAAGGCCAAATGCCTCCTGCTTGCCTCGATGGACAACGAACATCAGAGGAGGCATGAGAATATGGACATGGAATCCATATTGCTTCATACAAAAGAACTGTATGGAGAGCAATCTCGTATCGCAAGATACGAAGCGTCGAAAAAGTTATTTTCGACAAGAATGGCCGTCGGATCATCAGTAGCCGAGCACGTGCTAAAGATGATCGGCTACATTGAGGAGCTCGCTGACCTAGGGATCACATTGGAGAGTGAGCTATATACGGATATAGTTCTCCAGTCCCTTCCTTCCACTTACGCCCAGTTTATACTGAACTTCAACTTACAAGATAAAGAGGTTGAACTTTCAGAGCTCCTCAACATGCTGAGGAGCGCAGAGGGCACCCTACAGAAAGGTAGGGATACATCCACTTTGTTTGTAGGAGGATCATCTTCTTCTAGGTCCAAGGCGAAAGCCAAGGGAAAGAAGAAGAAAGCCCCCGCCAAACCAAGGGGCGGTGTTAGTAAAGTGGATACGAAGGGAAAAGCAAAAGCAACAAAGATAGCGGGGAAGCTTGTGGATAAGGAAGAATGCTTCTATTGTCATAAGAAAGGACACTGGAAGAATGATTGCAGGGCCTGGAAGGCCAGAACACAGGAATTGAAGCAGGTTGCAGCTTCAGCTTCAGGTGTGTATGTTATTGAAAACTGTCTTTCAATAAACTCTACTTCCTGGGTATTGGATACCGGATCAGGATCTCATATCTGTAATTCTTTGCAGGCGTTGAGAAACCGTAGGGTTTTGAAGGCAGGTGACATGACCCTCAGAGTTGCGAACGGAGCTAGCATGGATGCTAAAGCCGTGGGGGACTATCACCTGGGAATGTCAGATGGACATGTTTTGGTTTTGCGTAATTGCTTTTTTGTACCCAACGCAACTTGTAATATCATTTCTGTATCTTTAGTTTCTAAAGAAGGTTATGAATTTGCGTTTGTAAGTAATGTTGTAAACATTCACCTTAATCAAGTTTTGATTGGGTCAGGTACATTGAGTAATGGTATATACGTGTTAAACCAACCACAGATTTTCAACGTCCAGAATACACACAAAAGAAAGTCTCCGGATATGAATCAGACTTTCTTATGGCATTGTAGATTGGGTCACATCAATGAGAGAAGGTTGACTAAGTTACATACAGAAGGATATTTGAATGCGTTCGAATATCAATCATATGCCACTTGTCAATCTTGTCTCAAAGGAAAGATGACAAAGACTCCGTTTACTGGACAAGGAGTAAGAGCGAGCGAGCTCTTGGGACTCGTACACAGTGACGTGTGCGGTCCAATGTCTACACATGCCCGAAGCGGACATTCTTACTTCATTACTTTTACGGATGACTTCTCAAGGTACGGTTATGTCTTCTTGATGAAACATATGTCCGAAGCCTTTGGAAAATTCCAGGAGTATAAGAATGAAGTAGAGAAACAGACCGGCAAAAGTATTAAGATTCTAAGATCGGATCGAGGTGGAGCATACTTAAGTGCCGAATTCCTGAATTACTTAAAAGAGAATGGTATTCTCTCTCAGCTTACTCCTCCATACACTCCGCAACATAACGGTGTATCGGAGAGACGGAACCGAACCCTATTGGATATGGTTCGGTCCATGATGAGTAACGCTGAGTTACCGCGATCATTCTGGGGATATGCACTGGAAGCAGCTGCATATCTCTTGAACAAGGCTCCCACCAAGACTGTGCCTACCACCCCATATGAGATGTGGACTGGGAAGAAACCCTGTCTTAAGTATCTTAAGGTATGGGGATGTCCAGCTTTTGTAAAAAAGCAGCATGCGGACAAGCTTGAGGCACGTTCAGTACAGTGTAAGTTTGTGGGATACCCAAGGAACTCCACGGGGTATCTTTTCTATTCCGCTGAGGAACAAAAGGTTTTTGTTTCTCAGCATGCCCGCTTCTTGGAAACTGAGTTTTTGGAAACCCAGATAAGTGGGAGCACAATAGAACTGGAAGAAGTTCCAGAACCACAGACTGTTACTGAAAGCTTAGTGGAACCAGAGGGTTCAACAGAACAGGACATTCCTACGCCGCTCCGCAGGAGTAGTAGGCAGACTCATCCGCCCGAGAGATACTACGGTTTTCTCATAGACGGGGATAGAGAGGATTGCATCATAGATTATGATGAGCCTACTAGCTTCCAGCAGGCCGTTCAGAGCGTTGACTCAGTAAAATGGCTGGATGCAATGCGGACCGAAATGGAGTCCATGTACACCAACAAGGTATGGACGTTGGACATTGCTCCAGACGTGGTAAAACCCGTAGGATGCAAGTGGATCTTCAAAAGGAAGATTGGTGTAGATGGGCAGGTTGAGACCTATAAAGCTAGGCTGGTAGCAAAGGGTTTCCGTCAAAGACCTGGCTTGGACTATGACGAAACCTTTTCTCCAGTAGCCATGCTGAAATCCATTCGGATCCTTCTTGCCATTGCTGCCTTCCACGATTATGAGATCTGGCAAATGGACGTAAAGACCGCTTTTCTAAATGGAAATTTAGAGGAGTGTGTCTATATGGACCAACCAGAGGGTTTCATTCAGAGTGGGAGCAGCGGAAAGGTGTGCAAGTTGCTTAAGTCCGTCTATGGACTAAAGCAGGCATCGCGGAGTTGGAACATCTGCTTTGATGAGACGGTCAAAGAATTTGGCTTTATCAAAAATCCAGATGAACCATGCATCTATAGTAGATTTGTAGCGAGAACTGTAGTATTCCTCGTTTTATACGTGGATGACATTCTCTTAATAGGAAATGACATTCCTATGCTACAATCTGTCAAGGGGTTCTTGTCACACAGGCTCTCCATGAAAGACCTGGGTGATGCCTCATACATTCTGGGTATCCGGATCTACCGTGACAGATCCAAGAGGATATTAGGACTTTCTCAGTCCAGGTACATCGACACCGTGCTGAAAAGATTCAGTATGGAAGATTCCAAGCGCGGTAACCTACCGGCTTGTCACGGGATCACCCTCTCTAAAGAGATGTCTCCCAAGACTGATTTGGAGAGGGATCGCATGTCTATTATACCCTACGCTTCTGCGGTAGGCTCTATAATGTATGCGATGTTGTGTACCAGACCGGATGTAGCTTATGCACTGAGTGTGGTAAGCCGGTATCAGTCAAACCCTGGGGAGAAACACTGGATAGCGGTAAAGAACATTCTCAAGTACCTGAGAAGGACTAAGAAGATGTTCTTAGTGTATGGCGGAAAAGACCTCCAGATCGAGGCCTTTGCTGACTCCAGCTTCCAGAGTGACAAGGATGATTCCAAGTCCATGTCGGGTTTTGTCTTTACCCTCAATGGAGGGGCGGTGTGTTGGAAGAGTTCCAAACAAGAAACCGTTGCAGACTCGACGATGGAAGCGGAATACATCGCTGCATCTGATGCCGCAAAAGAAGCTGTCTGGATGAGGAAGTTCTTGAAAGAACTTCAGGTGGTTCCGTCCATTGTTGATCCAATACCTCTGTATTGCGACAACAACGGGGCTATAGCTTTAGCGAAGGAACCCAGGTCCCATCAGAGATCCAGGCACATCTTGAGGCGGTATCACCTGATCAGGGAGATCGTGGATCGCCAGGAGATCGAGGTTCGGAGAGTCGCTTCAGAAGATAACACTGCAGATCCATTCACCAAGGCCCTGCCCCAGACTCAGTTCGAGCGGCTGATCGAGATGATAGGTCTTCGATACGCCAGTACATGGCCTTAGTGCAAGTGGGAGATTGTTAGTGTATATGCCCTAGAGGCCATTACTGTATCATACTAGTTTGTATATTACTTAATGGATGCTTGGGATATTCACCTTGTATATACAATCTTGCTCAAAATAGTAGTATGCTACTTGGTTTGTTTCTACTTCAATGTGTACATGTGTTTATATTTTGTATATCGCCTATACACATTAGTGGAGCCCTTAGGATCTTTGCTTGATTACCAACGATGTGATGGCCGTCACACTAGTGGGGCTGGGTAATCTATAAGCACATCCTTATGCAGGTCCCTGGTCGCAGGACTATCGAGACAGGGCATCGATACTCCGGAGTAGACCAGCGCATGCGCTTCTCATCCCAGTGTGGGAGACGGTCTGTCCCACAGCCGTCAGTACGTCGTACTTGAGATAGTATGCGAGTGCTCGTTAGGTTACGGGTACACTGAACAGGACTCGTCGGGAACTGACTAGTTGGTATTATACCTATCGTCAGTTATCAGTTCCCAGGTGACATGAGTACAGCTTAGTCCGCTGACTTGACACTGTCACTTCACCTCGAGTGTGTTCCCACTGTATTTTGATCACTACCCTACCACGGCTCAAAGGAGTCGTGCAAACAGGTAGTGGTTGGGTGCAGTCCCGAAGCACTTGGAGGCAGTGACGGTTAGACAGGATTCGTCTCTCCCGGTATTGGGGGTTGACATCGCGCTGTGTCTAGGAGAGCCATTACACGAGTAGTCCCTGGCCAGGGCAAACGAGATATACTGGTAGGTTTCCAGTGTTATCTCAGGGTGTTTTGGGCTTCGCTCCGGCACGACTTGTACCGCTATTGGGGGACTGACGTTTACCGCCCCCTAGGCCCGCCATGCGATGTATCAGACGAACAGACCGGACTGTACGGAGAATGTCACACTCAGGCTCAGTAGGAGTTCAGATGGGTTTCGCCTCGTCGGTCTTCTTGTCGGCATTACCTGGGGACCGTTACGCACAGCTAGTGCCGCTTGCGGTCTGTGGTTAAACCCACTGCCAGCGTAGTGTCGAGTCTTTAGAGTCCCACACAGAAAGCTTTTCGCCTTTAGGCAAAAGAGTAGAGGTCGCATGGTATTGCGACAGGTCGCATGGTTTTGCGACAGGGTTCGGTCACATCCGTGCACTTGTGCGCGTACAGTGTCCGGACAGTTTACACTGGCGGGCTTTGGTTTAAGCCAGATCCTAGTGTACCTTATGGGATTGGATTTATCCAGTTTGCATTCGTGTTCCTCGGAACGCGGATGCGGGTGTGTATGCACAGTTGACAGGGAGGCAGAAGCAGCGGATTCTCATTAGGGTTGTTGACAGTTGACCGTTGACTATTTGACTTTTCGCTCAACCCTAATGAGAATATGATATGTGATTAACTATTATATTAATTAAGTATTATGGTGACATGGTTGTTGACTTTTGTTGACTTTGTTGACTTTTGTTGACTTGTTGACTTTGTTGACCGGTGGACTAGGCTTGACTAGTTGACCATCATGATAACCATAGCCATCATTTCACGGCAAAGACTTTTGTTTACTTGCTCATTTGTGTAAAATGAGTGCATGAAATGATATGGTTATGGTTGCTTCAAACCATCACATAAGACTTTTTTAGTATGATGAGTTATGATGACTTTGGATTATGAGAGGGTGAAAGACAAAAGAGAGCCTCAATTCTTTCTTGCTCATTCTCTCTCTTGTTCTTGAGCTCTCCTCTTGCTCTCACCCTCAACCTCTTCCTCTCTCTCTTGATTCTATGGTTCTCTTGTCTCATGAGTTGAGAATCAAGAACCATAGATAAATCCCATTCTATTTCTTCTCTACTCATTCTAGTTCACTAGGTTTAGCAAACCAAGTGAACTAGTTTCTTCAAAGAACGAAGAAGGAGCTAATGGTTGGAGCTTTCAGGTGGATCTATCTTCGGCGTACGGAGACGACGAGAAGAAGCCATCGGACCACCATCGGAGCTTTGAAGACGAAGGAGTTCAAGACAAGCAAGGTATAACCCCCTAACCGAGTAGCTAGAAACTCATAGTTAGGTTGTTAGATAGATGTTTAACCAAGATCCGGGTTATAGGTCCATGTTACCACCTCCGTAAAATTGTTTTTTACCAAATTCCGCATTCCCGAAAGTACCAGGAGAGGTAGCATGGACTTACACAAGCACATCCTTATACTGGTCCCTGGTCGTAGGATTATCGAGACAGGGCATCGATACTCCAGAGTAGACTAGTATATACGCTTCTCATCCCAGGAGGGGAGATGGTCTGTCCCACGGCCATCAGCACGTCGTACTGGAGATAGTATGCAGGTGCTCGTTAGGTAACGAGTATACTGGACAGGACTCGCTGGGAACTGTTGGTTGGTATTATACGTATCGTCAGTTATCAGTTCCTAGGTGACATGAGTACAGCTTAGTCCGTTGACTTGACACTGTCACTTCGCCTCGAGTGTGTTCCCACTGTTCTTAGATTGCTACCCTACCATGGCTCTATTGAGTCGTGCAAACAGGTAGTAGTTGGGTGCATTCTCGAAGCACTTGGAGGCAGTGACGATTAGACAAGATTCGTCTCTCCCGGTATTGGGAGTTGATATCACGCTGTGTCTAGGAGAGCCATTACAGAACGTCCCTAGCCAGGGCAAGCGAGATTTACTGGTAGTTTTTCTAGTAGTTTCTCAGGGTGTTCTGGGCTACACTCCGACACGACTTGTACCGCTATTAGGGGACTGACGTTTACTGCCCCCCTAGGCCCGACATACGATACTCTTAGACGAACAGACCAGACTGTACGAAGATTGTCACATATAGACTATGTAGGAGTTTGGATGAGTTATGCTCATCGGCTTTCTTATCGAAAATACCTGGGGACCGTTACGTACAGCTAGTACCGTTTGCGGCCTTTTGTTAAACCCACTGCCAGCGTAGAGTCGAGTCTTTAGAGTCCCGCACGGAGCGTTTCCCTGCATCGGGCAAAATGTGTAGATATCATATGGTTTTACGAAAGGGTTCGATCACGTGCGTACACTCGTGCACGCACGATGAGTCGGACGGACAATACTAGCGGGCTTTTGTTTAAGCTGGATCCTAGTATTGTACTGATGGATTTTCTTCGTCTTCGGTATTCGTATTTTTCGGAATACGAATGCAGGTACGTATGTACGGACGAGGGGCGTTTTTGTAATTTATTCAAAGATGCTTCTAGAAGATGATGTTTCATATATATATTTTTCTTTTTGGATTAAATGATTTATGCATTATGACATGGTAGAAATGAGGTGGAAATTGCATGATATTTGGCATGGCTAAATGTGACAAATGGTGGATTTTGAAGCCATGACTCATTTGGTTGTAAATTGAACCCTAATGACTTTATTCATTTAATTTATTAGATGAAAAATAGAAAGTGTTCTGTTTAGAACCATAAGTGAGCTACACTCTCTCTCATACATTCTCTTCACAAGCTTTTTCTAAAATATCTTCTTCCTCAAACCTTAGGATACTCATGTGTTGAGTTACCTAAGAAGAAATAGAAAGACTCTTAAATCCATCTACACCATCTACACAACCTAGATCATATAGATTAGTAATCTACTTGATCTAGTTTCTCTGGTTTAGAAGATAAGCTTGGTGCACAAACGTTCGGGTGGATCATCTAGGATTCGAGCAAGCCGACGAGGAGAAGACATCCGTACCACTTCGAGGGGTTCGTGCAGGTGAGGAGGACAGCGAGATAAGGAGAAGAAGGACCAGGTTTCTTGAGGTATAATTTCTGTACTTAGTTTATACTTCTTCTGCTTTTGCTAGATACGGTTTAGATTACGATCATGGCTTACAGTCGATGTTATGATGCTAAAATTATCGTTTTTACACCTTCCGCCTCCCCGCGATTCCGCGGGGTGGATAGCATCGACTTACAGTGGTATCATAGCCAACTAAACCTAATCTAGCAGATTAGCAAGTAGTAGAATTTCGATCGTCGGAGAAACCGGAAAACTAAATACCAAACACCCCAGTTTCTGTCATTTTTCAAAACTGTCTGTAAAATCATTTCAGTATCATGAAAAATGCATGCAGGATTTTCGAAGATGACACAAGAAATTCGAGCCTATGAATCGCCAAGACAGCCGCGGATCCGCCGCAGAATCGTCTTTCTGCGGCGGAACAACGGCCGAGTCGTCGCCGATTCAATTCGTATTTATTCTATTATATCTTATTTTTGGTATTATGATTTCTGGAATATTTGGTTTCTACCCAGTATGTTTCTGAGCCGGTTTGCATTTAGGGTAGATACGGAAAATATGTTTCGATCGAATTCCTATTGTACTTAGCTAATTGGTTCTTCTGTAATGTAATATGTGTTTTAAACGTCGACTAATTGCTATACGTCGGTTAGTTGAGGTTGCACATATCTGATGGTTTTTGTATATAAACATTTTCTCATTGTCGATGATGAATAGCCGGGGATGTGAGATGAGCGTTTTTTATCATTCATTCGTGTAAATTGTAAAATTGATGAAATATTATTTTGCGGGGTACATCCGGGTTGAGGTTGTAGCCACCGTTGTATTATTTTCTTTTTACTGTTTTCTGCTCCTAGGATAGACCCAAGGTGGGGTATACAAACTACCGGGTTCATTGAAGTGCCGAGTGGCCTACTCACTTTGTTGAGGGAGGCTGCTTCACTTCAGGAATTTGGCGGGTAGTTTGCCGTACCCGTAGGGGTCTGCGGTAGGGTTTGGCTATTCATCGCGACCGTGGGATCCGTTTTTCGTTGCAGGCTTAAACGAAACACGGCATTCCTAGCATATCTGAAATGTTTATCTATGACAGGAATGTTTATTATTACATGAGATGATTGTAAAATATCTATATATGGTATATAGTAGGCGTCACTTATGTTTTACATCCGTACTAGCCCAGCCCCCGCTCGGTCGTTAGTTAAGCAACCTAACGGGTGATGATGGGGCTGTTGAAGTCAAAATTTGCACCCCGGTTGACCAAGTCAAGGCCAATCCCAAGCCAGGTGGGCCCAAGCCTAAGCAAGTGGGCCAATGCCCAGGTCGAGCCCGAACATGAAGCGTCCGACCTTCCGCCATACCAAAATAAAAAAATCATGTAACAAATAATTTTGATGTAATTTTTGTGCATGAATGTATGCAAAATGGGCATAAAGCCAATTTTTTGTGAGCCCATGGCTTATGTGCAAAAAGAAATGGCACATGAGCCATGGGATGGGCAAAATGCCATTTTGTAAAGATCAAGGGGCTGTATGTAAATATGTAAGCCTATAAGAGGCAACATGATGAAAATATCTAAGATACTTTTTCATTCCTCAAAAAAACTAGGGTTCTTTGTGCCTCCTGCTCCTTCTCCAAGGTTCTAAACCTTCTCATTTATTTTGAATTAAATCAAGAGTTTTACTCTTTCTGTTCCAAAACTAAGTAGTTTTCCACCACAAAACTCATAAAGGGGAACTCAGATCTCCCATCAGATCTCAAAAAGTAGAGATTTTTAAAATCTCCAACTTCTTGATCTTCAAGATCCGGCCAAAAAAGGAAGAAGAAGGAGACCCATCTCCAGAAACCCCACTTTGGGGAAGAACTAGGGCTCAATGGGAGAAGCTCGTCATCAACTTCAAAACATCCTAGGAGTTTAACTCCTCATATATATATATATATAGACACACACACACACACACACACACACGCACACACACACACAGAATAATAAGTGCTCCTTTCTGGGAGTACAACTCCCATTGCAGGGACCAAGCCCCTTTTGCTGCTCGAGCGCCCATGTGGTGACACGTGGCGCGCCAGCGTTCTTGCTCTCCGAGCGCTAGCGCCCACGTGCTGACACGTGGTGTGCTAGCGCTCAAAACGCTAGCGCTCTTGTGCTCAGAGTGCTAGCGCCCAAAGCGCTAGCGCCCGAGTGCCCACGTGCTGACATATGGTGCGCTAGCTCTCTTACGCTCAGAGCGCTAGTGCCCAAAGCGTAGCGCCCGAGCACCTACGTGCTGACACGTGGTGCACTTGCGCTCTTGCGCTCAGAGCGCTAGCGCCCGAGCGCCCACGTGGTTACACGTGGCGCGCTAGCGCTCAAAGCGCTAGCGCTCTTGCGCTCAGAGCGCTAGCGCCCAAAGCGCGAGCGCTCAAAGAGCGAGCACTCTTACGCTTAAAGCGCTGGCGCTGGCCCCACGCATCCTTTGGATGCCTTTTACCCCTTATATATATATATATATAGACACATACACACATATATGTATACATATATAAACACACACATACTCTACAACACTATCCCCCTAAAATTTTTTTGGCTCGGGGCGCTGCCCCGCACCCCGCAAGGGGGCTGCTAGCCCCATTGACCCCCAGCCCGCCATCCGGGTGGCAGGACCCCCGTAAAAACTCTACGGGGCCCCCGATATATCCAAGCCCCCACTAAAACAAAACACACGTACACTGCATATTGAGTTCGCATGATCAGTTTAACCCGTCAATCGGAGGTTCCCTCGCTCCAAAGGCGAGGGGTAATTAACGACAGCTTTATCCGTGGCTACCGGAGATTCGGATCCCCACAATCATTAAACCCCCGCCTACCCTAGGCAGGGGAAATCTGTAGTAATCCTGACAAGCGCGCGCGTATTCCCATTTCAATGGGGTGACGAAAAACACCCTACAGATTCTGACACGCCCGGTGTGACCAGTCTCTCCTCCCATATTTCGGGTTAAACGTTCATGCGAGCTCAATCAATATACTTGTCTATATTTATACTAAAATAATGCTCTTTCATGCAGGTTTTCAAGCAATCACCTTTCCACAATGTCTCCAAAGATGAACTCAGCTCCCATCTTCTACACGATGAAGATGGACTCCAGGACGGTCCTTCCAGCTAGTCTCGGGCGACAATGGGAGGAGGGGCCGCTACCATTCGGCTCTATCCTGTTCGTGTCAGCTGACGCCATCCCAGCTCCTCAAGCCCCGGTGACAGACAAACCAGTCTCGACGGGCAGGAGGCCAAATGTGGTGGTCTCGAGGGCGCCCCAACCCAAACGCAAATCCGTTTCTGAACGTCTCTCTATCTCTCCAGCTGGGGGCAAGGCTGTCAACATCAACAAAGCAACAAGGCATCTCAGACAAGCTCCAGCGGCGCCTCTGACAATTGCTTGATTGGGTGTCTTCCCAAGCCTCCCCATCACTCAGCCTATGGCGGCTTCCCAAAGAGTAGAAGCATGCCAAGCACTCAAGGAAGAGAAGCTGAGGCAGAAGCGGCTCTGATACAGAGCCAACAAAAGGGCTAGGGCTCTGGCCATGTTAAAATTTATGAATTTCCAAAGCCCGGACTGCTCCGTGAAATCATCCGCCAAAGATAAAGAGATGGCTGGGTATGTGGTTCGCACTGTCTACATGGTCGGACATGAAGAAATGTGTCCTCCTCTTCTTCACATCTATGGTGATGATATGATTGACGCTACTCGGCATCGGCTCGATCTAAGTGATGAAGAGCCCGCTCAGGCCGATAAGCCAGAGGAGCCCGTGGTTCCTGCGGAATTGAGCTCAGGCAATAAAGACGACCCAGTTGTCATAGCCGGAACTACAGAACAAGCGTTATTCCGATAGCTTCAGAGGCAGCTTCAGGACAGGGACGAGAAGTTAGCCAAGGTACAGTCCAAGGTCGATGAATTGGCAAACATCGTAGCAGATCTCGCGACCCAGGTCGCCCGATTGCAATTACAGCGGAATCAAATTTTGGTTCACGAGCCAGGGATTGATACCCGGAGGCAGCCAACTGATACCCCCTTCAACCTAAGAGCGGAGCGCCTTCATGGAAAACGGCTGCAATCAGCCTCCAGTCCCTCCGATACATACGCCGGGGGGGAGAATCGCCTCTGAAAGAGAAACTGGAAAAAGTCTATTCCTTCAAAAGGGAAAAAGTCAACAAGATATTCAGGGACGCCCTAAGAAACGGTCTACAACTGCCAGAATCAAAGAGACCGCAAGAAGCGAATATGACCGACGACCCAGAATATTGCCCCTATCACAGGGTGATAGGTCATGCTATTGAGGACTGCTTCGTCTTCAAAGATTGGGTCGAAAGGCAATACAAGACGGGAGAGATAGAACTGTCTAAAGGCGTGTTAGCAAACAGTCAAGCTACGACCGCCGATTTCATGCAAATGGAGGCCGAAGTCTTTCGAGAACCTATTCCTCCCGGACATGTGCCATTATCTGAAAAGGGCGAACCAAATACTGATCGGCCATGAGGACCAGCATCAGTAAAGGCACCTACTCCAATAGAGAGAACGAAGAAGGTATACTCCATCAGGAAGGATGAAGTCCGCAAAATATTTGTGGACGCCTTGAACAACGGTCTGCAACTTCCCGTTCCAAAGAGGCCACAAGAAATGAACATGACCGGCAATCCCATATACTGCCCATATCATAGAATGATGAGTCATACCATCGAAGACTGCTATATTTTCAAAGATTCGGTGGGGAACCAATACAAGCTTGGAAAAACCTCACAGTCCTCAGATGTATCGGCAAGCCACAGGGCTATGGTCATCAACACAGCTCCGCCAAGATCAAAGTTCAAGGGGCTAGGATAAGCAAAGTCGACCACCACGTCATTAAACTGGGAATAATCGACCTCTAAGTCGTTAAACTGGGAATGTAAATAAAATATATATAAATATATATATATATATAAAAATAAACAAAAAATGTGTAAATAAAAGAAAAATAAAGAAAAGCCGAAATGATGGGGCAACTCGCAATAAAAATCAGCGAGTAAAATAAAGATAAAAATAAAGCCGAAATGATGGGGAATAAAAGCCGAAATGATGGGGCAATCGCGATCTTCGTGATAAGAAAAGCTGAAATCATAGTGCAATCGTGGTAAAACAAAAAACAAAAAAAACAACGGCGAATGATGAGTCGCTCCTGGTGTCATATTCCAGTGCAGCGATGCAGACGCCAACCAAAATCCAATTTCTCAAAATTCTCCCAGCCCTACGGCCAGTCTCCAAATTGACTACCGTATACAATCCATGGGCTCAAATAATTCTCGTCATATCCATGCCCCACCGCAACCACCAGTTACGCGGCTGGTCTCCGCCCTAGGAATTATGCTCTATTGGAAAGACCCACTCATGTGTCCTTACGATACATGAGGAGAACAAACCTTCGTGGGATCCTTACGACTCACGAAGGAAAAACACACTTGGGAGTCCCCACGACTCCTAAGGAGAAAATACACCTGCGGGATCCTTACGACTCGTAGGAAGAAAATATTTTTATGGGACCCTGACGGCCCATAAAATTGAAAAGCCTTAGGTGATAGGGATCTAAACCTATCTCCTAAGCCATCGCTTCCCAAATCCCAAGTGGCGAATGATGAGTAGCTCCTGGTACCATATTCAAGTGCAGCGATGCAGACGCCAACCAAATTCCAAATTCTATACCCCATCGGCGAATGATAAGTCGCTCCTGGTACTATATTCCAGTGCAGCGATGCAGACGCCAACAAAATCCCGAAATTTTTCCGGCCCTACGGTCTGGATCATACATCCTGCAAAACCGTATACAATCCACGGGCGTAAAATGATCCCAATCTCTCCCAAGTCCTGCCGGTGAGACCACTTTTAAAGTCCCACCAGCGAAAAAAAAGAAAAAAACGGTATGTCCACAAGAAAAACGAGCACGGATGAAAACCCGAAATGGCTTCGTGATTAAAAACAGCAGGACTGCCGGCGAGTTTGTGAAAACCCGAAAGGGCGCAAACTCGTGAAAAAGAGATGAAATGCGCTCGCAAAGTCCTCTCGACTTTGTGAGGAGAAAATTCCCGCGTGAGATCCTTACGACTTACAAAGGAGCAACATACTTAGGGGTCCTCACGACTCCTAAGGAGAAAATACACCTACAGGATCCTTACGACCCGTAGGGAGAAAATGATTTGTGAGACCCTTACAACTCACAAAATTGAAAAGTCTTAGGTGATAGGGACCTAAAACTGTCTCCAAAGCCATCGCTTCCTGATAAGCAAGCGCAAATGAAGATTCGCTCCTGGTACCATATTCCTGTGTAGCGATACAGATGCCAAGCAAAAATCAATTCCCAAATCCTCTCGGGGAAAATGATGAGTTGCTCCTGGCATTGTTCCAGTGCAGCAATGCTGATGCCAAACCAAAACAAAATCCCTAATTCCTCTCATGGAAAATAATGATTCGCTTCTAGTACCATATTCCAGTATGGCGATGCTAATGCCAACCCAAATCAAACCAACAATCTCTGCGGCGAAATCATGGTTCGTCCTAGAATATACCCCGTGTCGAAATCATGCTTTGCCTCGGCGTATCTGCCTTCCCTGTCGGAATTATGCTTTGACTCGGAATCAGCCACCGACACTCCGTGCCGGGGACAAGTCGACCAGGGACACTCCGTGCCGGGGAAAAGTCGATCAGCGGCACTCCGTGCCGGGGACAAGTCGAACAGCGACACTTCGTGCCGGGGACAATTCGACCAGCGACACTTCGTGCCAGGGACAAGTCGAACAGCGACGCTCCGTGCCGGGGACAAGTCGATCGGCGACATTCTGTGTCGGGGACAACTCGAACATCAGCGACACTCCTTGCAGGGGAAAAGTCGATCGGCGACACTCCGTGCCGGGGGAAAGTCGAACATCAGCGACACTCCGTGCCGGGGATAAGTCGATCAGCGCCACTACGTGCCGGGGACAAGTCGACATGCGACACTCCGTGCCGGGGACAAGTCGATCAGCGACACTCCGTGCTGGGGACAAGTCGAACATCAGCGACATTCCGTGCCGGGGAAAAGTCGAACATGCCGGGGACAAGTCGAACATCAGTGACACTCGGTGCCGGGGACAAGTCGACCAGCGACACTCCGTGCCGGGGACAAGTCGACCAGCGACACTCCGTGCCGGGGACAAGTCGAACATCGACACTCCGTGCCGGGGACAAGTCGACCAGCGACACTCCATGTCGGGGAAAAGTCGAGCAGCGACACTCCGTGCCGGGGACATGTCGAACAGCGACACTCCGTGCCGGTGACAAGTCGACCAGCGACACTCCGTGCCGGGGAGAAGTCGATCGGCAATGCTCCGTACCGGGGACAAGTCGATCGGCGGCACTTCGTGCCGGGGACAAGTCGAACATCAGCGACACTCTGTGCCGGGGAAAAGTCGATCTGCGACACTCCATGCCGGGGACAAGTCGAACATCTGCGAGACTCCATGCCGACGACAAGTCGACCAGCGACACTCCGTGCCGAGGACAATTCGATCAGCGACACTCCGTGCCGGGGACAAGTCGAACATCACTGACACTCCGTGCCGGGGAAAAGTCGATCAGCGACACTCCGTGCAGGGGACAAGTCGATCAGCGACACTCCGTGTCGGGGACAAGTTGAACATCAGCGACACTCCGTGCCGGGGACAAGTCGATCAGCGATACTCCGTGCCGGGGACAAGTCAAACATCAGCGACACTCCATGCCGGGGAAAAGTCGAACATCAGCGACACTCCGTGCCGGGGACAAGACGAACAGCGACACTCCGTGCAGGGGACACGTCAACCAACAGACACACCGCATCGGGGAAACGTCGACCAGCGACACTCTATGCTGGCGGCACGTCTACCAAATCACTCGGGGCCAAAGAAACGTCTACCACAGACACTCCATCTCGAAGACGCGTCAAGCGTCGACCGTCCATGTCGTAAAAAGGGCAATGTATCCCAAAAAGTGGGAACCAAAGCAAGTTGCCTCCACACGAAAGAAAATCCATCAATTTCATGCACACGACTCACATGTGTGGTGTGCATTTATTGATGGGGGGCACTTTGTTGAAGTCAAAATTTGCACCCCGGTTGACCAAGTCAAAGTCAAGGTCAACCCCAAGCCAGGTGGGTCCAAGCCCAAGCTAGTGGGCCAATGCCCAGGTCGAGCCCGAACATGAAGCGTCCGGCCTTCCGCCATACCATAATAAAAAAATCATGTAACAAATAATATTGATGTAATTTTTGTGCATGAATGTAAGCAAAATGGGCATAAAGCCAATTTTTTGTAAGCTCATGGCTTATGTGGAAAAAGAAATGGCACATAAGCCATGGGATGGGCAAAATGCCATTTTGTAAAGCCCAAGGGGCTGTATGTAAATATGTAAGCCTATAAGAGGCAACATGATGAAAATAACTAAGATACTTTTTCATTCCCAAAAAAAACTAGGGTTCTTTGTACCTCCTGCTCCTTCTCCAAGGTTCTAAACCTTCTCATTTCTTTTGAATTAAATCAAGAATTTTATTCTTTCTTTTCCAAAACTAAGTAGTTTTCCACCACAAAACTTACAAAGGGGAACTCAGATCTCCCATCAGATCTTAAAAAGGAGAGATTTTTAAAATCTCCTACTTCTTGATCTTCAAGATCCGGCCTACAAAGGAAGAAGAAGGAGACCCATCTCCAGAAACCCCACTTTAGGGAAGAACTGGGGCTCAAGGGGAGAAGCCCGTCATCAGCTTCAAAACTTCCTAGGTGTTTAACTCCTCACACACACACACACACACACACACACACACACACAGAATAATAAGTGCTCCTTTCTGGGAGTACAACTCCCATTGCAGGGACCAAGTCCCTTTTGCTGCTCGAGCGCCCACGTGCTGACACGTGGCGAGCTAGCGTTCTTGCGCTCGGAGTGCTAGCGCCCAAAGTGCTAGCGCCCAACGCACTAGCGCCTGAGCGCCCACATGCTGACACGTGGTGCGCTAGCTCTCAAAGCACTGGCGCTCTTGCGCTCAGAGCGCTAGCGCCCAAAGTGCTAGCGCCCGAGCGCCCACGTGTTGACACGTGGTGCGCTAGCGCTCAAAGCGCTAGCGCTCTTGCGCTCAGAGCGCTCAAAGCGCTAGCGCCAAAAGCGTAGCGCCCGAGCGCCCACGTGCTAACACGTGGTACACTAGCGCTCTTGCGCTCAGAGCGCTAGTGCCCAAAGCGCTAGTGCCCGAGCGCCCACATGCTGACACATGGCGCGCTAGCGCTCAAAGCCCGAGCGCTCTTGCGCTCTTGCGCTTAAAGCGCTGGCGCTGGCCCCACGCATCCTTTGGATGCCTTTTCCCCCTTATATATATATATACATATGTATACATATACACACACACACATACTCTACAACACTATCCCCCTCAAAAAATTTTGGGCCGGGGCGCTGCCCCGCACCCCCGTAAAAACTCTGCGGGGCCCCCGAAATATCCAAGCCCCCTCCAAAACAAAACACACGTACACTGCATATTTAGTTCGCATGACCAGTTTAACCCGTCAATCGGAGGTTCCCTCGCTCCAAAGGCGAGGGGTAATTAACGTTAGCTTAGTCCGCAGCTACCGTAGATTCGGATCCCCACAATCATTAAACCCCCACCTACCCTAGGCAGAGGAAATCTATAGTACGCCTGACAAGCGCGCGCGTATTCCCATCTCAATGAGGTGACGAAAAACACCCTACAGGGGCCTCGTGGCGAATGCAGATGGCATAAGAGGACGTGATATTGTTTTTCAATTCTTTCTGTAATGATAGGTGTAAATGATGGGACACATTATATAAATGCAAAGAAAACAAACCAAAGTTGAATCGTTGGAACAATTTCAAAACCACTCGGTTTTTTCCAAAACAGCAAAACTTTTAAAATGCGGAGCTTAAACCACTCCTTTTAAAAGCTACCAGGTTCCTTCGATTAAATAAAGTTCACTACGTTCACGGTTTCGCCAAAACCATTCGTAGCCCTCCGTCATTTGAGTTAAATATTCAGTAGTATTGAAGCTATGTATTTTGACCTTCACCATGGCATAGTGATTGGTAGCTGCTAAATATTTATCTGTTGCATAGATAGATGCGTTGGTTTGGGACAGTCGTACTGCCATTTTTGTTGGATATATGTATGCCCTAGAGGCCATTATGTGATAGTGGATGTATCTATACATGTATATATATTCATTTTGCATTCTTGCTCGACATGATAGTATGCTATCTGGTTATTCTTTATCTGACATGTTGATTTGATCATACTTTTATTCATTCATACATGCTGATAAAGCCCCAAGGATATCTGCTTGACTACTCTATTTATGATAGAGATCATACTAGTGGGACATTTGTAGTCTATAAGCATATCCTGAAATTGTAGGGTTCCTAGGCACTCTCAAGAGGTCTCACAAGGCATCGATCATGCCAAATTAAAATTTTAACGGTGCCGAGAAACCCGACTACGGATCGTCGGCTAGAAATCTAGGCGAAAAAGCTAACTAGTTAACACTTAACTAATGGGATATCGGAAATACAACCTTTGTAGATCCGGTGCTCCACCTCCATAGCTCCGCAACGTAGTCGTCTCCGCTGTCCAAAAGGAATCCTGGCTCTAGAGTCAGCTTCGTCGGAGAAAAAGCGAGCTAGGTCGTCGATGTCCATGCCGAAGATGATCTACGTCGAAGCATCGCAAGATCAAGCTCTCACTTCACCAAGTCAAGAAACTTGTGAAGGAAACACACTCTACTACTTGGCAAGAGGTAGAGGATGAAGAAATAGGAAGTGGGTAGACTTTAGTTTTGGATTTCTCACTCAAATTCATCACTTGCCATTGATGGAGGCAAGCTTTCTTCACTTGAAGCAAGGAAGAAGAAGAAGAATAATATGATAAGATTAATTAGAAAAGAAAAGAAAAACCAATCCTTATCATATATTGAACCATGGTTAGATGTAGAGAGTTAACTAAGGTTTAAGTGAGTGGTTAAGGTTAAGCATGAGACAAAATGGTCATTTGGTCAAAGTCTTCATGAAGGTTCATGAATGAACAAAAGAAAGCAACCATTTTCCTCATTTTGCCTTTTCTTTTTCCAAAAAGATAAATGAATAAAATGAAAACAAAAACCCTAATCACCCACTTAACTATAGTTTAATTCTTAACAGTTAACCA
This sequence comes from Agapanthus africanus, assembly GCA_030015575.1. Classification (NCBI taxonomy): domain Eukaryota; kingdom Viridiplantae; phylum Streptophyta; class Magnoliopsida; order Asparagales; family Amaryllidaceae; genus Agapanthus; species Agapanthus africanus. The sequence goes on from CM057341.1 coordinate 595,379,671, forward strand.
TAAGGCATGTATCATCAAACATGATACAAGCAAGTGCACAAAACTATATCGAATATACAATGTGCACACCCGAGCGAGAAAATCCATTTAAAGTGAACCGATACTAATTAATGCAAAGTAATATATCAAATATATTATTATGCATTAAATCATTAAATCAACACTTGATTAAACGATCCGGTCATATCGCATATAACCGACTAGTATCATTAGTAACAACTTATCGAATCAACACTTGATCCGATAACCCGGCTATATCGCATATAACCGATCAATGTCACATCGCGAGAATCGAATACAGTATCACATACTCGTATTATTCTCGGTCCCGCACATATCTCATATGCGCTCCTATTTCGTTTCGCTTGAGCCAGGAAACCTCTGTGTAGGACTCTAAAGACTCGTCAATACGCCGGCAGCAGATGATGATCATATCAAGCATCCACAAGCCGCAAGCGGTCTGCTAAACGTAACGGCCACCCGGGTATTGAGCGATCTGAAGATCGACGAGCAAGCCCGCTCACACTCCAGTGAATCCAACCAGTAACACTACCGTACAGTCCGGTCTGATCGTCTGATATGTCGCATATCTCACCTAGGGGTGGTAAACGTCAGACCCCAATAGCTCGATAAGTCGTGTTGATATGAGGTCTATAACAATTCGAGAAACTACTGGTAACACTTACCAGTAAATCTCAGCAACCCTGGCCAGGGATTTCCTGTTATAGCCAATCGAACACAGCGCAACATCAACCCCCTATACCGGGATAGACGAATCCCCTCCTATCACTCATTGCCTCCATGTGACTCGGGACTGTACCCAAAAACCACCGTTTTGCACGCCCTCTTGGACGTGGTAAGATGGAAATCAAAGCACAGTGGGAACCACACAAGACTCTATGACGATCTCGGGTCAACAGACTACTCTGTACCAGTGTCACCAGAGAACTGCCATCTGACGTGAGGTATAATACCATCTGGGAGTTCTCGGCGAGTCCGTCCAGTGTACCCAGTCTCTATTGAGCACCCGTATATCATCTCTGATGTCAAACACCAATGGATATGGGATCATCCATCGCCCATCTGTATGGGTCGAGAAGGTATGCGCTAGTCTACACTGGTATATCGATGCCCCGTCTCGATACACCCTCGACTAGGGACTTTGAAGGATGTACTTATGGACTACCATGTCCCCACTAGTATGATCCGCATCATAGTCCAGGTAGTCAAGTACATATCCTAAGGGCTTTACCAACATGTAACAGAGAGACAATCAGCATACACGTTAAGGTAAAGGGTAACCAGATAGCATACTATCATGTCGAGCAAGAAAGTCCTCCCTATATATGTCCCAGCATCCACTACAATATACATCCTATGTACAGTAATGGCCTCTAGGGCATACATATAACTAACAATCTCCCACTTGCACTAGGGCCATCTGTAGCAGTGGTTGCAGTATCTTATACTCAACCATCCCATAAAAATCTCTCTCTGGGAACAGGCCTTTGTGAGTGGATCCGCTGTGTTGTCCTCTGAGTCTACTCTCCAAACCTCGATCACCCTGGAGATCAACCATCTCCATGATCAAGTGATACTACCTTAGAATATGTCTGGATCACTGATGGGACGGACGTTCCTTGGCATAAGCCACAACTCCATTGTCTCATAATGGGAGGAACATAGTTCATCTCATGAACCAATATACACCCAAACAGCCTCTTTGGTAGCATCTTAAGTAGCGATGTATCCTGCCTTTATCGTCCAGTATGTCACTGTATCTAGCTTGGAACTCTTCCAACATACCGTCCCTTTACTGAGGGTAAAGACAATGCCTGCGACTGACATTCAGTCGTCTTTATCATCCTGGAACACTTCCAGTGATTCTCCCCAGGATCGATTGATACCATCTCACAACAACTAGTGAGAGTCCTAATATCCATTTAGATCTATCTCATAGATCCAAAACCCAGGATTTAGTAGGTATCATTTTGATCCTATATGGAGAATCATAGTGATAAGCGGAGATTGATCGAGCGTAGCATAGGAAACTCCTTCCCTATCAAGAGTATGTCATCCACGTACTCTACGAGGATCGTCACCATACTCCCTACTACCTTCTTGTTTATACAAGGTTCATCTACCATTTTGATGATGTCAACTTCTTTGACTAACACATCAAAACAGACGTTCCAACTCCGCGATGCCTGCTTTATCCTATAAAGCATCTTGCACACGTTTCCACTGCTCCCACTGTCTACAAAGCCCTCTGGCTGTGTACTTATAGACGCTTTCTTCCAAATCATCATTTAGAAAAGCAGTCATGACACCCAACCACTAGATATCGTAGTCATGGTATGTAGCCGTGACAAGTAGGATCTGGATGGACTTAAGCATAGCTACTTGAAAAGGTTTCATCATTATCCACTCCTGGTCAATAATGCAAACTTTTAACAAGTCTAGCTTTGAAAGTCTCAACTTTTCCATGTACACCAAGTAATCTTCTCAAGATATACCTGCTCCTGATGGGGATTTAACCCTTCAGATATAGCAACCAAAGTCTATACTTTGTTGGTGTATAAGGATTCCATCTCAGATCACTAAGCATCCGGCCATTCTTACAGAGTCCCACTCCTGATGGCCAGCTCGAAACTAGTTGGGTCATCATCTCATGATGCATTCCTCGCTCCCACTGTCATAGAGAAACCGAAGTATCTCTCAGGTGGGCGAGGAACCCTACTAGATCGGCGGAGAGGCTGAGGTTCGTTGGCATCTACTGAATCCTTTGGTTGTACCAAATCATCTGCTGTATTTTGTATAGCTGGAACCTTTCCAGTTCTATATTACAGACTTTGCCTCGAGCTTGTCCGGATCATACTTTTAGACATAGGCCGGACAACCCCAAATCTTAACCAACTTAAGATATGGGCTCTTCCCTTTCCATATCACATATGAAACGGTAGGCAACTGATTTGATTTGAACCCTATTCAATAGGTATGCATCTTCTCAAGTGCATAACACCCAAAAGGAAATAGGTAGCTCAGTATTACTCATCATAGAGAACACCTTATCACATAGGGTGTAATTGCTCCACCCCGATATACCATCGTGCTATGGTGTATTCGTAGGAGTAATGCTGAGAGAGAATCTCATTCTCCTTTAGAATAGTCCAGGAATTCCGTGCTCAAGTATTCTCCTCCTTGATCACATCAAAGGACATAATACTTATACCCGTATTTTAGTTCTCTACTTCTAACTTATATTCTGTGAATATCTCAAAAGGTTCGGACTTGTGTTTCAACAGGAACATATGTCTGAATCTAAAGAGATCATCAGAGAACGTAATGAAGTATAAAGAACCAGTCCTGGCATGTGTAGACAGGGGACCTACATACATCAACATGTATCAATCCCAAGAGTTCATTAACTCTTTCTCCGTTTCCAATAAACAGAGCTGTGGTCATCTTATCTTTGTGACATGACTGGCGAGTTTCACAAGATGTAAATTTAAACTAATTTAAATATGCATCTTTATGTAACTCTAGCTAGTCTGGTCACATTGATATGACCTAGTCTACAATACCTTAAGAAGGATCCGTTCATTTCTGAACTCTTCCACTTATGTGTGTTCCATATACTAAGAACTGTAGTTTGATTTAGAACGTTAATGCTTTTAGATAACATGCCTGAACCGATCAACTTTTGATATAGGAAATGTTCAAAACATTATCCAACAATACAAAATTTTATCGTTTCTTTACTAATAAAGAGACAGATATGATTTTGTATATCAGGTTCGGTATTTAATAACATTCGTTCAGAATCAATGTATCGGTAATACAGGATGACAGTGACCAACAGACTTGGCTGCAACTCTTGCCCCGTTTTCTGCCTCATGAAACTTATCACCCGTTCTCAGTTCTCTACCTTTCTGCAGCCCTATGTAACAGATTACATATGTAGGATCCTGTTCTGGTATCACATACCCAGGACGTAAAGGATACTGAGAAACAGTTCTCTGTAATGAACACACCCGAAGATGATGCATCAGCATGCACTCTCTTCGTTTGGGCGGAACGGGAATTCTGGTAATCCCCAATTTCCTGCTCTGTCTTATAACAATTATAAGTTGGAGCGGGACCAACGTTCCCCAGCTCAGTATAACAAGCGGGTTCGGTCAATAATCCATTTTATTATCTTGATTAAGGCGTGATATGGTCGCTACCTGGAGAGAGAGAAGAAAACACTCAGCGTGCGCTCTTGCAAGAATAGATTGGTTATTATTTTATCTAATCAGGATGGCTCTCACTGCTTTTTATCAAATCTTCCTTCAAACCCTAAAAGGAAAGACTAGCCGGGATTAATTACATACTACAAGTTCGCCAATCTTTCAGCCAGGCCAGTGTCGGTACTTTGAGGGAGGTCCCCGTGCTTTCGCACGAACCTAATTAATGTAAACCTCGTTTTCCCAGAGGCGTAACCTCGTTAACACCTTTCTAGACACCTACTTGATCGGCTAATTATGATGTATAAAACTCTCCCAGGAGTAACACTTACTCGCAGCGGGTATCGGGATCCAACTATCTCATAGAAGGTATGCAATCTCATTGCAAATTTCAACACTTGAAATTCCCGATAATATTTTTCCCTGAACGATCTATGACCTTGACAAGGTCAACAAACCATAGACCGCAAGTCAAGTTCTACCCATCATTTCTTGATTGAATCAAACCCACCCGCACGACCCTTGACAAGGTCAACAAGGCCGCACGACTACCCTAACCCAATCTGCATCATATGCAAAAGCAGATAAATACTGGTTAGCTACCGCACACTGCGCCTTGACAAGGTCAACAAACGCAGCACGAATACTAAACAGGATTTATCTGAAATGACGGAGGGCTACGACAGGTTTTTCTGAAAACCTATTGCGTAATGAACTTGATATCGTTGTAGGATCGAATGAATTTTGAAATGGAGTGTTTTTTAGGCTTTTCTAGTTTTGCTAAAGGAGTCACTCCCGGTGAAGGGATCATCGGTCCTTTCCTCGTCGAATGAGGTGCGGGATATATCATATATATCACTGTGCAAAGCAAAAACACTTAAAAGCAATCAAAAGACAAACCGAGTGTGTAGCATCTGCCAGTTATTGCTAAAGGAGTCACTCCCGGTGAAGGGATCTCGGTCCTTTCCTTATCGAATAAGGTGCAGGATATATCACATATACCGCTGTGCAAAGCAAGAACTGTAGCTACCTGTTTTATTTTGAAATTCGATTCTACAACATCTTAGGTTTCTTTTATTTCATTAATCACATTAATGAAGTCCCATCATTTAAATACCTAATCATCACAGATAAATACGACGTACACTTATGCCATCCGCATTCGCCTCGATGTCCCCTCGTGCACCGTTAGGTTAGGTAACTAACGGCAGAGCGGGGCAGGGCTAGCGCGGGTGTAAAACATAAGTAACATCTATATAATATATCATATATACTATATACTGTATCTATCACAGAACATCACATGATCACATCACATATATCGCAGCAGAAGAAACATATGAAATATTGGATATACTAGGACGTCCGTGTTTTCAATACGAGCCAGTATAAAACACGGATTCCACGGTCGTGATGAATAGCCAAACCCACACCCCTAGACCCCTACGAGAGCGGCAAGCAACCCTACCAATTCTGGAGTTAGGAGACCCGGACTCGACTCCTCGAGTTGGTCTCCCACTGGACTCCAGAACCCGGTTACTTGTGCCCTCCTCCTTAGGTCTATCCTAGTGCGGAAAAGTAAATAATATACAAACGGTGACAACTTCCGCAACCTGGAAGTGCCCCAATAAAAGAATATTACATACAAGCTTTTACATGAATGAAAATGAAAAACACTCATCTCACATAAAAACCCCCCGGCTATTCAAACACGACGATCCAATATAACATATCCAGCAACACATAACATCACATGTCATCAACGTAAGTAAATATGCGCATCCCAATTGTCGTTGACATATAGCAACGAAACCGGCGATATCACATATTACACTTACGGTCACAGAAAAGAAAGTGTAAAACTACAACAGTTGGAATCCGCAACCACCTCAGACATCACATGCCTGACCAAATGAATTCCTTAGACATCGCATGCCTAACAATTATAAACCCCGCATTTTAGTCTCATTATCGAAAACACTTTTCAATATCAAGTCGGGCAATTCAATAAGATTCCCGACATCCTGATCGAATGCTCGTTGCAAACTTCAGTAGACGGCCGCACCCCCGTTACCGTCGACGAAGTGCACCAAGGTGGAACACCGCTACCGCGAGCACCTGAACGGATGCTTTCGGCGACGGGGTTCTCCTACAGTCACTTGGTCGGGGCTATGGAGTGAGGCTGTCTATTAAGTTTACCCGGCGAGTATCCGCGTACGCTACGTGATTGCGACGGACTTTTGATCACATCAAAATTCCGTGGCAACCGATCAAGTGAGACTAAATTTCTATGTTTATAACATTCATTCAGTTATCTCATAACTCTTTGTGAATTCCAATTATTGTATCACATTCCAGATAAACAGGAAATGTTAAACTTTTCGATCGAACAGTCAAACACCCAAGTTTTCCCGATACAGCTCAACACATGAAATAAGTCTAACAACATTCCGTTCGTGCCTCAGTACCAACGGTCCAGCCGTAGAAGGGTCAAGCCAACGCCTCACATGTGGCACGCCGTACTGCCCCAAACCCGAAGGTTCAAAGGGCAGTTCAAGACGGTCACATAATCGAGTTAAGGTTTGTTGTCTTCTAGAGGGACCATCGCGTTACTTGCACTACTTAGAACGTCGTTAAACTACGGAAAAATCCAACACTTGGAAATTTCCCGACAGGGGAAAAATTGGGTATTTATATCCGGTCGAACTTTTTAACATATTCAAGAATTTATCCGGAAAGCCACATAGACAAAATTTGATACCCCGATCGAAACACCGAATCCCCAAAACAACTGCAGAAAATTCAACTCTTGAATAAAATATAAAAATTTCCAGAAGACTCAGCTCTTTGACACAAGAATTACTGTGCAAGACACGTGACCCAAATCACCATCATGGCCGCGTAACAGCCGCGAAACCCAGGGTGGGGCCGCGGTTCCGCGGCTCTTTGATCGATTTATAGTCACGTTCTTCACAGTAACTCATAGGATTCCCTGCTGAATTTTTTGGCAATTTTTAATTCTGGAAAATCCCAGATTTTAGAAAATTTCCAGAGAGCAATTTCCGGTTGGGGTTTCGGGTCGTTCGGACTTCAAAATCCGTCTAGACTTCGCCTAAGGCTCTAGCTAGGCTCTGATACCACTGTAGGGTTCCTAGGCACTCTCAAGAGGTCTCACAAGGCATCGATCATGCCAAATTAAAATTTTAACGGTGCCGAGAAACCCGACTACGGATCGTCGGCTAGAAATCTAGGCGAAAAAGCTAACTAGTTAACACTTAACTAATGGGATATCGGAAATACAACCTTTGTAGATCCGGTGCTCCACCTCCATTGCTCCGCAACGAAGTCGTCTCCGCTGTCCAAAAGGAATCCTGGCTCTAGAGTCGGCTTCGTCGGAGAAAAAGCGAGCTAGGTCGTCGATGTCCATGCCGAAGATGATCTACGTCGAAGCATCGCAAGATCAAGCTCTCACTTCACCAAGTCAAGAAACTTGTGAAGGAAACACACTCTACTACTTGGCAAGAGGTAGAGGATGAAGAAATAGGAAGTGGGTAGACTTTAGTTTTGGATTTCTCACTCAAATTCATCACTTGCCATTGATGGAGGCAAGCTTTCTTCACTTGAAGCAAGGAAGAAGAAGAAGAATAATATGATAAGATTAATTAGAAAAGAAAAGAAAAACCAATCCTTATCATATATTGAACCATGGTTAGATATAGAGAGTTAACTAAGGTTTAAGTGAGTGGTTAGGGTTAAGCATGAGACAAAATGGTCATTTGGTCAAAGTCTTCATGAAGGTTCATGAATGAACAAAAGAAAGCAACCATTTTCCTCATTTTGCCTTTTCTTTTTCCAAAAAGATAAATGAATAAAATGAAAACAAAAACCCTAATCACCCACTTAACTATAGTTTAATTCTTAACACTTAACCATAAGGCATGTATCATCAAACATGATACAAGCAAGTGCACAAAACTATATCGAATATACAATGTGCACACCCGAGCGAGAAAATCCATTTAAAGTGAACCGATACTAGTTAATGCAAAGTAATATATCAAATATATTATTATGCATTAAATCATTAAATCAACACTTGATTTATCGATCCGGTCATATCGCATATAACCGACTAGTATCATTAGTAACAACTTATCGAATCAACACTTGATCCGATAACCCGGCTATATCGCATATAACCGATCAATGTCACATCGCGAGAATCGAATACAGTATCACATACTCGTATTATTCTCGGTCCCGCACATATCTCATATGCGCTCCTATTTCGTTTCGCTTGAGCCAGGAAACCTCTGTGTAGGACTCTAAAGACTCGTCAATACGCCGGCAGCAGATGATGATCATATCAAGCATCCACAAGCCGCAAGCGGTCTGCTAAACGTAACGGCCACCCGGGTATTGAGCGATCTGAAGATCGACGAGCAAGCCCGCTCACACTCCAGTGAATCCAACCAGTAACACTACCGTACAGTCCGGTCTGATCGTCTGATATGTCGCATATCTCACCTAGGGGTGGTAAACGTCAGACCCCAATAGCTCGATAAGTCGTGTTGATATGAGGTCTATAACAATTCGAGAAACTACTGGTAACATTTACCAGTAAATCTCAGCAACCCTGGCCAGGGATTTCCTGTTATAGCCAATCGAACACAGCGCAACATCAACCCCCTATACCGGGAGAGACGAATCCCCTCCTATCGCTCATTGCCTCCATGTGACTCGGGACTGTACCCAAAAACCACCGTTTTGCACGCCCTCTTGGACGTGGTAAGATGGAAATCAAAGCACAGTGGGAACCACACAAGACTCTATGACGATCTCGGGTCAACAGACTACTCTGTACCAGTGTCACCAGAGAACTGCCATCTGACGTGAGGTATAATACCATCTGGGAATTCTCGGCGAGTCCGTCCAGTGTACCCAGTCTCTACTGAGCACCCGTATATCATCTCTGATGTCAAACACCAATGGATATGGGATCATCCATCGCCCATCTGTATGGGTCGAGAAGGTATGCGCTAGTCTACACTGGTATATCGATGCCCCGTCTCGATACACCCTCGACTAGGGACTTTGAAGGATGTACTTATGGACTACCATGTCCCCACTAGTATGATCCGCATCATAGTCCAGGTAGTCAAGTACAGATCCTAAGGGCTTTACCAACATGTAACAGAGAGACAATCAGCATACACGTTAAGGTAAAGGGTAACCAGATAGCATACTATCATGTCGAGCAAGAAAGTCCTCCCTATATATGTCCCAGCATCCACTACAATATACATCCTATGTACAGTAATGGCCTCTAGGGCATACATATAACTAACAGAAATGTCCCTAGTCGGAGGTGTATCGAGACGGGGCATCGATATACCAGAGTAGACTAGCGTGTATGATACTAGACCCATGTGATGGGCGATGGATGTTCCCATATTCATCGATGTTTGACATCAAGATCATATACGGGTGCTCAGTGCTGACTGGGTACACTGGACGGACTCACCGAGAACTCCTATATGGAATTATATCTATCGTCGGATAGCAGTTCTCAGGTGACACTGGTACAGGTTAGTCTGTAGACCCGAGATCGTCATGGAGTCTTGTGTGTTCTCCCACTGTACTTTGATTGCCACCCTACCACGGCTCTACTGAGTCGTGCAAACAGGTGGCCGTTAGGTACAGTCCCGAAACACACGAAGGCAATGAGCGATAGGAGGGGTTTCGTCTCTCCCGGTATTGGGAGTTGATGCTTTGCTGTGCTCGACTGGTTATAACAGCAAGTCCCTGGCCAGGGCTGCTGAGATTTGCTGATAAGTGTTATCAGTAGTTTCTCGATCTGTTATAGACCATTCACCGACACGACTTATTGAGTTATTGGGGTCGACGTGACCATCCCTAGGCTCGATATGAAGCATATCTGATGAAGAGACCGGACTGTACGGTAGTGTTACCGGATGGCTCGACGGGAGTTGTAGCAGGTTCGATTGTTGTCTTCTGATCGCTCAATACCCGGGTGGCCGTTACGTTTAGCTGACCGCTTGCGGCTTGAGGGTACCTGATATGATCATCACCCTCTGCCGGCGTATTGACGAGTATTAGAGTCCCACAAAGGAGTTACCCAGTCCAGGCGAAACGTTGTGGTGCGCGTATGCGATATGCGCATGCACCCGATTGAAATGTGCGTATATGATACCGAACATTGATCGGGTGAACTGCTTTTGGTGGGGTCATATGAGATATGACCGGATTGATAAATCAAGTGTTGATTTATCATTTAACCATTAGTTTTCTCACTTGAAACCTTTTCTTAGATGATAGATGTGTGCATGCATTTGTGCTTTTCTTTCTTTCTTTCATGCTAGTTTCATGCACATGTGGATGTGCATACATGCACACATACATACACTCATCCATCATGGTTGTTAGCATATGGAAATGGTGGCAATATAAGACTCACACCATGGATTATATAATGGATTATTATTTAATTTTGGATTTAAAAGAAAATGAAAAAGGAAAGGATAATCATTCTTGCTTCTACATTCTTCCTTTGACCTAACCATGCTCAACTACCACTAACCTAAGGTTATCCTTCTCTTTATCATTCCAAACTAAAGTTAAATAATGTCTCCATCATTTTAACCATGGTTCATAGCATGAAGGAATAAAATATATATTGATATATTTCATTTTCTTCACTTGAGTTATCTTTTTACCTCTTGTCAAAAATTGCCACCATCTTCTTCCTCTTGCTTTTTTGCTCTCTAGTTTTTTCTAGTGAGCAAATACCACTTAAAGATAGGTTTTTGAAGTGAGAAACCTAACCACAACATCATTCTACACAAGCTTAGCCGTTTTGTTTAGAGTGTTCTCTTCGGTTTGTCGAAGTTGCGAGCTTGGACGGAGATCTCCGTGGTGGATCGTCGTGGACACAAGGGGACTTCAAGAGGACCTTCGTTCAACACCCTAGAGACCAAGGAGTCCAGCGAAAGGGAGCTACAAAGGTTGTAGTCTCGAAACCCTAGATTAGTTCGCTTTTTATTTCGTAACCCTAATTTTCTAGGATCGATCCCTTTGCATGTTAGTTTAGCACCATAAAAATTAAAACTTTGGGTCATGTGATGCTTCAAAACTCTTCATAGGGTGCTAAAGAAACCTTTCATTGGTATCAGAGCCGACCTAGAACATTAGGCGACGTTTTTACGAAGTGAAAACCCCGATCGGACAAAAATACGGTATTTTTGGGTGCTCTCTGGAAATTTTCTAAAATTTGATAATTTGCAGAATTAAAAATATGTAAAAAATACAGCAGGAAAAAATAAGAGTTACGGTACAAAATATTTTCAGTGAACAGTGATTCTAGCCGCGGAAACGCGGCCTAAGCTTGCTTAGGCCGCAGTTCCGCGGCCGTATATATGTATTGATGAATACTTTTTGTACAGTAATTCAGGAATCTGCTTGTATAAATTTTTGGATATTTTTAATCTGTATTTGGTTTTGAAAAATTCTGGAGATGGTTTTGGACTCGTCAATTCAATCGGGATTTTCATTTTGTAGTTTTTCCGGGTAAATTAGAAAATATTGAAGTGTTTGAACGAGTATCATTTACTCACTATTCACGGGGTTTAAATACTTTGGAGATACGTGCAAGTCTTTTTGCGGTGGTCCCTCTAGAAGACAACAAACCTTAACTCGATTATGTGACCGTCTCGAACCGCCCTTTGAACCTTACGGTTTGGGGCAGTACGGCGTGCCACATGTGAGGCGTTGGCTTGACCCTTCTACGGCTGGACCGCTACTACTGTGTCACACTCCGGATTTTGGAACCCTGCTCAAGTGTTGAGCTTTAGTGAATCTTGGGTGCTTGATCGTTCGTTCGAAAACTTTAATACTGTCTGTTTGTCTGGAATGTGATACAATATGTGGAATTCATATAGTTTAGGCATGAAATACGAAATATGTGATATTTCGCATTTATGATGTCTAAAGAGAATCTGGATTCCAAATATTGTAGTATTACACTTTCTTTTCTGTGACCGTAAGTGTAGTATGTACGATATCGCCTGTTTCGTTGCTATACATCAACGACAATCGGGGTACGCATACTTACTTACGTTGATGATATGTGATATTATGTGTTGCTGAGATATGATGTGCAGGATTGTCGCGATCGAATAGCCGGGGTTTTTTTTGTGAGATGAGAGTTTTATATTTTCATTCATGTAAATTCAAATGTAATGTAATATTCTTTTATTTGGGGCACTTCCAGGTTGCGGTTGTGTCACCAGTGTTGTATATTATTTACTTTTCCGCATTAGGATGGACCCAAGGAGGGGGGCACAGGTGACCGGGTTTTGGGGTTCAGTGGGAGGCCATCTCGAGGAGTCGAGACCGGGTCTCCTAAACTCCAGAATTGGTAGGGTCACTTGCCGCTCTCGTAGGAGTCCAGGGTGTGGGCTTGGCTATTCATCGCGACTGTGGAATCCGTATTTTCTATTCTGGCTAAATACTAAATACGGACGTCCTAGGATATCCCACGTTATATCTATGTTTCTGCTGCCTGTGTTCTGTGATATCTGAGACGAATGACATATTATATATATGATATATAGTAGACGTTGCTTATGTTTTACACCCGCGCTAGTCCCGTCCCGGTATGCCGTTAGTTAAGTAACCTAACAGTGCATAACGGAACATTGCGGCGAATGCGGATGGCATAAGCGTACGTGTTATTTTCGTTTCTTTTCTGTGATTGGCTTAAGAACTTAAATGATGGGATTACATTAATGTGATTAATGTAAAGAAAATAAACCTAAAAAGATGTTGTAGAATCGGATTTAAAAACTACTCGGCTATTTGTGAAAAAGCTACATTTCAAAACTGCGGAGCTTAAGCCACTCCTTTTGAAAACTGTTTGATTCTACAACGATATCAAGTTCAAAGCGTTAAAGATTTTCTTAAAAATCATTCGCAACCCTCCGTCATTTTAGGAAGTAGAGTACTTAGTATTCGTGCTACGTTTGTTGACTTTAGTTAAGGCGTAGTGTACGGTAGCTAAGTGATATCTTCCTACACTGCATATGATGCAGATTAATTAGGACATTCATGCGACTTTGTTGACCATAGTTAAGGGTCATATCGGTGGGTCTAATTGATCAAGAAATGACGGGTAGAACATTACTGGTACTTATGATTTGTTGACTATAGTTAAGGTCATAAGTACTAGGGGTAAAAATTACATCGGGAATTTCAAGTGTTGAAATTTGCAATGAGATTGCATACCTTCCATGTGATGGTTGGATCCCGATCCCACTGTGGGCAATAGTTGCTCCTAGGAGAGTTTTACAGTTTACAATTAGCTAACTCATTAGGTGTCTAGAAAGGTGTTAACGGGGCTCCGCCTCTGGGAAAACGAGGTTTACTCTAATTAGGTCCGTGCGAAAGCACGGGGAACCTCCCTCAAAGTACCGACACTGGCCTGGCTGAACGGTTAGCGAAGTTGTGGACTGTAATTAATCCTGGCTAGTTTTTCTTTTTAAGGTTTGAAAGAAAAACTTGATAAAAAGCAGTGGGAAACATCGATTATACAAGATAATAAACCAATCTAATCTATGCAAGAGCTTTCGCTGAGTGTATTCTTTTCTCTCTCTTAATGGCAGATACCAATGACTGGACTTAAGCTTCTACTAGATAAAAATAAACTGAATGGGACCAACTATAAAGACTGGCTAAGGAATCTGAAGATCGCCTTGACTTATGATAAAGTATCATATGTCCTCACGGCTTCAGCCCCGCCCGTCCCAGGTCCAAAATCCTCAGTTGCGGACATTGAAGTCCGCAAGACATGGGACGCTGACTGTGCCACGGCCACATGCCTCGCGCTTGCATCGATGGATAACACACATCAAAAGCTGCACGAGGACATGGAAATTCACGGGATACTGCTCCATACAAAGGAGTTGTATGGGGAGCAATCCCGCGTATTACGATACGAAGCATCAAAGAAACTGTTTCAGATGCGAATGGCCCCTGGCACACCAGTAGGAGACCATGTGTTGAAGATGATAGCTCTTATAGAAGAGCTTGAGGACCTTGGATGGACAATGGACAATGAACAATATATAGATATTATTCTGCAGTCCCTCCCATCCACCTTTGCTCAGTTCATAGTGAACTTCAACATGCATGGCATGGAGAAGGACCTCCCTGAACTCCTTAATATGTTAAGGAGTGCAGAGAGCACTATGAAGTCAGCAAAGACTCCCGTTATGACCATTGGACAGTCTTCTTCTTCTCGCCCAAAAGCTAAGGCCAAGGGAAAGAAAAAGAAGAAACCCACTAATCCTAAGGGCGGAGTCAAAAAGGTGAAGGGAAAGGGAAAGTCCATGGCTGGAGACCCAGGGAAAGGCGAGTGTTTTCATTGCCACAAGACAGGACATTGGAAGCGCAATTGCACGGAGTACCTAAGTCTCAAGAAGAAGCATGGTGATGCTTCTGCTTCAGGTGCGTTTGTGACAGAAAACTGTTTTTCTATAAACTCTGCTTCCTGGGTATTGGATACCGGTTCAGGTTCTCACATTTGCAATTCTATGCAGGGGCTGAGAAATAGCAAGGTTTTGAAGACAGGTGACCATACTCTCCGCGTTGGAAATGGTTCCAATGTACATACAGTCGCAGTGGGAGAGTATCACTTGGGGTTGCCATCTGGATGTATTTTGATTTTGAATCCATGTTATTTTGTACCAAGTATACTATGTAATATAATATCCGTTTCTTTGTTAGACAACGAAGGATATAATTTTGTGTTGCAGAACAATGTTATGAACATTCACCTAAATCAAATGTTGGTTGGGTATGGTACGCTTAATAACGGAATATATATCCTAAATCAACACACAGTTTTCAGTATACAACACACTAATAAAAGAAAACTTTCAGAATTAAATGAAGATTTTCTTTGGCATTGTAGACTTGGACATATTAACGAAACAAGACTAAACACGTTACACAAAGATGGATATTTAAACTCTTTTGAATATAAATCTTATGCGACTTGCCAGTCTTGTATCAAGGGTAAAATGACCAAAACTCCATTTACCGGACACGGAGAAAGAGCTACTCAGCTCCTTGGCCTCATACATAGTGATGTATGTGGGCCAATGTCTACACAGGCTAGAGGCGGTTTTTCATACTTCATTACATTCACCGACGATTTCTCAAGATTCGGTCATGTATTTTTATTAAAGCACAAGTCCGACGCTTTCGAGAAATTCGTTGAATATAAACAAGAAGTAGAAAAACAAACCGGCTTGAGTATTAAGATGATTCGATCAGATCGAGGTGGAGAGTATCTCAGTACAGAATTTGCAAACTTCCTAAAAGAGAATGGGATTCTCTCTCAGCTCACTCCTCCTTACACACCACAGCACAACGGTGTGTCAGAACGACGGAATAGGACCCTATTAGATATGGTCTGGTCCATGATGAGTGACGCTGAGTTACCGGTCTCGTTTTGGGGGCATGCATTGGAGACTGCAGCGTTTCTGCTAAACAGGGTTCCAACCAAAGCCGTGTCTATCACGCCATATGAGATATGGAATGGGAAGAGACCATCTCTTAAGAGAATTAAGATTTGGGGTTGCCCGGCCTATGTTAAAAAACAGAATCCGGACAAACTCGAGACATGGTCAGTCATGTGTAACTTTGTGGGATATCCAAAGAATTCTTATGGATATCTGTTCTACCCACAAAGAGGAACAAAAAGTGTTTGTTTCTCAGTATGCCACATTCTTGGAAAAAGAGTTTTTCACAGATAAAGATGATGGCAAAGTGGTAGATCTAGAAGAGGTTCTGGAGACACAAACTACAAATGACGATTTGGTTGAACCGGCTGTTGCAACAGAAACTGAAGAACCTCGGCCACTCCGTAGGTCTGGTAGGACTTCTCGCCCACCGGAGAGGTACTACGGTTTCCTCATTGATGGTAACGGAGAAGATTGCATCATGGATGATGATGATCCTACCAGTTTTCAGCAGGCTATCACGAGTGGTAACTCTGTGAAGTGGCTGGATGCCATGAGATCCGAAATGGAGTCTATGTACACCAACAAAGTATGGACTTTGGATGTTGTACCCCCTGGGGTAAAACCTGTAGGGTGCAAATGGATCTTTAAAAGAAAGATTGGTGTGGATGGGCAGGTAGAGACCTATAAGGCAAGACTTGTGGCGAAAGGTTTTCGTCAAAGACCAGGTTTGGACTATGACGAAACTTTTTCGCCCGTAGCCATGCTTAAATCCATTCGGATCCTACTTGCTATTGCTGCTCACTACGACTATGAAATCTGGCAGATGGACGTTAAAACAGCATTTCTAAATGGAGATTTAGAAGAATGCGTTTATATGGATCAGCCAGAGGGCTTCATTGACAGTGGGAGCAGCGAGAAAGCATGTAGATTGCTTAAATCCATATATGGGTTGAAGCAGGCATCTCGGAGTTGGAACATCTGTTTCGATGATGTTATCAAAGAGTTTGATTTCATCAAAAATCCAGATGAACCTTGTGTTTATAAGAAGGCTGTAGGAAGAGCTGTCACATTCCTCGTATTGTACGTGGATGACATTCTTCTGATAGGAAATGATATTCCTATGCTACAGTCGGTCAAATCATTCTTATCACTAAGGTTCTCTATGAAGGACCTGGGTGATGCCACATACATCCTGGGCATAAGGATCTATAGGGATAGATCCAAAAAGTTATTGGGATTGTCCCAAACCAGGTACATCAACACCATCCTAAAGAGGTTTAGTATGGAAGACTCCAAGCGGGGTGCCTTACCCGCTTTCCATGGAGTCACTCACTCCAAGGATTCTTGTCCAAAGACCGATGAAGAGAGAGCTCGCATGAGCATTATACCTTATGCTTCGGCAGTAAGGTCTATAATGTATGCGATGTTATGTACACGCCCAGATGTAGCTTATGCACTTAGTGTTGTAAGCAGGTATCAATTCAACCCAGGGGAGAACCACAGGACAGCTGTGAAGAACATTCTTAAGTACTTACGAAGGACTAAAGAATTGTTCTTGGTGTATGGTAATAAAGATCTCCAAATGGAGGCCTTTACCGATTCGAGCTTCCAGAGCGATAAGGATGACAGCAAATCTATCTCAGGGTTTGTATTTACCCTCAATGGAGGGGCGGTAAGTTGGAAGAGTTCCAAACAGGATACCGTTGCAGACTCTACGATGGAAGCTGAGTACATTGCTGCAAATGATGCCGCCAAGGAAGCCGTCTGGATGAAGAAGTTTGTCTCGGAGCTAGGAGTAGTTCCAACCATTATTGATCCAATACCTTTGTATTGTGACAATAATGGGGCGATGGCGTTAGCCAAGGAGCCCAGATCCCATCAGCGGTCCAGACACATCCTGAGGCGCTTTCATTTGATCCGGGAGATTGTAGATCGCCACGAGATCGAGATTAAGATAGTTGACACAAAGAACAACGCCGCGGATCCACTCACCAAGGCCCTCCCTCAGCCACAGCATGAGCGACTTTTTGAGATGTTGGGTATGAGATACGCAAATAACTGGCCTTAGTGCAAGTGGGAGATTGTTGGATATATGTATGCCCTAGAGGCCATTATGTGATAGTGGATGTATCTATACATGTATATATATTTAGTTTGCATTCTTGCTCGACATCATAGTATGCTATCTGGTTATTCTTTATCTGACATGTTGATTTGATCATGCTTTTATTCATTCATACATGCTGATAAAGCCCCAAGGATATCTGCTTGACTACTCTGATTATGATAGAGATCATACTAGTGGGACATTTGTAGTCTATAAGCATATCCTGAAATGTCCCTAGTCGGAGGTGTATCGAGACGGGGCTTCGATATACCAGAGTAGACTAGCGTGTATGATACTAGACCCATGTGATGGGCGATGGATGTTCCCATATTCATCGATGTTTGACATCAAGATCATATACGGGTGCTCAGTGCTGACTGGGTACACTGGACGGACTCACCGAGAACTCCTATATGGAATTATATCTATCGTCGGATAGCAGTTCTCAGGTGACACTGGTACAGGTTAGTCTGTAGACCCAAGATCGTCATGGAGTCTTGTGTGTTCTCCCACTGTACTTTGATTGCCACCCTACCATGGCTCTACTGAGTCGTGCAAACAGGTGGCCGTTGGGTACAGTCCCGAAACACACGAAGGCAATGAGCGATAGGAGGGGTTTCGTCTCTCCCGGTATTGGGAGTTGATGCTGTGCTGTGCTCGACTGGTTATAACAGCAAGTCCCTGGCCAGGGCTGCTGAGATTTGCTGATAAGTGTTATCAGTAGTTTCTCGATCTGTTATAGACCATTCACCGACACGACTTATTGAGTTATTGGGGTCGACGTGACCATCCCTAGGCTCGATATGCAGCATATCTGACGAAGAGACCGGACTGTACGGTAGTGTTACCGGATGGCTCGACAGGAGTTGTAGCAGGTTCGCTTGTTGTCTTCTGATCGCTCAATACCCGGGTGGCCGTTACGTTTAGCTGACCGCTTGCGGCTTGAGGGTGCCTGATATGATCATCACCCTCTGGCGGCGTATTGACGAGTCTTAGAGTCCCAGAAAGGAGTTACCCAGTCCAGGCGAAACGTTGTGGTGCGCGTATGCGATATGCGCATCCACCCGATTGAAATGTGCGTATATGATACCGAACATTGATCGGGTGAACTGCTTTTGGTGGGGTCATATGAGATATGACCGGATTGATAAATCAAGTGTTGATTTATCATTTAACCATTAGTTTTCTCACTTGAAATCTTTTCTTAGATGATAGATGTGTGCATGCATGTGTGCTTTTCTTTCTTTCTTTCATGCTAGTTTCATGCACATGTGGATGTGCATACATGCACACATACATACACTCATCCATCATGGTTGTTAGCATATGGAAATGGTGGCAATATAAGACTCACACCATGGATTATATAATGGATTATTATTTAATTTTGGATTTAAAAGAAAATGAAAATGGAAAGGATAATCATTCTTGCTTCTACATTCTTCATTTGACCTAACCATGCTCAACTACCACTAACCTAAGGTTATCATTCTCTTTATCATTCCAAACTAAAGTTAAATAATGTCTCCATCATTTTAACCATGGTTCATAGCATGAAGGAATAAAATATATATTGATATATTTCATTTTCTTCACTTGAGTTATCTTTTTACCTCTTGTCAAAAATTGCCACCATCTTCTTCCTCTTGCTCTTTTGC
The DNA here is from genome assembly GCA_030015575.1 of Agapanthus africanus. Lineage (NCBI taxonomy): Eukaryota > Viridiplantae > Streptophyta > Magnoliopsida > Asparagales > Amaryllidaceae > Agapanthus > Agapanthus africanus. Next base: position 595,399,208 of record CM057341.1, read on the forward strand.
TCTCTAGTTTTTTCTAGTGAGCAAATACCACTTAAAGATAGGTTTTTGAAGTGAGAAACCTAACCACAACATCATTCTACACAAGCTTAGCCGTTTTGTTTAGAGTGTTCTCTTCGGTTTGTCGAAGTTGCGAGCTTGGACGGAGATCTCCATGGTGGATCGTCGTAGACACAAGGGGACTTCAAGAGGACCTTCGTTCAACACCCTAGAGACCAAGGAGTCCAGCGAAAGGTAGCTACAAAGGTTGTAGTCTCGAAACCTTAGATTAGTTCGCTTTTTATTTCGTAACCCTAATTTTCTAGGATCGATCCCTTTGCATGTTAGTTTAGCACCATAAAAATTAAAACTTTGGGTCATGTGATGCTTCAAAACTCTTCTTAGGGTGCTAAAGAAACCTTTCAATTTTGGCCTTCGTCAAGGGTATGTACGGGTGGGTTCAAATTAACCTGGATAATGACGGGTAGACTTGACATGCGACTTATGATATGTTGGCCTTCGTCATGGTCGTAAGAGCATGGGGCAAAAATCCACATCGGGAGTTTCTAAAGAAACTGAAACTTGCTAGTATTACATACCATTTGGAGTGTGATGATTTTGGTAGGATTCCTTCTGCTTTATCACACGATGAAATTTGGATCCCGATCCCACTGTGAGTATATACTACTCCTCGGGAGATTTTTTCACTTAACGATCAATGCTATAAACCAAGTAGGTGACTAGAAAGGTGTTAGCGGGGCTACGCCCACAGGGAAAAGAGGTTATTTAATTAAGGAACTTCGTGAAATCGTCGTAAAACCTCTCTCGAAGTACCGACACCGGCATGGCTGAACGGTTAAGCAAATATTGTACGGTAAGATCAATCCTGACTAATTCTTCTTTTATGGTTTGAGGAAGGATTTGATAAACAGTAGGAGCCATCCTGTTTAGACAAACTAAAAACCACTATAAACTTGCAAGAGCATCATGCTAAAGTGTTTCTTCTCTCTCTCCTAATTCCAGCAACCAAACATCGTGACGGGCCTTAAGTTACTATTAGATAAAATATACTGACAGGTCCAAACTATAAAGATTGGTTCAGGAATATGAAAATGGCAATCACTTATGACAAGTTGGGCTATGTTCTAACTTCAAAATCCCTCTCCGTCCCAGGCCCAGACTCCTGTGCTGCGGATAGGGAAATCCGTAAGACATGGGAGATTGACTGCGCGAAGGCCAAATGCCTTGTGCTTGCCTTTATGGACAATGAACATCAGAGGAGGCATGAGAATATGGACCTAGAATCCAAATTTCTCCATACTAAGGAACTATATGGAGAGCAATCCCGTATCGCAAGATTGGAGACCTTGAAGAAGCTATTTTCAGCGAGGTTGGCCGTCGGATCATCTGTAGCGGAATACGTACTTAAGATGATTGGCTACATTGAGGAGCTCGCGGATCTCGGGACCACGTTAGAGAACGAGCTCTACACTGACTTGATTCTCCAGTCCCTTTCTTCCACCTATGCCCAGTTTATCCTGAATTTCAACATGCAAGGAAAAGAAGTTGAACTTCCTGAACTCCTCAACATGTTTAGGAGTGCAGAGGGCACACTACAGAAAGTCAGGGAAACACCCGCTTTGTTTGTTGGAGGAGCTTCCTCTTCTAGGTCCAAGGCGAAAGCCAAAGGAAAGAAGAAGAAGGCCCCCACCAAACCAAGGGGCGGTGTTAATAAGGTGGAAGCTAAGGGAAAAGCAAAGGTAGAGGGACAGATTATGGGAAAGGAAGAATGCTTTTATTGTCACAAAAAAGGACACTGGAAGAAAGATTGCAGGGCTTGGAAGGCCAAGAATAAGGACCCGAAGCAAGTTGTGGATTCGGCTTCAGGTGTGTATGTTATTGAAAACTATCTGTCAATCAACTCTACTTCCTGAGTATTGGATACCGGATCAGGATCTCATATCTATAATTCTTTGCAGGCACTGAGAAGCCGTAGGGTTTTGAAGGCGGGTGATATGACCCTCAGAGTTGCAAACGGAGCAAGCATGGATGCTGAGTCCGTGGGGGGCTATCACTTAGGATTGACAGATGGACATGTTTTGGTTTTGCGCAACTGTTATTTTGTACCCAGTTCGACTTGTAATATCATATCTGTATCTTTAATGTCTAAAGAAGGTTATGATTTTGCATTTGTAAGCAATGTTGTAAACATTCACCTTAATCATGTTTTGATTGGGTCAGGTACATTAAGCAATGGTATATACGTTTTAAATCAACCGCAGATTTTCAATATCCAGAATACACACAAAAGAAAGTCTCCATAATTAAATCATGCTTTCTTATGGCATTGTAGGTTGGGTCATATCAATGAGACAAGGTTAACTAAGTTACATAAAGAAGGATATTTGGATCCGTTCGAATATCATTCTTATGCAACTTGTCAATCATGTCTCAAAGGAAAGATGACAAAGTCTCCGTTTACTGGACACGGAGTAAGAGCGAGCGAGCTCTTGGGACTCGTACACAGCGACGTGTGTGGTCCAATGTCTACACATTCAAGAAGTGGTTTTTCCTATTTCATTACTTTTACGGATGATTTCTCCAGGTATGGACATGTCTTCTTAATGAAGCATAAATCCGAGACTTTTGAGAAATTCCAGGAATATAAGAATGAAGTAGAAAAATAAACCGGCAGAAGTATCAAAACACTTAAATCTGTTCGAGGTGGTGAATACTTTAGTGCCGAGTTCCAGGCTTACCTAATAGAAAATGGAATTCTCTCTCAGCCTACTCCCCCATACACTCCACAACACAACGGTGTATCGGAGAGACGGAACCGAACCCTATTGGATATGGTACGTTCCATGATGAGTAATACTGAGTTACCGCAATCATTCTGGGGCTATGCACTAGAATCAGCTGCATATCTTTTAAACAAGGTTCTTACCAAAACTGTGCCTACCACACCATATCAGATGTGGAGTGGGAAGAAACCCTATCTTCAATATCTGAAGATATATGGATGTCCGGCTTTTTTCAAAAAGCAGCATGCGGACAAACTCGAGGCACGCTAAGTACTGTGTAAGTTTATGGGATACCAAAAGAACTCCAGGGGTATTTTTTCAATCACGCAGAGGAACAAAAGGTTTTTGTTTCTCGTCATGCCCACTTTCTAGAACACCAGTTCTTGGAAAAGGAAACTTGTGGGAGCGCAATAAAACTGGAAGAAATTCCAGAACGATAAGCTATTACTGAAAGCTTGGTGGAACCAGAAGTTTCAAAAGAACAGGACATTCCCGCACCTCTCCGCAGGAGTAGTAGGCTGTCTCATCCGCCTGAGAGATACTACGGTTTTCTCATAGACGGGGATAGAGAGGATTGCATCATTGATAATGATGAGCCTACTAACTTCCAGCAAGCCATTCAGGGCACTGACTTTGTAAAGTGGCTGGATGCAATGCGGACCGAGATGGAGTCCATGTACACCAACAAGGTATGGACTTTGGACATTGCTCCAGAAGGGGTAAAACCCGTAGGCTGCAAATGGATCTTCAAAATGAAGATTGGTGTAGATGGACCGGTTTAAACCTATAAGGCTAGACTTGTAGCAAAGGGTTTTCGTCAAAGACCTGGCTTGGACTATGACGAAACCTTTTCTTCAGTGGCTATGCTCAAATCCATTCGGATCCTTCTTGCCATTGCTGCCTTCCACGATTATGAGATTTGGCAGATGGACGTAAAAACCACTTTTCTAAATGGAAATTTAGAGGGGTGTGTCTATATGGACCAGCCAGAGGGTTTCATTCAGAGTAAGAGCAATGGAAAAGTGTGCAAGTTGCTTAAGTCCATTTAAGGACTAAAGTAGGCATCGCAGAGTTGGAACATCTGTTTTGATGAGACGGTCAAAGAATTCGACTTTATCAAAAATTCAGATGAACCATGCATTTATAGTAAGATTGTTGCACGAACTGTTGTATTCCTCGTCTTGTACGTGGATGACATTCTCTTGATAGAAAATGATATTCCTATGCTACGATCTGTCAAAGGGTTCTTGTCACACAGGTTCTCCATGAAAGACCTGGGTGATGCCTCTTACATTCTGTGGATCCTGATCTATCGTGATAGATCTAAAAGGATGTTGGGACTTTCACAGTCCAGGTACAGCGACACCATACTGAAAAGATTCAGTATGGAAGATTCCAAGCGCGGTAATTTACTGTCTTGTCACGGGATCACCCTCTCCAAAGAGATGTCTCCCAAGACTGATTTAGAATGGGATCGCATGTCTATTATACCCTACGCTTCTGCGGTAGGCTCTATAATGTATGCAATGTTGTGTACTAGACCAGATGTAGCTTATGCACTTAGTGTAGTAAGCCGGTATCAGTCAAACCCTGGGGAGAAGCACTGGATAGCGGTAAAGAACATTCTGAAGTACCTGAGAAGGACTAAGGATATGTTTTGGGTTTACGGCGGAAAAGACCTCCAGATCGAGGACTTTGCTGACTCCAGCTTCCAGAGTGACAAGGATGACTTTAAATCCATGTCGGGTTATGTCTTTACACCCAATGGAGGGGCGGTGTGTTGGAAGAGTTCCAAACAGGAAACCGTTGCTGACTCGATGATGGAAGTGGAGTATATCGCAGCATCTGATGCCGCAAAAGAAGCCGTATGGATGAGGAAGTTCTTAACAGAACTTCAGGTGGTTATGTCTAGTGTTGATCCAATATCTCTGTATTGTGACAACAACAGAGATATAGCTTTACCAAAGGAACCCAAGTCCCATCAGAAGTCCAGACACAACTTGAGGCGGTATCACCTGATCAGGAAGATCGTGGATCGCCGGGAGATCGAGGTTCGGAGGGTTGCTACAGAAGATAACACTGTAGATCCATTGACAAAGGCCATTCCTCAGACGCAGTTCGAGAGCCTATTCGATATGATAGGTCTGCGATATGCCAGCACATGGTCTTAGTGCAAGTGGAAGATTGTTAGTGTGATATGCCCTAGAAGCCATTATTGTATAGTACTAGTTTGTATATTAAATTTTGGAAGCTTGGGATATATACACGGATTGACATTCTTGCTCATTATGGTAGTATGCTACTTGGTTTCTGTCTATCTTAATATTTGTATGTGTTTCTTTTTAACATATCGCTAATACGTATTGATAGAGCCCTAAGGATCTTTTGCTCGACTGCCAGCGTTGTGATGGCAATCACACTAGTGGAGGCTGGGTAGTCTACAAGCACATCCTTATACTGGGCCATGGTCGTAGGATTATCGAGACAGGGCATCGATACTCCAGAGTAGACTATTATATACGCTTCTCATCCCAGAAGGGGAGGTGGTCTGTTCCACAGCCATCCGTCCGTCGTACTGGAGATAGTATGCAGGTGCTCGTTAGGTTACGTGTATACTCGACAGGACTCGCTGGGAACTGTTGGTTGGTATTATACCTATCGTCAGTTATCATTTCCCAGGTGACATGGGTACAGCTTAGTCCGTTGACTTGACACTGTCACTTCGCCTCGAGTGTGTTCTCACCGTTCTTAGATTACTACCCTACCACGGCTCTATTAAGTCGTGTAAATAGGTAGTACTTTGGTTCAGTCCCGAAGCACTTGGAGGCAGTGACGGTTAGACAGGATTCGTCTCTCCCGGTATTGGGAGTTGATATTGCACTGTGTCTAGGAGAGCCATTACACAAAGTCTCTGGCCAGGACCAGCGAGATTTACTGGTAGTATTTCCAGTAGTTTCTTAAGGTGTTCTGGGCTACACTCCGACACGACTTCTACCACTATTAGGGGACTGACGTTTACCGCCCCCAATGCCCGACATGAATACTCTTAGACGAACAGACCGGACTGTACGAAGATTGTCACATACAGACTCAGTAGGAGTTCGGATGAGTTATGCTCATCGGGTTTTTTATCGACAATATGTGGGGACCGTTACGTACAGCTAGTACCGCTTGCGGCCTGTGGTTAAACCCACTGCCAGCGTAGAGTCGAGTGTTTAGAGTTCCATACAGAGCGTTTTCCTGCATCGGGAAAAACGTGTAGATAACGTATGGTTTTACGAAAGGGTTCGATCACGTGCGTACACTCGTGCACGCATGATAAGTCGTACAGACGAGGGGGCGTTTTTGTAATTTATTCAAAGATGCTTCTAGAAGATGATGTATCATATATGTATTTTTTTATTTTGGATTAAATGATTTATACATTATGACATGGTAGAAATGAGGTTGAAATTACATGATATTGAGCAAGGCTAAATGTGACAAATGGTGGATTTTGAAGCCATGACTCATTTGGTTGTAAATTGAACCCTAATGACTATTATTCATTTAATTTATTAGATGAAAAATAAAAAGTGTTCAGTTTAGAACCATAAGTGAGCTACACTCTCTCTCATACATTCTCTTCACTAGCTTTTTCTAAAACATCTTCTTCTTCCTCAAACCTTAGGATACTCATGTGTTGAGTTACCTAAGAAGAAATAGAAAGACTCGTAAATCCATCTACACCATCTACACAACCTATATAATTTAGATTAGCAATCTACTTGATCTAGTTTCTTTCGTTTAGAAGATAACCTTGGTGCACAAACGTTCAGGTGGATCATCTAGGATTCGAGCAAGCCGACGAGGAGACGAAATCCGTACCACTTTGAGGAGTTCCTGCAGGTGAGGAGGACAGCGAGATAAGGAGAAGAAAGACCAGGTTTCTTGAGGTATAATTTCTGTACTTAGTTTACTTCTTTTGCTTTTGCTAGATACGGTTAAGATTACGATCATGGCTTACAGTCGATGTTATTATGCTAAAATTATCGTTTTTTACACCTTCCGCCTCCCCGCGATTCCGCGGGGTGCATAGCATCGACATACAACCATGGCTCTATTGAGTCATGCAAATAGGTAGTAATTGGGTACAGTCCCGAAGCACTTGGAGGCAGTGACGGTTAGACAGGATTCGTCTCCCCCGGTATTGGGAGTTGATATCGCGCTGTGTCTAGGAAAGCCATTACACAACGTCTCTGGTCAGGGCAAGCGAGGTTTACTGGTAGTGTTTCCAGTTGTTTCTCAGGGTGTTCTGGGCTACACTCCTACACAACTTGACTAGGACCCTTTGATATGTTGGCTCAGTCATGGTCACTTGGGTCCTAGGGGTAAAAACCATATCGGGAGTTCAAATATAAAGGAAACTTACCAGGCATGCGCATACCTTCTAGAGTGTGGTGACTTGAGTGACTTACATCAAGTTATCATTTGATGATAGTTAGGTCCCGATTCCCACTGATAAGTAGGTGTTACTCCTCGGGTGATTATTAGATGATCCCGACTAATTCTCTTTTTAGGGTTTGAAGGAGAATTCGAGGAAACAGTGGGAGCCATTCTGGTTAAATAAATTGTTTAACCAATCTAATCCAGGTTAGAGTGCCCGCTGAGTATTTCTTTTCTCTTTTCTTTGGCAGCGACCATGACCTGACCCTAAACTAAAACTCATGAACCAAGTTAACCGAACCTTCTTAAACACTTTGTCTTTTAGATTGTCATTAAGTAGAATATATCCATTGGGTACAGTCCCGAAGCACTTGGAGGCAGTGACGGTTAGACAGGATTCGTCTCCCCCGGTATTGGGAGTTGATATCGCGCTGTGTCTAGGAAAGCCATTACACAACGTCTCTGGTCAGGGCAAGCGAGGTTTACTGGTAGTGTTTCCAGTTGTTTCTCAGGGTGTTCTGGGCTACACTCCTACACAACTTGACTAGGACCCTTTGATATGTTGGCTCAGTCATGGTCACTTGGGTCCTAGGGGTAAAAACCATATCGAGAGTTCAAATATAAAAGAAACTTACCAGGCATGCGCATACCTTCTAGAGTGTGGTGACTTGAGTGACTTACATCAAGTTATCATTTGATGATAGTTAGGTCCCGATTCCCACTGATAAGTAGGTGTTACTCCTCGGGTGATTATTAGATGATCCCGACTAATTCTCTTTTTAGGGTTTGAAGGAGAATTCGAAGAAACAGTGGGAGCCATTCTGGTTAAATAAATTGTTTAACCAATCTAATCCAGGTTAGAGTGCCCGCTGAGTATTTCTTTTCTCTTTTCCTTTGGCAGCGACCATGACCTGACCCTAAACTAAAACTCATGAACCAAGTTAACCGAACCTTCTTAAACACTTTGTCTTTTAGATTGTCATTAAGTAGAATATAACCATGCCACTCCTGTTTTCCCTTTGCATTTTTCCTGAGTACTCCGTATCACTACGAAGATCAATATTGCTTGGATATTCCATCGTATAATTGCATACGAACTTGAAGAAACTTGTTTCTATTGAAGGATAGATTCAGGTTTTGGAGAAATTGAATAAGATGATTTGGTTGTCTTTTCTTTTTCCCTTCTCTCAGGTTTCGAGAGCTCCTAGTATTTGGAGAGCACACCTATTATGCTTATTGGATAGTCTTCTTCCAAACCATAGGCAGGTGCCGAAAGGTAAGGAAAGTATAAAACCAATTAGCCTAAGTATGGCGTACAGAAGGTAATAAGTGAAGACATATAAAGGGATCAGAGTGAGGGCAAAAGAAATTGCGAATACTATCATTCACGACGAAGCTGCATATATCCCTGCCACTCCTACTTCCCCTTTATATTTCTCCAGAACACTTCGTATCACTACGAAGATCCATATTTCTTGGATATTCCATCGTATGGTTAGATACAAACTCGAAGAAACTTGTTTCTGTTCGAGGATGGTTTCCGGTTCCGGAGAAATTGAGTAGGATTATTCGGTTGTATTTTCTCTTTACCTTCTATCAGGTTACGAGGGCTCCTAGTATTAGGATAGTACAACTATTACGCTTATTAGATAGTCTTCTTCCAAAACTTAGGCTGGTGCTGAAAGGTAGGAAAGGAAGAAAACCAATTAGCCAAAGTACGGTGTACAGAAGGTAAGATGTAAAGACATATGAAGGGCTTGGAGTGAGGGCAGGGAAATATACGGTTACTGTCATGAATCTGGATAGTGGAAGAGGCATTACTAGGAATACCCGCCTACCCCTTCGAAACATTTTCATCTTTCAGTTTTAATGTGCGGTGTTAATTGAAAATTGTTTTCCCAATTAGATTCTGACTCGAGGGTTTGTATTTACCAGACTTGATTCTTACATCTGTATGGTGTTATAGATGCTGAGTGGGAGTAAGATATTGGGAATTGGGTTATTAGATCCTCTATATATCAGAATTCTTTGTAATTGGTGATATTTGAGGAAGTCACCTGGTTTTGCCTAACGACAAATATTTGGTTTCGAATATTCGTTGTTATGCACCAATTCCAAACTGATATATCTGTATGTTTATTTTATAAAGTGAGATATAACATTTTGAAATTATGTCTGTGACATTTATCTATATCAGTTGATGGTTAGGTAAGGTGCATTTAACAGCGGTGTAATTCTTCTTAACCATAACACAATTTTCAACCTACGATGCAAAGGGTTTGAGTTATTAAAATCAGAGAACTTATACAAAGTATTGTATGTTTTCTGATATCCGTTAGGACAAAGGGGCTGGTACTCGTATTATATTCCGTTTACTTATGACTTCTCTGGTTTTAGACAAGTATTTCGGTGAAATAAAAGGTCCAAATTTTTGAGAAGTTATAGGTTGTAACGTTTTAGAAATCGTTATGCGAATTTTTCCGTTTTAGGGTAAAATGGTCGGTGTTTTCGGTTTTAACCCCATTGTGATCAAACTTCTGTATAGAATGCACTGCACCTAGTTTAGCTAGGAAATTGCTAGTTTGCGGGTTTTTGTAAGCCAATTGAAAATTTTGTGCATTTTAATAATTTTCCTTAATTAAAATATTATTTTCAGTTGTTAATTATGCACTTAATTAGTGGTAATTACATTTTTGCTTTGGTTAATTAATGGTAATGTGATTTTATGCGAAGTTAATCACTAGATTAGCACTAATCCATCTTCGAAAATATCCTAGGAAAATATCTAGATATTCGTTGAATTAAAAGAAAATTTTAATTAGAAATGAAATAGATTAAGAGGTGGCATTGCATTAATGAGCTTTTAATTCTGTTTTGCACTAGAATTTTCCACACAAATCCAAACTTATCCCCATTTCTTCGTCATGGCAGACCCTCATTCCTTTGCTGCCCCTTCTCTCTTCTCACCTCATTTCATCAATTTCAAGTCCAAATAAATCACCAAAAATCCTAAATAATTCATCCAAACTCAATTATAAATCAAAACCCATCATTCTTCTTCACAAATCAAGATTTAATTTTCATAGAAGTCATCATTTAGGAGCTTATTTTGATGATCATGGTTCTTTTTTTTGTGAATCCTCGAAGATATAAAACCCTAACCGTAATCTTTATATGTTGTTTAATACTCTAATTAGCTTATTAGTTGTTAATTTAAAGCCTTTAATTTCATGTTTAGAAATTCTGGAAAAGGTTTTTGGTAATCAAGTTAGGATTTTGTTTAGTGAAAAGGTTAATTGATAAGTTAAGCTTGAAGAAAACTAAACCTAGTTGCTAGTTTGTTAAATGATATTTTCCTGATTGTAAATTAAGATAATTAGCAAACTAAATTTTTACTAATCCTATTTAGGTGATTTTAAAATTATAGTAAAGGTTTGTATGGTTTAATCATGATATATTATGATGTTTGTGATTTCTAGTTTAGGTAAAACTTGTAGTTTTGTGCTAAAATGATATAAGTTGCTTACTAGATTTTAGGATATTTTAGGCGTGAGTTTCTTTCGACATTGCGACGTTATTTATATTGATTCCATGCTATATCTTATGTTGTGAATGCGTGATCGGTACGATCAGGGTTTAGGGTTGGTAGTTGTGTCGATTTGCGTTCCTAGATAGGGTCGTGCCGATATCGTTCGTGTCTTTGTGTAGCTTTTGCTGTTGAGTTGGTTTCGTAGTGTCACTACGTGCGTTAGCCACTGGACGAACACTTGAGAGTATGTTTAGAGCTGGTGCGTCAGTCAAACATAGTTGGTACGTGTTATTGGTCGGTTGCTAATATATACTTGTTATATTATTATATGCTTTTAGGATCGCAGGCGGGGACTTTGGGCGCTGTGAAGAAAGAAAAGCGAGTGGTTGGCTTTACTTAGCCAGGATTGTTGTGAGTGGATTTAACAACTACAGGGGAATCGCCTGCATGGCGTTATGCGTCTGGCCAAGATTAAATGATATGACTATTAGTTAGATTTAAATGGATATTGATTGTGCATGTGTACCTTTGTTGCATATCTCATTTCCTATTGTGCATGGACTTATTATTAATGAGACACAACACATTATTGACGGTTCATGTTTCACGAGCACTAATTGTATGCTACACACACCGTCGATAATTGCCATGACACGTACAACTTATATACATACGAGATGTAGTTGACACCTATACATACGTGATACTGTATGGTTAGGGACATTGAGTCATTGATTCATATTTTATTGTGCATATGACATATAGCATACCTGTAAAGCTACATGCTTACACATATGCCTTGACATGTTCACATACTAGTTACATATATACCTATATGGTATCGTACCATTAGTGATAGGTATATTCACACATGAGACATCGCTACATGTATAAGTGCACGGCGGCGCCCCGGCCGTCAATCCGACGGCCAAATGCGGAAGCGGTGATAAACTTTAATTTTTCTTGAACTGGCAAACCGCCGCGCACTAATACCCGGATCGAACCATTAATTAGTCCTAGCCAACTACAAGAAAGGGAATAGAGATATACCGACGATCCAAGTCTTCCCGTCTTCTCGTCATCGTCCCGATCTCCTGCGGAATGTCCGGTCTCCTCCTCGTCGCCGGAAGTGCACCACACCGCCTACTTCTTTTACGGGCTCCCACCTCAATGCCGAGGCAACTCGGGCACGAAGCCGGCTACTCGACGTGCCCAAGATTCGCTGTAGAATATGTAGTCCTCAAGTCTCACTTTGGGGTTGTGGAATTGCCATTTGGTGGAGGAATGATACTTGGAGCTTTTTGGATTGAACTTATGGGATTTTTGCAACATGAAATGAGCCAAACATCCCCACCAAGATTTTGGGACAGCCCCACAATGCTTGGGCCGGCCATGAGAGGTGAGGGAGGGGAAAGAATGAGAGAGCCATCCAAAAAAGAGAGAGTGGGAAGACTATCATGCAATAGGAAATCATGAAAAGAATATGGTCACAATCACACCCACTCTCAACTACTCACCAACAACCATGATAGCACCAAATCCAACACTCCAACAAGCTAATGATCACTTCCAAAAGTCATGCCATCATGAAGATAGAAGTCAAGGTCAAAAGAATGGTGCACCATCATGATACAAGGAAACATGCAAAGACCCCCTTCCACAAAAGCTTATTTGCAACAATGCAAATAAGCCCTCCTCCACCAATCTTCGGCCAATGAAAGGAACAATGGAAATCGGCCGAAACGGAAAGCAAACTGGCAACTCCAGAAAACTGGCCCCGTAATAAATTACAGGAAAACCCCGATACTGTGCATACACACCCGCATCTGTATTTCGACCGAAATACAAATGCAATGAGACAAAATCTACACTGTACTATACTAGGATCCGGCTTAAACCAAAGCCGACTAGTAATATCCGTTCGATCCTGATCCGTGCAATACCGCACGTATCTGATCGAACCCTGCCATATATCCATACGGCCTATAGTACAAACTGTCCGATCCTGATCCGTGTAATACCGCACGTATCTGATCGGACCCTGCCATATCTCCATACGGCCTCTACAACCTTTCGCCCGAAAGCTGAGTAACAGAATGTGGGGGACTCTAAAGACTCGTCAACACCTTGGTTGTGGATTTAACCACTAGCACGTCAGAGGTATAAGCCAATACGTAACGGGCTACCAGGTATTGACTAAAAGGGACGTCTGTGAGCGAACTCAGCCTGACAACCCTACTGAGCCTGTCAGTGACAATATCCGTACAGTCCGGTCCGTTCGTCTATGAGCATCGCATGGCGGGCCTAGGGGGTTGGTAAAAGTCAGACCCCCAAAAGCGGTACAAGTCGTGTCGGAGTGTAGCCCAGAACACCCTGAGATACTACTGGAATACCTACCAGTAAATCTCCTTGCCTCGGCCGAGGGCTTCGTGTAATGGCTCTCCTAGACACAGCACGACCTCACCCCCAATACCGGGAGAGACGAACCCCTGAAGATACGCTCACTGCCTCCATGTGGCTCGGGACTGTACCCAACTAAAACCTGTTTGCACGACTCCTTTGAGCCGTGGTAGGGTAGTAATCAAAGTACAGTGGAAACTCACACGAGACAAATGACGATCCCCAGGTCGATGAACTAACCTGCACACATGTCACCAGGGAACTGCCATCTGACGTCTGGTATATGACCAACTAGCATTATCCTGGAGAGTCCTGTCCGGTGTACTCATAACCCAATGAGCACCTGTATACATCTTAGGTGATCCAACTGACACCAGTGGCTTGTGAGACCGGCCACCGCCCCTCGTCGGGGTCTCGACTGTATACACTAGTCTACTCTGGAGTATCGATGCCCTGTCTTGAAACTCACACGACTAGGGACCATTTAAGGATATGCTTATAGACCCCAGCTCCCACTTATATGATCGCCCTTATACTGCCGGTGGTCAAGCAAGAATCCTAGGGGCTCTATCAACGTGTAATAGAAACTTGTCAGGTTACCTAAAACAGTACACGATGATAAAGGTAAACCAGATAGCATACTATCATCTCGAGTAAGACTGTCCTACCGGGATAGGTCCTCCATCAATCATTGCAATCACGTACCTGTGACCTAATAATTGACTCTGAGGGCACTATCTCCAACAATCTCCCACTTGCACTCAAGGCTAATTATTGCGATGTCGCATACTCACAGCCCGTGTGATACCGAAGACCCAACTCCTGTACTAGTCAGTCTCACAAAGCTCGTTTGCGAAACTATTGCGTTCGAGGAATAGCCTCAGTGAGTGGATCCGCTTAGTTGTTTCTTTCTATGTCTCTCTATATCTCAAGTTCGCGGAGAAACCCATCTCCCGAAATGAGCAATACCTGTCTTAGAATGTGTCTGGATGTCTGATGGGACATAGCTCATAAATGAACTCCAAATCCAAACTTCTTAGACTGTATCGTCAACTGAACTTAATCAGTATCCTGCGCCATGCCTCCCTCAGTATTGCCTTGGACCACCTGTCCAAAATACTGCCCTTCGTCAGAAGGAGAACTATAACTCTGACAACCTCCTTGTCGTCCAGGTCACCTTGGAAGCCTGGAATGATAACTGTCTCCCGAATGAGGCTGTCGTTATCATATCCCTAGAACATCCACTTATGTTCTATAACTGCTTCCGACTGCTTCCCCAGGATTGGATTAATATCAACTTATTGCATCTAGTGCAAGAACAACATCTGGTGTGGTACTTGACATCTCATGATTGACTCAATTGCCTAAGCAAGTGATCTGTCAATCATGCACATCCCTCTCCCCTTTAGTCTATAAGACAACTTTAGAGAGGGTGACTCCATCTTCTGCAGGTACACTACCGTGCATGGAGTCGTCCATTCTAAATACTCTTAGAATGCTGTCTAAGTACCCTGATTGGGAAACCACCCAAATCTAGATCTAAAACCATAGATCTAGTAACCAGTTTGTCTGATATAATGTCCAAGTCCCATATGGAGAAACTACTGTGTGACGACCAAAGTATAACCGATTGTAGTATAGGAGTTTCTTTTCCTACTCTGTGTATGTCATCCAAATACCAGGACATCACACCCTACTACCTTCTCAACAGATCCATCCCCTATTCTGATGAAGTCAAACCCATGACTGTCACGTCAGAAGTAGATGATCTATCTCCGCTACATCTGCTTTAGTCTATAAATAGACATAAGCTACCTGTCCACTAATGCTTCCGCTGCTCCCACTGACTACGACAACCCTCTGGCAGAGTCATATACACGTGCACTTCTAAAACTAGTTTAGAACGACGCTATACTCATCCTCCCGCCGGGTCTCGCACTCTGGAACAACAGCAATGGTAATTGTGGGTAAACAAGAACTTCCCTGTCACCGTCCTTGAGGCTACCATAGTACCTCTCGGGTGCCTGAAGTTACCCACCTTATCTGTGGAGTGGCCAATGGAATGTCAATCCAGATTGAATCTTTAGGTTCCTTATCAAATCTTCAGTAATCGTTTGTGGTTCTGGAATCACTTCCAGTTCTACCATACTCCCACTACTGTTTTCTGAAAAAATCCATTTTTATTAAAACTGTGGCGAGTCTAGAACAATATTGCTATTGTTCATCCAGATGGTAGAAAGTCAACCCTCGTCATAGCCTGGGTCAACCCACAAACAGCCATTACAGAAACGTGCCTTGAGTTGTCCAGTGTCTGGTTTTAATCATAAACCGGACAACTCCCCGTACCTTAAACATCGTTAAGATATGAACTGTTCTATATCCAATATAGAACCAGAGGCACAGATTTAATTGAACCAGATTCAAATCATGCAGCTGTCTCCAGTGCATGTCAACTTAATGGAAGGAGGCCGATCAGCGTTACTCAACTTAGGAATGCTTCCAATTATGAGTAACCTGAAAGAGAAGCAATTTCTCTTTATCATTACTATCAACTGAATACCATACACAAGTATCTACATCTTCGATCACTTTGAAGAATCCCGATACTTGCTATACCTGGTTCTCTACTCTATTCAAATACCTATAACTTCTCAAAATTCGGACCCTGTGTTTCCACGAAACACTTGTCTAAAAACTAGAGAAGTCATAAGTAAACCGAATATAGTACGAGGACCAACCCCTCTGTCCTGATGGACCCTGGACAACATACAATACTCTGTATAAGTCCCTTGAGTCTGATAACTCATTCACTGTGTGTCGTAGGTTGAAAACTGTACTTATGGTCAAGAAGAATTACACCGCTGCTTAATGCTCCTTACCTAACCATCCACTGATATAGGTAAATGTCGTAGACATAATTTCAGAAAGGTATATCTCACTCTATGAAAATAGACGTACAGATATATCAATTTGAAATTGGTGCATAACAGCGGATATTCAAAACCAAATATTTGCCGACCGGCAAACTACCCAGGTGATTTCCTTAAATATCACCGATTACAACGAATCCCGATATAATGAGGATAATCACCCAATTCCCAATAACTTACTCCCACTCATCATCTGTAAAACCATACAGATATGAGAATCATACCTGGTAAATACATACCCTGGAGTAAGAACTAATTGGGAAATCAGTTTTCCTTTAACATTACACAGTGAAACTGAAACATTGAAATGTTTCGATGGGGTATCCTGGTATTCCTAGTAATGCCTCTTCCAGATTCACGACTGTAACCGTATAGTTCTTTGCCACCTCTCCAAATCCCTTCATATGTCTTTAGTCTTTACCTTCTGCACACCCCTTTAGGCCAAATGGTTTTCTTCCTTCCCTACCGTTCGGCACCAGCCTATGGTTTGGAAGAAGACTATCCAATAAGCATAATGGATGTACTGTCCCAATCCTAGGAACACTCGCAATGAGAGAGGGTGAAGATAAAAGACAACCGAATAAACCTTATTCCTATTTCTCCTGGACCAGAATCCATCCCCGAACTGGAACAAGTTCCTTTCGAGTTCGTATATAACCATACGATGGAGTATCCAATAAACTGTGGATCTTCGTAGTGATACGGAGTGTCCTGGAGAAATACAAAGGTGATTTTAGGATTGGCGAAGGAATACTTGGTTTGGTCGTGAATATCTGTTGCAATTTACTTTGCCCTCTTACTAATCCCTTGCTTTGTCTGAACATAATACCTTCTGTACACCATCGTTAGGCTAATTGGTTTTCTTCATTCCCTACCGGTCGGCACCAGCCTAAGGTTTGGAAGAAGACTATCCAATTTGCGTAATAGGTGTACTATCTCCTAAACCAAGGAGTACTCGCAACCTGAGAGAAGGTAAAAGGAAAAGACAACTGAATAATCCTATCCGTTTTCTCCAGAACCTGAAACCATCCTCGAATAAATTCCTTCGAGTTCTTATCTAATCATACGATGGTTTTGTCCAATGGAAGTGGACGTTCGTAGCAACACGGGGTGTCCTGGAGAAAAGGGTAAAAGTAGGAGTGGCAATGAGGTTTGCAACTCTGACAATCCAAAAGCCGGTGTTAAGAAGGTTCGGTCAACTTGGTCACTGAGTCATAGTCTTAGGGTCGGGTCAATGGTCGCTGCCAGAGAGAGAGAAAAGAAACACTCAGCGTGCACTCTAACCTAGATCAGAATGGTTTCCAATTTATCTAATCTGGAAACCTCCCACCGTACCTCAAATTCTCCTCCAAACCTGAAAGAAGAATTAGTCGGGATCAGCCGAGGAGTATACCAACTCATCAGTGGGAATCGGGATCCAACTATCATCGCATGATAACGTGACGGAATCCGCTCACGTCATCACACTCCAGAAGGTATGCGCATATCTGGCAAGTTTCAGTTCTTTTGAAACTCCCGATGTGATTTTTACCCCATGCTCTTATGACCTTGACTTCGGCCAACAAATCATAAGTCACATGTCAAGTTCTACCCGTCATTCTCCAGGTTGATTCGAATCCACCCGCACAAGCCCTTGACTTTGGCCAACAAGGCTATACGACTGTTCCAAACCAACGCATCTATCTATGCTGCATATGAATAACCAACAGCTACCAAACACTGTGCCTTGACTTTGGCCAACAAACACAGCTTGAATACTATTGATTATCCATATGAAACGACGGAGGGCTACGAATGGTTTCTGGCGAAAACCTTTAACGTAATGAACTTGATATCGTTGAAGGAACGGATAGCTTTTTGAAAAAATAGTGACGAAAACCATTGCTAAAGAGGTCACTCCCGGTGAAGGGATCTCGGCTCTTTCCCCGTAGAATGAGGTGCAGGATATTCCAACTGAATACCACGGTGCAAAGCAAAAGTAATCGGCTATAGTGAAGTTAATGCCCTGACGCAAACTTCTGTCCAAGGGGTCACTCCCGGTGAAGGGATCTCGGCCCTTGCCTCGTCGACTGAGGAGCAGGATATTCCAACTGAATATCACGATGCAAAACAAAAGTGAACGTCCTTGCAATAACAGCTTTTTGAAAAGTGTTCCAACAACATCAGATTAGGTTTGTTTTTAACTTGAATTGATCCGAATCAACGCAGTCCCATCAAATGATCACACCAAAAAGAACGAAAATATACTGATATACGTATATGCCATCCGCATTCGCCACTGGGTCCCGTCATTACTCGTTAGGTTAGCTAACTAACGACAGAGCGGGGACTGGACTAGCGCGGATGTAAAACATATACAACATCTACTAATATATATACCAATATATTATATTCGCTCAAGGCGTGAATAAAATGCAACATCACAGAAATGTACAGCATCACAGAAACAATACAGATATCTGGGATCCCCGGGTTTCACAGAGCCGCTGAAACCCGACGTTCCCCTGGTCGTGTGGATAGCCTGTGTAATGAAATCCTAGACCCCTATGGGCGCGGCAAGTCACCCGCCAAAACCTAAAGCGAGGCAGCCCCCTTCAGCGCCGTGAATGGACCACCCAGCACTTCACGGAATCCGGTAACTTGGGTACCCCTCCTGGGTCAACCTGTACCCCCTACGAGTGCGGCGAATAGCCCGCCAATCCTAGAGTGAAGCCCCCTCCGTCTCAATGCCATGAGATGCGGGCTTGTTGCCCTCTAGAACCCGGCTATCCGTGCACCCCTCCGCGGGGCAATCCTAGTACAGAAAGTAAAATATACATACAACGGGTACATCGACCGTAACCAGGTCGTGCCCCAAAATAATAATACAAACAGGCAGTGACGGCAGTCCACATGTCGGACGCTCGCCCCGCAATATCAAATATACATAATACAACCACAACTGTACTAGCATTGCATCCAGGCTATCCCCCACGACCGATCCGCAACATCACAGCAAAAACAAAACATCAACGTGAAAGTCACGTTCGCAAATCCGTCTAACCGGGCTATAGCAGTTAGACCGGATTTACCGATCAAGTGACATTCACGGTCGCAGATATAATGTAAATACTGTGAAATAATGTGTTTAAAATATCCGATCAATCAAATTTTGACAAGTGGGCCCCCAAGCATTACTGTAGCAGATCAGGAAATTCTGGGCCCAATGTTATTATTCCAAAACCCCTAAAATCTCCCCAGAAGCCCACTGTAAAAACCCAACCCACTGATTCCTCCATAATGCGGCGGAACCACGGCAACAAGTGGGTTTTGGCCGCGGTTCCGCGCTCTGGTTAGAAGATCAGTGCCTCGAATTTGTACAGTAGTCTTACAATTTCTAGTACATCAATATTTTACAACCTGAAAAATTTTTCGAGACCAAAAAATTTCAACAGAAAACTGTCGTGAAGGAAAAACGGGTTTTGGAACATTTGATCGATCGGAACTGAAAAACACATTAAGGCAAGCTAGACTAAGTTAATGGCGAGGCTCTGATACCACTGTAAGTGCACGGCGGCGCCCCGGCCGTCAATCCGACGGCCAAATGCGGAAGCGGTGATAAACTTTAATTTTTCTTGAACTGGCAAACCGCCGCGCACTAATACCCGGATCTAACCATTAATTAGTCCTAGCCAACTACAAGAAAGGGAATAGAGATATACCGACGATCCAAGTCCTCCCGTCTTCTCGTCATCGTCCCGATCTCCTGCGGAATGTCCGGTCTCCTCCTCGTCGCCGGAAGTGCACCACACCGCCTACTTCTTTTACGGGCTCCCACCTCAATGCCGAGGCAACTCGGGCACGAAGCCGGCTACTCGACGTGCCCAAGATTCGCTGTAGAATATGTAGTCCTCAAGTCTCACTTTGGGGTTGTGGAATTGCCATTTGGTGGAGGAATGATACTTGGAGCTTTTTGGATTGAACTTATGGGATTTTTGCAACATGAAATGAGCCAAACATCCCCACCAAAATTTTGGGACAGCCCCACAATGCTTGGGCCGGCCATGAGAGGTGAGGGAGGGGAAAGAATGAGAGAGCCATCCAAAAAAGAGAGAGTGGGAAGACTATCATGCAAAAGGAAATCATGAAAAGAATATGGTCACAATCACACCCACTCTCAACTACTCACCAACAACCATGATAGCACCAAATCCAACACTCCAACAAGCTAATAATCACTTCCAAAAGTCATGCCATCATGAAGATAGAAGTCAAGGTCAAAAGAATGGTGCACCATCATGATACAAGGAAACATGCAAAGACCCCCTTCCACAAAAGCTTATTTGCAACAATGCAAATAAGCCCTCCTCCACCAATCTTCGGCCAATGAACGGAACAATGGAAATCGGCCGAAACGGAAAGCAAACTGGCAACTCCAGAAAACTGGTCCCGTAATAAATTACAGGAAAACCCCGATACTGTGCATACACACCCGCATCTGTATTTCGACCGAAATACAAATGCAATGAGACAAAATCTACACTGTACTATACTAGGATCCGGCTTAAACCAAAGCCGGCTAGTAATATCCGTTCGATCCTGATCCGTGCAATACCGCACGTATCTGATCGAACCCTGCCATATATCCATACGGCCTATAGTACAAACTTTCCGATCCTGATCCGTGCAATACCGCACGTATCTGATCGGACCCTGCCATATCTCCATACGGCCTCTACAACCTTTCGCCCGAAAGCTGAGTAACAGAATGTGGGGGACTCTAAAGACTCGTCAACACCTTGGTTGTGGATTTAACCACTAGCACGTCAGAGGTATAAGCCAATACGTAACGGGCTACCAGGTATTGACTAAAAGGGACGTCTGTGAGCGAACTCAGCCTGACAACCCTACTGAGCCTGTCAGTGACAATATCCGTACAGTCCGGTCCGTTCGTCTATGAGCATCGCATGGCGGGCCTAGGGGGTTGGTAAAAGTCAGACCTCCAAAAGCGGTACAAGTCGTGTCGGAGTGTAGCCCAGAACACCCTGAGATACTACTGGAATACCTACCAGTAAATCTCCTTGCCTCGGCCGAGGGCTTCGTGTAATGGCTCTCCTAGACACAGCACGACCTCACCCCCAATACCGGGAGAGACGAACCCCTGAAGATACGCTCACTGCCTCCATGTGGCTCGGGACTGTACCCAACTAAAACCTGTTTGCACGACTCCTTTGAGCCGTGGTAGGGTAGTAATCAAAGTACAGTGGGAACTCACACGAGACAAATGACGATCCCCAGGTCGATGAACTAACCTGCACACATGTCACCAGGGAACTGCCATCTGACGTCTGGTATATGACCAACTAGCATGTTCCCGGCGAGTCCTGTCCGGTGTACTCATAACCCAATGAGCACCTGTATACATCTTAGGTGATCCAACTGACACCAGTGGCTTGTGAGACCGGCCACCGTCCCTCGTCGGGGTCTCGACTGTATACACTAGTCTACTCTGGAGTATCGATGCCCTGTCTCGAAACTCACACGACTAGGGACCATTTAAGGATATGCTTATAGACCCCAGCTCCCACTTATATGATCGCCCTCATACTGCCGGTGGTCAAGCAAGAATCCTAGGGGCTCTATCAACGTGTAATAGCAACTTGTCAGGTCACCTAAAACAGTACACGATGATAAAGGTAAACCAGATAGCATACTATCATCTCGAGTAAGACTGTCCTACCGGGATAGGTCCTCCATCAATCATTGCAATCACGTACCTGTGACCTAATAATTGACTCTGAGGGCACTATCTCCAACAACATGTACCTCTTGCATACATACTTATACATATATCTGGAGTGTATTACATCATTATTGATAGTTTGATACACATATCTTGCTATACCAACATGGTTACGCATATCTGGCTATAGCTACATGTTCACCTTTATTTGATATTGTATGGACTTGGAGAAATTAGGAACCGCATGATAAATATTTTAATTTGTTGCAGCTAAATAGCGGTTTTTCCTTTATATGCTCATATTATTGTTTCTTGTTGCATATATTACATTCATGGATTTCATATGATATTCTCTGATATTTTTAATCCTAAGTATATATAACAGTGGAATGGGACGCTATTATATATGCATATATATATATATATATATATATATATATTAGTGGAATGGGACACTAATATATATGTATTGATTCATGCAGTTATAATTATTCATAACTTGATGTTTTCTGGATTTGAGGACCGTGGTTGTTTCATGAAATTATACATTATTTGAAAAACCCGGTTTCTCTTGATATGATATTTCAGCTTCCACCATGAGATTTCTCGGTTCTGAGCTTATATATACCCTATGCGAGGAGGTGTCGTGGGTCGTTCGTGGGTACATGGTGGAACCCGGTTGGTTCCCCGGGGCAAGAAGATTGACGGTACATGCCGATGAGCCTGGCTGGGGGCGTGTGCCAACCGGTGACAGTATTTGAACTCGACGGATATTTAGGGGATACCGATCGAGGTTATGTACGCACATGCCCTTGTCGATTGCGGGTGGGGGACAGTCAGGTTCCATAGGATGTACGTACATGACATAGGAGGGCCAGTCTCAGGTGACGGCGACTCAGAGATGAGTATTTTATGTGTCGATACAAGACACTTGTTTTCATGATGTTTTTAAGTGTAGATATTGGACACTCAGGTTTCATGAGACTTACTCGGTATTGGATACTGGTTATATGAGATTTACTTGATATTGGATACTGGTTATATTAGATTTACATGATATTGGATACTGGTTATATGAGATTTACTTGATATTGGACACTCAGGATATATGAGACTTACAGGATATGAGGGCCAATCTGGGGGCTGATTTGAGGAAATTTGGGATTTAGATTGACTTGATGGACTTTGGTCCTGCCACGAGGTCAAGATTCTGTGAAGATGACATGTTTTATCCCATACTCCGCATTTATTTTTATATGCATTGTTTTCATGTATTAGTAGTACCTGATAGAGTACCTTACATGACTGTTGCATAGATTGTGCCATTTATTGCTTCATGTATTAGTTGTATATGATAGAGTACCATTCATGACAGTTGCATATACATATTGCCTTTTATTGCTTCATGTATTAGTTGTACCTGATAGAGTACCTTTAATGACAGCTGCATACATATGGCCATTTATTGCTATTAGCTTGCATATATTAGATTCGCGCTGTACGTGCATACTTGCGATTACCTGCATATGTTATTTGCTATTCATGAGTTGGCAACTCACCCACGTTGTGCCACAGTGTTTTTCAGGTAGTCCATCCAGGCAGTCGCGGCATGCTTTTCATCTTTCGTATCATCTTTTGCAGCGGATACCTTTTCGGCTGACTGGGCGCATTTTTTTCTATAAGTTGGTTTTGCGGCTATCCGATGTTGTTTATTATTGTTGGATATAGTGCCCTCTATTCGGAAAATGCACGTGCGTTTTCGCACGTGTCATATTTCGGGTAGATAATACTGGTAGGCTTTGATTTAAGCCGGATCCAAGTATTATACTGTGTAGATATAATACCTTTGTCTCAGTTGCATTTGTATTCGGTCGAAATACAAATGCGGGTATGTTTATACTATTACGGGGTTATCCTGAAATTCGTTTCAGGATCACTTTTGGAAGTTGTCAGTTTCCTGTTTTCTATCACCCGTCTTTAACATTCGGTTAAAGACGGATTTATCTTTTCTTCATTGGGTGAGTCATTGTGTGTAAAAGCTTAAAGATTAGTGACTAGGATTGTGACTCATTCATTTGCATTAATGAGTTGATGACTAGGTTTCATGATTCATTCTTTTACATTTAATGTTTTAAGTGAGTCATTCTTGCTTTAATGGTTATGATAAGGATGAATGCTTGTGGTCACCCCCTCCCCTCTCCTACACTCACCCTCCTCTTCATATATTAGTGGCCGGCCCCTTTTGTGGGAAAATGGGGAATTAATTCATTTGGAAAAAGCTTATGAAATTTGCTTCATAGAAATTTCATATGTTGATTTCTCATTTCACCCGATCCAAATTGGAAACTTCATTAACCGTTCGTCCATAGCCTTGGACGTAACGAAACAAAGTGTTCTACTCATTCTCTACATCAATCTTGGTCATCTCTTTTAGCAAACTTGATGATCGAGTTGCCTCGGTTCAGAGGCGGGAGCCCGTTTAAAGATCCGTCGACGTGGTGCCACTTGGACGACGAGACCGGAGATCGAGCGAGTTCGGATCAGCTGCAACAAAGCATGGGATGATGGTTGAAGACCGAAGTACTCGGATCGTTCGGTAAAACAATTCTACCCTCTTTACAGTTTGTTAGTTTAGCTTTAATGGCAGATCCGGGTTATAGTATGCGATAGCGCCAGTTTATAAAAGTTTTTGTTCCGCATATTGGCGTCTGTTAGACGGCTGGGGCGCTACCGTAGACTTACATTGGTATCAGAGCCTCACCATTAAGCTTTACTAACTTGTGCTAACGCGTTTAAAATATCGATTGAGCGGAATTTTCAAAATCGCAATTTCCATGTGTTAAAGTTTCTGTTGATTTTAAATCTGTTCTAAAAATTATTTTGACCATACCAGAAAATTAAGCAGGCTTTTTAATGGAAACAGAAGAAAAACGATCCAGCAATTCGACCGTACGGCCGTGGATCCGCCTGGTGGGCCATTTTTCTTCTTGGCTTTCATCTTGGGAAATTGTGGTTTCTGGCACTACTATTTTGGGCCCAGTTTTTATTACTTTACAGCAGATGTACGTGGGGCCCACTTCGGGAAATTTTGTCGATCGAAATTTAAACGTGTTAGTTTACAGTACTTATGTTAGATCTCCGACCGGGAATGTCATTTGAGCGGTAAATTGCGTCTAATTGCTATAGTTCTTTTAGACGGGTTTGCGAACGTGACATTCGCGTTGATGTTTTGTGTTGTGCTGTGATGTTGCGGATTTGTCGTGGTGGATAGCAGTGTGCAATGGTAGTGATGTTTTGGATTTCTTTGTACATTTCATATTGCGGGGTGAGCGTCCGACTTGTGAACTGCCGTCACTGCCTGTTTGTATAATATTCTTTTGGGGCACGACCGGGCAGAGGTCGATGTACCCGTTGTACATATTTTTATTTCTGTACTAGGTTTACCCCGCGACGGAGTGCACGGATAGACGGGTACTGGAGGGCAACGGGTCCGAATCTCATGACTATGAGAGGCAGAGGGGCCTCACTCAAGAATTGCAGACTATTCACCGCACTCGTAGGGGGTACAAGTTGACCCAAGGAGGGGAGCTCAAGTTACCGGATTCCGTGAAGTGCCAGGTGGTCCATTCATTTTGCTGTTGTTAGGTTTACCTAGCACTCTAAGAAAGGTTTGGAAGCATCACATGTCTCAAAGATTAAATTTTTAGAGTGCTAAGTGAACACACAAAGAATCAATCCTAGAAAATTAAGGTTTCATAACATTAAACAACATCAAAAGTAACAAAGGCTAGGGTTTTTGAGAGTGCAACCTTTGTAGCTCCCTATGCTAGACTCCTTGGCCACTTGAGGGCTGGAAAACGGTTAGCTTGAGGTCTTCTAACGTCCACGACGATCCACCCGAAGCTCCTTTGTCCAAGCTTGCAACTTCACTTGATCAAGAGAAAGAAATGAAGCTAACACTCTAAACAAGTGGGCAAGACTTGTGTAGAATGATGTTGTGGTAGCTTTTCTCACTTCAAAATCCTAACTTGGTGAGTAATTTGCTCACTAGAGAAATCTAGAGAGCAAAAGAAGAAGGAGGAAGAAGATGATGGCCTTTTTAGAACAAGAGAAAAGATAATGTCTTATGAAAGAAAATAGAAAATATATGTATATATATTTTCCACTTCTCATCTCAAACCATGGTTAAATGATAAAGATATTATTGAATTTGAGTTAAAACATAAAAGGAAAGTTAATCCATGGTTAAAAGTAGGTGAGCATGGTTAGGTCAAAGAAGAGTGTAGAAACAAACCATGAATTATCCTTTTCTTTTTCATTTTGTTTTAAAACAAATGCAATAATAATTCATATGTATAAAACCATGGTGTGAGTTTTATATTGCCACTATCTTCTATCTATATACAACCATGAAGGATGATGTATGTATGTATGTGTGTGCATGCACATCCATATGTGCATGAATCAAAAAAGAATGCATACATGCATGCATACATCCAAAGAATACAAGAAAGGATTTCTAGTGAGAAACTAATGGTTAAATGATAAATCAACACTTGATTTATCAATCCGGCCATATCACATACGACCCAACCAAAAGCAAGCCGCCCGATTAATATACGGTATCTTATACGCGCATTTTAACCGGGTCCATGCGCATATCGCATACGCGCACCACAACGTTTTGCCTGGACTAGATAACTCCTTTGTGGGACTCTAAGACTCGTCAATACGCCGGCAGTGGCTGATGATCATATCAAGCACCCCCAAGCCGCAAGCGGTCAGCTAAACGTAACGGCCATCCGGGTATTGAGCGATCAGAAGAAAACAAGCGAACCTGCTACAACTCCCGTCGAGCCAACCGGCAACACTACCGTACAGTCCGGTCGCTTCGTCAAATATGCTGCATATCGAGCCTAGGGATGGTCATGTCGACCCCAATAACTCAATAAGTCATGCCGGTGAATGGTCTATAACAGATTGAGAAACTACTGATAACACTTATCAGTAAATCTCAGCAGCCCTGGCCAGGGACTTACTGATATAACCAGTCGAGCACAGCACAGCATCAACTCCCAATACCGGGAGAGACGAAACCCCTCCTATCGCTCTTCGCCTTCGTGTGTCTCGGGACTGTACCCAACGGACACCTGTTTGCACGACTCAGTAGAGCCGTGGTAGGGTGGTAATCAAAGTACAGTGGGAGAACACACAAGACTTTATGACAATCTCGGGTCTACAGACTAACCTGCACCAGTGTCACCTGGGAACTGCTATCCGACGATAGATATAATTCCATATAGGAGTTCTCGGCGAGTCCGTCCAGTGTACCCAGTCACCACTGAGCACCCGTATACGATCTCGATGTCAAACATCATTGAATGTGGGAACATCCATCACCCATCATATGGGTCTAGTATCATATACGCTAGTCTACTCTGGTATATCGATGCCCCATCTCGATGTACCTACGACTAGGGACATTCCAGGATATGCTTATAAACTACTGATGTTCCACTAGTATGATCTCGATCATAGTCACAGTAGTCAAGCCTATATCCTCAGGGCTTTATCAACATGTATGAAAGAATAAAAGCATGATCAGGGCAACATGTCAGATAAAGAGCAACCAGATAGCATACTATCATGTCGAGCAAGAATGTGCACTGAATATATATATATATATATACATGTATAAATAAATCCACTATCACATAATTGTTAGTGTATATGCCCTAGAGGTCATTACTGTATCATACTAGTTTGTATATTACTTGATGGAAGCTTTGGATATTCACAGTTGTATAAACAATCTTGCTCGAAATAGTAGTATGCTACTTGGTTTGTCTCTGCTTTAATATGTGCATGTGTTTCTTTTAGCATATCGCTGTTATACATATTAGTAGAGCCCTTAGGATCTTTGCTTGATTACCAGCGTTGTGATGGCGCTCACACTCGTGGGAGCTGGGTGATCTATAAGCACATCCTTATACAGGTCCCTAGTCGTTGGACTATCGAGACAGGGCATCGATACTCCGGAGTAGACTAGCGTATGCGCTTCTCATCCTAGCGTGGGAGACGGTCTGTCCCACAGCCGTCAGTACGTCGTACTTGAGATAGTATGCGGGTGCTCGTTAGGTTACGAGTACACTGGATAGGACTCGTCGGGAACTGTTGGTTGGTATTATACCTATCGTCAGTTATCAGTTCCCAGGTGACATGAGTACAGCTTAGTCCGCTGACTTGACACTGTCACTTCGCCTCGAGTGTGTTCCCACTGTACTTTGATTACTACCCTACCACGGATCAAAGGAGTCGTGCAAACAGCTAGTTTTTGGGTGCAGTCCCGAAGCACTTGGAGGCAGTGACGGTTAGACAGGATTCGTCTCTCCCGGTATTGGGGGTTGACATCGCGCTGTGTCTAGGAGAGCCATTACACGAGTAGTCCCTGGCCAGGGCAAGCGAGATATACTGGTAGGTTTCCAGTGTTATCTCAGGGTGTTCTGGGCTACACTCCGACACGACTTGTACCGCTATTAGGGGACTGACGTTCACCGCCCCCCTAGGCCCGCCATGCGATGTATCAGACGAACAGACCGGACTGTACGGAGATTGTCATATACAGGCTCAGTAGGAGTTCGGATGGGGTTCACCTTGTCAGTCTTCTTATCGACATCTACCTGGGGACCGTTACGTGCAGCTAGTGCCGCTTGCGGTCTGTGGTTAAACCCACTTCCAGCGTAGTGTCGAGTCCTTAGAGTCCCACACAGAGAGCTATTCGCCTTTAGGCAAAATGAGTAGAGGTCGCATGGTTTTGCGACAGGGTTCGTTCACATTCGCGCACTTGTGCACGTTTGCTGTCGGGACAGTTTATACTAGCGGGCTTTGGTTTAAGCCGGATCCTAGTATATGATTTGGGATTGGTTTTTCTCATTGTATTCGTGTTCCTCGGATCACGAATGCGGGTGCGTATGCACAGTTGCTTGAGATTGAGGGAGAGGACCTTGATAAGGGTTAATGGCTATTGTCATTTTATTAACCCTAATGCTTATGTGTGTATTATAGTTTATTGATAATTAGTTTAATAATTGTGCATGGTTATGGTTGTTGACCATTTGACCTCCTTGACTTGTTGACCTAGGTTGACACTTTGACCATCATCATTTCTTTTGGAAGATGCTTTTTGATCCTTGCAAATTAAAATGATAATGGTCATGTCATGATTAGCCATGACAATTATCTAGCTAATTATTTAATTAAAATAATATACACATATTAGTGTGAATGGTTCACATTACTCTCATTCGATCATATCTTTTCTCTCTCTTGTTCTTCTTCTCCCTCAAGCTCTCTCCCTCTCATGTGTCGAGAAACACTTGAGCTTGAGAAAAACCCTCTCTTGATCATCTTTACTCTCATCTAGGGTTCAAGGACTAGCACTTCTTGCACCCTAGTTACTTCTAGCTTGGAGTTGAAGCCAAAGGTTGAGGCTTTCGGGTGGATCTTTCTTCGACGTGAGAAGACGACCAAGGTGACCTCCTTCCACCACTCCAAGGAGCAAGGAGAGAAGGACTTAAAGCCCAAGGTATAACCTTTCTAGCACTTAGCTAGTTACTAGTTAGCTTTAGCAAGTTTTTGTTTAGCAAAGATCCTTCTAGCTCTAGTCCATGTTGCCTAAGCTCATAAAAATCCGATTTTTATTCCGTTTTCCGCCTCCCCGCAAGCACCGGGATGGGCAACGTGGACTTACAGTGGTATCAGAGCCTAACTAAACATAAACTAGCTAGGTAGTGAAGTGTGTCGAAGTTCGAAACGAAAAAATCGAAAAACCAAAATACCAAAACCCTAGTTTTCTGTTAAATTTTTTTCTGGTCAAAACAAAATTTGTTATACTCCAAAAATCATCTCAGGGTTTTGTGAAGATAGCCACAAAAAACGATCAACTGAATCGACCAATGTGCCGCGGTTCCGCGGCAACAGCAAGCTATTGCCGCGCAACCGCGGCCATCTTGGCTCTTCACTTGGTCTCGTTTGGTGCAGTGTATCTCTGGCTTGGTTTTAGGATTTTTAAGATGGTTTATATGTGCCCAGATTTCCCAGAATAGAAATTTGTTTTTGGGGGCCTATAAATCCGTATTTTTTCCGAACTTCAATACACTTTGACTATAAGGGTTATATCTGTGATGTTTGCATGTATTGAACGTCGGCTAATCGCTATATGTCGATTAGTCGGGGTTATACATATCTGTGATCTGTGATTGATGATGGTATGTGTATATGAATGGGTTGGATTGTCGCGGATGAATAGCCGGGGTGGATGTGAGACGAGTGCTGCTTTTCTTTCATTCATTGTAACATGTAAATTGATGTAATATTATTATTTGTTTGGCCGCACAACCGGGTCAGAGTTGTAGCCGTCATTGTATAATTCTTTTTACTGTTTTTGCTCCAAGGATAGACCCATAGAGGGGGTGCACAAACTACCGGGTATCTCGAAGTGCCGAGTGGCCTACTCACGGTGGTGAGGGAGGTTGCTTCGCTTCGGGTACTTGGCGGGTAGTTTGCCGCACCCGTAGGGGTCTTGGGTGGGGTATTGGCTATTCACCGCAACCGTGTAATCCGCTTTTCGTTGCAGGCTCGAACGGATTGCGGATTCCTAGTATATCCAATGTATTCATCTGTGATCTGTAATGTCTATCATTGCTATATATTTATATATGATAACTATTTAGGCGTTGCTTATGTTTTACAGCCGCGCTAGCCCAGCCCCCGCTCTGTCGTTAGTTAAGTAACCTAACGGGTGATGACGGGGCCCCGTGGCGAATACGAATGGCATAAGCGTACGTCATATTTTGGTTGTTTTCTGCAATGGTAGGATTAAATGATGGGACGCATTAAAAGAACTAATGCAAGAAAATAAACCAAGTAAAAGTCGATTGGAACACTTTGAAAACCACTCGGTTCTTTTCAAAACTAAACTTTTAAACGCGGGGCTTGAACCACTCCTTTTAAAAGCTATCTCGTTCCATCGATTAGATCAAGTTCACTACGTTCACGGTTTCGCCAAAACCATTCGTAGCCCTCCGTCATTCCACATGAATGGTCAAAAAGTATTCAAGCTATGTATTTTGGCCAAAGTCAAGGCATAGTTATTGGTAGCTATTGGGTATTCATGTGCAGCATAGATAGATGCGTTGGTTTGGGACAGTCGTGCTGCCATTTTGGCCAAAGTCAAGGGTAGGTACGGGTGGGTCCAAATTAACCAGGAGAATGAAGGGTAGAACTTGACATGTGACTTATGATATTTTGGCCAAAGTCAAGGTCATAAGAGCATGGGGCAGAAATCCACATCGGGAGTTTCATAAGTACTGAAACTTGCTAGTGCTGCATACCATTTGGAGTGTGATAATTCTGGTAGGATTCCTTCGGTTTTATCACGCGATGATATTTGGATCCCGATCCTACTGTGAGTATATGCTACTCCTCGGGAAAACTCTCACTTAACGATCAATGCTATAAACCTAGTAGGTGTCTAGAAAGGTGTTAGCGGGGCTACGCCCACAGGGAAAAGAGGTTACTTAATTAAGGAACTTCGTGAAAGCGTTGGAAAACCTCCCTCGAAGTACCGACACTGGCCTGGCTGAACGGTTAAGCAAGTATTGTACGGTGAGATTGATCCTGACTAATCCTTTCTTTACGGTTCGAGAAGGGATTCGAGAGACAGTGGGAGCCATCCAGTTTAGACAAATTAAAAACCACTCTAAACTTGCAAGAGCATCATGCTAAAGTGTTTCTTTTCTCTCTCCTAATTGCAGCGACCATTCAACATGACCGGACTTAAGTTATTACTAGATAAAAACATATTGACAGGGCCAAACTACAAAGATTGGCTCAGGAATGTCAAGATGGCAATCACTTACGACAAGCTGGGGTATCTCCTTACCACCAAAGCTCCCCCTGTCCCAGGTCCTAAAACCAGAGTCGCGGATAGGGAAATCCGTAAGACATGGGAAATAGATTGCGCGAAGGCCAAATGACTCGTACTTGCCTCGATGGACAACGAACATCAGAGGAGGCACGAGAATATGGACCTAGAGTCCATATTTCTTCATACAAAAGAAATGTATGGAGAGCAGTCTCGTATCGCCAGATACGAAGTGTCGAAGAAGTTGTTTTCGGCAAGGTTGGCCGTCGTATCATCGGTAGTGGAACACGTGCTTAAGATGATTGGCTACATAGAGGAGCTCGCAGAACTTGGGACCACGTTGGAGAATGAGCTCTATACGGACTTGATTCTCCAGTCCCTTCCTTCCACTTACGCCCAGTTCATCCTGAACTTCAACTTACAGGAAAAAGAAGTTGAACTTTCAGAGCTCCTTAACATGCTGAGGAGTGCAGAGGGCACCCTACAGAAAAGTAAGGAGACATCCACTTTGTTTGTAGGAGGATCTTCCGCTTCTAGATCCAGGGCGAAAGCCAAGGGTAAGAAGAAGAAAGCCCCCGCCAAACCAAGAGGCGGTGTCAGTAAAGTGGATCCGAAGGGAAAAGGAAGAGCAACAAAGGTAGCGGGAAAGCTGGTGGGGAAGGAAGAATGCTTCTACTGTCACAAAAGTGGTCACTGGAAACAGGATTGCAAGGCTTGGAAGGCCAGAACACAGGATTTGAAGCGAGTTGCGGCTTCAGCTTCAGGTGTGTATGTTATTGAAAACTGTCTATCAATAAACTCTACATCCTGGGTATTGGATACCGGATCTGGATCTCATATCTGTAATTCTTTGCAGGCGTTGAGAAAGCGTAGAGTTTTGAAGGCAGGTGACATGACCCTCAGAGTTGCAAACGGTGCTAGCATGGATGCTGAGGCCGTGGGGGACTATCACCTGGGATTGTCGGATGGACACTTTTTGGTTTTACGTAGTTGTTATTATGTACCAAATGCAACCTGTAATATCATTTCTGTATCTTTATTGTTTAAAGAAGGTTATGAATTTGCATTTGTAAGTAATGTCGTGAACATTCACCTTAATCAAGTTTTGATTGGGTCAGGTACATTGAACAACGGTATATACGTATTAAACCAAACACAGATTTTCAATGTCCAGAATACACACAAAAGAAAGTCTCCAGAAATCGATAAAACTTTCTTATGGCATTGTAGACTGGGTCACATCAATAAGAGAAGGTTGACTAAGTTACATGCAGAAGGATATTTGGATTCGTTCGAATATCAATCGTATGCAACTTGCCAATCCTGTCTCAAGGGAAAGATGACAAAGGTTCCGTTCACTGGACACGGAGTAAGAGCGAGCGAGCTCTTGGGACTCGTACACAACGACGTGTGCGGTCCAATGTCTACACATGCACGAAGCGGTTATTCTTACTTCATTACTTTTACGGATGACTTTTCAAGGTACGGTTATGTCTTCTTAATGAAACATAAATCCGAGGCTTTTGAAAAATTCCAAGAATATAAGAATGAAGTAGAAAAACAAATAGGCAAAAGTATCAAGGCACTAAGATCTGATCGAGGTGGTGAATACTTGAGTGCCGAGTTCCTGAGTTACTTAAAAGAGAATGGAATTCTCTCTCAGCTTACTCCGCAACATAACGGTGTATCGGAGAGACGGAACCGAACCCTATTGGATATGGTACGGTCCATGATGAGTAACGCTGAGTTACCGCGATCGTTTTGGGGATATGCGCTAGAATCAGCTGCATACCTTTTGAACCGAGTTCCAACTAAGACTGTGCCTACTACACCATATCAGATGTGGTGTGGGAAGAGACCCTATCTTAATCACATTAAGACATGGGGATGTCCAGCTTTTGTAAAAAAGCAGCATGCGGACAAGCTCGAGGCACGTTCAGTACAGTGCAAGTTTGTGGGATATCCAAAGAACTCCAAGGGATATTACTTCTATTGCGAAGAGGAACAAAAAGACCTTGTCTCTCGCCATGCCCACTTTCTAGAACACCAGTTCATAGAAAAAGAATTAAGTGGGAGCGCAATAGAACTGGAAGAAATTCCAGAACCACAAGCTATTACTGAAAGCTTAGTAGAACCAGAGGGTTCGAAAGATCAGGACATTCCCACGCCACTCCGCAGGAGTAGTAGGCAGTCTCATCCGCCCGAGAGATACTACGGTTTTCTCATTGACGGGGATAGAGAGGATTGCATCATAGACTTTGATGAGCCTACTAGCTTCCAGCAAGCCATTCAGAGCGTCGACTCGGTAAAATGGCTGGAAGCAATGCCGACCGAAATGGAGTCCATGTGCACCAACAAAGTATGGACGTTGGACATTGCTCCAGATGGGGTAAAACCCGTAGGATGCAAGTGGATCTTCAAAAGGAAGATTGGTGTAGATGGACAGGTTGAGACCTATAAAGCTAGACTGGTAGCAAAGGGTTTTCGTCAGCGACCTGGTTTGGACTATGACGAAACCTTTTCTCCAGTAGCAATGCTGAAATCCATTCGGATCCTTCTTGCCATTGCTGCCTTCCACGATTATGAGATTTGGCAGATGGACGTAAAGACAGCTTTTCTAAATGGACATTTAGAGGAGTCTGTCTATATGGATCAGCCAGAGGGTTTCATTCAGAGTGGGAGCAGCGGAAAGGTATGCAAGTTGCTTAAGTCCATTTATGGACGAAAGCAGGCATCGCGGAGTTGGAACATCTGTTTTGATGAGACGGTCAAGGAATTTGGCTTTATCAAAAATCCAGATGAACCATGCATCTATTGTAGATTTGTAGCGAGAACTGTAGTATTCCTCGTTTTATACGTGGATGACATTCTCTTAATAGGAAATGACATTCCTATGCTACAATCTGTCAAGGGGTTCTTGTCACACAGGTTCTCCATGAAAGACCTGGGTGATGCCTCATACATTCTGGGTATCCGGATCTACCGTGACAGATCCAAGAGGATATTAGGACTTTCGCAGTCCAGGTACATCGACACCATACTGAAGAGATTCAGTATGGAAGATTCCAAGCGCGGTAATCTACCGGCTTGTCACGGGATCACTCTCTCCAAAGAGATGTCTTCCAAGACTGATTTGGAGAGGGATCGCATGTCTATTATACCGTACGCTTCTGCGGTAGGCTCTATAATGTATGCGATGTAGTGTACCAGACCGGATGTAGCTTATGCACTGAGTGTGGTAAGCAGGTATAAGTCAAACCCTGGGGAGAAACATTGGATAGCTGTGAAGAACATTCTCAAGTACCTGAGAAGGACTAAGGAGATGTTCTTGGTGTATGGCGGAAAAGACCTGCAGATTGAGGCCTTTGCTGACTCCAGCTTCCAGAGTGACAAGGATGATTCCAAGTCCATGTCGGGTTTTGTCTTTACCTTCAATGGAGGGGCGGTGTGTTGGAAGAGCTCCAAACAGGAAACCGTTGCCGACTCGACTATGGAAGCGGAATACATCGCTGCATCTGATGCCGCAAAAGAAGCTGTCTGGATGAGGAAGTTCTTGAGAGAACTTCTGGTGGTTCCGTCCATTGTTGACCCAATACCTCTGTATTGCGACAACAACGGGGCTATAGCTTTAGCGAAGGAACCCAGGTCCCATCAAAAATCCAGACACATCTTAAGGCGCTATCACCTGATCAGGGAGATCGTAGATCGCCAGGAGATCGAGATTCGGAGGGTTGCTGCAGAAGATAACACAGCAGATCCATTCACCAAGGCCTTGCCCCAGACTCAGTTCGAGCGGCTGATCGAGATGATAGGTCTTCGATACGCCAGTACATGGCCTTAGTGCAAGTAGGAGATTGTTAGTGTATATGCCCTAGAGGCCATTACTGTATCATAATAGTTTGTATATTACTTGATGGAAGCTTGGGATATTCACAGTTGTATATACAATCTTGCTCGAAATGGTAGTATGCTACTTGGTTTGTCTCTGCTTTAATATGTGCATGTGTTTCTTTTAGCATATCGCTGTTATACATATTAGTAGAGCCCTTAGGATCTTTGCTTGATTACCAGCGTTGTGATGGCGCTCACACTCATGGGAGCTGGGTGATCTATAAGCACATCCTTATACAGGTCCCTAGTCGTTGGACTATCGAGACAGGGCATCGATACTCCGGAGTAGACTAGCGTATGCGCTTCTCATCCCAGCGTGGGAGGCGGTCTGTCCCACAGGCGTCAGTACGTCGTACTTGAGATAGTATGCGGGTGCTCGTTAGGTTACGAGTACACTGGACAGGACTCGTCGGGAACTGTTGGTTGGTATTATACCTGTTGTCAGTTATCAGTTCCCAGGTGACATGAGTACAGCTTAGTCCGCTGACTTGACACTGTCACTTCGCCTCGAGTGTGTTCCCACTGTACTTTGATTACTACCCTACCACGGCTCAAAGGAGTCGTGCAAACAGGTAGTTTTTGGGTGCAGTCCCGAAGCACTTGGAGGCAGTGACGGTTAGACATGATTCGTCTCTCCCGGTATTGGGGGTTGACATCGCGCTGTGTCTAGGAGAGCCATTACACGAGTAGTCCGTGGCCAGGGCAAGCGAGATATACTGGTAGGTTTCCAGTGTTATCTCAGGATGTTTTGGGCTACACTCCGATACGACTTGTACCGCTATTAGGGGACTGACGTTCACCGCCCCTCTAGGCCCGCCATGCGATGTATCAGACGAACAGACCGGATTGTACGGAGATTGTCACATACAGGCTCAGTAGGAGTTCGGATGGGGTTCACCTCGTCAGTCTTCTTATCGACATCTACCTAGGGACCGTTACGTACAGCTAGTGCCGCTTGCGGTCTGTGGTTAAACCCACTGCCAGCATAGTGTCGAGTCTTTAGAGTCCCACACAGAGAGCTATTCGCCTTTAGGCAAAATGAGTAGAGGTCGCATGGTTTTGCGACAGGGTTCATTCACATTCGCGCACTTGTGCACGTTTGCTGTCCGGACAGTTTATACTAGCGGGCTTTGGTTTAAGCCGGATCCTAGTATATGATTTGGGATTGGTTTTTCTCATTGTATTCGTATTCCTCGGATCACGAATGCGGGGTGCGTATGCACAGTTGCTTGAGATTGAGGGAGAGGACCTTGATTTGGGTTAATGGCTATTGTCATTTTATTAACCCTAATGCTTATGTGTGTATTATAGTTAATTGATAATTAGTTTAATAATTGTGCATGGTTATGGTTGTTGACCATTTGACCTCCTTGACTTGTTGACCTAGGTTGACACTTTGACCATCATCATTTCTTTTGGAAGATGCTTTTTGATCCTTGCAAATTGAAATGATAACGGTCATGTCATGATTAGCCATGACAATTATCTAGCTAATTATTTAATTAAAATAATATACACATATTAGTGAGAATGGTTCACATTATTCTCATTCGGTCATATCTTTTCACTCTCTTGTTCTTCCTCTCCCTCAAGCTCTCTCCCTCTCATGTGTTGAGAAACACTTGAGCTTGAGAAAAACCCTCTCTTGATCATCTTTACTCTCATCTAGGGTTCAAGGACTTGCACTTCTTGCACCCTAGTTACTTCTAGCTTGGAGTTGAAGCCAAAGGTTGAGTCTTTCGGGTGGATCTTTCTTCGACGTGAGAAGACGACCAAGGTGACCTCCTTCCACCACTCCAAGGAGCAAGGAGAGAAGGACTTAAAGCCCAAGGTATAACCTTTCTAGCACTTAGCTAGTTACTAGTTAGCTTTAGCAAGTTTTTGTTTAGCAAAGATCCTTCTAGCTCTAGTCCATGTTGCCTAAGCTCATAAAAATCCGATTTTTATTCCGTTTTCCGCCTCCCCGCAAGCACCGGGATGGGCAACGTGGACTTACAATAATGGCCTCTAGGGCATACATATATCCAACAATCTCCTACTTGCACTAAGGCCCGTTATTGGCGTATCTTATACCCAACATCTCAAAAAGTCGCTCATGCTACGGCTGAGGGAGGGCTTTGGTGAGTGGATCCACGGCGTTATTCTTTGTGTCTACTCTCTTAATCTCGATCTCGCGGCGATCTACAATCTCCCAGATCAAATGAAAGCGCCTCAGGATGTGTCTGGACCGTTGATAGGACCTGGGCTCCTTGGCTAACGCCATAGCCCCATTATTATCACAATACAATGGATCAATAATGGTTGGAACTACTCCTAACTCCGAGACGAACTTCCTCATCTAGACGGCTTCCTTGGTGGCATCATTTGCAGCAATGTACTCAGCCTCCATCGTAGAGTCTGCAACGGTATCCTGTTTCGAACTCTTCCAACTTACTGCCCCTCCATTGAGGGTAAATACAAACCCAGAGATAGATTTGCTATTGTCTTTATCGCTCTGGAAGCTCGAATCGATAAAGGCCTCCATTTGGAGATCTCCATTACCATACACCAAGAACAATTCTTTAGTCCTTTGCAAGTACTTTAGAATGTTCTTCACAGCTGTCCAGTGATTCTCCCCTGGGTTGGATTGATACCTGCTTACAACACTAAGTGCATAAGCTACGTCTGGGCGTGTACATAACATCGCATACATTATAGATCCTACTGCGGAAGCATAGGGTATAACGCTCATGCGAGCTCTCTCTTCATCGTTCTTTGGGCAAGAGTCCTTGGGGAGAGTGACCCCATGGCAAGCGGGTAAGGCACCCCGCTTGGAGTCTTCCATACTAAACCTTTTTAGGATGGTGTTGATGTACCTGGTTTGGGACAATCCCAATAACCTTTTGGATCTATCCCTATAGATCCTTATGCCCAGAATGTATGGGGCATCACCCAGGTCCTTCATGGAGAACCTTAGTGATAAGAAAGATTTGACCGACTGTAGCATAGGAATATCATTTCCTATCAGAAAAATGTCATCCACGTACAATACGAGGAATGTGACAGCTCTCCCTACAGCCTTCTTATAAACACAAGGTTCATCTGGATTTTTGATGAAATCAAACTCTTTGATGACATCATCGAAACAGATGTTCCAACTCCGTGATGCCTGCTTTAAGCCATATATGGATTTAAACAATTTATATGCTTTCCCGCTGCTCCCACTGTCAATGAAGCCCTCTGGCTGATCCATATAAACGCATTCTTCTAAATTTCCATTTAGAAATGCTGTTTTAACGTCCATCTGCCAGATTTCATAGTCATAGTGAGCAGCAATAGCAAGTAGGATCCGAATGGATTTAAGCATGGCTACGGGAGAAAAGGTCTCGTCATAGTCCAAACCTGGTCTTTGACGAAAACCCTTCGCCACAAGTCTTGCCTTATAGGTCTCTACCTGCCCATCTACACCAATCTTTCTTCTAAAGATCCATTTGCACCCCACAGGTTTTACCCCAGGGGGTACAACGTCCAAAGTCCATACTTTGTTGGTGTACATAGACTCCATTTCGGATCTCATGGCATCCAGCCACTTCACAGAGTCTCCACTCGCGATAGCTTGCTGAAAACTGGTAGGATCATCATCATCCATGATGTAGTCTTCTCTGTTACCATCAATGAGGAAACCGTAGTACCTCTCCGGTGGGCGAGAAGTCCTACCAGACCGACGGAGTGGCTGAGGTTCCTCAGTTTCTATTGCAACAGCCAGTTCAACCAAGTTTTTATTTGTAGTATGTGTCTCTAGAACCTCTTCTAGATCCACCACCTTGCCATCATCTTTATCTGTGAAAAACTCTTTTTCTAAGAATGTGGCATACTGAGAAACAAACACCTTTTGTTGTCCTTGTGGTAGAATAGATATCCATAAGAGTTCTTTGGATATCCCACAAAGTTACACATGACCGACCGTGTCTCGAGTTTGTCCGGATTCTGCTTTTTAACATAGGCCGGGCAACCCCAAATCTTAATTCTTTTAAGAGATGGTCTCTTCCCATGCCATATCTCATATGGCGTGGTAGACACGGTTTTGGTTGGAACCCTGTTCAAAAGAAACGCTGCAGTTTCCAGTGCATGCCCCCAAAATGAGACAGGTAACTCAGCATCACTCATCATGGACCGGAACATATCTAATAGGGTCCTATTCCGTCGTTCAGACACAACGTTGTGCTGTGGTGTGTAAGGAGGAGTGAGCTGAGAGAGAATCCCATTCTCTTTTAGGAAGTTTGCAAATTCTGTACTGAGGTACTCCCCACCTCGATCTGATCGAAGCATCTTGATACTCAAGCCGGTTTGTTTTTCTACTTCTTGTTTATATTCAGTGAATTTCTCGAAAGCTTCGGATTTG
Organism: Agapanthus africanus; assembly: GCA_030015575.1. NCBI lineage: Eukaryota > Viridiplantae > Streptophyta > Magnoliopsida > Asparagales > Amaryllidaceae > Agapanthus > Agapanthus africanus. Next base: position 595,439,191 of record CM057341.1, read on the forward strand.
TGCTTTAATAAAAATACATGACCGAATCTTGAGAAATCGTCAGTGAAAGTAATGAAGTAAGAAAAACCGTCTCTAGCCTGTGTAGACATTGGCCCACATACATCACTTTGTATGAGTCCTAGGAGCTCGGTAGCTCTTTCTCCGTGTCCGGTAAATGGAGTTTTGGTCATTTTACGCTTGATACAAGACTGGAAAGTCGCATAAGATTTATATTCAAAAGAGTTTAAATATCCATCTTTGTGTAACTTGTTTAGTCTTGTTTCGTTAATATGACCAAGTCTACAGTGCCAAAGAAAAGCTTCATTTATTTTTGAAAGTTTTCTTTTATTAGTGTGTTGTGATTGAAACGATATTCTTGATGTGTAGTATAAAATATGTAAAGAAATCACAATCAAAAATTATTTGACCGCAATCAATAACGGTGTCGGATGTAGCGCGTTAGCGAGTGCGGATCGTCCACAGGGAAAGTGAGTTCCGTTCAATTTTCGAATTAGATTAGTTGAAAATTTAAGGCAAAGAAAAGAAAACAATTCATGATATGTGATTTGAAGAAATAAGAAAAATCTAGAACTAAAAGAAATATTAAAAACACGAATTGAGATGTGTGATAATTTCCAACCAACAATCAAGATTAGAAGTATGGCTCGTAGGAGTAGATCGGATCTATAGATGTGATAAGATCTAATGATTACTCATTCTTATCCATTAACGAATTGATACTAGATAGATGCAATTTCATCGAGGTTTAAGGATCTTGCGAGGAAATTAGGGATTTCGCAACTCATCCTTTGTCCTTTCGATGGATCGCATTCAAATTCTAGCTTCTAGTTAATCAAATGTTTAATAGTTGTTCCCTAGTTTCGAGTGAACACGATCAAGAAAGAATCATCTCGAAACTAGGTTATTAATCATTTGATTCACTAAAATTTCCAAACATTATAGGATTTAAGAATTGTAAAAATATCTAAATCATCATCATCTAAAGATCGTCATGACTCCTACACGAGCGGAGATTACTCAAGCATCATGATCACAAACACAATCACAAATTGAGATCTAATCATTATGCATGAATTAAAAGATAAGCAAGAATATAGAAAATTCACCATTATTTATCGACAAATTTCGTTACAACTCTCTTGAATTTACAAAAGGAAGGAACTAGATCGTCGATTTCGGCTTCGCTCGGCTCCTTGAGTCACGGATCGGCGTGGATCTCTTGCTCCGTTGGAATCCGGCGTCGCTTCTAAAGGTTGAAGGCACTCTTTCTTGAATTGCTCTCGGGATCTTGATCTTGATTTTGAATTGGGGTTGAATTTGAGGCACAAGTTTTTGTCACTAAACTTGTGGGTTGAAGATGGTGATGATTCTTGAACAAATTCCCCTCTAGATCTAGGCTTCTTTTTATAGACCTCCCAATTCTTAGATCTAGAATTGAAATTTGAATTCCCCCCACAAGTTAGTTATCCAAATGATTTAAATTTCCCTCCAAAAAGTTAGTTAAGCCTTAAAATTTGAATTTCCCTCCAAGAATTTGTTAAGCCGAGCCTTCTAGATATGCCACATGGAGTTTCTACAGTATTCTGGAAGCATTGGCCGTTATAAATAAGCATGTGAGGAAATTTGAACAAGTGATGACGTCATCACGCCGCGGTTCCGCGGTGCAAGCAGGCACCCTCCGCGGAACCGCGGCGCTTTGAGGGCTTCAGAGCTTGGATTTTCTGCTGTGGGCTTGGGCTGATTTATGGGCCTTGTTTTGATTTGTGGATTTTTATTTGGCCTTCTGTATTACTAACAAGTCTTCAGCCTTTGAGTTGGCGCATCTTTTATCAGATCTTTTCCCAATTTTGGGCTCTGCTTCCGGAATTTCCTGCATAGACTCCAAGACAAGAGTTGCGCAATACAAGGATGATGCGATGCCATGAAACGCAGTTAATTTCCCTTAAAGTGCCGGTTTTAGTATACAGTACAAGTAATCTAGTATTTTACATGTGTTTTGCAAATATGTGTGATATGAATACCGGATACCTTTACTTGACTGCAAAAGTTAGGGAAATTGCTGGTTAAAAGATGCAATATTTTCGACTGATCAAATTCCCCCAAACTTGTTTTCGATCGTCTCAATCGATCAGTTTTATTAAGAAGAGAAGGAGAAAATAAAGAAAGAAAAAAATACACTTTCGTAGGCAACACGATTGCACTGAGCACGTGCAACAAGCCTTTAAACCTCTAGGTGTCCCTAGTAGGAGGAGTGTTGTCTCCTGAGGGTTTTCAGCGGATTGGACCCACAAAATCCAATAATAAAAGAAAGATCATGAATATTACATTTTAAGAAAAGAATTGTATTAGAAAAGCTTTGAAAATTAGGGTTTTCAACTAAGCTAGCTTTTCGGTTGTCATGAGCCCTATCTTAATGGTCACGAAAAGATGTCAGAAATCACGTCCTCCCTCAATAAAACATCGTCTTATTCTTCATTCCTATCTTTCTTCCAAAACATCGATCATATCACCCTGCGTGTGTGTAAAGGACATCCCTACACCTAGAGAATTCAATTCAAGCTATCATACTCTTGCCCATCAGCCTCAGTACTTTTTAATTAATGAATATTTAAATGAATTTGCTCACACACTTTCATGCGACCGCTAATACTTCTTGAGGTACTAACCGACCGATTACTCCTGTGCTTGCTTACTTGGTGTATTTTTCTCGTCTTGCACCACCTCAGTCATAGCAGTGACTCCCAGACCAGTTGGCCTTAGGGTACAAGGTGAAGAGGCACCCTCGTTATACATTTTTTATTGCCTTCGGTGATAACAAAACTAGTGTCCATTTTTCTCACCACTTTATATTTTTTTATTCACTTTTTTTTTATTTCCTTCATACCTTGGCTTTAAGACAAGAGCATTTCAAGGTATCCTCTACTATCCCAGGCTTTAAGACGTGTGTAAGTGCGAATAGCAGGGTATCAACATTCAAAATGTTTGGCTTCCAGAATAGAAATTATTTTTCAAACTTATTTTTATCCTCAGATTAGTGACTACCTTCATCTTACTAACCCTTGGGACAACGGCTCATAACTACTTATTACTAGTTCGTATAAGAAAACTTCTAATTTTCTTGGTTTTCTTAAATTTTTCTAATCTTATGGATGTAATTGTTCACTCTCTAATCTTTTATTATCATAAATATTAAATATTTTTATATTTTGAAAGTTTTTAAAATTTTTATGAGTTTTTGAAAATTTTTGAATTTTTATGGATTTTGAAAATTTTTAAAATTTTATAGGTTTTAATGGGTTTTGAAAAACTATTTACAAAAAATGATGAGCCAAAAAAATATGTACACAGAATTTTTATGGGTTTTGAAATTTTTTTAAAATTTGTTTGGTTTTTAAAGAAATGTTTTGTGCTTATGCAAATGATATGCATATGATGCAAAACTAAGCACAAACCTCTCCCAAACTTGTTTTCAACAGTGTCCTCACTGTTGCCAACTGCTATATCTACAAAACCTGTAAGCCTGGGAGGAATTTATTAGTGGGGGCAAAATATATAAGTGAAGACCCTCCCCCAAACTTATTCTTGGCTTAAAATGTTTTGTAAAAATTTTCTTTCCAAGAGCCAGAAAAATTGTCCCCCCCCCCAAACTTGAGTTATGCAATGTTAAGCTTTGAAAATCACATGAGGGGGTCAAAAATCAGTGGTCGATGCCAAGCTTTGCAAAGACCAAATGTTAACACCAACCATTTAAAAATTTTATCAATTCAGTGCTCGGGTTGGTGGAAGAAGAAGTGGGGAAAGGGTAAGGGGTGGAAGAGAGTGTGTGCGTGTCTCATTTTGGAGAGACGAAGAAGTGAATGTGATGGATAAATCACATTCTTTTTACAGTTCAGAGGAAGGGGTGGAGGTTCAATTTCAATGATTGGGACATGATTCATCTCAACACCCGTGTTATTCAGAAATGCGAGTTCATCAGCGAAGATCTCCTCAAAAGTTTCATCAATACCCCGAAGAATAATGTCATCACAAAGTGCGGGGTGATCTTCAGACTCTAAAAGCAGTTCATAATCGGTGTTAGTTGTTGACCCGGACATCTCGGTGGAAGAGTCCGTATGTGTATGATACATAGTTGGGTCAAACAATAACGTATGAAAAGAGTCAAGATCGGTATCAGGAGGATCATCAAATTCGCTGCTGTCGACATCCATTAAGTTGACAGAACATACATGAGCAGTAGGTTCGGAGGGTACACTTCCCAACTTATAAATGTTCAGCTCTATTGACCTATTCCTGAAGGATAGGGTCATAGAGCCATTACGACAGTTGATGATAGCGTTGGAAGTGGCCAAAAAGGGGCGACCTAAAATCACCGGAATTTGATTACGTGGGTTCGCTACAGGCTGTGTATCAAGTACAATAAAATCCACAGGGAATACAAATTCCCCGATTTTTATTAACACATCCTCTAGTTCACCCCTAGGTTTGGTGATTGATCGGTCAGCCATCTGGAGAGTGCAATGGGCTGGTTTCAACTCTCCGATCCCTAGTTGCTCATAGACTGAGAAAGGAAGCAGGTTAACACTGGCGCCAAGGTCTAAAAGAGCACGATTGATGTGTTTATCCCCAATAGAAATCGATATCGTAGGACATCTTGGGTCCTTACGTTTCTTTGGTAGCGGAGGGATAAAAGCAGTGCTAATATTATTGGACATGAAGACCTTCTTTGGCACTTGAGTCTTCCTCTTCCTAGTGCACAAGTCCTTAAGAATTTTCGCATAAGCGGGGACTTGTTGAATCGCATCTAAGAGAGGGATGTTGATGTTAACTTGCTTAAACATGCCCAAAATCTTCTCCATATATGGACTCGATGTGTTAGCCCTTAACCGATTCGGGTAAGGTGCTTTAGCAATGAGCGCTGGGTCCATCATAGGAGAAGGAAGTGTGTGTGGACCTGATACCAAAATAGAAGTGGGGATCGTCGGTGGTAGACTAGAAGAGGTGGGATGAGGTGTCGAGCCTAGAGGGAAATGGAGAATAGGCACGCGAGAAGGCGGTGGGGTAGGAGAACAAGAATCAGACGCAGAAGTGTGCGTGTGAGGGAAGGTCTCAGCCGGGGTGTTGATAGGATCATCAATATCATCAACTTCTTCCCCAACATGGTTATCCAGCACTCTCCCAGATCTCAACGTGGTGATTGCATTCACATGATGTGAATAGCCAGGATTGGGCAAAGGTTGAGCTGGGAGTTTCCCTTTCTCTCTTGCACTCATTTCGACCTTAAGTCGTGCAATTTCAGCTTCCATGGTTTTGATACTCTCAGCTTAGGACGCTGAGTTTTTCTTTATCTCACCAACGGAAGACCTAACCTCGGCCGACACTTCCATGAAATTTGACAGGAGTGATTTCATGGTTTGAGCGACTTGAGAGAACTCGTCAGAACAGGTCGATTCCATAGGATTAGAAGGTGCATAAGGGTTGACCTGGTTTTGGAAATTTTGTGACTGGTAGGGGTGCTGGGTGAGTTGAAGTGGTTGCTGTTGTGGTGGAGGGACCCCTTGGAATTGATTAGGGTTTGGAACCGTATTTTAGGATTGGTTCCAAGCAAAATTCGGGTGATTCCTCCAACCCTGATTATATGTGGAATAAAAAGGGTCGTTTCCAGGTCTTCGAAATGCGGCATTGGTATGCTCGAGACCTCGAAACTGAGAGTTTAATGGACATTCTTCCGTCAAGTGAGAAGGATCAGAACTGCACCCACAAACAGTTTTGGGGAGCGACATTGGGTTTAGGGAGGCTGCTAAGAATTTGTGTTCCATAGCGTCGAGCTTCTTTTGCATTGCTGCCATCTCAGCTCGAACACCTATGGACACGTCTATTTGGTGTATGCCACCCCTACTCGATGGCTGGGTTCTAGTCTCCCACTGTAGTGACTTTTCAGCGAACTCTTCTAAAAATTTCCATGCTTCCCCATCATCCTTGGTCGTAAAGGTTCCTTGACACATGTTTTCAAGGTTTTGTTTAGTGGTAGGGTTACTGCCCTCATATATGATTCGGCAAAGTTCCCATTTCGAGATGCCGTGATGTAGGCATTGAACCAAAAGATCCTTGAATCGGTCAAAGTATTTTAAAAATGGTTCAGCCGGAAGCTGGGAGAATTGATAGAGTTCGCTACGGATTCGAGCTGTCTTTTGCATAGGGTAGAATTTCTTAAGGAATGCCGCAACGAATTCTTCCCAATTCGTAATGGAGTGTGCGGTGGTGTTATATAGCCACTTCTCGGCTATATCGCACAAGGTAAATGGAAGAAGTCGTAGATGCATGGCATCCACAGAAAGTTGTGATGTACCCATCATTGTGCATAAGTTTTCAAATTTGGTAATAAAAACGTAAGCGTCTTCAGTCTCGAGATCGTGGAATTTGGGTAGTAGGTTGATGTACTGGGGCTTAATCTCAAAGTTATCCCCGTTGGCTGGTGGAATGGATAAGCAGGTCGAGAGAGGACCTCGCAAAGGGTAGCACCTCTCTTGGAGAGAGATGCGGGAAGGATTCTGCGCACCAACGGACGGCGGCAGAGCAGCGGTAAAGAGGTTCGATAGAGAAGGATCCATCGGTGTGGGTGTGGTGGTGGGTAAAAGAAAGGTAAATGGAGAAATACCGACTTCGGAGTCGATCTAGGGAACGCGGACAAGTCGAGCACTAGAATCCCGTGTCTAGCCTATCTTGCACTAAAAGGGGTTAGTACAAGTGGCAGCGTGATTTAAAATTAGGGGAAATGAAGTGAATGCGGTGTTTGTTTTGAAAAATGATATGGATTTTGAAAATATGAAGCGATCACAACAAATGCAACAAGCAATACCCTAAAATTTATGGTCACCTAGGTCAAATCTCTAGACCGCTCCTAACTTCCAAAAGACAAGTCGCAGGATAAAATCCTCCACTGCCTCTTTGTTTCTCCTGTGGCCAGGTAAGTGCCAGGTAACTGGGAGGTTCTCCACTACGTAAGTAGTGGGCCTAATTAAGTAACCACTAGCCTTCGATACACTTGCCTTAGACACCACAAAAAGAAACACGGATAAGCAATGAATTACCCACGGCCTTCTTCTATCCTAAGTGAGCGCGACGGTCCTTAGAGTCATCTCTAGATATTTTTTAATTAATGAGGGTAATGCGGATGCAGGTTTGTGATTTTTGGGGCCTAGGAAGGGTAATGAACTCCCCACCTAATCTGAATTTGGTCGTGCCCCTTAATGTCCGTATTAATTATGCAAACAACCACAAAATCAGAAACAAGGACAATTTATTTTGCTTTTTGCGGCGCTGCGATTTTTGCAAAGAAGCCTGCAACAAATTGTTAATTGGAGCAGATTTTAGGAAGGAGATAAGAAAGACAGAAATTACCTGCTAAAAATTTCACAGAGAACCCTCAAGGATGGCGCGGTTCCGCGGCAAATGATGGCTTAGACCACACTTCCACGGTTGCTTAGTCGGATCTCTTGACAAAAAATTTACAGAACACTCCTGATCACTTCCATAGTCCTCTGGAATTATCCAATTAATTTTCCAATTTCACAGCATGCTCCAGATTTCCTCGCACAAATCACAACAACACGTATTACTGTTTGCGCAAGTTTTGATGTAAAAAATATGGATAGAATAAACTTTTCAACTCAAATTTCAAAAAATGAACAAATAGCACACGATCCCCGGCAACGGCGCCATTTTGATTGAAACGATATTCTTGATGTGTAGTATAAAATATGTAAAGAAATCACAATCAAAAATTATTTGACCACAATCAATAACGGTGTCGGATGTAGCGCGTTACCGAGTGCGAATCGTCCACAGGGAAAGTGAGTTCCGTTCAATTTTCGAATTAGATTAGTTGAAAATTTAAGGCAAAGAAAAGAAAAAAATTCATGATATGTAATTTGAAGATCAAGAAATAAGAAAAATCTAGAACTAAAAGAAATATTAAAAACACGAATTGAGATGTGTGATAATTTCCAACCAACAATCAAGATTAGAAGTATGGCTCGTAGGAGTAGATCGGATATATAGATGTGATGAGATCTAATGATTACTCATTCTTATCCATTAACGAATTGATACTAGATCGATGCAATTTCATCGAGGTTTAAGGATCTTGCGAGGAAATTAGGGATTTCGCAACTCATCCTTTGTCCTTTCAATGGATCGCATTCAAATTCTAGCTTCTAGTTAATCAAATGTTTAATAGTTGTTCCTTAGTTTCGAGTGAACACGATCAAGAAAGCATCATCTCGAAACTAGGTTATTAATCATTTGATTCACTAGAATTTCCAAACAATATAGGATTTAAGAATTGTAAAAATATCTAAATCATCATCATCTAAAGATCGTCACAACTCCTACACGAGCGGAGATTACTCAAACATCATGATCACAAACACAATCACAAATTGAGATCTAATCATTATGCTTGAATTAAAAGATAAGCAAGAATATAGAAAATTCACCTTTATTTAGCGACAAATTTCGTTATAACTCTCTTGAAATTACAAAAAGAAGGAACTAGATCGTCGATTTCGGCTTCGCTCGGCTCCTTGAGTCGCGGATCGACGTGGATCTCTTGCTCCGTTGGAATCCGGCGTCGCTTCTAAAGGTTGAAAGCACTCTTACTTGAATTGCTCTCGGGATCTTGATCATGATTTTGAATTGAGGTTGAATTTGAGGCACAAGTTTTTGTCACTAAACTTGTGGGTTGAAGATGGTGATGATTCTTGAACAAATTCCCCTCTAGATCTAGGCTCCTTTTTATAGACCTCTCAATTCTTAGATCTAGAATTGAAATTTGAATTCCCCCCACAAGTTAGTTATCCAAATGATTAATTTCCTCCAAACGTTAGTTAAAGTTAGTTAAGCCTTAAAGAATTTTGGAAGTCCGTCGTTAAGATTAGCCTTCTAGATATGCCACGTGGAGTTTCTACAGTATTCTGGAAGCTTTGGCCGTTACAAATAAGCATGTGAGGAAATTTGAACAAGTGATGACGTCATCACGCCGCGGTTCCGCGGCGCAAGCAGGCTCCCGCCGCGGAACCGCGGCGCTTTGGGGGCTTCAGTGCTTGGATTTTCTGCTGTGGGCTTGGGCTGATTTATGGGCCTTGTTTTGATATGTGGATTTTTATTTGGCCTTCTGTATTACTACCAGATCTTCAGCCTTTGAGTTGGCGCATCTTTTATCAGATCTTTTCCCAATTTTGGGCTCTGCTTCCGGAATTTCCTGCATAGACTCCAAGACAAGAGTTGCGCAATACAAGGATGATGCGATGCCATGAAACGCAGTTAATTTCCCTTAAAGTGCCGGTTTTAGTATACAGTATAAGTAATCCAGTATTTTACATATGTTTTGCAAATATGTGTGATATGAATACCGGATACCTTTACTTGACTGCAAAAATTAGGGAAATTGCTGGTTAAAAGATGCAATATTTTCGACTGATCATGTTGTATTCTGAAAACTGTGTGTTGATTTAGGACGTATATCCCGTTATTAAGTGTACCATACCCAACCAACATTTGATTCAGGTGAATGTTCATAACATTGTTCTGCAATACAAAATTATATCCTTCATTGTCTAACAAAGAAACAGATATTATATTACAAAGCATACTTGGTATAAAATAACATGGGTTCAAAACCAATATACACCCAGATGGCAACCCATTGTGATACTCTCCCACTGCGACTGTATGTACATTGGAACCATTTCCAACGCGGAGTGTATGGTCACCTGTCTTCAAAACTTTCCTATTTCTCAGCCCCTGCATAGAATTGCAAATGTGAGAACCTGAACCGGTATCTAATACCCAGGAAGCAGAGTTTATTGAAAAACAGTTTTCTGTCACAAACACACCTGAAGCAGAAGCATCCCCATGCTTCTTCTTGAGATTCAAGTACTCCGTACAGTTGCGCTTCCAATGTCCTGCTTTGTGGCAATAAAAACATTCACCTTTCCCCGAGTCTCCAGCTTTGGACTTTTCCTTTCCCTTCACCTTTTTAACTCCACCTTTAGGATTGGTGGGCTTCTTCTTTTTCTTTCCTTTGGCCTTAGCCTTTGGGCGAGAAGAGGAAGATTGTCCAACAGTCATAACGGGAGTTTTCACTGATTTCAGTGTACTCTCTGTACTCTGTAACATATTAAGGAGTTCAGGTAGTTCCCTCTCCATGTTGTGCATGTTGAAGTTAACTATAAACTGAGCAAAGGTGGAGGGGAGGGACTGTAGAATAATATCCGTATATTGTCCATCGTCCATCCAAGGTCCTGAAGCTCTTCTATAAGAGCTATCATCTTCAGAACATGGTCTCCTACCGGTGTGCCAGGAGCCATTCGCATCTGAAATAATTTCTATGACGCTTCATATCGTAATACACGGGATTGCTCTCCATACAACTCCTTTGTATGGAGAAATATGGTTTGAATGTCCACATTCTCGTGCTGCTTTTGATGTGTATTGTCCATCGATGCAAGCGCGAGGCATTTGGCCGTGGCACAGTCAGCGTCCCATGTCTTGCGGACTTCAATGTCCGCAACTGAGGATTTTGGACCTGGGGTGGGCGGGGCTGAAGCCGTGAGGACATATGATACTTTATCATAAGTCAAGGCTATTTTCAGATTCCATAGCCAGTCTTTATAATTGGTCCTATTCAGTTTGTTTTTATCTAGTAAAAGCTTGATTCCGGTCATTAGTATCTGCCATTAAGAGAGAGGAAAGAATACACTCAGCGAAAGCTCTTGCAAAGATCAGATTGGTTATTATCTTGTCTAATCTATGTCTCCCACTGCTTTAATCAAGTTTTTCTTTCAAACCTTAAAAAGAAAACTAGCCAGGATTAATTATAGTTTACAACTTCGCTAACTGTTCAGCCAGGCCAAAGTCGGTACTTGAGGGAGGTTCCCCGTGCTTTCGCACGGACCTAATTAAAGTAAACCTCGTTTTCCCAGAGGCGTAGCCCCGTTAACACCTTTCTAGACACCTAATGAGTTAGCTAATTGTAAACTGCAAAACTCTCCTTGGAGCAACTATTGCCCACAGTGGGATCGGGACCCAACCATCATATGGAAGGTATGCAATCTCATTGCAAATCTCAACACTTGAAATTCCCGATGTGATTTTTACCCCTAGTACTTATGACCTTAACTATGGTCAACAAATCATAAGTACCAGTCAAGTTCTACCTGTCATTTCTTGATTAATTAGACCCATCCATATGACCCTTAACTATGGTCAACAAAGTCGCATGAATGTCCTAATCAATCTGCATCATATGCAGTATAGGAAGACATCACTTAGCTACTGTACACTACGTCTTAACTAAAGTCAACAAACGTAGCACGAAACTAAGTAGTCTACTTCCTAAAATGACGGAGGGTTGCGGATGATTTTTAAAAAAAAATCATTCACGCTTTGAACTTGATATCGTCGTAGAATCAAATGGTTTTCAAAAGGAGTGGCTTCTGCTCCACAGTTTTGAAATATAGCTTTTTCATAAAGAGCCGAGCGGTTTTCAAATCTGATTATACAACATCTTTTTAGGTTTATTTTCTTTACATTAATCATATTAATGTAGTCCCATCATTTAAGTCCTTAAGCCAATCACAGAAAAGAAACGAAAATAACACGTACGCTTATGCCATCCGCATTCGCCGCAATGTTCCGTTATGCACCGTTAGGTTACTTAACTAACGTCATACCGGGACGGGACTAGCGCGGGTGTAAAACATAAGCAACGTCTATTATATATCTCATATATAATATATCATTCGTCTCATATATCACAGAACACAGGCAGCAGAAACACATATATAATGTGGGATATACTAGGACGTCCGTATTTACTATTTAGCCAACAATAGAAAATACGGATTCCATAGTCGCGATGAATAGCCAAGCCCACACCCCTAGACCCCTACGAGAGCGGCAAGCGACCCTACCAATCCTGGAGTTTAGGAGACCCGGTCTCGACTCCTCGAGATGGCCTCCCACTAAACCCCAGAACCCGGTCACTTGTGCTCCCCTCCTTGGGTCTATCCTAATGCGGAAAAGTAAATAATATACAACACTGGTGGCAGCAACCTCAACCCGGAAGTGCCCCAAATAAAAGAATATTACATTACATTTGAATTTTACATGAATGAAAAATAAAACTCTCATCTCACATAAAACCCCCCGGCTATTCGATCGCGACAATCCTGCACATCATATCTCAGCAACACATAATATCATATATCATCAACGTAAGTAAGTATGCGTACCCCAATTGTCGTTGATGTATAGCAACGAAACCGGCGATATCGACATACTACACTTACGGCCACAGAAAAGAAAGTGTAAAACTACAATATTTGGAATCCACATTCTCTTTAGACATCGTAAATCCGAGATATCGCATACCTCGCATTTCATGCCTAACTATATGAATTCCACATATTGTATCACATTCCAAATAAATAGACAGTATTAAATTCTTCGAACGAATAATCAAATACCCAAAAATTCCCTAAAGCTCAACACATGAGCGGAGTTCAAAAACCTGGAGTGTGACACAGTAGTAGCGGTCCAGCCGTAGAAGGGTCAAGCCAACGCCTCACATGTGGCACGCCGTACTGCCTCAAACCCTAAGGTTCAAAAGGCAGTTCAAGACGGTCACATAATCGAGTTAAGGTTTGTTGTCTTCTAGAGGGTCCTCCACAAAAAAACTTGCACATATTTCCGAAAGATTTAAACCCCATGAAAAAGTGAGTAAATGATACTTATTCGAACAATTCAATACTTTCTAAATTACCCGGATCAATGCACGAAACTAAAATTCCGATCGAATCAATGAATTCAAAACAATCTCCAGAACAAACCAGATTAAAAATACCCAAAAACATCTACAAGCAGACAAGAAGCACACTGTACAAAAACGAAGCCTTAATGGCTCTGTACGGCCACGGAGCCGCGGCCCAAGCAAGCTTAGGCCGCGGTTCCGTGGTGGGACTTGCTTTTTAGGGTTTCGTTTTTTACAGTGTGTCTTATAATTCCCTGCTGTATTTTTTACATATTTTTAATTCTGAAAAATAACTGTTTTCAAAAATTATCCAGAGAGTGTCCCGAAAATCCGTATTTCGGTTCGATCGGAGTTTTTACTTCGCTAAAGTGTCGCCTAATGTTCTAGGTCGGCTCTGATACCAATGTAAGGTCAGGCAGCAACCCCATCCAATGGGGTCGCCATGGCACCAACGGGTCCCTCAGCAGCTACTTTTTACGCATGCCCCCTCGCGAGGACTACAACCCGCCGGAACACCTTCCGGTCTCGGGACACCCTGGGGGTAAGAGCCTATGCTTCGCCACACTGTCACACAGTGAGAACCCCCCATAGGTCGACATCCAATGCCTAGTAGCTCTGATACCAATGTTAGGTTTACCTAGCACCCTAAGAAAGGTTTGGAAGCATCACATGTCTCAAAGATTAAATTTTTAGAGTGCTAAGTGAACACACAAAGAATCAATCCTAGAAAATTAGGGTTTCATAACATTAAACCACATCACAAGTAACAAAGGCTAGGGTTTTTGAGAGTACAACCTTTGTAGCTCCCTATGCTAGACTCCTTAACAACTTGAGGGTTGGAAAACGGTTAGCTTGACGTCTTCTAACGTCCACGACGATCCACCCGAAGCTCCTTTGTCCAAGCTTGCAACTTCACTTGATCAAGAGAAAGAAATGAAGCTAACACTCTAAACAAGTAGGCACGACTTGTGTAGAATGATGTTGTGGTGGCTTTTCTCACTTCAAAATCCTAACTTGGTGAGTAATTTGCTCACTAGAGAAATCTAGAGAGCAAAAGAAGAAAGAGGAAGAAGATGATGGCCTTTTTAGAACAAGAGAAAAGATAATGTCTTATGAAAGAAAATAGAAAATATATGTATATATATTTTCCCCTTCTCATCTCAAACCATGTTTAAATGATAAAGATATTATTGAATTTGAGTTAAAACATAAAAGGAAAGTTAATCCATGGTTAAAAATAGGTGAGCATGGTTAGGTCAAAGAAGAGTGTGTTGGAGATAGTGCCCTCAAAGTCAATTATTGGATCGCAGGTATGTGATTGCAATGATTGAGGCAGGACCTATACCGATATGACAGTCTTACTCGAGATGATAGTATGCTATCTGGTTTGTCTTTATCATCGTATATATGCTTTATTTCACTATTGCATGATGATAGAGCCCATAGGATTCTTGCTTGACTGCCAGCAGTATGATGGCGATCATATACGTGGGAGCTGGGGTTTGTAAGCACATCCTTAAAAGTATCCCTAGTCGTGGGAGCTTCGAGACAGGGCATCGATACTCCAGAGTAGACTACTATATACAGTCGAGACCCCGACGAGGGGCGATGGCCGGTCTCACAAGCCATTGGTGTTAGTTGGTTCACCTAAGATGTATACAGGTGCTCATTGAGTTATGAGTACACCGGACAGGATTCGCCGGGAATCTGCTAGTTGGTATTATACATATCGTGTGATAGCAATTCCCTGGTGACATGTGTACAGGTTAGTTCATCGACCTGAGATCGTCATTTGTCTCGTGTGAGTTCCCACTGTGCTTAAATTACTACCCTACCACGCTCAGAGGAGTTGTGCAAACAGGTTTTAGTTGGGTACAGTCCCGAGCCACATTGGAGGCAAGTGAGCGGATCGTCGGGGATTCGTCTCTCCCGATATTGGGGGTTGATGTCGCGCAGTGCACGGGTGGCCATCACTAGGAATCCTCGGCCGAGGTAGTGGAGAATTACTGATTTGGATCAGTAGTTTCTCAGGTGGTGATGGGCTTCATGAAGACATGATTTATCGCGTTATTAGGGGTCTGACTTTATCCACCCCCCTAGACTCGATATGTGATACTCTTTAGACGAATGGACCGGACTGTATATAAATTGTCACTGTCAGGCTCAGTAGGGTTTATGGATGAGTTTGCTCGTCTGCTTCCCTTCCAATCAATACATAGGCAAAACGTTACGTGCAGCTTGTACCTCTGACATGCTAGGGGTTATACCCAGTGCCAGTGTGTTGATGAGTCATAAGATTCCCCCACATACACTTTCCCAAGTTCGGGCAAAACGTTGTAGAGGCCATATTGTGATATGGCAAGGTTCGGAAAAAGCACGTGCGTTTTCGCACGTGTCGTTTTTCGGGCAGATAATACTGGTAGGCTTTGGTTTAAGCCGGAACCCAGTATTATACTGTGTAGATATAATATCTTTGTCTCAGTTGTATTTTTATTCGGTCGTAATACAAATGTGGGTATGTTTATACTGATTCGGGGTTATCCTGAAATTCGTTTCAGGATCACTTTTGGAAGTTGCCAGTTTCCAGTTTTCTATCAGTCGTATTTTGACATTCGGTTAAATGCGGATTTATCTTTTCTTGATGTGGTGAGTCAGTGTTCTAGAAGGTTCTAGAGAGGGTGACAAGGCTAGTGAGTCATTAGTGCATTAATGGAGCAATTAATGCTTGATGACTAAGGGTTTAGGTTCAATGTATGCTTTGAATGTGTTCACACTAGGTGTTAAGGTGACTCATTCTCTTCATGAATGTTTTTTGGCTTATGATCACCTCCCCCTCTCCTACACTCACCTCCCTCTTCTCCTATAAGTGGCCGGCCTCCCCCCCTCTCTTGGATCATGGTTGTTGTTTGCTAGAAAAAGATTGGTATTGTTTTTGACTCATGGAAATTAGATAAGCCTCATTTCTCATTTCACCCGATTCCAAAAGGGAACTTCATTAACCGTTCATCCATAGCCTTGGACGTAACAAGACAAAGTGTTCTACTCATTCTCTACTTCATCTTGGTCGTCTCTTTTAGCAAACTTGACGATCGAGTTGCCTCGGTTCAGAGGCGGGAGCCCGTTTAAAGATCCGTCGACGTGGTGCCACCTGGACGACGAGAATGGAGATTCAGGCGATCGGAGCAGCCGCAACAAGCGTGGGATGATGGTTGAAGACCGAAGGACTCGGATCGTTCGGTATAACTCTTCTACCCTCTTTGTAGTTTGTTAGTTTAGCTTTAATGGCAGATCCGCGTTACGGTACACGATAGCGCCAGATGTAAAAAGTTTTTTGTTCCGCATTTGGCGTCTGTTAGACGGCCGGGGCGCTACCGTGGACTTACAGAGTGTAGAAACAAAACATGAATTATGATTTTCCTTTTCATTTTGTTTTAAAAAAAATGCAATAATAATTCATATATATAAAACCATGGTGTGAGTCTTATATTGCCACCATCTTCTATGTATATACAACCATGAAGGATGATGTATGTATGTATGTGTGTGCATGCACATCCATATGTGCATGAATAAAAAAAGAATGCATACATCCAAAGAATACAAGAAAGGATTTCTAGTGAGAAACTAATGGTTAAATGATAAATCAACACTTGATTTATCAATCCGGCCATATCAAATACGACCCAACCAAAAGCAAGCCGCCCGATTAATATACGGTATCTTATACGCGCATTTTAACCGAGTCCATACGCACATCGCATACGCGCACCACAACGTTTCGCCTGGACTAGGTAACTCCTTTGTGGGACTCTAAGACTCGTCAATACGCCGGCAGTGGCTGATGATCATATCAAGCACCCCCAAACCGCAAGCGGTCAGCTAAACGTAACGGCCATCCGGGTATTGAGCGATCAGAAGAAAACAAGCGAACCTGCTACAACTTCCGTCGAGCCAACCGGCAACACTACCGTACAGTCCGGTCTCTTCGTCAAATATGCTGCATATCGAGCCTAGGGATGGTCACGTCGACCCCAATAACTCAATAAGTCGTGCCGGTGAATGGTCTATAACAGATCGAGAAACTACTGATAACACTTATCAGTAAATCTCAGGAGCCCTGGCCAGGGACTTACTGATATAACCAGTCGAGCACAACACAGCATCAACTCCCAATACCGGGAGAGACGAAACCCCTCCTATCGCTCATCGCCTTCGTGTGTCTCGGGACTGTACCCAACGGCAACCTGTTTGCACGACTCAGTAGAGCCGTGGTAGGGTGGTAATCAAAGTACAGTGGGAGAACACACAAGACTCTATGACGATCTCGGGTCTACAGACTAACCTGCACCAGTGTCACCTGAGAAATGCTATCCGACGATAGATATAATTCCATGTAGGAGTTCTCGGCGAGTCCGTCCAGTGTACCCAGTCACCACTGAGCACCAGTATACGATCTCGATGTCAAACATCGATGAATGTGGGAACATCCATCGCCCATCATATGGGTCTAGTATCATATACGCTAGTCTACTCAGGTATATCGATGCCCCGTCTCGATACACCTACGAGTAGGGACATTCCAGGATATGCTTATAAACTACTGATGTCCCACTAGTATGATCCCTATCATAATCACAGTAGTCAAGCCTATATCCTCAGGGCTTTATCAACATGTATGAAAGAATAAAAGCATGATCAGACCAACATATCAGATAAAGAAGAACCAGATAGCATACTATCATGTCGAGCAAGAATGTACACTGAATATATATATATATATGCATGTATAAATACATCCACTATCACATAATGGCCTCTAGGGCATACATATATCCAACAGTTGTAAGGGGGCTGCCTCGCTTTAGGTTTTGGTGGGTAACTTGTCACACCCGTAGGGGTCTAGGTTTCATTGCACAGGCTATCCACACGACCAGGGGAACGTCGGGTTTCAGTAGCGGCTCTGTGAAACTCGGGGATCCCAGATTATCTGTATTGTTCTGTGATGCTAATTACTTTTCTTTTATGTTGCATTTATCATACCTGGAGCGATTATTATATATTGGTATATATACTTGTAGATGTTGTATATGTTTTGCACCCGCGCTAGCCCTTTCCCCGCTTTGTCGTTAGTTAAGTAACCTAACGAGTGATGACGGGACTCAGTGGCGAATGCGGATGGCATATACGTACATTTTATTTTCGTTCTTTTCTGGTGTGATTGATTGAAAGGACTGCATTGATTCTTATCAATGCAAGGATAAAAGAAACCTATATTTAATGTTGTTGGAACAAATTTTTTAAAAAAGGAGTTATTACAAAGACGTTTCCTTTTGTTTTGCATAGAGGTATTCAGTTTGAATATCCTGCACCTCATTCGACGAGGCAAGGGCCGAGATCCCTTCACCGGGAGTGACCCCTTAGGCAGAAGTTTGTGTCAGGGTAATAACTTCAATATAGTCGATTACAAGTTGCTTATCATCGCGTTATTCAGTTGGAATATCCTGCACCTCATTTAACGAGGAAAGAGCCGAGATCCCTTCACCGGGAGTGACTTCTTTAGCAAAACGTTTTCGCCACTATATTTTTTAAAAAGCTATCAGGTTCCTTCAATGAGATCAAGTTCATTACGTTAAAGGTTTTTCGCCAAAAACCAGCCGTAATCCTCCGTCATTTCTTATGGATGGTCAGTAGTATTCAAGCTATGTTTGTTGGCCTACGTCAAGGCATAGTGTTTGGTAGCTGTTGGGTATTCATTTGTTGCATAGATAGATGCATTAGTTTAGGACAGACGTACAACCTTGTTGGCCTACGTCAAGGGCATGTACGATGACCTAAATTAATCAGGACAACGACGGGTAGAACTTGACATGTGGATTATGATTTGTTGGCCTACGTCAAGGTCATAAGAGCATGGGATAAAAATTATATCGGGAGTTTCAAACATACAGGAAACTTGCCAAACTTGGGCATACCTTCTGGAGTGTAATAATGTGAGTGGATACCGTCACGTTATCATGCGATGAGAGTTGGATCCCGATTCCCACTGATGAGTTAGTTTACTCCTCAGGTGATTCCGACTAATTCTTTTTTCAGGTTTGGAGGAGAATTTGAGATAACAGTGGGAGGTTTCCTTATTAGATAAAGTGATAACCATTCTGATCTAGGTTAGAGTGCACGCATAGTATTTCTTTTCTCTCTCTCTCTTTGGCAGCGACCTTTGATCGACCCTAGACTATGACTCAGTGACCAAGTTGACCGAACCTTCTTAAAATACCGGCTTTTGGATTGTCTAAAGTTGCATAAGTCATTGCCACTCCTTCTTTTACCTTTTGTATTTCTCAGAACACCCCGTCTTATTACGGACATCCACTTCTATTGGATAGATCCATCGTATGGTTATATACGAACTCGAAGGGACTTCTTCGAGGATGGATCCAGGTTCAGGAGAAATAGAATTGGTTTATTCTGTTGTCTTTTATTATCACCTTCTCTCGGGTTGCGAGGGTTCCTTGGTTTAGGAGAGTACACCTATTACGCTTATTGGATAGTCTTCTTCCAAACCATAGGCAGGTGCCGAAAGGTAGGGAATGAAGAAAACCAATTAGCCTAAGTAGGGTGTGCAGATGGTAATATATAAAGACAAGATAAAGGAATTAGAAAGAGGGCAAAGTAAATTGCGACTATTCACATTCACGACCAAACCACGTATTTCATCGCCACTCCTATTTCATCTTTCATTTCTCCAGAACAACCCGTATCACTACAAACATCCAATTCCATTGGATAAATCCATCGTATGGTTATATACAAACTCGAAGGATATTTTTTCGAGGATGGATTCTGGTTCAGGAGAAATAAGAATAAGGATTATTCAGTTGTCTTTTATCATCACATTCTCTCAAGTTGCGAGTACTCCTAGGTTTAGGAGGGTACACCTATTATGCTTACTGGATATTCATCTTTCAAACCATAGGCTGGTGCCGAACGGTAGGGATGGAAGAAAACCATTTAGCCTAACGAAGTTGTACAGAAGGTAACGACTAAAGACAAAATAAAGGAAATTGGAGAGATGGCAGGGAAATATACAGTTATAGTCATGAATCTGAATAATGGAAAAGGGCATTACTATAAATACCCGGATACCCTTTCGAAACATATTCATGTTTCATTGTGTACTCTTAATAGAAAACTGATTTCTCAATTAGACACTTACTCCAGGGTATGTATTTACCAAGTAAGATTCTCACATCTGTATGGTTTTACAGATGTTGAGAGGGAGTAAGTTATTAGGAATTAGGTGATCATCCTCATTATATCAGAATTCGTTGTAATTGGTGATATTTGAGGAAATCGCCTGGGTACAGTTTTCAACCTACGATGCACATGTATTGAGTTATTCAACTCGGCGGACTTATACAGAGTATTATATGTTGTCCAGTGTCCATCAGGACAAAGGGGTTAGTCCTCGCACTATGTTCTGTTTACTTATGACTTCTCTAGATTTTAGACAAGTGTTTCGTAGAAATACAAGGTCTAAGTTTTGAGAAGTTGTGGGTATAAGAATAAAGTAGAGAACTAGGTGTCACAAGTATCGGGATTCTTCAAAGAGATCGAAGATGTAGATTTTTGTGATTGGTATTCAGATGATAGTGATGGTTTTGAGAAACTTGTTTCTATTTCAGGTTACTCACAATTGGATGTATTCCTAAGTTGAGCTGATTAGCCTCTCTCCATTAAGTTGATATGCACTGGAGACAGCTGCATGAATAGAATCTAGTTCCAATTAAATAAGTGACAATGTTTCTATATTGGATATAGAATGGATCATATCTTAACGATGTTAAGGTACAGGGAGTTTTCCAGGTTATGCTTAAAACCAGACACTGGATAACTGAAGGCACGTTTCTGTTTGTGGGTTGACCCTGGCTTTGACGAGGGTTGATTTTCTACCATCTTGAAGATCAATAGTGATATTGTTATAGACTCGACACATTTTTTTAAAAATGTTTTTCAGAAAACAGTAGTGGGAGTATGGTAGAATTGGAAGTGATTACAGAACCGCAAAAGATTACAGAAAATTTAATAGGACCTATATATTCAATCAGGTTTGACATTCCAATAGCCACTCCGCAGATATGGTGGGTAACCTCAGACACCCGAGAGGCACTCCGGTAGCCTCAAGGACGGTGACACGGAGGTTCTTGTTAACCCAGACTTCATATTACTGTTGTTCCAGGTTATGAGACCCTGCAGGAGATTAAGTCTAGCGTCGTTCTAAACTAGCTTTAGAAGTGCACGTATATATTATTCTGCCAGAGGGTTATCGTAGTCAGTGGGAGCAGCGGAGGCATAGTGGGCAAGTAGCTTATGTCTATTTATAGGCTTGAGCACATATAGCGGAGATAAGATCATCTATTTTTGATGTGATTGTCATGAGTTTGACTTCATCAGAATAGGGGATGGATCTGTTAAGAAGGTAGTAGGGTGTGATGTCCTGGTATTTAGATGACATACACAGAGTAGGAAGTAAAATTCCTATACTACGATCGGTTGTACTATGGTCGTCACACAGTTGTTTCTCCACAAAGGATATGGATATAATATCTGACATTCTGGTTACTAGATCTATGGTTTTAGATTTAGATTTGGGTAGCTTCCCAATGTGGGTACTTTGACAGTATTCTAATAGTATTTTAGAATAGATGACTCCTGACATAGTGGTGTACCTGCAGATGATAGAGTCACCCTCTCTAAAGGTGTCTTACAGACTGAAAAGAGAGGGATGTGCATGATTGACAGATCACTTGCTTAGGAAATTGAGTCAATCAATGTCAAGTACCACACCAGATGTTGTTTTTACACTAGATGCGATAAGTTTATATTAATCCAATCCTGGAGAAACATTATGAAGCAATTTTAGAACATGAATACATGTTCTATAGATTTGATAATGGCAGCCTCCTTCGGGAGACGGTTATCATTACAGGCTTCAAAGGTGACATGGATGACAGAGTGATTGTCAGAGTTATAGTTTTCCCTCAGACGAGAGACAGTATTATGGGCAGGTGGTCCAAGAGGATACTGTGGGAGGCATAGTGCTGGACACTGATTAGTTATAGTGATTAGTTACAGTGATCGATACAGTCTAAGAAGTTTGGAATTGGAGTTCATTTATGAACTAGGTCCCATCAGATATCCAGACATATTCTAAGATAGGTATTACTCGATTCGGGAGATGGCTTTCTCCGCGAACTTGATTTTAAGAGGGACATAGAAAGAAACATGGTGGCGGATCTACTCACTGAGGCTATTTCTCGAACACAATAGTTTTACAAACGGGCTTTGTGAAACTGATTAGTAGAGGAGTTGGATGTTCGGTATCACACGGGCTGTGAGTATGCGACATCGCAATAATTAGCCTTAAGTGCAAGTGGGAGATTGTTGGATGTAGTGCCCTCTAAGTCAATTATTGGATCGCAGGTACGTGATTGTAATGATTGAGGGAGGACCTATACCGATAAAACAGTCTTACTCGAGATGATAGTATGCTATCCGGTTTGTCTTTATCATCATGTAAATGTTGATAAATCCCATAGGATTCTTGCTTGACTGCCAGCAGTATGATGGCGATCATATATGTGGGAGCTGGGGTCTATAAGCACATCTTTAAAGTGTCCCTAGTCGTGGGAGTTTCAAGACAGGGCATCGATACTCCACAGTAGACTAGTGTATATAGTCGAGACCCCGACGAGGGGCGGTGGCCGGTCTCACAAGCCATTGGTGTCAGTTGGATCACCTAAGATGTATACAGGTGCTCATTGGGTTATGAGTACACCGGACATGACTCACCGGGAACTTGCTGGTTGGTATTATACCTAGCGTCAGATAGCAGTTCCCTGGTGACATGTGTACAGGTTAGTTCATCGACCTGAGGTCTTCATTTGTCTCGTGTGAGTTCCCACTGTGCTTTGATTTATACCCTACCACGGGTCAAAGGAGTCGTGCAAACAGGTATTTTTTGGGTACAGTCTCGAGCCACATGGAGGCAGTGAGCAGATCATCAGGGATTCGTCTCTCCCGGTATTAGGGGGAGATCGCGCTGTGATTAGGAGAGCCATTACACGAAATCCCTAGCTAGGGTAATCGAGATTTACTGGTAGGTATTCCATTAGTATCTCAGGGTGTTCTCGGCTACTCTCTGACATGACTTATATAACTATTGGGGGTCTAACGTTTACCGGCCCCCTAGGCTCTATATGCGATACTCATAGACGAATGGACTGGACTGTACGGATATTGTCACTGTCAGGCTCAGTAGGGTTTCTGGTTGAGTTCGCTCATCAGCTTCCCTTCCAATCAATACATAGGCAACCGTTACGTACAGATAGTACCTCTGACGTGCTAGTGGTTATAGCCAGTGCCTGTGTATTGATGAGTCATTAGAGTCCCCCACAGACAGTTTCCCAAGTTCGGGCGAAACGTTGTAGAGGCCGTATGGTTTTATGGCAGGGTTCGGAAAATGCACGTGCGTTTTCGCACGTGTCATATTTCGGGCAGATAATATTGGAAGGCTTTGGTTTATGCCGGATCCAAGTATTATACTGTGTAGATATAATATCTTTGTCTCAGTTGCATTTGTATTCGGTCGAAATACAAATGCGGGTATGTTTATACTATTACGGGGTTATCCTGAAATTCGTTTCAGGATCACTTTTGAAAGTTGCCAGTTTCTGGTTTTCTATCACCCGTCTTTAACATTCGGTTAAAGACGGATTTATCTTTTCTTCATTGGGTGAGTCATTGTGTATGGAAGCTTCAAGATTAGTGACTAGGATTGTGACTCATTCATTTGCATTAATGAGTTGATGACCAGGTTTCATGATTCATTCTTTTACATTTAATATTTTAAGTGAGTCATTCTTGCTTTAATGGTTATGATAAGGATGAATGCTTGTGGTCACCCCCCTCCACTCTCCTACAATTATTATCTTTGTACCATATACTCTCCATCTTCCACTTTCATGTACGACTTAGAGACTTGATGTAAGGACGATATTGTATGTTATTTTGTGACTTAGAGGTCTTTTATGCAGTTTTTATTTATATCGTCTTTTATTTCTTCGCTACGGCGTCGTATATCTATTGTGGTGGTTATTTCCGCATTTGGGCGTGGATTTTACTCCCGTTGGGGATGCTTTACTTATATTTATGTTGTACCCATTTTTGGGGTTAGTTTTTACAAAGGAGGTGCTGCCAAAATTTTTAAGAAAACTAAATTGGACTTTGAAGAATTTGTACTCGAGATTTTCAAAGGTTTAACAATGTTCTTATCACTTATTACTTTTGATGGTTTAGATTGCCGGGTTTTCAGCTTACTTAAATAGAGTTACGCCTATAGACGTTGCGTAGTTTAAGGGCCATCACGTGCCAAATTTCGGGTCGTGACAATGTTGGTATCAGAGCGCTAGGTTTTAACTTTCGGAGTGTAGGATGACCTTGGTATGATGGAGTAGGTAGCTTAAGCAGAGTAACGTAGTGTGTGTATGTCCGCAGCATACTCACGACACGGTACTCCGCCTAAAGTGACCTAAGTACAAATTGCTTGAAATTCCTTCCTTGATGATACATATCCTTGTGATTCGGTTTCCATTTTCATATCGAATCCTATTTCCATTTATAGCCTTTGCCGCCGATGACCATGAGGACTCAGAGTGATGCAGCGAGATCCGAGGTCAGAGTTGACTCGTGTGGGACGAGGACTGACCAGGATGGCACGCTCGTTGCACAGGAGCAGATGGATCCGCCTACGATAGATCGTATCGCTAGGCTTGAGGCAGAGATGCAGGACTTGCGCCAAACGATCAGGTCTTTGGTTGAGGCCTGTTGAGCGCAGTGACAGGAGGTTGCAACCCCTGTTACCCAGTTATTCCTTACGATCAGCACACAACATTGTGTAACTTACACAGCACCAGTGGAAGCAGCCCTATTTGACGAGGAGCGTCTTCCGAGACTTTGAGAGTTCGAGGACAGAGGAGTGTTCCCCTACGAATGGCGGCGCACAAGACTGCGATGTCCTGACGCTGAGATTCGGGGCAGATGCTATTTGGTTTTATCCGTCCACCTCTCCGAAGATGCCAAGTTGATTTATGGCACCGTATATCGAAGGTTTAGACGGATTAGGCCGATGTAGCAGACTTCGTCAGATTCCCCATCGCTTGAGGGGTTTTTGATTGTGGGGACGCTCATCCCTGCAGGCGCAAGCCCCTGCAGTTAATTACGCTACCGCGTCGCGGTAACAACTTTCTCCTTCTCCAGTATTTCACTTCGTGTCGTGTGTGTTTGTTTTGTTTGTGGTTTCCCGTGGATTGTATAGGGAGTCTGAATAATGCCGTCGCCCGTAGGATGTGGATTAGTCCAAATCAGTATTTACTTAGATTTGGGTTTGGTGTTTTTAGTTTGAGGATGCATTAGTCCCGTTTGAGACTAAGATCAACTTAAACGTTCGTTAAGGATACGTTAGTCTGATTTGAGACTAAGATCAACTTAACGGGATCGTCTGGATCCATTTAATATATGGCCATCAGGACTCATCACCTCTCTGACGTCGTTGAAGGATTACAACGATAAGTGTCAGAGGAGTTCAGAGATGTACCCTTGAACCATAGTTGATTTAGAGTTTTATAGTCCATTTGAAAGTTTAAGGATACGTTAGCCGTGTTTGGGGCTAAGATCAACTTAAACGGGACCGTTTAGATCCGGCAAAAGAGCGTTTGGAGGCCCCATTGTTCCAGTTTAGGGACGTAGTGGTCCATTTTCCAGTTTAGGGACACGGTGGTCCACATTTCAGTTTAGGGACGTGATGGTCCATATTCCAGTTTAGGGACGTGGTGGTCCGACATTAGTTTAAGGACGTTTTGGTCCATTATTAGTTTAAGGACGTTTCAGTCCAATATTAGTTTAAGGATGTTTCGGTCCAATATTAGTTTAAGGACGTTTCGGTCCATGAGTTTAAGGACCCTGCAGTCCGTATTGATGTGTGGTCGTCGGGACCCGTCACCTCTCTGACGTCGATGGGTGTCAGAGAAGTTCGGAGATGTACCCTTGAACCGGATATAAATTAATTTAAGAGAACAGCTGTGCTCAGTCAATTTAATTTGAGGACTTACGGCCAAAATTGGGCTAAGTCCAGTTGAAAATGTTCAACACCCTTACTTATTTTTGGTCTATTAGACCTGTGCTAGGGCTTTGCCCACACTTAAATAATGCATTGCATTACTTCTATTTTTTTTTGTTTGGGCTCTGCCCATAAAAGATGCAGAGCATCAATTTCACTTGGGCTCCGCCCCCTTTTTATTGCTTTGCAATTTATTTTGGCATGCTAGGTCTTTTTGATTTGGGCCTGGCCCTTTAAGAAATGCCTTGCATTAGTCAAGCGCTTTGCGCCAATCAGAGAGCGCAAGCGCTTGTGATGACGACACGTGTCATGCTAGCGCAGTGCGCCGCGCTAGTGCGCTGCGCTTGCGCTGCTGGCACGTGGCGCTCTTCCAAGAGCGCAACAGCGCAGTTTGGAAGTGCAAAGCACTAAGAATCTTTTAGATTCAAGAACAGAAGTGCAAAGCACTATTTGATTTCTTGATCTAATTTAGATCAAAGAAAAGATAAGTTTTTCTTGTTTTTTCTTATCTCAAAGAACCAAAGGTTCATAAAAAGTGCAAAGCACTATTTTATTATATATTTTTATTTTTTTTATTCTTATTAAAGATAATTGATCTTGTTTTTAGATCTATGATCTGTTCATAAGAGAACTTTCTCTTCCTTCTAAAGGTTTTTACCTTTTTTTTTGAGGAGTTCTTCAGAGTTCTCTTTCACTCTTTTTTTTATAGAAAATGTTGATGTCTTTGAATTGAAGCATAGGGTCCTTTTTATAGTACCCATAAAATAGTTAAATTTGTTAAAGAGATCTTTCTCTAAGTGATATGGGGAATTTTCCCCACCGTTGGATATTTGATCCAAGGGCTTCTGTTTTACAGAAGAAAATCTTCTTGTTTTAACAAGAACAGAAAGATTTCTTTAAAATCTTAATTCTGTTTGGCGTAAATGCCGCAGCGCGTGATACGTGTCGCGCAGCGCACAGCGCAGCGCATCTGCGCTGACACGTGTCGCGCAGCGCACAGCGCAGCGCAACTGCGCTGACACGTGTCGCGCAGCGAACAGCGCAGCGCAACTGTGCTAGCGCATCTGTGCTGACACGTGTCGCGCAGCGCACAGCGCAGCGCAACTGCGTGAGCACATCTGCGCTGACACGTGTCGCGCAGCGCAGTGCTTGCGCAACTGAAGCGTTGCTTCCTTTAATTTTGCTTAAAATAGAGGTTTGCTCTGATTGGGCGCGCCTTCTTGGGCGCTGCGCTGACATATCAGCGCCTGACATGTGGCGCGTTGCGCCCGAGATTTTGAAGCGTTGCTTCAAAATTTTGAATTTTGAATTTCAACAGAGGTTTGCTCTGATTGGGCGAAACAAATGCCCCCCCACCGTTGTGCTCGCGTGGCGCACACGTGAGTGCAGCGGTGGCAAACCCCTGATCGTTGGATCAAGGGGTGAGCTCAAGGGGCACAAGCGCCTTATAAATAGGACCTCTGGCCCTTAGAAAAATCTCACCGTTTCAAGATTTTTATTTCCAGAGCTTTGCTCTTGCTTAGAACTCCAGAGCTTTGCTCTCGTTTCCAGAACTTTAGAGCTTTGCTCTCATTTTCCAAGTTAGAAAATTTTAGGTAAAACTAATCTTAAGTTAATTTTAATTAACCAATAGAGCTTTCTTTTACAGATTTTTTGATCTAAAGAGATCCCCATTGGGGTTTCATAAACAGAGCTTTGCTCTCAAAAACTTATAGATCTACAGAGATCTTGTTCATGGGTTCTAACCCATGGATAGAGCTTTGCTCTTTGAATCATCTGTAGATCTTTTAGATCTGAAAAATGAAAAAAAGTTCATAAGTTTTTCATGGATTTTTTTTTTCAAGATTCCAAAAATTTTAATTCTTCTAGGTGTAACATTTTCTGATGGACCTTTCCATTATTACCATAGAGCTATGCTCTTTTTATGGAATTTTATTCCTTTGAGACCAGAATTTGACAAGTGTCATTCTGTGATAGAGCTTTGCTCTGAAAGAGGAGATTTTCTCCTTGTCTCTAGGGATTCTTTTATTATTATTATTAGTGGGAATGTTTTCCTGTGGACTAACTGACATATTGTCATCCAGATTTTGTGGGTCCCCCTTCGGTCTTCTACCCGCCGCACTGCTGTGTGGTGTAATTAATTAATTCTTTTTTAGTTTTTAATTTAATTAATCGATTAACGTATTTTTCTTTTCAAACGCCAAGCGTTGGAATTACAACACTAACGGCTAGATTGTTATTTTGCAGCGATCATGTCTCTCGACACCTCGTTCTGTTTGTCCGCTAGGAGGAAGGGTTTCCCGAAGCGCCCTTGGACCGTGAAGTCTTGGCTATGATTAGAGAATACGACCCGGAGTACAAGAATCTCCACCTTTGGGGGTCTTGGTATAACCAGATCATTATGTGTCGACGCAGCTTCACATGCGCAGTGCCGTCCGAGCCCATCACGGCGATTCATTATGCTACCCCACCCTCGGTGCAGTATGCCGTGGAGATGGTGGATTGGACCGCGAACAGCTTTCTTCACCCCGCTATGGATGCGGTTCCGGTCCAACGTCCTATGGTCTTGGATATCCTAGGACGTCGTATCTGTCAGGACGAGGCGAGACCCTGGGGGCAATCATATAACATTGGTCTGATCCCCCGCCATCTGATTGGCTACCAGCCGTGGGCCCGGTATATCCTGTCGACGAAGAAGTCGCAGTTGATAAGATTAGGATTGTACACCGCAATCTACGTCTCTCTCTTCCTGTATCCCACGCTCCCCACCTGGTGGTTTAAGGCTTTCCTCGAGCAGTGGAACATTCCTACCCACACTTTCCTTGCCATGGATCGGGAAGTGTCCATCTCTTTGGAGGAGTTCATGGAGGTATCCGGTCTACCAGTCATGGGAGAACATTATGAGGAGATGCTCCCGACAGATGTATACGTCTTTGGTGCTAGGCCGGTGGTAAGGGGGGTCACACCGAAGAGTGCTGTTCAACATCAATTCCCAAGCTTGATTGAGGTGTTGAACATCTATGAATCTCTTTTTATTGAACATGGGAGTCGGGGGGTTAACTTTGAAGATTTCATCGCTCGGTTCCTTCGCCCAAGCGTCCTCTCATCAGAGGCTGCAAAGTTTTCCACTCTGGATGACCCTTTCGGTCTAGGTGTGGACAACCTACCGTAGAAGGAAATAGATCAAAAGGGTTTTTTCCTTCCGGACTTCCCTACCATGTCATTTACAGAAATTGCGGCCCCTGGAATGGATGAGGAGGCCTTTTTCGTAGGATTTCATGGATTGTGGCTGAGCTGGTTTGCAATCCCAATGCACTCTCATTGGATGCGGCCCTCTGTCTTTTACCCGGCCCACCGGATGGCCATCGGGGTAAAGGTGGCTGTTGGGATCGCTGGCTTGGCGCACCTATATCATGGCCTCAGCTGAGCAGCGGATGCTAACGAGCCCGGGGTATTGCATGTGGTCTTCCCGATGCACTACTTTATGTCGTGGCACGAGCTACATACGGCGGGTGTCTTCGGCATGCACAAAAGGCCCTCGTTTTTCGATAAGTGTGGTTTCCCTCGCATCATACAGCTGATTGCCGCATCTATCGTGACCCCGTCTCCACGGAACGCCAGTGGTTTACTCCTTCGCTCTCACACCGTTGGAGCCGGGATGTCCTTTATTGACAAGGTGCTGACTATTGGAAAAACGTCCACCACCGCGGTGCGACCATTACAAGACACTTTCAAGGATGGTGCTTCGGTTTTAACGGCCCGGGAGACCCTTCACTTATATTCTATTAGACCGGGCTTCCTAGTCTTCAGGCAAAATGGTGCGGCGAT
Organism: Agapanthus africanus; assembly: GCA_030015575.1. Lineage (NCBI taxonomy): Eukaryota > Viridiplantae > Streptophyta > Magnoliopsida > Asparagales > Amaryllidaceae > Agapanthus > Agapanthus africanus. The sequence continues at coordinate 595,469,004 of CM057341.1, forward strand.
TTTCATGAGATATAACCCGCATCGTTTTGCCCAAAAACTGGGCTACGATCAAGGGGTCCCCTTGGAAGCTTTCTTACTGGAACCCGCTGCCACTAAAGAAGGGATGGAGAACGCGCTGCATCATTTCATGCGCCTGAATACGGGTTCTTGTTTCTTTATCAGTGCGCCGGTTTGTGCTCCACGACTCCTCAACGTATACAAAGACTGGTATAATCATGCGACAGGAGCCGTTATAAAGGAGGAAAGGCGACTACTGGTCGACCGTAAGGGTGCACCTCCAGGCAGTGACCGCAATGCTCCTTTGGTCCCGAGGACTCCAGTAGTTGCTCCTCTAAAAGAGGTTAGAACCGGGCCACCGCGTGCGCAAAGTCCTCCACATGGATTGTCACTCCCTGATGTCATAGATGCACCTGCAGCGCCCTGTGCTCCAGTAGAGACAGTGGTTGTATCCTCACCGGAGTCTGACGTGGGTGCGGACATCGGGACCCGTCATCCCAAGGTGGTTGCTAAACGTAAATCGATCCCGCGTGCACCTAGGGTTGGCGGGAATAAGAAAAAGAAATCGCTCTACGCTGCAGATGTCGTATTTGGTCGGGAACCCCACGCTCCCTATGCCGAGGGCCTAAGTGAATACGGGACTAACGAGGGATTAATCATGCCACCTCTGGAAGATATAAACTTGGAGGGCGCTCTCGAAACTTCAGCGTGGTTGGCAAGGCGTGACGCATGGCTAGCTAAGCCTGCGCAATCAGGTAGTTACTAGTCACATTTTCTTTATTGCAACATATCTTCCTCATTGCCTTTGATTAATGCTTTTTTTTCCTTTCTTCCAACAGGCATCACTGATGAAGAAGCCATTGCCGCTTATTTGAAGACTTTCCAGGAGGAGGAACGTCTTAGAGCGTCTATGGGCCTTAGTATGTTTTAATTCATCAAGTTTCCATTTCCCTCGTGTTATGGTCGATCTAACCTTTCCCTTTTCATTACAGGAATCTCAATGCCGCTCCCGCCAAGTGACGCAGACGTTCTGCCAGCTGCCGACGTTCCCGCTTCCTCTGGGCCATCGCAGGAGGTTCGTCTTGGAGAGCCGATGAGAGATGCCTTAAAGGCTCTGGAGGCATCTTTAAATGAGGTCGAGGATGCTTCGATAGAGGAAGCGTCAAAGAGGTCTATCATGACGGCCCGGGAGGAGAGGAAATGGTCGAGGCGTGAGGCGAAGGCACGCAGGGCTGCCTTGGCTATGGGAGCGGGCCCCAGTACCGTTCCTCGTGCTGATACTCCATCCGAAGATGCCCTGGTCGCCTTGTCTACAGCCCATAGACGGGCGATCCGCGCCAATAGAGAGGCTAACGACAAGTCTACCTCAGGTAATACTTCCTTCAGAATTTCGTTTCTAGACTCATAAAGCTGTCGGTTCTTATATATTCTATCTTGCAGGGACAAATCCGACCGAGGGGGAGGCAGAGACCGTTGGACCCAAAGAAACAGAGGGGGCGGCACCTGCCGAACCTGAGCCGACGGTGGGAAACGTCGCTGAGGCTTCGGAGCCTGAAATGGAGGTGGAGGGGTCTACAGCCGAGAAGGTCATTGATGCCCAGCCTGAAGTGGCGGCAGATGAAACGATCATTACAACTGAGCCCAGGGTGGTGACGGACGAGGCACTTGAGGCTGGCGACCTCGTGGTGATGGTGGACGAGACAACCGCGACTACTGAACCTGAAGGGGTAGTGGGTAAGGTGGCCATGATTCCCGAGGATGAGCCAACCGCTCCTTCTCTGGAGTCTGGCAATGCTCAAGTCATAGCCCTCCCCGTTTAGGGACTTTCGCCGTCTCCCGGTCTCGCGAGCACAACAACGGTTCCTATTGAGTCGGGTGATGAGGCCACAGGCGGCGGCCTCATGTCAACAGAGGAAGGAATCGCCTCCATTTCAGCTGGCAGCTCATCAGCTAAATCCAAAGTTGCTATCTTCTTTATCTTACCATCCTCTCTGACAAGTTCATATTTGTTCGTAAAACAGGTGCAACCAGCGCCGATGCCCCACTGCTTGAGGGAGCGCCTTCAACGACTGCCTTGGCGGTGGTCACCTCTCAACCCTCTCTCATACCATCTAAGATGTTGGAAGGTATGGGTTCGTAACTTATTAATCTCACTTTTCAGACGTATAATTTGTGTACTAAAGTCATATTGTTGTGTCTTTTCAGGAGTGCTCTTTGATCATGTATATCAGATGTTGCTCCCACACTTCTCCTTCCCATCTGAACTTGCTTCTTCCTCTGGTGGTGTTGGTGAGCATGACTTCCATTGATATCTTTCTTTTTTCATTGATGGAATTACCTCTGACTCCTTTTTTCTCATCTCGACTGCAGTGCTACAAATTGAAGGGGGGATAAAAGATCAGCTGCACCACCGGCCCTTCCGACCTTGCCACCTGTCCCAACTGGTACAGCGACTATCACACTGGTAACTTTCCCCTCTTTATTTTCTGTACTGTTATCTGATCACATTCTGTTTCTTTTCAGCTGCCGTTCCGGCCCCAGCGCCTTTCGAGCCTCGCATTACAATGTCGGCGGGTCTTTATCTGAGAAGTCCGTCTTCAAAAGGCCCCGCGAATAGTCTGCGCATGTTGAGTGACTACGTCGAGGAACTCGACGTTGAAACTCCTACATCTGCCGCCGACTTCGCTACGGTGGTTAACCCGATGCTGGAAATACTTGTAAACTTTCATGATGAGGGCGTCGTCGCATCTTGGGTTAACCATTGCAGGGAGATCGAGGCCCGCCTGCATCAGTTGGAGTCGCTGCGTCCCGCTCCCGAGACCTTGGCCGCCAGCAATCAAAGAACAGCGTGGATTGAGCAGAGCGCTTCCTACTTCCGCCACCTCGAACAAGAAGTCATTTCAAGGCGTAAGGAGCGCGGTAAGACTTCGAGCAAGTCTGCCCAACTGCTTGCTCGGGTGGAGGCCAATGCCGCACGGCTGAGGGTTGTCTTTGAGGGCCTTCTGCAATGTCTTTCTGAAGGGTTATCATTAAGGCAACAACTTGACGTTGTCGAGCGAGATGCACCCAGCCAGGAAGCAGCCCAGAAGGCGGCGGAGGAGCAACTTTCATCCTTTTTACAGCAGCGGACCCAGGTGGAAGCGGAGGTGGCCGCGGCAGCCGCTCAGGAGGAGGCGCTGAAGGAAGTGCGAGAGCAACTTGTGGATTTACTAAAGACACTTCCTCCTCAGTAGCTATCCTTCTTTGTATCGTTTGTGCTCGTAGATAAAAGAATGTGTATATATATATTATTGTTTTATTCTTTAACACAACGTTTTCTGTACCCAATCAAGTTTATGAATAAAAGATACGCATTTTCTGTAACGTCTCGTGTCATTTCTCCGCCTTTTCTTTCTTTTATTATCAGCACGCCACATGAGTAAACATGGTCAACAGATAATAGAGCACGCATCTTGACTTTCTTAAGAAATAGCGATGGCTTTGGCCGCAGGTTCAGATCTGCTGCCTAAGACTTTTCAACTCTATGAGCCGTGAGGGTCTCGTAGAGATTTTTCTCCCTACGGATCGAGAGGATCTCGTAGGTGGGTTTTTCTCTTTAGGAATCGTGAGGATTCCTAAGTGTGATTTTCTTTTATAAGTCGTAAGGATCCTATAAGAGAATTTTTCCCTCTTATGAGTCGAGAGGACCCGTAAGCGGTTGTTTCCCTCCTTGTCGAAACTCGACTTTGGAGAGTAAGGCCCGTGAATAGTATGCAAGAGACCATTTTAGATCGACTTGTAGGGTCCCATTGTTCAGGAAGCAAGTTTTTCAATCCCTGCTGCCTGAGGCTTCATCTTGCAAGTTGAGACGAATCAGGAATTTTCTCGCGGAGACACTGGTTTCTCTGCGAGCCGACGCGAATCAGGAGGCTCTCATCATGGATTGTTTGTTTCCTTGAGTTGAGGTGTTTGCTAAGGATTATTTGTTTCCCCAGCGCCAAGGATTATTTGTTTCCTTGGGGTTTGAAACGAGTCGAGGATTTCCCACGGAGGCACTGGTGGCTCTGCGAGTCGACGCGGATCAGGAGGCTCTCGTCAAGGAGTGTTTGTATCCGTGAGTCAAGGAATTTGCTAGGGATTATTTGTTTCCCAAGCGCCAAGGATTATTTGTTTCCTTAGGGTTTGAAACGAGTCGAGGATTTCCCACGGAGGCACTGGTGGCTTTGCGAGTCGACGCGGATCAGGAGGATCTCGTCAAGGAGTGTTTGTGTCCGTGAGTCGAGGAGTTTGCTAGGGATTATTTGTTTCCCAAGCGTCAAGGATTATTAGTTTCCTTGAGGTTTGAAACGAGTCGAGGATTTCCCACGGAGGCACTGGTGGCTCTGGGAGTCGACGCGGATCAGGAGGCTCTCGTCAAGGAGTATTTGTATCCGTGAGTCGAGGAGTTTGCTAGGGATTATTTGTTTCCCAAGAGCCAAGGATTATTTGTTTCCTTGGGGTTTGAAACGAGTCGAGGATTTCCCACGGAGGCACTGGTGGCTCTGCGAGTCGACGCGGATCAGGAGGCTCTCGTCAAGGAGTGTTTGTATCCGTGAGTCGAGGTGTTTGCTAAGGATTATTTGTTTCCCCAGCGCCAAGGATTATTTGTTTCCTTTGGGTTTGAAACGAGTCGAGGATTTCCCACGGAGGTACTGGTGGCTCTGTGAGTCGACGCGGATCAGGAGGCTCTCGTCAAGGAGTGTTTGTATCCGTGAGTCGAGGAGTTTGCTAGAGATTATTTGTTTCCCAAGCGCCAAGGATTATTTGTTTCCTTGAGGTTTGAAACGAGTCGAGGATTTCCCACGGAGGCACTGGTGGCTCTGCGAGTCGACGCGGATCAGGAGGCTCTCGTCAAGGAGTGTTTGTATCCGTGAGTCGAGGTATCTGCTGAAGACACTGGTTTCTTCAGAGTTGGACTGAACCGTCGAGATTTGGCTTCATCTTCTGGCGGAGCCTGTTGGGAAAGTATGGTTCCCTCCTTGTTTACGCCCTTGGATCGTATACAGGGATCGATGTGATCTTAACTGTAGGGCCAAAGTTTTATCATCATTTTTTTTGTTTTATCTCCGCGATGCTCTATCATTTCAGCTTTTATATCGCGAAGGTCACGATTGCCCAATCATTTCGGCTATTTTTCGCGGTGCCCAATCATTTCGGCTATTTATTTTATTTTTACCCGCTGCTTTTTATTGCGAATTGCCCAATCATTTCGGCTATTTTATTTTTTTTATTTTTGCTCGCTGCTTTTTATTGCGAGTTGCCCAATCATTTCGGCTATTTTTCATGCATACATTTTTACTTGCTGCTTTTATTGCAGGTTGCCCTATCATTTCGGCTATTTCGTATGCATGTGCGGCCTATTGGCTTTTCACTGTAAACCGATTTCGGCATCAGCACCGCTACAACTGGGATATTACCAGGAGCGAATCATCATCTGCCTCTGTCGATGTCGAACAAAGGTGCCTTAGCGACTAGGGTTAGGGTCCTGTCGGCTAAGGCTTTTGACTTCATGAGCCATAAGGGTTTCACGAAGTTATTTCTCCCTACAAGTCGTGAGGATCTTGTAGGTGTATTTTCTCCTTAGGAATCGTGAGGATTCCTAAGTGTTCGTTTCCTCTGTAAGTCGTAAGGATCCTATAGGAGGGTTTTCTCCTCATAAATCGAGAGGATTTACAAGGGTTGTTTACCATGCGAACAGATCCCTAGTCACAGATGAGACTTGGTCAGGGAAATGCTTATTCGCGCCCGTGGATTGTATACAAGGGTCAGTATTGAGCCACTTGTAGGGCAATATCGAAAGTTGTGGGGGTTGCTTAAGCACAGGTTTAGGTCTCTATAACTTAATACTTTCAACTCTTATGAGCCGTGAGGGTCCCATAAGAGAGTTCTCCTTACGAGTCGTGAGGATCTCGCAAGTGTATTTTCTCCTTAGGAATCGTGGGGATCCCTAAGTGTGCTGCTCCCTTGTGAGTCGTAAGGAACTCACGTGGGTGGTTTCTCCTTATAAGGTCGAGAGGACCCTATAAGTGTCCTTTAACGAGGTTGCGCCCTTTCAGGTTTTCACAAACACTCGCCGGTAGCCCTGCTGTTTTTACTCACGGAGCCCTTTCGGGTTTTCATCCGCGCCCATTTTGCTTATGGACATACCGTTTTTTTTATTCTTTTTATTTTCTATTTCTCTTTTTTTACGAGGTCGCGCCCTTTCGGGTTTTCACGAACACTCGCCGGTAGCCCGGCTGTTTTTTACTCACGGAGCCCTTTCGGGTTTTCATCCGTGCCCTTTTTGCTTATGGACATACCGTTTTTATTTATTATATTTTTTTCTTTATTTATTTTTTTATTCATCTCGTCAGCATTAGGATGCTGCGGTATTAGTTTAAAGACGTTCCGGTCCACTATTAATTTAAGGACATTTCGGTCCGACATTGAGAGGCTGGCCAATGCTTATAAAACTTGAGCTCAGGAAGATAGCGAGCGGGCATGGTCGTCATCACCTATCATTGACCTAGGCTGTGGCTCATTAAGCGTAGTATTTCTTTATGAAGCGACCGTTTATCGGCCTGAAAGGCCTTTCACCGTGCATGTCCATGAGTAGATAGGCCCCACCCTGGTAGACCTTATCTATGATGTACGGGCCTTCATAGTTTGGCTCGAATTTTCCCCGCTTGGCACGATTGGGGATCATAGGCCTTTTGACCACTAGCATGAGTTCGCCTTGGCGTAATGTCCTCGGTCGGGTCAATCTTTCGTATGAGCGCATCATATTTGCTTTATAAGCTTCTAGATTTTGTTGCGCTATGAGCCGTGTTTCTTCAAGAGCATCAAGCTCCTCAAGCTGAAGGTTAGCATTTTCTTCGTTCGTCAGTTCGTAGTGAACTGCCATTCGTAGAGAGGGTAGCTCTATCTCGAGGGGAAGTACTGCTTCTGTACCGAACACCAACGTGTACGGCGTTGTGTTCGTGGCCGTCTTGAACGTAGTTCGATACGCCCAAAGAGCTTCTTGCAGCTTCTCGTGCCAGTCTTTCTTATTTCGTGACACCGTTTTCTTTATGATCTTTGTCAAAGTCTTGTTGAAGGCTTCGGCTAAACCATTAGCTCGTGGATTATAAACTGAGGAATATCTCCAGTCTATATTATGCTGTTGCGCAAAGCGACTGATCTTGTGACTTCTGTAAGTTGGCCCGTTATCGGAGATGATCCGTCGCGGAGTTCCAAACCGATATATGACGTGCGTCTTGAAGAAGTGGAGGATATTTTCCGTCTTCACTTCTCTTAACGGTACTGCTTCTGCCCATTTAGAGAAGTAGTCAGTCGTCGCCAGGATGAAACGATGTCCCCTAGACGATGCTGGTTCGATAGGGCCGACTATGTCAGTTCCCCACATTTCAAACGGCCAGCTAGCCACCCTCGGATGTAATGGATTTGGATGCTGGTGGATGAAGTCCCCATGGATTTGGCATGAGTAGCATTGCTTCGCATATTCGAGGCAGTCCTGGATCATTGTGGGCCAGTAGTAGCCCATCCGTTTGATCTTCAACTTCATCTTTGGGCCCGCTTGGTGAGAACCGCAGAGTCCGTCGTGAACTTCCTGAACGACTCTTTTCGCTTCGTCAGGTCCCAGGCATCTCAACCACAGAGAATCAAACGATCTCTTGTAAAGAGTATCGTTGACGAAGGCGAAAGATAGAGCCCGCTTCATGAGCTGATGTCTTGTGGACGCTTCTTCAGGCATTCGGTGGGACCTAAAGTAGCCTATGAAGACTTCTCTCCAATCCTCAGCCTTTTCCCGGTCTTTTACTTGCAGGGTCGTTTGCTCAGTCGCTCCCTTCTCTTCGGATGATTCCGGAGATATTTCTGCTGGGGCAAGCACTTGACGGCTTTGTACCATGATTCTAACGTCATCGAGATTCTCGTCAGCCAGTTCTTTAGCAAGTTTGGCCAATGCGTTCGCTTTGCTGTTTTCTGCGGGCGGTATGTTTTCCAAAGTGTAAGAAGGAATTTGGGTCAACAGTTGTTGCACCTTTTCTCCGTACTTAACCAACTCCGGCTTGCACGTTTGGTAGTCGCCGTTTACTTGACTAACGACCAGTTGAGAATCGCCGTATATGAGGAGATTTTCAATTCCCATGTCGATGGCGATCTCAAGGCCTCCTATCAGAGCTTCGTATTCGGCTTCATTGTTTGTCCTCGGCTCTGTTAAAGAGAAAGCGAAGCGCATTATCCCTCCTTGTGGAGTCACGAAGATGAGGCCTACCCCCGATTTGATTATAGGGGTACTTTGTTTGCGCTTTTTCATGGAAGATGCTCCATCGAAATAAAGTTCCCATTGGGTATCACCACCGTCGATCGCGTCAAACGCATGTTCGTCTGACAAATCGCAATTCAGAGGAGAATCAGCGGATATCGGATGCTCAGCGAGGAAATCGGCGATGGCCTGGCCTTTCACTGCCTTGAGAGGTTGATACGTTATCGAGAACTCCATCAAGAGCAGAGCCCATTTAGCGAGTCGACCTGTCAATATGGCCCTTGACATTAGATATTTGAGAGGGTCCACCTTCGAAATGAGACGGACTTCATGTGCTAATGCGTAATGTCTGAGCTTTGTTATCGTAAAAATTAGCACCAGGCAGTGCTTCTCAATGGGAGAGTAATTGCTTTCTGCTCCCAGCAGAACTCGACTTAAGTAAGAGAGTGCTCTTTCCTTCCCTTAATCGTTCTCTTGTGCCCATAATGCGCCTAAGGAACCTTCGAGGGCGGTCGTGTAAAGAATGAGAGGCTTTCCCTTAACTGGAGTAACCAATACTGGAGGGTTCTGCAGGTACTTCTTGATCTCGTCCAGTGCGCCTTGGCATTTGTGATCCCAGACGAATAGGGTTCCCTTCTTCATCAGGTGGCTATAGGGACGGCACTTGCCTGAAAGGTTGGCTATAAATCGCCGTATGTATGCGATCTTCCCTTGGAGAGATCGCAACTGTTTGAGAGTTCTCGGCGGAGGCATTTCCATGATCGCTTTGATCTTTGACGGATCTATTTCAATACCTCGGTGTCGAACAATGAATCCCAGGAATTTGCCTGAGGAAACTCCGAATGCACACTTGAGCGGGTTCATCTTCAAGTTGTATTGCCGAATGCGTTGAAATACGGTCTTCAAATGCTCGAGGTGTTCCTCGTATGATTTGCTTTTAACCACGAGATCGTCGATATAGCATTCGACGATTTCGTGTATAAGGTCATCGAAGATCTTTGTCATGGCCTTTTGATAAGTGGCACCGGCATTCTTTAAATCGAAGGGCATCACTTTATAACAGAATATACCTAGAGGGGTCCTGAAGGCGGTGTGCTTCTGGTCTTCGGGATGCATCTTTATCTGATTATATCCTGATGAGCCATCCATGAAGGAGAAAAACTCATGAGTGGATGTATTGTCTATCATCAGTTCGGTGACTGGCACTGGGAAATCATCCTTCGGGCAAGCATTATTGAGATCCCGAAAGTCCACGCATATGCGCACCGTCCTATTTTTCTTCATCACCGGGATGATGTTAGCGATCCATTCAGGATATTGAACCTCCTGGATAAAGCCAGAGTCGATCCGCTTCTTGACCTCGGCGTTGATACGCATCTCAAGCTCGAGCCGCATTCTTCTTGGTGCCTGTTTGACTGGCTTGACGTCCGGGGATATTGCCAATTTATGCACAGCAATTTCTGGATCTAATCCCGGCATTTCGGAATAGTTCCATGCGAAGCAATCTCTATGCTGCAGAAGCACATCCTTTAACGCAGCTATCCTTTCTTCAGATAGTAACTCGCTGATGAATGTCGGTCGTGGATCGTTTGCCGTCCCCAACTCAATCTTCTTGAGGTTATCTGCAGTGGTATGGATTCCATCTTCCAGCTCTTTTGGCGCTGGTGGGTATTCTGAGATTATCTCATCGCTGCTGTTTTCGAAGCACCAAGGGAGCTCATCTATGTCCTCGGGCTCTTCTTTTAATATTGTAATCATGTGACAGGTGCGAATTCGCTTCCAATCCCAATGTGGAACCGGTTCTTCATTCATGGCCTTGGGCTCGTGCTTCAGTGGCGGCGCTACCCTCCAGTTGTCAGACAGAGTGAATTTGCCAAGCTGATACTGATCTTCGACCCAATTCTTGAAAGTGAAGCAATCTTCAAGAAGATGCCCTATTACTCGATGGTAAGAGCCATAGTCCGGGTGTGAGACTTCGCCCGCTCGTTCGGGATGTTTAGACTCCGGCAATGTAAGCATTTGATGTTTTAGAGCAAGATCAAGTATCTTCTTCGTCTTGTCCCGAGGAAACGAGTACGCTCGACCCATTTTCTTCATGAGGGATAGATCAATAACGCTCAACTCCCGTTTGCGTGGCTTTTTAGCCCTGCTTTGTTGTTGTTGAGCGCCTTTTTGGCCTTTCGACTTATTTCTGCTTTTGCGCCGAGCCTTCTTTATAACAGGTTGACAAGGAGTGGCATTTTCATCCTTTACGGCCAGTTGGAGAAGGCGTTGTGTCTTGGCTTTCTCGTAGATGGTCGTCTCGCAGTTGTGATCATCTCGGACTTTTTGACCAGCTTTCTTTATAAGTTTGTCCATTTGTTCCACGAACGACGGACTGGGCTCCTTTGCATCTGGAACTTTCATTGGCTTAGGATTAGCGTCCTCCCATTGAGCATCCGCTTCTTCATCAAAGTCATACACGACGTAGCAGCCGGGTAGTAACTCTCGTTTCTTTGACCGGATGTATCCAAGCCCTTTTGTTTCCATTCTCCCGTTAGGCCGTTTGCGTTGAGTCCCGGGGACATTCCAGACCCTATCATAGAATTTGGCCTTTCTAACGGTCTGTTTGAAGGGTATCCCCTGGCGTTTCAGCAGATTTTTCAAACCATCCGCAAAATATCTGGGGAGACGGATAGGCTGAAGCCTGTCGAGCGTAGAATCCGTGCCATGCCAGATTTCTTTTTCTACCTTGGTTTCTTCAGAGCGGTAAAACAGAATTGCTTTCTCGCTCTCTCGCCTGGGAGGGATATAGAATGTCCGCAACTCTTCTACACTGTAGATATTAAGTGCATTCAGTTCTTTATGGTGTTTAAGCGGCACTATGGCGACTTATAGACTTTGCTCTTCGTCAGCGGACGTTTGTATTGAAGGTCGAGCAGAGAATACAGCATGGACTTCATCTTTCGAGTTGCTGCCAAAGATCAATGTAGGAGCTGATGGTCCCGGCTTGTTGTGTTGGGGCAGACCCGAATAAACTATCTCCTCTTCCTCCTCAGTATCACTGCCGAAGACAGGGATGGTAACGTTAGACTTGTTCTCCGGCTTTCGACACCTCTTTGTGTCTTCGAAATCCGGTAAGAAGTATTTGGCGTCTTCATATTTGCGGACCTCGTTCACAGAGAACGGGTTCAGTTCTCCCGTCACAGTTTACTCGAGACCATCCTTAAAATATTTCATACACTGTTGCTGTGTAGAAGGGATGATGTTATACTCGTGTAACCATGGTCGGCCGAGCAAATCGTTGTAGCATGTCTTGGCGTCTATGACGTGGAACTTAATGTCCGTGACGAGCAGTCCGAAACGTAGCGTCAGTATCACAGACCCAAGAGTTCTTGATGACTGGGAGTCGAACCCGGAGATGGTGATCTTGTCCCGAGCAAGGTGCTGGACGCTCATGCAGATTTCCTTCAACACCCGCACGTTGAGTAGGTTAACAGACGACCCGTTATCGATCATGATTTTGCCTATCTTTATATCATGGCAGTATCCCGAGACATAGAGAGGGCGATTGTGTTCGCACGTCCCAAGCAGAAAGTCTTCATCGCCAAAAGTAACATCGGCCGTGTGCACTTCCTCCAATTCATCCTTCATCTTTTCCTCGGCCAGGCATGCTTGGAATTGTTCCGGGTCTTGGAGCGCCTTAATCAATGAATCTCTTGCCTCTTTTGATAGCAAAAGGACATCAAGAATGCTGAGCTGTGAGGGCAGCTTCCTCAGATGTGCTAAGACGTTGTAATCCACATTATTCTTCTTTGGCGGGTCTTTGGCAGCTAGCTCTTCCACCACTTGGTCATCTAAGACGATATCTTCAGAGGCCTTTTCTTTCCCTTTATCTTTTTTGTTCGAGGGTCCGAGGTTCTTTTCGGGCAGCGTGCGATTACGTAGCCGGATATTTTCGCAAACCTTCAGTTCTTCTTCTTTTCTCGAAGCGGACTCTTTAAAGAGAGGGGCAAGTTCTAGCTCTTCATCAGAATCACTCCCGAATGTAGGCACTTGTGATCTACCGGTGTTAACCATGCAACAATCGCCAGCAGTTCCTTTAAGCCCTTCGGTCGTATTTCTTTGCTCTCGATGAGTTTTACGCTTTTCCCGCTTAAAGCGTTGTCGATGAGCAACATATCCTTGCCACCATCTATCGAAAGCTTTGCACTCTTGAGTGGGGTGCGAAATCTTTTGATGAAATAAGCAATAGGATGGGTGCGTTTCCATTTCACCAGTGATGTTTCCTTCAGAGGACGGTAGCTTCATGCCCATTAATATGGCCTTAGCAAACTTTTTCCTCATCTTGAATTGGCTTTTGTCGGTAGCGGAGGTGTTTAGCTACAACGGGATCATCTCAGCTCCTTCATCAAGTCGCTGGCGCTTGGCCCTTTCAAATATAGCCGCCTCGCGCTCCCGATCAGCTTTACTTTTCAACCGAGCTTCATTAAGGAATGCGTCCATTACTTCATCTGATGGCCCCAGAACTTTTGGTTCAGGATCTGCCCCAGCTTTTCGGTGCAAGGAGTCTCCTCATCGTTCTTGATCGAATGGGAAATCATATGACAGCTCGCCACATATTCCTCGGATTCATCCGATGAACTTTCTCCCTCATCTTCTTCTTGAAAGACGTGATTGAGGAACTCTTGGCGTAATGGGAGTCCGTGCCTTTTGGTTGTATTCATCCAGTGCGTCAATTTGCTTTTGTAAGTCCGTGCGCTTGTCGCCAGGCTTCACGGGCTTCTTAGATTTCTTCTTCTTCTTTTTCGAAGATTTTGACGGCTGGCTGCAAGTGCTTGAACCACCACCATTGGTCTTTGGAGTTGGACGTGGCTTCAACATCCCTTCAATGACCTGCGGTTCCAACGGGTTCTTCCACTTGATCGCTGGACATGTCTGAAGATCGTTTAGCATCCTCTTTTTCTTGGCTGATAATACAACCTCCCAAGGAGCTTCTTCAATGACGGAGCATGTTGCCCCCTACGTATTTGTCCCCTTAGAGGTGTGGGGCTGCGGGGGATTCACCTTCCATTTGTCAGATAACGCGAACTTGCCCAGTCGGTACTGGTTTTCAAGCCAATTCTTGAAAACGTAGCAATCTTCGATCGGATGGCCTAGTACTCGATGATAAGGACAGTAGTTGGGCTCGTTGACGTCACTTGGTTGCAACGGACGTTTTGGATCTGGCGGATTTATGAGTCTGTTGCGCAACGCCAGCTCGAATAACCTCCTCGTTTTATCGCGGGGAAAGGAATAAGGACGTCCCATCCTATCCTCAAGGGGTACGTACGGGCGCATATTATTTTGACGAGCAACCGTCTTCGAGTCGCTCGGTTGTTGTTGAGCATTAGCGACGACGATCGCTTTTCCCTTCCCTTTGTCATTTCGGGAGTCCGGCCTTGGAAGAGGGGGTTTATGGCCCATTTGATCCATTTGCGCTAGTTTGTCAATCAAGGCCTAAAAGGTAGTTGGCTTGAAAAACATCATAAATTGTGAGATGGTTGCTTGCGGATCAAGGGTTCCCACAAACATACCCACCGCGGGAGCTTCTTCAATGCACTGCTCACACTTTGACCATAAGTTCCGCCATCGTATAGCGTACTGAACCCACGTCTCGCCGGGTTTTATCCTGGCGTTAATCAGTGTCGTCATCAGGGTACGTTCACTGGCGCTTGCAAAACGCTGAGTAAATAGCAGCTCCATCTCCGCGAAGGTTTTAATAGAGTCGTTCGGGAGCTCAGAGTACCATTCGAACGCCGTATCTGATAAGCTTCCAACAAACTGGCGAAGCAACAGCTTGTCATCACCGCCGGTGTTGCCGCAGAGTGCCCTGAACTGGGCAAAATGTTGATGAGGATTGCCCGTCCCTTTGTAGACATGGAACTTGGGAATTGTGTAACCGGGTGGGTACTTGATTTGATCATACCAACTTGGATATGGCCGCCCCGTTTTTACGACCTGACCGGCCGCTTCGGTCGCATGATGAACCCGTATTTGCTGGGCTATGTACTCATCCAAATCAGCTTTAGAGATTTTATCCTCCTTAGCTATTGATAGGGCTGGCGGAGGATTTGATGTCTCTCCCCTATCATCTCCAAGGACGATCGGGGGCTCTTCGGTCGGAGGATCTTGCTGTATCATCATTCCTATCATGTCTTGGAAGAGGAGGCCCATACGCTGTATGTTGGCTGCTTGTTCAGCAGCCTCTTTGTCCTTCTTCTCCAATATCCGACGAAGGAATTCGGCGTCGGTTTCTTCCTCTTGGCGTTCATCCGAGGACGTTTCAAGGTTTTCTTTTGGCCCTGTAAGTGCGGCCATAGCGTTCATCATTTCTTGGATCTTCTGCTGCTGCTCCTGAGCCTTGGTCACCGACCTCATGTGCGGTCTATGACCTGTTGATATGCGGCTATCCTCCTTTCCCGATGCCACATAAACTGTATGAACTATCATGCCCCCGGACTTAGGGCGTTTAGGCTCACCACCTTTGGCATTTGCCGCGGGCACGGGGGTTTTCTCCGACCTTCTTCTTTTGTGGGCCGTTGAAGTTGAAGGGGCCGTTGCAGTGGGCATCTTGCTGATCGTTGTCCTCTGCTGTTTAATAGGACGGTCCTTTTCTTTTTGCACCTTCATCTTCTTTCGTTGACGGGAGTGATCCGTGTCGATCACGGAGTCTTGAACCCTCCTCCAAACTTTATAAATTCTTGAGGACAGCCGTTGAGGGTGCTGTTCTTGCTTTGTTTCTGGGACTCTCTCCGCAGGCGGAGGAGATCTTTTCAGTGTAGCGGTTGGAGAATTCGTCCATACCCTCCTCAGAAGTTCAAAGCCGTTCCCAGTTGGAACAGCAGCGTTGACTTCCACCACTGGAGCCGGTGGAGTTAGCCCTGAGGGGGAGTTGCCCCCTGCCTTCCTCACTCGTCGCCAATGGCGACGTCGAGCATGACGAGCCCTTGGGACTGGCTCGGAGATTGAGATGGCTTCTTTTTTCCCCCTGTCTGAATGAGGTGCCGCTGGCGTTAACCTCTTAAAGACTGAAGTTGTCTTTTGAGGGGTGATGTTCAACCTATCGAAGACGGAACCTCGAGCAACGGCAGGAGCAGGAATCGTCATTCTTGAAAAGACTGATTCTTTGACAGGGGAAGCCGCCTTGACGACTTCTGGAGCAGCAGTTATTGCTTTCCTTAGGACAGCCAGTTTAGAGTTCTGATTTAGCCTGGCGAAAACAGAGGCTGTTGGTTTGACAGTGGGCGACCCGTTGACAGGGGTCGTCGTAGCAGTGAGCCGGTCGAAGACCGACTTCTTGTTCACTTCCGGTGCTGGTATTGGCGCAGAGAAGCTTGTAGGTGGGATCATGGTCCCAAAGAACAGACCAGTGGTGGCTTGGGTCACCTGGTCTACCGGCAGAGTGAGGAAGGAAGCCGCTTGAGGCCCATATACTACACCTCCTGGTGAGGTGGAGCGTCCGTTGCAGTGGCGCTTCGAGCAGTTGGTGCAATTAGAGGCCATTGAATCTTGAGTTCTGAGCCAGGCAAAAGACCAAATCTTAGTAACTTAAAATCCAAAGGCAACCATTAACAAACCGCGATTGGTTCGCGAAGACGACACACGAAGTTTGGAGTGGAAAGAGGAAAAGGTCCCACCGGGCGTGCCAGAATCTGTTCCCCTCCGAATGGCGGCGCACAAGACTGCGATGTCCTGACACTGAGATTCGGGGCAGATGCTATTTGGTTTTATCTGTCCACCTCTCCGAAGATGCCAAGTTGATTTATGGCACCGTATATCGGAGGTTTAAACGGATGCGGCCGATGTAGCAGACTTCGTCAGATTCCCCCTCGCTTGAGGGGTTTTTGATTGTGGGGATGCTCTTCCCTGCAGGCGCAAGCCCCTGTAGTTAATTACGCTACCGCGTCGCGGTAAAAACTTTCTCCTTCTCCAGTATTTCACTTCATGTCGTGTGTGTTTGTTTTGTTTGTGGTTGCCCGTGGATTGTATATGGAGACTGAATAATGCCGTCGCCCGTAGGATGTGGATTAGTCCAAATCCGTATTTACTTAGATTTAGGTTTGGGGTTTTTAGTTTGAGGATGCATTAGTCGCGTTTGAGACTAAGATCAACTTAAACGTTCGTTAAGGATACGTTAGTCTGATTTGAGACTAAGATCAACTTAACGGGATCGTCTGGATCCATTTAATATATAGCCGTCAGGACTCATCAACTCTCTGACGTCGTTGAAGGATTACAATGATAAGTGTCAGAGGAGTTCAGAGATGTACCCTTGAACCAAAGTTGATTTAGAGTTTTATAGTCCATTTGAATATTTAAGGATACGTTAGCCGTGTTTGGGACTAAGATCAACTTAAACGGGACCGTTTAGATCCGGCAAAAGAGCGTTTGGAGGCCCTATTGTTCCAGTTTAGGGACGTAGTGGTCCATTTTCCAGTTTAGGGACATGGTGGTCCACATTTCAGTTTAGGGACGTGATGGTCCATATTCCAGTTTAGGGATGTGGTGGTCCGACATTAGTTTAAGGACGTTTCAGTCCAATATTAGTTTAAGGACGTTTCGGTCCACGAGTTTAAGGACCCCGCAGTCCGTATTGATGTGTGGTCGTCGGGACCCGTCACCTCTCTGACGTTGATGGGTGTCAGAGGAGTTCGAAGATGTACCCTCGAACCGGATATAAATTAATTTAAGAGAACAGCTGTGCTCAGTCAATTTAGTTTGAGGACTTACGGCCAAAATTGGGCTAAGTCCAGTTGAAAATGTTCAACACCCTTATTTATTTTTGGTCTATTAGACCTGTGCTAGGGCTTTGCCCACACTTAAATAATGCATTGCATTACTTCTATTTTTTTTTTGTTTGGGCTCTGCCCATAAAAGATGCAGAGCATCAATTGCACTTGGGCTCCGCCCCCATTTTATTGCTTTGCAATTTATTTTGGCCTGCTAGGTCTTTTTGATTTGGGCCTGGCCCTTTAAGAAATGCCTTGCATTTGTCAGGCGTTTTGCGCCAATCAGAGAGCGCAAGCGCTTGTGATGACGACACGTGTCATGCAAGCGCAGTGCACTGCGCTAGTGCGCTTCGCTTGCGCTGCTGACACGTGGCGCTCTCCCAAGAGCGCAACAGCGCAGTTTGGAAGTACAAAGCACTAAGAATCTTTTAGATTCAAGAACAGAAGTGCAAAGCACTATTTGATTTCTTAATCTAATTTAGATTAAAGAAAAGATAAGGTTTTTCTTGTTTTTTCTTATCTCAAAGAACCAAAGGTTCATAAAAATTGCAAAACACTATTTTATTATATATTTTTATTTTTTTTTATTTTTATTTTTATTAAAGATCATTGATCTTGTTTTTAGATCTATGATCTGTTCATAATTGAACTTTCTCTTCCTTCTAAAGGTTTTTACCTTTTTTTTGAGGAGTTCTTCAGAGTTCTCTTTCTCTCTCTGTTTTTATTAGAAAATATTGATGCCTTTGAATTGAGGCCTAGGGTCCTTTTTATAGTGCCCATAAATTAGTTAAATTTGTTAAAGAGATCTTTCTCTGAGTGATTTGGGGAATTTTCCCCACCGTTGGATCTTTGATCCAAGGGCTTCTGTTTTACAGAAGAAAATCTTCTTGTTTTAACAAGAACAGAAAGATTTCTTTAAAATCTTAATTCTGTTTGGCACAAATTCCCCAGCGCGTGACACGTGTCGCGCAGCGCAACTGCGCTAGCGCATCTGCGCTGACACGTGTCGCACAGCGCACTGCGCAGCGCAACTGCGCTAGCGCATCTGCGCGCTGACACGTATCGCGCAGCGCAGTGCTTGCACAACTAAAGCGTTGCTTCCTTTAATTTTGCTTAAAATAGAGCTTTGCTCTGATTGGGCGCGCCTTCTTGGGCGCTGCGCTGACGTATCAGCGCCTGACATGTGGCGCGTTGCGCCCGAGATTTTGAAGCGTTGCTTCAAAATTTTGAATTTTGAATTTCAACAGAGCTTTGCTCTGATTGGGCGAAACAAGGAGGGCTCGTGCAGGTGTATCAGCCCCGAGACAGAGGTTCAGTCGCCATGATAGGTTTCGTGCACGTCGCGGGAGTAGTAGAGGCTTGGGACGAGAAGGGTCCTGTTAGCTAGATCAACCGTTTGTTGTGTTAATTTCTATCAGCGATTCTTTTGTTGCGCGACACGTATATCGGTCGTGTGCTGATTAGTGTGAAAACTTGTATTTACCGTAATCAGAAACGGCGTCGCTTTGCAGCTAGCCGGTGAGTACGGGTCGATCCACAGAGATAGGTCAATTTCTTTAATATGTTTTGACGAGTTGATTCAAAGTGTCGTTCTGGTTGGTTTATAAAAATCTATGAAAACTGGATCTAATTAATCTAATTAAAAGTCTTGCTAGGGTTAGGCTTAGGGGAAGTTTTGGAGATTAACGTTTTTCTTCACTGCTTTCTATGCCTTCTTTTTTTTAGATCTATTAGATGTTACGGTAATTGTCAATAAAGTGGGTCCGAATCTTTTGGGAAGATGTTTCTTCCTCTAGATTCGCATCCTTCCTTTGTTGATAATTACCCTTACCCCCATGGAAAACACGCGCAACCGGCCCTTTATACTACGGTTCATCCTTACCTCGAGGGGTAGGATGCCGTAGGGAGCGGTTGTGCGTGGATGCATGGAGTTCTAATTCATTAGGTGAATGTGGCATTAAAAGGGGTGAGAGATCTCATCTCTCAACCCTTTCCCTAAGGCTAACCCTAACAAGCGAGGAGATTACTCGCTCATTAGGGGATGAGAAAACATTTTAATTAAAGGAACGGAAACAAAATTACTTACTAATTCGATGGCTCCCTCCAAGCAAGAAGAACAGATTTGAATAAACTCCCAGAAAGTCTGAATTTTATTGATTGAAAAGAGGCATAGGTTTTTACAATTTTTGATTACAATTTATAAGAAAACAGGGAAATTAGGGTTACAGACTCTCGCACATGCGCAATTACAGATTTGCCCACGGAAAATCCAAACAACCGCACCGACGCACCGTCACAGAAAAACTCCACCGACACGGGCACTTAATGGCCGCGGAACCGTGGCATTGGTTGGCTTGGGCCGCGGTTCCGCGGCCCTTTGGTGAGCTTAGCTCACCAAACTTTCTGGGTTGCTTATTGTTGGCATGGGCTTCTTACTTATATATATCTTTTCTCTGTTTGGCTTCTTATTCTTCTCCAGATCTTTCAGTGAAAACTTGTAGCGATCTTTTAACCGTTCACTTGACATTTTGGACCTTGTACTGTTCTTCGTCTAGGCTTGACTAGGATCCGTCTACTTGTTGGTCAAAAATCCCTTTTCTGTATCAGCTTTCATCTTTTTCACTGTATTCGCATCCAAGCCCTGTATCCTGTAACATGCAACAAACGTGCGTCAAGAGTACCTGTTTACTTATAAAACGGATAAGAATAGGAGAATGAAAAATGCAATATTATGGTCTGAACAAATACCCCCAAACTTACCTTTTGCTCGTCCTCGAGCAAACTTATTTTTTTATTCACTAAAAATCCTAACCGCACTTTCGCAGGGAAACGCGATTGCACTGAGCACGTGCAACAAGCCGTTAAACCTCTAGGTGTCCCTAGTAGGAGGAGTGTTGTCTCCTGAGGGTTTTCAGCGGATACTACCCACAAAATCCTATCAATTCAGCCCATTAACTTTTGTTCTCCAATTAGGTCTTCTAATAAGGAATTCTATTATCTTCTACTTGTAAATAATCCACCCATATTCTTCACGCTTCCTCATTATTTAACTTAAGATTATATATGTTATGTAGACCTACTTAGCTTTCGGCATCTCTTAAGTCTTCCTTCTAGGGTTTCATCTCTACTTAGGAATTTTCTATCAACTCTATTAAAGATACAAATTTTATCTTTCATTCCTCTCTCTTATCTAAATTCCAATCACATACCCCCACGTGTGTGTAAATGTCACCCCTACACTTGGAAATTCAAATCAAGCAATCATACTCTCGTCCATTGTCCACAGCACTTATTAATTAGTGAAATTTGCTTACACATCCTTCATGCGACCGTTAATACTTCTTGAGGTACCAACAACCGATTACTAGATGCGCACTTTAAAGCGTACTTCCTAGTTTTTTTTTGCAATACCCAAGGCTTTTAACAGTGACTCCCAAACCAGTTGGTCTAAGGCACTAGGTGATGAAGCACCCTCGCTAACGATTTTTCTATTTTTACAGCCTTAAGTAATCACGAAAAACCAGTGTCCATTTTTTTTTATTCACTCTTTTTTTTTTCTTTTCATTGTTCTAAGGACTTTAGACAAGAGCATTTCAAGGTCACTTCTACTATTCCAAGTTTCAAGGTGCGTGATTGTGCATTTTGTAGGGTATACATTTTCAGAATTTAGACTTAAGATAGGAACTATTTTTCAAACTTATACTCTAATAAGAACATCAATACTCTTCCCTTGTTTCGACTTAGCCCAAGAAGTGAACTCAAAATTTGCCTATTTCTAAATAAACTACAAGGCATATACTTTCTACCGTTAAACTTTAAGAAAGGTTATTTTTAGGGTTTTTAATCACTAAGTCTAAGATCTAGTTGCTCCTAGCTAGTTAACCTATCTGTCAAACTCTAGTCAAATAAGCCAAAACTGAATAAGATAATTTTTATAATTTTTGAAATTTTTCAAATTTTTATGGTTTTTTCAAATAAATATGCAAATGCAAAAAAATATATACAAATGAATGCGAAGGAAGAAGACGTACCGAGCATACCCCCAAACTTGTACTTGACAGTGTCCTCACTGTCATACTAAACCAAGAGGGTCAAAATGTCGGCACACCCTTGTTTATTTATTTACAATTTTTTATTGTTAAGAAAAACAAAGAATATATACAAAAAGGCCCTCTCCCAAACTTCATTTAAACTATTTTAGACATTACTGCCAAACTTTGTATAGACCAACACCAACCAGTTGAAAATTTTACCAGTAAAGAGTATTGGCTGGTGGAAGAATAAGTTGTAGCGATCCGCAAAGAATTGGGAAAGATAGAAGTAATGGTAAGGGAGGTGTGGAGGTAAATACACAGGCGATGGTGATGTATCAAAACGAGAATGTAAATGATCAGCAATCAGTTGAATGTTGGCATTCTCGTAGCTTATTAAAAGAAATGGGGGTATTTCAACTTCTAAAGGAGGAGGTTGTCTCACCAAAATACCCCCAAGATGTTCCTGTGGGTCCTCTATTGACTCGGCATCATCCATCAATTGTATATGATACTTAATTATGAGGGAACTTATCTTCTCGATGTCCTCCATAGTCCAACCGAAAACTTACCGCCTATCTTGTAAGACAATTAAGAGGGCGTTCTCTTGCTCGAGGGCTAGAGAGGCCGATATGATAATGGGAAAGGTCCCATTCTCACCTATGTAAGCATATTTAAGGTGAGACGGCAAGGGCGTGAGTTCGAGTTTGGAGGTGAAAGAATCATTGCGGAGTCTACCTCGAACTCAAAGGACTCCAACACCGGTTCGAAATCACTGCAAACAACCGATTCGGATGGTTCAACTAACTCATCCACAAATTCAAAAGACTCATATTCGGGCTGTGAGTCGTCATCATCCGAAAAAGTGAAACATTCATAATCCATATCGGTTGTGTCAACTTTGGTAGGCTCAAGGAGGGACGCACTAGTGGCGTCTAAACTGTTTTCATCAAACAAGAATCTTTCAAGCTCGCAGTCCTCCTGCGTGATTTCGTGAATAGAGCAAACTTCTGATGTACTAGTTTTTGGTACGGGGGGCAGACTTCCCATCTTATAAATATTGAACTCACTAGACATTTTCCCAAAGGATAGAGTCATGGAGCCATTGCGACAATTTATTACGGCATTGGAAGTGGCCAAAAATGGTCGATCGAGAATCACCGGAATTTGGTTTCTTGGGTTAGCAACAGGTTGTGTATCCATAACAATAAAATCAACGGGGAATATGAACTCCCCCACTTTGATCAACACATCCTCTAGCTGACCCCGTGGATAGGTGATTGATCGATCAGCCATTTGGAGAGTACAACGAGTGGGTTTCAACTCTCGAACCCCTAATTGTTCGTACACGGAGTAGGGAATCAGGTTAACACTAGACCCAAGATCTAAAAGTCCTCGATTAATTTTCTTATCCCCAATTGTGATTGAAATCGTAGGACAGCCGGGGTCCTTTCGTTTTTGGGGTAAGGTTTGATGGTGGTTAATAGCATTGCTCACTGCACTAGCCACTAGCACTTTCTTGGGTACTTGAGATGCCTTTCTCTTCGAGGTGCACAAGCCCTTTAAAATTTTCGCGTATGAAGGGACTTGTTGAATAGCATCCAAGAGAGGTATATTTATGCAAACCTGCTTAAATATCTCCACAATCTTTTCCACTTGTGCAGTTGGTTTATTAGGACTCAACCTGTTTGGAAATGGAGCATTTTGAAATTTCGTTGAGTCAAATGTCTGTGGAGTAGAATGTGGAGTAGGAACGGATCCCGGTGTAGATGTGTTCATGTTGTGAGAATAGGGTCCGTTCGAGCTAGAAGAAGTAGAGCCGTGTGAAGGGTGGAGAATAGGCTCTAAAGAAAAAGGTGAAGAAGAAGGTGAAGAAAATGAAGAAGGGGAAGGTGACGATGGAGAAGACGAAGAAAAAGAAGAAGAAGAACCACCGGCGGGGAGTCATCATGAGTTCCCACATTATGTTGCAACTCTCTTCCGGATCTCAACGTGGTCACCGGATTAACATTGTGATTGTGATATGCGTTTTGTGGGTGACCGGGATTTGGCAATGGTTGAGATGGAAGCTTTCCCTTTTCTCTCTCGCTAAACGCAGCAGTTAATTGTGCAATTTGTGCCTCAATAGATTTGATACTTTGATCGTGTGAAGCATTGTTATGCATTAAAGATTGAACATAACTTTCAAATCTTGCTGCGGATTCTGTAGATTGCTTGAGAAATGCATCTAGACTTTTCTCGAGCGAGCTAACCTTATCATCATTTGGTTGAACTAAATTGTTCGTTTGATTTGTATAAGGTTGTTGTTGGAAAGGTTGCTGGTTTTGAGTTTGTAAGGGTGCTTGTTGTTGTTGTGGAGGAGGTCTTTGAAAATTATTGTTCCCTTAGACTTGTTGATTTTGGTTCCAAGCGAAATTCGGGTGACTCCTCCACCCCGGATTGTATGTCGAAGAGTACGGATCATTTCTTTGTCGTTGCTGAAATGCAGCATTGACTTGATCCTGTCTTTGAATAGGTGCATTATAAGGACACTCTTCGGTTAGATGTGATGGATTAGAACAACAAGCACAAACAGTTCGTGTGGGTAGAGTAGAGGCAGGAGAAGACGATGAGATTCTGGTCTCAATGGCTTCTAGCTTTTTCATAAGTGCGGCCATCTCGGCCTTCATAGCAATCGACATATCTTCTTGATGTATGCCCGCTCTAGATTGACCACTAGAAGAAGATGATGTGGTCTTGGTACTCTCCCACTGAATTGTTTGCTCACTAAGATCCTCAAGAAACTGCCACGCTTCGTCGCTAGACTTGGAGAGAAAATGACCTTGACATATTGTTTCTAGCAACTACTTCGTTGCTGCGTTCAATCCCTCGTATAATGTTTGGCAAAGTTGCCAACTTTCGATCCCATGATGAGGGCATTGAACAAGTAGGTCTTTAAATCTTTCGAAGCACTTCCAAAATGGTTCGGAAGGAAGCTGTGAAAATTGTATAATCTCATTACGGATTCTAGCAGTTTTGTGATGAGGATAGAACTTTTTCAGAAAAGCTCTTACAAACTCGTCCCAATTTCTAATGAAATGTGATGTGGTGCTGTATAGCCACTTCTCGGCTAGGTCACATAAGGTAAAAGGAATGACCCTTAGCCTTATCGCGTCATCACTTAATTGGGTTGTTTTCATCATAGCGCACACATTTTGGAATTTATTAATAAAAATATATGCATCTTCAGATTCCAAACCATGAAATTTTGGCAGCATATTGATGAAATGTGGTTTTATTTCAAAGTTGTCGCCATTTTCCGGTGGGGGTGAAAGACAAGTAGGTAAAGAAGTGCGGATGGGGTAAAAGAGATCCTGGAGCGCAACTCGTGCGGGCGCTACAACAGGCGGAAGATTCGGGTTATTCGCACCTGGCGGAGGTGGAATCATTCCCGTCGGTAAGGTATCGTTGGGGTTGAATCCCGACATACCTTCGAAAGAAGAATTTGAAGGTGGAGGTAAGGAAATGGACGGAATGTCGACGAAGGGTTCGTCGAAGGGTTCGTCGGTCGGTACCAACGAAACACGGACTAATCGGGCGTTAATATCCCTAGTCCAAAGTGACATACACTAAAGGAGTAATGTAGTCAGAAAAAAAAGAAAAACAGAATGTGGGGTTAAGATAACGTCAATGAGAAGAAGTGAGTTGAATTGAGTTGCAAGTTTTTAGCGGCAAGTTGCAAGTTTTTGAAAAGATTTATATATTTTTTTTTTGTGTGAGTTTTGCAAAGAGGTTTTTGAAAAGGGACACGTGACACAAATGTATCAACCACACATGCACAATCAAGCCTAGATCTAGGGTCACCTAAGTCTGCTAGACAGCTCCTAATTAGGGCTAGAAATAGGACCTCAAACCGCCTCTTCACGGACAAGTACGGCCAGGTAAGTGGTAAGGAACCACCACTACAGTGGGCCTAATTAATAACCACTAGCCTAGACACCGCAATGTCGGTTAGGATAAACGGCCGATGCCTATACTAGTCCTTTTCCTTTTGAGCTCGATATCCTTAGGTCTGAGTCTAGTCTTTTTTAATTAATTTTGGTCAATGCACATGCGTTAGGTGTTTTCTGGGGTCCTGGGAAGGGTGATGAAATCCCCACCCAATCTGAGTTTGGTCAATTAGCCCCTCAGAGTCCGGTTAAATTATGCAAAACAGTAAAATTTCACTTGCAATCAATTTTTAGCGCGACGCAAAGAAACCTGCGGCAAATCTGTTATTTAGAAGGGGGAGAAAGAACTTTTAGCGCAAAGAATTCCTGCAGAAAATTTTTTACAGTGGAGATATGGAGGTTGCAGAGGGGAGGAAAAGAGAGCAAACCATATAAAAATGATGCGCTGACGTGGCCAAGGCGCGGCGGTACCGCGGCGTGGGGCCTACTTCTGCGGCGGAAACGCGGTCTCCTGGTGGGATCTGTGATTGAAAAATTTTCTACTGTTCTGTACCTTCAGTTCCTCTCTGTTCTTATATGTACTTTTTTGTTTTGCCCTCTGTAAAATTCCAGATCCGCGATTCGTCGCTATTCCTGCAAGATTCAAAAAATATACACCCTTCAAACAGATCAAAATTGATAATTTTTGTATTTTTTTTTATATTTTCAGATTTTTATAATTTTTAAAATTTATATCAACCCGAAAATTCACAAAAAGAAATATTACGCCATCCCCGGCAACGGCGCCATTTGATTAGTGTGAAAACTTGTATTTACCGTAATCAGAAACGGCGTCGCTTTGCAGCAAGCCGGTGAGTACGGGTCGATCCACAGAGATGGGTCAATTTCTTTAATATGTTTTAACGAGTTGATTCAAAGTGTCGTTTTGGTTGGTTTATAAAAATCTATGAAAACTGGATCTAATTAATCTAATTAAAAGTCTTGCTAGGGTTAGGCTTAGGGGAAGTTTTGGAGATTAACGTTTTTCTTCACCGCTTTCAATGCCTTCTTTTTTTTAGATCTATTAGATGTTACGGTAATTGTCAATAAAGTGGGTCCGAATCTTTTGGGAAGATGTTTTTTCCTCTAGATTCGCATCCTTCCTTTGTTGATAATTACCCTAACCCCCATGGAAAACACGCGCAACCGGCCCTTTATACTACGGTTCATCGTTACCTCAAGGGGTAGGATGCCGTAGGGAGCGGTTGTGCGTGCATGCATGGAGTTCTAATTCATTAGGTGAATGTGGCATTAAAAGGGGTGAGAGATCTCATCTCTCAACCCTTTCCCTAAGGCTAACCCTAACAAGCGAGGAGATTACTCGCTCATTAGGGGATGAGAAAACATTTTAATTAAAGGAACGGAAACAAAATTACTTACTAATTCGATGGCTCCCTCCAAGCAAGAAGAACAGATTTGAATAAACTCCCAGAAAGTCTGAATTTTATTGATTGAAAAGAGGCATAGGTTTTTACAATTTTTTATTACAATTTATAAGAAAACAGGGAAATTAGGGTTACAGACTCTCGCACATGCGCAATTACAGATTTGCCCACGGAAAATCCAAACAACCGCACCGACGCACCGTCACAGAAAAACTCCACCGATACGGGCACTTAATGGCCGCGGAACCGCGGCATTGGTTGGCTTGGGCCGCGGTTCCGCGGCCCTTTGGTGAGCTTAGCTCACCAAACTTTCTGGGTTGCTTATTGTTGGCTTGGGCTTCTTACTTATATATATCTTTTCTCTGTTTGGCTTCTTATTCTTCTCCAGATCTTTCAGTGAAAACTTGTAGCGATCTTTTAACCGTTCACTTGACATTTTGGACCTTGCACTGTTCTTCGTCTAGGCTTGACTAGGATCCGTCTATTTGTTGGTCAAAAATCCCTTTTCTGTATCAGCTTTCGTCTTTTTCACTGTATTCGCATCCAAGCCCTGTATCCTGTAACATGCAACAAACGTGCGTCAAGAGTACCTGTTTACTTATAAAACGGATAAGAATAGGGGAATGAAAAATGCAATATTATGGTCTAAACATGTGCTAGTCGAATAGGAGATAGAGATTCATCCGTCGCTTTGATCCTTCTAGAGATGTTGGATTTGACATTTTCCTGGGCACGGACTGGTTAGCTACGTACTAGGCGTCTATGGACTACCGTGAGGAAACAATCAGTATTTTTTTCCTGGCGAGTCAGTTCTTGTTGTGCTGGGGGACAGTGGTGCCGCCCATCACAGCTTGAATTCAGCCTTTTTCGCTATTCGGCTTTTGAGGTGAGGATGTTGAGGATTCTTGTCTTTCATTCGTGATATCGGAGCCACAGTCGGTTTTTTGGACCGGGTTCCTATCGTGCGAGAGTTTTCCGACGTTGTTCCATATGAGCTGGCGGAGCTTAGGGAGCTTAAGGATCGGCTGCAGAGTTGCTAGATAGGGGGACTTATACGTCTAAGTGTTTTCGCTTTCGGGAGCTCCTATTCTATTCGTCAAGAGAAGGACGACAGTTTGAGGTTGTGTATTGATTGATCATCAATTGAACCGAGTTACGGTGCGGATATGTATCATTTACCTCGCATTGACGAATTATTCTACTTTCTCCAGAGTGCGAGACATTTTCTTGTTTGTTTGGGATCCAGTCATCATTGGTTGCGGGTTCGGAATGATGACATTCTGAAGACTGCTTTTTGTGCGCGCTATGGGAAGTATGAGTTTTTGGTGGTGTCGTTGGACTCACCACTGCCCTAGCAGCATTCATGGATATGATGAACCAGATTTCTTCAGGCCGTTCTTTGACCTGTTGATTGTTGTGTTATTGATGAAATTCTGGTCTATTCCAATGTGTCGTGAGGAACTTGAGCAGCACTTGAGGATTTTCTTTGCATACATTGGGAGATCCCCAGCGGTTTGCTAAATTCTCGGAGTGTTCCTTCAGGCTTGATTGTGTTGTCTTCCTGGGTCTTGTATTTACGGGAAACGGTATTCGTATAGACCCGATGAAGATCGAGGCTCTACATCTTGACCCAGACTTGCAACGGGGATGACTGCACCGGTTCTATCTTTGCCTTCTGGACTGACCGGGAAAGAGGTTCCTTTTCATGTACTGTGGCATGCGTGCCGAGTTTTCAGCAGTTGAAGACTCGGTGGACGACTGCACCAGTTCTATCTTTGCCTTCTGGATCGGGCGACTTTGTTGTTTACTGTGATGTTTCGCGAGTGGGGCTCGATTGTGTACTGATGTGGCACTATAGAGTTATCGCATTTGCTTCCCGACAGTTGGAGGAAGTACGAGCAGGATATCCCACTCATGATCTGGAGATGGCCGGGATGGTTGTGCGTTGAAGATTTGGGACACTACTTGTGTGGAGAGTCGTGCCAAATTTTCACGGACCACCAGAGCTTAATGTACATCTTCTTGCAGCGGGTTTTGATTGTTGAGACAACGCCGTTGGATGGATCTTGTAAAGGATTGTGATTGTGAGATCCTTTATTACCCGTTGCAAGGCGATTGTGGTAGCTGATGGTTGAGTCGTAGGCCCGGGGTTAGCTTGTCCCAGTTGTATGCAGTTCTGAGACAGTCTTCTACAGATTTACAGTTCTTGTGCGATTGTGGAGTATAGCTTATGTTCGCCACTACTAAAGGGACAGCTTGCTCATGTCCGCGCCTGTCCACTTTTACTTAATCGTTTTCGTGAGGCACAGCCCACCGAGGCTCGTTGTCCGTGAAACTTGAGCATGTTCGGCAGGGCAAAGATTCAGAGTCCTTGATTTGTGACTAGGGTGAGCTATGATTAGGGACGCGTTTTTTGTATCTGATACTGATGGGTAGAGACGCGAAATCCTAGAGCAGGCACATCAGTCAGCTTTCTGTGTTCATTTAAGTCCACCAATATGTAACGTGACTTGTGAGATAGTTACGGGTGGGCAAGGATGAAGAGTGAAGTTTCGGATTTCGTTTTGAGGTGTCTGAATTGTTACGAGCTAAGGTTGAGCATCTGAGACCGGCTGGAGAGTTGCAATCTTTAACCGTTCCAGAGTGGTAATGGGAGCAGATCTCCATGAATTTCGTTGTGGTGTCTACCAAGGTTTAGACAGGGTGTGACTCCATTTGGGTATTTGTTGTTCGGTTATGCTCAGTTGTTCTTTGTTAAGTTTGTGCGTTTGCATGGAGTTCCTTCATGCGTTGTATCCAATAGAGCCACCCCGTTCGCTAGCAGTCGTTGGCAGAAGCTTCAGGAAGCCTTGGGTACTGGTTGAGTTTTAGCTCCGCTTTTCCATCTGTAGGCCGATGGTCAGTTAGAGTGGACTATACAGACTCTAGAGGATATGCTTGTGCGTACGTACTAATTGTTTGTTGGCTGTTAGGATCGTCACTTGCCATGGATAGGGTTCTCCTTCGATAGTTGTTATCAGGAGACATTCTAATTGGCAACCTTGAGGCTTTGTTAGGTAGGTGGTGTCGATCGCGAGTCTGTTTTACTGACTCCCCCAGCTAGTCATGAGACTACGGAGAAGATCCAGTTGATTCAGGTCAGGATGAGAGCAGCCCAGTGCAGACAGGAGTCTTATGCCGACAGTTGTTGTCGCAGACTTAAGTTCGCAGTGTGAGATCATGTATTCCTACGGATTTTTCCGATGAAATGGCGTGTTGAGTTTTGGGAAGCTTAGTCCCAAAATTGTAGGTCCTTTGGAGATCTTTAGAGTGAATTAGTTCCGTTGCCTATAATATGGCACTTCCGCCCAGATTTTTTCCTTGTGTTGATACTTCGCAATTACCTTCATGACCTTTCTCACATGATTCAGCTTCTGACCTTTTATCTTGGACGCGATCTTTCATTCACCAGTAGCCGATAGTTTTAGTGGATCGGCAGGTGGAGGGACTTCGATCAAGGGTCTTGCTATCTATGATGGTTCTTTGGCGTAGCCGTTTAGTGAGGTGATCACTTGAGTGGCTGCGAGCGAAATGTGGAAGACTTTCCCTCATCACTTTAAAGGTACGCGTAGATGAATTTTGAATTCGGGGACCGAATTCTTTAAGGGGGGAAGATTGTAACGTTTTAGAAATCGTTATGCGAATTTTTCCGTTTTAGGGTAAAATGGTCGGTGTTTTCCGTTTTAACCCGATTGTAATCAAACTTCTGTATAGAATGCACTGCACCTAGTTTAGCTTTGAAATTGCTAGCTTGCGGGTTTTTGTAAGCCACTTGTAAATTTTGTGCATTTTAATAATTTTCCTTAATTAAAATATTATTTTGAGTTGTTAATTATGCACTTAATTAGTGGTAATTACATTTTTTCTTGGGTTAATTAATGCTAATGTGAATCTATGTGAAGTTAATCACTAGATTAGCACTAATCCATCTTTGAAAATATCCAAGGAAAATATCTAGATATTTGTTGAATTAAAAGAAAATTTTAATTAGAAATGAAATAGATTAAGAGGTGGCATTGCATTAATGATCTTTTAATTTTGTTTTGCATTAGAATTTTCCACACAAATCAAAACTTATCCCCATTTCTTCATCATGGCCGACCCCCATTCCTTTGCTGCCCCTTCTCACTTCTTACCTCATTTCATCAATTTCAAGTCCAAATAAATCACCAAAAATCCTAAATAATTAACCCAAAATCAATTATAAATCATAACCCATCATTCTTCTTCAAATATCAAGCATTAATCTTCATAGAAGTCATCATTTTGGAGCTAATTTTGATGATCTTGGTTCTTTTTTTTGTGAATCCTTGAAGGTATAAAACGGTAACCCTAATCTCTATATGTTGTTTTAATACTCTAATTAGCTTATTATTTGTTAATTTAAAGCTTTTAATTTCTTGTTTAGAAATTCTAGAAAAGGTTTTTCGTAATCAAGTTAGGATTTTGTTTAGTGAAAAGGTTAATTGATAAGTTAAGCCTGAAGAAAACTAAACCTAGTTACTAGTTGGTTAAATGATATTTTCCTAATTGTAAATTAAGCTAATTAGCAAACTAAATTTTTACTAATCCTATTTAGGTGAGTTTAAAATTACAGTAATGGTTTGTATGGTTTAATCATGCTATATTATGATGTTTGTGATTTCTAGTTTTGGTAAAACTTACAGTTTTGTGCCAAAATGATATAAGTTGCTTACTAGATTTTACGATTTTTAGGTGTGAGTTTCTTTCGACGTTGCGATATTATTTAGATTGGTTCCACGCTATATCTTGTGTTTTGAATGCGCGATCGGTACGATCAGGGTCTAGGCTTGATAGTTGTGTCGATTTGCGTTCCTAGCTAGGGTCGTGCCGATGTCGTTCATGTGTTTGTGTAGATTTTGCTTTTTATTTGGTTCCGTAGTGTCGCTACGCGCGTTAGCCACTGGGCGAACACTTGAGAGTATATTTGGATTTGGTGCGTCGGTTAAACATAGTTGGTACGTGTTATTGGTCGATTGCTAATATATACTTGTTATATTGTTATATGTTTTTAGGATCGCAGGCGGGGACTTCGGGGGCTGCGAAGAAGGAAAAGCGAGTGGTTGGCTTTACTTAGCCAGGATTGTTGTGAGTAGATTTAACATCTACAGAGGAATCGCCCGCATGGCGTTATGCGTCTGGGCTATATTAAATGATATGACTATTAGTTAGATGTATACGGATATTGATTGTGCATGTGTACCTTTGTTACATATCCCATTTCCTATTGTGCATGGATTTTGTATTAATGAGACACAGCAAATTATTGACCGTTCATGTTTCACGAGCACTAATTGTATGCTACACACACACCGTCGATAATTGCCATGACACGCACAACTTATATACATATAAGATGTAGTTGACACCTATATACACGTGATACTGTATAGTTAGGGACAATGAGAAATTGATTCATATTTCATTGTGCATGTGACATATAGTATACATGTATACCTACATTCTTACACATATGCCTTAACATGCTCACATGCTAGTTACCTATATACCTATATGGTATTGTATCATTTGTGATAGGTATATTCACACATGAGACATAGCTACTTGTACCTCATGCATACATACTTATACATTTACCTGTAGGGTATTACATCATTATTGATTGGTTGATACACATATTTTGCTATACCAACATGGTTACGCATACCTGGCTATAACTACATGTTCGCCTTTATTTGATGTTGTATGGACTTGGAGAAATTAGGAACCGCATCATATATATTAACTTGTTGCAGTTAAATAGTGGTTTTCCTTTATATGCTCATATTACTGTTTCATGTTGCATATATTACATTCATGGATTTCATATGATGTTCTCTGATATTTTTACTCCTAAGTATATATAACAGTGGAATGGGACGCTGTTTTATATATATATATATATATATATATTAGTGGAATAGGACGCTAATATATATGTATTGATTCATGCAGTTATACTTATTCATTACTTGATGTTTTCTGGATTTGAGGACCGTGGTTGTTTCATGAAATTATGCATTATTTGAAAAACCCGATTTCTC
The DNA here is from genome assembly GCA_030015575.1 of Agapanthus africanus. Taxonomy (NCBI): domain Eukaryota; kingdom Viridiplantae; phylum Streptophyta; class Magnoliopsida; order Asparagales; family Amaryllidaceae; genus Agapanthus; species Agapanthus africanus. Next base: position 595,501,502 of record CM057341.1, read on the forward strand.
TTGATATGATATTTCAGCTTCCACCATGAGATTTCTCAGTTCTGAGCTTATATATACCCCATGCGAGTAGGTGTCGTGGGCCGTGGGCCGTGTGCAGGTATATGGTGAAACCCGGTTGGTTCCCCGGTGCAAGAAGATCGACAGTACATGCCGATGAGCCTGGCTGGGGGCGTATGCCAACCGATTACAGTATTTGAACTCGACGGATATCTGGGGGATACCGATCGAGATTATGTACGCACATGCCCTTGTCGATTGTGGATGGTGGACACTCAGGTTCCATAAAATGTACGTACATGACATAGGAGGGCCAGTCCCAGGTGACGGTGCCTCAGAGATGAGTATTTTATATGTCGATGCTATACTTTTGTTTTCATGATGTTTTTGGGTGTAGATATTGGACACTCAGGTCTCATGAGACTTACTCGATATTGGATACTGGTTATATGAGATTTACTTGATATTGGATACTGGTTATATGAGATTTTCTTGATATTGGACACTCTGGATATATGAGAGTTACAGGATATGAGGGCCAATTTGGGGGCTGATTTAAGGAAATTTGGGATTTAGATTGTCTTGATAGACTTTGGTCCTGCCACGAGGTCAGGATTCCGTGAAGATGACATGTTTTATCCCATACTCCGCATTTATTTTTGTATGCATTGTTTTCATGTATTAGTAGTACCTGATAGAGCACCTTACATGACTGCTGCGTAGATATTGCCATTTATTGCTTCATGTATTAGTTGTACCTGATAGAGTACTTTTCATTACTGTTGCATATACATATTGCTATTTATTGCTTCATATATTAGTTGTACCTGATAGCGTACCTTTCATGACTGCTGCATACATATGGTCATTTATTGCTATCAGCTTGCATGTATTAGATTCGCGCTGTACTTGCATACTTGCGATTACCTGCATATGTTATTTACGATTCACAAGTTGGAAACTCACCCCCGTTCTCCCACAGTGTTTTGCAGGTAGTCCCTCTGGGCAGTCACGGCAGGCTTTTCATCTTTTGTATCATCTTTTGCTGCGGATACCGCTTCGTCTGACTGTGCGCAGTTTTGCTATAGGTGTGTTTTGCAGCTATCCGATGTTGTTTATTGTTATCTTTGTACCATGTACTCTCCATCTACCACTTTCATGTACAACTTAGAGACTTGATGTGAGGACGATATTGTATGTTATTTTGTGACTTGGAGGTCTTTTATGCGGTTTTTATTTATATCGTCTTTTATTTCTCCGCTACGGCCTCGTATATCTGTTGTGGTGGTTGTTTCCGCCTTTGGGCGTAGATATTGCTCCTGTTGGGGATGCTTTACTTATATTTATGTTGTACCCATTTTTGGTGTTAGTTTTTACAAAGGAGGTGCTGCCAAAATTTTTAAGAAAACTAAATTGGACTTTAAAGAATTTGTACTCGAGATTTTCAAAGGTTTTAACAATGTTCTTATCACTTACTACTTTTGATGCTTTAGATTGCTGGGTTTTCGGCTTACTTAAATTGCGTTACGCCTATAGACGTTGCATAATTTAAAGGCCGTCACGTGCCAAATTTCGGGTCGTGACATAGGTATCCGAATAAAGTAAATTACCATATGTTGCAAGTATCAGGATTCTTCGAAGTGATCGAAGATCTAGATACTTATGCTAGGTATTCCGTTGTAAGTAATATATTTGAGAACTTGTTTCTCTGTTTGGTTACTCATCCGTAAGTATGCTTCTGGATGAGTAATGCTGCTTAGCCTTCTTCCATTTAGTCGATATACACTGGAAAAAGCTGCTCGTTTTTTTGAATCTAGTTTCAATTAAATTAGTGCCTTTGTATATATATATTGGATATAGAATGGATTCATATCTTAACGATGTTAATGGCAATTTGTGGGTAATCCGGGTTTTGACGAGGGTTAACATTCTACCATTTGAATGATCAATAATTGTTCTTGACTCGTAGTAAAATGATTTTTTTTCAGAAAACACAAGTGGGAGTATGGTAGAACTAGAAATGATTCCAAAACCACAAACGATTACTGAGAATTTAGTAGAACCTAAAGACTCAATTAGATTCGACAATCCATTAGCCACTCTGCAGATTTGGTGCGTAACCTCAGCCACCCGAGTGGCACTTCGGTCTCCTCAATGACGGAGATAGGGAGGTTTTGATGACCCAAGCTTGATACTACTGTTGTCCTACACTATGAGATCTGGCAGGTGGATGACTATAACGTCATTCTAAATTAGCTTTATAAGTGCACGTGTATATAACTTTGCCAGAGGGTTGTTATAGTCAGTGGAAGCAGCAGAAACATGGTGGGAAAATAGCTTATGTTTATTTATAGACTAAAGCTAGTACAGCGAAGATAGATCATCTATTTTGGTGTAACAGCCATAGAGTTTGATTTTATCATAATAACAGATGGACATGGTAACAAGGTAGTAGGGAGTGATGTCCTAGTATTTGGATGACATGCTCTTGATAGGAAGTGATATTCGTACACTACGATCGGTTATACTGTGGTTGTCACAAGTTGTTTCTCCACATACGATTTGGCTAAAATATCAGGGATTTTGGTCACTTGATCTATGGTTTTAGGTCTAGATTTGGAAAGTGTCCAAATTTGGGTACTTTGACACTATTCTAATGTTTTTTAGAATGGAAGACTCCTGGCGTGGTGGTGTACCCGCAGGTGATGGAGTCACCCTCTCTAAAGAGATGTCTTCGAGACTGATGAGGAGAAGGATTTGCATGATTGGCATATCTCTTGCTTAGGCAATTGAGTCAATTAAGAGATGTCAAGTACCACACGAGATATTGCTTTTGCACTAGTTGCAATAAGCATATATTAAAACAATCCTGGAGAAATATTGGGAAGCAGTCATGAACATAAGATGCTGTTCTTGTTATATGGTAACAACAACCTCCTTCAGGAGGCGGTTATCATTTCAGGTTTCCAATGTGACCTGGATGACAGAATAACTGTCAGAGTTATAGTTTTCACTCTTTTGAGGGGCCGTATGTTGGATAGGTTGTCCAAGCGGATACTAAGGAAGGCATGGCGCAGGATACTGATTAAATTCGGTGGAAGATACAGTCTATGAAGTTTGTTGGATTTGGAGTTCATTTATGAACTAGGTCCCATCAAATATCCAGACAAATTCTAAGACATGTATCGCTCATTTCACGAGATAGTCTTTCTCCGTGAAGTTAAGATATAGAGAGTTAAATATAGAAACATTGGAGCGGATCCACTCACAGAGGCTATTTCTCGAATGCAATAGTTTCATAAACGGGATTTGCAAGACTGATTAGTTGAAAAGTTGGGTGTTCGGTGTCACACGGGCTGTAAGTATGCGATATAGCAATAATTAGTCTTAAGTGCAAGTGGTAGATTATTGGCTATAGTTCCCTTAAGATAATTATTGTAATTGCAGGCAGGCGATTATGATGATTGCGGGATGACCTATACGGGTAGAACAGTCTTATATGAGATAATAGTATGCTATCTGGTTTGTCTCTATCATCATGTACATACATTATATGGTATTATAGATCACTATTACATGTTGATAGAGCCCATAGGATTCTTGCTTGACTACCAGCATTATGATGGAGATCATATACGTGGGAGCTGGGTGGTCTATAAGCACATCCTTAAATGTCCTTAGTCGAGGGAGTATCGAGACTAGGCATCGACACTCCAGAGTAGACTAGTCTATACTTTTCGAGACCCCGACGAGGGGCGGTGGCCGGTCTCAAAACCCATTGGTGTCAGTTATTCACCTAAGAAAGTATACATGTGCTCATTGGATTATGATATACACTGGACAGACTCGCCGGGAACATGCTAGATGGTATTATACCTATTGTCAGATAGCAGTTCTTAGGTGACATGAGTACAGATTAGTCTGTCAACCTGATATCGTCATTTGTCTTTTGTGAGTTCCCACTGTGCTTTGACTACTACCCTACCACGGCTCAAAGGATTGTTAGTTATATGTATTCCCTAGAGGCCATTATTGTACATGTGATGTATATTATAGTGGATGCTTTGATATATATAGGGAGGACATTCTTGCTCCACATGATAGTATTCTATCTGGTTGCTCATTGTCTTAACATGTAGATTATTATTATGCTACTGTCTTACTCTTACATGTTGATAAAACCCTTAGGATGTGTACTTGACTGCCAGGACTATGATGGAGATCATACTAGTGGGGCCAAGGGTAGTCCACAAGTACATCCTATAATTGTTCCTAGTAGAGGGTATATCGAGACAGGGCATCGATATTCCAGAGTAGACTAGCGTATCCGCATCTTGACCCATATGATGGGCAATGGATGATCCCAAATCCATTTGTGTTTGACATCGAAGATGGTGTAGGGTGCTCAATAGAGACTGGATACACTGAACGGACTCCTCGAGAACTCCTATTTGGTATTATACCTATCATTAGATAGCTGTTCTTTGGTGACACTGGTATAGGTTAGTCTTTAGACCCGATATCGTCAAAGAGTCTTGTGTGATTCCCACTGTGCTTTAATTTCCACCTTAACACGTTCAAGAGAAAGTGCAAAATGGTGGCTATTGGGTACAGTCGCGAATCACATAGAGGCAATGAGCGATAGGAGGGGATTTGTCTCTCCCGGTATTAGGGGTTGATGTTGCGCTGTGTTATGATTAGCTATAACAGGAAGTCTGTGGCCAGGGCTGATTTGGAAAACTACTGGTAAGTTTTATCAGTAGTTTCTCGACCCGTTATGGGCCTCATATCGGCATGACTTATCGGTTACTGGGGTCTGACGTTGACCACCCCTAGACTAGATATTCGATATATCAGACGAAGTGACCGGACTGTACGGTAGTGTTACTGACAGGCTTTACAGGAGCTAGAGCGGGCTTTCATGTTGATCTTCTAATCGCTCAATACCCGGGTAGCCGTTACGTCCAGCTAGTACCGCTGACGGCTTATGGATGCCTGATATGATCAACACCTACTGCCACCGAATTGATGAGTCTTTAGAGTCCTACACAGAGGTTTACTGGCTCAGGCCAAACGAAGTAGGAGCACATATGTGATTTGTGCGGGACCGAGATTAATACGAGTATGTGCTACCGTATTCTATTCTCGTGATTTATTCATATCGGTCGGTTATATGTGATATAGCCGGGTTATCGAATCAAGTGTTGATTCGATAAATTAATACAAATAATATAAGTCGGTTGTATGTGATATAGCCAGATTATTAAATCAAGTGTTGATTTAATGCTTTAATGTATAATTATAAATTTGATATATTAATTTACATTAACTAATATTTGCTCACTTAAGCATTTCTTTTTCTCACATGTGCACACTTAACATATATGTGATATATATTATTTGTGTTTTGTTTTTGTGTCATGCTTGATGATACACACTACATGGGTGTATGAGACTTACACCATGCTCATGATAATGTGAGGATTATATATTTAAAGTAAATCCAAATTAGATGGTAATAGGTCACATGGCATGAAGCTTGTAGAAACTTGGAGATCCATTGAATTAGTCCACTAATTTTGTTTTACATATGATATTTATTAACCCAACCATTCTCATTAGTCATGGTTATGCCTTTACATGATTTAATATATGATACAAACTCACCCACGGTTGCGATTCACTTTTTCATCCATTATTTGCTTCATCTTCCTCTTCACAAGAGGGAGCTCTCTAGGTTTATAAGAGGTGAGGAAAATTAGTGAGAAAATTAATTCTAAAGTGAGCAAAAATCCTACTTCATCATCCTCTACTAGATTAGCCATTTAGTTTAGGGTGTTAGCTTCATTAATCCCTCATTAGTGAAGAGGTAGCTTGTGTTGGTGTCTCCACGACGTAGATCACATTCATCCTCGAAGACTTCGTGCAAGCTTGTTCTATTCATCTTGTGGAGCCTTTCTAGTGTCCGCAAGATCACTTCTTGGAACGAAGGGACTACTACACAGAGCTATTGAAGTGAACGACCGGTCTACAAAGGTTGTATTCCTTGTTCACGTAGTTGTAATGTTGTTTACATATGCTATTGTCTAATTCTCAAGTTAAGATTCTAGGGTTAGGGTTAAGTAGCATGGAAAATTTTTGAAAATGGCATGGACGATGCCTCCTGAAACCTTGCTGTCGTGTTAGGTAACGCTACAGTGGTATCAGAGCTAAGCTAGAGAATTAGACGTTGTTTGTTAGATTACGAAGCCGAAACTACTCCGTAACTTGAAACATTGAAATCAAGTTTCTGTCGAATTTTAAATGAGATCTAAAAGTTATTTTAACAACTGCAGAATGTTGTATATGATATGACATGAACACAGAAGAAATTTGAGACAATTTGGCCGGATTTTGGCCAGCCACATATAGAAAAAATTCGATATTCTCGGTTTTTGTAAGGAATTTTGGCTTCAAATTTTTCCAGTGTTCCAGTCTATGTGTTTTAGTATTTCAAGTGTTGCTTGTTTTTGCTATATTTGCTTGTGATGTTATCTTTATGCAAAGGCAATTCGGAGTGTTTCTCAATCGAAATTCTAATATGTTTTCGGGTTATTTAGACAGCGTTAAAAAGTTCGAACGGATATCAATAACCCAATTTTTCCATCGACGGAAAATTTTCCAAGAGTTGGATTTTTTCCAAGTTAAAGAACATTCAAAAATCATGCAAGTAATGCGGTGGACCCTCTAGAAGAACGAAACCCTAACTCGATTCTATGACTGTAAGAACCACCGCCAAACCCTAGAGTCTGCGGTAGTTCCGCGGCGCCATAGGTGAGGCAAGGGTGATGGGTTTCCCTTGCACCTAGTCTAGGGTTTGGTAGCATCACTCATGCCGTATTAAAATTCAGAGAGGTGCAAAGCAAACAAAGCATGAATGTTTACTGAAATATTTAGGGTAACAACCAATTGTATCATATTCAAAGAAGATTTTATCACTAAGTGTAGAGATTACAACCTTTGTAGTCTCCCTTTGGTGACTCTTTGGACCTTTAAGAGTTTGGAACGGATCGCTAGCAACCTTCCTTGTCCACAATGATCCACCCGAAGTCGCATTGCCCAAAGCTCCTTGCTTTACTTGTTCCATGGAAGAAGTGTAGCAAACACCCAACACAAATGGGCTAGATGTGGGTAGAATGATGAGGTGGTTTGTATTCTCTAATCAAAACCCATTCTTTTTTACTAACTCACTCAAAATGAAAACTAAAGAGAAAGAGAGAGGAAGAAGAAGATAATGGTGGCTAAAGCTTTCGCCAAAAGATAATCATCAAAACTTATGATAAAAATGAGAATAGAAAATGTATATATTTTCCACCCTCATTCTTAACCATGGGTTAACAAATATCTAGATATTTATTTTGGAGAAAATGAACTATAGAAAGTTAACTCATGGTGGGAGCTATGTTCAAGGATAATTATCCACCATGAATTAATTTTCTATTTCTTTTATTCAAAATTAAATATATATATATATATAGATATTTGCTTACATGTGAGCCTTGCATTGCCACCACATAGTGTATCATCAACCATGATACACATCTATGTATGTATGTATGTGACCATGCACATCAACATGTGCATACATGCATGCATACATCTTCAACAAAGAAAAGGGTTTAAATAAAGAATTAAACTAAAAGTAAAATGTTAAATCAAAACTTGATTTAACAAACCGGTCATATCACATACAACCCGACCAATAGAAAAACTCCCGATTAATATACGGTATCATATACTCGTATTCATTCGGGTCGCCGTGCATATCTCATATGCACACCACACCTTTTTGCCTGAGCGAGGAAACTCCTGTGTACAACTCTAAGACTCGTCAATACGCCGGCAGTAGGTGATGATCATATCAAACCCACAAGACGCAAGCGGTCAGCTAAACGTAACGGTCACCCGGGTATTGAGCGATCAGAAGAAAACCAGCGAAGCTGTCAAAACTCCCGTCGAGCCAATCAGTAACACTACCATACAATCCGGTCTCTTCGTTTCATATGTCGCATATCAAGTCTAGGGGTGGTAAATGTCAGACCCCAGTAAGCGATAAGTCGTGTCGATGTGAGGCTCATAACGGGTCGAGAAACTACTGATAACTCTTACCAGTAGCACTCCATATCAGCCGTGGCCAGGTACTTCCATTTATAGCCAATCGAACTCAACGCAACATCAACCCCCAATACTGGGAGAGACGTAACTCCTCCTATCGCTCATTTCTTCTGCCCAAAAGCAACCGTTTTGCACGTTCTCTTGAACGTGGTAAGGTGGAAATCAAAGCACGGTAGGAATCACATAAGACTTTATGACGATCTTGGGTCTACAGACTAACCTGTACCAGTGTCACTAGAGCACTACAATCTGACGATAGGTATAATACCATCTAGGAGTTCTCGGCGAGTCTGTTCAGTGTACCCAGTCTCCAATGAGCACCTGTATACCTTCTCTGATGTTTAACACCAATGGATATGGGATCATCCATCGCCCATCAAATGGGTCGAGAAGCGTATACGCTAGTCTACTCTGGAGTATCGATGTCCTGTCTCGATAATCCCACGACTAGGAACAATTGTAGGATGTACTCTTGGACTACCATGGCCCCACTAGTATGATCTGCATCATAGTCCTAGTATTCGAGTACATATCCTAAGGGCTTTATCAACATGTGAGAGCAAGACAGTAAACCAATACAAGTCAACGTGTCAAGGCAAAGTGTAACCAGATAGCATACTATCATATCGAGCAAGAAAGTCCTCTCTATATATATCCAAGAATCCACTATAATATGCATCATATGTACAACAATGGCCTCTAAGGCATATATACAGCTAACAAAGGGTTGACCCTTTCTAAGGCTGGTCCATAGGTACTGTGGCATGTACTGAGTATTTTTAAACTACGCTCAAGTGTTGAGCTCTTTGGGAAATTTTGGGTGTTTGTTGATTCGCTCGGAATGTTTAACATTGTCTAGCTTTTTCTGGAATGTGATACAATATTTGGAATTCATATTGTTAGGCATGAAATCCGAATTATGTGATATTTCGGGTTTATGATGTCTAACTTGATTGTGGATTCCAAATGTTGTAGTTTGACATTTTCTTTTCTGCGATCGTAAGTGTAATATGTGGTGTATCGCCGATATCGTTGCTATATGTCAACGACAATTGGGATACGCATATTTACTTACGTCGATAACATGTGATGTTATGTGTTGCTGTGATATGTTATATTGGATCGTCGTGTTTTGAATAGCCGGGGTTTTTATGTGAGATGAGAGTTTTTATTTTCATTCATGTAAAATTCATTGTATGTAATATTCTTTTATTTGGGTACTTCCGGGATGAGGATGATGTCACCATTGTTGTATATTATTTACTTTTCCGCATTATGATAGACCCAAGGTGGGGAGCACAAGTAACCGGGTTCTAGAGTCCAGTGGGAGACCATCTCGAGGAGTCGAGTCCGAGTCTCCCAACTTTAGAATTGGTAGGGTTGCTTGCCACTCTCGTAGGGGTTTAGGGATGTGGGTTTGGCTATTCATTACGATCGTGGAATCCATGTTTTATACAGGTTTAATTTAAAACACGGAATTCCTAGTATATCCAATATTTCATATGTTATCTTCTGCTGCTGATATTCTGTGATGTGATCACTTTATATGTTTGAGAAGAATGCTTTATTATTGTATATATGATATATAATAAACGTTGCTTATATTTTGCACCCATGCTAGTCCCGCCCCGCTATGTCGTTGTTAAGTAACCTAACTGTACGTAACGAGACACTGTAGCGAATGTGGATGACATAAGCATACGTTATATTTTTTTTTCTTCTGTGATGCTAAGGAAGCATAAATGATGGGACTTAATTAATGAGATTATTGAAAAAGAAAAAAAACCTAAAAGATGTTGTAGAATCAAATTTTCATAAAGGGTAGCTCTAGTTTTTTTTGCATAACGGTATTCCTTGTAGAATATCCAGCAGCTCATTCGATGGGGAAAGAGCCGAGATCCCTTCACCGGGAGTGACCTTTTTAGCGAAACTATCATATGCTACAACCCTCTCAGTTTTGTCTTTTGATTGCTTCTTTAATTCTTGATTTGCAAAGAGGTATTTGTGAAATATCCTGGACCTTATTCGATAAGCAAAGAGCCGAGATCCTTTCACCGGGAGTGACCTCTTTAGCAAAACTTGTAAAAGCCTAAAAAACACTCCTTTTCAAAAATCACTTGTTTCTACAACGATATCAAGTTCATTACGCTCATGGTTTTCTTAAAAACCTGCATAGCCCTCCGTCATTTAAGATAAGTACTATTTTAGTATTCGTGCTACGGTAGTTTGTCCTGCGTCAAGGCATAGTATACGGTAGCTGATTAGTACTTATCTGCAGCATATGATGCGATTGGATTAATGTATTCGTACGGCGTTGTTTGGCCTGCGTCAAGGGTCGTGCAGGTGGGTTTAATTCAATCAGGAAATGTACGGGTTGAACTTGACCAGCATACTATGGGTTGTTTGGCCTGCGTCAAGGTCATAGGATGCTAGGGGAAAAAGTATTATCGTGAATTTCATGTGTTGAAATTTGCAATGAGATTGCATACCTTCTATAAGATAGTTGGATCCTAATACCCACTGCGAGTAAGAGTTACTCCTGTGAGAGTTTTACACTTCACAATTAGCCAATCAAGTAGGTGTCTAGAAAGGTGTTAACGGGGTTAAGCCCCTGGGAAAAGGAAATTTATTTTAATTAGGTCTGTGCGAAAGCACGGGGAACCTCTCTCAAAGTACCAACACTGTCCTGGCCAAAAGATTGGCCAACTTATAAGGTGTAATTAGTCCCGGCTGGTATTACTTTTTAGGGTTTGTAGGAAGATTTGATAAAAACAGCGGGAGCTATCCTGATTAGATAAGATAATAACCAATCTATGCAAGAGCATACGCTAAGTGTTTTCTTTTCTCTCTCCAGGTAGCGACCATGTCAGGCTATAATCAAGATAATAATATGGATGTATTGACCGAACCCGCTTGTTATGGTGAGCAGGAGAACGTTGGTTCCGTTTTTTCTTATAATTGTTATAAGACAGAGCAGCAAATAGGGGAATATCCGGATTCCCACGCCACCCAAACGAAGAATAAGCATGCTGATGCATCTTCTTCGGGTGTGTTAATTACCGAGAACTGTTTCTCAGTTCACTCTACGTCCTGGGTATTAGATACCGTATCGCGATCCCACATATGTAATATGTTGCATGGGCTAAGGAAAGGTAGAGAACTGGGAGAGGGTGATCATTCCGTAAGAGTAGGGAATGGTGCAAATGTTGCAACCAATGCAGTTGGCGAATATCACCTTGTATTACCAAATGGTAATACATTGATTCTGAAAAAATGCTATTAGATATCGACCCTGATATGCAATCTTATATCAGTTTCTTTATTATGTAAAGAAGGATATAATTTTTTATTACAGGATAATGTTATGAACATATTTCTTGATCATAAGTTGATTGGATCAGGCTCGTTAAATAATGGCATATACTTTCTAAATCAAACCACAGTTCTTAGTGTGCAAAACACACACAAGAGGAACAGTTCATAAATGAACGAATCCTTCTTGTGGCATTGTAGACTAGGTCATATCAAGGCAACACGACTAGCTAAGTTACATAAGGATGGATATTTGAATCCGTTCGAATTATCATCTTATGAAAATTGCCAGTCATGTCTCAGACCAAAACACCATTTACTGGACACAGAGAAAGAGTTACAGAACTTTTAGGACTAATACACAGTGATGCATGTGGTCCCATGTCTACGCATGCCAGAAATGATTCCTCGTACTTAATTACATTCACCGACGATCTCTCAAGATACGGACATGTGTTCCTGTTGAAACACAAGTCTGAAGCTTTTGAGAAATTCAAAGAATATAAGCATGAAGTAGAGAACCAAATGGGTAAATTTATTAAAATCCTTCGATCTGATCGGAGAGGAGAATACTTGAGCATGAAGTTCCATGACTATCTAAGAGTGAATGGGGTTCTCTCTCAGCTTACTACTCCATATACACCACAGCACAACTGTGTGTCGGAGCGGAGGAATCACAGCCTATTAGATATGGTGTGCTCTATGATGAGCACTGATGAGTTACCTATTTTCTTTTAGGGTTATGCACTGGAGACAGCTGCAGACCTATTGAATATGGTTCTCACCAAATTTGTGCAAACCACTCCATATGAGACATGGAAAGGAAAGAGACCATATCTTAATTATATTAAGATATGGGGTTGTGTTCATAACAGAATATTGCATTTTAATACCGCTCATTCATTATCTATTTTTTGTATATATCGGTACTATTAACCAGTGTCTGCTCAGTAATTACAGATTACTGGTATACATGACAAAATACTGAAAATACATTTAAAAGTACAGATATATCATTTGTAAGCCGACACTACAACCGGAACTTGAAACCAACCGATATTCCAAGAGTTTCTTTATGCAACATGCTTGTGTACACACTTTTTATCTAAATGGACCAACACAATACAATTGTGTACACAAGACTTTTTGGCATGTGTGAACATAACTCTTGGAGCATGGACCATAGTGGGGGTAGCCATGATGCATGGCACAAGTAGGCACATGGTGGCACAAGTGGGCATGAGAAGTGATGTGCATTAAATGTGCATTCAATGCAAAAGATTGTGTATTGACTCAAAGATCCATGTTTCCCTCCAATCCCTGAGCACATCTAAGGTGATTTCTGAGAAAACAAACAGCACCAGAGTGATGTGGGAGACAACAAGTGTGCACACAACAAATACGAGCTCTTGTGCTCGGATTTGACCCGAGCATAAACCTCTTGTGGCCGGCCCAATCTGTCCCAATTGCCTCCAGTTTTCTGTGGGCACTCCCTTGCTTCCACGTCAGCTCATTTTTATAGTTTGTTTAATTTTATTTTGAGCCTATAAATACAGAACCAGTGAGCAAGGAAAGGGGTCCACGTTTTCTCATTCTTTATCCAATATTTTGTATACTCTTTTGTTATTTTTGGTTCTCTTGTACATAACTTAGCTTTCCCTTGAGTTCATGGCCTTCTCTTGATCTTGCAACCTCTTTAGTAAGCTTGCAAGTTTATGATTTGGCTATTGATCTCAAAGGTGTATCTTGGACATAATAAAGATATCATTTTGCACACTTGGGTTCTTAGTCTCTCTCTTTATTCTTACCTTGCTCTTTTATATTCATGCTGTACTTTCTTGCAATTTTAATTCATGCCCATTACTTACTTGCACTTTAAATTCCATGCACTTTCTTTCTTGTAATGTCTTTTCTTTTCTTTGTTCTTTTCTTTGCCTTTTCTTTTCGTAATGGTTTGTTAATATGGTGTTGTTAATATGATATTTGTGAATATGTGTTGTTAGGAATAGATAAGGATTTTGTAAGTTAAGCTTTCTTTACTCATTTCCTTTTCCCGTATTTTCTATTGAACTCCGTCCAAACGTTACGCACCGTTAGGCATCCTACCATACCAAGGTATCGGTGATTCCTAACCACGACCGGTTGCGTTCGGTTTGGCCGGACGCAAAAGCAAGAGACAAGAACGGACGGACAAGGGCCAATAGCTGGATTTCTAATACCGTGCTTAAGTACCCTAATCCACGTTATTGCCGATTGCTCTAGCTTCAATCGTTAAGTTCGGCTCAAAGGTTTTAGCGCGGATTTCCTTAACCTACACTATCCTATCTAATCCTAACAAACAGTTTCTTTGCATATAACACATAGGTTAGATACGAACATTCCGCCTCGCGCATTAACTCGTTACGGCAAGAACTTAAAACGCTCTGTCTCCCTGCGGACAACCCGTGCTCATCGCGGCTAGCTTCAAAGCGACACTGTCCTGATCGCGGTTAGATTTTAGAACTTCAAAACACGACACGCCAAAAGCGTGCGATCAGGTTGTTTGGAATATGTGAAAACACAAAATCCGGACAAGGTCATTTCTGTTCAAGTTTATAGGATATCCCAAACATTCGCGAGGGTATATCTTCTACCATACAAAGGAGCAAAAGGTGTTTGTTTCTCGACATGCCACCGTTTTAGAAAAGGGTTTTCTTATGAAAGAAATTAGTGGTAATGAGGGAGAACTGGAATAAGTTCCAGCAGCATAGACTACAGCTGACGATTTGGTTGAACCAGAGAATTCGATAGCTCCCAACGAATCTCAGCCTCTCCGCCGATCTCGTAAGGTTCCTTATCCACCTAAGTGATACTACGATTTTCTCATAGACGGTGGGAGCGAGGATTGGATCATGGAAGATGATGACCCAACTAGTTTCGAGCAGGCCATCATGAGTGGGGACTCTGTGAAATGGCTGGATGCAATGCAATCTGAGATGGAATCCATGTACACCTACAAAGTATGGACTTTGGAAGTTTCTCCTGAAGGGGTAAAACCCATTGGGAGCAAATGTATCTTTGAAAAGAAACTTGGGGTAGATGGAAAAGTTGAGACTTTCAAAACTAGACTTATTGCAAAAGGTTTTCGTCAACGACCAGGTGTGGACTACGATGAAACATTTTCTCCAGTGGCTATGCCTAAGTCCATCCGGATTCTACTTGCTATCGCTGCATACCATGACTATGAAATCTGGAAAATTGATGTTAAGACCGCCTTTCTAAATGGTGATTTAGAAGAGTGCGTGTATATGACTCAGCCAAAGGGCTTTGTGGACAGTGGGAGCAGCGGAAAGGTGTACAAGCTGCTTAAATCCATCTACGGGTTAAAGCAAGTATCGCGGAGTTGGAACATCTGTTTTGATGTGGGGTCAAAGAGTTTGACTTCATCAAAAATGTAGATGAACCATGTATATACAAGAAGGTGGCAGAGAGTAAGGTTGTCTTCCTCGTATTGTACATGGATGGAATACTCTTGATAGGAAATAATAATGCTAAGCTGAACTCGGTCATGCTATTCTTATCACAAAGATTCTTAATGAAAGATATTGGTGATGCCTCCTACATCTTGGGAATTAAGATCTATAGAGATAGATCTAAAAGGATACTGGGATTATCCCAATCCATGTTCATTAACACCATACTAAAATGGTTTAGTATGGAGGAATCCAAGCGTGGGAATTTACCCACGATTACATGACTCACTCTCAACAAAGAGATGTCTCCCAAGACTGATTTGGAGAGAGCTTGCATGCAAGGGATACCCTATGCTTCGGCTATAGGCTCTATCATGTACGCGATGTTATGTACCAGACCAAATGTAGGATACTCACTAAGTGTAATGAGTAGGTATCAAGAAGATCCAGGAGGGAGTCACTGGACAGCCGTGAAGAACATTCTCTAGTACTTAAGAAGGACTAAAGGGATGTTCTTGGTGTATGGTAACGGTGAACTCTAAGTGGAGTCCTTTACCGATTCGAGCTTCTACTGTGATAAGGATGACTCTAAGTCGGTCTTATGATTTGTCTTTACCCTCAATGGAAGGGCGGTTTGTTGGTAGAGTTCCAAGCAAGAAACTGTGGCAGACTCGACGATGGAGGCTGAATACATCGCTGCCAACGATACTGCCAAAGAGGTTGTCTGGATGAAGAAGTTCATAGCTGAACTTGGAGTGGTTCCGTCCATTGAGCATCCAATACCTTTGTATTGCGATAACAATGGAGCAGTGGCCTTGGCAAAGGAACCCAGGTCCCATCAGTGATCCAGGCATTTTCTGAGGCGGTATCACCTTATTCGGGAGATAGTTGATCACCGGGAGATTAAGGTCAGGAGAGTTGACACGAAGGACAATACAGCGGATCCACTCACAAAGGCCATACCCCAGATACAATTTGAGAGACTCTTTAGGATGTTGGTTATGAGATACTACAACAACTGGCCGTAGTGCAAGTGGGAGATTGTTAGTTATATGTATGCTCTAGAGGCCATTATTGTGCATGTGATGTATATTATAGTGGATGCTTGGATATATAGAGAGAGGACTTTCTTGCTCGACATGATAGTATGCTATCTGGTTACTCTTTGTCTTAACATGTAGATTAGTATTATGATACTATCTTGCTCTCACATGTTGATAAAGCCCTTAGGATGTGTACTTGATTGTCAGGACTATGATGAAGATCATACTAGTGGGACCAAAGGTAGTTCATAAATACATCCTATAATTGTTCCTAGTCGAGGGTATATCGAGATAGGGCATCGATATTCCAGAGTAGACTAGCGTATATGCATATTGACCCATATGATGGGCGATGAATGATCTCACATCCATTGGTGTTTGAAATCAAAGATGGTGTACGGGTGCTCAGTGGAGACTGGGTACACTGAACGGACTCGCCGAGAACTCCTAGTTGGTATTATACCTATCGTCAGATAGCAGTTCTCTGGTGACATTGGTACAGGTTAGTATATAGACCCGAGATCATCATAGAGTCTTGTGTGATTCCCACTATGCTTTGATTTCCACCTTACCACGTTCAAGAGAAAGTGCAAAACGGTGGCTTTTGGGTACAGTCCCGAATCACATGGAGGCAATGAGAGATAGGAGGGGATTCGTCTCTCTCGATATTGGGAGTTGATGTTGCGTTGTGCTATGATTGGCTATAACAGGAAGTCCCTGGCCAGGGCTAATTCGGAGATCTACTGGTAGGTGTTATCAGTAGTTTCTCGACCCGTTATGAGCCTCACATCGGCATGACTTATCGGTTACTATGGTCTGACGTTGACCACCTCTAGACTAGATATGCGACATATCAGACGAAGAGACCGGACTGTACGGTAGTGTTACTAACAGACTTTACAGGAGCTAGAGCAGGCTTGCTTGTTGATCTTCTGATCTCTCAATACCCGGGTAGCCGTTATGTCCAGCTAGTATCGCTGATGGCTTGTGGATGCCTGATATGATCATCACCTACTGCCGGCGTATTGACGAGTCTTTAGAGTCCTAAACAGAGGTTTACTGGCCAGGCAAAACGAAGTAGGAGCACATATTTGATATGTGCGGGACCGAGATTAATACGAGTATTTGATACCATATTCTATTCTCGTGATTTATTCGTATCGGTCGGTTATATGTGATATAGCCGGGTTATCGAATCAAGTGTTGATTCGATAGGTTGATACAAATAATATTAGTCGGTTGTATGTGATATAGCCGGATTATTAAATCAACTGTTGATTTAATGATTTAATGTATAATTATATATTTGATATATTAATTTACATTAACTAATATTTGCTCACTTAAGCATTTCTTTTTCTCACATTTGCACACTTAACATATATGTGATATATATTATTTGTGTTTTCTTTTTTGTGTCATGCTTGATGATACACACAACACAGGTGTATGAGACTTACACCATGCTCATGATAATTTGAGGATTATTTATTTAAAGTAAGGCCAAATTAGATGGTAATAGGTCACATGGCCTGAAGTTTGTAGAAGTTTGGAGGTCCATTGACTTAGTCCACTAATTTTGTTTTACTTAAGATATTTATTAACCCAACCATTCTCATTAGCCATCGTTATGTCTCTTCATGAGTTAGTATATGATAAAAACTCACCCGTGGTTGCTATTCACTCTCTCATCCATTATTTGCTTCATCTTCCACTTCACAAGAGAGAGCTATCTAGGTTTATGAGAGGTGAGGAAAATTAGTGAGAAAATCAATTCCAAAGTGCGCAAAAATCCTATTTCATCATCCTTTACTAGATTAGCCATTTAGTTTAGGGAGTTAGCTTCACTAATCCCTCATTAGTGAAGAAGTAGCTTGGGTTGGTGTCTTCTCGACATAGATCATCTTCGGCCTCGAATATTTTGTGCAAGCTCGTTCCATTCATCTTGTGGAGCCATTCTAGAGTCCTCAAGATCACTACTTAGAGCGAAGGGACTACTACACGGATCTATTAAAGTGTTGGACGGGTCTACAAAGGTTGTATTCTTTGTTCACTTAGTTGTAAAGCTGTTTACATATGCTATTTTCTAATTCTCGAGTTAAGATTCTAGGGTTAGGGTTAAGTAACATGGCAAATTTTTGAAAATGGCATTGACGATGCCTCCCGAAACGTTGCTGTCGTGCTAGGTAACTGTTAGTTATATGTATGCCCTAGAGTCCATTACTGTACATGTGATGTATATTTTAGTGGATGCTTGTGTAAGTCTATGTTACCCACCCCGGAAGTTTATGGGGAGGCGGAATAGGTAAAAATCAAAATTTTCTTTGCAAGATAACGTAGACAAGCCATTAGGATCATTGCTAAATATTAACTAACAAACAAACTAGAATTGTTAACTACGATGTTAGAAGATTATACCAAAATCTTGAACTCCTTCTTCTCCTTGTTGTGATCCTCCTTGTTGTGAGCTCCTTGGAGTGGTTGTAGATGGTTCCTCTTCACCGGCTTCTCCACGTCAAAGAAGATCCACCCGAAGGCCTCTACCTTGAGCTCCAACCTCTATAATGAAGTAACTAGAGTGTTTGGTGTGCTAAACTAAGAACCCTAGAGTGAGTAGAGAAGTGTTTTGGTGGTTTGTTCTCAAAAACTCTTGATTTTCAACTAATGAAACACTTGAGCTTTGAGAGAGGAAGAGGAGAGAGCAACCATGAGAGAGAATGTGTCATGATAAAATGAAGGGTGAGCTCTCATATTAGGGAAAAAGAATAATCAAAATTTTATTAAGATAATTGTCATGGTTGATGTTGTTTGACCATTTTCATGTCACAATTAATGCTAAGCACAAATATCTTTTGCTCAACAAAAAATATCTAAGTCAACAAGGGTCAACATGGTCAAATGGTCAAACCAAATTAGCCATAACACAATTATCTCTAATAAAAGATTAATAATCAATTTCCCTATCTCATTAAGGTTTTAATCAAGTCACTGGTCAAAACCCTTAATGAGGTGTCTCTTTCTCTGCCTCTGTCAACTGTATATACATACCCGCATCCATGTTCCGAAGAACACGAATGCAATGAGACTGAACCAACCCAAAATCAGATACTAGGATCTGGCTTAAACCAAAGCTCACTAGTATCAACTGCCCGAACACCAAGCACGCACAAGTACGCGTATGTGAACGAACCCTGTCGTAAAACAATACGACCTCTACCTCATTTCGCCCAAAGGTGGAAAACCCTCTGTATGGGACTCTAAAGACTCGACACTACGCTGGTAGTGGGTTTAACCATAGGCCGTAAGAGGTACTAGCTGTACGTAACGGTCCCCAGGTAGATGTCGATAAGAAGGCCGATGAGAAAAACCCATCCGAACTACTACTGTGCCGGAATGTAACAATCTTCGTACAGTCCCGTCTGTCCATCTAAGAGCATCGCATATCGGGCCTAGGGGGACGGTAAATGTCAGTCCCTTAATAGCGGTATAAGTCATGCCGGAGTGTAGTCCAAAACACCCTGAAAAACTACTGGAGTACCTACTAGTAAATCTCGCTTGCCCTGGACAGGGACTTTGTGTAATGTCTCTCCAAACACAGCGTGATGTCAACCCCCAATACCGAGAGAGACGAATCATGTCTAACCGCCACTGCCTCCAAGTGCTTCAGGACTGCACCCAGCTACTACCTGTTTGCACGACTCAATAGAGCCGTGGTACAGTAGTAATCTAAGATTAGTGGGAACACACTTGAGGCGAAGTAGCAGTGTCAAGTCAATGGACTAAGCTATACTCATGTCACCTGGGAACTGATAACTGACGATGGGTATAGTACCAACCAACAGTTCCCAACGAGTCCTGTCCGGTGTACTCATAACCTAATGAACACCTGCATACTATCTCCAGTATGACGTACTGGTAGCTGTGGGACAGACAATCTCCCCAGCTGGGATAAGAAGCGTACACACTAGTCTATTCAGGAGTATCGATGCCCTGTCTCGATAATCATACGACTAGGGACCTGTATAAGGATGTGCTTGTAGACTACCCAACCCTCATAAGTGTGACTGCCATCACAACGCTAATAGTCAAGCAAAGATACTAAGGGCTCTATCAATATGTATTAGCGATACGTTTAAAGAATCATATACACATATTAAGATAGATACAAACAAAGTAGCACACTACCATATTAAGAAAGACTGTTATAAATCCGTGTATATATCCCAAGCTTCCAAAAGGTAATATACAAACTAGTACAATACAATAATGGCCTCTAGGGCATATCACACTAACAATCTCCCACTTGCACTGAGGCCATATGCTGGCATATCACAGTCCTATCATCTCGAATACCCTCTCGAACTGTGTCTAAGGAATGGCCTTTGTGAATGGATCTGCAGTGTTATCTTCTGTAGAAACCCTCCGAACCTCGATCTCCCGGCGATCCACGATCTCCCTGATCAGGTAATACCGCCTCAAGATGTGTCTGGACTTCTGATGGGACCTGGCTTCCTTTGCTAAAGTTATAGCCCCATTTTTGTCACAATACAGAGGTATTGGATCAACGATGGACAGAACCACCTGAAGTTTTGTGAAGAACTTCCTCATCCAGACTGCTTCTTTTGCGGCATCAGAAGCTGCGATATACTCCGCTTCCATCGTCGAGTCAGCAACGGTTTCCTGCTTGTAACTCTGCCAACAGACTGCCCCTCTATTGAGGGTAAAGATATAACCCGACATGGATTTGGAGTCATCCTTGTCACTTTGGAAGCTGGAGTCAGCAAAGGCCTCGATCTGGAGGTTTTTTCCGCCGTAAACCAGGAACATATCCTTAGTCCTTCTAAGGTACTTGAGAATATTCTTTACTGCTATCCAGTGCTTCTCCTCAGGGTTTGACTGATACCTGCTTACTACAATCAGCGTATAAGCTACATCTGGTCTGGTACACAACATCACATACATTATAAAGCCTACCGCAGAAGCGTAGGGTATAATAAAAATGCGAACCCTTTCAAAATCAGTCTTGGGAGACATCTTTTTGGAGAGAGTGATTCTGTGACAAGCCGGTAAATTACCGTGCTTTGAATCTTCCATACTGAATCTTTTCAGTATGGTCTCGATGTACCTGAACTGCGAAAGTCCCAACATTCTCTTAGATCTATCATGATAGATCTGGATCCCCAGAATATAAGAGGCACCACCCAGGTCTTTCATGGAGAACCTGTGTGACAAGAACCCTTTGACAGATTGTATCATAGGAATGTCATTTCTTATCAAGAAAATGTCATCCACGTACAAGATGAGGAATACAACTTATCGTGGTACAATCTTACTAGAAATGCATGGTTGATCTAGATTTTTGATAAAGTCAAATTCTTTGACCGTCTAATCAAAACAGATGTTCCAACTCCGCGATGCCAGCTTCAGTCCATAAATGGACTTAAGCAACTTGCATACATTCCCGCCACTCCCACTCTGAATGAAACCCTCCGGCTTGTCCATATAGACACACTCTTCTAAATTTCCATTTAGAAAAGAGCTTTTTACGTCCATTTGCCAAATCTCATAATCGTAGAAGGCCGCAATGGCAAGAAGGATCTGAATGGATTTGAGCATAGCCACTGGAGAAAAGGTTTCGTCATAGTCCAAACCAGGTATTTGACGAAAACCCTTTGCAACAAGTCTGGCCTTATAGCTTTCAACCTGTCCATCTACACCAATATTATTTCTGAAGATCCATTTGCAGCCTACGGGTTTTACCCCTTCTGGAGCAATGTCCAAAGTCCATACTTTGTTGGTGTACATGGACTCCATCTCGGTCCGCATTGCATCCAGCCATTTTACCGAGCAAGTGCTCTGAATGGCCTGCTGGAAGTTAGTCGGCTCATCATTATCAATGATGCAATCCTCTCTATCCCTGTCTATGAGAAAACCATAGTATCTCTCAGGTGGATGAGAAAACCTACTACTCATGCAGAGCGGTGCAGGAATGTCCTGTTCTTTTGAAACTTCTTGTTCCACCAAGCTTTCAGTAATAGCTTGTGGTTCTGGAATTTCTTCCAGTTCTATTGCGCTCCCAGTTGTTTCTTTTTCTAAAAACTGATGTTCCAGAAAGTGGGCATGACGAGAAACAAAAACCTTTTGTTCCTCTGCGTAATAGAAAAGATACCCCCTGGAGTTCTTTGGGTATCCCACAAACTTACACAATACTGAGCGTGCTTCGAGTTTGTCCGCATGCTGCTTTTTGACAAAAGATGGACATTCCCATATCATCAGATATTGAAGATAGGGTTTCTTCCCACTCCATATCTGATATGGTGTGGTAGGCACAATCTTGGTAGGAATCTTGTTCAAAAGATATGCAGCTGATTCTAGTGCATAGCCCTAGAAGGATCGCTGTAACTCAGCGTTACTCATCATGGAATGTACCATATCCAATAGGGTTCAGTTCTATCTCTCCGATACACCGTTGTGCTATGGTGTGTATGGAGCAGTAAGCTGAGAGAGAATTCCATTCTTTTTTAGGTAATCCAGGAACTCGGCACTTAAGTACTCACCACCTCGATCAGATCTCAGTGTCTTGATACTTTTTCCGGTTTGTTTTTCTACTTCATTCTTATATTACTGGAATTTCTCAAAGGCCTCGGAGTTATGCTTCGTCAAGAAGACATGTCCATACCTAGAGAAGTCATCCGTAAAAGTAATGAAATAGGAAAAACCACTTCTTGCATGTGTATACATTGGACAACACACGTCGCTTTGTATGAGTCCTAAGAGCTCGCTCGCTCTTACTCCGTGTCCAGTGAATAGAGTCTTTTTCATCTTTTCTTTGAGACATGATTGACAAGTTGCATAAGATTAATATTCGAACGGCTCCAAATATCCTTCTTTAGGTAACTTGGTTAACTTTGTCTCATTGATGTGACCTAGTCTACAATGCCATAAGAAAGCATGATTTTATTCTGGAGACTTTCTTTTGTGTGTATTCTGGATATTGAAAATCTGCGGTTGGTTTAATACGTATATACCATTGCATAATGTATCCGACCAAATCAAACCATGATTAAGGTGGATGTTTACAACATCGCTTATAAATGCAAAATCATAACCTTCTTTGGTCATCAAAGATACAGATATGATATTACAAGTCGAACTGGGTACAAAATAACATTTGTGCAAAACCAAAACATGTCCAGTAGTCAATCCTAAGGGATATTCCCCCACGGACACAGCATCCATGCTTGCTCCGTTTGCAACTCTGAGGGTAATATCACCCGCCTTCAAAACTCTACGGCTTCACAGTGCCTGCAAAGAATTACAGATATGGGATCCTGATCCGGTATCCAATACCCAGGCAGTAGAGTTGATTGACATACAGTTTTCAATAACATACACACCTGAGGCCGAAGCCACAACTTGCTTCTGGTCCTGGTTCTTGGCCTTCCAAGCCCTGCAATCTTTCTTCCAGTGTCCTTTCTTATCACAATAAAAGCATTCTTCCTTTCCCACTGTTTGTCCCACCACTTTTGTCTTTCCCTTGGCTTCCACCTTACTAACACCGTCGCTTGGTTTGGTGGGGGCCTTCTTCTTCTTTCCTTTAGCTTTTGCCTTGGACTTAGAAGAAGAAGCTCCACCAAAAAACAAAGCGGGTGTTTCCCTTGCTTTCTGCAGGGTGCCCTCTGCACTCCTCAATATGTTGAGGAGTTCCGTAAGTTCAACTTCTTTACCTTGCATATTAAAATTCAAGATAATCTGGGCTTAGGTGGAAGAAAGGGATTGGAGAATCAAGTCAGTATACAACTCATTCTCTAACGTGGTCCCGAGGTCCGTAAGCTCCTCAATGTAGCCAATCATCTTAAGGACGTGTTCCCCTACAGATGATCCGACAGCCAACCTATCTTGAAGTAGCTTCTTCGAGGTCTCGTATCTTAATATACGGGATTGCCCTATATATAATTCCTTGGTATGGAGGAATATGGATTCAAGATCTATATTCTCGTGCCTCCTCCGATGTTCATTGTCTATAGAGGCAAGCACGAGGCACTTGGCCTTCACGCAGTCAATCTCGTAGGTCTTACGGATTTCTTTAACCGCGACACTGGATTCTGGACCTGGGACGGCAGGGGCCTTAGTGGTAAGGAGATACACCAATTTGTCATAAGTGATTGCCATTTTGACATTCCTGAACCAATCTTTATAGTTTGGCCCTCTCAATATATTTTTATCTAATAGTAATTTAGGGTCCGTCATGTTGTTGGTTGCTGCAATTAGGAGAGGGAGAAGAAACACTTTAACATGATGCTCTTGCAAGTTTAGAGTGGTTTTTAGTGTATCTAAACAGGATGGCTCCGACCATTTCTTGAATTCTTCCTCAAACAATAAAAGAAGAATTAGTCAGGATTAATCTCACCGTACAATACTTGCGTAACCGTTCATCCAGGCCTGTGTCGGTACTTCGAGGGAGGTTTTACGACGCTTTCACGAAGTTCCTTAATTAAATAACCTCTTTTCCCTGTGAGCGTATATAACATCCTAGTTCATTTATAACAATTCTAGTATCTCTTTATTTATGGTATTTTCTTGATTTATTGTGTTTTGGGTGCGAATAATGTATTTGACATTTGTATTTGCATCCGACCCGACCCGCTTGCTTGAAACCTGTCTTAATTCATGTTCATGATTTAGCCTGACACGTTACATGGACACGTGCACTTTCATTTATTTGTATACTGCATACTGGCATTTTATCTGGCATTTGCATTTTTACAATATAACATTTTAAGTCACATAAAATATTTTAGAAATGGCCTGCGTGATACCCCTAACCCCGTGGTAGCATCCACGCATCTTGTTCTCGTCCCGTTCAGTGAAACGGACTTGTCTGGATGGCTACGCGCACGTTCGTGCATCCATTATTGGGGGTATGCATTTTCGTTACCCGGATATTTATTTTTAATTTTGGTCGTTGCATATATTTTTCGTATTTTGAAACTAAATTTTTAGACCAGACCCGGCCGTGTTTTGGACTAA
This sequence comes from Agapanthus africanus, assembly GCA_030015575.1. NCBI lineage: Eukaryota > Viridiplantae > Streptophyta > Magnoliopsida > Asparagales > Amaryllidaceae > Agapanthus > Agapanthus africanus. The sequence continues at coordinate 595,526,490 of CM057341.1, forward strand.
GTTTGTATTTACCAGAAAATCAAATTTTATTAATATAATATTTTTTATTAAAATAAATCGACAGTTTAAATGTAAAGTAACTTACAAATCTTCTTTTTATTTAAAATCTTTTTCTTTAACAACTCTCTCTCTCTCCCCGACCCCACTACACAGCTCTCTCTCTTTTTCTTTCTCTTTCTCTTTCTCTCTCTCTACAACTCTCTCTCTCTCTCTCTTTTCTCTCTCCTCTCGCATCTCCTTCTCTCTCCTCTCGCGTTGAGCGAGATCCCGTCGCCGCCTCCTCTCCTTAGTGCCACCTCCCTTCTTTCTTTTCTTCTTCTTCTTCTTCTATTTAACCCCGAGCACGAGAACCCATAGCCTCCACGAAACCCTAAAACTCCTTACTGCCTCATCACCCTCGACCTCAACCGAGCCGCATCTTCTCCTCCTCCTCCTCGTCATCTCTTTCTTCTCCTTCCTCTTTTCCAGAGCCTACCCTGCACCCTCAATACCAACGCAACCCATCACCGCCACCCTCACCTCGTCGCCGTCGTGCCTCGACCTCGCCGTCACCACCACCATCTCCTCCTCTCCTTCTCCTCTTCCCTTCTCCCTCCTACACCAGATACCTGCACACCCGAGCCCTAGCCTGCACCAACCCTAGCACCCAAACCCTAGCTCCTCAACTTCCCTCCACCGCTGATGACCTCATCTCCTCGACACCATCACCTCCTTTCTGTCACCCAAAAACCACAGAGCACCAAATCCAGTAAGCTTCCCTTCCCTTTCTTCTTCCTCTTCTTTTTCTTTTCTTTTCTTGTTCTTGAATCTTGTAATTTCAGAGATCGCCGGAGCCGTGACGTAGCTGCCGTTCCAGACGACCCGGTGGACGTATCTTACCTGCGTGATCACCCTCTTGGTTTGTTTAGAACTGTCCCGTGTGCCGTGCGTGCGTTTCGATGTTTTACCGACGTCGAACGTGCTGTGCGTATCCGTATCGTGATCCGTTGAGGCAAGTTTATCTTGCTACATGCTATGTTACCTGTATTTACATCTATTTGAATAAATATAACACTTGTATTTAAAATCATGCATCCCATGTTTAGTTTTACAGTTGTACGACATCCGTAAGCATCAGTACAAGTTATTTCACATCTAGTCCATATAAACCTATCTTGTTACAAACTATATTACAATATGCTGCACCCAATGGAATATTTATATCTCATATTGTTTAGTTGTACATCCTGCATTTACCAGTTTATCATTTTACTGTTATATGACGTACGTGTGCATCCGTATCATTATTTAGATGTCGAGTCACATGCTAAATCATCTTGCTACGTGTTAGGTATAGTATTATGCATCCATATGAGTAAAATGTTACCCGTTTATTACATTGTACATCCATACTAAAGTTTTACTGTTTTCGGATACCCGTTTTGCATCCATATCATTTAAAATATATATAACTGCATCTATAGATCTCATTAATTCATATTATTATTGTAGTAACACTCATGCTTAACAAAGTGCTTCCTAATTATTTTTGGAACTGTAAATGTAACCCCTAATCGATATTTGTGCATCCATACCATTAGTTCTATGTCTATTCGCATACCATGTCACATTATTACATATTGTTGTTATATTGACATCCCATGCTTGATACTGTGCACTTGGAGGATTAGCTTAGCACCTTGGCAAGGTTTTGGCAAGCATCAATCATGCTACTTTGAAATTTTTTGGGGTGCTAAACAAACCCTAACCAAGATCTTAACTAGAGAATTAGGGTTAAACATGATATGTAAACACTTTACATCTAAGTGAACAAGGAATACAACCTTTGTAAACCGGTCCTACACTTCATTAGCTCCGTGTAGAAGTCCCTTCGCTGCGATCACAATCGTCTGGACTCTAGAGAGGCTCCCATGAAGAAATGAAAAAGCTTGCTTTGAAGTCTTCGAAGCCGAAGATGATCTATGTCGAGGAGACACAAGCTCATGCTATCTCTTCACTAATTGTGTAGATTAGTGAAGAAAACACCCTAAACTAAATGGTTAATAGTAGAGGATGATGAAGTAGGAATTTTGCTCACTTTATTGTATATTTTCTCATTATTTTCTTCTCTTTTCTCAAAAGCTAGAGAGCAAAAATCAAAATGAGGAAGAAGATGAATAATGAAAAAAGATGATGTTAGAAACGCCACCCTTGGTTAGTGTATATCATCCACCAAGTCTTGTAGAGAGTTAACCATGGCTATGTGTCATGGTTGAGTTTAGAAATATTTTAAGCAAAACAAAAAGAGAAGACTTTGTCAAAGTTTATCATGAAGCTTCACAATGACTCATTTCTTCCTTTTTAAATTACTTAAGAATTTAAACTCAAACATAATATATAGCATGGTATAATTCTCATAAATCCATGTTGCATGTGTAACCTAGCATGTCACAATATTATATATCACATATATAATATTTATGCAACAAAAGAAAAAATACAATAAACATATATCATATATATGTTAAATGTATTACAAGTGAGAATAATAAATATTTAAGTGAGCATATAATATATATATATATATATTATTTCATCGAATCAACACTTGTTCCGATAACCCGCACATATAACCAGCCGATGTCACATATCGCGAGAATAGAATACAGTATCACATACTCATATTAATCTCGGTCCCGCACATATCACATATATGCTCCTAATCTGTTTCGCATGAACCAGGAAACCTCTATGTAGGACTCTAAAGACTCGTCAATACGCCGGCAGTAAGTGATGATCATATCAAACACCCACAAACCGCAAGCGGTCTGCTAAACGTAACGGCCACCCGGGTATGGAGCGATCAGAAGATCAACAAGCACGCCTGCTATAACTCCTGCGAATCCTATCAGTAACACTACCGTACAGTCCGGTCTCTTCGTCTGATATGTCGCATATTACAGTCTAGGGGTGGTAAACGTCAGACCCCAATAACCGATAATTCGTGTCGATATGAGGTCCATAACAATTCGAGAAACTACTGATAACTCTTACCAGTAAATCTCAGCAACCCTGGACAGGGAATTCCAGTTATAGCTAATCGAACACAGCGCAACATCAACCCTATATACCGGGAGAGACGAAATCCCTCCTATCGCTCATTGCCTCCATGTGATTTGGGACTGTACCCAAAATCCACCGTTTTGCATGATCTCTTGACCGTGGTATAGTGGAAATCAAAGCACAGTGGGAATCACACACGACTCCATGACGATCTCGGGTTTACAGACTATCCTGTACTACTGTCACCAGAGAACTGCTATCCGACGATAGGTATAATACCATCTAGGAGTTCTCGGCGAGTTCGTCCAGTGTATCCAGTCTCCACTGAGCACCCATATACGTTCTCTGATGTCAAACACCAATTGATATGGGATCATCCATCACCCATCATATGGGTCAAGAAGCGCATACGCTAGTATACTCTGGAGTACCGATGCCTTGTCTCGATACTCCCACGACTAGGAACATTTGAAGGATGTACTTATCGACTACCCTGTCCCTACTTGTATGATCTACATCATCGTCATGGTAGTCAAGTACTCATCCTAAGGGCTTTATCAACATGTGATCACAAAACAGTATTTTTTTACATATTAAGATAAAGTGCAACTAGATAGCATACTATCATGTTGAGCAAGAAAGTCCTTCCTATATATGTCCAAGCATCCACTACAATATACATCGAATGTACAGTAATAGCCTCTAGGGCATACATATAACTAACAATCTCCCACTTTCACTAAGGCCATTTGTTGTTGTATCCAATAACCAAAAATTTAGCAGTGGTTGTAGTATCACATACTCAACCATTATAGAGAAGTCTCTCTAGGGGTAAGGCCATTGTGAGTGGATCCGCTGTGTCTACCTTCTGGTCTTCTCTCCTAACCTTGATCCTTTGGAGATCAACCATCTCCCTGTTTAGGTGATACTTGCCTCAGAATATGTCTGGAACGATGATGGGACCTGCGTTCCTTGGCCTAAGCCACAACTCCATTGTTGTCACAATAACAGTTATTGGACGCTCAATGGTAGGAACCTTGTTCATCTTATGAACAAGAAATGTCCAAACAGCCACTTTGGTAGTATCGTTGGTAGCAATGTATTCAGCCTTTATCATCTAGTATGTCACGGTATCTAGCTTGGAACTCCTCCAACATACCGTCTCTGCACTGAGGGTAAAGACAATGGCTGTGACTGACTCTCAATCGAACTTATCGCTCTGGAAGCTGGAACCAAGAACTTTCTTTTAGTTCTTCTCAAGTACTTAAGAATGTCCTCCACAGCTGTCCAGTGATTCTCTCCAAGATCCGATTGATTCCTGATCACTATACCTATTGAGTCATCTACATCTAGTCTGGTACATAACATCACATACTCTGATAGAGCCTACTGCAGAAGCATAGGATATCCTTTACACGCGAGCTCTCTCTAAATCAGTATTGGAGAGAGTGATCCATGAGTAAGTGGGCGAACCACCACGCTTAGAATCTTTCATACTAAACCCTTTTCTATAGTGTTAATGTACCTCGATTTTGGGACACTCCCAACTTCTACATAGATCTATCACCATAAATCATAATCCACAAGATGTAGTAGGTATCATCCGGATCTTTTATTGAGAATCATTGTGATAAGAGGAGATTGACCGAGTGTAGCATAGAAAACCATTTCCTATCAAGAGTATGTCATCTACGTACAATACATGGAAGACAACCTTACTCTCTACAACCTTCTTGTATATACAAGGTTTATCTACCATTTTGATGAAGTCAAACTCTTTTACTATCACATCAAAAACAGACGTTCCAACTTCCTGAACCGGGTTGGGCCATCATCTCATGATGCAGTCCTCGCTCCAACTATTACCGAGAAGACCGTAGTATCTCTCAAGTGGATGAGGAACCCTACCAGATTCGGAGAGGCTGAGGTTCGTTCGAGACTATTGAATCCTTTGGTTTCACCAAATAATCAGCTATTAGTTTGTTTAGCAGGAACTTCTTCCAGTTCTACCTCATGACCACTTAATTTCTTCATAAGAAATTCCTTTTCTAAAAAGGTGGCATGCTGGGAAACAAAACACCTTTTGCTCCTCAGTTAGGTAGAAGATATTCCCTCACTAATGTTTGGGATATCCTGACAAACTTACACAACTGACCTTGCTTCGAGCTTGTCTGGATTTTGCGTTTCAACATAGGCCGGACAACCCCATATCTTAACTCATTCAAGACATGGTCTCTTCCCATACCATATCTCATACATAGTGGTAGGCCCTAATTTGGATGGAACCCCATTCAATAGATATGCAGCTTCTCAAGTGCATAACACCCAAAAGAAAACAGGTAACTCAGTAGTACTCATCATAGAGCGCACCATATCTCATAGGGTACGATACCTGAGCCTTGATACACCGTTGTGCTGTGGTGTATACAAAGGAATAAGCTGAGAGAGAATCACATTCTCCTTTTAGAAACTCCAAGAACTCCATGCGTAAGTATTCGCCTCCTCAATCACATCGTAGGACTTTAATACTTCTACCCGTTTGGTTCTCCAAAGAACCAACCTTGGCATTTGTAGACATGAGACCATATACGTCATCATGTATCTTTCCCAAGAGCTCAATAACTCATTCTCTGTTTCCAGTAAACGGAGTATTTATCATTTTATCTTTTAGACAAGACTAGCAAGTAACATAAGATGAAAATTCAAATAGATTATCATATTCATCCTTATGTAACTTAGCTGGTCGTGTCGCATTGATATGACCCAGTCTATAATGCCTCAAGAAGAATTCATTCATTCTTGAACTACTCCACTTGTCTGTGTTCTGTATGCTTTGAACTGTGGTTTGATTTAAAACGTATATGCTATTATATAACGTGCCTGATTGAATCAACTCTTGATTCAGGAAAATGTTCGCAACATTATCCTCCAATACAGAATTATATCTTTCTTTAACTTTGTAAAGAATATGATGTAATGTTGTATATCAGGGTCGGTATATAATAACATTCGTTCAGAATCAATGTATCTAATACAAGGTGATATCTACCAACAGACTTGGCTGCAACAATTGCACCATTCTCTAACAATTAGAGACATATCACCAATTCTCAGTTCTCTACTCTTCTGTAGCTCATGTAACATATTACATATGCGGGATCCTGATCTGGTATCACATACCAAGGACGTAAAGGATACTGAAAAAATAGTTCTCAGTAATAAGGACACCCGAAGAATATGCATCAACATGCACTTTCTTCGAATTGGGTGGCATGGGAATCCGGATATTCTCCAATTTCCTGCTCGGATTTATAACTGTTATAAGTGTAGGGGTAAAAATTTACACCGCGGTTGATCAAGTCAAAATCAAAGTAAACCCCAAGCCAAGTGGGCCCAAGCCCAGATCCAGTGGGCCCATGCCCAGGTCGAGCCCGAACATGAAGCGGTCGGCCTTCCCCCATGCCGAGGTAAAAATTTTGTAATAAATAATTTTGTTGCATTTCTTTTATTTCATTTTATGGATAAATGTAAGAAAAATAGGCATAAAACCAAATTTTTGTAAAGCACATGGCTTATGTGCAAAAAGAAATGGCACATGAGCCATGGGATAGGTAAAATGCCATTTTGTGAAGCCCAAGGGGCTATGTGTAAAGTGTATGGCCTATAAAGGCAAAGATAATGAAAAAATCTAACAAATTTTCTCTCTCTCAAATTTTTTTCAGATCTGAGAACTTTCCTCCCTCTTCAAGGTTCCAAAACCTTCTTTTTCTCTTGAATTAAATCAAGAGTTTTACTCTTCTTTTTATAAAACAAATTAGTTTTTCACCACAAAACCCATAAAGGGGAACTCAGATCTTCTATTAGATCTTAAAAAGATGAGATTTTTAAAAATCCCATATCTCTTGATCTTCAAGATCCAGCTAACAGAGGAGGAAGAAGAAGAACATCGTTCACTAAACCCTAAAAAAAAAAAACACACACTCAGGAGTTCAACTCCTCTTTGATTTCTCTTCTGAGAAATTTTTTTAGGCTAAAAGCCTCTTTTTCTCGCCGGCGCTCAAGCGCAGAGCGCCCGCGTGCCGACACGTAGCGCGCCTGCGCTCGAGCGCAAGTCGTCCCGGTGCCGACACGTGGCGCGCTTGCGCTCAAGCGCCCAGCGCTCAAGCGCAGAGCGCCCTCGTGCTGACACGTGGCACTCTAGCGCCTGAGCGCACAGCACCTAGGCGCACAGCGCCCAAGGTGCTACCCCACGCATCCTTTGGATGTATTTTTCCCCTTTATTTATATATACATGTATATATATACATATGTATATATATGTACACATACACATACTTCACGACACTGTCTCTGTTAGAAAAAAATTTCTAACGGGGCGCTGCCCCGCACCCCGCAAGGGGGCTACTAGCCCCTTTGACCCCCAGCCCGCTATCCGGGTAGCGGGACCCCCGTAAAAACTCTGCGTGGCTCCCGATATATTCAAACCCCTCCTCCAAAACAAAACACACGTACACTGCAAATTGAGTTCGCAAGACCAGTTTAACCCGTTAATCGGAGGTTCCCTCGCCCCAAAGGCGGGGGGGTAATTAACGGCAGCTTAGTCCGCGGCTGTCGGAGATTCGGATCTCTATAATCATTAAACCCCGGCCTACCCTAGGCAGGGGGAATCTGTAGTACGCCTGACAAGCGCGTGCGTATTCCCATCTCAATGGGGTGACGAAAAACACCCTACAGATTTTGGCACGCCCGGTGGGACCAATCTCTCCTCCCATATTTCGGGTTAAACGTTCATGCGAACTGAATCAATATACATATCGATTGCCTATACTAAAATGATGTTCTTTTTTCCATGCAGCAATCAACCTTCGACGTCAATGTCTCCCCAGATGAATTCAGCTTCTAACGTGACCCCGATTCCGTACGTGGTCAAGATCAACGCTCGTGTGGTTCTCTCCGCGAGCCTCAATCGACAGTGGGAGGAACCACCCTGCCAGTTTGGCTCCGTCATCATCTACCCTGCCGGAAGAGCTCATCTGGCGGAGATCCCGGCGGAACAGGTGGCCAAGCCGGTCTCAAGGGGTAAGATGCCGAATGTCATGATCGCCAAGGCACCACAACCGAAACTTAAGACGGTTTCTGAATGATTCTCTGGTGCTCCAGCGGGGTGCAAGAACTTCGGTACAAAGGGCAAAATCAAATGTTGCGGACGAGCTCAGGCGATGACTCCAACAAATGCACAATCGAGCATATCTCCAAGGCCTTCCATCGCCCGGTCTGCGGCGTCTTCCCAAAGAGCCGAAGTCTGCCATGTGCTTAGAATAGAAAAAGTTAAGGCAGAAGCGGCTCAGGTATCGAGCCAACAAGAGGGCCAAAGCTTCGGCCAAATGGAATCATGTGATGTTCCAAGTGTAGGGTTGCCCCGCGACGACGGCTGAATTGGACGTAAGAATCAGCAATTCGTTCGAGCCTCTGAAGTGGGTTCAGAAAAATGCCATGACCGCCAGAATCAAGAAGACAGTGGTCCGAACAGTGCCACAAAGAGACGTATCCCGGTCCCAACAGAAGAAGTATGACACTGTCTCTTCAAGAGTCTATCAAGCACTCTGTGTCGCACGAAAGCAGTGGGGCAAACCCAGAAAAAAAGCGCTAGCACCATTCAGGAACCTGGTTAGGCCAGCCGCCTTCAATCGACTACCAGCTACCGAAACAAGGGGGTCAAGACAGCGATCCGTGAAATCAGCTGCCAATGATAGAAAGACGGCCGGATATATCATCCATACGATCTATATGGCGGGCGTGCGCCCCAGCGACAACCTTCGCAGCAAAAGCAAGGATGGGGCCACCACATCCCAAGCCCAATCTAGCCTGAATGTGGTTGCCGCTGCCCAAGAACAGCCGCCCCCGATGGATGAAGAAAACCCTATCGATGAGGATGATAGGCAGAAAGACCCCTCAGTCCATGCAGAGTCAAGCTCGGACAGCGAGGAAGAGCCGACTTTCCGCCCCAGGACTGCGGAGCAAGAGCTGCTTCAAGAGTTTCGAAAACAGCTCAGGAGCAAAGACAAAGAGATGGCCAAGCTCTATTCGAAGATTGATGATTTAACAAACGTGGTAATGCAGTTCACGGCTCAAATTGCTCGAGCGCCTCCCAATCAAGCACAAGCCGCTACTAATCACCCGGGTGATGACAATCCGAGGCAGCCAATGCCTGTTCCTTTGGGTCCAAGACTGGTCGATCCGCATGAAAGCCGGCCACACTCCGCTTCTGGGGACACCTTGGCCCCAGATAGCACTATCCCGCTAACACAGGATCGGATAATGGATCTGGTCACCAGCAAGGTTAAAACATTGGTCGCCGAAGCTGAAGCTCAGAAAGAAATCGGCAGTAGTGGGCGGCCATATCCCGCGCAGTACGATCTGATTGAGTTCCCAAGCGGCTACGTCATTCCTAAGTTTGGAAGATTTGATGGAACGGGGAATGCAAATCAGCACGTCGCCCACTTCAAAGCATCGTGCGGAAATACAGAGGGCAATGATGCGCTCCTTCTTCGTCAGTTTGTAAACAGCCTGACCGGCGTCGCCATCGACTGGTATGCGAGTATACCAGACGGGTCCGTCATTACTTTTGCCCTAATGGAGTCCCTGTTTCGGCAAAGGTTCATGAGTGTCAGTGATAAAATCTCCATTGCCGACCTTGTGAGGACCAAGCCGGGGAAAAATGAAGGCAACACCGACTTTATCGCTCGATGGCGTAATCTCACAGTCAAGTGCGAACCGCCGTTGGAGCAGGACCAGTCCGTCAGCCTTCTCATTGGGAACCTCAGCAATTGGATGGTCCCATTCTTGTGTACGGCGGGCCTCAAGACATTTCAGGAGCTAACCAAGAAAGTCCAAATGCTGGAACGCTCGAAGCAAGAGTCCCCGCCGGATTCTCAGAGAGACAAAACTTAGAAAAGCAAGCGGAACGACAACCGTAGAAGCGGGAGTTCCAGCAGTACCAATGTCTTCAATGCGTCCGACAATGAAGAAAAGCGAAGGGCGGCCGAATCCAAAACTAACCGGTCTCGAAAGCCATTGCTGGGAGGAGATGGGCTCTCCCTAGAGGAGAAAAAGAACAAGGTTTACTCTTTCAGAAGGGACAAGGTCCGCAAGATATTTAAAGATGCCTTGAACAACGACCTACAATTGCCGGAGTCGAAAAGACCCCAAGAAGCGAAAATGACCGACAATCCTCTGTATTGCCCGTACCACCGTGTAGTGAGCCATGCGATCGAGGATTGCTATATCTTCAAAGACTGGGTCGAGAAGCAGTACAAGGCTGGAGAGATCGAGCTGTCCAAAAGTGTGTTGGTGAACAATCAAGTTGCAACCACCAACTTTATACAGACAGAAACTGAAGCCTTCTGGGAGCAGACAGCCGAACCCGCTGCCCTGAGAAATGAAACTGACTCATCGCGGCCTCCGTGGAGTACGCACATATCTAATAAGACGAAGAAGATGATAAAGCTACTTCGGAAAGAACCCAGGATGGAATGGGAAGGGCAGAAGAAGCCTACCAGTCCAGCTGCCAATGCGGCTCCATCAGGCTCAAAATCCAAGAAGCTCAAGAAGAAGAAAGTGCAGCTCGGCGCGAAAAAGAGTTTGCAGGGAGATCGACCATTCAAAAATATATCGATTCCCTCGAAGAATATGAACAAAAGGAAAGAACATTGATTCAATTGAAGGAGTTCTTCCCTGTACAAGCGGCTGAAATTCTGGAGGAGTTAGAAGAAGACTCCTATGAAGAGATCCCAGTAGTGACTTGCTACGCCATCCATCTTGGCAGCGACTCCGAGGATGAGCTCTGTTTTCCCGAAGAGGACGAGGAGCTCACAACAAAGGCCAATCAAATCCATCTCAGAAGCGGCAGGGCTCTACCGCAAAATCAGGGCAACGCCCCAAAAGGGAAAGAAAAACAAGTCGCTAATGAAAAAGATGGCAGAGAACTGGCTGATGAAAACATAGGTCCATCCTCGGTGGACTATAATGTCTTGGCACATCTCCGGAAACTTCCATCTCTCCTGAGCATTTACGACGCCTTGGTCCTATCTAAGGAGCTTAGAGATGTTCTTATTCACGCTCTACAAAACCCCGAGCGGTATCGGGCTCACTTTGCGGAAGTTAATATGAAAGAAGCTCAGCACGCTTTGCATGCCGCCGCAGTCACATTTAAGGATGAAGACTTGCTACTGGGAACGGCTGAGCATAATCGGCCGCTTTACGTAACCGGGTACAGCGATGGAGATCGGATTAATCGCATATTGATTGATCCGGGGTCTTCAGTGAACATCATGAACTTGCGGGCGCTGAAGAGTTTGTCAATGGACGTCCGACACCTGTCAAAGGAGAGGATTGTCATTCAAGGCTTCAACCAAAATTGCCAGCAAGTTCTGGGGTCCATAGCTCTGCCAATCAAATTCGGGGATCTGCACACCGAAGCTAAGATATACGTGATCGACGCCGACACGTCTTATAAGATTCTCTTGGGTCGGTCGTGGCTCCACGATTACGGCATCATTCCGTCAACTCTCCATCAATGAATGAAGTATACTAAAAATGGCGAAGAAAGACGCATTGACAGAGACATCCAGCCGTTCGGTGTGCATGAAGTCCGATATGAAGATTCTCGGTACTTTATGAACCACAAAAATGCTAAGCCACAACTGACTGAAGATAAAGCGGCCCCAAGACTCAAAGGCAAATCTGAGCCGGCTGTCACTTTCAAAAGCAAAAACGTCCAAGTACGCCCGCATTTCGGTAGTGACACTGATGAGTCCGACGCTGGAAGTCCGTCTTTCTGTAAAACTCGCCTTCGTTTCGGTAGCGATACAGACGAATCTGATGCTGAAGGCCCATCTAGCAGCAAAGTCCGCCCTCATCTTGGCAGTGACACTGAAGAGTCAGAAGAAGAGGACCTGCCGTGCAACAGCTGTGCAGATTGGCCCCTCATGCAGCAAACGAAACTACGAGAGACCTTCGAAGTCGCAGAAAGGTCCCTGGCCATCACAAGGGTGCCGGAACGGATGTGCAAAGAGATCGACGCATTGTCAGTCTCTACCGTGGACCAGCAGAAAACTTTCTACGTGCCCGGGAGGAAAAATGGACAGAAGGGCATCCTGTTTTATAGGTCAAACCCCGTTGTGCACCCGGACGATCTTTCTGTCACGTGCCTTCCCTATGAGAGAGGCATAAGAGCCGTCCTCAATCCCAGATACTATGCGCCCGAGATGCGGGAATACTTTAAAAAGTACGGATGCCGGTTATATCAAACGGAGTCCGAAGCAAAGTTTTACGAAGGGCTATGGTATCCGCCCCAGGTCCGAGCACTCATCGATGGACGAATTCCAGATAGACGGGGCATAGGCTACATTCAACCTGATTCCAAAGCGTGCTATATGTTCATGTTGGTGAGGCCAGCGAAAGATCAAATGATGACGACGAGATAGCCGAGCCAAAAGAAGCTCCTCAAGAGCTCGAAGATGGCGGACAAGCAACCTTTGACGAGCTAACCGAGATTGACTTAGGAATGCCCGATAATCCAAGGCCGACCTACATCAGCTCGCTCTTGTCAGAGGAAATGAAAGCGCAGATAATTGCCATGCTGCATGAGTTCGTCGATTGCTTCGCGTGGACATACAAAGAAATGCCTGGCCTTTCCCCTGAAGTGGCCGTACATAAGTTGGCTATATCTCCCGATGCTAAGCCAGTCAAACAAGCTCCTCGAAGAATGAGAAGGGAGTTGGAAGAAAAGGTCATCGAGGAAACCAAGAAACTCATCGATGCCGGCTTCATCAGGGAAGAGAAATATGCGGAATGGATCGCATGCATAGTCTCAGTGAAGAAGAAAAATGGGCAGATCCGAGTTTGTGTCGATTTCAGGGACCTCAACAAGGCATGTCCAAAGGACGACTTCCCGCTACCGGTCATGGAAATGATGGTCGATGACACCTCAAATTATGAGTTGTTCACCTTTATGGATGGCTCGTCTGGATATAATCAGATCAAGATGTCGCCTGAGGATGAGAAGCACACAGCATTTCGAACTCCGATCGGAATATATTGCTACAAGGTGATGCCGTTCGGACTGAAGAACGCAGGTGCTACATATCAAAGGGCAATGACCAATATCTTCGATGACCTAATTTATAAAGTCGTCGAATGTTATGTTGATGATCTGGTCGTTAAGACTAAATCCAAGGCCGATCATATCCAGGATCTTAGGACCGTTCTCACCAGACTGAAGGAATTTGACCTGAAGATGAATCTTCTGAAATGCGCTTTTGGCGTGTCATCGGGAAAATTCCTGGGCTTCATAGTTCGACATCGAGGGATCGAAGTTGACCCATCAAAGATAAAGGCCATCATGGAGATGCCCCCTCCGAAGAGTCTGACGCAGCTAAGATCTTTTCAAGGCAAGCTTGCTTATATACGGAGGTTTATCTCAAATTTATCGGGGAGATGTAGGCCATTCTCAAAGCTCATGAAGAAAGGAGCTCCTTTTATCTGGGATGCCGAATGTCAAGAAGCGTTCGAAAGCATCAAACAGTACTTGTTGCACCCTCCAGTGTTGGCCGCTCCCATTCCAAATAAACCGCTGATTCTCTACACTGCCGCGCTAGATGAGTCACTTGGTGTGCTCCTTGCTCAGAACAATGAGGAGGGAAAAGAGAATGCTCTCTACTACCTCAGACGAACTCTAGTCGGGGCGGAACACAACTATTCCCCAATCGAAAAGCAATGCCTGGCTCTGATATTTGCTGTGAAGAAGCTGAGGCACTATCTGCTTGCTCATCGAGTTATGCTGATCTCCAAGGTCGACCCGCTCAAACACTTGATGACCAGAGCAAGCCTAGCCGGCAGAATGGCAAGATGGGCTGTCATGCTACTTGAGTTTGACATAGTTTATACTCCTCAGAAAGCAGTAAAAGGGCAAGCTCTTGCAGACTTTCTCGCTGCTCATCCCATACCAGAAGGGTCACCACTCAATTGCGAGTTACCCGACGAACAAGTGCTACACCTAGAGAATGACGAGCCAAGTTGGGAGCTCTACTTCGATGGGGCCTCATCGATAAGGACCTCCAGTAAATCAAGTGTCCCGGAGATAAAAGCTGGGATAGGATTGGTATTCATCACGCCATCAATAGGAACCCTACGGCGTTCTTTTGCTCTCACCGAGCCTCGCACAAACAATGAGGCTGAGTATGAAGCTCTGATAGCTGGTTTGGAGCTCGCCATAGAAATGGAAATCCTTCGGCTACGGGTTTACGGTGACTCCCAGCTTGTCGTCAACCAAGTAAGCGGCGATTATAAGATATACAAACCCGAATTAGCTCGGTACAGAGGCCGAGTGGTGGAACTCATGAAACGGTTCACTCAAATTGAACTAACAAGAGTCCCTAGAGCGTTCAACGGAAAGGCTGACATACTCGCTCGCCTAGCCAAGGAGCTGGCTGATCCTGACATGGACGAAATTCTGATCACGGTCAGGAGCCGACAAATTCTACCCCTAGTCTCTCTACGAGAAGAGGAAAGCGCGGAACAGAAGAGCAGTCCTGCCGAAGAAGCTTCGATCATCCAAGACGAGCCCGATTGGAGAGAACCATTCATAGAGTACCTCCGATACGGCAAGCTGCCCGAAGAAAAATCTGCGAGGATTCAGCTGAAGAAAAGAGCTCTCCGATACGTGTTTGTAAATGACACGTTATACCGCAGGTCATATGACCAACTCTGGCTCAGGTGTCTGTCATTGGCCGAAGCCCAAAAGGTCATGAAAGATGTTCACTCGGGCGTTTGCGGTGCTCACCAATCTGGCCCCAAGATGCGACTTCAAATCAAACGGCTTGGGTATTACTGGCCCACCATGATACGGGATTGCGGAGAGCATGCAAAGAAATGTCAGATCTGCCAAATTCATGGTGATTTCATTCACAATCATCCCAATCCGTTGCATCCTACGGTAGCGTCGTGGCCCTTCGAAGTCTGGGGCACCGACATTGTTGGCCCAATTGATCCTCCGTCATCCAAAGGCCACCGGTTCATACTGGCCGCGACAGACTACTTCTCCAGGTGGGCTGAAGCTATCCCGCTAAAAGAAGTCAAGACAAAAGATATTCTGACATTCTTCCAGCATAATATTCTATACCGCTTCGGTACACCAAGAAGAATCATTTCTGACAACGGGCCTTCTTTCAAGAGCCTCAATATCTCAAGGTTCGCTACTCAGCACAAGATAGACTGGAGATATTCCTCCATCTATAATCCAAGAGCCAATGGGATAGCAGAAGCCTTCAATAAGACTCTATGCAAGCTCCTGAGGAAAAATGCTTCAGCCAACAAGAGAGACTGGAATCTCAAACTTCACGAGGCGTTGTGGGCATATCGTACCACGCACCGTACTCCAGCTCAGTCCACTCCATACTCATTGCTCTTCGGAGTGGAGGCGGTCCTCCCCCTCGAAGTCGAAATTCCAAGCTTAAGAATGGCCGTTCAGCACGAGTTGACGGAGGAGGAAAACATGCTCCTTCGACTTGAAGAGCTCGATGCCCTCGAAGAAAAGAGGCTCGTGGTGCAGCAAAATCTGGAGCTATACCGAGCCCAAATGTCACGGGCCTATGACAAGATAACCCGTCTCCGCGCTTTCAAGAAAGGTGAATTGGTGTTGGTCCTCAAAAGACCGATCATCCTCAATCGACATGCCAAGGGAAAATTCGAGCCAAACTGGGAAGGACCATACGTCATCGAGAAAGTGTTCGACGGAGGATCCTACCAACTAATAAGTGTCGAGGGAGAAAGGCCCATGCCACCCATCAATGGCCGATATCTTAAGAAATACTATATATGAATGCTCCAAGTCGCAGGCAAATTGAGCACATCAGCCCTACGGTCTGGATCATACATCCTACAAAACCGTATACAATCCACGGGCGTAAATGACCCCTATTTCTCCCAAATCCTTCTGGTGAGACTACTTTTAAAGTCCCACCAGCGGCAAAAAAAAGGGAAATAAAAAAAAAGAAAAAAAGGGAAAAATAAAAAGGTATGTACACAAGCAAAACAGGCACGGATGAAAACCCGAAAGGGCTCCGTGAGTAAAAACAGCAGGACTACCGGCGAGTTTGGGAAAACCCGAAAGGGCGCAAACTCGTGAAAAGAGATGAATACACTCGCAAAGTCCTTTCGACCTTGTGAGGAGAAAACCCCCGCGTGAGATCCTTACGACCCACAAAGGAGCAACACACTTAGAAATCCTCACGATTCCTAAGGAGAACATACACCTGCGAGATCCTCTCGACTCGTAGGGAGAAAATGCTTTTATGAGACCCTCACGGCTCATAAAATTGAAAAGCCTTAGGTGATAGGGACCCAAACTTGTCTCCTAAGCCATCCTTCCCCAACGGGCAACGGCAAATGATGAGTCGCTCATGGCATTTCGCTTCAGTGTTAGCGGTGCTGATGCCGACCAAAAACCCAAATCCCAAGTCCTCCCAAGGCAAATGATGAGTTGCTCCTGGTATTATTCCAATGCAGCAATGCTGATGCCAAACAAGAACTAAATTCCTAATCCCCAAATGGCGAATGATGAGTCGCTCCTGATACCATATTCCAGTGTAGCGATGCAGACGCCAACCAAAATCCAATTTCTCAAAATCCTCCGGCCCTACGGTGGGTCCCCAAGTTGACCATCGTATACAATCCACGGGCTCAAATAATTCTCATCATATCCATGCCCCACTGTAATCACCAGTTACGCGGCTAGTCTCCGCTTTGGGAATGATGCTCCATTGATAAGACCCACTCATGTGTCCTCACGATATATGAGGAGAACAAACTTTTGTGGGATCCTCACGACTCATAAAGGAAAAACACACTTAGGAGTCCTCACGACTCCTAAGGAGAAAATACACCTGCGGGATCCTTACGACTCGTAGGGAGAAAATGCTTTTATGGGACCCTCACGGCCCATGAAATTGAAAAGCCTTAGGTGATAGGGATCTAAACCTGTCTCCTAAGCCATCGCTCCCCAATCCCCAAATGGCGAATGATGAGTCGCTCTTGGTACCATATTCCAGTGCAGCGATGCAGACGCTAACCAAATTCCAAATTCCATACCCCAACGGCGAATGATGAGTCGCTCCTGGTACCATATTCCAGTGCAGCGATGCAGACGCCGACAAAGTCCCGAAATTTTTCTGGCCCTACGGTCTGGATCATACATCCTGCAAAACCGTATACAATCCACGGGCGTAAAACAATCCCAACCTCTCCCAAGTCCTACCGGTGAGACCACATTCAAAGTCCCACCAAAAAAATAAAAAAAATAATAATAAAAAAAAACCAATTCCAAAATCCTCCCGGGGCAAATGATGAGTTGCTCCCGGCATTGTTCCAGTGCAGCAATGCAGATGCCAAACAAAAACCAAAATCCCAAAATCCTCTCAATGACAGATGATGATTCGCTCCTGGTACCATATTCCAGTATAGCGATGCTGATGTCAACCCAAATCAAAATCAACAAGTCAACTTCCACTCCGACACCGCAGAAAGCGGAGCAAGTTAGAATCTAATCTCGACACCGCAAGAAGCGGAGCAAGTCAAGTCTACCCCTGATACTGCAAGAAGCAGAGCAAGTCAAATCAAGAACCGACCGTCCACGTCGCTAAAAGGGCAGCACCGACCGTCCAAGTCGCAAAAAGGGCAGAACCGACCGTCCAAGTCGCAAAAAGGGCAGCATCGACCGGCCACGTCGCTAAAAGGGCAGCATCGACCGTCCAAGTCGCAAAAATGGCAGAACCGACCGTCCACGTCGCTAAAAGGGCAGCACCGACCGTCCACGTCGCAAAAAGGGCAGAATCGACCGTCCACGTCGCTAAAAGGGCAGCACCGACCGTCCACGTCGCAAAAAGGGCAGAACCGACCGTCCACGTCGCTAAAAGGGTAGCACCGACCGTCTACGTCGCAAAAAGGGCAGAACCGACCGTCCACGTCGCTAAAAGGGCAGCACCGACCGTCCACATCGCTAAAAGGGCAGCACCGACCGTCCAAGTCGCAAAAAGGGCAGAACCGACCGTCCAAGTCGCAAAAAGGGCCGCATCGACCGTCCATGTCGTAAAAAGGGCAGTGCCAGCTTCCCAAAAGGTGGGAACCGAATCAAGTCGCCTCCACGAGAAAGAAGATCCATCAATTTCATGCACATGACCCATATATGTGGTGTGCATTTATTGATGGGGGGCAATTTGTTGGGGTAAAAATTTACACCGCGGTTGATCAAGTCAAAATCAAAGCCAACTCCAAGCCAAGTGGGCCCAAGCCCAGATCCAGTGGGCCCATGCCCGGGTCGAGCCCGAACATGAAGCGGTCGGCCTTCCCCCATGCCGAGGTAAAAATTTTGTAATAAATAATTTTGTTGCATTTCTTTTATTTCATTTTATGGATAAATGTAAGAAAAATAGGCATAAAGCCAAACTTTTGTAAAGCCCATGGCTTATGTGCAAAAAGAAATGGCACATGAGCCATGAGATAGGCAAAATGCCATTTTGTGAAGCCCAAGGGGCTATGTGTAAAGTGTATGGCCTATAAAGGCAAAGATAATGAAAAAATCTAACAACTTTTCCCTCTCTCAAATTTTTTCAGATCTGAGAACTTTCCTCCCTCTTCAAGGTTCCAAAACTGAGAACTTTCCTCCCTCTTCAAGGTTCCAAAACCATCTTTTTCTCTTGAATTAAATCAAGAGTTTTACTCTTCTTTTTATAAAACAAATTAGTTTTTCACCACAAAACCCATAAAGGGGAACTCAGATCTTCCATTAGATCTCAAAAAGAATAGATCTTTAAAAATCTCATATCTCTTGATCTTCAAGATCCAGCTAACAGAGGAGGAAGAAGAAGAACATCGTTCACTAAACCCTAAAAAAAAAACACACACACACACTCAGGAGTTCAACTCCTCTTTGATTTCTCTTCTGAGAAATTTTTTTAGGCTAAAAGCCTCTTTTTCTCGCCGGCGCTCAAGCGCAGAGCGCCCGCGTGCCGACACGTGGCGCACCTGCGCTCGAGCGCATGTCGCCCCCGTGCTGAAACGTGGAGCGCTTGCGCTCAAGCGCAGAGCGCCCTCGTGCCGACACGTGGCACTCTAGCGCCTGAGCGCACAGCGCCCAAGGTGCTGCCCCACGCATCCTTTGGATGTATTTTTCCCTTTTATTGATATATACATGTATATATATACATATGTATACATATGTACACATACACATACTCCACGACACTGTCCCTGTTAGAAAAAAATTTATAACGGGGTGCTGCCCCGCACCCCGCAAGGGGGCTGCTAGCCCCCTTGACCCCCAGCCCGCTATCTGGGTAGCGGGACCCCCGTAAAAACTCTGCGTGGCTCCCGATATATTCAAACCCCCCTCCAAAACAAAACACACGTACACTGCACATTGAGTTCGCATGACCAGTTTAACCCGTTAATCGAAGGTTCCCTCGCCCCAAAGGCGGGGGGGGGGGGAGTAATTAACGGCAGCTTAGTCCGCGGCTGTCGGAGATTCGGATCCCCATAATCATTAAACCCCGGCCTACCCTAGGCAGGGGGAATCTGTAGTACGCCTGACAAGCGCGCGCGTATTCCCATCTCAATGGGGTGACGAAAAACACCCTACAATAAGATTGAGCGGAACCAACGTTCCCTAGCTCAGTATAATAAGCAGGTTCGGTCAATGCATCCATATTATTATCTTAATTAAGGCGTGACATAGTCGCTACCAGGAGAGAGAGAGAGAAGAAAACACTCTGCGTGTGCTTTTGCAAGATTAGATTGGTTATCATTTTATCTAATCAGGATGGCTCCCACTATTTTAGTCAAATCTTCCTTCAAACCCTAAAAGGTAAGACTAGCCGGGATTAATTACACCCTACAAATTCACCAATCTTTCGGCCAGGCTAGTGTCGATACTTTGAGGGAGGTTCCCTGTGCTTTCGCACATACCTAATTAAAATAAACCTCGTTTTCCCTGTTGCGTAACCCCGTTAATACCTTTCTAGACACCTATTTTGATCGGCTAATTGTAATGTGTAAAACTCTCTCAGGGGTAACTCTTACTCGCAGTAGGTATCGGGATCCAACTATCTCATAGAAGGTGTGCAATCTCATTACAAATTTCAACACTTGAAATTCCCGATAATATTTTAGTCCTAGCACCTATGACCTTGGCTATGGTCAATATATCATAAGCACTAGTCAAGTTCTATCCATCATTTCGTGGTTAATTAGACCCACCCACATGACCCTCGGCTATGGTCGACATAATCATGTGACTCTCCTAACTAATCGCATCATATGCTGTATAGGAAATACATCACTTAGCTACCGTACACTACGCCTTGGCTATTGTCGACAAACGCATCAAGAATACTAAGTACTTTATTTCCTAAAATGACGGAAGGCTACGCAGGTTTTTTAAAGAAAACCATAAGCATAATGAACTTGATATCGTTGTAGATTCAAGTGAATTTTAAAAAGAGTGTTTTTTAGGCTTTCACCACTTTTACTAAAGAGGTCACTCCCGGTGAAGGGATCTCAGCTCTTTCCTTATCGAATAAGGTGCATGATATTTCACAAATACCACTATGCAAAGCAAAAACTATAAAAGCAATCAAAAGACAAACCGTGTTTGTAGCATCTGCTAGTTTTCACTAAAGAGCTCACTCCCAGTGAATGGATCTCGGCTCTTTCCTTATCGAATATGTTGCTGGATATTCTACAAGGAATACCGCTATGCATAGCAAGAACTAGAGCTACCAGTTTTTAAACAACTTTCTACAACATCTTTAGGTTTATTTTTCTTTCATTAATCTCATTAATGAAGCCCCACATATTTATGCTTCCTAAGCATCACAGAAGAAACGAAAGTAACAGTATTAATTATATCTCATATATAAAATATATATAGGCATTCGTCTCAGGCATATAATATGATCACATCACAGAACATCAGCAGCAGAAGAATCACATATGAAATATTGGATTTACTAGGAATTCCGTGTTTTAAGTTAAGCTAGTATAAAACACGGATTCCACGGTCGCGATGAATAGCCAAACCCACATCCCTAGACCCCTATGAGAGCGGCAAGCAACCCTACCAATTCTAGAGTTAGAAGACCTGGTCTCGACTCCTCGAGATGATCTCCCACTGTACCCTAGAATCCGGTTACTTGTGCTCCCCGCCTTGTGTCTATCCTAATGCGGAAAAGTAAATAATATGCAATGGTGACATCATCTTCAACCCGGAAGTGCCCCAATAAAAGAATATTACATACAAGCTTTTACATGAATGAAAATGAAAAACTCTCATCTCACATAAAACCCCGGCTATTCAAAACACGACGATCCAATATAACATATCACAGCAACACATAATATCACATATCATCAACGTAAGTAAACATGCTGTTAGTTATATGTATGCCCTAGAGGCCATTACTGTACATAGGATGTATATTGTAGTGGATGCTGGGACATATATAGGGAGGACTTTCTTGCTCGATATGATAGTATGCTATCTGGTTGCTCTTTGCCTTAACATGTATACTGATTGTCTCTCTATTACATGTTGGTAAAGCCCTTAGGATGTGTACTTGACTACCTGGACTATGATGCGGATAATACTAGTGGGGACATGGTAGTCCGTAAGTACATCCTTCAAAGTCCCTAGTCGTGGGTGTATCGAGACGGGGCATCGATATACCAGAGTAGACTAGCGTGTACCTTCTCGACCCATACAGATGGGCGATGGATGATCCCATATCCATCGGTGTTTGACATCAGAGATGATATACGGGTGCTCAGTAGAGACTGGGTACACTGGACGGACTCGCCGAGAACTCCCAGATGGTATTATACCTCACGTCAGATGGCAGTTCTCTGGTGACACTAGTACAGAGTAGTCTGTTGACCCGAGATCGTCATAGAGTCTTGTGTGGTTCCCACTGTGCTTTGATTTCCATCTTATCACGTCCAAGAGGGCGTGCAAAACGGTGGTTTTTGGGTACAGTCCCGAGTCACATGGAGGCAATGAGCGATAGGAGGGGATTCGTCTCTCCCGGTATAGGGGGTTGATGTTGCGCTGTGTTCGATTGGCTATAACAGGAAATCCCTGGCCAGGGTTGCTGAGATTTACTGGTAAGTGTTACCAGTAGTTTCTCGAATAGTTATAGACCTCATATCGACACGACTTATCGAGCTATTGGGGTCTGACGTTTACCACCCCTAGGCGAGATATGCGACATATCAGACGATCAGACCGGACTATACGGTAGTGTTACTGGTTGGATTCACTGGAGTGTGAGCGGTCTTGCTCGTCGATCTTCAGATCGCTCAATACCCGGGTGGCCATTACGTTTAGCAGACCGCTTGCGGCTTGTGGGTGATTGATATGATCATCATCTGCTGCCGGCGTATTGACGAGTCTTTAGAGTCCTACACAGAGGTTTCCTGGCTCAAGCAAAACGAAATAGGAGCGCATATGAGATATGTGCGGGACCGAGAATAATGCGTGTATGTGATACCGCATTTCATTCTCGCGATCAATGTGTCGGATGGTTGTATGCGATATAACCTAGTTATCGAATCGAGGGTTGATTCGATAAGCCGATACATTGGATACTAGTCGGTTATATGCGATAGGACCGGATCGTTAAATCAAGTGTTGATTTAATAATTTAATGCATAATTATATATTTGATATATTACTTTGCATTAACTAGTATCGGTTCACTTAAGATGGATTTTCTCACTCGGATGTGCGCATTGTATATGCGATATACTTTTGTGCACTTGTTTGTATCATGTTTGATGATGCATGTTTAACTATAGTTAAGTGTAATGAATTAAGCCATGGTTAAAGTAATGATTAGGGTTTTCTTTTCTTACTTATTTATTTATTTATTTATTTTGAATAGATGAGAAAAGAATGGTTGCTAGTTTTGGAGTTTAGTTGAAGCTTCATGAAGCTTTGACTTTGTAACCATTCTTATCTCATTCTTAACCCTAACCATTAAACTAACCTTGGTCAATTCTCTACACATAACCATAGTTAGGATTATGATAAGTTTGGATTTTCTTTTCTTTTTTGATTAACTTATCATAACATTTATCTTCTTCTTCATCTTCTTCTTCAAGAAGAAAGCAAGCTCCATCAATGGTGATTGATGGAATTGAGTGAGAAATCCAATTCTAAAGTTTACCCACTTCCTATTTCTTCATCCTCTACCTCTTGCCAAGTAGTAGAGTGTGTTTCCTTCACAAGTTATCATGGCTTGGTGAAGGTGGAGCTTGATCTAGTGATGCTTCGACGTAGATCATCTTCGGCACGTCGTCGATGACCTAGCCCGCTTCTTCTCCGATGAAGCCGACGCAAGAGCCCGGATCTCGATATGGACAGCGAGGATACTTCGTTGCGGAGCTATGGAGGTGGAGAACTGGATCTACAAAGGTTGTATTTCCGTATTCTTGTAGTTAACTGTTAACTAGTTTCTTTTTCGCCTAGACATCTAGCAAACGATCCATAGTTTAGGGTTTCTCGGCACGTTAAAATTTGAAATTGGCATGGTTGATGCCTTGTGAGACCTCACTAGTGTGCCTAGGAACCCTAAAGTGGTATCAGAGCCTAGCTAGAGCCTTAGGCGAAGTCTAGACGGAATTTGAAACCCGAACGAACCCGAAACCCCATCACAAACATGCTCTCTGTCCATTTTTTAAAATCTGGTCTTTTGCCAAATTAAAAATATGCAGAAAATCAAGCAGGGTTTTCTAAGAATTACTGTAAATTTCGTGGACCTAATTCCACTTTCCCACCGCGGTTCCGCGGCATGAGCAAGGCTCATGCGGCGGATCCGCGGCCGTACGGCCACTGTATTTATATTATTTGGCACAGTAATTCTTAGTTTCCTGTGGTGATTTTTCTGGGAATTTTTAATATTTATTCAAGAGTTGAATTTTCTGCAGTTGTTTTGGGGATTCGGTGTTTCGATCGGAGTATCAAATTTTGTCTGTGTGGCTTTCCGGATAAATTTTAGAATATGTTAAAAAGTTCGACCGGATATAAATACCCAATTTTTCCCCTGTCGGGAAATTTCCAAGTGTTGGATTTTTCCGTAGTTTAACGACGTTCTAAGTAGTGCAAGTAACGCGATGGACCCTCTAGAAGACAACAAACCTTAACTCGATTATGTGACCGTCTTGAACTGCCCTTTGAACCTTCGGGTTTGGGGCAGTACGGCGTGCCATATGTGAGGCGTTGGCTTGACCCTTCTACGGCTGGACCGTTGGTACTGAGGCACGAACGGAATGTTGTTAGACTTATTTCATGTGTTGAGCTGTATCGGGAAAACTTGGGTGATTGACTGTTCGATCGAAAAGTTTAACATTTTCTGTTTATCTGGAATGGGATACAATAATTGGAATTCACAAAAGTTATGTGATAACGGAATGAATATTATAAACATAGCAGTTTAGTCTCACTTGATCGGTTGCCACGGAATTTTGATGTGATCAAAAGTCCGTCGCAATCACGTAGCGTACGCGGATACTCGCCGATAAACTTAATAGACAGCCTCGCTCCATAGCCCCGACCAAGTGACTGTAGGAGAACCCCGTCGCCGAAAGCATCCGTCCGGGTGCTCGCGGTAGCGGTGTTCCGCCTTGGTGCACTTCGTCGACGGTATCGGGGGTGCGGCCGCCTACTGAAGTCTGCGACGAGTATTCGATCAGGATGTCGGGAATCCTGTTGAATTGCCCGACTTGGTATTGAAAAGTGTTTTCGATAAAGAGACTAAAATGCGGGGTTTATAATTGTTAGGCATGCGATGTCTAAAGAAATTCATTTGGTCAGGCATGCGATGTCTGAGATGGTTGCGGATTCCAACTGTTGTAGTTTTACACTTTTTTTTCTGTGACCGTAAGTGTAATATGTGATATCGCCGGTTTCGTTGCTATATGTCAACGACAATTGGGATGCGCATATTTACTTACGTTGATGACATGTGCTGTTATGTGTTGCTGGATATGTTATATTGGATCGTCGTGTTTGAATAGCCGGGGGTTTTTATGTGAGATGAGTGTTTTTCATTTTCATTCATGTAAAAACTTATATGTAATATTCTTTTATTGGGGCACTTCCAGGTTGCGGAAGATGTCACCGTTTGTATATATTTACTTTTCCGCACTAGGATAGACCCAAGGAGGAGGGCACAAGTAACCGGGTTCTGGAGTCCAGTGGGAGACCAACTCGAGGAGTCGAGTCCGGGTCTCCTAACTCCAGAATTGGTAGGGTTGCTTGCCGCTCTCGTAGGGGTCTAGGGGTGTGGGTTTGGCTATTCATCACGACCGTGGAATCCGTGTTTTATACTGGCTCGTATTGAAAACACGGACGTCCTAGTATATCCAATATTTCATATGATTCTTCTGCTGCAATATCTGTGATGTGATCATGTGATGTTCTTTGATAGATACTGTATATAGTATATATGATATATTATATAGACGTTACTTATGTTTTACACCCGTGCTAGCCCTGCCCCGCTCTGCCGTTAGTTACCTAACCTAACGGTGCACGAGGGGACATCGAGGCGAATGCGGATGGCATAAGTGTACGTCATATTTATCTGTGATGTTTAGGTAATTTAAATGATGGGACTTCATTAATGTGATTAATGAAATAAAAGAAACCTAAGATGTTATAGAATCGAATTTCAAAATAAAACAGGTAGCTACAGTTCTTGCTTTGCACAGCGGTATATGTGATATATCCTGCACCTTATTCGATAAGGAAAGGACCGAGATCCCTTCACCGGGAGTGACTCCTTTAGCAATAAACTGGCAGATGCTACACACTCGGTTTGTCTTTTGATTGCTTTTAAGAGTTTTTGCTTTGCACAGTGATATATATGATATATCCCGCACCTCATTCGACGAGGAAAGGACCGACGATCCCTTCACCGGGAGTGACTCCTTTAGCAAAACTAGAAAAGCCTCAAAAGCACTCCATTTTAAAATCATTTGATTCTACAACGATATAAAGTTCATTACGCAAAAGGTTTTCTTAAAAACCTGTCGTAGCCCTCCGTCATTTCAGATAGGTAATAGTTAGTATTCGTGCTGCGTTTGTTGACTCAGTCAAGGCGTAGTGTGCGGTAGCTGATTATTGCTTATCTGCAAAGCATATGATGCGATTGGATTAGGGTAGTCGTGCGGCCTTGTTGACTTAGTCAAGGGTCGTGCGGGTGGGTTTAATTCAATCGAGAAATGACGGGTTGAACTTTACTTGCGGTCTATGGTTTGTTGACTCAGTCAAGGTCATAGATCGCATGGGGCAAAATATTATCGGGAATTTCAAGTGTTGAAATTTGCAATGAGATTGCATACCTTCTATGAGATAGTTGGATCCCGATACCCGCTGCGAGTAAGAGTTACTCCTAGGAGAGTTTTATACATTACAATTAGCCGATCAAGTAGGTGTCTAGAAAGGTGTCAACGGGGTTACGCCTCTGGGAAAACGAGGTTTACATTAATTAGGTTCGTGCGAAAGCACGGGGGACCTCCCTCAAAGTACCGACACTGGCCTGGCTGAAAGATTGGCGAACTTGTAGTGTGTAATTAATCCCGGCTAGTCTTTCCTTTTAGGGTTTGAAGGAAGATTTGATAAAAAGCAGTGGGAGCCATCCTGATTAGATAAAATAATAACCAATCTATTCTTGCAAGAGCGCACGCTGAGTGTTTTCTTCTCTCTCTCTCCAGGTAGCGACCATATCACGCTTTAATCAAGATAATAATACGGATTATTGACCGAACCCGCTTGTTATACTGAGCTGGGGAACGTTGGTCCCGCTCCAACTTATAATTGTTATAAGACAGAGCAGAGCAGGAAATTGGGGATTACCAGAATTCCCGTGCCGCCCAAACGAAGAGAGTGCATGTTGATGCATCATCTTCGGGTGTGTTCATTACAAAGAACTGTTTCTCTGTATCCTCTACGTCCTGGGTATGTGATACCAGATCAGGATCCCAGATATGTAATCTGTTACATAGGGCTACAGATTGGTAGAGAACTGAGAACGGGTGATAAGTTTCATGAGACAGAAAACGGGGCAAGAGTTGCAGCCAAGTCTGTTGGTCACTGTCACCCTGTATTACCAATACATTGATTCTGAACGAATGTTATTAGATACCGAACCTGATATACAAAATTATATCAGTCTCTTTATTAGTAAAGAAATGATAAAATTTTGTATTGTTGGATAATGTTTTGAACATTTCCTATATCAAAAGTTGATCGGTTCAGGCACGTTATCTAAAAGCATTGATGTTCTAAATCAAACTACAGTTCTTAGTATATGGAACACACACAAGAAGAAGAGTTCAGAAATGAACGAATTCTTCTTGAGGTATTGTAGACTAGGTCATATCAATGTGACCCGACTAGCTGAAGTTACATGTAGATGCATATTTAAATCAATTTGAATCTACATCTTGTGAAACTTGCCAGTCATGTCACAAAGATATAATGACACCAGCTCTGTTTATTGGAAACAGAGAAAGAGTTAGTGAACTCTTGGGATGATACATGTTGATGTATGTAGGTCCCCTGTCTACACATGCCAAGAATGGTTCTTTATACTTCATTACGTTCTCTGATGATCTTTCGAGTTTCAGACCTATGTTCCTGTTGAAACACAAGTCCGAACCTTTTGAGATATTCACAGAATATAAGTTAGAAGTAGAGAACCAAAACACGGGTATAAGTATTATGTCCTTTGATGAGATCAAGGAGGAGAATACTTGAGCACGGAAATACTGGACTATTCTAAAGGAGAATGAGATTCTCTCTCAGCATTACTCCTCTGTATACACCATAGCACGATGGTATGTCGGGGCGGAGCAGATACACCCTATCTGATAAGGTGTGCTCTATGATGAGTACTACTGAGTTAACTTTTTCCTTTTTGGGAGTTATGCACTTGAGAAGCTGCATACCTATTGAATAGGGTTCCAATCAAATCAGTTGCCTACCACTTCATATGTGATATGGAAAGGGAAGAGCCCATGTCTTAAGCTAGTTAAGATTTGTGGTTGTCCGGCCTATGTCTGAAAGCAAAATCCGGACAAGCTCGTGGCAATGTAAGTTATGTAGAACTGGAAAGGTTCCAACTATACAAACTGCAGCTGATGATTTGTTAGAACCGAAGGATTCAATAGTTACCAACGAATCTCAGCCTCTCCACCGATCTAGTAGGGTTCCTCACCCACCTGAGAGATACTTCGGTTTCTCTATGACAGTGGGAGCGAGGATTGCATCATGAGATGATGACCCAACTAGTTTCAAGATGGCCATCAGGAGTAAGACTCTATAAGAATGGCTGGATGCTTAGTGATTTGAGATGGAATCCTTATACACCAACAAAGTATGGACTTTGGTTGCTATATCTGAAGGGTTAAATCCCCATTAGGAGCAAGTATATCTTGAGAAGATTACTTGGTGTACATGGAAAAGTTGAGACTTTCAAAGCTAGACTTATTAAAGGTTTGCATCATTGACCAGGTGTGGATCATGATGAAACTTTTTCTAAGGATCTATGCTTAAGTCCATCCAGATCCTACTTGCCACGGCTACATACCATGACTACGATATCTGGTGGTTGGGTGTCATGACATCTTTTCTAAATGATGTTTTAGAAGAGAACGTCTATAAGTACATAGCCAGAGGGCTTCGTAGACAGTGGGAGCAGCGGAAACGTATGCAAGATGCTTTATTTGATAAAGCAGGCATCGCGGAGTTGGAACATCTGTTTTGATGGATTAGTCAAAGAAGTTGACAACATCAAAATGGTAGATGAACCTTGTATAAACAAAAGGGTAGTAGGGAGTATGGTGGTGATCCTCATAGAGTACGTGGATGACATACTCATGATAAGAAAGGAGTTTCTTATGCTACGCTCGATCAATCTCCGTTTATCACAAAGATTCTCCGTGTAGGATCAGAGTGATACCTCCTAAATCCTGAGTTTTGGATCTATGAGATAGATCCAAATGGATGTTAGGATACTCACTAGCTGTAGTGAGATGGTATCAATCGACCTTGGGGAGAATCACTGGAATGGTTCCAGGGTGATGAAGACGACTGAATGTCAGTCACAGGCATTGTCTTTACCCTCAGTAAAGGGACGGTATGTTGGAAGAGTTCCAAGCTAGATACCGTGACATACTAGACGATAAAGGCTGGATACATCGCTACTTAAGATGCTACCAAAGAGGCAGTCTGGGTGTATATTGGTTCATGAGATGAACTTTGTTCCTCCCATTGTGTGACAATGGAGTTGTGGCTTATGCCAAGGAACGCCCGTCCCATCAGTGATCCAGACATATTCTAAGGCAGTATCACTTGATCATGGAGATGGTTGATCTCCAGGGTGATCGAGGTTTGGAGAGTAGACTCAGAGGACAACACAGCGGATCCACTCACAAAGGCCTGTTCCCAGAGAGAGACTTTTATGGGATGGTTGAGTATGAGATACTGCAACCACTGCTACAGATGGCCCTAGTGCAAGTGGGAGATTGTTAGTTATATGTATGCCCTAGAGGCCATTACTGTACATAGGATGTATATTGTAGTGGATACTGGGACATATATAGGGAGGACTTTCTTGCTCGACATGATAGTATGCTATCTGGTTGCTCTTTGCCTTAACGTGTATACTGATTGTCTCTCTATTACATGTTGGTAAAGCCCTTAGGATGTGTACTTGACTACCTGGACTATGATGCGGATCATACTAGTGGGGACATGGTAGTCCGTAAGTACATCCTTCAAATTCCCTAGTCGTGGGTGTATCGAGACGGGGCATCGATATACCAGAGTAGACTAGCGTGTACCTTCTCGACCCATACAGATGGGCGATGGATGATCCCATATCCATCGGTGTTTGACATCAGAGATGATATACGGGTGCTCAGTAGAGACTGGGTACACTGGACGGACTCGCCGAGAACTCCCAGATGGTATTATACCTCACGTCAGATGGCAGTTCTCTGGTGACACTGGTACAGAGTAGTCTGTTGACCCGAGATCGTCATAGAGTCTTGTGTGGTTCCCACTGTGCTTTGATTTCCATCTTACCACGTCCAAGAGGGCATGCAAAACGGTGGTTTTTGGGTACAGTCCCGAGTCACATGGAGGCAATGAGCGATAGGAGGGGATTCGTCTCTCCCGGTATAGGGGGTTGATGTTGCGCTGTGTTCGATTGGCTATAACAAGAAATCCCTGGCCAGGGTTGCTGAGATTTACTGGTAAGTGTTACCAGTAGTTTCTCGAATAGTTATAGACCTCATATCGACACGACTTATCGATCTATTGGGGTCTGACGTTTACCACCCCTAGGCGAGATATGCGACATATCAGACGATCAGACCGGACTATACGGTAGTGTTACTGGTTGGATTTACTGGAGTGTGAGCGGTCTTGCTCGTCGATCTTCAGATCGCTCAATACCCGGGTGGCCGTTACATTTAGCAGACCGCTTGCGGCTTGTGGGTGATTGATATGATCATCACCTGCTGCCGGCGTATTGACGAGTCTTTAGAGTCCTACACAAAGGTTTCCTGGCTCAAGCAAAACGAAATAGGAGCGCATATGAGATATGTGCGGGACCGAGAATAATGCGTGTATGTGATACCGCATTTCATTCTTGCGATCAATGTGTCGGATGGTTGTATGCGATATAACCTAGTTATCGAATTGAGGGTTGATTCGATAAGCCGATACATTGGATACTAGTCGGTTATATGCGATATGACCGGATCGTTAAATCAAGTGTTGATTTAATGATTTAATGCATAATTATATATTTGATATATTACTTTGCATTAACTAGTATCGGTTCACTTAAGATGGATTTTCTCACTCGGATGTGCGCATTGTATATGCGATATACTTTTGTGCACTTGTTTGTATCATGTTTGATGATGCATGTTTAACTATAGTTAAGTGTAATGAATTAAGCCATGGTTAAACTAATGATTAGGGTTTTCTTTTCTTACTTATTTATTTATTTATTTATTTTTAATAGATGAGAAAAGAATGGTTGCTAGTTTTGGAGTTTAGTTGAAGCTTCATGAAGCTTTGACTTTGTAACCATTCTTATCTCATTCTTAACCCTAACCATTAAACTAACCATGGTCAATTCTCTACACATAACCATAGTTAGGATTATGATAAGTTTGGATATTCTTTTCTTTTTTGATTAACTTATCATAACATTTATCTTCTTCTTCATCTTCTTCTTCAAGAAGAAAGCAAGCTCCATCAATGGTGATTGATGGAATTGAGTGAGAAATCCAATTCTAAAGTTTACCCACTTCCTATTTCTTCATCCTCTACCTCTTGCCAAGTAGTAGAGTGTGTTTCCTTCACAAGTTATCATGGCTTGGTGAAGGTGGAGCTTGATCTAGTGATGCTTCGACGTAGATCATCTTCGGCACGTCGTCGATGACCTAGCCCGCTTCTTCTCCGATGAACCCGACGCAAGAGCCCGGATCTCGATATGGACAGCGAGGATACTTCGTTGCGGAGCTATGGAGGTGGAGAACCGGATCTACAAAGGTTGTATTTCCGTATTCTTGTAGTTAACTGTTAACTAGTTTCTTTTTCGCCTAGACATCTAGCAAACGATCCATAGTTTAGGGTTTCTCGGCACGTTAAAATTTGAAATTGGCATGGTTGATGCCTTGTGAGGCCTCACTAGTGTGCCTAGGAACCCTACACATGCGTACCCAGTTGTTGTTGACATATAGCACCGAAACCGGCGATACACCACATATTACACTTACGGTCACAGAAAAGAAAGTGAAAAACTACAACATTTGGAATCCACAATCGCTTTAGACATCTTAAATCCGAAATATCACATACTTCGCATTTCATGCCTAACAATATAAATTCCACATATTGTATCACGTTCCAGATAAATAGACAATGTTAAACTTTCCGATCGAATAAACAAACACCCAAGATTTCCAAAATAGCTCAACACTTGAGCGGAGTTCAAAAAATCGCAGAACATGTCACAGCCGCTAAGAACCAACCGTAGAATGGTCAAACCAACGCCTCACATGTGGCAACGCTAAACTACCACAAACCATAAGGTTCAATGGAGGTTTTGACGGTCACATAATCAAGTTAAGGTTACGTTCTTCTAGAGGGTCCACATATTCGCTTCCATGATTTTCTGAAAGTTTTAAACTCAGGAAAAATCCAACACTTGAAAGTTTTTCGACAGGGGAAAAAGTGAGTTATTGATATCCGTTCGAACCTTTTAACACGTTCAAAAATACCCGGAAGAAATTAAATGAAGTTAAACTTTCCGATCGAATCAACGAGTTCCCTAATATTTTCCATAAAGCTCAACACTTGAGTAGAATTAAAAATTCCCAGAAGCATGAAAAAGTACCCAAGAATAAACCCCTAAAGTATTACCCCCTTACTCCCAAAGTTGGCCGCGGAACCGCCGCCAAACGCATACTTTGGCCGTGGTTCCGCGGTCTTTTGAGTGAGTCATGGCTTCATACTTCACAGTAGTCCTTAGAATTACCTGCATGATTTTCTGAGTATTTTTAACATGAAAATTTTCAACTTTTGAAATTTTTTCCAGAAAGTGGGATTTTTTGGGGTTTCGGAGTTCGATCGGACTTCAAACTTCGTCTAGACAACGCCTAATGCTCTAGCTTGGCTCTGATACCACTGTAGGGTTAGCTTAGCACCGTAGCAAGGTTTTGGCAAGCATCAATCATGCTACTTTGAAATTTTTTGGGGTGCTAAACAAACCCTAACCAAGATCATAACTAGAGACTTAGGGTTAAACATGATATGTAAACACTTTTCATGTAAGTGAACAAGAAATACAACCTTTATAGACCGGTCATTCACTTCATTAGCTCTGTCTAGAAGTCCTTTCGCTGTGATCACAATCGTCCGGACTCTAGAGAGGCTCCCATGAAGAAATGAACAAGCTTGCTTTGAAGTATTTGAGGCCGAAGATGATCTACGTCGAGGAGACACAAGCTCATGCTATCTCTTCACTAATTGTGTAGATTAGTGAAGCAAACAACCTAAACTAAATGGCTAATAGTAGAGAATGATGAAGTATGAATTTTTCTCACTTTATTGTTTATTTTCTCACTATTTTCTTCTCTTTTCTCAAAAGCTAGAGAGCAAAAATCAAAATGAGGAAGAAGATGAATAATGAATAAAGATGATCTTAGAAATGCAACCCTTGGTTAGTGTATGTCATCCACTAACTCTTGTAGAGAGTTGACCATGGCTATGTGTCATGGTTGAGTTTAGAAATATCTTAAGCAAAACAAAAAGAGAAGACTTTCTCAAAGTTTATCATGAAGCTTCACAATGACTCATTTCTTCCTTTTAGAATTACTTAAGAATTTAAACTCAAACATAATATATAGCATGGTATAATTCTCATACATCCATGTTGCATGTATAACCTAGCATGTCACAATATTATATATCACGTATATAATATTTATGCAACAAAAGAAAAACAATACAATAAACATATATCATATATATGTTAAATGTATTACAAGTGAGAATAATAAATATTTAAGTGAGCATATAATATATATATATATATATATATATATATATATATATATATTATTTCATTGAATCAACACTTGTTCCGATAACCCGGCTATATCATATATAACCGGCCGATATCACATATCGCGAGAATAGAATACGGTATCACATACTTGTATTAATCTCGGTCCCGCACATATCACATATGTGCTCCTACTCCATTTCGCATGAACCAGGAAACCTCAATGTAGGACTCTAAAGACTCGTCAATACGCCGGCAGTAGGTGATGATCATATCAAACACCCACAAGCCGCTAGCGGTCTGCTAAACGTAACGGCCACCCGGGTATTGAGCGATCAGAAGATCAATAAGCAAGCCTGCTATAACTCCTGCGAATCCAATCAGTAAAACTATCGTACAGTCCGGTCTCTTCGTCTGATATGTCGCATATCACAGTCTAGGGGTGGTAAATGTCAGACCCTAGTAACCGATAAGTCATGTCGATATGAGGTCCATAAAAATTCAAGAAACTACTGATAACTCTTACCAGTAAATCTCAGCAACCCTGGACAGGGATTTCCAGTTATAGCCAATCGAACACAGCGTAGCATCAACCCCAAATACCGGGAGAAACGAAACGCCTCCTATCGCTCATTGCCTCCATGTGATTCGGGACTGTACCCAAAAACCACCGTTTTGCATGATCTCTTGACCGTGGTATAGTGGAAATCAAAGCACAGTGGGAATCACATAAGACTCTATGACGATCTCGGGTCTACAGACTAACCTGTACCAGTGTCACAACAGAACTGCTATCCGATGATAGGTATAATACCATCTAGGAGTTCTCGGCGAGTCCGTCCAGTGTACCCAGTCTCCACTGAGCACCCGTATACCTTCTATGATGTCAAACACCAATGGATATGTGATCATCCATCGCCCAACATATGGGTCAAGAAGCGTATAAGCTAGTCTACTCTGGAGTACCGATGCCCTGTCTCGATACTCCCACGACTAGGAACATTTGAAGGATGTACTTATCGACTACCCTGTCCCTACTAGTATGATCTACAACATAGTCATGGTAGTCAAGTACTCATCCTAAGGGCTTTATCAATATGTGATGACAAAACAGTATTTGTTTACATGTTAAGATAAAGTGCAACCAGATAGCATACTATCATGTTGAGCAAGAAAGTCCTTCCTATATATGTCCAAGCATCCACTACAATATACATCGCATGTACAGTAATGGCCTCTGGGGCATACATATAACTAACAGCATTGACGTCTAGATTTTGCATGGCCCAGATCCTCTACCCTTGCAGCTGACCGATCAGGAGTATTTCAATGAACAGGCTGAGCAGTGAGGAACTGTTAGTATTTTAGTTTGGTTTTCTTTTAGTATTTTCATTCCTGATGTGAGCCCGTATTTAGGACGTACATTACAGATTATTATTGTTTATTGGATTTATTGTTTCCGTATATTATTTCTTGACTCGTTTATTCTGGCTTATGGACATGTACTAGATAGTTTATTTTATTTCTACTATTCTTGATATCTTATAGACAACCGTAATATGACTGTGGAGGGATGTTTCCTAGCCACAAGTAGCATGGTTGGCTTTGTCATGTGTCGATCTTAGCGCACTTTGGGAAGCGGGGCGTGACAGGGTTTGTTTGGTATCAGAGCCATAGGATTTAGGTTTATCGGGTTTGATTCTTTTGTAGTTGGGTATTGGACCCAACACATGAATCAGAATACTCGTGATTAGGAACATGTCCTGCCACTTTACTATCTTGCCATTCTTGAATCTTAACTTCCTCCTGCTCCTTACCTTGATGATATGCAAACCTCTTTGCATCTCGACTTGAAACTTTTGTTTCCCTATTGTTTATTTCTAGGATTTGGGCGACTTGAGTGAAATTATGTGATTGTAACTATGTACCGCGGCATGGATACAATGCGGTACTCTATTTAAGTAACTTGGAGTTCTAGTCTTGATTCATATGCTTGATCTATGGTCATTATTCATCAATAGTTTGAATCTTGTTATCATACTAATCCTTTTCGGTGTTTTGGTTTCAAGAACATGGCAGACAGAAATCTGAGATCGTACCAGAGGCGTGTTGATGATGCCGCTTTGCTTGGAGTAATTCGTGGGATGCTGGAGAACTAGAAGCGGCAGACCGAGCTGAACCAGCGGCAAGCTGAAGCTTTTCAGGAAGGTTTGCGGACCGTCCAGCAGTCCGCAAACAATGTTGTGGCCAAACCAGTTGAGCGTGTGGGTACCGTGGCGCATTTCAGGAGACTTGGACCGTCCGTCTTTACTGGTCTGGAAAAGCCGTTGCTAGCGGAGCAATGGCTGGTTGATACAGAGAATTTGCTCGTTACGGCACAGATTCCAGAGGACAAGAGAGTGGATGTGTTACGCATCCGATTGGTAGACTATGCCCGTGAATGGTGGCTTGTGGAAGAGACCCGCTTGCCCAAGCCGATCAGTTGGGCAGATTTTTCGAAGAGTTTCTTGGAGATGTTCTTCCCGCAGACTGCATGGGAGGAAATGGAAGAAAAGTTTATCAGTTTGAAGAAGGATGGCGTATCCGTGGATGTGCATGCGGCTGAGTGGACACGGCTCAGTCGATTTACTGGACCTTTGGTGGCCAAAGAAGCTGATAGGGCACGAAGGTTTATGCGCAGTTTAGACGTGGAAATCCAGAGGCACATTATATCTCTGGGATTGACCACTTTCTCGCGAGTGCTTAAAGCGACCAGATAGCAGCAGAGCTTATCAGCAAAGACTGGGAATGCGCAGCAGCAGACAGTTGTGGTGCGGAAAACGGCGGTTGCGCCGAACCGAGCGCCGATACGTAGAGGAATTCCGGTGAACCGACGTGGCGTAGTGACGATGAAGAAACCTGTCGTTGATCAGAGAAAGAGCGTGATTTATGACTACTGCCATTTACCCGGACACATGAAGAGAGATTGCCAAAGGATGGTGGGACTTTGTTTTGTTTGTGGATCAACGGATCATACTATCAAAGCTTGTCCGTCGAAGCTTCGTTTGAAGGATGATGTTCAGAAGCCACCGCAGAAGCAGTTTCAGGGGCAGAAGCAGTTGA
Source organism: Agapanthus africanus (assembly GCA_030015575.1). Classification (NCBI taxonomy): domain Eukaryota; kingdom Viridiplantae; phylum Streptophyta; class Magnoliopsida; order Asparagales; family Amaryllidaceae; genus Agapanthus; species Agapanthus africanus. The sequence continues at coordinate 595,563,335 of CM057341.1, forward strand.
CTCAGGGACTTTATCAAGCTCGAGCCTTTACCTTGACGGCTGAAGAGGCCAAGGCTTCAGAGGGAGTTGTTTCAGGTATCCTACTTGTTCATGATTTCCCCGCATTAGCATTATTCGATTCTGGTGCATCCCATTGTTTTATGTCGTCCAAGTTTATTGCTGCACACTCGATTTCTTGCACAACCCTGTCTAGTTCTTGGCACATACACACTGGGAATGGGAAGATCATAGCTAGTAGAGAATGTAAGGATTGTTCAGTTGTTATTTGTGGACGGGATTTATTTGCAAATTTCTTGGAGATTTATACTGGCAACTATGACATTGTCTTGGGAATGGATTTTCTAAGCACTTTCCACGTTCACATTGATTGTAGGGTAAAGAAAGTGATTTTCCAGATTCCCGGTCATCCGGAGTTTGTTTTTGCTGGATGAAGCAGTTCTGTCGGACTAGTCGAGTTTAGGGCTAGGCCGACAAGAAATGTTCTTTCGTCGATGGATGTTGATAAGGAGGAACCACCAGCTGTAGTTCGAGAGTTCATGGACGTGTTCGATGACATTTCGGGTTTACCGCCAAAACGAGATGTTGTGTTCGCGATCGATCTTGTTCCTGGTGCAGCGCCAATCTCAAAGGCGTACTATCTAATGGCACCAGGGGAGTTGGAAGAAGTCAAGAAGCAGGTTACCGAATTACTTGAGAAGGGTTGGATTCGCAGCAGCAATTCACCTTGGGGAGCTCCAGTTCTTCTAGTCAAAAAGAAAGATGGCACAAGGAGGATGTGCATCGATTATCGAGAATTAAACCGAGTGACTATTAAGAACAAGTACCCGATCCCTCGCATTGGCGAATTTTTCGAGTAGCTTAGTCGCGCGAGGGTATTCTCGAAGCTCGATTTGCGATCCGGATATCATCAGGTCCGAGTTAAATCAGAAGATATTTGAAAGACTGCGTTCCGAACTCGGTATAGACATTACGAGTATTTAGTGATGCAATTCGGAGTCACGAATGCACCGACGATATTTATAGACTTGATGAACCGAGTCTTTTCACTATTCTTGGACCAGTTTATAATGGTGTTCATCGATGATATTCTGGTATATTCAAGGAGCCTAGAAGAGAATGTGGAACACTTGAAGATCACACTGCAGACGTTGAGGAAAGAAAAATTAAATGCAAAGATGAGCAAGTGCGAGTTTTGGCTTGAAGAAGTGAAGTTTTTGGGGCATGTCGTATCCGGAGATGGAATCGCCGTTGATCCCGAGAAGATTACAGTAGTTCGAGATTGGCCGATTCCGAAGAACGTAGCAGAGATCAAAAGTTTTCTTGGACTTGCCGGATATTACAGAAGATACGTGGAGAATTTTGCCCGTTTGGCTGAGCCTTTGACCAAGCTTTCGCGCAAGGAAGTACCGTTTGTATGGACGGATAAGTGTGCGTTGGCTTTTGAGGCGTAGAAGTAGATATTGATAATCGCTCCTATTTTGACCGTACCAGACAGTTCCGGAAGATTGGTGATTCACAGCGACACACCTGTGAAAGGTTTTGGATGTGTTTTGATGCAGCATGGGAAGGTTATATCTTACGCATCGAGACGGTTGAAGATCCATGAGAAGAATTACCCAACTCATGATTTGGAGCTTGCAGCTGTGATTTTCGCTTTGAAGATTTGGAGACACTACTTATTGGGCGAAAGGGTTGAAGTATTCACCGATCACAAATGCTTAAAGTACGTATTCATAAAGAAAGAGCTTAACATGAGGCAGCGTAGATGGTTGGACCTGATGGCTGACTACGATCTTGATCATAATTACCATCCAGGGAAAGTTAATGTAGTGCCGGATGCGCTTAGTCGGTTGCCAGCAATTCGGATGTTGACTCCACAGAAGGAGCTTATCGATGAATTTCAGAGATTCGAATTGGAGATCGTACTACCGCATTCTTCGGGACAGTTGATGTAGCTGCAAGTACAGTCGTCGTTGATCGATAATATTAAAGCAGCACGGTCACAGAACCCAAGATTTCAGAAGTTTCGAGAATAGCTTGAAGCTGGACTTCGAACAGACTTGTTGATTCATGATGATGGTTCGTTGCGTTATGGTAGCCGTTTTTGTGTGCTAAAAGGAAATATTCGTGAAGAAGTTATGAAAGAGGCACACAGTTCCGCATATTCCGTACATCTAGGAGGCACGAAGATGTACCATGATCTACGACAATATTTCTGGTGGGAAGGCATGAAAAGGGAGATTGCCCGCTTTGTAGGGAAGTGCTTGGTGTGTCAGCAAGTTAAGGTTGAACATCAAATGGTTCCTGGTTTATTGCAACCACTTCCGATTCCTTAATGGAAGTGGGAACATATAACCATGGATTTCATGACAGCTTTACCATGAAGTTCAAAGGGCAACAATGCAGTTTGGGTGATTGTTGATTGATTGACCAAGGCAGCTCATTTCATACCGTTTCGAGTTGGTCAATCAACAGAAGCATTGGCAGAACGATACATGCAGGAGATTGTGAGATTGCATGGAGTACTTATGAGCATCGTGTCCGACCGTGACACCTGTTAGTTATATGTATGCCCTAGAGGCCATTACTGTACATAGGATGTATATTGTAGTGGATGCTGGGACATATATAGGGAGGACTTTCTTGCTCGACATGATAGTATGCTATCTGGTTGATCTTTACCTTAACATGTACACTGTTTGTCTCTCTGTTACATGTTGGTAAAGCCCTTAGGATGTGTGCTTGACTACCTGGACTATGATGCAGATCATACTAGTGGGGACATGGTAGTCCATAAGTACATCCTTCAAAGTCCCTAGTCGAGGGTGTATCGAGACGGGGCATCGATATACCAGAGTAGACTAGCGTATACCTTCTCGACCCATACAGATGGGCGATGGATGATCCCATATCCATTGGTGTTTGACATCAGAGATGATATACGGGTGCTCAGTAGAGACTGGGTACACTGGACGGACTCGCCGAGAACTCCCAGATGGTATTATACCTCACGTCAGATGGCAGTTCTCTGGTGACACTGGTACAGAGTAGTCTGTTGACCCGAGATCGTCATAGAGTCTTGTGTGGTTCCCACTGTGCTTTGATTTCCATCTTACCACGTCCAAGAGGGCGTGCAAAACGGTGGTTTTTGGGTACAGTCCCGAGTCACATGGAGGCAATGAGCGATAGGAGGGGATTCGTCTCTCCCGGTATAGGGGGTTGATGTTGCGCTGTGTTCGATTGGCTATAACAGGAAATCCCTGGCCAGGGTTGCTGAGATTTACTGGTAAGTGTTACCAGTAGTTTCTCGAATTGTTATAGACCTCATATCAACACGACTTATCGAGCTATTGGGGTCTGACGTTTACCACCCCTAGGCGAGATATGCGACATATCAGACGATCAGACCGGACTGTACGGTAGTGTTACTGGTTGGATTCACTGGAGTGTGAGCGGGCTTGCTCGTCGATCTTCAGATCGCTCAATACCCGGGTGGCCGTTACGTTTAGCAGACCGCTTGCGGCTTGTGGATGTTTGATATGATCATCATCTGCTGCCGGCGTATTGACGAGTCTTTAGAGTCCTACACAGAGGTTTCCTGGCTCAAGCGAAACGAAATAGGAGTGCATATGAGATATGTGCGGGACGGAGAATGATACCAGTATGTGATACTGTATTCGATTCTCGCGATGTAACATTGATCGGTTATATGCGATATAGCCGGGTTATCGGATCAAGTGTTGATTCGATAAGTTGTTACTGAAGATACCAGTCGGTTATGTGCGACATGACCGGATCATTGAATCAAGTGTTGATTTAGTGATTTAATGCATAATTATATATTTGATATATTACTTTGCATTAACTAGTATCGGTTCACTTTGAATGGATTTTCTCACTCGGGTGTGCGCATTGCATATGCGATATGATTTTTGTGCACTTGATTGTATCATGTTTGATGATACATATCTTTTTTGTTAAGTGTAATGAATTAAACCTAGGTTAAGTAAATGATTGGGGTTTTCTTTTATTCATTCATTTATCTTTTCATTTGCATTTAAAAGATAAATGAGAAAAAAAGGCAAAAGAGATAAGATGATGGCTTTCTTTGTTCTTATTATGAAGCTTCATGAAGACTTTGACTTTTGTAACCATTTTGTCTCATGCTTAACCCTAACCATTTCACTTAACCTTGGTTCACTCTCTACACATAACCATAGTAAAGATTATGATAAGAATGCTTTTATTATTCTTATTAAAAAAAAAAACTTATCATAACTTTCTTCTTCTTCTTCTTCATCTTCTTCTTTGAAGAAGCTTGAGGTCATCAATGGTGGATTGATGATTTGAGTGAGAAATCCAATTCTAAAGTCTACCCACTTCCTATTTCTTCATCCTCTACCTCTTGCCAAGTAGTAGAGTGTGTTTTCTTCACAAGTTACTTGACTTGGTGAAGTGAGAGCTTGATCTTGCGATGCTTCGACGTAGATCATCTTCGGCATGGACATCGACGACCTAGCTCGCTTATTCTCCGATGAAGTCGACGCTAGAGCCCGGATTCTTTTTGGACAGCGGAGAGGACTTCGTTGCGGAGCTATGGAGGTGGAGCACCGGATCTACAAAGGTTGTATTTCCGATTCTCATAGTTAAGTGTTAACTAGTTAGCTTTTTCGCCTAGTTTTCTAGCAAACGATCCGTAGTCGGGTCTCTCGGCACCTAGATTTAATGAATTTGGCATGTTCGATGCCTTGTGAGACCTCACTAGTGTGCCTTGGAACCCTACAGTGGTATCAGAGCCTAGCTAGAGCCTTAGGCGAAGTCTAGACGGAAGTTGAAACCCGATCGAACCCTAAACACCAAATCAATCTTGCTCTCTGTACTTTTTTGAAAACAGTGAGTTTTTCCAAATTAAAAATTGCTAAAAAATTCAGCAGGGAAAAATAAGAATTACGGTGCAAAAAGTTTCTGGTGAACAGTAAATTTCGCGGCGGATCAGCGGCAGAAGCATGGTTTCTGCGGCGGATCAGCGGCCCCTTGATGACGTCAGCCCTGTTCCTTTGCACAGTAATTCCTAGTTCAAAGAGCTGAGTTTTCTGGGAATTTTTAATATTTATTCAAGAGTTGAATTTTTCTGCTGTGTTTTTGGGGATTCGGTGTTTCGATCGGAGTATCAAATTTTGTCTGTGTGGCTTTCCGGATAAATTTTAGAATATGTTAAAAAGTTCGACCGGATATAAATACCCAATTTTTCCCATGTCGGGAAATTTCCAAGTGTTGGATTTTTCCGTAGTTTAACGACGTTCTAAGTAGTGCAAGTAACGCGATGGTCCCTCTAGAAGACAACAAACCTTAACTCGATTATGTGACCGTCTTGAACTGCCCTTTGAACCTTCGGGTTTGGGGCAGTACGGCGTACCACATGTGAGGCGTTGGCTTGACCCTTCTACGGCTGGACCGTTGGTACTGAGGCACGAACGGAATGTTGTTAGACTTATTTCATGTGTTGAGCTGTATCGGGAAAACTTGGGTGTTCGATTGTTCGATCGGAAAGTTTAACATTTTCTATTTATCTGGAATGGGATACAATAATTGGAATTCACAAAAAGTTATGAGATAACTGAATGAATATTATAAACATAGCAGTTTAGTCTCACTTGATCGGTTGCCACGGAATTTTGATGTGATCAAAAGTCCGTCGCAATCACGTAGCGTACGCGGATACTCGCCGGGTAAACTTAATAGACAGCCTCACGCCATTGCCCCGACCAAGTGACTGTAGGAGAACCCCGTCGCCGAAAGCATCCGTCCGGGTGCTCGCGGTGGCGGTGTTCCGCCTTGGTGCACTTCGTCGACGGTATCGGGGGTGCGGCCGCCTACTGAAGTTTGCGACGAGCATTCGATCAGGATGTTGGGAATCTTGTTGAATTGCCCGACTTGATATTGAAAAGAGTTTTCGATTTTGAGACTAAAATGCAGGGTTTATAATTGTTAGGCATGCGATGTCTAAAGAATTCATTTGGTCAGGCATGCGATGTCTGAAGAGATTGCGGATTCCAACTGTTGTAGTTTTACACTTTCTTTTCTGTGACCGTAAGTGTAATATGTGATATCGCCGGTTTCGTTGCTATATGTCAACGACAATTGGGATGGACATATTTACTTACGTTGATGACATGTGATGTTATGTGTTGCTGGATATGTTATATTGGATCGTCGTGTTTGAATAGCCGGGGGTTTTTATGTGAGATGAGTGTTTTTCATTTTCATTCATGTAAAAACTTGTATGTAATATTCTTTTATTGGGGCACTTCCAGGTTGCGGAAGTTGTCACCGTTTGTATATTATTTACTTTTCCGCACTAGGATAGACCCAAGGAGGGGAGCACAAGTAACCGGGTTCTGGAGTCCAGTGGGAGACCAACTCGAGGAGTCGAGTCCGGGTCTCCTAACTCCAGAATTGGTAGGGTTGCTTGCCGCTCTCGTAGGGGTCTAGGGGTGTGGGTTTGGCTATTCATCGCGACCGTGGAATCCGTGTTTTATACTGGCTCGTATTGAAACACGGACGTCCTAGTATATCCAATATTTCATATGTTTCTTCTGCTGCGATATCTGTGATGTGATCATGTGATGTTCTGTGATAGATACAGTATATAGTATATATGATATATTATATAGACGTTACTTATGTTTTACACCCGTGCCAGCCCTGCCCCGCTCTGCCGTTAGTTACCTAACCTAACGGTGCACGAGGGGACATCGAGGCGAATGCGGATGGCATAAGTGTACGTCGTATTTATCTGTGATGTTTAGGTACTTAAATGATGGGACTTCATTAATGTGATTAATGAAATAAAAGAAACCTAAGATGTTGTAGAATCGAATTTCAAAATTAAAACAGGTAGCTACAGTTCTTGCTTTGCACAGCGGTATATGTGATATATCCTGCACCTCATTCGACGAGGAAAGGACCGAGATCCCTTCACCGGGAGTGACTCCTTTAGCAATAACTGGCAGATGCTACACACTCGGTTTGTCTTTTGATTGCTTTTAAGTGTTTCTGCTTTTCACAGTGATATATGTGATATATCCCGCACCTCATTCGACGAGGAAAGGACCGACGATCCCTTCACCGGGAGTGACTCCTTTAGCAAAACTAGAAAAGCCTCAAAAGCACTCCATTTTAAAATCATTTGATTCTACAGTGATATCAAGTTCATTACGCAATAGGTTTTCAGAAAAACCTGTCGTAGCCCTCCGTCATTTCAGATAAGTTGTATATAGTATTCGTGCTGCATTTGTTGGCTTTCGTCAAGGTGCAGTGTGCGGTAGCTATATGCTGCTTATCTGCCAGCATACGATGCGATTGGATTAGGGTAGTCGTGCGGCTTTGTTGGCTTTCGTCAAGGGTCGTGCGGGTGGGTTTAATTCGATCAAGAAATGTACGGGTTGAACTTGACTAGCGGGCTATGGTTTGTTGGCTTTCGTCAAGGTCATAGCACGTTAGGGGCAAAATATTATCGGGAATTTCAAGTGTTGAAATTTGCAATGAGATTGCATACCTTCTATGAGATAGTTGGATCCCGATACCCGCTGCGAGTAAGAGTTACTCCTGGGAGAGTTTTATACATTACAATTAGCCGATCAAGTAGGTGTCTAGAAAGGTGTCAACGGGGTTACGCCTCTGGGAAAACGAGGTTTACATTAATTAGGTTCGTGCGAAAGCACGGGAGACCTCCCTCAAAGTACCGACGCTGGCCTGGCTGAAAGATTGGCGAACTTGTAGTGTGTAATTAATCCCGGCTAGTCTTTCCTTTTAGGGTTTGAAGGAAGATTTGATAAAAAGCAGTGGGAGCCATCCTGATTAGATAAAATAATAACCAATCTATTCTTGAAAGAGCGCACGCTGAGTGTTTTCTTCTCTCTCTCTCCAGGTAGCGACCATATCACGCCTTAATCAAGATAATAATACGGATTATTGACCGAACCCGCTTGTTATACTGAGCTGGGGAACGTTGGTCCCGCTCCAACTTATAATTGTTATAAGACAGAGCAGGAAATTGGGGATTACCAGAATTCCCGTGCCGCCCAAACGAAGAGAGTGCATGCTGATGCATCATCTTCGGGTGTGTTCATTACAAAGAACTGTTTCTCAGTATCCTCTGCGTCCTGGGTATTTGATACCAGATCAGGATCCCAGATATGTAATCTGTTACATAGGACTACAGAAAGGTAGAGAACTGAGAACGGGTGATAAGTTTCATGAGGCAGAAAACGGGGCAAGTGTTGCAGCCAAGTCTGTTGGTCACTGTCACCCTGTATTACCAATACATTGATTCTGAACGAATGTTATTAGATATCGAACCTGATATACCAAATCATATCACTCTCTTTGTTAGAAAAGAAAGGATATAATTTTGTATTGATGGATAATGTTTTGAACATTTCCTATATCAAAGGTTGATCGGTTCAGGCACGTTATCTAAAAGCATTGATGTTCTAAATCAAACTACAGTTCTTAGTATATGGAACACACACAACAGGAAGAGTTCAGAAATGAACGAATTCTTCTTGAGGCATTGTAGACTAGGTCAGATCAATGTGACCCGGCCAGCTAGAGTTACATATAGATGCATATTTAAATCAGTTTGAATTTACATCTTGTGAAACTCGCCAGTCATGTCACAAAGATAAGATGACCATAGCTCCGTTTACTGGAAACAGAGAAAGAGTTAATGAACTCTTGGGATGATACATGTTGATGTATGTAGGTCCCCTGTCTACACATGCCAGGACTGGTTCTTTATACTTCATTACATTCTCTGATGATCTTTCGAGATTCAGACCTATGTTCCTGTTGAAACACAAGTCCGAACCTTTTGAGATATTCACAGAATATAAGCTAGAAGTAAAGAACCAAAATACGGGTATAAGTATTATGTCCTTTGATGAGATCAAGGAGGAGAATACTTGAGCACGGAATTCCTGGACTATTCTAAAGGAGAATGAGATTCTCTCTCAGCATTACTCCTCTGTATACACCATAGCACGATGGTATATCGGGGCGGAGCAATAACACCCTATATGATAAGGTGTGCTCTATGATGAGTACTACTGAGTTACCTATTTCCTTTTTGGGAATTATGCACTTGAGAAGTTGCATACCTATTGAATAGGGTTCGAATCAAATCAGTTGCCTACCATTTCATATGTGATATGGAAAGGGAAGAGCCCATGTCTTAAGCTAGTTAAGATTTAGGGTTGACCGGCCTATGTCTGAAAGCAAAATCCGGACAAGCTCGAGGCAAAGTCTGTTATGTAGAACTGGAAAGGTTCCAGCTATACAAACTACAGCTGAAGATTTGGTACAACCAAAGGATTCAGTAGGTACCAACGAACCTCAGCCTCTCCGCCGATCTAGTAGGGTTCCTCACCCACCTGAGAGATACTTCTGTTTCTCTATGACAGTGGGAGCAAGGATTGCATCATGAGATGATGACCCAACTAGTTTCGAGCTGGCCATCAGGAGTAAGACTCTGTAAGAATGGCTGGATGCTTAGCGATCTGAGATGGAATCCTTATACACCAACAAAGTATGGACTTTGGTTGCTATATCTGAAGGGTTAAATCCCCATCAGGAGCAAGTATATCTTGAGAAGATTACTTGGTGTAGATGGAAAAGTTGAGACTTTCAAAGCTAGACTTGTTAAAGGTTTGCATAATTGACCAGATATGGATCATAATGAAACCTTTTTCTAAGGATCTATGCTTAAGTCCATCCAGATCCTACTTGCCACGGCTACATACCATGACTACGATATCTGGCGGTTGGGTGCCATGACTGCTTTTCTGAAATGATGTTTTAGAAGAGAGCGTCTATAAGTACACAGCCAGAGGGCTTCGTAGACAGTGGGAGCAGCGGAAACGTGTGCAAGATGCTTTATAGGATAAAGCAGGCACCGCGGAGTTGGAACATCTGTTTTAATGGATTAGTCAAAGAGTTTGACATCATCAAAATGGTAGATGAACCTTGTATAAACAAAAAGGTAGTAGGGAGTATGGTGACGATCCTCGTAGAGTACGTGGATGAAATACTCTTGATGGGGAAGGAGTTTCCTATGCTACGCTCGATCAATCTCCGCTTATCACGATGATTCTCCATATAGGATCAAAATGATACCTCCTAAATCCTGAGTTTTGGATCTATGAGATAGATCTAACTGGATGTTAGGAATCTCACTAGTTGTAGTAAGACGGTATCAACCGATCCTGGGGAGAATCACTGGAAGGGTTCCAGGGTGATAAAGACGACTGAATGTCAGTCGCAGGCATTATCTTTACCCTCAGTAAAGGGACGGTATGTTGGAAGAGTTCCAAGCTAGATACCGTGACATACTAGACGATAAAGGCAGGATACATCGCTACTTAAGATGCTACCAAAGAGGAAGTCTGGGTGTATATTGGTTCATGAGATGAACTACGTTCCAACCATTGTGAGACAATGGAGTTGTGGCTTATGCCAAGGAACGTCCGTCCCATCAGTGATCCAGACATATTCTAAGGCAGTATCACTTGATCATGGAGATGGTTGATCTCCAGGGTGATCGAGGTTTGGAGAGTAGACTCAGAGGACAACACAGCGGATCCACTCACAAAGGCCTGTTCCCAGAGAGAGACTTTTATGGGATGGTTGAGTATGAGATACTGCAACCACTGCTATCAGATGGCCCTAGTGCAAGTGGGAGATTGTTAGTTATATGTATGCCCTAGAGGCCATTACTGTACATAGGATGTATATTGTAGTGGATGCTGGGACATATATAGGGAGGACTTTCTTGCTCGACATGATAGTATGCTATCTGGTTGATCTTTACCTTAACATGTACACTGTTTGTCTCTTTGTTACATGTTGGTAAAGCCCTTAGGATGTGTGCTTGACTACCTGGACTATGATGCGGATCATACTAGTGGGGACATGGTAGTCCATAAGTACATCCTTCAAAGTCCCTAGTCGAGGGTGTATCGAGACGGGGCATCGATATACCAGAGTAGACTAGCGTATACCTTCTCGACCCATACAGATGGGCGATGGATGATCCCATATCCATTGGTGTTTGACATCAGAGATGATATACGGGTGCTCAGTAGAGACTGGGTATACTGGACGGACTCGCCGAGAACTCCCAGATGGTATTATACCTCACGTCAGATGGCAGTTCTCTGGTGACACTGGTACAGAGTAGTCTGTTGACCCGAGATCGTCATAGAGTCTTGTGTGGTTCCCACTGTGCTTTGATTTCCATCTTACCACGTCCAAGAGGGCATGCAAAACGGTGGGTTTTGGGTACAGTCCCGAGTCATATGGAGGCAATGAGCGATAGGAGGGGATTCGTCTCTCCCGGTATAGGGGGTTGATGTTGCGCTGTGTTCGATTGGCTATAACAGGAAATCCCTGGCCAGGGTTGCTGAGATTTACTGGTAAGTGTTACCAGTAGTTTCTCGAATTGTTATAGACCTCATATCAACACGACTTATCGAGCTATTGGGGTCTGACGTTTTCCACCCCTAGGCGAGATATGCGACATATCAGACGATCAGACCGGACTGTACGGTAGTGTTACTGGTTGGATTCACTGGAGTGTGAGCGGGCTTGCTCGTCGATCTTCAGATCGCTCAATACCCGGGTGGCCGTTACGTTTAGCAGACCGCTTGCGGCTTGTGGATGTTTGATATGATCATCATCTGCTGCCGGCGTATTGACGAGTCTTTAGAGTCCTACACAGAGGTTTCCTGGCTCAAGCGAAACGAAATAGGAGTGCATATGAGATATGTGCGGGACGGAGAATGATGCCAGTATGTGATACTGTATTCGATTCTCGCGATGTAACATTGATCGGTTATATGCGATATAGCCGTGTTATCGGATCAAGTGTTGATGCGATAAGTTGTTACTGAAGATACCAGTCGGTTATGTGCGACATGACCGTATCATTGAATCAAGTGTTGATTTAGTGATTTAATGCATAATTATATATTTGATATATTACTTTGCATTAACTAGTATCGGTTCACTTTGAATGGATTTTCTCACTCGGGTGTGCGCATTGCATATGCGATATGATTTTTGTGCACTTGATTGTATCATGTTTGATGATACATATCTTTTTTGTTAAGTGTAATGAATTAAACCTAGGTTAAGTAAATGATTGGGGTTTTCTTTTGTTCATTCATTTATCTTTTCATTTGCATTTAAAAGATAAATGAGAAAAAAAGGCAAAAGAGATAAGATGGTGGCTTTCTTTGTTCTTATTATGAAGCTTCATGAAGACTTTGACTTTTGTAACCATTTTGTCTCATGCTTAACCCTAACCATTTCACTTAACCTTGGTTCACTCTCTACACTTAACCATGGTAAAGATTATGATAAGAATGCTTTTATTATTCTTATTAAAAAAAAAACTTATCATAACTTTCTTCTTCTTCTTCTTCATCTTCTTCTTTGAAGAAGCTTGAGGTCATCAATGGTGGATTGATGATTTGAGTGAGAAATCCAATTCTAAAGTCTACCCACTTCCTATTTCTTCATCCTCTACCTCTTGCCAAGTCGTAGAGTGTGTTTTCTTCACAAGTTTCTTGACTTGGTGAAGTGAGAGCTTGATCTTGCGATGCTTCGACGTAGATCATCTTCGGCATGGACATCGACGACCTAGCTCGCTTATTCTCCGATGAAGTCGACGCTAGAGCCCGGATTCTTTTTGGACAGCGGAGAGGACTTCGTTGCGGAGCTATGGAGGTGGAGCACCGGATCTACAAAGGTTGTATTTCCGATTCTCATAGTTAAGTGTTAACTAGTTAGCTTTTTCGCCTAGTTTTCTAGCAAACGATCCGTAGTCGGGTCTCTCGGCACCTAGATTTAATGAATTTGGCATGTTCGATGCCTTGTGAGACCTCACTAGTGTGCCTTGGAACCCTACAACACCCGCTTCTTATCACACTTCTGGAGGAGTTTACATGAAAGTTTGGGGACACGATTGAAGTTTAGCACAGCTTATCATCGTCAGACAGATGGTCAGTCTGAGAGAACGATCCAAACTCTTGGCGATATGTTGATAGCTTGCATGTTGGACTTCTAGGGTTCGTGGGAGGATCATCTACACTTGGTGGAGTTTTCGTACAGCAACAGCTTTCAGGCGACTATTCAGATGTCTCCATTCTAACCTTTGTATGGTCGCAAGTGTTGTTCACCTGTTTGTTGGGACGATGTTGGAGAGCGAAGATTGTAGGGACCGGATTTGATCGTGCAAACAGTTGAGAAAGTTAATATTATCCGAAGTCAAATGAAAGCAGCACAAGATCGGCAGAAGAGTTGGGCTGACACATCAAGAAGACCTCTAGTGTTCGCTGTTGTTGATATGGTATTCTTGAACATATCACCGACTAAAGGAGTGATTCGTTTTGGGAGTCGAGGTAAGCTTAGTCCCCGATTCGTGAGGCCTTTTGAGATTATGGAGCGTGTTGGAGAAGTGGCTTATCGATTAGCGTTACCATAATCTTTGGCGAATGTTCATGACGTGTTTCATGTATCTGAACTCCGAAAGTATGTTCGAGATGAAACACACGTGCTGGATCATTCGGAGTTGACAGTAAGAGAGGATTTGACCTTTGAAGAACGACCGATTTCGATTGTTGATCGAAGAGAAAAGGTTCTTAAGAACAAGGTTATCCCTCTCGTACTTGTTTCTTGGGGGAATCGCTCGTGTTAGTTGTATCTATGCCCTAGAGGCCATTAATGTACATATGATGTATATTGTAGTGGATGCTAGGACGTATATAGGGAAGACTTTCTTGCTCGACATGATAGTATGCTATCTGGTTGCTTTTTACCTTAACGTGTACACTGATTGTCTCTCTGTTACATGTTGGTAAAGCCCTTAGGATGTGTACTTGACTACCTGGACTATGATGCAGATCATACTAGTGGGGACAGATAGTCTATAAGTACATCCTTCAAAGTCCCTAGTCGTGGGTATATCGAGACGGGGCATCGATATACCAGAGTAGACTAGCGTGTACCTTCTCGACCCATACAGATGGGCGATGGATGATCCCATATCCATTGGTGTTTGACATCAGAGATGATATACGGGTGCTCAGTGGAGACTGGGTACACTGGACGGACTCGCCGAGAACTCCCAGATGGTATTATACCTTACGTCAGATGGCAGTTCTCTGGTGACACTGGTACAGAGTAGTCTGTTGACCCGAGATCGTCATAGAGTCTTGTGTGGTTCCCACTGTGCTTTGATTTCCATCTTACCACGTCCAAGAGGGCGTGCAAAACGGTGGTTTTTGGGTACAGTCCCGAATCACATGGAGGCAATGAGCGATAGGAGGGGATTCGTCTCTCCCGGTATAGGGAGTTGATGTTGCGCTGTGTTCGATTGGCTATAACGGGAAATCCCTGGCCAGGGTTGCTGAGATTTACTGGTAAGTGTTACCAGTAGTTTCTCGAATTGTTATAGACCTCATATCGACACGACTTATCGAGCTATTGGGGTCTGACGTTTACCACCCCTAGGCGAGATATGCGACATATCAGACGATCAGACCGGACTGTACGGTAGTGTTACTGGTTGGATTCATTGGAGTGTGAGCGGGCTTGCTCGTCGATCTTCAGATCGCTCAATACCCGGGTGGCCGTTACGTTTAGCAGACCGCTTGCGGCTTGTGGATGTTTGATATGATCATCGCCTGCTGCCGGCGTATTGACGAGTCTTTAGAGTCCTACACAGAGGTTTCCTGGCTCAAGCGAAACGAAATAGGAGCGCATATGAGATATGTGCGGGACCGAGAATAATGCGTGTATATGATACCGTGTTATATTCTCGCGATGAATGTGTCGAATGGTTGTATGCGATATAACCTAGTTATCGAATCATGGATTGATTCGATAAGCCGATACATTGGATATTAGTCGGTTATATGTGATATGACCGGATCGTTAAATCAAGTGTTGATTTAATGATTTAATGTATAATTATATATTTGATATATTACTTTGCATTAACTAATATTGGTTCACTTTAAATGGATTTTCTCGCTCGGATGTGCGCATTATATATGTGATATGATTTTGTGCGCATGCTTGTATCATGTTTGATGGTGCATGTAAAATTGGTTAAGTATAAAGAATTAAACCTTGGTTAATGAAATGGTTAGGGTTTATTATTTTCTTATTCATTTATTTATTCTTTTGGAAAAAGAAAAGGAAATGATAAAATGGTGGCATTCTTTGTTCTTTCATGAAGCTTCATGAATACTTTGACTTTGTGACCACTTTGTCTCATCCTTAACCCTAACCATTCCACTTAACCCTAATTAATTCTCTACACCTAACCATGGTTCTATTATGATAAGAATTCATTATTCTTTTCATTTTAGGATAAAAATTATCATAATAAGATGCTTCTTCTTCTTCATCTTCTTTCATGAAGAAAGCTTCACTTCATCAATGGTGATTGATGAAAAAGAGTGAGAAATCCAATTCTAAAGTGAACCCACTTCCTATTTCTTCATCCTCTACCTCTTGCCAAGTAGTAGAGTGTGTTTCCTTCACAAGTTTTCAAGGCTTGATGAAGGTGGAGCTTGATCTAGTGATGCCTCGACGTAGATCATCTTCGGCACGTCGTCGATGACCTAGCCCGCTCTTTCTCCGATGAAGCCGACGCTAGAGCCCGGGATTTGATATGGACAGCGAGGAGACTTCATCACGGAGCCGTGGAGGTGGAGGACCGGATCTACAAAGGTTGTATTTCCGTATTCTTGTAGTTAAGTGTTAACTAGTTTGCTTTGTCGCCTATATATCTAGCCAACGATCTTGTTAGGGTTTCTCGGCACTGTTAAAATTTGAAATTGGCATGGTTGATGCCTTGTGAGACCTCATTTGTGTGCCTAGGAACCCTACAGCTCGCATGGAGAATCGACTTGGGAACGAAAAGACGAGATTCGACAGAAATTTCTACACCTGTTCTTGTAGATTCTTGATTGTTTATCTTTTCTTGTCCTGGGAACTTCGAGAATGAAATTCTTTTTGTAGTTAGGTATAATGTAACACCCTAGTTCATTTACACCAATTCTAGTATCTCTTTAGTTATGGTATTTTCTTGATTTATTGTGTTTTGGGTGTGAATAGTGTATTTGACATTTGTATTTGCATCCGACCCGACCCGCTTGCTTGAAACCTGTCTTGATTCATGTTCATGATTTAGCCTGACCTGTTACATGGACGCGTGCATTTTCATTTATTTGTATACTGCATACTGCCATTTTATCTGGCATTTGCATTTTTACAATATAATATTTTAAGTCACATAAAATATTTTAGAAATACATTGCATGGCCTGCGTGATACCCCTAAACCCGTGGTAGCATCCTCGCATCTTGTTCCCGCTCAGTGAAACGGACTTGTTTGGATGGCTACGCGCACGTACGTGCATCCGTTGTCATGAGTATGCATTTTCGTTACTCGGGCATTCATTTTTAATTTTAGTCGTTGCATATATTTTCGTATTTTGAAACTAAATTTTTAGACCGGACCCGGGCGTGTTTCGGACTAAGTTTGTATTTACCAAAATATCAAATTTTATTAATATAATAATTTTTATTAAAATAAATCGACAGTTTAAATTTAAAGCAACTTACAAATCTTCTTTTTATCTAAAATCTTTTTCTTTAACAGTTCTCTCTCTCCCCCCGACCCCACCATACAGCTCTCTCTTTTTCTTTCTCTTTCTCTTTTTCACTCCGCGGCTCTCTCTCTCTCTCCTTTCTCTCTCCTCTCGCATCTCCTTCTCTCTCCTCTCGCGGTGTGCGAGATCCCGTCACCACCTCCTCTCCTTAGCGTCACCTCCCTTCTTTCTTTTCTTCTTCTTCTTCTTCTATTTAACCCCGAGCATAATAACCCACAGCCTCCACGAAACCCTAAAACTCATCACTGACTCATCACCCTCGACCTCAACCGAGCCCCATCTTCTCCTCCTCCTCCTCCTCGTCAACTCCTTCTTCTCCTTCTTCCTTTCCCGAGCTCACCCTGCACCCTCAGTACCAACAGAACCCATCACCGCCACCCTCACCTCGTCACCGTCGTCCCTCGACCTCGCCGTCACCACCACCATCTCCTCCTCTCCTTCTCCTCTTCCCTTCTCCCTCCTACACCAGATTCCTGCACACCTAAGCCCCAGCCTGCACCAACCCTATCACCAAACCCTAACCTAACCCTAGCTCCTCAACTTCCCTCCACCGTCGACGACCTCTTCTCCTCGACACCATCACATCCTTTTTGTCCCCCAAAAACCACAGAGCACCAAATCCAGTGAGCTTCCCTCTCCTTTCTTCTTCCTCTTCTTCTTTTCTTTTTCTTTTCTTTTTTTGTTCTTGAATCTTGTAATTTCAGAGATCGCCGGAGCCGTGACGTAGTTGCCGTTCCAAACGACCCAGTGGACGTATCTTACCTGCATGATCACCCTCTTGCATTGTTTAGACCTGTCCCGTGTTCCGTGTAAGTCGACGTTAGACACCCCACGAGTTGCGGGGAGGCGGAATAGGTAAATCAATCATTTTGTTTAAAACAAACATCGACTAACTTACGGATCTTTGCCAAACCCTAAATAATAAAACCATAGTAGTCATTAGCTACTATGAAAGAAGATTATACCTAATGAACCAAGTCCTTCTTGTTCTCGATGACCACCTCCTCGTCGGCCTCCTCTTTGTAATAGAAGATCCACCCGAGAGCTACTACTCCAAGCTTGACCTCTAACTTGAGGTAACTAGGTTACTCAAAGTGCTAATCAAAGCAACCTAGGGAATATAGAGTAGGATTAGGATTAATAAGTCTTGCTAACCCTTGATCTCAACATATGAGAGGTTAGGGTTAGGGCTTGAAGAGATGGAGCTTGAGGAGAGAGAAAGTGAGAGTGAGAATCTTTTTGGAATAATGATATCATTGTGAATATATGAAGCATAACACATTATTAAATGAATAACAAATAATAATGTGTCATCATGCTTCATTAACTCACATAGTGATTCATCTCATGAGTCATTTAGATCATAAATACATCATTAACTCCATGGATGAATCACACCATGACTCATTAATCCAATAAATGTAAATGCCACCTTAGCCTCCATGTCATCATCCTTCTAGAAGCTTCTTGACAATTTACGAGAACGCCCCTCCTATCCGTGAAAACACGGAAAAACTTTAGACTGTATAAATCCAATAATCCAATACTAGAATCTGGCTTAAACCAAAGCCTGCTAGTAAAAACTGTCCGAACATCGTACGTGCATAAATGCACGTGCGTGTCCGAACCCTGTCGTAAAACAATACGACCTCTATATCGTTTCGCCTGAAGCAGGGAAACTCTCTGTGTGGGACCCTAAAGACTTGACTACTACGCTGGCAGTGGGTTTAACCACAGACCGCAAGCGGCATTAGCTGTACATAACGGTCCCCAGGTAGATGTCGATAAGAAGGCCGATGAGGAAACCAATCCGAACTCCTACTGAGCCTGATGTGACAATCTCCGTACAGTCCGGTCTGTTCGTCTAGGACTATCGCATATCGGGCCTAGAGGGGTGGCAATCGTCAGTCCCCTAAAAGCGGTATATATCGTGTCGGAGCGAAGCCCATTATACCTTGAAAAACTACTGGAAAACCTACCAGTAAATCTCGCTTGCCCTGGCCAGGGACTTTGCGTAATGGCTCTCCAAATACAGCGCGATATCAACTCCCAATACCGGGAGAGACGAATCCTGTCTAACCGCCACTGCCTCCAAGTGCTTCGGGACTGCACCCAACTGCTACCTGTTTGCATGACTCCTTTGAGCCGTGGTAGGGTAGCAATCTAAGAATAGTAGGAACACACTCAAGGCGAAGCAACAGTGTCAAGTCTGCGGACTATGCTGTACTCATGTCACCTAGGAACTGTTAACTGATGACGGGTATAATTCCAACCAACAGTTCCCTGCGAGTCCTGTCCGGTGTACCCGTAACCCAACGAGCACCTGTATACTATCTCCAGTACGACATACTGATGGCTGTGGGATAGACCATCTCCCCAACTGGAACGAGAAGCGTACACACTAGTCTACTCTGGTGTATCGATGCCCTGTCTCGATAATCCTACGACTAGGGACCTGAAAAAGGATGTGCTTGTAGACTACCCAGCCCCCACTAGTGTGACTGTCGTCACAACACTGGTAGCTAAGCAAGATCCTAAGGGCTCTATCAATACGTATACACATATTAAGATAAATATAAACCAAGTAGCATACTACCATGCTTAGCAAGACTGTTAATATAACTGTGAATATCCCAAGCTGCCATTAAGTAATATACAAGCCAGTATGATACAATAATGGCCCCTAGGACATATACATTAACAATCTCCCACTTGCACTAGGGCCCTGTACTGGCATATCGAAGACCGATCATCTCGAGTAGCCTCTCGAACTGAATCTGAGGTAAGGCCTTTGTGAATGGATCAGCAGTGTTCTCCTCTGTAGCAACTCTCCGGACCTCGATCTCCCGGCGATCTATGATCTCCTTGATCAGGTGATACAGCCTTAAGATGTGTCTGGACTTCTGATGGGATCTGGGTTCCTACGCTAATGCTATAGCTCCGTTGTTGTCGCAATACAGCGGTATTGGATAAACAATGGTAGGAACCACCTGAAGTTCTGTTAGGAACTTCTTCATCCAGACCACTTTTTTTGCGGCATCGCAAACAGCAATATACTCTGCTTCCATCGTCGAGTCAGCAACGGTGTCCTGCTTGGAACTCTTCCAGCACACCACTCCTCCATTGAGGGTAAAGACATAACCTGACATGGACTTGGAGTCATCCTTATCACTCTGGAAGATGGAATCAGCAAAGGCCACTATCTTGAGGTCTTTTCCGCCGTAAACCAAGAACATCTCCTTAGTTCTTCTCATGTACTTGAGAATGTTCTTTACTGCTATCCAGTGCTTCTCCCCTGGGTCTGACTGATACCTTCTTAACACGCTCAGTGCGTAAGCTACATCTGGTCTGGTGCACAACATCTAATACATTATAAAGCCTACCGCAGAAGCACAGGGTATAACTGACATGCGATCCCTTTCCAAATCAGTCTTGGGAGACATTTCTTTGGATAGGGTGATTCCGTGACAAGCCGGTAAATTACCGCGCTAAGAATCTTCCATACTAAATCTTTTTAGTACAGTGTTGATATACCTGGAATGCGAAAGTCCCAATATCCTCTTGGATCTATCACGATAGATCCAGATCCCCAGAATGTAAGAGGCATCACCCAGGTCTTTCATGGAGAACCTGTGTGACAAGAATCCTTTGACAGATTGTAGCATAGGAATGTCATTTCCTATCAATAGAATGTCATCCACGTACAAGACGAGGAATACGACAGTTCGTGCTACAATTTTACTATATATACAAGGTTCATCTGGATTTTTGATAAAGTCATATTCTTTGACCGTTTTATCAAAACAGATGTTCTAACTCCGCGATGCCTGCTTCAGTCCATAAATGGACTTAAGCAACTTGCACACTTTCCCGCTGCTCCCACTCCGATTAAAGCCTTCTGGTTGATCCATATAGACGCACTCTTCCAAATTACGTTTTAGAAAAGCCGTTTTTACGTCCATCTGCCAGATCTCATAATCATGGAAGGCGGCAATAGCAAGAAGGACCCGAATGGATTTGAGCATAGCCACTGGAGAAAAAGTTTTGTCATAGTCCAAACCAGGTCTTTGACGAAAACCCTTTGGAACAAGTCTAGCCTTATAGGTTTCTACCTGTCCATCTACACCAATCTTTTTCTTGAAGATCCATTTGCATTCTATGGGTTTTACCCTATCTGGAGCAAAGTCCGAAGTCCATACTTTGTTAGTGTACATGGACTCCATCTCGGTCCGCATTGCATCTAGCCATCGTACCGAGTCGCCGCTCTGGATGGCCTGCTGGAAGCTAGTAGGTTCATCATCATCAATGATGCAATCCTCTCTATCCCCATCTATGAGAAAACCGTAGTATCTCTCAGGAGGATGAGACGGCCTACTACTCCTGCTGAGGGGTGAGGGAATGTCCTGTTCTTCTTGAACTACTGGTTCTACCAAACTTTCAGTAGTAGTTTGTGGTTATGGAATTTCTTCCAGTTCTATTTCGCTCCCACTTGTTTCCTTTTCTAAAAACTGTTGTTCTAGAAAATGGGCATGACGAGAAACAAAAACCTTTTGTTCCTCTGCGTAATAGAAGAAATATCCCTTGGTGTTCTTTGGATATCCTACAAACTTACACTGTACTGATCGTGCCTCGAGTTTGTCCGCATGCTGCTTTTTAACAAAAGCTGGACATCCCCATATCTTCAGATACTGAAGATAGAGTTTCTTCCCACTCCACATCTGATATGGCGTGGTAGACACTGTCTTGGTAGGAGTCCTATTCAAAATATATGCCGCTGATTCTAGCGCATAACACCAGAAAGATCGCGGTAACTCAGCATTACTCATCATGGAACGTACCATATCGAATAGGGTTCGATTCCATCTCTCCGATACACCGTTATGCTGTGGAGTGTATGGAGGAGTAAGCATAGAGAATTCCTTTCTCTTTTAGGTAACCTAGGAACTCGGCACTTAAGTATTCACCACCTCGATCAGATCTCAGTGTCTTGATACTTTTGCCAGTTTGGTTTTCTACTTCATTCTTATACTCTTGGAATTTCTCAAAAGCCTCGGATTTATGTTTCATCAAGAAAATGAATCCGTACCTAGAGTAATCATCCGTAAATGTAATGAAATAGGAAAAACCATCTCTTGCATGTGTAGACATTGGACCACATACATCGTTGTGTATGAGTCCTAAGAGTTCGCTCGCTCTTACTCCATGTCCAGTGAATGGAGTCTTTGTCATCTTTCCTTTGAGACATGATTGACAAGTGGCATAGGTTTGATATTCGAACGAATCCAAATATCCTTCTCTATGCAACTTAGTTAACCTTGTCTCATTGATGTGACCCAGTCTACAATGCCATAAGAAAGCCATATTTAAATCTGTAGACTTTCTTTTTAGAGTGTTCTGGATATTGAAAATCTGTAATTGGTTTAAAACATATATACCGTTATCTAGTGTACCGGACGCATTCAAACCATGATTAAGGTGGATGTTAACAACATCGCTTACAAACGTGAAATCATAACCTTCTTTTGATAACAACGAAACCGATATGATATTACACGTTAAACTGGGTACACAAAAACAGTTATGCAAAACCAAAATATGTCCACTCGTCAATCCTAGGTGATAATGCCCTACGGACACAGCACCCACGCTAGCTCCGTTAGCAACCTGGAGGGTCATATAACCAACCTTCAGTTCTCTACGGTCTCTCAGTGCCTGCAATGAATTGCATATATGAGATCCTGATCCGGTATCCAATACCCAGGAAGTAGTGTTGATTGACAGACATTTTTTAATTACAAACACACTTGAAGTCGAAGCCACTGCTTGCTTCGGTTCCTGGTTCTTGGCATTCCAAGCTTTGCAATCCTTCTTCCAGTGCCCTTTCCTACGACAGTGGAAGCACTCGTCCTTTGCCACTACTGGCACCGCAATCTTTTTCTTTCCCTTAGCTCCGACCTTACTGACACCTCCTCTAGGTTTGGTAGCAACCTTATTCTTCCTTCCTTTGGCCCTAGCCTTGGACCCGGAAGAAGAAGCACCGCGATCAAACATAGCGGGTGTTTCTCTTGCCTTCTGCAAGGCGCCCTCTGCACTCCTCAACATGTTAAGGAGTTCTGGAAGTTCAACTTCTTTTCTTTGAATGTTGAAATTCAGATTAAACTGGGCGTAGGTGGAAGGAAGGGACTGGAGAATTAAGTCTGTATAGAGCTCGTTCTCCAAAGTCGTCCCGAGGTCTGCGGGTTCTTCTATATAGCCCATCATCTTTAGGACATGTTCTCCTACAGACGATCCGACGGCCAACCACGACTGAAACAAGTTCTTCGAGGTTTCGTATCTTGCTATACGAGATTGCTCCCTATACAGATCCTTTGTATGGAGAAATATGGATTCAAGATCCATATCCTCGTGCCTCCTCTGATGTTCATTATTCATAGAGGCAAGCACGATGCACTTGGCCTTCGCGCAATCTAACTCCCAGGATTTGTGGATTTCCTTATCCGCATTACTGGATTTAGGACCAGGGACAGTAGGTGCCTCAGCAGTAAGGACATACCCCAATTTGTCATAAGTCAAATCCATTTTGACATTCTGCAGCCAATCTTTATAGTTTGGCCCTGTCAGTATATTTTTCTCTAATAGTAACTTAAGGCCTGTCATGTTTTGGGTCGCTGCAAAGAGAGAGAGAGAGAGGGAACACTTTAGCATGATGCTCTTGCAAGTTTAGAGTGGTTTTTAGTTTATCTAAACTGGATGGCTCCCACTGTTTCTCGAATCCCTCCTCAAACCAAAAAGGAAGAACTAGCCAGGACTATTCTCACCGTACAATACTTGCTTAACCGTTCAGCCAGGCCAGTATCGGTACTTCGAAGGAGGTTTTCCAACACTTTCGCGAAGTTCCTTAATTAAATAACCTCTTTTCTCTGGGGGCGTAGCCCCGCTGACTCCTTTCTCGGCACCTATTTGGTTTATAGCATTGATCGTTAAGTGACGAATCTCCTGATGAGTAGCGAATACTCACAGTAGGATCGGGATCCAAATATCATCATGTGATAATGTTGAAGGAATCCTACCAACATTCATCAAACTCCAAATGGTATGCATCTCTTTGCAAATTTCAGTTTCTTTAGAAATTCCCGATATAAATTTTTTCCCCATGCTCTTATGACCTTGGCGTTAGGTCAAAATGTCATAAGTCACATGTCAAGTTCTACCCATCATTATCTTGTTAATTTGAACCTATCCGTACATACCCCTGACGTGGGCCAAATGGTAATACGACTATCCCAAACTAACTCATCTATCTATGCAACAAATGAATACCCAGCAGCTACCAAACACTATACCTTAGCATTAGGTCAAAATACATAGCTTGAATACTACTGAATACCCAAATGAAATGACGGAAGGCTACGAATGGTTTTGGCGAAACCGTGAACGTAGTGAACTTGATATGATCGAAGGAACCTGATAGCTTTTAAAAGGAGTGGTTTAAGCTCCGCAATTTTAAAAAATATCGTATGTTTTAAAATAACCGAGTGGTTTCTTTTAAACTGTTCCAACGATTCAACTTTGGTTTATTTTCTTTGCATTAATATAATGCGTCCCATCAATTAACATATCATTGCAGAAAACAACGAAAATACAACATCCTCTTATGCCATCCGCATTCGCCACTGGGTCCCGTCATCACCCGTTAGGTTACTTAACTAACGACAGAGCGAGGGCTGGGCTAGCACGGGTGTAAAACATAAGTGACGTCTAAATAGCTACCATATATAGATATTGTACATTCTTCAGACGCAATAATAGACATTCCAGATCACAGATGAACATATTGGATTTTCTACGAATCCGCATTTCTTTTGAGCCTGCAAAGAAAGACGGATTACATAGTCGCGATGAATAGCCAAAACCCCATCGTAGACCCCTACGGGTATAGCGAACTACCCGCCAAGTACCCGAAGTGAAGCGGTCTCCCTCAACAACGTGAGTAGGCCACTAAACACTTCAAAGTACCCGGTAGTTTGTGCACCCCACCTTGGTTCTATCTTAGGAGCAAAAATCAGTAACTGAAATAATACAATGGTGGCTACAACCGCAACCTGGATGTGCCCCGCAAAAGAAAATTACAACAATTTACAAATTACATTTGAATGAAAGAAACGCTCGTCTTACATCCCCGGCTATCCATTCAAGACAATCCAACAAGTCCACAAACACAAACAGTAAAAACATTACAGAAATGTGTAGGGTTCCTAGGCACCCTAGTGAGGTCTCACAAGGCATCAACCATGCCAATTTCAAAAATTCTAGGTGCCGAGAGACCCGACTACGGATCGTTTGCTAGAAATCTAGGCGAAAAGAAAACTAGTTAACAATTAACTAATGGGATACGGAAATACAACCTTTGTAGATCCGGTGCTCCACCTCCATAGCTCCGCAACGAAGTCCTCTTCGCTGTCCAAAAAGAATCCGGGCTCTAGCGTCGACTTCATCGGAGAATAAGCGAGCTAGGTCGTCGATGTCCATGCCGAAGATGATCTACGTCGAGGCATCGCTAAATCAAGCTCCGACTTCACCAAGTCAAGAAACTTGTGAAGAAAACACACTCTACTACTTGGCAAGAGGTAGAGGATTAAGAAATAGGAAGTGGGTAGACTTTAGAATTGGATTTCTCACTCAAATCATCAATCCACCATTGATGACCTCAAGCTTCTTCAAAGAAGAAGATGAAGAAGAAGATGAAGAAAGTTATGATAAGATTAATTTAGAATAGAAAAGAATAATAATCTTATCATAATTTTCACCAGGGTTAGGTGTAGAGAATTAACTTAGGTTAGATCTATGGTTAGGGTCAAAAGAAGAAGACAAAATGGTTAAGTGGTCAAAGTTTCATGAAGCTTCAATAAGCTTCATGAAGAATAAAGAAAGAAAACCATTTTGTTTTTCTTCTTTTATGCTTTAATTATTTTCCAAAATGAATAAGCAAATAATTAAAAGAATATGCAAAACCCTAATCATCATCTTGACCATAGTTTAATTCTATACACTTAACCAAAAACCATGTATCATCAAACATGATACAAGTAAGTGCACAAAACTATATCGTATATACAATGTGCACACCCGAGCGAGAAAATCCATTTAAAGTGAACCGATACTAGTTAATGCAAAGTAATATATCAAATATATAATTATGCATTAAATCATTAAATCAACACTTGATTCAATGATCCGGTCATGTCGCACATAACCGACTGGTATCATCAGTAACAACTTATCGAATCAGCACTAGATCCGATAACTTGGCTATATCGCATATAACCGATCAATGTCACATCGCGAGAGTCGAATACAGTATCACATACTGGTATTATTCTCGGTCCCGCACATATCTCATATGCGCTCCTATTTCGTTTCGCTTGAGCCAGGAAACCTCTGTGTAGGACTCTAAAGACTCGTCAATACGCCGGCAGCAGATGATGATCATATCAAACACCCACAAGCCGCAAGCGGTCTGCTAAACGTAACGGCCACCCGGGTATTGAGCGATCTGAAGATCGACGAGCAAGCCCGCTCACACTCCAGTGAATCCGACCAGTAACACTGCCGTACAGTCCGGTCTGTTCGTCTGATATGTCGCATATCTCGCCTAGGGGTGGTAAACGTCAGACCCCAATAGCTCGATAAGTCGTGTCGATATGAGGTCTATAACACTTCGAGAAACTACTGGTAACACTTACCAGTAAATCTCAGCAACCCTGGCCAGGGATTTCCTGTTATAGCCAATCGAACACAGCGCAACATCAACCCCCTATACCGGGAGAGACGAATCCCCTCCTATCGCTCATTGCCTCCATGTGACTCGGGACTGTACCCAAAAACCACCATTTTGCACGCCCTCTTGGACGTGGTAAGATGGAAATCAAAGCACAGTGGGAACCACACAAGACTCTATGACGATCTCGGGTCAACAGACTACTCTGTACCAGTGTCACCAGAGAACTGCCATCTGACGTGAGGTATAATACCATCTGGGAGTTCTCGGCGAGTCCGTCCAGTGTACCCAGTCTCTACTGAGCACCCGTATATCATCTCTGATGTCAAACACCGATGGATATGGGATCATCCATCGCCCATCTGTATGGGTCGAGAAGGTATACGCTAGTCTACTCTGGTATATCGATGCCCCGTCTCGATACACCCACGACTAGGGACTTTGAAGGATGTACTTATAGACTACCATGTCCCCACTAGTATGATCCGCATCATAATCCAGGTAGTCAAGTACACATCCTAAGGGCTTTACCAACATGTAACAGAGAGACAATCAGTGTACACGTTAAGGTAAAGATCAACCAGATAGCATACTATCATGTCGAGCAAGAAAGTCCTCCCTATATATGTCCCAGCATCCACTACAATATACATCCTATGTATAGTAATGGCCTCTAGGGCATACATATAACTAACAATCTCCCACTTGCACTAGGGCCATCTGATAGCAGTGGTTGCAGTATCTCATACTCAACCATCCCATAAAAGTCTCTCTCTGGGAACAGGCCTTTGTGAGTGGATCCGCTGTGTTGTCCTTTGAGTCTACTCTCCTAACCTCGATCTCCTTGGAGATCAAGCATCTCCATGATCAGGTAATACTGCCTTAGAATATGTCTGGATCACTGATAGGACGGACGTTCCTTGGCATAAGCCACAACTCCATTGTCTCACAATGGTTGGAACGTAGTTCATCTCATGAACCAATATACACCCAGACTGCCTCTTTGGTAGCATCTTAAGTAGCGATGTATCTAGCCTTTATCGTCTAGTATGTCACGGTATTTAGCTTGGAACTCTTCCAACATACCGTCCCTTCACTGAGGGTAAAGACAATGCCTGTGACTGACATTCAGTCGTCTTTATCACCCTGGAACCCTTCCAGTGATTCTCCCCAGGATCAGTTGATACCTTTTCACTACAACTAGTGAGAGTCCTAACATCCAATTAGATCTATCTCATAGGTCCAAAACCCAGGATTTAGGAGGTATCACTTTGATCCTATATGGAGAATCATTGTGATAAGCGGAGATTGATCGAGCGTAGCATAAGAAACTCCTTTCTTATCAAGAGTATGTCATCCACGTACTCTACGAGGATCACCACCATACTCCCTACTACCTTTTTGTTTATACAAGGTTCATCTACCATTTTGATGATGTCAAACTCTTTGACTACCACATCAAAATAGATGTTCCAACTCCGCGATGCCTGCTTTATTACATAAAACATCTTGTACACGTTTCCACTGCTCCCACTGTCTACGAGGCCCTCTGGCTGTGTACTTATAGACGCTCTCTTCTAAATCATCATTTAGAAAAGCAGTCAAGACACCCAACCACCAGATATCGCAGTCATGGTATGTAGCTGTGGCAAGTAGGATCTGAATGGACTTAAGCATAGCCACTGGAAAAGGTTTCATCATTATCCACGCCTGGTCGATGACGAAAACCCTTAACAAGTCTAGCTTTGAAAGTCTCAACTTTTCCATGTACACCAAGTAATCTTCTCAAGATATACTTGCTCCTGATAGGAATTTAACCCTTCAGATATAGCAACCAAAGTCCATACTTTGTTGGTGTATAAGGATTCCATCTCAGATCGCTAAACATCCAGCCATTCTTACAGAGTCTTACTCTCGATGGCCTGCTCGAAGCTAGTTGGGTCATCATCTCATGATGCAATCCTCGCTCCCACTGTCATAGAGAAACAGAAATATCTCTCAGGTGGGTGAGGAACCCTACTAGATCGGCGGAGAGGCTGAGGTTCGTTGGAATCTACTGAATCCTTTGGTTCTATCAAATCATCTGCTGTAGTTTGTATAGCTAGAACCTTTCCAGTTGTACATTACAGACCTTGCCTCGAGCTTGTCCGAATTTTGTTTTTAGACATAGGCCGGACAACTCCAAATCTTAACTAGCTTAAGACATGGGCTCTTCCCTTTCCATATCACATATGAAGCGGTAGGCAACTGATTTGATTGGAACCCTATTCAATAGGTATGCAGCTTCTCAAGTGCATAACTCCCAAAAGGAAAAAGGTAACTCAGTAGTACTCATCATAGAGCACACCTTATCATATAGGGTGTTATTGCTCCGCCCCGATATACCATCGTGCTATGGTGTATACAGAGGAGTAATGCTGAGAGAGAATCTCATTCTCCGTTAGAATAATCCAGGATTTTCGTGCTCAAGTATTCTCCTCCTTGATCTCATCATAGGACATAATACTTATACCCGTATTGGTTCTCTACTTCTAGCTTATATTCTGTGAATATCTCAAAAGGCTCGGACTCATGTTTCAACAGGAACATATGTCTGAATCTTGAGAGATTATCAGAGAATGTAATGAAGTATAAAGAACCAGTCCTGGCATGTATAGACAGGGGACCTTACATACATCAACATGTATCATCCCAAGAGTTTACTAACTCTTTCTCTGTTTCCAATAAACAGAGCTGTGATCATCTTATCTTTGTGACATGACTGGCGAGTTTCACAAGATGTAAATTCAAACTGATTTAAATATGCATCTTTATGTAACTCTAGCTAGTCGGGTCACATTGATCTGACCTAGTCTACAATATCTCAAGAAGGATCCGTTCATTTCTGAACTATTCCTCTTTTGTGTGTTCCGTATACCAAGAACTGTAGTTTGATTTAGAACATCAACGCTTTTAGATAACGTGCCTGAACCGATCAACTTTTGATATAGGAAATGTTCAAAACATTATCCAACAATACAAAATTATATCCTTTCTTTACTAATAAAGAGACTGATATGATTTTGTATATCAGGTTTGGTATCTAATAACATTCGTTCAGAATCAATGTATTTGTAATACAGGGTGACAGTGACCAACAGACTTGGCTGCAACACTTGCCCCGTTTTCTGCCTCATGAAACTTATCACCCGTTCTCAGTTTTTACCTAGCTGTAGCCCTATGTAACAGATTACATATCTGGGATCCTGATCTGGTATCACATACCCAGGACGTAGAGGATACTGAGAAACAGTTCTCTGTAATGAACACACCCGAAGATGATGTATCAGCATGCACTCTCTTCGTTTAGGCGGCACGGGAAACCTGGTATTCCCCAATTTCCTGCTCTGTCTTATAACAATTATAAGTTGGAGCGGGACCAACGTTCCCCAGCTCAGTATAAAAAGCGGGTTCGGTCAATAATCCGTATTATTATCTTGATTAAGACGTGATATGGTCGCTACCTGGAGAGAGAGAGAAGAAAACACTCAGCGTGCGCTCTTGCAAGAATAGATTGGTTATTATTTTATCTAATCAGGATGGCTCCCACTGCTTTTTATCAAATCTTCCTTCAAACCCTAAAAGGAAAGACTAGCCGGGATTAATTACACACTACAAGTTCGCCAATCTTTCAGCCATGCCAGTGTTGGTACTTTGAGGGAGGTCCCCCGTGCTTTCGCACGAACCTAATTAATGTAAACCTCGTTTTCCCAGAGGCGTAACCCCGTCGACACCTTTCTAGACACCTACTTGATCGGCTAATTGTAATGTATAAAACTCTCCCAGGAGTAACTCTTACTCGCAGCGGGTATCGGGATCCAACTATCACATAGAAGGTATGCAATCTCATTGCAAATTTCAACACTTGAAATTCCCGATAATATTTTGCCCCTAGCAGCTTATGACCTTGGCTAAGGTCAACAAATCATAAGTGCTAGCCAAGTTCAACCCGTCATTTCCCGATTGAATTAAACCCACCCGCACGACCCTTGGCTAAGGTCAACAAAGTTGCATGACTACCCTAACTCAATCGCATCATATGCTTATACAGATAAGCACTAATCAGCTACCGCACACTACGCCTTGGCTAAGGTCAACAAACGTAGCACGAATACTAACCAATACTTATCTGAAATGACGGAGGGCTACGACGGGTTTTTCAGAAAACCCTTTGCGTAATGAACTTGATATCGTTGTAGAATCAAATGATTTTAAAATGGAGTGCTTTTGAGGCTTTTCTAGTTTTGCTAAAGGAGTCACTCCCGGTGAAGGGATCGTCGGTCCTTTCCTCGTCGAATGAGGTGCGGGATATATCACATATATCACTGTGCAAAGCAAAAACACTTAAAAGCAATCAAAAGACAAACCGAGTGTGTAGCATCTGCCAGTTATTGCTAAAGGAGTCACTCCCGGTGAAGGGATCTCGGTCCTTTCCTCATCGAATAAGGTGCAGGATATATCTCATATACCGCTGTGCAAAGCAAGAACTGTAGCTACCTGTTTTATTTTGAAATTCGATTCTACAACATCTTAAGTTTCTTTTATTTCATTAATCACATTAATGAAGTCCCATCATTTAAGTACCTAAACATCACAGATAAATACGACGTACACTTATGCCATCCGCATTCGCCTCGATGTCCCCTCGTGCACCGTTAGGTTAGGTAACTACGGCAGAGCGGGGCAGGGCTAGCGCGGGTGTAAAACATAAGTAACGTCTATATAATATATCATATATACTATATACTGTATCTATCACAGAACATCACATGATCACATCATAGATATCGCAGCAGAAGAATCATATGAAATATTGGATATACTAGGACGTCCGTGTTTTCAATACGAGCCAGTATAAAACACGGATTCCACGGTCGCGATGAATAGCCAAACCCACACCCCTAGACCCCTACGAGAGCGGCAAGCAACCCTACCAATTCTAGAGTTAGGAGACCCGGACTCGACTCCTCGAGTTGGTCTCCCACTGGACCCCAGAACCCGGTTACTTGTGCCCTCCTCCTTGGGTCTATCCTAGTGCGGAAAAGTAAATAATATACAACGGGTGACAACTTCCGCAACCTGGAAGCGCCCCAATAAAAGAATATTACATACAAGTTTTTACATGAATGAAAATGAAAAACACTCATCTCACATAAAAACCCCCGGCTATTCAAACACAACGATCCAATATAACATATCCAGCAACACATAACATCACATGTCATCAACGTAAGTAAATATGCGCATCCCAATTGTCGTTGACATATAGCAACGAAACCGGCGATATCACATATTACACTTACGGTCACAGAAAAGAAAGTGTAAAACTACAACAGTTAGAATCCGCAACCATCTCAGACATCGCATGCCTGACCAAATGAATTACTTAGACATCACATGCCTAACAATTATAAACCCCACATTTCAGTCTAATTATCGAAAACACTTTTCAATATCGAGTCGGGCAATTCAACAAGATTCCCGACAGTCTTATCGAATACTCGTCGCAAACTTTAGTAGGCGGCCGCACCCCCGATACCGTCGACGAAGTGCACCAAGGAGGAACACCGCTGCCGCGAGCACCCGAACGGATGCTTTCGGCGACGGTGTTCTCCTACGGTCACTTGGTCGGGGCAACGGAGCGAGGCTGTCTATTAAGTTTACCCGGCGAGTATCCGCGTACGCTACGTGATTGCGACGGACTTTTGATCACATCAAAATTCCGTGGCAACCGATCAAGTGAGACTAAATTGCTAGATTTACAACATTCATTCAGTTATCTCATAACTTATTGTGAATTCCAATTATTGTATCCCATTCCAGATAAATTTTAGAATATGGTTAAGTGGTCAAAGTTTCATGAAGCTTCAATAAGCTTCATGAAGAATAAAGAAAGAAAACCATTTTGTTTTTCTTCTTTTATGCTTTAATTATTTTCCAAAATGAATAAGCAAATAATTAAAAGAATATGCAAAACCCTAATCATCATCTTGACCATAGTTTAATTCTATACACTTAACCAAAAACCATGTATCATCAAACATGATACAAGTAAGTGCACAAAACTATATCGTATATACAATGTGCACACCCGAGCGAGAAAATCCATTTAAAGTGAACCGATACTAGTTAATGCAAAGTAATATATCAAATATATAATTATGCATTAAATCATTAAATCAACACTTAATTCAATGATCCGGTCATGTCGCACATAACCGACTGGTATCATCAGTAACAACTTATCGAATCAACACTTGATCCGATAACTTGGCTATATCGCATATAACCGATCAATGTCACATCACGAGAGTCGAATACAGTATCACATACTGGTATTATTCTCGGTCCCGCACATATCTCATATGCGCTCCTATTTTGTTTCGCTTGAGCCAGGAAACCTCTGTGTAGGACTCTAAAGACTCGTCAATACGCCGGCAGCAGATGATGATCATATCAAACACCCACAAGCCGCAAGCGGTCTGCTAAACGTAACGGCCACCCGGGTATTGAGCGATCTGAAGATCGACGAGCAAGCCCGCTCACACTCCAGTGAATCCGACCAGTAACACTACCGTACAGTCCGGTCTGTTCGTCTGATATGTCGCATATCTCGCCTAGGGGTGGTAAACGTCAGACCCCAATAGCTCGATAAGTCGTGTCGATATGAGGTCTATAACACTTCGAGAAACTACTGGTAACACTTACCAGTAAATCTCAGCAACCCTGGCCAGGGATTTCCTGTTATAGCCAATCGAACACAGCGCAACATCAACCCCCTATACCGGGAGAGACGAATCCCCTCCTATCGCTCATTGCCTCCATGTGACTCGGGACTGTACCCAAAAACCACCGTTTTGCACGCCCTCTTGGACGTGGTAAGATGGAAATCAAAGCACAGTGGGAACCATACAAGACTCTATGACGATCTCGGGTCAACAGACTACTCTGTACCAGTGTCACCAGAGAACTGCCATCTGACGTGAGGTATAATACCATCTGGGAGTTCTCGGCGAGTCCGTCCAGTGTACCCAGTCTCTACTGAGCACCCGTATATCATCTCTGATGTCAAACACCGATGGATATGGGATCATCCATCGCCCATCTGTATGGGTCGAGAAGGTATACGCTAGTCTACTCTGGTATATCGATGCCCCGTCTCGATACACCCACGACTAGGGACTTTGAAGGATGTACTTATAGACTACCATGTCCCCACTAGTATGATCCGCATCATAATCCAGGTAGTCAAGTACACATCCTAAGGGCTTTACCAACATGTAACAGAGAGACAATCAGTGTACACGTTAAGGTAAAGATCAACCAGATAGCATACTATCATGTCGAGCAAGAAAGTCCTCCCTATATATGTCCCAGCATCCACTACAATATACATCCTATGTATAGTAATGGCCTCTAGGGCATACATATAACTAACAAAATGTGCAACCCCCTACCAACTGACATACTAGCAGTTAGGGAAGGTTTACGAACACATTATACAAATCACAGATATAATCTAATTAGCCAAACGTCAAAGAATTTCGATCGAGCAAACACAAATGATTCTACACTAAAAACTTCTCTGTACACCTGAGACTTGAGCAGAAACAAAATATCCCAGAAATACCAAAATTAACTTAGAAGAGTTACTGGGGAATTTTGGGGTGACTCGGCTTCAACTCGGCCGTGGATCCGCGGCGGATCGCTTGGATCGGCCGCAGTTCCGCGGCTGTTTGGCCGAGTCAGGAACCCAAATTTCTCCAGTATTCTTCTAATTCCCTGCTTGTAATTTTAAGGGTCCCTGAAAAAATTTTAGACCCCGTTTTAAAATCGACAGAAACTATGTGGAAATGATGATTTTTCCGGTTCGTTTCGCGAACGAATTTCTAACGACTTTGCTAACAAGTTAGTTATGGTTTAGCGAGGCTCTGATACCACTGTAAGTCGACGTTAGACACTCCGCGAGTTGCGGGGAGGCGGAATAAGTAAAACAATCATTTTGTTTAAAACAAACATCGACTAACTTACGGATCTTTGCCAAACCCTAACTAACAAAACCATAGAAGTCATTAGCTACTATGAAAGAAGATTATACCTAGTGAACCAAGTCCTTCTTGTTCTCGATGACCACCTCCTCGTCGCCCACCTCTTTGTAATAGAAGATCCACCCGAGAGCTACTACTCCAAGCTTGACCTCTAACATGAGGTAACTAGGTTACTCAAAGTGCTAATCAAAGCAACCTATGGAATATAAAGTAGGATTAGGGATTAATAAGTCTTGCTAACCTTTGATCTCAACACATAAGAGGTTAGGGTTAGGGCTTGAAGAGAGAGAGCTTGAGGACAGAGAAGGTGAGAGTGAGAATCCTTTTGGAATAATGATATCATTGTGAATATATGAAGCATAACACATTATTAAATGAATAACAAATAATAATGTGTCATCATGCTTCATTAACTCACATAGTGATTCATCTCATGAGTCATTTAGATCATAAATGCATCATTAACTCCATGGATGAATCACACCATGACTCATTAATCCAATAAATGCAAATGCCACCTTAGCCTCAATGTCATCATCCTTCTAGAAGCTTCTCGACAATTTATGAGAACGCCCCTCCTATTCGTGAAAACACGGAAAAACTTTAGACAGTATAAATCCAATAATCAAATACTAGAATCTGGCTTAAACCAAAGCCCGCTAGAAAAAACTGTCCGAACATCATACGTGCATAAATGCACGTGCGTGTCTGAACCCTGTCGTAAAACCATACGACCTCTATATCGTTTCGCCTGAAGCAGGGAAACTCTCTATGTGGAACTCTAAAGACTCGACTACTACGCTGGCAGTGGGTTTAACCACAGACCGCAAGCGGCACTAGCTGTACGTAACGGTCCCCGGGTAGATATCGATAAGAAGGCCGATGAGGAAACCCATCCGAACTCCTACTGAGCCTAATGTGACAATCTCCGTACAGTCCGGTCTGTTCGTCTAGGACTATCGCATATCGGGCCTAGGGGCGGCAAGCGTCAGTCCCCTAAAAGCGGTATAAGTCGTGTCGGAGCGAAGCCCATTACACCTTGAGAAACTACTGGAAAACCTACCAGTAAATCTCGCTTGCCCTGGCCAGGGACTTTGCGTAATGGCTCTCCAGACACAGAGCGATATCAACTCCCAATACCAGGAGAGACGAATCCTGTCTAACCGCCACCGCCTCTAAGTGCTTCGGGACTGCACCCAACGGCTACCTGTTTGCACGACTTCTTTGAGCCGTGGTAGGGTAGCAATCTAAGAATAGTGGGAACACGCTCGAGGCGAAGCAACAGTGTCAAGTCTGCAAACTATGTTGTATTCATGTCACCTGGGAACTGTTAACTGACGACGGGTATAATACCAACCAACAGTTCCCTGCGAGTCCTGTCCGGTGTACCCGTAACCCAATGAGCACCTGTATACTATCTCCAGTTCGACGTACTGATGGCTGTGGGACAGACCATCTCTCCAATTGGGATGAGAAGCGTACACACTAGTCTACTCCGGAGTATCGATGCTCTGTCTCGATAATCCTACGACTAGGGACCTGAAAAAGGATGTGCTTGTAGACTACCCAGCCCCCACTAGTGTGACTGCCATCACAACGCTGGTAGTCAAGTAAGATCCTAAGGGCTCTATCAATACGTACACACAAATTAAGATAGATATAAACCAAGTAGCATACTACCATGATTAGCAAGACTGTTGATATAACTATGAATATCCCAAGCTTCCATTAAGTAATATACAAGCCAGTATGATACAATAATGGCCCCTAGGGCATATACACTAACATTCCGTGCGTGCGTTACGACGTTTTACCGACGTCGGACGTGCCGTGCGTATCCGTATCGTGATCCATCGAGGCAAGTTTATCATGCTACATGCTATGTTACTGTATTTACATCTATTTGAATAAATATAACACTTGTATTTTAAATCATGCATCCCATGTTTAGTTTTACAGTTTTAAGACATCCGTATGCATCCGTACAAGTTATTTCACATCTAGTGCATGCAAACCTATCTTGTTACATATTATATTACAATATACTTCACCCAATGGAATACATCCTGCATTTACCAGTTTATTATTTTACTGTTATATGACATACGTGTGCATCCGTATCATTATTTACATGTTTAGTCACATGCTAAATCATCTTGCTACGTGCTAGGTATAGTATTATGCATCCATATGAGTAAAATGTTACCCGTTTATTATATTGTACATCCATACTAAAATTTTACTGTTTTCGGATACCCGTTTGCATCCATATCATTTAAAATATATATAACTGCATCTATAGATCACATTAATTCATATTATTATTGTAGTAATACTCACGCTTAACAAAGTGCATCCTAATTAGTATTGGAACTGTAAATGTAACCCCTAAACGATATTTGTCCATCTATACCATTAATTCTATGTCTATTTGCATACCATGTCACATTATTACATATTGTTGTTATATTGACACCCATGTTTGATACTGTGCATCCTATTTAGTCATGATGTAACCCTGATCGATAATCGTGCATCCATGGTTTTATTTGTGCACCCGTACTTGCTACAGTTTGATTATGAGCACCCACTTGATCTAATACACCACTACTTGACATGACCTGATATATCACTATTTAACATGTTACCTGATCCTGTTTCTAAGGCCGACAATCCTGACATGTTGTCCCGATGGACATATCCTGTTGTCTGTATAGACAAACCTGTTCCTGCTTGATCCTGTGTTGGCATTAGCTTCAGATTTATCAATACCTGACTTGAACACATAACTTGGGGGTCTGGGGAAATCAATGATGAAACCTGACTTGTAAATCGACAGTTCGATGCTTATACTGATCAGTTTTACGGGCTAGGCCAGCCCGGGGATAATGCTGCTGACATCATTCATCTGTACATGTTTATTGTTTAGTGCCTAGCGTCATGTCTCGGTTTCAGCCCGAGAATCTGGACCGTGGTCCCGGGCACGCACGGGATACTATTGAGTTATATCGATAATTCATCAAATTGATTTCATGGACTTGAGAGTCGTTAACGTAGTAGCGCAGTTTAGTTTCACTGCTGCACTTCACATATACTAATACACTTCACTGTTCTATATCCTTGCTCACTTATTACATTCATGTTCCTTTTTATAACTCATACCTGCATATCTCGTGTATCCTGTTCAAGTATTATTGTTTGATATCATGACGCACTGACGTCTGGGTTTTGTATGGCCCAGATCCTCTACCCTTGTAGCTGACCGATCAGGAGTATTTCAGTGAACAGGCCGAGCAGTGAGGAACTGTTAGTATTTTAGTTTGGTTTTCTTTCAGTATTTTCATTCCTGATGTGAGCCCGTATTTGGGTCGTACATTCCAGATTATTATTTTTTATTGGATCTATTGCTTCCGCATATTATTTCTTGACTCATTCATTCTGGCTTATGGACATATACTAGATAGTTTATTTTATTTCTACTGTTCTTGATATCTTATAGACAGCCGTAATGTGACTGTGGAGGGATGTTTCCTAGCCACAGTAGCATGGTTGGCTTTGTCACGTGCCGATCTTAGCGCACTCTAGGAAGCGGGGCGTGACAGCGTAGCCCCGCTAACACCTTTCTAGACACCTACTTGGTTTATACGATTGATCATTAAGTGAAAAAATCTCCCCAGGAGTAGCATATACTCACAGTAGGATCGGGATCCAAATATCATTGTGTGATAAAGTTGAAGGAATCCTACCAAAATTATCACACTCCAAAAGGCATGCAACACTAGCAAGTTACAGTTTCTTTAGAAACTCTCGATATGGATTTTTGCCCCATGCTTTTATGACCTTGACGAAGGCCAACATATCATAAGTCACATGTAAAGTTTTACCCGTCATTATCCAGGTTAATTTGAACCCACCCGTACATACCCTTGACGAAGGCCAAAATAGCAGTACGACTGTCCCAAACCAACGCATCAATCTATGCAACAGATAAATATTCAGCAGCTACCAATCACTTTTTCTTGGCGAAGGTCAAAATACATAGCTCGAATACTATTGAATATTTAACTGATATGACGGAGGGCTACGAATGGTTTTGGAGAAACCGTGAACGTAGTGAACTTGATATAATCGAAGGAAGCTGATAGCTTTTAAAAGGAGTGGTTTAAGCTCCGCATTTAAAAGTTTTATTGTTTTGAAAAAAACTAGTGGTTTTAAAATTTGTAACATTTCAAAAAATGTAAAATATTATTTTTGGAATTTAATATTAAAATAATATATTTTCCGGAAACTGCCCGATTTGTGAAATTGGGGTTTTCGAAAAAGGGTATAAATATATACCAATAATTGTGAAATAAATGGAAATTAAAATGATTTATTCATTTAATAGTATATTTAAAGGAATTGGCATTTAAAAAAAAGGTTTTATATGCAGTTTCGATAAAAACCCGATTAGTGCACTGCTAATCGCGATTAAACCAAATCCGTGTTTCTACAGTTTTTCATGGCTAGTGCACCATGTCATGTGGCATTTTGGTTACATGTTGTTTTCCTGTGTTATTTTGGGTATTTTATGGTTTGGTTTTAAAAGAAATGAGAAAAGAAAAGAGAAAAGGGTAAAAGGGTAAATAGATGAAAGAGTGGGTGAGAATAAGAGAGGAGAGAGAGAGAGGCTGCCTCATTTTCACCTCCCCCATCATTTTCTTCTCCTTCTTCTTCCTCACTTCCCTCCACCTACACCCCATGATAACATCTCAAAATATCCATCAAAACCCTAAACCTCTTTCATTAAATTTGATCACCTCCTTCTCCTCTACACATTGGACCAAGAAAAGTTAGATTTTGACAACCTTGAGGACCTAGGGTTTTTCTTGAGTTGCATCCATGAGGTATAATTTATACCATTTAGTTAGTTTCAAGTTTCTTTATATTCTAGTTAGTTAGAAATGGGTTTAGGATATGGATTTGTGAACTTAGAAAATCCCAGTGAGGGTTTGAGTGAAATTGTGGATTGGTAATGATTGAGTGGCTGTTGAGTGGCCGTTTAAGACCGGGGTTTGAGTATAGAGACCAGAAAATGGATTTAGGAATTTGTTATGTCGGCTTTGTGTTGAACTGTGAGGGTATATGGGAATCTGGAGTAACCCGGAGACACTAAAAATATTTTAGCGAACATAGTGACACATGCAGGCACCCAGGAAGCTATCACAGAGACCCGAGAACCAATGTAACAACCTAGATCATTTATACCTATTCCAGTTCTCGTATTTCCTTAATTGTTGTATTTTCCTGATTTATCGTGTTTTGGGGGCAAATAGTATTTTACATTTTACATTGCATTCGACCCGACTCGCTTGCTTGAACTTGTTTGATTCATATTTATGAATTATCCTGACTTGTTACATAGCCATGTGCACTTTCATAAATACTGCATACTGGCATTTTATCCGGCATTGTATCTTTTAGCATATAACATTTTAAGTCATATAAAATAATTTAAAATTACATTGCATGGCCTGCATGATACCCCTAACCCCGTGGTAGCATCCGCGCATATTGTTCTCGTCCCGTTCAGTGAAACAGACGTGTTTGGATGGCTACGCGCACGAACATGCATCCGTTTTTGGGGGTATGCATTTTCGTTACCCGAGCACTCATTCTGAAATTTGGACGTCGCATATATTTTTCATATTTTAAATCTGAATTTTTAGACCCGGGCGTGTTTTGGAATATTTTTGTATCCCGCCAAAATTCAAATTTTATTAAATTTTATATCTTTAATATTTTTTAATCGACAGTTTTAAATTTAATTAACAAATGTAATCTTTTTCAATTTAATCTTAACTAAAACAATCTCTCTCTCTCCCTCTGACGCTGGCCCCCACATCTCTCTCTATCTCTCTTACCCTCGCGCAGATCACTCTCTTCTCTTTCTCTCTCTCTTCCACTAACAAACATGATTATCTCTCCTCTTGATCTCTCTCTTCTCTCTATCTCTCTCTCCCTTTCTGTCTCTTCCCTCTCTCGCACACCTCTCGCGGATACTATGCATCTTGGATGCGGTCACCTCCCTTCTACGCTACACTTACCTCCCTTAACAATCCCTTCATTCTCAGCCTTCTCCTTTCCTTTATAACACGAGCCTCCTTCATCCTCAACCCATCATCACCGAGCTCTGCCTCCTCAAACCCTAACCTTATTAATCCCTATTACCTCCTCAACTCCTTCAAAGCCTCCTCATCTCCTCTTCCACCATCTTCTGCATCCCCGAGCCCTGCACATCCCTGCACCCAAGAACCCATCACCTAAACCTGTACACCTCCATCGCCGGCGATCTCTCATGATCGCCATCCGCACCACCATCACCCTTCTTATCCCCTGCACAATCCAACACCCCAACCATTTCCTCTTCCTCTCCTTTTCTCCATTCCCTGAACCAACACCGAGCCCAAACCCTAACTGCCTAAAACCAAACCCTAGATCTCCGGAGCCCCGTTCACGGCCGTCGACACCCTCACGCCTCCTCTCTGCAACCACAGTGAGCTTTTTCTTCTTCCTCTTCTCCTTCTTCCCTCTTCTTCTTCTTCCTTCCTTCTTTCTTCTTTCTTTCATTTCTTGATTCTTAAATGTTGTATTCTCGTAGTTCATCGGAGCCGGGATCGTCGCCGACAATCCAGACGACCCAGAGGAAGTGCCTTGCTTGCGTGATCACCCTCGTGCGTTATTTGGAACCGTTCCGTGTACCGTGCGCGCGTCGCGACATTTCGCCGACGTAGGACATTCCGTACAGATCCGTTCTTGTTACGCCTAGGAAAGTTAATCTTACTACATGCTATATAACTCATTATATACCTATTTAAATAAATATCACACCAGTATTTTAAATCAAGCATCCCATGTTTCATATTACAGCTTTTCGACGTTCCGTTTACATCTGTATAGTGCATTTTAGATCGAGGGCATGCAAACCAATCTTTAATACATGCTACATTACTTTATATGCATCTATGATAACAAATGGAATAGTTACATTTCATATTGCTTAGTTATATATTCTGCACTTGTTAGTTTATCATTTTATGGTTATATGATGTCCGCTTGCATCCATATCAGATAGAATACAAATAGCTTAAATAAATATCACACCTGTATTTTAAATCACGCATCCCATGTTTCATATTATAGCTTTTCGACGTTTCGTTTACATCTGTATAGTGCATTTCAGATATAGGGCTTGCAAACCAATCTTAAATACATGCTACATTACTTTAGACGCATCTATGTTAACAAATGGAATAGTTACATTTCATATTGTTTAGTTATATATTCCGCACTTGTTAGTTTATCATTTTACGGTTATATGATGTCCGTTTGCATCCATATCATATAGAATACATATAGCTGTATTTACAGATCTCATTAATAACCTAATACTGTTGTTTTAATACCCCATTTTAATAAAGTGCAATCTAATTAGTTTTAGAACTATTAAAGGTAACCTTAATCGATAGTTGTGCATCTATACCATTTATTTGCATACCACTCATATTATTTCATACCTGATTTTATGCACCCATACTTATTACAGTTTAATTATGAGCACCCGCTTGATACTCGTGCACTACTTGATATGACTTAATACATTTATCCTACTTGCCATAATCTGATACACCATTACTTGACCTGACTTGACACCTGTGCACTACCTTACATGACCTGATGTATCACAGCCTGACGTGATACCGATTATGTTACTAATGCCGACAACCTTGACCTATTGTCCCTACGGACATTTCCTATTGTCTATTCAGACAAAACTGTTCCTGCTTGATCCTGTGCTGACATTAACTCCAGATTTATCAATGCCTGACTTGAACACATAACTTGGGGGTATGGGGAAATCAATGATGAAACCTGACTTGTAACTCGACAGTTCGATATCTTTACTGATCAGTCTTACGGACTAGGCCTGCCCCGAAATGATGCTGCTGACATCATTCGTCTTTGTATACTACCTTTTACTGCCTAGCGGCACGTCTCGGATTCAGCCCGAGAGTCTTTGACCGTGGTCCCGGGCATGCACGGGATACAATTGAGATATATCGACGATTCATTAAATTGATTTCAAAGAGTTGAGAGTAGTTAACCCAGTAGACCAGTTTAGATTACTCACTGCACGTTAACTGTGCCTTTACCCTTCATTGTCCTTATGTATGTTACTGCTACACCTGTTTTACCGTTCATACTCGTACCTGCATGTCTTGCTACTCTTTGATTTTATTATTGTTTGATATTATGGCACGCTGACGTCTGGGTTTTGCATGGCCCGGTTCCTTTACCTTTGCTGCAGGCCGAGCAAGAGTATTTCAGTGAACAGGCCGAGCAGTGAGGACCTGTATTAGTTTAGTTCAGTTCCTTTTAGTATTTTATTCCTGATGTGAGCCTATATTTTGGGACGTACATTCCAGATTATTATTGTATTGGATCTTTTGCTTCCGCATTATTTTATTTCATGACTCGTTTATTCTGGCTTATGGACATGTGTTAGATAGTTTATTACTGTTCTTGATATCTCTACAGCTGTAATATGACTGTGGAGGGATTTTTCCTATCCACAGGTAGCATGGTTGACTCTGTCACGTGCCTATCTTAGCGCACTCTGGGAAGCAGGGCGTGACAGGGTTTGTTTGGAATCAGAGCCATCGGATTTAGGTTAATCGGGTTTGATTCTTTTGTAGTTGGGTATTGGACCCAATACACGAATCAGAAAACCTGTAATTAGGAACATGTCCTGCCACATTGGTATCGTGATTCTTGAATCATATCTTCCTCTTGACCCCTGTCTTGACGATATGCAAACAACTTTGCATCTCGGCTTGAAATCTTTTTGGTTCTCTTTTGGTTATCCTTTCATATTCCTTTGATTCTGATACTAGGATTTGGGAGACATGGACGGAGTTATGTGATTGTAACTATGAACTGCAGCATGGTTACAATGTGGTACTCTATTTAACTAACTTTGAGTCCTAGTCTTGATTCACTTCCTTATTTCATGGTCGTTATATTGCCTTGCTTCTCATGCTTTCCAGTTCATGTTTATCACAAGCTTGAATCCTGTTTACCGTGCTTATCTTCTTCATTATCTTGGCTTCGGATGAAGTCATTTGGGTATCCTACTTGTTCATGGTTTTACCGCATTAGTGTTATTCGATTCTGGTGCATCCCATTGTTTCATGTCGTCCAAGTTTATTGCTACACACTCGATTCGTTGCATGACCTTATCTAGTTGTTGGGACATACACACTGGGAATGAGAAGATCATAGCTAGTGGAGAATGTAAGGATTTTGCAGTTGTTGTTTGCGGACGGGTGTTGTTTGCAGATTTCTTGGTGATTGATACCGGCAATTATGAAGTTGTCTTGGGAATGGATTTTCTCGGCACTTTCCATGCTCACATTGATTGTAGGGAAAAGAAAGTGATTTTCCAGATTCCCGGACATCCGGAGTTTATCTTTACTGGAGGAAGCAGTTCTGTCGGGCCAGTCGAGTTTAGGGCTAGGCCGACAAATAATGTTCTTTC
This sequence comes from Agapanthus africanus, assembly GCA_030015575.1. Lineage (NCBI taxonomy): Eukaryota > Viridiplantae > Streptophyta > Magnoliopsida > Asparagales > Amaryllidaceae > Agapanthus > Agapanthus africanus. The sequence goes on from CM057341.1 coordinate 595,607,521, forward strand.
GTCGATGGAAGTTGATAAGGAAGAAGCGCCAGCTGTAGTTCGAGAGTTCGGGGACGTGTTCGTGGAAATCTCGGGTTTACCACTAAAACGAGATGTGGAGTTCACGATCGATCTTGTTCCTGGTGCAACACCAATCTTAAAGGCGTACTATCCGATGGCACCAGTGGAGTTGGAAGAAGTCAAGAAGCAGGTTACCGAATTACTTTAGAAGGGTTGAATTCGCAGCAGTAACTCACCATGGGGAGCTCCAGTTCTTCTAGTCATGAAGAAAGATGGCAGGAAGAGGATGTGCATCGATTATCGAGAATTAAACCGGGTGACTATTAAGAACAAGTACCCGATCCCTCGCATTGGCGAATTATTTGAGCAGCTTAGTGGCGCAAGGATATTCTCGAAGCTGGATTTGCGATCCGGATATCATCAAGCCCATGTCAAATCAGAAGATATTTACAAGACGGCATTCCGAACTCGGTATGGACATTACGAGTATTTAGTGATGCCCTTCGGAGTAACGAATGCACCGGCGATATTTATGGACTTGATTAACCGAATCTTTTCACCATTCTTGGACCAGTTTATAGTGGTGTTCATTGATGATATTCTGGTTTACTCGAGGAGCATAGAAGAGCATGCAGAACACTTGAAGATCACACTGCAGACATTGAGGCAAGAAAGATTGTATGCAAAGATGAGCAAGTGCGAGTTTTGGTTTGAAGAAGTGAAGTTTTTAGAGCATGTCATGTCCGGAGATAGAATCGCCGTTGATCCCGAAAAGATTGCAGCAGTTCGAGATTGGCCAATTCCGAAGAACGTTGCAGAAATCCGAAGCTTTCTTGGACTTGCTGGGTATTACAGAAGGTTCGTGGAGAATTTTTCTTGTTCGGCTGAGCCTTTGACCAAACTTACGTGGAAGGAAGTACCGTTCGTATGGAGGGATAAATGTGCTTCAGCTTTTGAGGCATTGAAGCAGAGATTGATAACCGCTCCTATTTTAACCGTGCCAGACAGTTCCAGAGGATTGGTGATTCACAGCGACGCATCTGGGAAAGGATTGTGATGTCTTTTGATGCAGCATGGGAAGGTTATAGCTTACGCATCGAGACAGTTGAAGACCCACGAGAAGAATTACGCAACTCATGATTTGGAGCTAGCAGCTGTGATTTTCGCTTTGAAGATTTGGAGACACTATTTATTGGGCGAAAGGGTCGAAGTATTCACCGATCACAAAAGCCTAAAGTATGTGTTCACGCAAAAGGAGCTTAATATGAGGCAGCGTAGATGGTTGGAGCTGATGGCTGACTATGTTCTTGATCTCATGTACCATCCGGGGAAAGTCAATGTTGTGCCGGACGCGCTTAGTCGGTTACCAGCAATTCAGATGTTGACTGCACAAAAGGAACTTATCAAAGACTTTCGGAGATTCGAGTTGTAGATCGTGCTACCGCATCCTTCGGGACAGTTGATGCAGCTGCAAGTACAGTCGTCGTTGATCGAGAATATTAAAGCATCGCAGTTACAGGACCCTAGATAGCAAAAGTTTCGAGAACAAGTTGAAGCTGGACTTCGAACGGACTTGTTGATTCATGAAGAAGGTTCGTTGCGATATGGTAGCCGTTTGTGTGTGCCGAAAGGAGATATTCATGAAGAAGTTATGAAGGAGGCACAAAGTTCCGCGTATTCCGTACATCCAGGAGGCATGAAAATATACCGAGATCTACGAAACATTTCTGGTGGGAAGGCATGAAACGGGAGATTGGCCGCTTTTTAGCGAAGTGTTTGGTGTGTCAGCAAGTTATGACTGAAAATCAAAGGGTTGCTGGTTTATTGCAACCACTTTCGATTCCTCAATGGAAGTGGGAACATATAACCATGGATTTCGTGACGGCTTTACGGCGGAGTCCAAAAGGCAACAATGCAGTTTGGGTGATTATTAATCGATTGACCAAGGCAGCTCATTTCATACCATTTCGAGTTGGTCAGTCAATGGAAACGTTGGCAGAACGGTACATGCAGGAGATTATAAGACTGCATGGAGTACCGGTGAGCATCGTGTCCGACCGTGGCACTCGTTTCTTATCACACTTCTGGAGGAGCTTACAGAAAAGTTTGGGGACTCGATTGAACTTTAGCACGGCTTATCATCCTTAGACAGATGGCCAGTCAGAGAGAACGATCCAAACTCTTGAAGACATGTTGAGAGCTTGCATGTTAGACTTCAAGAGTTCATGGGAGGATCATCTACACTTGGTGGAGTTTTCTTACAATAACAGCTTTCAGGTAACTATTCAGATGGCTCCATTTGAAGCGTTGTATGGTCGCAAGTGTCGTTCACCTGTTTGTTGGGACGATATTGGAGAACTGTCATGACCCGAAGTTGGAGTAGTAACTGGCACATAACCATGTAACGTCTACAGGTGTGACGCGACTAAGTAAGCCGAACCCAGAAATCAAAACCATTAAAAGTAGCGAGTGTTGAAAACATTTGGAAAACCTTAAGTAGTTTAATAATAATCTTTAAAGTTTAAGTTATTATCTTAAAAATTTTGGCATCATTTCCTTTGTAAAAACTAACTCCGAAATCGGGTACAAGATATGACATGAAATAAATGATAACAATATAGTACAGCATCCCAAACGGGAGTAATCACGCCCAACGGCGGAAACAATCGCCACAAGAGTAATATACGACGCCAAAGCGAAGAAATAAGAAATAAGTAAAAAAAACATCATAGAATGATAACTGCATAAGTAAAGTCGGCTCGCATGAGCTCGACACCAGAATACAAATAATGTACATCATCGTCCTCGCACTGGTCTCTAAGTCAATACATAAAGTAGATGGAGAACACTAGATACAAAAGAGTGTACAATAAAATAACCAGATACCACAACCTACCTAACAACAAAACGTCTCTCGCACCAACTGTAGTGTTATCTGTAGCCAAAAGGTTCAAGGAAACAGCCTGCCGCGACTTCTTTGATGGGCAACCTGCAAATACTGTGGCACCACGGGGGTGAGTTGCCAACTCGTGAATAGAGATAACATATAAAGGTAATCGTGAGCATGCACGTACAGCGCTACTTTATCATATGCCAGCAGATGATATCTATATGCGATAAGCAGTATGTGTATAATCATGGATGTGCTCTATCAGGTAATATAACTACAGGATGAGATGCAAAATAATGAATGCTGAGCACGGGAAATATAACATCTACACAGAATGTCAGCGTGGAAAATATAATCGGTGCCCATCAATGCACCCAGATCCCAATAAACTCAAGCGCCGCCACTCTTATCGGCCCTCAAAATCCTGTAAACTCAGAGAATCACGAGTGCCCAACATCGGCACTCAAATATCATGAAATAATCGTGTCCAGCATCGACATGTAAATCCTCATATATCGGGCTCCGTCAGTTCGGATCTGCTCACGGGCTCCGTCTGCGGTGTCGGCCCTCGGCCCCGGCAGTACGGGTCATTCCGAATCCATCTATCGCCTCTGGTCAGTATCCTCCGAACAACCGCCAGGTCCAACCAATCACCGGTAGGTACTCGCCACCCTGCCAGGCTCATCGTCTACTCCACGAAAAACATTTCTCGCCCCAGGGAACCATACCGGGCCCACCACGAACCCGCAAACGGATCATCCAACTCCTAAAATCGGGTTCAAACACACGTCTCAGAACCGAGAAAACGCGTGGTGGACGCACCAAAATCATATCAAGAGGAAACCGGGTTTTCAAATAGTGCATCTTTTCTTAAATAATTCCACGTTCCTCAAAACCAGAAATCACATGAAATCCAAAACCAATGTTTAAGTCAAATACGATGTGATATGCGCATCAAGTCATACTATAAGTAAAAGGGAGAAATCGCTTTTTAAGATAGTTTCAGTTTTTCAAAAGGCATCATGCGGCGGCCAGTTTCTACCAAAATCAGCATATCGAATCATATGTGAGATGAACTACAGTATAATGATCATGGCAATTCTACAGAGAGAGTGTCATGGAAATTACTAACGGTGTGTGTGTAACATGCAGATTAGTCCTCATGCAACATGAACCGTTAGTGACAGTGCTATGTTCTATCACTTCTAAGTTCATATACATATAGCAGGGAATGAAGTATGCAACAAAGAGTATCTATGAATAGTCAATGTATGTATATGTAATATGCTGATACAAGGTCCTATCAGCCCTGACGCATAACGCCATGCAGGCGATTTCCCCGTAGATGTTAAATCTACTCATCGTAGTCTCGCGCTAAGTGTAGCCGATGACTTGTTTCCCCTTCTTCGCGGCGTTCGCCGTACTCGCCTGCGAACGTAGAATTTCATAAAATATCACACATAAGCTCGAATCCATAAAAGAACGACATTAAAGCCAACTAGTAACCCGCGTCGCGAACCAAGCGCGTGCGTGCGCGATACGCTAGAACGTGTGATTACGCGCCTGAAGCTACCCCGACGCGTCGCGATACGCATAAACCCCAAACCCACACACGTATCACGCGTGTCGCGAAGGTTTAAAAATACGAGAAATAGGGTAATTGATCCCAGATTTTTCTACAGGAAGAAACAAATAAAATTGCACATACCATAATTCATCAAATAGTAGCAGACTCCTACCATCCAAACCCCAACCCACAATTCACCCATCTGGCCGCAAATTGCGGCAAGAACGCATTTTTCGGTGGCCTGACTTGGGAATTGGGCTCCCGGGTTTCGTGTGTGTTTGCTATACCCTATGTACATGCTACAGTAATTACAAATTTATTCTGAAGTAACCCGGGTAGAAGCAGATTACAACAGAGCCTAATCCTAGTTAAAAAGTCCATTTTGTCACTAAAACGATACATTAGGGTATATTTGTGAAACCTAAAGCAAACCCATGTTTTAAACCACACTAATAACACATTACCAAGCTAAACAAGCCATAAAAGGTTATTTTAACATAAACTTCACTAAATCACTTCTTTAGCACTAAAAAAGCATAAAAATGTGATATTTTGCTAGAAATACTACAAGATATGGAAAAAGGGTGTTAAACATGAGCTATATACTTTCAAAAGACCTAAAAAAAACCCAAAATTCCCAGCACTTTCCTTAAGTGTCCAGATTTGCCACCAACACCTCAAAAGAACCACCTTTATAAGGGTTTTTGTGAAGAAAATGGGTTGTTTTGTGTAGGGTTTTGTGCTTGGATATAAAGAGAAGAAAAATTAAAGGAGAAAGATGAAGAAAAATGGGGGATTGCTGCTGCCTTACTACAGAAATTCTGAAATGAGAGAAAAGAGAGAGAAGAGAGAAGAAAAATGGGTCAAAAATCAAGTTTCATACCTACCCACCATACCTCTCCTTTCCCCATTTAAATTTAAAATGAAAAAGGTTTTTGGCTTGATTAAAATGGTGGGGAAAAAGAACCATGCAAGAAAAGATAATGGTTAACATGCTAACACTTTAAACCTAAGTCCAAAAGTGTGCTAAGTGTGCATGTGTACACTAACACAAAAATTCCCAATTAGGGTAAACACGACTAAATTATAATTAATAACTCTCTCTATATATAAATATATATATATATATATAACACTTCACAACACGTTTATCACTAGTCAAGAAGGAAAATAAGATTTCCGGGTTTTTATGAAAAACACGCAAAATTGCTAATTATCGCGAAAATATCCTAAACGAATTTCAAAGCGTTACAAGAACGAAGATTGTTAGGAATGGATTTGATCGTGCAAACAGTGGTGAAAGTTATACTATCTGGAATCATATGAAGGCATCACAAGATCGGCAGAAGAGTTGGACCGATATATCGAGAAGACATCTAGAGTTCGCTGTTGGTGGCCTGGTATTCTTGAAGATATCACCGACTAGAAGAGTGATTCGTTTTGGGAGTCAAGGCAAGCTTAGTCCTCGATTCGTTGGGCCTTTCGAGATTTTGGAGCGTGTTGGAGAAGTGGCGTATCGATTGGCTTTACCGCAATCTTTGGCGAATGTTCATGACGTGTTTCATATATCTCAACTCCGTAAGTATGTTCGAGATGAAACACACGTGCTGGATCATTCGGAGCTGACTGTACGAGATGATTTGACTTTTGAGGAGCGACCGATGTCTATTGTGTTAGTTATATGTATGCCCTAGAGGCCATTACTATACATGAGATGTATATTGTAGTGGATGCTTAGACATATATAGGGAGGACTTTCTTGCTCGACATGATAGTATGCTATCTGGTTACTCTTTACCTTAACGTGTTCACTGATTGTCTCTCTGTTACATGATTGGTAAAGCCCTTAGGATGTGTACTTGACTACCTGGACTATGATGCGGATCAAACTAGTGGGGACATGGTAGTCCATAAGTACATCCTTCATGGTCCCTAGTCGTGGGTGTATCGAGACGGGGCATCGATATACCAGTGTAGACTAGCGTATGCCTTCTCGACCCATACAGATGGGTGATGGATGATCCCATATCCATTGGTGTTTGACATCAGAGATGATATACGGGTGCTCAGTGGAGACTGGGTACACTGGATGGACTCGCCGAGAACTCCCAAATAGTATTATACCTTACGTCAGATGGCAGTTCTCAAGTGACACTGGTACAGGTTAGTCTGTAGGCCTGAGATCGTCATAGAGACTTGTGTGATTCCCACTGTGCTTTGATTTCCACTTTACCACGTCCAAGAGGGCGTGCAAAACGGTGGTTTTTGGGTACAGTCCCGAGTCACATGGAGGCAATGAGTGATAGGATGGGTTTCGTCTCTCCCGGTATTGGGGGTTGATGTTGCGCTATGCTCGATTGGCTATAACAGGGAAGTCCCTGGCCAGGGCTGGTTTAGAGATTTACTGGTAAGTGTTACCAGTAGTTTCTCGACCCGTTATGAGACTCATATCGGCATGACTTATCGGTTATTGGAGTGTGACATTTTACCACCCCTAGACTTGATATGCGACATATCAGACGAAGAGACCGGACTGTACGGTAGTGTCACTGTCAGGCTTTTTGCAGGAGTTGGAGCGGGCTTGCTTGCTGATCTTCTGATCGCTCAATACCCGGGTAGCCGTTACGTCCATCTAGTACCGCTGACGGCTTGTGGGTGCTTGATATGATCATCACCTACTGCCGGCGTATTGATGAGTCTTTAGAGTCCTACATAGAGGTTTTACTGGCTCAGGAAAAACGAAATAGGAGCGCATATATGATATGTGCGGGACCGAGATTAATGCGAGTATGTGATACCGTATTCTATTCTCGCGATGTTTGTGTCGATCGGTTATATGCGATATAACCAAGTTATCGAATCAAGGGTTGATTTGATAAGTCGATACAATGGATGTTAGTCGGTCATATGTGATATAACCGGATTATTAAGTCAAGTGTTGATTTAATAATTTAGTGTATAATTGTATATGTGATATACTAATTTACATTAACTAACATTGGTTCACTTAAGCATTTGATTTTCTCACTTGTGCACAACTTAATATATATATGATATATATATTTATTTGTGTACAAATTGTATCATGGTTGTTGATACAACTATCATGGGTGTATGAGACATACACCATTATAAATATATTTGGTATGGTTTTTAATATTCAAAGTAAATACAAAATTAGTAGATATTTGTTAAATGCATGAAGCTTGTAGAAGCTTGTGAGTGCTTTGACAAATTCAACCCTTTTTGTTTTGCTTTGGATATTAATTAACCTAACCAATATATTTAGCCATGGTTATGTCTCTACATGAGTTAGTATATGATACTCACTCAACATGGTTACCTCTCTCTCTCTCTCTTGATTATTCTTCATTCTCATTTTGAGCTCATCTTCTTCCTCCTTCAATTTCTTTCTAGGGTTTGAAAATGAGAGAGATACAAAGTGAGAAAAGAAATTCTAAAGTGTACCTATTTCCTATTTCATCATCCTCTACTAGACTAGCACTTTAGTTTAGGGTGTTTGCTTCACTAATTCTCTAGTTAGTGAAGTAGAAGCTTGAGTTCGTATTCCCTCGACGTAGATCATCTTCGGCCTCGAAGACTTCAAGCAATACCGTTGCAATTTTCTCATGGAGCCGTCCGAGAGTCCCGGAGTTCGATGATCGCAGCGAAGGGACTACTACAAGGAGCTTAAGAAGTGAAGGACCGATCTACAAAGGTTGTATTTCGTTTTCACTTAGTGTTAAAGTTTTTAACTTGCTAGTTTTCGCCTAATCTCTAGTCTAAAGATCTAGTTTAGAGTTATTCAGCACGGCTAAAATTTTATCGGGCATGGTTGATACCTTGTAGAACCTTATTAGAGTGCCTAGTAACCCTACAGTGGTATCAGAGCCTAGCTAAAGCATTAGGCGAGGTGTATACGAAGTTAAAACCCCGATCGAACCCGGAAACGTCAAAGTAAACCCCTCTCTAGAAAAAATTTCAAAACTGGGATTTTTCTGTATTAAAAATACCTAAAAAATTCAGCAGGTGATTCTAGGAATTGTTGTGCAAGAGGACAATGTAAGTCGTACGGATCGCCGCGGAACCGCGGCAGTAGCCTTCTTGTGCCACGGATCCGCGGCCGTACAGTGAGTTTGTGCTTTGTGTTTTGCACAGTAATACCCGTATCTGTTATTTCTATTTTCTGGGTATTTTTTATTCTGACTCAAGTGTTGAGTGTTTTGGGGTTTATTTTGTATTCGTTGATTCGATCGGAAAATTTAATTTTGTTGTGTTTTCCGGATATTTAGAAAGTATTAAAAAGTTCGGACAGATATCAATAACTCACTTTTTCCCGACCCGGAAAATTTCCAAGTGTTGGATTTTTCCGTTTGTTTAAGAACTTCTAGATCGTGCAAGTTACGCGATGGACCCTCTAGAAGACAACAAACCTTAACTCAATTAAGTGACCGTCTTGAACTTCCTTTTGAACCTTAGGGTTTGGGGCAGTACGGCGTTGCCACATGTGAGGCGTTGGCTTGACCCTTCTACGGCTGGACCATTGGTACTGTGGCATGTGATGGATGTTTTTAAACTCCCCTCAAGTGTTGAGAACTATTTGGGAAAACTTGGGTGTTTGATCATTTGATCGGATAGTTTAACATTGTCTATTTATCTGGAATGTGATACAATATTTGGAATGCACAAGTAGTTATCAGATAACTAATTTGAATGTTATAAACATAATAGTTTAGTCTCAAATGATCGGTTGCCACGGAATTTTGATGCGATCAAAAGTCCGTCGCAATTACGTAGCGTACGCGGATACTCGCCGGATAAACTTAATAGACAGCCACACCCCAAAGCCCCGACAATGTGACTGTAGGAGAACCCCGTCGCCAAAAGCATCTGTTCGGGTGCTCGCTGCAGCGGTGTTCCGCCTTAGTGCACTTCGTCGACGGCATCGGGGGTGCGGCCGTATACTAAAGTTTGCGACGAGCATTCGATCAGGATATCGGGAAACTTGTTGAATTGCCCGACTAGATATTGAAAAGAGTTTTCGATAGAGAGACTAAAATACGGGGTTTATAATTGTTAGGCATGCGATGTCTAAGGAGGTTGCAGATTCCAACTGTTGTAGTTTTACACTTTCTTTTCTGCGACCGTAAGTGTAATATATGATATCGCCGGTTTCGTTGCTATATGTCAACGGCAATTGGGATGCGCATATTTACTTACGTTGATGGCATGTGATGTTATATGTTGATGGATATGTTATATTGGATCGTCGCGTTTTGAATAGCCGAGGGTTTTATGTGAGATGAGGGTTTTTATTTTCATTCATGTAAAATTTAATGTATGTAATATGCTTTTATTGGGGCACTTCCGGGATGAGGTTGATGTCACCATTTGTATATTATTTACTTTTCCGCACTAGGATAGACCCAAGGAGGAGAGCACAAGTAACCGGATTCTGGAGTCCAGTGGGAGACCAACTCGAGAAGTCGAGTCCGGGTCTCCTAACTCTAGAATTGGAAGGGTTGCTTGCTGCTCTCGTAGGGTTCTAGGGTTGTGGGTTTGGCTATTCATCGCGACAGTGGAATCCGTGTTTTATAGAGGCTCAAAATAAAACACGGACGTCCTAGTATATCCAATGTTTCATATGTTTCTTCTGCCGCGATATCTGTGATGTGATCATTTGATATGTTCAGATAGATACTGTATATAGTATATATGATATATTATATAGACGTTACTTATGTTTTATACCCGTGCTAGCCCTGCCCCGCTCTGCCGTTAGTTACCTAACCTAACGGTGCACGAGGGGACATCGAGGCGAATGCGGATGGCATAAGTGTACGTCGTATTTATCTGTGATGTTTAGGTGACTTAAATGATGGGACTTCATTAATATGATTAATGAAAGAAAATAAACCTAAAAGATGTTGTTGAATCGAATTTTCAAAAACAGGTAGCTACAGTTCTTGCTTTGCATAGCGGTGTTCTTTGTAGAACATCCTGCACCTTATTCGATAAGGAAAGGGCCGAGATCCCTTCACCAGGAGTGACCCCTTTAGCAATGACTGGCAGATGCTACACCCCCTCGGTTTTGTCTTTCGATTTCTTTTCTAGTTCTTGCTTTGCACGGTGATATATATGATATATCCTGCACCTCATTCGACGAGGAAAGAGCCGAGATCCCTTCACCGGGAGTGACCTCTTTAGCGAAACTAGTAAAAGCCTAAAAAACACTCCATTTTAAAATCATTTGATTCTACAACGATATCAAGTTCATTACGCAATAGGTTTTCAGAAAAACCTGTCGTAGCCCTCCGTCATTTCAGATAAGTCCTGCTTCGTATTCGTGCTGCGTTTGTTGACCTTGTTAAGGCGCAGTGTGTGGTAGCTGACCAGTATTTATCTGTTTATGCATATGATGCAGATTGTTTTTGGGTAGTCGTACGGCTTTGTTGACCTTGTCAAGGGTCGTGCGGGTGGGTTTAACTCAATCAAGAAATGACGGGTTGAACTTGACTTACGGTCTATGGTTTGTTGACCTTGTCAAGGTCATAGATCGTTCGGGGCAAAATTATTGGGAATTTCAAGTGTTGAAATTTGCAATGAGATTGCATACTTTCTATGAGATAGTTGGATCCTGATACCCACTGCGAGTAATTGTTACTCCTGGGAGAGTTTTACACATTACAATTAGCCGATCAAGTAGGTGTCTACAAAGGTATCAACGGGGTTACGCCTCTGGGAAAATGAGGTTTACTTTAATTAGGTCCGTGCGAAATCACAGGGAACCTCGCTCAAAGTACCGACACTGGCCTGGCTGAAAGATTGGCGAAGTTGTAGGGTGTAATTAATCCCGGCTAGTCTTTCCTTTTAGGGTTTGAAGGAAGATTTGATAAAAACAGTGGGAGCCATCCTGATTAGATAAAATAATAACCAATCTGATTTTGCAAGAGCGCACGCAGAGTGTTTTCTTCTCTCTCTCTCCAGGTAGCGACCATGTCACGCCTTAATCAAGATAATAATACGGATGTATTGACCAAACCCGCTTGTTATACTGAGCTGGGGAACGTTGGTCCCGCTCCAACTTATAATTGTTATAAGACAGAGCAGGAAATTGGGGATTACCAGAATTCTCGTGACGCCCAAACGAAGAAAGTGCATGATGATGCATCTTCTTCGGGTGTGTTCATTACAGAGAACTGTTTCTCAGTATCCTTTACGTCCTGGGTATGTTATACCGGATCAGGATCTCGCATATGTAATCTGTTACATGGGCTACAGAAAGGTAGAGAACTCAGAACGGGTGATAAGTTTCATGAGATAGAAACGGTGCAAGTGTTGCAGCCAAGTCTGTTGGGAGTTATCACCCTGTATTACCAGAATACATTGATTCTGAACGAATGTCATTAGTTATCGAACCTGATATACAACATCATATCAATTTCTTTATTAGTAAAGAAGGATATAATTTTGTATTGTTGGATAATGTTTTGAACATTTCATATATCAAGAGTTGATCGGTTCAGTCACGTTATCTAAAAGCATTGACGTTCTAAATCAAACTACAGTTCTTAGTATACAGAACACACACAAGAGGAAGAGTTCAGAAATGAACGAATCCTTATTGAGGTATTGTAGACTAGGTCATATCAATGTGACCCGACTAGCTGAAGTTACATATAGATGCGTATTTAAAATAGTTCGAATTTACATCTTGTGAAACTTGCCGGTCATGTCACAGAGATAAGATGACCATAGATCTGTTTATTGGAAGCAGAGAAAGAATTAGTGAACTCTTGGGATGATACATGTTGATGTATGAAGGTCTCCTGTCTACACATGCCAATACCGGTTCTTTGTACTTCATTACATTCTCTGATGATCTCTCAAGATTCAGACATATATTCCTGTTGAAACATAAGTCTGAAGCTTTTGAGATATTCACAGAATATAAGTTAGGATGTAGAGAACCAAAACGGGTATAAGTATTATGTCCTTTGATGTGATCAAGGAGGAGAATACTTGAGCATGGGATTCCTGGACTATTCTAAAGGAGAATGAGATTCTCTCTCAGCATTACTCCTCCGTATACACCACAGCACGTCGGTGTATCGGGGTGGAGCAATCACACCCTATGTGATAAGGTGTGCTCTATGATGAGCATTACTGAGTTACCTATTTACTTTTGGGAGTTATGCACTGGAGAAATTGCATACCTATTAAATAGGGTTCCGATCAAATCAGTTGCCTACCACTTCATATGAGATATGGAAAGGGAAGAGCCCATATCTTAAGTTTGTTAAGATTTGGGGTTGTCCAGCCTATGTCTAAAAGCATAATCCGGACAAGCTCGAGGCAAAGTCAGTACTGTAGAATGTTTGTAGGATATCCAAAGCATTCGCAAGGGAATATCTTCTACCTAACCGAGGAACAAAAGATGTTTTGTTTCTCAGCATGCCACCTTTATGAAAGGGAATTTCTTGTGAAGAAATGAATGGACATGAGGTAGAACTGGAAGTAGTTCCAGCGATACAAACTGCAGCTGATGATTTGGTAGAACCAAAGGATTCAATAGTTTCCAACGAACCTCAGCCTTTCCGCCGATCTAGTAGGGTTCCTCACCCACCTGAGAGATACTTCGGTTTCTCTATGACAGTGGGAGTAAGGAATGCATCATGAGATGATGACCCAACTATTTTCGAGCTGGCCATCAGGAGTGGGACCCTGTGAGAATGGATGGATACTTAGCGATCTGAGATGGAATCCTTATACACCAACAAAGTATGGACTTTGGTTGCCTTATCTGAAGGGTTAAAACCCCATCAGGAGCAAGTATATCTTGAGAAGATTACTTAGTGTACATGGAAAAGTTGAGACTTTCAAAGCTAGACTTGTTAAAGGTTTGCATCATTGAGCAGGTATGGATTATGATGAAACCTTTTCTAAGTAGCTATGCTTAAGTCCATCCAGATCCTACTTGCCACGGCTACATACCATGACTACGATATCTGGCGGTTGGGTGTCATGACTGCTTTTCTAAATGTTGAATTGGAAGGGAGCGTCTATAAGTACACAGCCAGAGGGCTTCGTAGACAGTGGGAGCAGCGGAAGCGTGTACAAGTTGCTTTATGGGATAAAGCAGGCATCACGGAGTTGGAACGTCTGTTTTGATGTGGTAGTCAAAGAGTTTAACTTCATCAAAATGGTAGATGATCCTTATATATACAAAAAGGTAGTAGGGAGTATGGTGAAGATCCTTGTAGAGTACGTGGATGACATACTTTAGATGGGGAAGGAGTTTCCTATGCTACGCTCGGTCAATCTCCACTTATCACAAAGATTCTACATATAGGATCAAAGTGATACCTACTAAATGCTGGGTTTTTTATCTATGAGATAGATCTAATTGGATGTTAGGATACTCACTAGTTGTAGTGAGATGGTATCAATTGATCCTGGGGAGAATCACTGGAAAGGTTCCCGGGTGATAAGGACTACTGAATGTCAGTCGCAGGCATTGTCTTTACCCTCAGTTGAGGGACGGTATGTTGGAAGAGTTCCAAGCTAGATACCGTGGCATACTAGACGATAAAGTCTAGATACATCGCTACCAAAGATGCTACCAAAGAGGAAGTCTGGGTGTATATTAGTTCATGAGATGAACTTCGTTCCTACCATTGTATGACAATGGAGTTGTGGCTTATGCCTAGGAACGCCCATCCCATCAGTGATCCAGACATATTCTAATGCAGTGTCACCTGATCATGGTGATGGTAGATCTCCAGGGGATCGAGGTTAGTAGAGTAGACTCAGAGGACAACACGGCGGATCCACTCACAAAGGCCTTTTCCCAGAGAGAGACTATTATGGGATGGTTGAGTAAGAGATACTACAACCACTGTTATCAGATAGCCCTAGTGCAAGTGGGAGATTGTTAGTTATATGTATGCCCTAGAGGCCATTACTATACATGAGATGTATATTGTAGTGGATGCTTGGACATATATAGGGAGGACTTTCTTGCTCGACATGATAGTATGCTATCTGGTTACTCTTTACCTTAACGTGTTCACTGATTGTCTCTCTGTTACATGATTGGTAAAGCCCTTAGGATGTGTACTTGACTACCTGGACTATGATGCGGATCATACTAGTGGGGACATGGTAGTCCATAAGTACATCCTTCAAGGTCCCTAGTCGTGGGTGTATCAAGACGGGGCATCGATATACAAGTGTAGACTAGCGTATGCCTTCTCGACCCATACAGATGGGCGATGGATGATCCCATATCCATTGGTGTTTGACATCAGAGATGATATACGGGTGCTTAGTGGAGACTGGGTACACTGGACTGACTCGCCGAGAACTCCCAAATGGTATTATACCTTACGTCATATGGCAGTTCTCAGGTGACACTGGTACAGGTTAGTCTGTAGACCCGAGATCGTCATAGAGTCTTGTGTGATTCCCACTGTGCTTTGATTTCCACCTTGCCACGTCCAAGAGGGCATGCAAAACCGTGGCTTTTGGGTATAGTCCCGAGTCACATGTAGGCAATGAGCGATAGGAGGGGTTTCGTCTCTCCCGGTATTGGGGGTTGATGTTGCGCTATGCTCGATTGGCCATAACAGGGAATTCCCTGGCCAGGGCTGGTTTAGAGATTTACTGGTAAGTGTTTCCAGTAGTTTCTCGATCCGTTATGAGCCTCATATCCGCATGACTTATCGGTTATTGAGGTCTTACGTTTTACCACCCCTAGACTTGATATGCGACATATCAGACGAGGAGACCGGACTGTACGGTAGTGTCACTGTCAGGCTTTTTGCAGGAGTTGGAGCGGGCTTGCCCGCTGATCTTCTGATCGCTCAATACCCGGGTAGCCATTACGTGCAGCTAGTACCGCTGACGGCTTGTGGGTGCTTGATATGATCATCACCTACTGCCAGCATATTGACGAGTCTTTAGAGTCCTACATAGAGGTTTTACTGGCTCAGGAAAAACGAAATAGGAGCGCATATGTGATATGTGCGGGACCGAGAATAATGTGAGTATGTGATACCGTATTCTATTCTCACGATGTTTGTGTCGATCGGTTATATGCGATATAACCAAGTTATCGAATCAAGGGTTGATTCGATAAGTCGATACAATGGATGTTAGTCGGTCATATGTGATATAACCGGATTATTAAGTCAAGTGTTGATTTAATAATTTAGTGTATAATTGTATATGTGATATACTAATTTACATTAACTAACATTGGTTCACTTAAGCATTTGATTTTCTCACTTGTGCACAACTTAATATATATGTGATATATATATTTATTTGTGTACATATTGTATCATGGTAGTTGATAAAACTATCATGGGTGTATGAGACATACACCATTATAAATATATTTGGTATGGTTTTTAATATTCAATGTAAATACAAAATTAGTGGATATTTGTTAAATGCATGAAGCTTGTAGAAGCTTGTGAGTGCTTTGACAAATTCAACCCTTTTTGTTTTGCTTTGGATATTAATTAACCTAACCAATATATTTAGCCATGGTTATGTCTCTACATGAGTTAGTATATGATACTCACTCACCATGGTTAGCTCTCTCTCTCTCTCTCTTTTGATTATTCTTCATTTTCATTTTGAGCTCAACTTCTTCTTCCTTCAATTTCTTTCTAGGGTTTGAAAATGAGAGAGATACAAAGTGAGAAAATAAATTCTAAAGTGTACTCATTTCCTATTTCATCATCCTCTACTAGACTAGCACTTTAGTTTAGGGTGTTTGCTTCACTAATTCTCTAGTTAGTGAAGTAGAAGCTTGAGTTCGTATTCTCTCGACGTAGATCATCTTCGGCCTCGAAGACTTCAAGCAATACCGTTGCAATTTTCTCATGGAGCCGTCCGAGAGTCCGGGAGTTCGATGATCGCAGCGAAGGGACTACTACAAGGAGCTTAAGAAGTGAAGGACCGATCTACAAAGGTTGTATTTCGTATTCACTTAGTGTTAAAGTTTTTAACTTGCTAGTTTTCGCCTAATCTCTAGTCTAAAGATTTAGTTTAGACTTATTCGGTACGGCTAAAATTTTAATCGGGCATGGTTGATACCTTGTAGAACCTTATTAGAGTGCCTAGTAACCCTACATATTGTTGATCGAAGAGAAAAGGTTCTTAAGAACAAGGTTATCCCTCTCGTACTTGTTTCTTGGGGAAATCGCTCGCATGGAGAATCGACTTGGGAACGAGAAGACAAAATCCGACAGAAGTTTCCACACCTATTCTTGTAGTTTCTTGATTGTTTGTCCTTTCTTGTTTTTGGAATTTCGAGGATGAAATTCTTTTTGTAGTTGGGTATAATGTAACAACCTAGTTCATTTATACCTATTCCAGTTCTCGTATTTCCTTAATTGTGGTATTTTCCTGATTTATCGTGTTTTGGGTGCAAATAGTATTTTACATTTTATATTGCATTCGACCCGACCCACTTGCTTGAACTTGTTTGATTCATATTTATGAATTATCCTGACTTGTTACATAGACATGTGCACTTTCATAAGTACTGCATACTGGCATTTTATCCGGCATTGCATCTTTTAGCATATAACATTTTAATTCATATAAAATAATTTAAAATTACATTGCATGGCCTGCATGATACCCCTAACCCCGTGGTGGCATCCGCTCATATTATTCTCGTCCCGTTCAGTGAAACAGACGTGTTTGGATGGCTACGCGCACGAACGTGCATCCGTTCTTCGGGGTATGCATTTTCGTTACCCGAGCACTCATTTTGAAATTTGGACGTCGCATATATTTTTCATATTTTAAATCTGAATTTTTAGACCCGACCCGGGCGTGTTTTGGAATATTTTTGTATCCCGCCAAAATTCAAATTTTATTAAATTTAATATCTTTCATTTTTTTAATCGACAGTTTGAAATTTAATAAACAAACTAAATCTTTTTCAATTTAATCCTAACTAAAACAATCTCTCTCTCTCCCTCTAACGCTGGCCCCCACATCTCTCTCTCTCTCTCTCACCTTCGCGCAGATCATTCTCTTTCTTTCTCTCTCTCTCTCTTCCACTAACAAACAAGATTATCTCTCCTCACAGTTCTCTCTCTCATCTCTCGATCTCTCTCTTCTCTCTATCTCTCTCTCCCTTTCTCTCTCTTCCCTCTCTCTCACACCTCTCGCGGATACTGTACATCTTGGATGTGGTCACCTCCCTTCTACGCTACACATACCTCCCTTAACAACCCCTTCATTCTCAGCCTTCTCCTTTCCTTTATAACCCGAGCCTCCTTCCTCCTCAACCCATCATCACCGAGCTCTGCCTCCTCAAACCATAACCCTATTAATCCTCATTGCCTCCTCAACTCCCTCAAAGCCTGCTCATCTCCTCCTCCACCATCTTCTACATCCCCGAGCCCTGCAAATCCCTGCACCCGAGAACCCATCACCCAAACCTGCACACCTCCATCGCCGGCGATCTCTCGTGATCGCCATCCGCACCACCATCACTCTTCTTATCCCCTGCACACTCCAACACCCCAACCATCTCATCTCCCTCTCCTTTTCTCCATTCCTTGTACCAACACCGAGCCCAAACCCTAACCCCTAAAAAACAAACCCTAGATCGCCGGAGCTCCGTTCACGGCCGTCGACACCCTCACGCCTCCTCTATGCAACCACAGTGAGCTTTCTCTTCTTCCTCTTCTCCTTCTTCCCTCTTCTTCTTCCTCCTTCCTTCTTTCTTTCATTTCTTGATTCTTGAATGTTGTATTCTCGTAGTTCGCCGGAGCTGGGATCGTCGCCGACGATCTAGACGACCTAGAGGAAGTGCCTTGCTTGCGTGATCACCCTCGTGCGTTATTTGGAACCGTTCCGTGTACCGTGCGCGCGTCGCGACATTTCGCCGACGTATGACGTTCCGTACACATCCGCTCTTGTTCCGTCTAGGCAAGTTAATCTTGCTACATGCTATATAACTCATTATATACCTATTTAAATAAATATCACACCTGTATTTTAAATCAAGCATCCCATGTTTCATATTACAGCTTTTCGACATTCCGTTTACATCTGTATAGTGCATTTTAGATCTAGAGCATGGAAACCAATCTTAAATACATGCTACATTACTTTAGACGCATCTATGTTAACAAATGGAACAGTTACATTTCATATTACTTAGTTATATATTCCGCACTTGTTAGTTTATCATTTTACGGTTATATGATGTCCGTTTGCATCCATATCATATAGAATACATATAGCTTAAATAAATATCACACCTGTATTTTAAATCAAGCATCCCATGTTTCATATAATAGCTTTTCGACGTTCCGTTTAAATCTGTATAGTGCATTTCAGATATAGGGCATGCAAACCAATCTTAAATACATGGTACATTACTTTAGACACATCTATGTTAACAAAGGGAATAGCTACATTTCATATTGCTTAGTTATATATTCCGCACTTGTTAGTTTATCATTTTACGGTTATATGATGTCCGTTTGCATCCATATAATATAGAATACATATAGCTGCATTTACAGATCTCATTAATAACCTAATACTGTTGTTTTAATACCCCATGTTTAATAAAGTGCAATCTAATTAGTTTTAGAACTATTAAAGGTAACCCTAATCGATAGTTGTGCATCCATACCATTTATTTGCATACAATTCATATTATTTCATACCTGATTTTATGCACCCATACATATTACAGTTTAATTATGAGCACCCGCTTGATACCCGTGCACTACTTGATATGACCTAATACATGTATCCTACTTGCCATAATCTGATACACCATTAGTTGACCTGACTTGACACCTGTGCACTACCTGACATGACATGATGTATCACAGCCTGACTTGATACCGATCGTGTTACTAATGCCGACAACCATGACCTGTTGTCCCTATGGACATTTCCTGTTGTCTATTCAGACAAACATGTTCCTGCTTGATCCTGTGTTGGCATTAGCTCTAGATTTATCAATACCTGACTTGAACACTTAACTTGGGGGTATGAAGAAATCAATGATGAAACCTGACTTGTAACTCGACAGTTCGATGCCTTTACTGATCAGTCTTACGGGCTAGGCCAGCTCCGGAATGATGCTGCTGACATCATTCGTCTTTACATACAACCTTTTACTTCCTAGCGGCTCGTCTCGGATTCAACCTGAGAGTCTTTGACCGTGGTCCCGAGCACGCACGGGATACTATTGAGTTACATCGACGATTCATTAAATTGATTTCAAAGACTTGAGAGTAGTTAACCTAGTAGACCAGTTTAGATTACTCACTGCACGTCACCTGTGCCTTTACCCTTCACTGTCCTTATTTATGTTACTGTTATACCTTTTTAACCGTTTCTACTCGTACCTGCATGTCTTGCTACTCTTTGATTTTATTATTGTTTGATATTATAACACGCTGACGTATGGGTTTTGCATTGCCCAGATCCTTTACCTTTGCTGCAGGCCGAGCAGGAGTATTTCAGTGAACAGGCCGAGCAGTGAGGACCTGTATTAGTTTAGTTCAGTTCCTTTCAGTATTTTATTCCTGATGTGAGCCCGTATTTTGGGACTTACATTCCAGATTATTATTGTATTGGATCTTTTGCTTCCGCATTATTTGATTTCATGACTCATTTATTCTGGCTTATAAACATGTGTTAGATAGTTTATTACTGTTCTTGATATCTCTACAGCCGTAATGTGACTGTGGAGGGATTTTTCCTATCCACAGGTAGCATGGTTGGCTCTGTCACGTGCCTATCTTAGCGCACTCTGGGAAGCGGGGCGTGACACCCCAACTCCACCAAATGGCCGCAGATTTAAAAAATCTGAGAGCACATTGGAGTGTTTTTGGCTATGTTTTCCGTATTTTAGGATGCTTGGTTTTTGTATTGGGATTTGTACTTGGTCGTGTGGCGTTTGAACGTCAACGACTAGGATTTTTAGTCGTGTTTTGCACGCGAAGCTATAGGTTTTAACCTATGAGCGGAATTTGTGCTATTTTAGTTTCCGACTTGATTTTAATATGCAATTGTGATATGTTATGATATGTAGGTAGCCCACGAGGATTTCAATACGGTGAAGAAGAGGATGGCGACATCGACATCGGCAAGCAAGAGCAAGGTGAGTGGATATATATCCATGGGGGAAGTCAGGTGGATGGCGTATAGCACCCCTACAAGTCTTTGATGGAAACCGATTCGTAGTAAATGGTTAAGGAAATCTATAATAGGAAACTATAGATAGAGTTAAGAGATAGTTAGAAAAACCATATTAGAAACTAAAGGATAGTTAGAAGTGATATGATACGGCTAATATGTGATGACGGGATTTGAGGATGATAATTGATGATATTGCCGTTTAAGATACTATAGGACTAGATAGTCGACGTAATGTGTCATTCGAAACATACCTATTTTCAAAACCGAGGAATCGTATGCATCTTTTAAACAGATACGTTGAGGGACGTTACGGATTTTCAAATGATATCTTTTCTTAAAAACACCGTGACCCCTACTTTCAAAACTACATTTCGCACCTTTTAAAAACATATTGTATAGTTCGGGTGTGTATGTTAGATTACATACTTAGGCTTATAGTAAAAGTAGAATGTATCTGTAAAATTGACTTGATGAGGGATATAAATGTGTTGAAAAGAATATATGACGCGATATAATGATTTGATGATATGTTGGTATACGGATGCGAGTCGATTGAGATGATTTATACCCTGCCGGTTCCCTGATATGAGATTATTGCGGATGTGACCTGGGACATAGGTATATAGAGATATTTATATGTGTTGTAAATTGTGAGTGTTAGACGTACGTGACGTTAAGTCCGTACCCTCCTCGTCTTATTGGTTGATAGGATCCCTGATAGCTTAATGCTGCCGTAAGATGATTTTCCGTGCGTGATGAGTTTGACTTGATGATTGATCCATACCCTTGACTAAAGGTTGCCGTACGATGGATTATACCGTACGCGATGTTGTTGGGCTGGATGCCGATTGATTGATTCACCGACTCGATCATGTTAGATACGTATACCCGTCAGTATTTGCATATGATTTTCCTTTTGCTGCATTCATACTATTCTCATTGCATTGCTTATATCTGCGTTAGTACACCTGCACCATTATCAATGATGCGTATGTTACACATACACAGATTTGCCGGCTCATACACTTCATCATCAATAATTTCCATGTCACTACACAGAAGGATTGCCGCATCATGATATGACAATTTGCATAGTTTACTTGCTATAATTACATATGCACCTTATACGATGTTGCATTTGACTTGGGAGAAATTGAGAATCGCAGTATATATTTAAAAACGTGATTCATTTTAAAAGAGCGGTTTTCCCTGATATTGTCGCATCATTGTTCCATGTTGCATGATATATGGATATGCTTATATTTCTATCATATGTCGATACATCATGCTTTATGATTTTACGCATTGAGATATGCTGTTTTTATGAGATTTCTGGATTTGAGAGCCGTGGCGATTTCAAAAGAAAGCATGTACTGTTTTAAAAACCCGGTTTCTCTTGATATGATATTTAAGAGTGTCCACCATGTGTTTCCCCGGTTCTGAGAGTGACATGTGAAACCCGATTCGAGGAGGCGGATGTGGCCGATTGCGGGTACATGGTGGACCCGGTATGGTACCCCACGGCGAGAGACAGATTTCGTGTGGATGAAGATGAGCCTGGCAGAGAGACTACTATCTACTGGTGATAGTATTTAGGCTCGGCGGATATCCGGAGGATACCGACCGGAGTCGAGAGATGATATGGGCCGATCCGGACTGACGGAGCCCGTGGGCCGATCCGGACTGACGGAGCCCGAGATATGTGGATTTACGTGTCAATGCTGGACACGAGTTTCATGATGTTTTCGGGTGTCAATGTTGGACACCTAGGTTCCATGATTTTGATGTGTCGCGAGGGACACCGTTGATTTATATCCTCATACTTTCATGCACACTCTTTTATGATATTTATGTGCATACATACATTGATTATATGGGTGGACGAAATCCACATGCATACATACATTGATTATATGGGTGGACGAGATCCACATGCATACATACATTGATTATATGGTTGGACGTGATCCACATGCATACATACCTTGATTTTATTATTGGATATTATCCGCATACATATAGGTATTGATTTCATTGTTGGTACATATAATGACCTGGTCACCCTAGATATCATAGTATTACTTTTATGATATAGTTGACCTAGGAGCCGTTGTTTATTCGATTTCTATCTGTTGATATTTTTCTACTCACGAGTTGGCAACTCACCCCCGTTGTGCCACAGTTCTTGCAGGTTGACCGCTTGGATCAGTAGCGGCTTCGTTGGCGCACAGTTGTATTCGGGTGTTTTGCATTGGTAGGTGGGACATTTGTATCGTACCCACTCTTTTATCTAAATTTCATATTGTATCTAGTCAACTCCATCAATCAAAATTAATCAAAATTAGTAAATTGTATAAGTAATGAGACTTAGTGGGATTGTGGTTGCGAGACTTAGAGCGAGGGGTTTTCCGCTACTTGTGGTTTTTATGTCTTGCTTTTCTTTATCTTTGTGGTGATCTTCGCCGTTAGGCGTCGTATACTTATTTATACTGTCTTGCGTTGTTGTGATCCGCCGTTTGGCGAAGAGCTAGCTCCCGCTTGGCGATACCTTTATTATTATCTTGTATATGTGGTTTTGGATCAAAATATACAAAGGAGGTGCTGCCCAAATTTTCAAAAAGATGAAACATGTTTTTAAACTTGCATAATCCACATGCATTTTATTGTTCCTTTTCTATGCATTAAGAAAACTTGATTTCATTATACCTTTATTTCAAAACTTCACATCCTTTATTTTCTTAAAAAGGTTTAGATTTCTGGGTTTCAGCGTAGTTGAATTCCGTTACGCCTTTAGACGTTGCGTGATTCAAGTGCTGGTCACGAGCTAATATTTTGGGTCGTGACAAAATTGGTATCAGAGCGCTAGATTTAACCTTGGTTCGAGTCTATGTTTGATTATGCGGAGTATAGGGCGGGTATGTATTTCGGAACCTAGGCTCGACCTTACGGAACTTAAACTTGGACGGGGGGTATTAGACCTGGACTTTCGTTACATAGCCTGACCCTGATTGATGGAGTAGGTAGCTTGAGTAGAGTGACGTATCGTACGTATGTTCCGCGGTATATTTTGTAGGGTTACTAGGCACACTAACAAGGCTCTACAAGGAATCGACCATGCTAAAATTAAAATTTTTAGGTGCCGAACAACCCTAAGCAAGATCGTATACTAGAGTTTAGGCGATACTAAAAGCAAGTAAACAACTTTACTCTAAAGGGATACGAAATACAACCTTTGTAGATCGGTCCTTCACTTCTTTAGCTCCTTGATGAAGTCCCTTCGCTGCAATCGTGGTTCTCCCGGACCCTTGCATGGCTTCACTAGGCGAAAGGTGCTACCATGCTTGAAGTCTCCGAGGCCGAAGATGATTTACGTCGAGGGAATTCCGACTCAAGCTTCTACTTCACTAACTAGAGAATTAGTGAAGCAAACACCCTATACTAAAGTGCTAGTCTAGTAGAGGATGGAGAAATAGGAAGTGGGTTCTCTTTGGATTTTTATTTCTCACAAAGTTTCACTCTTTTTTCAAAACCCTAGCAAGGTTTTTCTCTTGCTCAATGACGAAGAAGATGAACAAAAGAAAAGCATGATGATAATGATCAAGTAAGTGTGCTAACCATGGTGAGTGAGTATCATATACTAACTCATGTAGAGACATTACCATAACTAAGTGTGATGGTTAGGTTAAAAGGAATCTAAGGTAAAGACAAAGCTAGTAGACTTTGTCAAAGCAAAGTAAGCTTCTACAACCTTCATGCTCATTCCAAAACTCCACTAATTTTGTAATTATCTTAAATAATCATAACCCACCATAATACATAGAATGATGTATGTCTTACACACCCAAGTCAAGTGTATCATCAACCATGATACAAAAAGAAAACACATTTTAATATATATCACATATATATCAAAGCGTGCACATGTGAGAAAAACCCTAAAGTGAACAAGTGTTAGTAAATGTAAATTAGTATATCTAATATACAATTATACACTTAATTATTAAATCAACACTTGACTTAATAATCCGGTCATATCTCATATAACCGGCTAACATTCATTGTATCGACTTATCGAATCAACACTTGATTCGATAACCCGGCTATATCATATATAACCGACCGATACAAAAAGTCGTGAGAATAGAATACGGTATCACATACACGCATTATTCTTGGTCCCGCACATATCACATATGCGCTCCTAATTCATTTTGCCTGAGCCAGTAAAACCTCTATGTAGGACTCTAAAGACTCGTCAATACGCCGGCAGTAAGTGATGATCACATCACGCACCCACAAGCCGTCAGCGGTACTAGCTGGACGTAACGTCTACCCGGGTATTGAGCGATCAGAAGATCAGCAAGAAAGCCCGCTCCAACTCCTGTAGAAGCCTGCCGGTAACACTTCCCGTACAGTCCAGTCTCCTCGTCTGATATGTCGCATATCAAGTCTAGGGGTGGTAAACGTCAGACCCCAAAAACCGATAAGTCGTGCCGATGTAAGGCTCATAACGGGTCGAGAAACTGCTGGTAACACTTACCAGTAAATCTCTAAATCAGCCCTGGCCAGGGACTTCCCTGTTACGGCCAATCAAGCACAGCGCAACATCAACCCCCAATACCGGGAGAGACGAAACCCCTCCTATCGCTCATTGACTCCATGTGACTCGGGACTGTACCCAAAAACCACCGTTTTGCACGCCCTCATGGACGTGGTAAGGTGGAAATCAAAGCACAGTGGGAATCACACAAGACTCTATGACGATCTCGGGTCTACAGACTAACCTGCACAAGTGTCACCAGAGAACTGCCATCTGACGTGAGGTATAATACCATCTGGGAGTTCTCGGCGAGTCCGTCCAGTGTACCCAGTCTCCACTGAGCACCCGTATACCATCTCTGATGTCAAACACCAATGGATATGAGATCATCAATCGCCCATCTCATGGGTCGAGAAGCGTATACGCTAGTTTACTCTGGTATATCGATGCCCTGTCTCGATAAACCCATGACTAGGAACATTAAAGGATGTACTTATGGACTACTCTGTCCCCACTAGTATGATCTGCATTATAGTCCAGATAGTCAAGTACACATCCTAAGGGCTTTACCAACATGTAACTATAAGTCAGTATCAAGGGACAAGTATACATGTTAAGATAAAGGACAACCAGATAGCATACTATCATATCGAGCAAAAAAGTCCTCTCTATATATGTCCAAGCATCCAATATAATATACATCATCAGTATAATACTGGCCTCTAGGGCATACATACAACTAACAATCTCCCACTTGCACTAGGGCCAGCTGCTGTAGTATCGCATACCAAGCATCCCAAAGAGTCTCTCAAACTGTATCTGGGGAATGGCCATCGTGAGTGGATCCGCTGTGTTGTTCTTCGTGTCAACCCTCCTGACCTTGATCTCCCGGCGATCAACTATCTCCCGGATCAGGTGATACCGCCTCAGAATATGCCTGGATCGCTGATGGGACCTGGGTTCCTTGGCCAAAGCCACCACTCCATTGTTATTGCAATACAAAGGTATTGGATGCTCAATGGATGGAAACACTCCAAGTTCAGTATTGAACTTCTTGATCCAGACAGCCTCTTTGGCAGCATCGTTGGCAGCGATGTATTCAGCCTCCATCGTCGAGTCTGCCAGGGTTTCCTACTTGGAACTCTTCCAGCTAACCGCCCCTTCGTAAAGGGTAAAGACAAATCCCGACTGCGACTTTGAGTCGTCCTTATCACTCTGGAAGCTCGAATCGGTAAAGGACTCCACTTGGAGTTCTCCATTACCATACACAAAGAGCATCTCTTTAGTCCTTAGTAAGTACTTGAGAATACTCTTCACAGCTGTCCAGTGATTCTCTACAGGATCAGCTTGATACGTACTCACTACACTTAGTGAGTATGCTACATCGGGTCTGGTACATAGCATCGCGTACATGATAGAGCCTACTG
This sequence comes from Agapanthus africanus, assembly GCA_030015575.1. NCBI lineage: Eukaryota > Viridiplantae > Streptophyta > Magnoliopsida > Asparagales > Amaryllidaceae > Agapanthus > Agapanthus africanus. Next base: position 595,634,145 of record CM057341.1, read on the forward strand.
CCGAAGCATAAGGTATCCCTTGCATGCGAGCTCTCTCCAAATCAGTCTTGGGAGACATCTCTTTGGAGTGAGTGAGCCCTGAGATCGTGAGTAAAAACCCACGTTTGGACTCTTCCATACTAAACCTCTTTAGTATGGTGTCAATGTACCTGGATTGGGACAATCCCATTATCCGTTTAGATCTATCTCTATAGATCCTAATTCCTAATATGCAGGAGGCATCACCAAGATCTTTCATTGAGAATCTTTGTGATAAGAAGAGCTTGACCGATTGCATCATAGGAATATCATTTCCTATCAAGAGTATGTCATCCACGTACAATACGAGGAAGACAACCTTACTCTCTGCCACCTTCTTGTAGATACAAGGTTCATCTACATTTTTGACGAAATCAAACTCTTTGATAACGACGTCAAAGCAGATGTTCCAACTCCGCGATGCTTGCTTTAATCCATAAATGTTTAAGCAGCTTGTACACCTTCCCGCTGCTCCCACTATCTACGAAGCCCTCTGGCTGCGTCATGTACACGCACTCTTCTAAATCACCTTTTGGAAAGGCGGTCTTAACATCCATTTGCCAGATTTCGTAGTCATGATATGCAGCGATGGCAAGCATGATCCGGATGGATTTAAGCATAGCCACTGGAGAAAAGGTTTCGTCATAGTCCACACCTGGTCTTTGACGAAAACCCTTTGCAACGAGTCTAGCTTTGAAAGTCTCCACTTTCCCATCTACACCAAGTTTTTTCTTGAAGATCCACTTGCTCCCAATGGGTTTTACCCCTTCAGGAGCATCTTCCAAAGTCCATACTTTATTGGTGTACATGGATTCCATCTCAGACCGCATGGCATCCAGCCATTTCACTGAGTCCCCACTCGTGATGGCCTGCTCGAAGCTAGTTGGGTCATCATCAACCATGATGCAATCCTCACTCCCACCATCCATGAGAAAACCGTAGTATCTCTCAGGTGGGTGAGGAACCCTACTAGATCTGCGGAGTGGCTGGGGTTCATCGGGAACTACTGAATCCTCTGGTTCCACTAAATCTTCTGTTGCAGCTTTTGTAGCTGGAACCTCTTCCAGTTCTACCTCATGACCACTAATTTCTTTTGCAAGAAATTCCTTTTCTAAAAAGGTGGCATGCCGAGAAACAAACACCCTATGTTCCTCAATGTGGTAGAAGATATACCCTTGAGAATTCTTGGGATATCCTACAAATTTGCATAGAACAGACCGTGCCTCGAGTTTGTCCGGATTTTGTCGTTTGACATAGGCTGGACAACCCCATATCTTTACATAGTTAAGACATGGTCTCTTCCCTTTCCATATCTCATATGGAGTGGTAGGCACAGATTTGGTGGGGGCCATATTCAATAAATGTATGGCTGTCTCTAGCGCATACGCCCAAAAGGAAATAGGTAACTCAGCTGTGCTCATCATAGAGCGCACCATATCTAATAGGGTGCGGTTCCTCCGTTCAGATACACCGTTGTGCTGTGGTGTATATGGAGGAGTCAGCTGAGAGAGAATCCCATTCTCTTTTAGGAAGTCCAGGAATTCATTGCTCAAGTATTCACCTCCTCGATCAGATCGTAGGATTTTAATACTTTTTCCCGTTTGGTTCTCGACTTCTTGTTTATATTCTCTAAATTTCTCAAAAGCTTCAGACTTGTGTCTTATCAAGAACACATGTCCGTATCTTGAGAGATCATCAGTGAATGTAATGAAGTATGAAGAACCATCTCTGGCATGTGTAGACATGGGACCGCATACATCACTATGTATCAGTCCCAAGAGTTCGGTAACTCTTTCTCCGTGTCCCGTAAACGGAGTTTTGGTCAACTTGCCTTTGAGACATGACTGGCAAGTGTCATAAGATGAAAATTCGAACGGTTTCAAATATCCATCTTTATGCAACATAGCTAGTCGTGTCGCATTGATGTGACCCAGTCTACAATTCCATAAGAAGGATTCGTTCAATTCTGAACTCTTCCTCTTATGTGTGTTTGTTATTCTCAGAACTGTTGATTGATTTATAACATAAATGCCATTGCACAACGTGCCTAATCCAATCAACTTTTGGTTTAGGAAAATGTTCATAACATTATCCTGTAATACAAAATTATATCCCTCTTTACTCAACAAAGAAACCGATATAATGTTGCATATCAGGTTCGGCATGAAATAGCATTCGTTCAGAATCAATGTATTACCAGTTGGCAATACAAGATGATATTCCCCGACGGTTTTAGCTGCAACAATTGCAACATTTCCAACCCTTATGTCTTTATCACCTTCTCCAAGTTCTCTATCTTTCCGAAGCCCATGTAACTGATTACATATATGGGATCCTGACCCGGTATCTAATACCCAGGACGTAGAGCAAATGGAGAAACAGTTCTCTGTAACGAACACACCCGAAGAAAATGCATCAACATGTACTTTCTTCATTCGGGTGGCATGAGAATCCTGGTATTCCCCTATATCCTGTTCAGTCTTATAACTCATATAAGAAAGAATGAAACCAACGTTCCCCAGCACAGTATAACATCCGGTTTCGGTCAATACATCCATATTATTATCTTTATTAAGGCATGATATGGTCGCTACCTGGAGAGAGAGAAAAGAAAACACTTTAGCGTATGCTCTTGCAAGATCAGATTGGTTATTATTTTATCTAATCAGGATGGCTCCCACTGTTTTTATCAAATCTTCCTTCAAACCCTAAAAGGAAAGACTAGACGGGATTAATTACACCCTACAACTTCGCCAATTTTTTAGCCAGGCCAGTGTCGGTACTTTGAGGGAGGTTCCCCGTGCTTTCGTACGGACCAAAATAAAGTAAACCTCGTTTTCCCAGAGGCGTAACCCCGTTGACACCTTTCTAGACACCTACTTGGTCGGCTAATTGTCCTGTGTAAAACTCTCCCGGGAGTAACAATTACTCACAGTGGGTATCGGGATCCAACTATCTCATAGAAGATATGCAATCTCATTGCAAATCTCAACACTTGAAATTCCCGATAATATTTTGCCCCTAACGTGCTATGACCTTGACGAAAGTCAACAAACCATAGCCCGCTAGTCAAGTTCAACCCGTACATTTCTTGATTGGATTAAACCCACCCGCACAACCCTTGACGAAAGCCAACAAAGCCGTACGACTACCCTAATCCAATCGCATCATATGCAGCAGATAAGCAGTATATAGCTACCGCACACTACAGCTTGACGAAAGTCAACAAATACAGCACGAATACTATATACAACTTATCTGAAATGACGGAGGGCTACGACAGGTTTTTCTGAAAACCTATTGCGTAATGAACTTGATATCGTTGTAGAATCTAGTGAATTTTGAAATGGAGTGATTTTGAGGCTTTTATTAGTTTTGCTAAAGAGGTCACTCCCTGTGAAGGGATCTCGGCTCTTTCCTTATGGAATAAGGTGCAGGATATATCATATACATCACTATGCAAAGCAAAACTCAAAAAGCAGTCAAAAGCAAACCGAGTGTTGTAGCATCTGCCAGTTTTTCTAAAGAGGTCACTCCCGGTGAAGGGATCTCGGCTCTTTCCTCATCGAATAAGGTGCGGGATATATCATATATATCGCTATGCAAAGCAAAACTGTAGCTATCCTTTTTTATTAAAATTTGATTCTACAACGGCTTTTAGGTTTCTTTTCTTTCATTAATCACATTAATGAAGTCCCATCATTTAAGTCACCTAAACATCACAGATAAATACGACGTACACTTATGCCATCCGCATTCGCCTCGATGTCCCCTCAAGCACCGTTAGGTTAGGTTACTAACGGCAGAGCAGGGCAGGGCTAGCGTGGGTGTAAAACATAAGTAACGCCTATATAATATCATATATACTACATACAGTATCTATCACAGCACATCAAATGATCACATCACAGATATCGCAGCAGAAGAAATGTATGAAACATTGGATATACTAGGACGTCCGTGTTTTATTTTGAGCCTCTATAAAACACGGACTCCACAGTCGCGATGAATAGCCAAACCCACACCCCTAGACCCCAACGAGAGCGGCAAGAAACCCTTCCAATTCTAGAGTTAGGAGACCCGGCCTTGACTCCTCGAGTTGGTCTCCCACTGGACTCCAGAACCCGGTTACTTGTGCTCTCCTCCTTGGGTCTATCCTAGTGCGGAAAAGTAAATAATATACAAAAGGTGACATCAACCTCATCCCGGAAGTGCCCCAATAAAAGAATATTACATACTTTTTATTTTACATGAATGAAAATAAAAACTCTCATCTCACATAAAAAAACCCGGCTATTCAGAACGCGACGATCCAATATAACATATCCAGCAACACATAACATCACATGTCATCAACGTAAGTAAATATACGCATCCCAATTGTCGTTGACATATAACAACGAAACTGGCGATATCACATATTACACTTACGTTCACAGAAAAGAAAGTGTAAAACTACAACATTTGGAATCGACAATCTTTTTAGACATCGTAAATCCGAAATATCACATATTTCGCATTTCATGCCTAACTTTGTGAATTCCACATATTGTATCAAATTCCAGATAAATAGAAAGTATTAAACTCTCCGAACAAATAATCAAATACCCAAAATTTCCTAAATGGCTCAACACTTGAGCGGAGTTCAAAAATTCCAGAATACGTAACAGTAGTAACGGTCCAGCCGTAGAAGGGTCAAGCCAACGCCTCACATATGGCACGCCGTACTGCCCCAAACCCTAAGGTTCAAAGGGCAGTTCAAGACGGTCACATAATCGAGTTAAGGTTTGCTGTCTTCTAGAGGGTCCATTGCGTCACATGCATGTTTTTCCAAAAGATTTAAACCCGAGAAAAATTCAACACTTGAATGTTTTTCGTGCCGGGAAAAATTGGGTTAATGATATCCGTTCGAACATTTTAATACTTACTAAATTATCCGGAATAGCAGTAACGAATTTAAAATTCCCGATCGAATCGACGATTACAAAACAAACCCCTGAATACTCAACAATTGAGTCAAATTTAAAATACCCATAAAAATCCAACAGCAGAATAAAACATTACTGTGCAAACACAAAACGCCAATTTCACTATACCGCCGCGGTTCCGCGGCACAAGCAGGGATTTGCCGCGGAACCGCGGTGGTCCGTACGATTCATGTTCTCGTTTTGCACAACAATGCTTAGAAAACCCTGCCGATTTTTTTATGTATTTTTAATTCAGAAAAATCACAGATTTGAAAAAATGTCCAGAGAGGGGTTGATTTTGACGTGTTCGGGTTCGTTCGGAGTTTTAACTTCTTTAACACATCGCCTAATTCTCTAGCTAGGCTCTGATACCACTGTAGGGTTACTAGGCACACTAACAAGGCTCTACAAGACATCGACCATGCCAAAATTAAAATTTTTAAGTGCCGAACAACCCTAAGCAAGATCGTATACTAGAGTTTAGGCGATACAAAAAGCAAGTAAACAACTTTACTTTAAAGGGATACGAAATACAAACTTTGTAGATCGGTCCTTCACTTCTTTAGCTCCTTGATGAAGTCCCTTCGCTGCGATCGTGGTTCTCCCGGACCCTTGCATGGCTTCATGAGGCGAAAGGTGCGACCTTGCTTGAAGTCTCCGAGGCCCAAGATGATCTACGTCGAGGGAATTCCGACTCAAGCTTCTACTTCACTAACTAGAGAATTAGTGAAGCAAACACCCTATACTAAAGAGCTAGTCTAGTAGAGGATGGAGAAATAGGAAGTGGGTTCTCTTTGGATTTTTATTTCTCACAAAGTTTCACTCTTTTTTCAAAACCCTAGCAAGCTTTTTCTCTTGATCAATGAAGAAGAAGATGAACAAAAGAAAAGAATGAGGATAATGATCAAGTAATTGTGCTAACCATGGTGAGTGAGTATCATATACTAACTCATGTAGAGACATTACCATAGCTAAGTGTGATGGTTAGGTTAAAAGGAATCTAAGGTAAAGACAAAGCTAGTAGACTTTGTCAAAGCAAAGTAAGCTTCTACAAGCTTCATGCTCATTCCAAAACTCCACTAATTTTGTAATTATCTTAAATAATCATAACCCACCTTAATACATAGAATGGTGTATGTCTTACAGACCCAAGTCAAGTGTATCATCAACCATGATACAAAAAGAAAACACATTTTAATATATATCACATATATATCAAAGTGTGCACATGTGAGAAAAACCCTAAAGTGAACAAGTGTTAGTAAATGTAAATTAGTATATCTAATATACAATTATACACTTAATTATTAAATCAACACTTGACTTAATAATCCGGTCATATCTCATATAACCGGCTAACAATCATTGTATCGACTTATCGAATCAACACTTGATTCGATAACCCGGCTATATCATATATAACCGACCGATACAAAAAGTCGTGAGAATAGAATACGGTATCACATACACGCATTATTCTCGGTCCCGCACATATCACATATGCGCTCCTTTTTCGTTTTGCCTGAGCCAGTAAAACCTCTATGTAGGACTCTAAAGACTCGACAATACGCCGGTAGTAGGTGATGATCACATCACGCACCCACAAACCGTCAACGGTACTAGCTAGACGTAACGGCTACCCGGGTATTGAGCGATCAAAAGATCAGCAAGCAAGCCCGCTCCAACTCCTGTAAAAGCCTGCCGGTAACACTTCCCGTACAGTCCGGTCTCCTCGTCTAATATGTCGCATATCAAATCTAGGGGTGGTAAACGTCAAACCCCAATAACCGATAAGTCGGGCCGATGTGAGGCTCATAACGGGTCGAGAAACAACTGGTAACACTTACCAGTAAATCTCTAAATCAGCCCTGGCCAGGGACTTCCCTGTTACGGCCAATCGAGCACAGCGCAACATCAACCCCCAATACCGGGAGAGACGAAACCCCTCCTATCGCTCATTGCCTCCATGTGACTCAGGACTGTACCCAAAAACCACCGTTTTGCACGCCCTCATGGACGTGGTAAGGTGGAAATCAAAGCACAGTGGGAATCACACAACACTCTATGACGATCTCGGGTCTACAGACTAACCTGCACAAGTGTCACCAGAGAATTGCCATCTGATGTGAGGTATAATACAATCTGGGAGTTCTCGGCGAGTCCGTCCAGTGTACACAGTCTCCACTGAGCACCCGTATACCATCCCTGATGTCAAACACCAATGGATATGGGATCATCCATCGCCCATCTCATGGGTCGGGAAGCGTATACGCTAGTCTACTCTGGTATATGGATGCCCTGTCTCGATACACCCACGACTAAGAACATTAAAGAATGTACTTATGGGCTACTCTGTCCCCACTAGTTTGATCTGCATCATAGTCCAGGTAGTCAAGTACACATCCTAAGGGCTTTACCAACATGTAACTATAAGACAGTATCAAGGGACAAGTATACATGTTAAGATAAAGGACAACCAGATAGCATACTATCATATCGAGGAAGAAAGTCCTCTCTATATATGTCCAAGCATCCAATATAATATTCATCATCGGTACAATACTGGCCTTTAGGGCATACATACAACTAACATATTTACGATACGATACTCCACTTAAGAAACCTTAGGATGTACTAATTTTGAGATCTATGATTCTCTTCGTACCTATGATTATACATCCATTTGAGATCCTTGATTCTATTCGTTTCTATGATCATACTCTCAATGATGTTGTTCCTTGTTATGATCATGTATCCATTCTGGATCTGTCGTTTCCTTTCTTGTTGTTGATCTATTTTCTTCGGTACTCGATTGAGGTTCCTGTCACCATAGTTTGAGCGCAGTTTGAGCTGCTACTAGTGTTGCGGTCAGGGCGAGCTCATCTGGTACGGGGGCTGACCATTGTGTTTCTGGTGACATGGGAACGTCTCGAGTTAGTATTTATGTTGTGATCTCTTATGGAGGCGAGTGCTTGGTTTTACACCGGATGATCGGGCCATTGATTAAGGCTACCAGTTGTGAGGGGACTTTTGATGTACAACATACCTCAGAGATTATGATGTCGCTTACCGTGCAGACAAATGACCCAGCTGTTGCTGAGATTGATGGGATGTCGCTTCTAGAGTTTACGAGCTGAGATCGCTGGAGCTTCCAGGTAGAGATGCGACAGATGATAGCTAGTCTATCCCGAGTTGAGAGACGAAGGTGATTTGTCAGATTGATGAACCGACGCAGGCCCAGTTGAGTTGAAGATTTTCAGTATGGAGAGTCTTACTCAGATCTAGAGCAGACCGATCCAGAGAGGACCGCCGATGTATCGCCTTTCCTGGAGGATTGAGGCATTGTTTAGCATGCGGACGGAAGGTATTCACATGTCGTCTAGGCGAAGTTAAAAAGTACGAGCGAGTGTCAGAAACCCATTTTTCCCAGGTTTAAAGTGTTCGGAGGAACATGTAGGTAATTCTGTGGACCCTCTAGAAGAATGAAACCCTAACTCGACATGATGACCATGGAACCGCTTTTGAACCTTAGGGTTTGCAGCAGTATAGCGATGCCATCAGTGAGGCTTAGGTTTGGCCATCTACTTCTGGTCCAGAGGTACTGTAGTATGTACCAGATATTTTTAGACTGTGCTCAGGTGTTGAGACTTCGGGAAATTTTGGGACCTTGATGACTCGATCGAAAAGTTTGACGTCGTCCAGATATCATATGATAAGAGATCAGCAAGCTGACCAGCTTTGGATAGAGGACATCACCCAGATGCGTTATGAGTTGATCGAGAACGGACAAGTACTGAGTATTCCTCTGATGGTTGGGAAGGGTTCCCGAGGACGTGTTCGGCCAGTTATCTTCTACAGAGTGATGAAGCTATAGAGTATGCGATTTCAAGTCCGTGCGAGAGATTTCGGATTGACCGCGGCCGAGAATAGTTGCAGTGCACAGATAGCATGGCGTGACGTCATAGTGGAAGATGATAAAGAAGAGTGGAACCAGAGGTTCGTGCGAGACGCTGACGAGATGTTATTACTCCCCGTTGAGATCAGAGACCTGATATGCTTACAGAGGCGTTGGGATGCGGCCAATTCCTGAGGAAATGTTGTGCTGAAAACACAGATGTCCAGAGAGCGAGAAATGATTTTGCAAGAGTACCAGCCCTGTATAGTTCGGCATAGGCAAGATCGAAAGAGACCCTGAGCAGGTTCTTTCCAGGACACTGCTGCAATAAAATTTGCACCCAGGATCAGATGTGTGACATGTATTCAGAGGGCCAGAGACCGACGCCAATGACGTGCTGCTTTACGAGTGGTCGTGATGATTGATCGAGAGATGACCAGAGAAGTGCCAGGAAGGAATCGTCCCCGTCAGTACACCTGACTGGGCCGATGAGCCGATGGATTGCGAGTTTGGTAAATCCACAGAGAGGATAAGGACCCAGAGACTGAGGATTCCAGACCGTGAGCAGGAGGCAAGCGGATGTTCTTGTTCTGTAGGTTTTAGGCGCACCGATGTATTTTTCGACATTGTAAGAGGTGTACCTCAATGTCATTTGTTGCGATTTGTGTTTGTGATCCGAGTATCACGCTTATATCGCTTGGATTTGAGTTTTGATGATTGAGTTTCTTGATATTATTTTCATGCACCATGGCTGCACCTACTAGGTATTTACATTCTTTGGCATAGTTATCGCACTGGATATATATTTTATACACCATTGTGTTAATTTGCGATTGTGCATATCCATTACATTTGATGTCGATTTTGTACCTTCGTAGCATGTGTTTATGATTTCGTGGATTTTATACGGTTGATTTGATTTTGTGCGTGTGGTACGCACTCGATTTGATTTTTGCACTCGGTATAGCTTACATATACTTGCAGTGCATTGATACGTGTTTTGTGCATGCAATTGCACACGTTTATGATTCTATATCCCTCGGTACACTCGGTGTTGCTGTTTACGCATTTGAGTTATTGATCGGTATTTTGTGCACAGGATGCACTGTATTAGTATTTCGTGCACTGGATTTGTATTTCGTGCACTGGATGCACCGTATTTGTACTTCGTGCACTTGAGGCACCAGGTTTGTATTTATGCATTTATGCACTGTATTCGTGCATGTTTGATGCACTTGATTTATATTTCATTCGTGCATGATGGATGCACAAGAATTGGATTTTCGCGCATGTTTGGCGCATGATATGAGACATGATTTTTTGCACACCGGATGCACTCGATTTAGGATTTTTTTTCGTGGACGTTAGTTGCACTGGATTGAGATTTTCGTGCACACTAGATGCACTTGATATTGTTGTCGTGCACACCCGTTGCACTGGACAAATGCTTTCGTGCACACCGGTTACACTTAGTTTTGGGTTTGTGCACATTCGTGGCACTTGTATTTGGATTTGATTTCCGTGCGCACCAGACGCACGTGATGGTTAGATACGCCTTTTGAGACTGATTTTGCTTTTGAGCACTTTGTTTTCGTATTGGGCACTATATTATGTAGTAGCCAAACATGACTGATCTGAGAACAGTACCTGAGTACTTTGCATGCATTGAAAGATTACCAAGAGGGTTTCAAAAGGAGCTATAGTCTCGCTATTTCCTACGTGTCCGTGAGCGACACGAACGTTTATAAAGGAGAACCTTTTGGGATATTTTGAAAACGACGGAACGTGTATTTAGGAAAACATATATGGACATATATTATTATTTTAAAATGAGCGTCCGTCACTTATGCCGTGAGTTACGGATTCACGCGGGGATTTAGAAAGAATTTTGCATGTATTTTATTCAGATTTTGGAGCTTTCAAAGATACGTAGTATACACGTATTATAGTATTTGACTAGTGTATAATGGACTTCAGTAGTGAATTTCGAGATCTGTATCTCAATTGTCACTCCGAGGATATACGTGCAAATCTGATGATTTGCGTGACGCTTGACGGAGTTCAATTTTGAGTTTTGTACTCGTCTTCATGCGCACTTGATGCGATGTATTGTTTCTGCAACTTCCGTGATTTCGGAGCCCCGTTGTTTTGATCTGATTATTGAAATGTTTTAGATTTTGGGCGTTGAAATTTAAATTCAGGAACCGAATTTATTTAAGGGGGGAAGATTGTAACATTTCAGAAAATAAAAAATATTATTTTTGGAATTTAATATTAAAACAATATATTTCCCGGAAACTGACCGATTTGCGAAATTGGGGTTTTCGAAAATGGGTATAAATATATACCAATAATTTTTAAATAAATGGAAATTAAAATGATTTATTCATTTAATAGTTTATTTAAAAGATTTCCCATTTTTAAAATAAAAGTTTTATATGCAGTTTCAATAAAAACCCGATTATTGCACTGCTAATCGCGATTAAGCCAAATCCGTGTTTCTACAGTTTTTCATGGCTAGTGCACCATGTCATGTTGCATTTTGGTTACATGTTGTTTTCTTGTGTTATTTTGGGTATTTTATGGTTTGGATTTAAAAGAAATGAGAAAAGAAAAGAGAAATGGGTAAAAGGGTAAATAGATGAAAGAGAGGGTGAGAATAATAGAGGAGAGAGAGAGGTGTAGGGTTACTAGGCACTCTTAAAAGGGTCTATAAGGCATCAACCATTACCGATTTAAAATTTGGACGTGCCGAACAACCCGAACCAAGATCTTTAAACTAGAGATTAGGCGAAACAAAGCATGTAAACAACTTTACATCTAAGAGATAGGGATTACAACCTTTGTAGTCCGTTCCTTTACTTCTAAAGCTCCGTGTTGTGGTCCCTTCGCTGTGATCATCAAGTTCCCGTACTCTACAGAGGCTCCACGAAGAGAAAGATGCAAGCTTGCTTCCAATCTTCGATAACTAAGATGATCTACCTTGAAGTTTCTTTAACACAAGCTCACACTCACTAAATGAGGTGAACACCCTAATCTAAATGGCTAGGATAGATTAGGATGATGAAGTAGAATTTTAGCTCTCATTTTTTTTCTTAATCTCACTCATAATCATCACAAGAGCAAAATCTAGAGAGCTTTTCTCCAAGGAAGAAGAAGAATATGAATGAACAATCCTTTTGTGATGAATAATGAAATGTTCATATGATTACAAATGTAACCATTGTCAAGGATGACAAGCCTAAACCATGTAGAGATTTAACTTAGGGTGAACGGTTTGGGTTGGGTTAGAAATATCTAGCAAAATATCAAGCATAATATCTTTTGCTAGAAACAAAGTAAAACCTTCTAGAAGCATCAAGAAAGAACTAAACCAAATCAAACCCTAACCTTGTTTAATCTCCACTAAATATGTTGCATTAGTAATCATATCATGTTAAAATATTATATATCACATATACTATATTAATTGTAACAAAATAAAATAATACAATTAACATATATCGCATATATATCAATGTATTACCCGAGTGAGAAAAAGAATCTTTTAGTGAGCTTATATCTGTTAATGTAATTTAATATATCAAATATATAATTATACATTAAATTATCGAATCAACACTTGATCCGATTATCCGGCTATTTCACAAATAACCGACTAATTTAATCTGTATCAGTTCATCGAATCAACACTTGATCCGATGACCCGGCTATATCACATATACCTGCCCGATATCTCATATCGTGAGAATCTAATACGGTATCACATACATGTATTATTCTCGGTCCCGCACATATCATATATGTGCTCCTACTCCGTTTTGCCTGAGTCAAGAATCTTCTGTGTAGGACTCTAAAGAATCGTCAATACGCCGGCAGTAGGTGATGATCATATCAAACACCCACAAGCTGCAAGCGGTCTACTAAACGTAACAGCCACCCAGGTATTGAGCGATCAGAAGATCAACAAGCAAGCCTGTACATTCTCCTGCGAATCCAATAAGTAACACTCTCGTACAGTCCGGTCTCTTCGTCTGATATGTCGCATATCTCGCCTAAGGGTGGTAAACGTCAGACCCCGGTAGCTTGATAAGTCTTGTTGATATAAGGTATATAACAGTTCGAGAAACTAATGATAACACTTACCAGTAAATCTCAGCAAACCTGTACAGGAATTTCTAGTTATAGCAAATCGAACACAGCGCAACATCAACTCCCTATACCGGGAGAGACGAATCCCCTCCTATCGCTCATTGCCTCCATGTGATTCGGGACTGTACCCAAAAGCCACCTATTTGCACACCCTCTTGGACGTGGTATGATGGAAATAAAAGCACAGTGGGAATCACACAAGACTCTATGATGATCTCGGGTCTACGGACTACTCTGTACCAGTGTCACCAGAGAACTGCCATCTGACGTGAGGTATAATACCATCTGTAAGTTCTCGGCGAGTCCGTCCAGTGTACTCAGTCTCCACTAAGCACCCGTATACCTTCTCTGATGTCAAACATCAATGGATATGGGATCATCCATCGCCCATCATATGGGTCAAGAAGCGCATACGCTAGTCTACTCTGGAGTATCGATGCCCTGTCTCGGTACTCCCACGACTAGGAACATTTGAAGGATGTACTTGGCGACTACACTGTCCCCACTAGTATGATCCGCATCATAGTCCTGGTAGTCAAGTACTCATCCTAAAGGCTTTATCAACATGTAACATAAAGATAATCAGAGTACATGTTAAGATAAAGAGCAACCAGATAGCGTACTATCATGTCGAGCAAGAAAGTCCTCCCTATATATGTCCAAGCATCCACTACAATATACATCGTATGTACAGTACTGGCCTCTAAGGCATACATATAACTAACAATCTCCCATATGCACTAGGGCCATCTGTTGTGGTATCGCATACCCAAAAATTAGCTGTGGTTGAAGTATCTCATACTCAACCTTCCCATAAAAGTCTCTACTGGGAAAAAGGCCTTTGTGAGTGGATCCGCGCTGTTGTCCTCTATGTCTACTCTCCTAACCTCGATCTTCCTGGAGATCAACCATCTCCATGATCAGGTGATACTACCTAAGAGTTATATCTGGATTTCTGATGGGATGGGGGTTCCTCGGCATAAGCCACAACTCCATTGTCACACAATGGTAGGAACGACGTTCATCTTATGAACTAAAATATATCCAGACTGCCTCTTTGGTAGCATCCTTGGTAACGATGTATCTTGCCTTTAATCGTCTAGTAAGTCACGGTATCTAGCTTGGAACTTTTCCAACATACCGTCCCTCCACTGAGGGTAAAAACAATGCCTGCGACTGACATTCAGTCGTCCTTATCACCCTGGAACCTTTCCAGTGATTCTCCCCAGGATCGATTGATACCATCTCACTACAACTAGTGAGAATCCTAACATCCAATTGATCTATCTCATAGATCCAAAACCAGGATTTAGGAGGTACCACCTTGATCCTATACGGAGAATCCTTGTGATAAGCGGAGATTGACCGAGCATAGCATAGGAAACTCCTTCCCTGTCAAAAGTATGTCATCCACGTACTCTACGAGGATCACCACCATACTCCCTACTACCTTTTTGTATATACAAGGTTCATCTACCATTTTGATGAAGTCAAACTCTTTGACTACCACATCAAAACAGACGTTCCAACTCCACGATGCCTGCTTTATCACATAAAACATCTTGCACACGTTTCCGCTGCTCCCACTATCTACGAAGCCCTCTGGCTGTGTACTTATAGACGCTCTCTTCTAAATCACCTTTTAGAAAAGCAGTCATGACACCCAACCGCCAGATATCGTAGTCGTGGTATGTAGCCGTGGCAAGTAGGATCTGGATGGACTTAAGCATAGCTTTGAAAGTCTCAAAATTTCCATGTACACCAAATAATCTTCTCAAGATATACTTGCTCTTGATGGGGATTTAACCCTTCAGATAAAACAACCAAAGTCCATACTTTGTTGGTGTATAAGGATTCCATCTCAGATCGCTAAGCATCCAGCTATTCCTACAGATTCCCACGACTGATGGCCAGCTCGAAACTAGTTGGGTCACCATCTCATGATGCAATCCTCGCTCCCACTGTCATAAAGAAAACCGAATTATCTCTCAGGTGGGTAAGGAACCCTACTAGATCGGCGGAGAGGCTGAGGTTCGTTGGAAACTATTGAATTCTTTGGTTCTACCAAATCATCAGCTGCAGTTTGTATAGCTGGAACTCTTTCTAGTTCTACCTCATAAACAATAATTTCTTCACAAGAAATTCCCTTTCACAAAGGTGGCATGCTAAGAAACAAAACATCTTTTGTACCTCGGTTTGGTAGAAGATATTCCCTTGCGAATGCTTGGGATATCCAACAAACTTCCATTGAACTAAATTTGCCTCGAGCTTGTCCGGATTATGCTTTTAGACATAGGCCGGACAACCCCAAATCTTAACTTACTTAAGATATAGGCTCTTCCCATTCCATATCATATATTGTAACACCCAGTTCATTTATACCAATTCCAGTTCTCGTATTTCCTTAATTATGGTATTTTCCTGATTTATCGTGTTTTGGGTGCGAATAGTATTTTATATTTTACATTGCATTCGACCCGACCCGCTTGCTTGAACTTGTTTGATTCATATTTATAGATTACCTTGAGTTGTTATATAGACATGTGCATCTCATGTATACTGCATACTGGCATTTTACTTGGCATTGCATATTTTACCATATAACATTTTAGGTCATGTAAAATAATTTAAAATTGCATTTCATAGCCTGCATGATACCCCTAACCCCGTGGTAGCATCCGCGCATCTTGTTCTCGTCCCGTTCAGTGAAACGTACGTGTTTGGATGGCTACGCGAATGTACGTGCATTCGTTCTTGGGGGTATGCATTTTCGTTACCTGAGCATTCATTTTGAATTTTGAAAGTCGCACATATTTTTCGTATTTTAAATCTGAATTTTTATACCCGACTCGGACGCATTTTGAAATATTTTTATATCCCGCCAAAATTCAATTTATTTAATTTTAAAATTTAGTTTAAATATTTTCATATGATTTCTTTAACAAACTGAAACCTCTTATCTAAAATTTTAAATCTAAAAATCTTTTAAAATTTTAAATCTAATTTCCTAACAAACTAGCAACTCTTTTCTCTCTCTCTCTCTCCTCTGCATATATATATATATATATTATTTAGTTAATTTGTCTTTCCTTATTTAATACACAACATCTTCTTCTTACTTCTTCTTCCTTCTTCTTTCTTTTTCTTGATCTTGTTTCTTGATTCCGGTGATCACCGCCGGAGCCATGCTCGTCGCCGACGATTCGAGTGATCCAGTGAACGTACCTGACTTGCGTGATCACCCTCGTGCGTTGTTTAGAACCGTTCCGTGTACCGGGCGCGCGTCGCGACATTGCGCCGACGAAGGACGTTCCGTACACATCCGTTCTTGTTCCGTCTAGGCAAGTTAATCTTGCTACATGCTAAATAATTCATTTTATACCTAATTAAATAAATACCATACCTATAGTTTAAATCTAGTACCTCATGTTTAATTTTATAACGTTTCGATGTTCCGTTTGCATCCGTTTATATCATTTTAAATCTAGATCATGAAAACTTATCTTGTGACATACTAGTTTACATTATACTGCATCCATATCATTTAAAATATATATCGTCAAAATATTTCTTATTATTATCTTTAATTATTTTATAATCTGCATTTTATAATGTTATACATTTGAAAATATTATAGTTTACGCATGAAACGTCATCGCAAAGCGGATACGACAAATCTGAAATATACTGTACACCTTACCTTATAACATTCATTATAAATCATAGAAAAATCATTAGTATACGTTCTTTAGTTCGTTGCGAAGCTAACTCAGAGTACTATAACTCTATGAATTATTTACTTACAAAATAAATTGTTTAAATAACCTAAAATGCAAATGAATATGTCTCTAACTGCTGTCCAGGGAAATTCCAACAGCAAACTTTCAACTTCGAATGTTCATAGCTTTTTGTAGGGACAACCTGAGATACTTATACTTATAAAAATGAAAACCTTATTGAATTATCTTTATTTTGGTATAAGACACGTTCCTTTTGCAGAACGTTTGTTATTTTTAAGCTATTTTACAAATCAGGGTGACGCTGAATTTCTGAACGGAACTTTCTTGTGCATGGTTAATCAATACCACTTTTATAGTTATTAATCGCTTTGAATATGCTATCCATATTAATATTATTATATCAATATTTATATCAAATATTGCTTAGTTGTACATCCCACATTACCATTTTTTAGTTTTATAACTTTTCGGATACCCGTTTGCATCCATCGCATTTAAGATACATATAATTGCATCCATAGATCACATTACTACATAATATTGTGATATTAACACTCCATATTTAATAAATTGCATCCTAATTAATATTGAAACTATAAATGTAACCCTAATCGATAACTGTGCATCTGTATGCCTTAATCTGTACCTGACTGCATATCACATTAAAATGTTCCATTTTATTGTGCTATTAGTACCCATGCTTATTTTGTATACCCATGCTTATGCTAGTTGATTATGAGCACCCACATAACATTTTGTGCTTTCTGACATGACCTGTTGCACTTCCTACCTGATAGGACATGGTACCGTACACTCTTGACATGACCTGACACCTAAATACACTACTTGACTTGACTTGATGTACCATGGCTTGACCTGTTACCTGATCTTGTGTCTAATGCTAACAAACCTAACATGTAGTCCTTACGGACCGTTCCTGTTGTCTATCTAGACAAACCTGCACCTACCTGATCCTGAGTTGGCATTAGTTCTTGATTACTTAAAATACCTGACTAGACACTTATAACTTGGGGGTATGGGGAAATCAATGATGAAATCCTGACTTGTAACTCGACAGTTGCTTGCTTATACTGATCAGCTTTTAGAGGCTAGGCCCGCCTCGTGACGATGCTGCTAACATCGTTGGTCTATACCCTTTTCCTGTTAGTGCCTAGCGGCACGTCTCGGTTTCATCTCGAGAGTCTAAGACCGTGGTCCCGGGCATGCACGGGATACTATTGAGTTACATCGATGATTCATCAAATTGATTTCAAAGACTTGAGAGTAGATAACCAACTGACCAGTTTAGTTTACTCACTGCACGCTACCTTTCACTGCCCTGATTTAAATTGCTTTACACCTGCTTTACTATTTATGATTATACTTGCATGTCTTGCTACCCTGTTTACATATTGTTGCTTGATGTTATGACGCGCTGACGTCTGGGTTTTGCATGGCCCAGATCCTTCTACCTTTGTTGCAGACTGATCAGGAGTATTGCCGCTGTTAGACCGAGCGGTGAAGTTCCTGTCGGTATGTAGTTTTACTTTCCAGGTGTTTCATTATTGCATCTTTTGCTTCCGCATATCATTATTCCTTGACTCATTCATTCTGGCTTATGGACATGTACTAGATAGTTTAGTTTACTTTCCTGTTCTTGATATCTCTACAGCCGTAATGTGACTGTGGAGGGATTTTTCCTATCCACGGGTAGCATGGTTGGCTGTGTCACATGCCCATCTTAGCGTAATCTGGGAAGCGTGGCGTGACATGGTTCTTTTGGTATCAGAGACATGGGATATAGGTTAATCAGGTTTGATTCTTTTGTAGTTGGGTATTGGACCCAATACACGAATCAGAATACTCGTGATTAGGAACATGTCCTGCCACCTTGTTATCGTAATTCTTGAATCATTTCCTTCTTTTATCCTTCGCCTTGACGATATGCAAACCACTTTACATCTCGACTTGAAACCCTTTTGGTTTTCTATTGTCTCTCCCTATTTTTGATTCTAATACTAGGATTTGGGCGACTTGAGTGGAGTTATGTAATTGTACCCATGAACTGCAGCATGGTTACAATACGGTACTCTATTTAAGTAACTTGGAGTCCTGGTCTTGATTCACTTCCTTATTCCATGATCGTTATACTACCATGCTTCTCTCGGTTTCATTGCTTACCAGTTATTGTTTTATTACCAGCTTGAACCCTATTTACCGTGTTTAATCCTCTTCAGGATCTTGATTTCGGATGAAGTCATCTTGGTATCCTACTTGTTCTTATCTTTCCGCATTGGAATTATTCAATTCTGGTGCACTCCTTGTTTGTTGTGGTCTTGGGAATGGATTTTTCTTGGCACCTTCCACGCTCACAGTGATTGTAGAGCAAGGAAAGCGAACTTCCAGATTCCCAAACATCCGGAGTTTGTGTTGATGGAGGAAGTAGTTCGGTCGGGCCAGTCGAATTTAGGGCTAGGCCGACAAACAGTGTTCTTTCGTCGATGGAAGTTATTAAGGAAGAAGCGCCGGCTATACTATGAGAGTTCATGGACGTGTTCGGGGACATCTCGAGTTACCGCAAACGAGATGTGGAGTTTGCGATTGATCTTGTTCCTGGTGCAGCGCCAATCTCTAAGGCGTATTATCCAATGGCATCAGTGGAGTTGGAAGAAGTAAAGAAGCAGGTTACCGAATTGCTAGAGAAGGGTTGAATTCGTGCAATTCATCTTGGGGAGCTCCAGTTCTTCTAGTCAAGAAGAAAGATGGCACAAGGAGGATGTGCATCGATTATCGACAATTAAACCGGGCGACTATTAAGAACAAGTACCCGATCCCTCGCATTGGCGAATTGTTCGAGCAGCTTAGTGGCGCGAGGGTATTCTCGAAGCTGGATTTGCGATCCGGATATCATCAGGTCCGAGATAAATCAGAAGATATTTGTAAGACCGCGTTCCGAACTTGGTATGGACATTACAAGTATTTAGTGTTGCCATTCGGAGTCATGAATGCACCGGCAATATTTATGGACTTGATGAACCGAATCCTTCATCGTTCATGGACCTGTTTATAGTGGTGTTCGCTGAGGATATTCTGGTCTACTCGAGGAGCATTGAAGAGCATGCAGAACACATGAAGATCGCACTATAGACACTGAGGCAAGAATGATTATATGCTAAGATGAGCAAGTGCAAGTTTTGGCTTGAAGAAATAAAGTTCTGGGACATGTCGTAGCTGGAGATGGAATCGCCGTTTACCCAGGGAAGATTGCAGCAGTTCAAGACTGGCCGATTCCGAAGAACGTTGTAAAGATCAGAAGTTTCTTGGACTTGCAGGATACTATAGAAGGTTCGTGGGGAATGTAGCTCGTTTGGCTGAGCCTTGACCAAGCTTACGCGCAAGGAGGTACCGTTTGTACGGACGGATAAGTGTGCATCAGCTTTTCAGTTGTTGAAGCAAAGGTTGATAACCGCTCTTGTTTAACCGTGCCAGACAATTCCGGAGGATTGGTGATTCACAGCAACGCATCTGGGAAAGGTTTGGGATGTGTTTTGATGCAGTATGGGAAGATTATAGCTTACATATCGAGACAGTTGAAGACCCATGAGAATGGCTACCCAACTCCTGACTTGGAGCTAGCAGCTGTGATGTTCGTTTTGAAGATTTGGAGACACTACTTATTAGGCGAAAGGGGTCGAAATATTCACCGATCACAAAATCCTAAAGTACGTGTTCGTTCAGAAGGAGCTAATTATAAGACAGCGTAGATGGTTATAGCTGACGGCTGACTACGATCTCAATCATAAGTACCAACCGGGGAAAGTTAATGTTGTACCGGATACGCTTAGTCGGTTGCCAACAATTCAGACGTTGACTACTCAGAAGGAACTTATTGAAGACTTTCGAAGATTTGACTTGGAGATTGTGCTACCGCATTCGTCGGGACAGTTGATGCAGCTGCAAGTACAGTTGTCGTTGATCGAGAATATTACAGCAGCACAGTTACATGACCCTAGATTGCAGAAGTTTCGAGAACAGGTTGAAGCTGAACTTCGAATGGACTCATTGGTTCATGAAGAGGGTTCGTTACGATATGGTAGTCATTGTGTGTGCCAAAGGGAGACATCCGCGAAGAAGTTATGAAGGAGCCGCACAGTTCCGCATATTCCGTACATCCAGGAGGCACAAAGATGTACCGAGATCTACGGCAGTATTTCTGGTGGGAAGGCATGAAGCGGAAGATTGCCCGCTTTGTGGCAAAGTGCTTGGTGTGTCAGCAAGTTAAGGCTGAACATCAAAGGGTTGCTGGTTTATTGCAACCATTTCCGATCAGTGGAAGTGAGGACATATAACCATGGATTTCGTGACAGCTCTACCGCGGAGTCCAAAAGGCAACAATGCAGTTTGGGTGATTGTTGATCGATTGACCAAAGCAGCTCATTTCATACCATTTCGAGTTGGTCAATCAACAGAAACTTTGGTAGAACGGTACATGCAGGAGATTGTAAGATTGCATGGAGTGCCGGAGAGCATCATGTCCGACCGTGACACCCGTTTCTTACCACATTTTGGAGGAGCTTACAGGAAAGTTTGGGGACTTGATTGAAGTTTAGCAAAACTTACCATCCTCAAACAGATGGCCAGTCGGAGAGAATGATCCAAACTCTTGAGGACATGTTGAGAGCTTGCATGTTAGACTTCAAGGGTTGATGGGAGGATAATCTACGCTTAGTGGAGTTTTCTTACAATGACAGTTTTCAGGCGACTATTCAGATGGCTCCATTCGAAGCATTATATGGTCGCAAGTGTCGTTCACCTGTTTGTTGGGACGATGTTGGAGAACGAAGATTGTTGGGACCGGATTTGGTTGTGCAAACAGTTGAGAAGCTTAACACTATCCGGAATCATGTGAAGGCAGCACAAGGCCGACAGAAGAGTTGGGCTGATACGTCGAGAGAACCTCTAGAGTTCGCTGTGGGTGATTTAGTATTTTTGAAGATGTCACCGACTATAGGGGGATCCGTTACGGAAGTCGAGGAATGTTTAGTCCTCGATTCGTTGGACCTTTTAAGATTTTGGAGCGTATTGGAGACGTGGCGTATCGTTTGGTGTTACCGCAATCTTTGGAGAATGTTCATGACGTGTTTCTTGTATCTCAACCCCGTAGGTATGCTCGAGATGAAATACATGTATTGGATCTTTCAGAGCAGACTGTACGAGAAGATTTAACCTTTGAGGAGCGACCGATGTAAATTGTGGATCGAAGAGAAAAGGTTCTTATGAACAAAGTTATCTCTCTTGTGCTTGTTTCTTGGAGTAATCGCTTGCATGGAGAACCCACTTGGGAACGAGAAGATGAAATCCGACAGAAGTTTCCACATCTATTCTTCTAGTTTGTTGATTGTTTATCCTTTCTTATTCTTGGAATTTCGAGGACGAAATTCTTTTGTAGTTGGGTATAATGTAACACCCTAGTTCATTTATACCAATTCCTGTTCTCGTATTTCCTTAATTGTGGTATTTTCCTGATTTATCGTGTTTTGGGTACGAATAGTATTTTACATTTTACATTGCATTCGACCTGACCCGCTTGCTTGAACCTGTTTGATTCATATTTATAAATTACCCTGAGTTGTTATATAGACATGTGCATCTCATGTATACTGCATACTGGCATTTTACCTGGCATTGCATATTTTACCATATAACATTTTAAGTCATGTAAAATAATTTAAAATTGCATTTCATAGCCTCCATGATACCCCTAACCCCGCGGTAGCATCCGCGCATCTTGTTCTCGTCCCGTTCAGTGAAACGTACGTGTTTGGATGGCAACGCGCATGTTCGTGCATTCGTTCTTGGGGGTATGCATTTTCGTTACCTGAGCATTCATTTTGAATTTTGAAAGTCGCACATATTTTTCGTATTTTAAATCTGAATTTTTATACCTGACCCGGGCGCGTTTTGAAATATTTTTGTATCCCGCCAAAATTCAATTTATTTAATTTTAAAATTTAGTTTAAATATTTTCATATGATTTCTTTAATAAACTGAAACCTCTTATCTAAAATTTTAAATCTAATATTCTTTTAAAAGTTTAAATCTAATTTCCTAACAAACTAACAACTCCTCTCTCTCTCTCTCTCCCCTATATATATATATATATATATATATATATATATATATATATATATATTTATACATATTTTATTTAGTTAATTTTTCTTTCCTAATTTAATACACAACCTCTTCTTCTTACTTCTTCTTCTTTCTTCTTTCTTTTTCTTGATCTTGTTTCTTGATTCCGGTGATCACCGCCGGAGCCGTGCTCGTCGCCGACGATCCGAGTGATCCAGTGAACGTACCTGACTTGCGTGACCATCCTCGTGCATTGTTTTGAACCGTTCCGTGTACCGTGCGCGCGTCACGACATTTCGCCGACGAAGGACGTTCCGTACACATCCGTTCTTGTTCCGTCTAGGCAAGTTACTCTTGCTACATGCTGTATAATTCATTTTATACGTATTTAAATAAATGCCATACCTATAGTTTAAATCCAGTACCTCATGTTTAATTTTATAACATTTCGATGTTCCGTTTGCATCCGTTTATATCATTTTAAATCTTGATCATGAAAACTTATCTTGTGACGTACTAGTTTACATTATACTGCATCCATATCATTTAAAATATATATCGTAGTAATATTTCTTATTATTATCTTTAATTAGTTTATAATCTGTATTTTATAATGTTATACATTTGAAAATATTATAGTTTACGCAAGAAACGTCATCGCAAAGCGGATACGACAAATCTGAAATTTATGGTACACCTTACCTTATAAAATTCATTATAAATCATAGAAAAATTATTAGTATACGTTTTTATTTCGTTGTGAAGCTAACTCAGAGTAATATAACTCTATGAAATATTTACTTATAAAATAAATTTTTTAAATAACGTAAAATGTAAATGAATATGTCTCTAAACTACTGTCCAGGGAAATTCCAGCAGCAAACTTTCAATTTCGAATGTTCATAGCTTTTTGTAGGGACAACCTGATATACTTATACTTATAAAAATGAAAACCTTATTGAATTATCTTTGTTTTGGTATAAGACACATTCCTTTTGGAGAATGTTTGTTATTTTTAAGCTATTTTACAAATCAAGGTGACGCTGAATTTCTGAACGGAACTTTCTTGTGCATGGTTAATCAATACCACTTTTATAGTTATTAATCGCTTTGAATATGCAATCCATATTAATATTATTATATCAATATTTATATCAAATATTGCTTAGTTGTACATCCCACATTACCGTTTTATAGTTTTATAACTTTTCGGATACCCGTTTGCATCCATCGCATTTAAGATATATATAATTGTATCCATAGATCACATTACTAGATAATACTGTGATATTAACACTCCATATTTAATAAATTGCATCCTAATTAATATTGAAACTATAAATGTAACCCTAATCGATAACTGTGCATATGTATGCCTTAATCTGTACATAATTGCATATCACATTACAATGTTCCATTTTATTGTGCTATTAGTACCCATGCTTATTTTGTATACCCATGTTTATGCTAATTGATTATGAGCACACACATAACATTTTAGGCATTTTGACATGACCTGTTGCACTTCCTACCTGATAGGACATGGTACCGTACACTCTTGACATGACCTGATACCTAAATACACTACTTGACTTGACTTGATGTACCATGGCTTGACCTGTTACCTGATCTTGTGTCTTATGCCAACAAACCTAACACGTAGTCCTTACAGACCGTTCCAGTTGTCTATCCAGAAAAACCTGCACCTACCTGATCCTGAGTTGGCATTAGTTCTTGATTACTTAAAATACCTGACTAGACACTTATAACTTGGGGGTATGGGGAAATCAATGATGAAATCCTGACTTGTAACTCGACAGTTGCTTGCTTATACTGATCTGTTTTTAGAGGCTAGGCCCGCCTCGTGACGATGCTGCTGACATCGTTGGTCTGTACCCTTTTCCTGTTAGTGCCTAGCAGAACGTCTCGGTTTCATCTCGAGAGTCTTAGACCGTGGTCCCGGGCATGCACGGGATACTATTGAGTTACATCGATGATTCATCAAATTGATTTCAAAGACTTGAGAGTAGATAACCAACTGACCAGTTTAGTTTACTCACTGCACGCTACCTTTCACTGCCCTGATTTAGATTGCTTTACACCTGGTTTACTATTTATGATTATACTTGCATGTCTTGCTACCCTGTTTACATATTGTTGCTTGATGTTATGACGCGCTGACGTCTGGGTTTTGCATGGCCCAGATCCTTCTACCTTTGTTGCAGACTGATCAGGAGTATTGCTGCTGTTAGACCGAGCGGTGAAGTACCTGTCGGTATGTAGTTTTACTTTCCAGGTGTTTCATTATTGTATCTTTTGCTTCCGCATATCATTATTTCTTGACTCATTCATTCTGGCTCATGGAAATGTACTAGATAGTATAGTTTACTTTCCTGTTCTTGATATCTCTACAGCCGTAATGTGACTGTGGAGGGATTTTTCCTATCCACGGGTAGCATGGTTGGCTATGTCACGTGCCCATCTTAGCATACTCTGGGAAGCGGGGCGTGACATATATGAAGTGGTAGGCAACTGATTTGATTGGAACCCTATTCAATAGGTATGCAGCTTCTCAAGTGCATAACTCCCAGAAGGAAATATGAAACTCAGTAGTACTCATCATAGAGCACACCATATCACATAGGGTGTGATTGCTCCGCCCCGATACACCGACGTACTGTGATGTATTCGGAGGAGTAATGCTGAGAGAGAATCTCATTCTCCTTTAAAATAGCCATGTCGTGCTCAAGTATTCTCGTCCTTGATCTCTTCAAAGGACATAATACTTATACCCGTTTTGGTTCTCTACTTCTAACTTATATTCTGTGATTATCTCAAAAGTTTCGGACTTGTGTTTCAATAGGAACATATGTCTGAATCTTGAGAGATCATCAGTGAATGTAATGAAGTACAAAGAACTGGTCCTGGCATATGTAGACAGGGGACTTTCATACATCAGCATGTATCAATCCCAAAAGAGTTCACTAACTCTTTCTCTGTTTCCAATAAACGGAGCTGTGGTCATCTTATCTCTATGACATGACCGGCAAGTTTCACAAGATGTAAATTCAAAATAATTTAAATATGCATCTATATGTAATTTCAACTAGTCGGGTCGCATTGATATGACCCAGTCTACAATGCCTCATGAAGGATTCGTTCATTTCTGAACTCTTCCTCTTGTGTGTGTTCTGTACGTTAAGAACTGTGGTTTGATTTAGAACGTCTATGCTTTTAGATAACGTGCCTGAACCGATCGGCTCTTGATACAGGAAATGTTCAAAACATTATCCAACAATAAAAAATTATATCCTTCTTTACTAATAAAGAGATTGATATGATGTTGTATATCAGGTTCGGTATCTAATAGCATTCGATCAGAATCAATGTATTCTTGGTAATATAGGGTGATAACTGACAACAGACTTGGCTGCAACACTTGCATCATTTCCAACTCATGAAACTTATCACCCATTCTCAGTTCTGTACCTATCTATAGCCCATGTAACAAATTACATATCTGGGATCCTGATCCGGTATCTCATACCCAGGACGTAAAGGATACTGAGAAACATTTCTCGGTAATGAACACACCCGAAGATGATGCATCAGCATGCACTTTCTTCGTCTCGGTGGCACGGGAATTCTGGTAATCCCCTATTTCCTGCTCTGTCTTATAACAATTATAAGTTGGAGCGGGACCAACGTTCCCTAGCGCAGTATAACAAGGGGGTTTGGTCAATACATCCGTATTATTATCTTGATTAAGGCGTGACATAGTCGCAACCAGGAGAGAGAGAGAAGAAAAAACTCAGCATGCTCTTTTACAAGATTAGATTGGTTATCAATTTATCTAATCAGGATGTCTCCCACTGTTTTAGTCAAATCTTCCTTCAAACCCTAAAAGGAAAGACTAGCCGGGATTAGTTACACCCTACAAGTTCGCCAATCTTTCAGCCAGGCCAGTGCCGGTACTTTGAGGGAGGTTCCTTGTGCTTTCGCACGGACCTAATTAAAATAAACCTCGTTTTCCCAGGGGCGTAACCCCGTTAACACCTTTCTAGACACCTACTTGATCGGCTAATTGTAATGTGTAAAACTCTCCCAGTAGTAACTCTTACACACAGCGGGTATCAGGATCCAACAATCTCATAGAAGGTATACAATCTCATTGCAAATTTCAACTCTTGAAATTCCCAATAATATTTTACCCCTAGCGTCCTATGACCTTGACAAAGGTCAACAAACCATAGGCTGCTAGTCAAGTTCAACCCGTCATTTCCTGATTGAAGTAAACCCACCCGCACGACCCTTGACAGTGGTCAACAAGGTCGCACGACTACCCTAAATCAATCACATCATATGTTTATACAGATAAGCACTAATCAGCTACCGCACACTACGCCTTGACAGAGGTCAACAAACGCAACATGAATACTAAATACTACTTATCTGAAATGACGGAGGGCTACGTCAGGTTTTTAAGAAAACCCTTTGCTTAATGAACTTGATATCGTTGTAGAATCGAGTGATTTTAAATGGAATGTTTTTTAGGCCTTTTCTAGTTTTGCTAAAGAGGTCACTCCCGGTGAAGGGATCGTCGGCTCTTTCCTCATCGAATAAGATGCAGGATATTTCACAAATACCGCTGTGCAAAGCAAGAACTATAGAAGCAATCAAAAGACAAACTGAGTTTGTAGCATCTGCTAGTTTCTCTAAAGAGGTCACTCCCGGTGAAGGGATCTCGACTCTTTCCTTATTGAATAAGACGCTGGATGTTCTACAAGGAACACCGCTATGAAAAGCAAGAACTAGAGCTACCAATTTTTGAGACAAGTTTCTACAACATCTTTAGGTTTCTTTTTAGTTTCATTAATCTCATTAATGAAGTCCCATTTTAATATGCTTCACGAGCATCACATGTGAAACGAAATCTGCAATATAACATATATCTCATATATATAATATAAACATTCGTCTCAGGCAGTAATTCGATCTCATCACAGAACATTGCAGCAGAAGATAACATATGAAATATTAGATATACTAGGATTTCCGTGTTTTCAATACGAGCCTGTATAAAACACGGATTCCACGGTCGCGATGATTAGCCAAACCCACATCCCTAGACCCCTACGAGAGCGGCAAGCAACACTGTCAATTCTAGGGTTAGGAGACCCGGTCTCGACGTCTCCCACTGGACAATAGAACCCGGTTACTTGTGCTCCCCGCCTTGGGTCTACCTAATGTGGAAAAGTAAATAAAATACAATGGTGACATCATCCTCAGCCCGGAAGTGCCACAATAAAAGAATATTACATACAAATGAATTTTACATAAATGAAAATAAAAACCCTCATTTCATATAAAACCCCGGCTATTCAGAACACGACGATCCAATATAACATATCACAGCAACACATAACATCTCATATCATCAACGTAAGCAAGTATGCGTATCCCGATTGTCGTTGATGTATAGCAACGAAGCCGGCGATACACCACATACTAAGCTTATGGTCACAGAAAAGAAAGTGTAAAACTACAACAGTTGGAATCCGCAACCTCCTTAGACATCTCATGCCTAACCAAATGAATTCCTTAGACATCGCAAGCCTAACAATCATAAACCTCGCATTTTAGTCTCATTATCGAAAACACTTTTCAATATCAAGTCGGGCAATTCAACAAGATTCCCGACATCCTGATCTAATGCTCGTCGCAAAGTTTAGTAGACGGCCGCAACCCCGGATGCCGTCGACGAAGTGCACTAAGGCGGAACACCGCTGCCGCGAGCACCTGAATGGATGCTTTTGGCGACGAGGTTCTCCTACAGTCACTTGGTTGGGGCTATGGTGCGTGGCTATCTATTAACTTTACCCGGCGAGTATCCGCGTACGTTACGTGATTGCGACGGACTTTTGATCGCATCAAAATCCCGTGGCAACCGATCATCTGAGACTAAACTGCCAGATTTATAATATTCAAATTAGTTATCTCATAACTACATGTGTATTTCAAATATTGTATCACATTCCAGATAAATAAACAATGTCAAACTTTCCGATCGAATAAAAAAACACCTAAGATTTCCCAAATAGTTCTCAACACTTGAAATTAGTTTTAAAACATCCATCACATGCCACAGTACCAATGGTCCAGCCGTAGAAGGGTCAAGCCAACGCCTCACATATGGAAACACCGTACTGCTACAAACCCTAAGGTTTAGAGGCGGTTCAGATGGTCACATAATCGAGTTAAGGTTTGTTGTCTTCTAGAGGGTCCACCGCGTTACTTGGACGACTTAGAACGTTCTTAAACTACGGAAAATTCCAACACTTGGAAATTTTCCGACAGGGGAAAAAGTGAGTTATTGATATCCGTTCGAACATTTTAACACGTTCTAAAAATTACCCGGACAAACTAAACGAAATTATACTTTCCGATCGAATCAACGAGCGCCCAATACAAACCAGAAAACTCAACACTTGAGTAAAATAAAAAATTCCCAGAAACATCAGGAAATACATACGGACATTACTGTACAAAAATGCAACCCTAATTCCACTGTAGCGCCGCGGAACCGCCGCGCAAGTAAAGGTACGGCCGCGGTTCCACGACGCAATAAAGGTATTTTGGGGTCGTTTTTTTACAGTAACCCATACAATTACCTGCTGAATTTTCTGAGCATTTTTAAAATGAAAAATATCAACATTTTGAAAAATTTCCAGAAACTAGGTTTTATCGGGTATTCGGAGTTCGATCGGACTTTAAACTTTGCCTAAAACTCTAGCTTGGCTCTGATACCATTGTAGGGTTACTAGGCATTCTTACAAGGGTCTATAAGGCATCAACCATGCCCGATTTAAAATTTAGACGTGCCGAACAACCCTAACCAAGATCTTTAAATTAGAGATTAGGAGAAATAAAGCATGTAAACAACTTTACATCTAAGAGATAGGGATTACAACCTTTGTAGTCCGTTCCTTCACTTCTAAAGCTCCGTGTTGCGGTCCCTTCGCTGCGATCATCAAGTTCCCGAACTCTAGAGACGCTCCACGAAGAGAAAGATGCAAGCTTGCTTCCGATCTTCGATAACTAAGATGATCTACCTTGAAGTTTCTTTAACACAAGCTCTCACTCACTAAATGAAGTGAGCACCCTAATCTAAATGGCTAGGATAGATTAGGATAATGAAGTAGGATTTTAGCTCTCATTTGTTTTCTTAATCTCACTCGTAATCGTCACAAGAGCAAAAGCTAGAAAGCTTTTCTCCAAGGAAGAGAAGAAGAATATGAATGAATAATCCTTTTGTAATGAATAATGAAATGTGAATATGATTACAAATGTAACCATGGTCAAGGATGACAAGGCTAACCCATGTAGAGATTTAACCTAGGGTGAAGGGTTTGGGTTGGGTTAGAAATATCTAGCAAAATATCAAGCATAATATCTTTTGCTAGAAACAAAGTAAAAGCTCTAAAAGCAGCAAGAAAGAACTAACCCAAATCAAACCCTAACATTATTTAATCTCCACTAAATATGTTGCATTAGTAATCATACCATGTTACAATATTATATATCACATATACAATATTTATTATAACAAAATAAAATAATACAATTAACATATATCGCATATATATCAATGTATTACCCGAGTGAGAAAAAGAATCTTTTAGGGAGCTTATATCAGTTAATGTAATTTAATATATCAAATATATAATTATAAATTAAATTATCGAATCAACAATTGATCCGATAATCCGGCTATTTCACAAATAACCGACTAATATAATCTGTATCAGTTCATCGAATCAAAATTTGATCCGATGACCTGGCTTTATCACATATACCCGGCCGATATCTCATATCGTGAGAATCTAATACGGTATCACATACACGTATTTTTCTCGGTCCCGAACATATCATATATGTGCTCCTACTCCGTTTTGCCTGAGGTAAGAATCCTCTGTGTAGGACTCTAAAGAATCGTCAATACGCCGGCAGTAGGTGATGATCATATCAAACACCCACAAGCTGCAAGCGGTCAGCTAAATGTAACAACCACCCATGTATTGAGCGATCAAAAGATCAACAAGCAATCCTATACATTCTCCTGCGAATCCAATCAGTAACACTCCCTTACAGTCCGGTCTATTCGTCTGATATGTCGCATATCTCGCCTAGGGGTGGTAAACGTCAGACCCCAGTAGCTTGATAAGTCGTGTCGATATGAAGTCTATAACTGTTCAAGAAACTACTGATAACACTTACCAGTAAATCACAGTAACCCTGGCCAGGGATTTCCAGTTATAGCCAATCGAACACAGCGCAACATCAACTCCCTATACGGGGAGAGACGAATCCCCTACTATCGCTCATTGCCTCCATGTGATTCGGGACTGTACCCAAAAGCCACCTTTTTGCACGCCCTCTTGGACGTGGTATGATGGAAATCAAAGCACAATGGGAATCACACAAGAGTCTATGACGATCTCGGGTCTACAGACTACTCTGTTCCAGTTTCACCAGAGAACCGCCATCTGACGTGAGGTATAATACCATCTGGGAGTTCTCGGCGAGTCCGTCTAGTGTACCGAGTCTCCACTGAGCACCCGTATACCTTCTCTGATGTCAAACACCAATGGATATGGGATCATCCATCGCCCATCATATGGGTCAAGAAGCGCATACGCTAGTCTACTCAGGAGTATCGATGCCCTGTCTTGGTACTCCCACGACTAGGAACATTTGAAGGATGTACTTAGCGACTACTTGTCCCCACTAGTATGATGCGCATCATAGTCCTGGTAGTCAAGTACTCATCCTAAGGGCTTTATCAACATGTAACGTAGAGACAATCAAAGTACATGTTAAGATAAAGAGTAACCAGATAGCATACTATCATGTCGAGCAAAAAAGTCCTCCCAATATATGTCCAAGCATCCACTACAATATACAGCGTATGTATAGTAATGGCCTCTAGGGCATACATATAACTAACAAGAGGGGCTGCCTCATTTTCACCTCCCCTATCATTTTCTTCTCCTTCTTCTTCCTCACTTCCCTCCACCTTCACCCCATGATATCATCTCAAAATATCCATCAAAACCCTAAACCCCTTTCATTAAATTTGATCACCTCCTTCTCCTCTACACATTGGACCAAGAAAAGTTAGATTTTGGCAACCTTGAGGAGCTAGGGTTTTTCTTGAGTTGCATCCATGCGGTTTAATTTCTACCCTTTAGTTAGTTTCAAGTTTCTTTATATTCTAGTTAGTTAGAAATGGGTTTAGGATGTGGATTTGTGAACTTGGAAAATCCTAGTGACGGTTTGAGTGAAATTGTGGATTGATGATGAGTGGCCGTTGAGCGGCCGTTTAAGACCTAGATTTGAGTATAGAGACCAGAATACGGATTTAGAAATTGATTATATCGGTTTTGTGTTTAATTGTGAGGGTATATGGGAATCTGGAGTAACCCGGAGACACTAAAAATAATTTTGCGAACACAGTGACACATGCAGGCACCCAGGAAGCTACCACAGAGACCCGAGACCCCAACTCCACCAAATGGCAGCAGATTTAATCATTCTGGCCGCAATTTGCGGCCAGAGTAGGGTGGATTTTATCCATGTTGGTTCCAGGGATTTACCTTCAGTAAATTAGACCCTCCATATGTGCAAAATTGACCAATTTGGCCTAGGGTAAAATGTGGGAGCAAATTAGGGTGTTTTTGGCTATGTTTTCCGTATTTTGGGATGCTTGGTTTTCGTATTGGGATTTTTATTTGGTCGTGTGTCGTTTGAACGTCAAAGACTAGATTTTTTAGTCGCGTTTTGCACGCGAAGCTATATGTTTTAACCTATGAGCGGAACTTGTGTCGTTTTGGTTTCTGACTTGATTTTAATATGCAATTGCGATGTGTTATGATATGTAGGTACCCCACGAGGATTTCAAGACGGTGAAGAAAAGAATGGCGGCATCGACATCGGCAAGAAAGAGTAAGGTGAGTGGATCTATATCCACGGGGGAAGTCGGGTGGATGGCGTATAGCACCCCCGCAAGTCTTTGATGGAAACCGATTCATAGTAAATGGTTAAGGAAACCTTTAATAGGAAACTATAGATAGAGTTAAGAGATAGTTAGAAAAACCATATTAGAAACTACAGGATAGTTAGAAGTGATACGATACGGCTAATATGTGATGACGGGATTTGAGGATGATAATTGATGATATTGCTATTTACGGTACTATAGGACTAGATAGTCAACGTAATGTGTCATCCGAAACATACTGATTTTCAAAACCGAGGAATAGTATGCATATTTTAAACAGATACCTTGAGGGACGTTACGGATTTTCAAATGATATCTGTTCTTAAAAACACCGTGACCCTGTTCATACCATAATATTGCATTATTATATTCCCCATTCTTATTCGTTTTATAAATAAATAGGTGTTTTTGACGCATGTCTGCTACATATTACAGGTTATAGGTTCTTGGACAGAAAACAGTGAAAACGATGAAAAGACGATGCAAAAGTGGACTTTGACCAACAAACAGAAGACTCTTGATCAAGCCTACATCAAAGATAAAATTCACAAAGTACAAGGCAATGCAAGGTCCAAGATTATAAAGCGAACGGTTAAAAGTTCACCGCAATTATTCACTGGAGATCTGGAAGAAACATAGAAGCTATTTTAATCAAAGAACCAAATAATAAGGAAGCCCAAAGACAGAAGAGCCAACAAAGGAAATTTCAAGGCCCAATACTTCGTTTTAAAGAGACAAAGAAATAAAATTTTACCAAAGCTTGGAGTCTATTTTGACTAGGTCTTTCTTAGGATGTTTTGGTAAATGTAGACGTGTTAATCAATTGTAACCTAGGGTTTTCATGTCCTATAAATAGAAACCCAAATCATTGTATTCTTTTCATGCCTCCCTATGCCTCTTTTTATCAATAAAATTTAGATTTATTTTGGAGAGCATCGATACCTCTTTTCATTTCAGAAATTCAGATCTGACAATTCTTGTGTTGATATTTGGAGAGAGCCATCTGTAAAGTAAGTGGGTAATTTCAATTCTTGACCTAGGTAATTTTTCATTCTCTGCCCTAGATTAAATTTAATTCCTTGCCCTAGTTAGATAGTTAGATCTTTAATTCAATTGCCCTAGATTAATTTAGTTTTTAGATTTAATTAATCCATTCACACCGTTTGGAATTAACCCGTAAGAGCGATTAGGAAATTCACAACATCTCTTTGGATCGACCCGTACTCACCGGCTAGCTGCAAAGCGACGCCGTTCTTGATTGCGGTAATAGATAGTTTTTTAGATAAATCAAATGGCGCCGTTGCCGGGGATCGAACCCGGGTCACCCGCGTGACAGGCGGGAACACTCACCACTATACTACAACGACAGGCGGGGATCGAACCCGGGTAATAGATATTTTTTTTACCGCGCTTCTCCCTTTTTTTTGACTCGACCAAAACGCGGCGGTTCCGCGGCCGCAGGTAGGCTCGCGCGGCGGTTCCGCGGTGGCAGGAACGGATCAATTCTCCGGATTTTTTTTGGTCACCAGATCACCGTGGTTGACTTGTTGACTCGGTCCTCCAAATTTCTTCTGTTGTCTGTTGTGATATTTCTCTATTTGTTCAGATTTGATATTTGCTATTTTGATCTCTGAAGATTTCCAGATCCGAACTTGATTGTAGATCCTGCAAAATTCAAACAAAGATACCCTTTACAAAATAACAAAATGATAAATTTTTATATTTTTTTTTCTTCAGTTTTTATGATTTTTTAATTTTAGATTAACCCGAAATTGCAAAAAGGAAATAACACGCCATCCCCGGCAACGGCGCCATTTGATTGATCTCAAAAACTATCTATTAACCGCAATCAAGAACGGCGTCGCTTGGTAGCTAGCCGGTGAGTACGGGTCGGTCCACAGAGATGTTGTGAATCTCCTAATCGCTCTTACGAGTTAATTCCAAACGGTGTGAATGGATTAATGAAATCTAAAAACTAAATTAATCTAGGGCAATTGAATTAAAGATCTAACTATCTAACTAGGGTATTGAATTAAATTTAATCTAGGGCAGAGAATGAAAAATTACCAAGGGCAAGAATTGAAATTACCTACTTACTTTACAGATGACTCTCTCCAAACATCAACACAAGACTTGTCAGATCTAAATTTCTGAAATGAAAAGAGGCATCGATGCTCTCCATAAGAAATCTAAATTTTATTGATAAAAAGAGGCATAGGGAGGCATAGCCTTTACAATGATTTAGAGTTCCTATTTATAGAGGATAGGAAACCCTAGGTTACAATTGATTCGTATGTGTACATTTACCAAAATATCCTTAGGAAGACCTAGTCAAAGTAGACTCCAAGCTTTGGTAAAATTTTATGTCTCTATCTCTTTAAAAGGAAGTATTGGGCCTTGAAATTTCCTTTGTTGGCTCTTCTGTCTTTGGGCTTCCTTATTATTTGGTTTTTTTTATTAAAATAGCTTCTATGTTTCTTCCAGATCTTCAGTGAATAATTGCGGTGGACTTTTAACCGTTCGCTTTGTAATCTTGGACCTTGCATTGCCTTGTACTTTGTGAATTTTATCTTTGCTGTAGGCTTGATCAAGAGTCTTCTGTTTGTTGGTCAAAGTCCACTTTTGTATCGTCTTTTCATCGTTTTCACTGTTTTCTGTCCAAGAACCTGTAACCTGTAATATGTAGCAGACATGCGTCAAAAGCACCTGTTTATTTATAAAACGAATAAGAATGGGGAATATAATAATACAATATTATTGTGTGAACACCGTGTCGTATGTATGCCGTGGATATACACACACTACGTTACTCTGCTTAAGCTACCTACTCCATCATACCAAGGTCATCCTACACTCCGAAAGGTAAAACCTAGCGCTCTGATACCAACTTTGTCATGACCCGAAATTGGCACGTGACGGCCCTTAAACTACGCAACGCCTAAAGACGTAACGCAATTTAAGTAAGCCGAAAACCTAGCAATCTAAACCATCAAAAATAGTAAGTGATAATAACAATTTTAAAACTTTTGAGATCTCAAACCAAATTCTTTAAAGTCCAACTTTATTTCCTTTAAAATTTTGGCAGCACCTCCTTTGTAAAAACCAGCCCCAAAAGCGGGTACAATAAAGATATAAATAATGCATCCCCAAATGGGAGCAAATACATGCCCAAATGCGAAAAATAACCACCACAATAGATATACGACGCCGTAGCGAAGAAATAAAAGACGATATAATAAAACTACAAAAAAGACCTCCAAGTCACAAAATAATATACAATATCGTCCTCACATCAAGTCTCTAAGTCATACATGAAAGTGGTAGATGGAGAGTACATGGTACAACGAATATATAATGAGCAACATCGGATAACCGCAAAACCCACCTATAGAAAAACTGTACACAGTCAGCCGTAGCGGTATCCGCTGCAAAAGATGATATGATAGGTAGAAAAGCCCTGCCTCTGACTGCTCCGAAGGACAACCTGCAAAACACTGTGGCACAACGGGGGTGAATTGCCAACTCGTGAATAGTAAATAACATATGCAGGTAATCGCAAGTATGCACGTACAACGCGAATCTAACATAAACAAGCGGATAGCAATAAATAGCAATATGTATGCAACAGTCATGAAAGGTACTCTATCAGGTACTACTAATACATGAAGCAATAAATGGCAATACGTATATGCAACATTCATGAAAGGTACTCTATCAGGTACTACTAATACATGAAGCAATAAATGGCAATACGTATATGCAACAGTCATGAAAGGTACTCTATCAGGTACTACTAATACATGAAGAAATTCATATAAAATAAATTCGGAGTATAGGATAAAACATGTCATCCTCACGGAATCCTGATCTCGTGGCTGGACCAAAGTCCATCAAGACAATCAAAATCTTAAATTTCCTTAAATCAGCCACTAAATTGGCTTTCATATCCTGTAAGCCTCATATATCATGAATGTCCAATATCAAGTAAATCTCATATATCCTGTATCCAATATCAAGGAAATCTCATATATCCTGTATGCAATATCAAGCAAATTTCATATATCCTGTATCCAATATCGAGCAAGTCTCATGAAATGAATAAGTATATTTGCATGAATCATTATGATAATGTATATAAATCAGATATGTATACATATATATTAACGTCCCATTCCACTAATATATATGTATATGCATATATAACAGCGTCCCATTCCACTTTTATATATACTTATGAGTAAAAATATCATGAAAACAAGTGTCTAGCATCGACACATAAATACTGATCTATCAGGTGCTGTCACCACGACTGGCCCTGATAGGTACGTATCATACGCTATCTCGAAAACCCGAGGGCCCAGCTTCGACGCTCGCAATTCGACGTATCCATACGTACATAACTCCGGTCGGTATCCCCACAATAACCGCCGAATATAAATACTGTCACCGGTAGGTATGATTCCCTGTCAGGCTCATCAGCGCGGTCTATCGACATACCTTTCATGCCCCGGGGTACCTCCGGGCCCCACCATGTACCCGCACATGGACCACGACGCCTCCTCACATGGGGTATATATCAGAACCGAGAAATCTTATAGTGGCTGCTGAAATATCATATCAAAAGAAACTGGGTTTTTCAAATAATGCATAATTTCATGAAACCACCACGGTCCTCAAATCCAGAAATATCATGAAAAAACCTTATATCAATGCAAAAATCCATGAATATAATATATGCAACATAAAACTGAATTGTGAGCATATAAGGGAAAAACCGCTATTTAACTGCAACAAGCTAATATAAATATCATGCGGTTCCTAATTTCTCCAAGTCCATATAACATCAAATAAAGATGAACATGTAGCTATAGCCAGATATATGTGTAAACATGTAGGTAT
The DNA here is from genome assembly GCA_030015575.1 of Agapanthus africanus. NCBI lineage: Eukaryota > Viridiplantae > Streptophyta > Magnoliopsida > Asparagales > Amaryllidaceae > Agapanthus > Agapanthus africanus. Next base: position 595,672,011 of record CM057341.1, read on the forward strand.
AGCAAGGTATATGTATCTACCTATCAGTAATGATGTAATACCCTCCAGGTATAAGTGTAAGTATGTATGCAAGATGTACATGTAGCTATGTCTCATATTTGTATATACCATCACTAATGGTACAATACCATATAGCTATATGGATAACTAGCATGTAAGTATGTCAAGGTATATGTGTAAGCATGTAGGTATACAGGTATGCTATATGTCATATGTGTTAGTGTATATGCCCTAGAGGCCATTACTGTATCATACTAGTATGTATATTACTTAATGGAAGCTTGGGATATTCACCTTGTATTGACAATCTTGCTCAAAATAGTAGTATGCTACTTGGTTTGTTTCTACTTCAATGTGTACATGTGTTTATTTTGTATATCGCCTATACACATTAGTAGAGCCCTTAGGATCTTTGCTTGATTACCAGCGATGTGATGGCCGTCACACTAGTGGGGCTGGGGAATCTATAAGCACATCCTTATGCAGGTCCCTGGTCGCAGGACTATCGAGACAGGGCATCGATACTCCGGAGTAGACCAGCGCATGCGCTTCTCATCCCAGTGTGGGAGACGGTCTGTCCCACAGCCGTCAGTACGTCGTACTTGAGATAGTATGCGGGTGCTCGTTAGGTTACGGGTACACTGGACAGGACTCGTCGGGAACTGACTAGTTGGTATAATACCTATCGTCAGTTATCAGTTCCCAGGTGACATGAGTACAGCTTAGTCCGCTGACTTGACACTGTCACTTCGCCTCGGGTGTGTTCCCACTGTACTTTGATCACTACCCTACCACGGCTCAAAGGAGTCGTGCAAACAGGTGGTGGTTGGGTGCAGTCCCGAAGCACTTGGAGGCAGTGACGGTTAGACAGGATTCGTCTCTCCCGGTATTGGGGGTTGACATCGCGCTGTGTCTAGGAGAGCCATTACACGAGTAGTCCCTGGCCAGGGCAAACGAGATATACTGGTAGGTTTCCAGTGTTATCTCAGGGTGTATTGGGCTTCACTCCGGCACGACTTGTACCGCTATTGGGGGACTGACGTTTACCGCCCCCTAGGCCCGCCATGCGATGTATCAGACGAACAGACCGGACTGTACGGAGAATGTCACACTCAGGCTCAGTAGGAGTTCAGATGGGTTTCGCCTCGTCGGTCTTCTTGTCGGCATTACCTGGGGACCGTTACGCACAGCTAGTGCCGCTTGCGGTCTGTGGTTAAACCCACTGCCAGCGTAGTGTCGAGTCTTTAGAGTCCCACACAGAAAGCTTTTCGCCTTTAGGCAAAAGAGTAGAGGTCGCATGGTATTGCGACAGGTCGCATGGTTTTGCGACAGGGTTCGGTCACATCCGTGCACTTGTGCACGTACAGTGTCCGGACAGTTTACACTAGCGGGCTTTGGTTTAAGCCAGATCCTAGTGTACCTTATGGGATTGGATTTATCCAGTTTGCATTCGTGTTCCTCGGAACGCGGATGCGGGTGTGTATGCACAGTTGACAGGGAGGCAGAGGCAGCGGATTCTCATTAGGGTTGTTGACAGTTGACCGTTGACTTTTTGACTTTATGCTCAACCCTAATGAGAATATGATATGTGATTAACTATTATATTAATTAAGTATTATGGTGATATGGTTGTTGACTTGTTGACTTTTGTTGACTTGTTGACTTTGGTGACTTGTTGACTTTTGTTGACTTGTTGACCGGTTGACTAGGCTTGACTAGTTGACCATCATCATAACCATGGTTATCATTTCATGCCAAAGACTTTTTCTTGCTTGCTCATTTGAGTAAAATGAGTGCATGACATGATAAGGTTATGGTTGCTTCTAACCATCACATAAGACTTTTTTGATATGATGAGTTATGATCACTTTGGATTATGAGAGGGTAAAAGAAAAAAGAGTTGCTCATTCTTGCTTGCTCATTCTCTCTCTTGTTCTTGAGCTCTCTTCTTGCTCTCACCCTCAACCTCTTGCTCCCTCTCTTGATCTATGGTTCTCTTGTCTCATGAGTTGAGAATCAAGAACCATAGATAAAATCCCATTCTATTTCCTCTCTACTCATTCTAGTTCACTAGGTTTGGCAAACCAAGTGAACTAGTTTCTTCAAAGAACGAAGAAGGAGCTAAAGGTTGGAGCTTTCAAGTGGATCTATCTTCGGCGTACGGAGACAACGAGAAGGAGCCATCGAACCACCATCGGAGCTTGAAGAGAAGGAGTTCAAGTTTAGGTATAACCATCTTCATCCGAGTAGCTAAATATCTTTAGCTTAGTATGCTAGTTTTAGTTTAGGTAAAGATCCCGACTTAGCTTAGTCCATGTTGCCTCTTGCGTTAAAATTTTGATTTTATACCGTTTCCGCCTCCCCGTAAAAACCGGGGGTCGCAACGTGGACTTACAGTGGTATCAGAGCCTAACTAAACTTAAACTAGCTTGGTAGTGAAGTGTAACGAAGTTCGGAACCGGAAAAATCCAAAAACCAAACTTTTACAAAAACTGAGTTTCTGTTGAAATTTTTTTGGCTCAAAATGAAAAACTTTACACTTGTAAATTCGGCTCAGGGTTTTGTGTGAACACCCAAGAAAAACGATACAGTAATTCGCCCAAACCGCCGCCCTTCCGCCGCACGAGCTAGGCATCCGCCGCGGAACCGCCGCGCTTTGTCGTCTTCTGTGTATCGTTTTTCGTGCAGTGTGTGTCTGTGTTGGTTTTGGGATTTTTGAAATATATTATATGTGCCCAGATTTTCCAGAAAAGAAATTTCCTTTTGGGGTCCTATAATTCCGTATTTTTCCGAACTTCACTGCACTTTGACTATGATGGTTATATCTGTGATGTTTGCATGTATTGAACGTCGGCTAATCGCTGTAAGTCGATTGGTCGGGGTTATACATGATCTGTAATGTGCTGGAATGTGTATATAAATATGTTGGATTGTCGCGGGTGAATAGCCGGGGGTTGTGAGACGAGAGTTTTCTTTTCTTGCAATTCATGTAAATTTGTAAATTGATGTAATAATTATTTGTATGGCCGCACAACCGGGTCGGGGTTGTAGCCGTCATTGTATAATTTCTTTTTACTGTTTTTGCTCCTAGGATAGACCCATGGAGGGGTGCACAAACTACCGGGTATGCCGAAGTGTCGAGTGGCCTACTCATGGAGATGAGGGAGGTTGCTACGCTTCGGGTACTTGGCGGGTAGTTTGCCGCACCAGTAGGGGTCTTGGGTGGGGTTTTGGCTATTCACCGCGACCGTGTTATCTGTTTTTGTTACAGGCTCGTACAAATTACAGATTGCTAGTATATCCAATGTATTTATCTGTGATCTGAAATGTTTATCATTGCAGTATATCTATATATGATATTATTTAGGCGTTGCTTATGTTTTACAGACGCGCTAGCCCAGCCCCCGCTCTGTCGTTAGTTAAGTAACCTAACGGGTAATGACGGGGCCCCGTGGCGAATGCGAATGGCATAAGCGTACGTCATATTTTGGTTGTTTTCTGCAATGGTAGGATTAATTGATGGGACGCATTAAAAGAACTAATGCAAGAATATCACGCATTAAAAGAACTAATGCAAGCAAAACATGCATTAAAAGAACTAATGCAAGAAAATAAACCAAGTATAAGTCGTTGGAACATTTTCGAAAAACCACTCGGTTCTTTTCAAAACAAACTTTTAAAATGCGGAGTTTGAGCCACTCCATTTAAAAGCTATCTCGTTCCATCGACTAAATCAAGTTCACTACGTTCACGGTTTCGCCAAAACCATTCGTAGCCCTCCGTCGTTTCATATGAATATTCAACAGTATTCAAGCTATGTTTGTTGGCCTTAGTCATGGTACAGTGTTTGGTAGCTGGTGGGTATTCATATGTTGCATAGATAGAATGCGTTGGTTTGGGACAGTCGTATTACCTTGTTGGCCTTAGTCAAGGGTATATACGGGTGGATTCAAATTAACCTGGACAACGACGGGTAGAACTTGACATGTGACTTATGATTTGTTGGCCTTAGTCAAGGTCATAAGAGCATGGGGCAAAAAAAATATACATCGGGAGTTTCATAAGTACTGAAACTTGCTAGATTTGCATACCATTTGGAGTGTGAGGATTCTGGTAGGATTCCTTCAGTTTCGTCACGCGATGATATTTGGATCCCGATCCTACTGTGAGTATATGCTACTCCTCGGAAAATTTCTCACTAAACGATCAATGCTATAAACCTAGTAGGTGCCTAGAAAGGTGTTAGCGGGGCTACGCCCCCAGGGAAAAGAGGTTCTTTAATTAAGGAACTTCGCGAAAGCGTTGGAAAACCTCCCTCGAAGTACCGACACCGGCCTGGCTGAACGGTTAAGCAAGTATTGTGCGGTGGGATTGATCCCGACTAATTCTTCCTTTATGGTTTGAGGAGGGATTCGAGAAACAGTGGGAGCCATCCTGTTTAGACAAACTAAAAACCACTCTAAACTTGCAAGAGCATCATGCTGAGTGTTTCTTCTTCTCTCTCTTAATTGCAGCGACCCTGTGACCACGCCTAGGTTACATCTAGATAAAAATATGACTGAACCTGACTGTTATGACTGGCAAAGGTCTGTCCAGATGTCCATTGCCCATGACAAGCTGGAACACCTCTTAACTAATCTAAACCCTGCTGTCTCAGGTCCAGTTTCCCCTGTCACGGATGTTCACATCCGCAGGACATCGGAAAAGGATTGTGCGAAAGCCAAGTGCCTCGTGTTAGCCTCAGTTGATGGTACAAACCAGAGGCAGCACGAGAAGATGGACTCAGTTTCTATCTTCCTCCATAACAAAGTTTTATATGGAGAGCAATCTCGTATCGCAAGATATGAGACCTCGAACGAATTGCTTCAAGCGAGGTTGGCAGTCGGGTCATCTGTAAGGGGCAACGTCCTTACAGAGACCAGCTATATTGAGATCACGGACCTGGAGACCACGTTGGCGAATGGGTCAAGTACTGACCTAATTCAACAGTCCCTGCCCTCTGCTTATACCCTGAAAGAAACCAGGGAAGAAAAAGGAAAAACAAGGGCAAAAGTTTCAGGACTGGATATAGTAAAAGAGGGATGTTCCTATTGTAACGGGAATGAACTATGGCAGAAAGATTGCAGGGCTTGTAAAGCCTGTAGCCAGAATTCGAAGCATGTTGTGGCTTCGGCTTCGAGTGTGTTTGTAATTGAGAACTGTTTGTCAGTTAACCCTACTTCCTGGGTATTGGATACCGGATCAGGATCTCATATCTGTAATTCGTTACAGGGTCTGAGAAACCGTGGGGTTATCAGGAAAGGTGATATGACTCTCAAGGTTGCTAACGGAATGAGCATGGATGCTGTATCCGTAGGGGAATATCACCTAGGACTGACAACTGGGCAAATATTGATTCTGCGTGACTGTTTGTATGTACCAGGTGCGACTTGTAACATCATATCTGTATCCTTACTTTCTAAGGAAGGATATGATTTTGCTTTTGTAAGCGATGTAGTAAACATCCACCTAAATCAAGCACTGATTGGGTCAGGTACATTAAATAACGGTATATACGTATTGAATCAAGCTCAGATATTCAGTGTCCAGAACACACTTAAAAGAAAGTCTCCAGAATTAAATCAGGCTTTCTTATGGCATTGTAGACTGGGTCACATCAATGAAACACGGTTGACTAAGTTACATAAAGAAGGATACTTGGATCCGTTCGAGTACCAGTCTTATGCCACTTGTGAATCTTGTCTCATGGGAAAGATGACAAAGACTCCGTTCACTGGACACGGAGTAAGAGCGAGCTCTTGGGACTTATACACAGTGACGTGTGTGGTCCAATGTCTACACATGCGCGAAGCGGTTATTCATACTTCATTACTTTCACAGATGATTTCTCTAGGTTTGGACATGTCTTCTTAATGAAGCACAAATCCGAGGCCTTTGAGAAATTTCGAGAATATAAGAATGAAGTAGAAAAACAAACAGGCAAAAGTATCAAGATCCTAAGATCGGATCGAGGTGGTGAATACTTGAGTGCCGAGTTTCTGGACTACTTAAAAGAGAATGGAATTCTCTCTCAGCGTACTCCTCCATACACACCACAACACAACGGTGTATCGGAAAGAAGGAATCGAACCCTATTAGATATGGTTCGTTCCATGATGAGTAAGGCTGAGTTACCGCGATCTTTCTGGGGTTATGCACTGGAAACAGCTGCACATCTCTTGAACCAAGTTCCTACTAAGACAGTGCCTACCACACCATATCAGATGTGGAGTGGGAAGAAAGCCTGTCTTAAATCCTTTAAGACATGGGGATGTCCGGCTTTTGTAAAAAAGCAGCATGCGGACAAGCTCGAGGCATGCTCAGTACAGTGCAAGTTTGTGGGATACCCAAAGAACTCTAAGGGGTATCTTTTCTATTACGCAGAGGAGCAAAAAGTTCTTGTTTCTCGTCATGCCCGCTTCTTGGAAACTGAGTTTTTAGAAAATCAGATAAGTGGGAGCGCAATAGAACTGGAAGAAATTCCAGAACCACAAGCTATTACTGAAACCTTAGTAGAACCAGAAGGTTCAGGGGAACCGGACATTCCTACGCCGCTCCGCAGAAGTAGTAGGCAGTCTCATCCGCCCGAGAGATACTACGGTTTTCTCATAGACGGGGATAGAGAGGATTGCATCATAGATTATGATGAGCCTACTAGCTTCCAGCAAGCCATTCAGAGCGGTGACTCGGTAAAATGGCTGGATGCAATGCGGACCGAGATGGAGTCCATGTACACCAACAAAGTTTGGACTTTGGACTTTGCTCCAGAAGGGGTAAAACCCGTAGGCTGCAAATGGATCTTCAGAAAGAAGATTGGTGTAGATGGGCAGGTTGAAACCTATAAAGCTAGGCTCGTTGCAAAGGGTTTTCGTCAAAGACCTGGTTTGGACTATGACGAGACTTTTTCTCCGGTAGCCATGCTTAAATCCATTCGGATCCTTCTTGCCATTGCTGCCTTCCACGATTATGAGATCTGGCAGATGGACGTTAAGACGGCTTTCCTAAATGGAAATTTAGAAGAGTGCGTCTATATGGATCAGCCAGAGGGATTCAATCAGAGTGGGAGCAGCGGTAAAGTGTGCAAGTTGCTCAAGTCCATCTATGGACTTAAGCAGGCATCGCGGAGTTGGAACATCTGCTTTGATGATACTGTCAAAGAATTCGACTTTGTCAAAAACCCAGATGAACCATGCATTTACAGTAAGATTGTAGGGAGAAATGTGGTATTCCTCGTCTTGTACGTTGATGACATTCTCCTAATAGGAAATGATATTCCTATGCTACAGTCAGTCAAAAGATTCTTGTCACAGAGGTTCTCCATGAAGGACCTGGGCGATGCCAACTACATTCTGGGGATCCAGATCTATCGTGATAGATCTAAAAGGATGTTGGGACTTTCACAGTCAAGGTACATCGACACCATACTGAAATGATTCAGTATGGAAGATTCCAAGCGCGGTAATCTACCGGCTTGTCACGGAATCACCCTCTCCAAAGAGATGTCTCCCAAGACTGATTTGGAAAGGGCTCGCATGTCATCAATACCCTACGCATCTGCGGTAGGCTCTATTATGTATGCGATGTTATGTACCAGACCAGATGTAGCATACGCATTGAGCGTTGTAAGCCGGTATCAGTCGGACCCAGGGGAGAAACACTGGATAGCAGTAAAGAACATTCTCAAGTACCTGAGAAGGACTAAGGAGATGTTCTTGGTGTATGGCGGAAAAGACCTCCAGATTGAGGCCTTTGCTGACTCCAGCTTCCAGAGTGACAAGGATGACTCCAAGTCCATGTCGGGTTATGTCTTTACCCTCAATGGAGGGGCGGTTTGCTGGAAGAGTTCCAAGCAGGAAACCGTTGCTGACTCAACCATGGAAGCGGAGTACATAGCTGCTTGCGATGCCGCAAAGGAAGCTGTCTGGATGAAGAAGTTCCTCACGGAACTTCAGGTGGTTCCTACCAGTGTTGATCCAATACCGCTGTATTGTGACAACAACGGCGCTATAGCTTTAGCGAAGGAACCAAGGTCCCATCAGAAGTCCAGGCACATTTTGAGGCGGTTCCACCTGATCAGGGAGATCATTGATCGCCAGGAGATCGAGGTAAAGAGAGTAAAATCAGAAGATAACACTGCAGATCCATTCACCAAGGCCTTGCCCCAGACTCAATTCGAGCGGCTGATCGAGATGATAGGTCTTCGATACGCCAGTACATGGCCTTAGTGCAAGTGGGAGATTGTTAGTGTATATGCCCTAGAGGCCATTACTGTATCATACTAGTATGTATATTACTTAATGGAAGCTTGGGATATTCACCTTGTATTGACAATCTTGCTCAAAATAGTAGTATGCTACTTGGTTTGTTTCTACTTCAATGTGTACATGTGTTTATTTTGTATATCGCCTATACACATTAGTAGAGCCCTTAGGATCTTTGCTTGATTACCAGCGATGTGATGGCCGTCACACTAGTGGGGCTGGGTAATCTATAAGCACATCCTTATGCAGGTCCCTGGTCGCAGGACTATCGAGACAGGGCATCGATACTCCGGAGTAGACCAGCGCATGCGCTTCTCATCCCAGTGTGGGAGACGGTCTGTCCCACAGCCGTCAGTACGTCGTACTTGAGATAGTATGCGGGTGCTCGTTAGGTTACGGGTACACTGGACAGGACTCGTCGGGAACTGACTAGTTGGTATAATACCTATCGTCAGTTATCAGTTCCCAGGTGACATGAGTACAGCTTAGTCCGCTGACTTGACACTGTCACTTCGCCTCGGGTGTGTTCCCACTGTACTTTGATCACTACCCTACCACGGCTCAAAGGAGTCATGCAAACAGGTGGTGGTTGGGTGCAGTCCCGAAGCACTTGGAGGCAGTGACGGTTAGACAGGATTCGTCTCTCCCGGTATTGGGGGTTGACATCGCGCTGTGTCTAGGAGAGCCATTACACGAGTAGTCCCTGGCCAGGGCAAACGAGATATACTGGTAGGTTTCCAGTGTTATCTCAGGGTGTATTGGGCTTCACTCCGGCACGACTTGTACCGCTATTGGGGGACTGACATTTACCGCCCCCTAGGCCCGCCATGCGATGTATCAGACGAACAGACCGGACTGTACGGAGAATGTCACACTCAGGCTCAGTAGGAGTTCAGATGGGTTTCGCCTCGTCGGTCTTCTTGTCGGCATTACCTGGGGACCGTTACGCACAGCTAGTGCCGCTTGCGGTCTGTGGTTAAACCCACTGCCAGCGTAGTGTCGAGTCTTTAGAGTCCCACACAGAAAGCTTTTCGCCTTTAGGCAAAAGAGTAGAGGTCGCATGGTATTGCGACAGGTCGCATGGTTTTGCGACAGGGTTCGGTCACATCCGTGCACTTGTGCACGTACAGTGTCCGAACAGTTTACACTAGCGGGCTTTGGTTTAAGCCAGATCCTAGTGTACCTTATGGGATTGGATTTATCCAGTTTGCATTCGTGTTCCTCGGAACGCGGATGCGGGTGTGTATGCACAGTTGACAGGGAGGCAGAGGCAGCGGATTCTCATTAGGGTTGTTGACAGTTGACCGTTGACTTTTTGACTTTATGCTCAACCCTAATGAGAATATGATATGTGATTAACTATTATATTAATTAAGTATTATGGTGATATGGTTGTTGACTTTTGTTGACTTGTTGACTTTGGTGACTTGTTGACTTTTGTTGACTTGTTGACCGGTTGACTAGGCTTGACTAGTTGACCATCATGATAACCATGGTTATCATTTCATGCCAAAGACTTTTTCTTGCTTGCTCATTTGAGTAAAATGAGTGCATGACATGATAAGGTTATGGTTGCTTCTAACCATCACATAAGACTTTTTTGATATGATGAGTTATGATCACTTTGGATTACGAGAGGGTAAAAGAAAAAAGAGTTGCTCATTCTTGCTTGCTCATTCTCTCTCTTGTTCTTGAGCTCTCTTCTTGCTCTCACCCTCAACCTCTTGCTCCCTCTCTTGATCTATGGTTCTCTTGTCTCATGAGTTGAGAATCAAGAACCATAGATAAAATCCCATTCTATTTCCTCTCTACTCATTCTAGTTCACTAGGTTTGGCAAACCAAGTGAACTAGTTTCTTCAAAGAACGAAGAAGGAGCTAAAGGTTGGAGCTTTCAAGTGGATCTATCTTCGGCGTACGGAGACAACGAGAAGGAGCCATCGAACCACCATCGGAGCTTGAAGAGAAGGAGTTCAAGTTTAGGTATAACCATCTTCATCCGAGTAGCTAAATATCTTTAGCTTAGTATGCTAGTTTTAGTTTAGGTAAAGATCCCGACCTAGCTTAGTCCATGTTGCCTCTTGCGTTAAAATTTTGATTTTATACCGTTTCCGCCTCCCCGTAAGAACCGGGGGTCGCCACGTGGACTTACAATATGTTCGAAGGAAAATAAGGATCATGTCTCAATGTCCCTAAACAATACAATATCACATATGTATAGGTGTTGTGCAGGTCATGGCAATTATCGACGGTCTGTGTGTAGCATACAATTAGTGCTCGTGAAACATGAACCGTCAATAATGATGTTGTGTCTCATTAGTACTGAGTCCCTATAAAATAGGTAAATGAGATATGCAATAAAGGTACATATGCACAATCAATATCCGTATAATTCTAACTAATAGTCATGCCATTTAATCTAGCCCAGACACATAACGCTATGCGGGTGATTCCCCTGTAGATGTTAAATCTACTCACCAACGCTTCTGGCTAAGTAAAGCCAACCACCTGTTTCCCCCTCTTCGCAGCGTCCGATGTCCCCGCCTGCGAACCTAAAACATAAAACAATATAACAAGTATGTATATTAACAAACAACCAATAACATGTACAAACTACGTTTGACCGACGCGACAAATCCAAACAAACTCTCAAGTGTTCGTCTAGTGACTAACGTGCATAGCGACACAATGAAACCAACTCAGAGCAACAGCTACACAGAACACGAACCGTATCGGATAAAGCAATGCGCGCAAACGAAACACTACAAAACAAGCAAGTGATCCCAGATTTTGGTAGACAAACAATTTGTAAAAGTTGCACATACCACAAGACCACATACTACACCAGAGAACCCTACCCTAAAACACAACCCCACATCCCCCACTCTGGCCGTAAATTGCAGCCAGAACCATTAAATATGCGGCCAAAAAGAAAGGGATTGGGCTTGGGTTTCTAAAGTGGGTTCTAGGTCACTACACAAGGTCACTGTGATGGAAACTTTTCCAAGAAATACTTGGTTTGATAGCAGATCATCCGAGACCCAAAACTACAAAAAAAATACGATAATTGCACGAAACGAAACATTAAGCGTTCTACACTGAAACGAATAAGCTACGCAACACTAAAAAGTCTTATTTAACAGATAAAGATCATTACCAATCCACAAAAGCTCAAAGATCCTAGCTTTCCAAGCTCCAAGGCATCCAAAAGGAAAAACACGGATTTAGAAGTGATTTGGGTGAGATTTTCGTGAAGTTTATGAAGGTTTTGATGAAGGATAGATAAGTGTTCAGTTGAGATGAAGGAAAGATGAAAGAAAATGATAAGGGATAAAGTGAGAAAGAAATGAGTGAGGTGTGAAGAAAAGAGAGAGAGAGAGGTGAAGTTAAGGTAAGTGCACCATTGCAATAACTCCTCTCATTAATGCAAACCATGCTCTCAAGTGAGTCACCATGCCACCTCTCTCCAAGACAAAACCCAAATGAAATATCTCACAAAAAATATCTAGGGTTTAAATCAAGACAATGGATTAGGTTAAAGCAATAGATTAGGATTAGGGTTAAGTTGTCATGGTCACTAACTAGATTAGAACAAACAAACCCTCATATAAACATGCACAAGTGTGTGCAAGTCATAACAAATAAAAATAAATTATTAATTAAATATTATAAAATGTGAGAAACCCAAATTAGTAAAATTTTTACCAAAAACTCGCATTACCTCCTAAACTAACACTAATCTAAATCTAAGGTGTTATAGCACAAGTCCCCTATCAAGAAACTGTTGCAGCTGATCCTTAAGCTCATTATGCTCCGCCGGGGCCATCCGGTAAGACGGTATAGAAAAAGGCCCCGTGCCGGGGATCAAATCAATGCAAAACTCAATCTCACGCTCCTGCGGCAATCCAGGTAACTCATCGGGAAATATATCAGGAAACTCTCTCATAATAGGAACCCGGTCCAACAAATCTACCGTGGCTCCGGTATTACAAATAAAAGCTAAGAATCCCCGATACCCTCTCCTCAAGAGCCGACTAGCGCAAAGGGAAGATATCAAATTATGATGGGCGGCACCACTGTCCTACTGCACAATAATAACTGACTCGTCCGGAAAACAAAAACTGACGGTCTTCTCATGGCAGTCCACAGACGCATAGCAAGTAGCTAACCAGTCTATGTCTAGGAGAACGTTGAAGTCCAACATCTCAAGAAGGATCAAGTTGACGGACGAATCTCTATCTCCAATATGAACGGCACACAACCGAAACACATTTCGCGCAACAAAAGACTCGCCAACAGAAGTAGTCATGACAAGCGGCTGATCTAGAAAATACGACCCTCGGCACGAATTGTGTAGAAACATACGAATGCGTAGATCCCGAATGAAAAAAAAACGTGTGCATCGAAAGAACATGCTGAAAGAGTACCTGAAACCACTACATTGGACGCATGCTGTTCATACCAGAATATTACATTTTATACCGTCCATTCTTACGCTCGTTTGGTTATAGGCAGGTGCTTTTAATCAGTGTTTGCTACATATTTACAGGATACTGGTTCTCAGCTCTAAACAATGAAATTCATGGAAAAGTATGACAAATTCCGGATTACTGCCAACCACAGATAAAACACGGGTCTCCGCTCTCTATCCGTATGTTGCCACACACCAGTTTAAGGGACAAAATGGCAAATCGATGTCATTTTCATGCACAAAACTCAATGTCAACACAAGATCCAACATATCTATGCGGAGCTCGAGGAAATCATGGCAAAAGATCCACATCACATTACCTTTTGATCTACTGAAATTCTGGAAGAATTGTGAAGAGATTATGAGAAAAGTACTATACCACACCGAAGAGGAACACAAACCAGGAAAACCCACCAAATCACATGGCCCAACTCCCTAATACGGCCGTGGTTCCGCGGCATAAGCGCGCTTAGGCCGCGGAACCGCGGCCATGTGGGCTCCGCACTGGATCGTTTTTCAGGGACAGTTTGGTAATTTTATATAGTGCCAGAATATTGCCCTAGGTTCTCTGTTTCCTGCCTATAAATAGCCCAGAACTTGCCAAGCCAAGGATGTTCATTCTCATGCCCTCTTTTTGTTAGCTTTTGGTTTTCTTCTTCTTCTTCTTCGTCTTCTTCTTCATCTTTCCTCCATTAAATTGTTGTGAGAGCTTTTGAGTGGACGTTAAATGAAGATGAGGGTTTTTGTATCATTCTTTTTGCTTAGCTTCCCCCTTGAGCTCTCTACCTTAACTTGATCTTGCAACCTCTTAAGTGAGCTTGCAAGTTTAAGCTTTGGTCATTGATCTAAAGGGGTTGTATCATTTTGTTCTCTCTTTTGTGTTTCATTCTCCATGAGTTTTTTGCCTTTTCTTGATCTTGCAACCTCTTAAGTGAGCTTGCAAGTTTAAGATTTGGTTATTGAACCCATGTCTTTTATTTGGTTCTATGGTTCCTAGTTTCATTTCTTGCTCATTTACTTTCTTGCACTTTAATACTTGCTTTACTTTCATGCACTTAAATTCAATGAACTTTTAATTACTTTCTTGTAATCTTTTCTTTTCTTTGTTTATCTTTTGTTTTGCTCTTTTTGGTTTGTTTTGTGAATGGTTGTAATTATGTGTTGTTAAGAATAAATTCGATATTGTAAGTTAAGGTTTCTTTCCTCATTTCCTTTTCCCGTTATTTTCCTTTGAACTCCGCCCAAACGTTACGCAAGCGCTCCGTTAGGCATCCTACCCTACCCAGGTAAAGGTGATTCCTAACCGCGACCGGTTGCATTCGGTTTGGCCGGAGGCGAAAGCAAGAGACAAGAACGGAAGGACAAGGGTAAATAAGCCGGATTCCACGAATACCGTGCTTAAATCCCCTAATCCATGTTGTTGCCGATTGCTCTAGCTTCAATTGGTCAAGACTCGGCTCAATGGTTTTGAGTGCGGATTTCCTTAGCTTACATTTTCGTATCTTTTTCTTAAAAACTTTATACTTGCATATAAAACACATAGGTTAGATTTGAACAAACATATACAGATTCTTCATTGACTCGTCTAAAAGTCGAACGGACATACAACCATCTCCCAGTGGATCGACCCGTGCTCAACCGGCTAGCTGTATAGCGACACCGTCCTGATTGCGGTTATAACTTTAGAACCTTGAACATCCGACACGCCAAAAGCGTGCGATCAAATGGCGCCGTTGCCGGGGAGGCGGTAGCGTATTTTCTTTCTTGTTATTCTGGTTAATATTCTTTTTGTATATATTTATAAATATAAAAAAATCTTTTTGTTATTTTTGATCATTTTTGTGTACAAGTGTGCAGATTTTTGCGGATTTGCAAACTGCGATTGTGGGGAGCAAAGTGTACGTTCAAGGTTAAGGTGATTACGAAGTACAGTGCCAAAGATCCGGGAAGTTTGACCCGCGCAAGCGAACTTTTCAAGCTTACCGGAATTGATTCAACGGGGGTTTCCTAACCCAAAAACTTAACGGTACGTATTTCTTAAACACCTTCTTCTCAAATCCGATGCATCCAATATACTATTCTTTGCAGGATTCTTTGCAAGTTCGCTAGCAAACGCTAAAAATTGACTAACCCGTATTTGTTGCAGTGCCGCGCTTAAACTAAAAAAAAAACGATTGTTTGATTCTTTATAGAATTTTTTATTGAATTGCGCATTGCAAACATTAATACGGACTTAAGGGCAAGCGAACCCCACAACATACGGTAAAGGATTTCATCACCTTTTCCGTGGCCCACAAATCACGAACATGAGCATAACGTTTACCCGCACAAACTTTAAAAGAAACTAGACTTTAATCCTTAAGGACTTCGTGCTCACTAGGAGAAGTTAACCGTGTTTAGAACCTCGCTTAACGGTATATTGTTTACGGGGTGTCTAGGAAAGTGTTAACGGCGAAACCGCTAAAAGAGAAAGGGTTATTTAATTAAGGACCTTCGCGAAAGCGTCGGAAAACCTCCCCTTATCTCTGCACTTACCTGGCCTCGTGATCAGTGTATCTTGAGCCCGTTTCTCGACACAGTTTTACTTCGACAATCAAGTTCTGGAGAAGGTCTAGTTGACCTAGGTGAACCCTAGAACGATTAGGTGTGTGGTATTTTTGTGTCGTGATTGTTTTTGGTCCAGATTCTTTTTGTGTGTATATTTCAATCTTTTGTTAATAGCTAACTAAAAAAAATATTAAAAAAAAATTTAAAATAAAATCACATTCTTTTTTTTTTCTTCCCCTCCTTTTCTCTGCCTTTCTTTCTTTCTCTCTTCATATCATGGGTACCCCACCTCGCAAAACTCTTGCCGAACTTTGGTACCCACAACCAGAGATTACTTCTTACGGTTCTTGCTTTGGCCGAACGTCAAACGATCCCTCCATGCCCAAAATCTCTTTGAAAGATCGGATAGACGCGTCTAGGACAAACACTTGCTCTTCGCAATCCACTTTGTATGAACCTTTTCAACCTCCCCCGCCCTCTTATGTTGATACCCCTTTTGCAAGTCGTCCTTTGTCCATCGCTGAACATATTGAACAATCCTGTAGCCGATCTTTCACTCCTTTCACCACTACAGATTCCTGGGATCAATAATTCCATTCACCTTCTTATCTAAATGTTGATCCTGTTCCTGTCCAGCCATTCAATTCCTACCAGTCCTACCCGACTTTTGCACCTTCCCTAGACATTGCTTCTGAACCGCCATTTGGGAATTTTCAGTATCCAAACAAATTTGAATCTTTTACTGAAACCCCTTCATAACCCATGTCTAGTCTGGAACAGTCTTTGGAAGATTTTAGGGTAGCGTCGTACCAACAGATGATGGATTTGAATGCGTCCATGGCCGCCCTCATACAACCTAGTGACCCAGTAGCTAGTTTTCAACTAGCTCCAAATTTTCCAATGTATGAAGAGGTAGTAGGACAGGTTGAGAATTTGAGTGGAGAAAGTGAGATGTACCCCCTTCCGAATCAAGCCTACCCGTTTCAACTTGAATCCCACAACTCGGTTTTGAATGTCTATCTAGTGTTCCAAACGATTCATTGATTAAAGATAGAACTGATAATGAGTTGCGTGACCTTGTAGTGTTTGATTTGCCCGATTGTGAAGGGTCCTTTTCGAGTGAAACTACACCCAATCCTTTTGACCTCTACACCTCCACCCTAGAGCCTGAATTGATTAATATCCATGCTTTTGTTGAGGTGTCTGAGAATAATGATTTTCATTTGATTGAGGATATTGACGCCGGGAACATTTTGGATGATGAACCTGTAGATTTGGCAGAGTTTTTCTCTCCAATTCATCATCCCGAGTCATTAAATGTTTTCCCGAACTTTATATGCATCTTGATTTTGATGATAAATGCATGGATGAGCTAATTTTTGAGGATGAACCAGTTTTAATTGATGAGTAGGATTTTCCAATTCATCCTGTCCCTTCCATTGACTGTGTACCCCCTTCCGAACCTTTGCCTGATACCTCGATCACTTTCCTCTACCCTTTCCATCGTTCCGACCTTGCAAGTAACCGTATCACCTCCATTTCCATTGTCTGGTTTACCAAGTTCGGCGTACCCATGGTTTCTCACGAATCTTGAGGGATTTGACCCAATTTCTCGCCATATTGATAGATTAGTACAATCCATCTTTTCACATCGATCATTACAGATTGTATTCATTTATTCAATCCATTTCCACCCTCAAGTTCGTATTCCACTTCTTTCTCCCTTCCGCCATTCTTCTTCTCATATACCTAGACCGTATACCACTTCTATCTCCATACGGTCTCGCGTATTCTCCCTCTCTTTTCTCTACGCCTTCTTCCACCAACCTGTACATTATAGCGATAAAATCTTTGAATGGTTGGTGCTCATTTTTGGCCTGTGTAAGGCCTTGTATAGTTTGAAACTATTTTCTTTCCCCCTAATCCTGAACTTTACCGCTTAAACAGTAGAAACACTGTTTCACTTAAGTTTGGGGGGAACCCTTTTTTGTATATACCTTTTTTGATTTTCTTTTTGTTTTGTATAAAATTTTCTTTTGGAGAGAGCCGACAATTTTGACCCTCTTGGTGTAGCCTGACAGTGAGGGCACTGTCAAGTTTAAGTTTGGGGGTATGCTCGGTAAGCTTTCTACCTTCGCATTCATTTGTATATTTTGCATTTGCATACCTATTTAAAAATCCATAAAAATCAGAAAATTTTCTAAAAACATAATTTTTTTTTTGTCAAGTTAGCTAGTGGGAGAACTCTGATTCAACATTTCGACAGTTTTGTTTGATAAAGTAAGAATAACTAAATCTTATTTTTAGATTTTGAAAACCTGAGAGATAACTCTGCTTTGAAGTTAACTATAACTGATATACGTCTTTACATCACACTACACGTGTCGTGAGTTTTGGAAATTAGATGACGAGTCTTTTATGTCTAAAAACTTTTAAATGGATCAATGATTTTCTGAGGATCAAATAGGTTTGTTCTGAAATAAGTAATATCAAGAATAGTTTATGAAGTGAAGTGAATATGAAGGGATATTATTGATGCCTTAATTGGAACTAGTTCTGAAGAATAACCCATCTAAAACTTGATTGGAATGATTACACACCTAACCCACTAAAACACGTCTTTTATCTAAAAAATAACTGAACTGTCGGTTATATCTCCGTCCGCATTGAATCATCATGATTTTCACGCTAAATTGTCTTTTGTTTTTGGGCCTAGGTAACTTGAGTAATTAAGTCCGCTGGGGTGTCTCTACACCTAATGCCCTAAAGCTAACTGGTTTGGGTGCATTGGCCCAAAACTCGTTAAGAAGCCTAGAAAGTACAGATTAAAACAAAGTCAAGCAAGTGTTCTCTCCGAGTTAAAATTTCTAACGGTTCTTTGTGTGAGAATAATCTTGATAAAAGACAGGCTTTTATAAAAAAAAATTAGCGGAGATATGAAGGTTTTATTCTATGATAAAGACTATTGCACGTTCACAGAGATGTGTATGAAATGAAAACAAGAAAAAAGTGGAGTGAAAAATAAGACCTAGTTTCCTGTTAAGGAAGATAGAAATTCTGAAGTTGAAACCTTACTGGAAAACGAAACTTGAAAAATGCTTAACTCTTTATAAAACTTATGTGATCCTTTTAAAAATTTTATCTGGGCTTTATTGTGTGACATGATGACTTTAATCGATCCTTCTGGAACTTAACGACACTATTTGCACTGCACATAAAGACATATAAAATCTTTAGTTAAATAAGAAGCGAGGTGTGAAAAATAAGGGTTCGATAGTCTAGACTTAGGATCATAGAATTGTTATTTTATGAAACAAAACTTTAGGGTTTGAATCATAGTTATTTCGCAAAACTAGCTTGACCGGATTTTGTGGGTAGTATCCGCTGAAAACCCTCAGGAGACAACACTCCTCCTACTGGGGACACCAAGAGGTTTAACGGCTTGTTGCACATGCTCAGTGCAATCGCGTTCCCTGCGAAAGTGCGGTTAGTACTTTTTTTGTGAATAATTGGTTTTGCTCGGGATGAGCAAAAGTTAAGTTTGGGGGTATTTGTTCATACCAGAATATTGCATTTTATACCGCCCATTCTTACGCTCGTTTGGTTATAGGCAGGTGCTTTTAATCAGTGTTTGCTACATATTTACAGGATACTGGTTCTCAGCTCTAAACAATGAAAATCATGGAAAAGTATGACAAATTCCGAATTACTGCCAACCACAGATAAAACACGGATCTCCGCTCTCTATCTGTATGTTGCCACACACCAGTTTAAGGGACAAAATGGCAAATTGATGTCATTTTCATGCACAAAGCTCAATGTCAACACAAGATCCAACATATCAACGCAGAGCTCGAGAAAATCATGGCAAAAGATCCACATCACATCACCTTTTGATCTACTGAAATTCTGGAAGAATTGTGAAGAGATTCTGAGAAAAGTACTATACCACACTGAAGAGGACCACAAACCAGGAAAACCCACCAAATCGCATGGCCCAACTCCCTAATACGGCCGTGGTTCCGCGGCATAAGCGCGCTTAGGCCGCGGAACCGCGGCCATGTGGGCTCCGCACTGGGTCGTTTTTTAGGGGCAGTTTGGTAATTTTATATAGTGCCAGAATAATGCCCTAGGTTCTCTGTTTCCTGCCTGTAAATAGCCCAGAACTTACCAAGCCAAGGATGTTCATTCTCATGCCCTCTTTTTGTTAGCTTTTAGTTTTCTTCTTCTTCTTCTTCTTTTTCTTCATCTTTCCTCCATTAAATTGTTGTGAGAGCTTTTGAGTGGATGTTAAATGAAGATGAGGGTTTTTGTATCATTCTTTTTACTTAGCTTCCCCTTTGAGCTCTCTACCTTAACTTGATCTTGCAACCTCTTAAGTGAGCTTGCAAGTTTAAGCTTTGTTCATTGATCTAAAGGGGTTATATCATTTTGTTCTCTCTTTTGTGCTTCATTCTCCATGAGTTTTTTTCCTTTTCTTGATCTTGCAGCCTCTTAAGTGAGCTTGCAAGTTTAAGATTTCTTTATTGAACCCATGTCTTGTATTTGGTTCTATGGTTCCTAGTTTCATTTCTTGCTCATTTACATTCTTGCACTTTAATACTTGCTTTACTTTCATGCACTTAAATTCCATGAACTTTTAATTACTTTCTTGTAATCTTTTCTTTTCTTTGTTTATCTTTTCTTTTGCTCTTTTTGGTTTGTTTTGTGAATGGTTGTAATTATGTGTTGTTAAGAATAAATACGAAATTGTAAGTTAAGATTTCTTTCCACATTTCCTTTTCCCGTTATTTTCCTTTGAACTCCGCCCAAACGTTACGCAAGCGCTCCGTTAGGCATCCTACCCTACCAAGGTAAAGGTGATTCCTAACCGCGACCGGTTGCGTTCGGTTTGGCTGGAGGCGAAAGCAAGAGACTAGAACGGAAGGACAAGGGTAAATAAGCCGGATTCCACAAATACCGCGCTTAAATCCCCTAATCCACGTTGTTGCCGATTGCTCTAGCTTCAATTGGTCAAGACTCGGCTCAAAGGTTTTGAGTGCGGATTTCCTTAGCTTATACTTTCGTATCTTTTTCTTAACAACTTTATACTTGCATATAAAACACATAGGTTAGATTTGAACAAACATATATAAATTCTTCATTGACTCGTCTAAAACTCGAACGGACATACAACCATCACCCAGTGGATCGACCCGTGCTCAACCGGCTAGCTGCATAGCGACACCGTCCTGATCGCGGTTATAACTTTAGAACTTTGAACATCCGACACGCCAAAAGCGTGCGATCACATGTGCGTCTTGATGAGTCAAAGAAAATTCTCGAGCCTGCCGTCTACCGGCGACTGGCTGTCCTCCGCCTCTGCCACCCCGTCCTCTCTGAACAAAACCTCCGCGACCACGACCTCTCTGAGCATAAGTCTGACGCGGAGCAACAACAGGCTTAAAGGGCAACGCTCCCAGAGGTGGAAAAGGTGGTAAGGTGACATGTGGTACGGCTGCCTCATCCTGACGTTCCTCAGTACAATCTCCGACGCGATGATATAAACTCCCGCACCGGAAACATCCAGACGACGACTGCTGACCCTCCTAGGGATAAGAGCTAAATAACTGACCTCATCCCAAGCCTCTGCTACCTCTACGACCTGAACGGAATCTGTCGGGGCGTTTATACATCAGTCTCCGGGCTGATACATCAGTGTGCATCCTCTTCGGTCTCGAAACGACCGAAGTCTCGGAAAGACACTCCTTAACCAGTAGGGATGTGTCTACTGCGGCTGCATATGTGTCAAAACACTGGGCACTGATAGCGAGGAACAACTGGGTAATCAGGCCTCGCACAAATCTCTTGATCCGCATCTCCTCAGTGTCCACCAAATATGGGGCATACACAAATAGCTGGGTAAACTGAACATCGTACGATGCTACCGTCATACCCGGTGTCTGGCGTAACGACTCAGAACTGCGAGCTCGAGCATCCCTGACGCTCTGCGGAAGGAAACGGGCAAGAAAACTGTCACGAACTCAGCCCAGGCCATAGGGGAAAGACCTGCGGCTCGGCCCCTCTCTAAAGACTCGTACTAAGTCTGGGCAAGACCCTCCAGATGAAAACTCGCAAATTCTACTCATCTTGCGTTGGAGCATCTCAGCGAACGACAGATCCAGGCCATCCGATCAATAAACGACTGGGGATCCTCAGCTGCAACGGTGCCAGTGAAAACCGGAGGCTTCAGCCTCATGAACTCAGATAATGATACGGTGATAACCTTCATAGCTGTAGGTACGACTTCCTGAACCATAGGCACCATCTCGGCCCCCATAATAGGTGGGACAACCTTCTGCCACTGTGCTCGACTGGCCTCAACCAACGACCCCATCATCTGGCGCAAATCCTTCATACCGGCCTTTAGCCTAGTAATACGATCTAGCGAAGGTGGATCAGTCTACTCCTGTGGAATAGGCGTACCGCCCTGGTCAGTCCTCGTCTTTGATGAGCCTACCCTGACCTCGGCTCTCACGGCCGCTCTTTGCGCCCTCGTAGCCTTCGGCGGCATAATGGCTGGAAATGAAAACTGTATTCGATAAGAACATAGAAATCGAATCATAGTGATACATGGAAATCAAGGAAGGAATTACAAGCAATATGTCCTAAGGTCACTTAGGTGGAGTATCATGTCGTAAGTATGCTGCGGAACATACACACGCTACGTCACTCTGCTTAAGCTACCTACTCCATCATACAAAGGTCATCCTACACTTCGAAAGGTAAAACCTAGCGCTCTGATACCAACTTTGTCACGACCCAATTTAGGAACGTGATCGGCACTTAAACCACGTGACGTCAACCGGCGTAACGCAATTTAAGTAAGCCAAAAACCCAGAAATCTAAACCATAAAAAAAAGTAAGTGATAAAACATTGTTAAAACATTTGGAAATTTCAAGTAAAAATCTTAAACCTTAAGTTTATTTTCTTAAAAAATTTGGCACCACCTCTTTTGTGAAACTAGCCCCAAAACGGGTACAAACACAGGATATAAATAATGCATTCCCAACGGAAGAAAATCACTCCCAAAGGTGGAAAACAATCACCACAAGCATATATACGACGGCGTAGCAAAGAAATAGACAATAAAAATGAAAACAACATAAAAGAGATAAAACAACATAAGAAAGGCCGCCTCACACGAGCACGACACCCAGAGTCACAAAATATACAATATTGGTCATCACAAACCCGTCTCTAAATCAATACATGAAAGGGGTAGATGGAGAGTATTAGATACAATGAAATATACAATAATGGTGTTCGGATAACCGCCAACCCACCTATAACAAAAAGCCTCACAGGCAACCGTAGCTGTATCCACAAAAATAGATACAATAAGGAGCCCTACCACGACTACTCTGAGGGTCAAGCCTGCAAAACACTGTGGCACAATGGGGGTGAGTTGCCAACTCATGAATAGTAAGTAACATCATACAGGTAATCGCAAGTATGCACGAACAACGATAATCTATCACAGATAATCTAATAGCATACGTATGGCAATATGGATATGCCACAATCATGATCAAGGTACACCATCAGGGTACTAGAACTACATGAAACAATGCATATCAAATAACTACTGAGTGTAGGATAAAACATATTATCATCAATGAATCATCATCGTGGAAAAACCGGTGTCCATCAACGACACCCCAAATCCCAATATCTCAGACGCCGTCACTATGATCGGCCCTCATATCTGTAAATCTCATGGAATCTGAGTGCCCAATATCGACACTCGAAACATCATGAAAACGTATGTCCAGCATCGACACGTAAATCCACATAACTCGGGCTCCGTCAATCTGGATCGGCCCACGGGCTCCGTCATTCCGGATTGGCCCACTTCAATCTCACGACTCCGGTCGGTATCCTCCAGATAACCGCCGGGTCCAAACTATCACCGGTAGGTAGTAGTCCCTCTGCCAGGCTAATCGTCTGCTGCACAACATACCTTTCTTGCCCTGGGGGACCATACTGGGTCGACCATGAACCCGCAAACGGATCATCCATCTCCTTGAATCGGATTTCGAAAACCAATCTCAGAACCTAGAAAACTCATGATGGACTCATTGAAATATCATATCAAGAGAAACCGGGTTTTTAAAACAATGCATACTTTCTTGAAATATAACCACGGTTCTCAAATCCATAAATCATATGAAATTAGTATCTCAATGCGTAAATCAATGAAATATGATGTATGCAACATAGAACAGTAATATGAGCATATCAAGTGAAAACCTCTCTTTTAAATGAATCAAGTTATTTTAAAGATATCATGTGGTTCCTAAATTCCCCAAAGTCGAATGGAACATCATATAAAGGTGTATATGTAGCTATAGCAAGGTATGTGTGTATGCATGTGGGTATGTATGCATGATGCATTTCATATGTGCAATAGAACGAGAATCAACGTCTAACTATTGATAATAATGAAAGCGGTACGGTACATATTCCCTAAGTAAGGTGGTACAAGAACAACAGCCTCAATGTCAATAACGAATGCAGTACCACATATACGTATATGTTGTGCATTTCATAGTAATTACCAACGGTGTGTGTGTGGCATACAATTCAGTGCTCGTGCTACATGAACCGTCAGTAATGGTGCAGTGTCCAATAGGTACTAAGTCAATGTACAACAAGTAATGGTATGCATATGATGCTCATGCACAATCAACGCATATGCATATAAACATGTGGATATAACATCATATCTAGCCCTCGACGCTTAACGCCATATGGGTGATTCCCCTATAGATCTTAAATCTACTCACCGATGATCTCAAACTAGGTAAATCCAACCACCTGCTTTCCTTTCCTTGTAGCGTCCGAAGTCCCTACAATCGATCATAATATCACACAAAACATAACAAGTGGAACTTAGAAACCGTCCAATAATACATACAAATTATGCTTAGATCGACGCATCGACTCTTACGAACTCTCAAGTGTTAGCTTAGTGGCTAAAGTGTGTAGCGACATCCTAAATCAAACCCAAGTGCAGCAAGCTACACAAAGTACGCAAACCGTGTCGGATACCGTAACTCGCGTTGCCGAAACACTAGAAACTAGCAAAGTGGTCCCAGATTTTTTCTACAGTCAATATAGGAAAATCAAGCAGTACCAAACACCCAGGATAACCTACAGACAGCTTCCCTCAAAACCACAATTGCCCAGGCCCTTAAAAATCCGGCGACGCCGGAATTTCTCCTTATCTCGCAAGGACAACTAGGTTGGGTGGGGTCCGGGTTTTAGGTGAACACCTAGGGCCTCTAACACAATACTACTGCATTGCTTGATTTTACAGTAACCTAACGTAGTGATAGCAGATCATAGAGATTCCAATTTATCACTAAAAATACGATATTGCACAAAAACTATAACTTTAGTGTTCTAAACAGCAACTAGTAAGCAACACAACATCTTAAAGGCCTAGTTAACAGTTAGATATCACTACCTTACAAAACTTGCTCAAAAACCCTAGCTTTCCATGCTCCAAGTCATCTCTAGAGGCTTAACTTGAATTTGTGAGGGTTTAAATGAAGTTTAGTGAAGATTTAGCTTGGTTTAGTGATGAAACTAGGTAGGTTTCAGTTTGGGGATGAGGAAAAAGAGAAAGAGAACAAGAAATGAGAGTGTAAGAGTGTTGAGGGAAAATGAGAGGGTGAGAGTGGTGAAGGAAAAATGAGGGTGTGTGGTTAGGAGTGAGCCATGCCCTTTCTCTCCCCTCATTAAATGCTCCCATGCTTGCCCCATGCCTCATCATTCTGCTAGTTATATGTATGCCCTAGAGGCCATTACTGTACATGCGTTGTATTTTGTAGTGGATGCTTGGACATATATAGGGAGGACTTTCTTGCTCGACATGATAGTATGCTATCTGGTTACTCTTTATCTTAACATGTACTCTGATTGTCTCTATGTCACATGTTGATAAATCCCTTAGGATGAGTACTTGAATACCAGGACTATGATGCAGATCATATTAGTAGGGACAGAGTAGTCGCCAAGTACATCCTTCAATTGTTCCTAGTCGTGGGAGTACCGAGACAGGGCATCGATACTCCAGAGTAGACTAGCGTATGCGCTTCTTGACCCATATGATGGGCGATAAATGATCTCATATCCATTGGTATTTGACATCAGAGAAGGTATACGGGTGCTCAGTGGAGACTGGGTACACTTGACGGACTCGCCGAGAACTCCCAGATGGTATTATACCTCACATCAGATGGCAGTTCTCTGGTGACACTGGTACAGGTTAGTCTGTAGACCCGAGATCGTCATAGAGTCTTATGTGATTCCCACAGTGCTTTGATTTCCATCATACCATGTCTAAGAGGGCATGCAAAAAGGTGGCTTTTGGGTACAGTCCCGAATCACATGGAGGCAATGAGCGATAGGAGGGGTTTCGTCTCTCCCGGTATAGGGAGTTGATGTTGCGCTGTGTTCGATTGGCTATAACTAGAAATCTCTGGCTAAGGTTGCTGAGATTTACTCGTAAGAGTTATCAGTAATTTCTCGAACTGTTATGGACCTCATATCGACACGACTTATCAAGCTACTGGGGTCTGACGTTTACCACCCCTAGGCGAGATATGCGACATATCAGACGAAGAGACCACGGGAGTGTAACTGGTTGGATTCACGGGAGAATGTACAGGCTTGCTTGTTGATCTTCTGATTGCTCAATACCCGGGTAGCTGTTACGTTTAGCTGACCGCTTGCAGCTTGTGGGTGTTTGATATGATCATCACCTACTGCCGGCGTATTGACGATTCTTTAGAGTCCTACACAGAGGTTTCCTGGCTCTGGAAAAACGGAGTAGGAGAACATATATGATATGTGTGGGACCGAGAACAATACGTATGTGATACCGTATTAGAATCTCGCGATATGAGATATCGGCCGGATATATGTGATATAGCTGGGTCATCGGATCAAGTGTTGATTCGTTGAACTGATACAGATTATATTAGTCGGTTATTTATGAAATAGCCGGA
Source organism: Agapanthus africanus (assembly GCA_030015575.1). Classification (NCBI taxonomy): domain Eukaryota; kingdom Viridiplantae; phylum Streptophyta; class Magnoliopsida; order Asparagales; family Amaryllidaceae; genus Agapanthus; species Agapanthus africanus. Next base: position 595,698,385 of record CM057341.1, read on the forward strand.
TTATCGGATCAAGTGTTGATTTGATAATTCAATGTATAATTATATATTTGATATATTAAATTACATTAACTAATATAAGCTCACTTAAAGATTTTTTTCCTCACTCGGGTAATACATTGATATATATCTTAATTGTATTAATTTATTTTGTTACAATTAATATTGTATATGTGATATATAATATTGTAACATGTTATGGTTATAAATGCAACATGGTTTGTGGAGTTTAAATATGGTTAGGGTTTGGATTAGGGTTAAGCTTTTATGAAGCTTTCAAAAACCTTCTTTAAGTTTTGACTTTGACTTGGATATTTTGCATAGATATTTCCTTAACCCAACCCAACCCTTTACCCTAGTTAAATCTCTACAAGGTTTAAATTTTCTTTCTTAACCCATGGTTGCATTTCTAACCACACACACATTTCATTATTCATCACAAATGGTTTTTGTTCTTCTTCTTCATTCTTCTCTCTTGAAAAAGCTTTCTAGCTTTTTATGAAGTGATGAAAATGAGTGAGAAATTGAAAACAAATGAGAGCTAAATTCCTACTTCATCATCCTCATCTATTCTAGCCACTTAGATTAGGGTGTTGGCTTTGCTAATACTTGATTAGCAAACCAAGAGCTTGGGTTTGAGTTTCTTCAAGGTAGATCATCTTTGTTATTGAAGATCGGAAGAAAGATTGCATCTTTCTTTTCATGGAGCCTTTCTAGAGTCCGGGTACTCGATGATCGCAGCGAAGGGACCTCAACACGGAGCTTTAGAAGTGAAGGAACGGACTACAAAGGTTGTAATCCCAAACTCTTAGAAGTAAAGTTGTTTACTTGCTTTGTTTCTCCTAATCTCTAATCTAAGATCTTGGTTAGGGTTGTTCGGCACATGAAAAATTTAAATCGGGCATGGTTGATGCCTTGTAGAATCTTGTGACAGTGCCTAGTAACCCTACAGTGGTATCAGAGCCAAGCTATAGCTTTAGGCAAAGTCTAGACGAAATTTAAATTCCGATCGAACCCCGTAACGTCGTTAAACACCCCCTCTCCGGAAATTTTTAAAAATGTTGATTTTTTCTGTATTAAAAATACTCAGAAAATTAAGCAGGGAATTATAAGGATTAATGTAAAAAAATGAGCCCATAATACCTTTAAAGCGCCGCGGAACCGCGGCAATACCCTGCCTTGAGCGGCGGTTCCGCGGCCAAAAAGGAGAATCAGCGACTCATTTTCTACAGTAACATCCGTAGCTATCTCTGCATGCTTCTGGGAATTTTTAATTCTACTCAAGTGTTGATTTTTCTGGAGATCTTTTGTATTCTTTGATTCGATTGGAAAGTTTAACTTCATTTAAGTTTTTTCCGGATAATTTAGAATATGTTAAAAGGTTCGAACGGATATCAATAACTCACTTTTTCCCCTGTCGGAAAATTTCCAAGTGTTGGATTTTTCCTTAGTTAAAGAACATTCAAAGTCGTGCAAGTAACGCGGTGGACCCTCTAGAAGAACACAAACCTTAACTCAATTATGTGACCGTCTGAACCGCCTCTAAACCTTAGGGTTTGTGGCAGTACGGCGTTGCCACATGTGAGGCATTGGTTTGACCCTTCTACGGCTGGACCATTGTTACTGTGGCATGTGGTGGATACTTTTTGAACTCAGCTCAAGTGTTGAGCTATTTGGGAAATCTTGGGTGTTTGTTTATTCGATCGGAAAGTTTAACATTGTCTATTTATCTGTAATGTGTGTTGGAGATAGTGCCCTCAGAGTCAATTATTGGATCACAGGCACGTGATTGCAATGATTGAGGGAGGACCTATCCCGGGACGACAGTCTTACTCGAGATGATAGTATGCTATCTGGTTTACCTTTATCATCGTGTACTGCTTTAGGTGACCTGACAGGTCACTATTGCACGTTGATAGAGCCCCTAGGATTCTTGCTTGGCTGCCAACAGTATGAGGGCGATCATATAAGTGAGAGCTGGAGTCTATAAGCACATCCTTAAAAGGTCCCTAGTCGTGGGAGTTTCGAGACAGGGCATCGATTCTCCAGAGTAGACTAGTGTATACAGTCGAGACCCCGACGAGGGGCGGTGGCCGGTTTCACAAGCCACTGGTGTCAGTTGGTTCACCTAAGATGTATACAGGTGCTCATTGGGTTATGAGTACACCGGACAGGACTCGCTGGGAACATGCTAGTTGGTCTTATACCTGACGTCAGATAGTAGTTCCCAGGTGACATGTGTACAGGTTAGTTCATCGACCTGGGGATCGTCATTTGTCTCGTGTGAGTTCCCACTGTGCTTTGATTACTACCCTACCACGGCTCAAAGGAGTCGTGCAAACAGGTTTTAGTTGGGTACAGTCTCGAGCCACATGGAGGCAGTGAGCGGATCTTCAGGGGTTCGTCTCTCCCGGTATTGGGGGTGAGGTCGCGCTGTGTCTAGGAGAGCCATTACACGAAGTCCTTGGCCAAGGCAGGAGATTTACTGGTAGGTATTCCAGTAGTATCTCAGGGTGTTCTGGGCTACACTCCGACACGACTTGTACCGCTTTTAGGGGTCTGACTTTTACCAACCCCCTAGGCCCGACATGCGATGCTCATAGACGAACGGACCGGACTGTACGGATATTGTCACTGACAGGCTCAGTAGGGTGTCAGGATGAGTTCGCTCATCGACGTCCCTTTTGGTCAATAGCTGGTGGCCCGTTACGTATTGGCTTATACCTCTGACGTGCTAGTGGTTAAATCCACAGCCATTGTATTGACGAGTCTTTAGAGTCCACCACACATTCAGTTACTCAAGCTTTCGGGCGAAACGCTGTAGAGGCCGTATGGAGATATGGCAGGGTCCGATCAGATACGTGCGGTATTGCACGGATCAGGATCGGACGGTTTGTACTAGAGGCCGTATGGATATATGGCAGGGTTCGATCAGATACGTGCGGTATTGCACGGATCAGGATCCGACGAACATTACTAGCCGGCTTTGGTTTAAGCCGGATCCTAGTTTAGTACAGTGTAGATTTTGTCTCTTTGCATTTGTATCCGGACGGAATACAGATGCGGGTGTGTATGCACAGTATGGGGGTTTTCCTGTAATTTATTACGGGACCAGTTTTCTGGAGTTGCCAGTTTGCATTCCGTTCCGGCCAGTTTTCCTTTGTTCTTTCCCGGCCGGACTTTTCCGATGGAGGGGGTTATTTGCAATTGTGCAAATAACATTTGTGGAGGGGGTTTCTTGCAATTGTATTCATTATGGTTGCTCCATACCTTGACCATGCTCTCCCTCTCCACTCACACATGAGATAGGATTTAATTTGATGGGGCCGGCCACTGTTTACAAGTATGGGAGGGATTAATTTATTAAAAAGGGGAATGTGCTTTTAATAAGTGTGCAGGGGCTGTTTTTTTTTTGAAGAGAGGAGATAATGGATTAATTAATTATATAAGGGGATGAGCTTGCTTCATTGTTTTTTGACAGTGAGCACAATAGGATTTTCTGGCCGAGCCCATTTTCTTAGCTTGCTCCATTTTTCCCTGTAGCATCCATGAAAATTCTTGTGCACAATATTCCTCCATCATGGCAACCATACTAAACCCCAAAGAGACAACTATTCTACACCATTCTACAGCAAATCTTGGACGCGTCGGCCAGCCAACTTCGCGCCCGAGTTGCCTCGGTATAGAGGCGGGAGCCCGTAAAAGATACAGGCGATGTGGTGCCCTTCCGACGAGGAGGAGACGGACGGAGATCCCGCGAGGAGATCGAAGTGGAGATGAAGACCGGAGGACTTGGATCAGTCGGTATATTTCTCTTCCCCACTTTGTTGTTAGCTAGGACTAGTTAATGGCCCGATCCGGGGTTTAGTGCGCGGTGGTGCCGGTTTGCTAAGTTCGCAAAAATTAAAGTTTATCACCGCTTCCGCATTTGGCCGTCGGATTGACGGTCGGGGCGCCGCCGTGCACTTACAGTGGTATCAGAGCCTCGCCATTAACTTCGTCTAGCTTCGTTTGATGTGTTTTGCATTTCCGATCGACCAAAATTCCAAAATCTACATTTTTTGCTAGCGACAGTTTTGTGTTGAATTTTTTTTTTTTTGGTCTCCGAAAATTTTTCAGGTTGTATAACAGTACTGTGCTAGAAGACCTAAGACTATTGTAGAAATTCGAGATACTGATCTCTTCAGTGGAGCGCGGAACCGCGGCAAAATCCTACTTGTTGCCGTGGTTCCGCCGCAGTATTGATGGATCAGTGTGTACAATTTTTCCAGTAGGCTTCTGGGCAGATTTTAGGGGTTTTGGAATATTAATATTGGGCCCAGATTTTCTGTGAGTGCTACAGTATTGCTTTGGGGCCCACTTGTTAATTTTTGATCGATCGGATATTTTAAACACATTTTTCACAATATTTACATTATATCTGGGACCGTGAATGTCACTCGATCGGTAAATCCGGTATAACTGCTATAGCCCGGTTAGACGGATTTGCGAACGTGATTTTCACGTTGATGTTTTGTGATTTTGCTGTGATGTTGCGGATCGGTCGTGGGGGATAGCCTGGATGCAATGCTAGTACAGTTTCTGTTGTATCATGTACATTTGATATTGCGGGGCGAGCGTCTGACATGTGGACTGTCGTCACTGCCTGTTTGTATTATTCTTTTGGGGCACGACCTGGTTGCGGTCGATGTACCCGTTGTATGTATATTTTACTTTCTGTACTCGGTTTACCCCGCGGTGGGGTGTACGGATAGCCGGGTTCTGGAGGGCAACAAGCCCGCATCTCATGGCATTGGGACGGAAGGGGCTTCAGTCTGGAATTGGCGGGCTATTCGCCGCACTCGTAGGGGGTACAGGTTGACCCAGGAGGGGTGCCCAAGTTACCGGATTCCGTGAAGTGCTGGGTGGTCCATTCACGGCGCTGAAGGGGGCTGCCTCGCTTCAGGTTTTGGCGGGTGACTTGTCGCGCCCATAGGGGTCTAGGATTTCATTGCACAGGCTATCCACACGACCAGGGGAAAGTCGGGTTTCAGTAGTGGCTCTGTGAAACCCGGGGATCCCAGATATCTGTATTGTTCTGTGATGCTGTACATTTCTGTGATGTTGCATTTTATTCACGCCTTGAGCGAAATATAATATATTGGTATATATATTAGTAGATGTTGTATATGTTTTTCATCCGCGCTAGTCCAGTCCCCGCTCTGCCATTAGTTAGCTAACCTAACGGGTGATGACGGGACCCAGTGGCGAATGCGGATGGCATATACGTACGTCAGTATATTTTCGTTCTTTGTGGTGTGATCAATTAATGGGACTGCATTGATTCGGATCAATGCAAGTTATACAAACCTATTCTGATGTTGTTGGAACACTTTTCAAAAAGCTGTTATTGCAAGGACGTTCACTTTTGTTTTGCATCGTGGTATTCATTTGGAATATCCTGCTCCTCAGTCGACGAGGCAAGGGCCGAGATCCCTTCACCGGGAGTGACCCCTTGGACAGAAGTTTGCGTCAGGGCATTAACTTCACTATAGCCGATTACTTTTGCTATGCACCGTGGTATTCATTTGGAATATTCTGCACCCCATTCTACGGGGAAAGAGCCGAGATCCCTTCACCGGGAGTGACCTCTTTAGTAAAGGTTTTCGTCACTATATTTTCTAAAAAGCTATCTGTTCCTTCAACGATATCAAGTTCATTACGTTAAAGGTTTTCGCCAGAAACCATTCGTAGCCCTCCATCATTTCAGTTAAATATTCGGTAGTATTCAAGCTATGTATTTTGACCTCACGCCAAGGCATAGTGTTTGGTAGTTGCCGGGTATTTATCTGTTGCATAGATAGATGCGTTGGTTTGGGACAGTCGTACTACTATTTTGGCCTACGTCAAGGGTATGTACGGGTGGGTTCAAATTAACCTGGACAATGATGGGTAGAACTTGACATGTGACTTATGATATTTTGACCTCACGCCAAGGTCATAAGAGCATGGGGTAAAAATCACATCGGGAGTTTCAAAAGAACTGAAACTTGCCAGATATGCGCATACCTTCTGGAGTGTGATAACGTGAGCGGATTCCGTCACTTTATCATGCGATGAGAGTTGGATCCCGATTCCCACTGATGAGTTGGTTTACTCCTCGGGTGACCCCGACTAATTCTTCTTTCAGGTTTGGAGGAGAATTTGAGGTATAGTGGGAGGTTTCCAGAATAGATAAATTGGTAACCATTCTGATCTTGGTTAGAGTGCATGCTGAGTGTTTCTTTTCTCTCTCTCTTTGGCAGCGACCATTGACCCGACCCAAGACTATGACTCAGTGACCAAGTTGACCGAACCTTCTTAACACTGGCTTTTGGATTGTCAGAGTTGCAGACCTCATTGCCACTCCTACTTTTACCCCTTTTCTCCAGGACACCCCGTATTACTGCGAACGTCCACTTCCATTGGACAAAGCCATCGTATGGTTAGATACGAACTCGAAGGAATTCGAGGATGGTTTCCGGTTCTGGAGAAAACGGATAGGATTATTCAGTTGTCTTTTCCCTTTTACCTTCTCTCAAATTGTGAGTACTCCTTGGTTTAGGAGATAGTACACCTATTGCGCAAATTGGATAGTCTTCTTCCAAACCTTAGGCTGGTGCCGACCGGTAGGGAATGAAGAAAACCAATTAGCCTAAATGGTGTGCAGAAGGTATTAAGATTAAGACAAAGCAAGGGATTAGTAAGAGGGCAAAGTAAATTGCAACTGATATTCACGACCAAACCAAGTATTTCTTCGCCAATCCTAAATCACCTTTGTATTTCTCCAGGACACTCCGTATCACTACGAAGATCCACAGTTTATTGGATACTCCATCGTATGGTTATATACGAACTCGAAAGGAACTTGTTCCAGTTCGGGGATGGATTCTGGTCCAGGAGAAATAGGAATAAGGTTTATTCGGTTGTCTTTTATTTTCACCTTCTCTCGCATTGCGAGTGCTCCTAGGATTAGGACAGTACACCCATTATGCTTATTGGATAGTCTTCTTCCAAACCATAGGCTGGTGCCGAACGGTAGGGAAGGAAGAAAACCATTTGGCCTAAGGGGTGTGCAGAAGGTAATGACTAAAGACATATAAAGGGATTTGGAGAGGTGGCAAAGAATTATACGGTTACAGTTGTGAATGGAAGAGGCATTACTAGGAATACCAGGATACCCCATCGAAACATTTCAATGTTTCAGTTCACTGTGTAATGTTAAAAGAATACTGATTTTCCGATTGGACACTTACTCCACGGTATGTATTTACCAGGTTTGATTCTCAGATCTGTATGGTTTTACAGATGATGAGTGGGAGTAAGTTATTGGGAATAGGGTGATCATCCTCATTATATCGGGATTCGTTGTAATCGGTGATATTTGAGGAAATCACCTGGGCTGTTTGCCGGTCGGCAAATATTTGGTTTTGAATATCCGCTTTTATGCATCAATTTCAAATTGATATATCTGTACGTCTATTTTCATAGAGTGAGATATACCTTCTGATATTATGTCGATGACATTTACCTATATCAGTGGATGGTGAGGTAAGGAGCATTAAACAGCGGTGTAACTCTTCTTAACCATAAGTACATTTTTCAACCTACGACGCACAGTGAAAGAGTTGTTGGACTCGGCGGACTTATACAGAGTATTGTATGTTGTCCAGTGTCCATTAGGACAGAGGGGTTGGTCCTCATACTATATTCTGTTTACTTTTAACTTCTCTAGTTCTTAGACATGTGTTTCGTAGAAACACAGGGTCTAAGTTTTGAGGAGTTATAGGTATTTGAATAGAGTAGAGAACCAGGTGTAGCAAGTATCAGGGATTCTTCAAGGTGATCGAAGATGTAGATACTTGTGTATGGTATTCAGTTGATAGTAATGATAAAGAGAAATTGCTTCTCTTTCAGGTTACTCATAATTGGAAGCATTCCTAAGTTGAGTAACGCGGATCGGCCTCTCTCCATTTAGTTGACATGCACTGGAGACAGCTGCATGATTTGAATCTGGTTCAATTAAATCAGTGCCTCTGGTTCTATATTGGATATAGTACAGTTCATATCTTAACATTGTTAAGGTACGGGGAGTTGTCCGGCTTATGATTAAAACCAGACTCTGGATAACTCAAGGCACGTTTCTGTAATGGCTGTTTGTGGGTTGACCCAGGCTATGACGAGGGTTGACTTTCTACCATAAGAAAGATCAATAGTGATATTGTTCTTGACTCGCCACAGTTTTAATAAAAATGGATTTTTTCAGAAAACAGTAGTGGGAGTATGGTAGAACTGGAAGCGATTCCAGAACCGCAAACGATTACTGAAGATTTGATAAGGAACCTAAAGATTCAATCTGATTTGACATTCCATTGGCCACTCCGCAGATAAGGTGGGTAACTTCAGGCACCCGAGAGGTACTCCGGTAGCCTCAAGGACGGTGACAGGGAAGTTCTTGTTTACCCACACTTGCCATTGTTGTTGTTCCAGACTGCGAGACCCGGCAGGAGGATGAGTATAGCGTCGTTCTAAACTAGCTTTAGAAGTGCGCGTCTATATGACTCTGCCAGAGGGTTGTCGTAGTCAGTGGGAGCAGCGGAAGCATTGGTGGACATCAGGCTTATGTCTATTTATAGACTAAAGCAGATATAGCGGAGATAGATCATCTATTTCTGATGTGACAGTCATAGGTTTGACGTCATCAGAATAGGGGATGGATCTGTTAAGAAGATAGTAGGGTGTGATGTCCTGGTTTTTTGATGACATACACAGAGTAGGAAAGGAAACTCCTATACTACGATCGGTTATACTTTGGTCGTCACACGGTGGTTTCTCCACATGGGACTTGGACATTATATCAGACATACTGATTACTTGATCTATGGTTTTAGATCTAGATTTGGGTGGTTTCCCAATCAGGGTACTTTGACAGCATTGTAAGAGTATTTAGAATGGACGACTCCTGGCACGGTAGTGTACCTGCAGGTAATGGAGTCACCCTCCCTAAAGGTGTCTTATAGACTAAAGTAGAGAGGGATGCGCATGATTGGCAGATCACTTGCTTAGGCAATTGAGTCAATCATGAGAGGTCAAGTACCACACCAGATGTTGTTCTTGCACTAGATGCAATAAGTTGACATTGATCCAATCCTGGAGAAACAGTCGGAAGCAGTTTTAGAACATAAGTGAATGTTCTAGGGATATGATAACGGCTGCCTCCTTTAGGAGACGGTTATCACTCCAGGCTTCCAAGGTGACATGGACGACAAGGAGGTTGTCAGAGTTATAGTTTTTCCTTCTGACGAGGGGCAGTGTTTTGGACAGGTGATCCAAGGCAATACTGAGGGTGGCATGGCGCAGGATACTGATTAAGTTCAGTTGACGATACTGTCTAAGAAGTTTGGATTTGCAGTTCATTTATGAGCTCGGTCCCATCAGACATCCAGACACTCTAAGACAGGTATTGCTCATTTCGGGAGATGGTTTTCTCCGCGAACTTGAGATTTAGAGAGTCATAGAAAGAAACATCCAGGCGGATCCACTCACTGAGGCTATTCCTCGATCGCAAGAGTTTCGCAAACAGGCTTTGTGAAACTGACTAGTAGAGGAGTTGGGTGTTCGGTATCACACGGGCTGTGAGTATGCGACATCGCAATAATTAGCCTTGAGTGCAAGTGGGAGATTATTGGAGATAGTGCCCTCAGAGTCAATTATTGGATCACAGGCACGTGGTTGCAATGATTGAGGGAGGACCTATCCCGGGACGACAGTCTTACTCGAGATGATAGTATGCTATCTGGTTTACCTTTATCATCGTGTACTGCTTTAGGTGACCTGACAGGTCACTATTGCATGTTGATAGAGTCCCTAGGATTCTTGCTTGGCTGCCAGCAGTATGAGGGCGATCATATAAATGAGAGCTGGAGTCTATAAGCACATCCTTAAAAGGTCCCTAGTCGTGGGAGTTTCGAGACAGGGCATCGATTCTCCAGAGTAGACTAGTGTACACAGTCGAGACCCCGACGAGGGGCGGTGGCCGGTCTCACAAGCCACTGGTGTCAGTTGGTTCACCTAAGATGTATATAGGTGCTCATTGGGTTATGAGTACACCGGACAGGACTCGTCGGGAACATGCTAGTTGGTCTTATACCTGACGCCAGATAGCAGTTCCCAGGTGACATGTGTACAGGTTAGTTCATCGACCTGGGGATCGTCATTTGTCTCGTGTGAGTTCCCACTGTGCTTTGATTACTACCCTACCACGGCTCAAAGGAGTCTTGCAAACAGGTTTTAGTTGGGTACAGTCCCGAGCCACATGGAGGCAGTGAGCGGATCTTCAGGGGTTCGTCTCTCCCGGTATTGGGGGTGAGGTCGCGCTGTGTCTAGGAGAGCTATTACACGAAGTCCTTGGCCAAGGCAGGAGATTTACTGGTAGGTATTCCAGTAGTATCTCAGGGTGTTCTGGGCTACACTCCGACACGACTTGTACCGCTTTTGGGGGTCTAACTTTTACCAACCTACTAGGCCCGACATGCGATGCTCATAGACGAACGGACCGGACTGTACGGATATTGTCACTGACAGGCTCAATAGGGTGTCAGGATGAGTTCGCTCATCGACGTCCCTTTTGGTCAATAGCTGGTGGCCCGTTACGTATTGGCTTATACCTCTGACGTGCTAGTGGTTAAATCCACAGCCATTGTATTGACGAGTCTTTAGAGTCCACCACACATTCAGTTACTCAAGCTTTCGGGCGAAACGCTGTAGTGGCCGTATGGAGATATGGCAGGTTCCGATCAGATACGTGCGGTATTGCACGGATCAGGATCGGACGGTTTGTACTAGAGGCCGTATGGATATATGGCAGGGTTCGATCAGATACGTGCGGTATTGCATGGATCAGGATCGGACGAACATTACTAGCCGGCTTTGGTTTAAGCCGGATCCTAGTTTAGTACAGTGTAGATTTTGTCTCTTTGCATTTGTATCCGGACGGAATACAGATGCGGGTGTGTATGCACAGTATGGGGGTTTTCCTGTAATTTATTACGGGACCAGTTTTCTGGAGTTGCCAGTTTGTATTCCGTTCCGGCCGGTTTTCCTTTGTTCTTTCCCGGCCGGACTTTTCCGATGGAGGGGGTTATTTGCAATTGTGCAAATAACATTTGTGGAGGGGGTTTCTTGCAATTGTATTCATTATGGTTGCTCCATACCTTGACCATGCTCTCCCTCTCCACTCACACATGAGATAGGATTTAATTTGATGGGGCCGGCCACTGTTTACAAGTATGGGAGGGATTAATTTATTAAAAAGGGGAATGTGCTTTTAATAAGTGTGCAGGGGCTGTTTTTTTTTTGAAGAGAGGAGATAATGGATTAATTAATTATATAAGGGGATGAGCTTGCTTCATTGTTTTTTGACAGTGAGCACAATAGGATTTTCTGGCCGAGCCCATTTTCTTAGCTTGCTCCATTTTTCCCTGTAGCATCCATGAAAATTCTTGTGCACAATATTCCTCCATCATGGCAACCATACTAAACCCCAAAGAGACAACTATTCTACACCATTCTACAGCAAATCTTGGACGCGTCGGCCAGCCAACTTCGCGCCCGAGTTGCCTCGGCATAGAGGCGGGAGCCCGTAAAAGATACAGGCGATGTGGTGCCCTTCCGACGAGGAGGAGACGGACGGAGATCCCGCGAGGAGATCGAAGTGGAGATGAAGACCGGAGGACTTGGATCAGTCGGTATATTTCTCTTCCCCACTTTGTTGTTAGCTAGGACTAGTTAATGGCCCGATCCGGGGTTTAGTGCGCGGTGGTGCCGGTTTGCTAAGTTCGCAAAAATTAAAGTTTATCACCGCTTCCGCATTTGGCCGTCGGATTGACGGCCGGGGCGCCGCCGTGCACTTACAATGTGATACAATATTTGGAATCCACAAGTAGTTATGATATAACTAATTTGAATGTAATAAATCTAGCAGTTTAGTCTCATTTGATCGGTTGCTACTGGATTTTGATGTGATCAAAAGTCCGTCGCAATCACGTAGTGTACGCGGATACTCGCTGGGTAAACTTAATAGATAGCCACGCCCCATAGCCCCGACCAAGTGACTGTAGGAGAACCCCGTCGCCAAAAGCATCCGTTCGGGTGCTCGTGGCAGCGATGTTCCGCCTTAGTGCATTTCGTCGACGGCATCCGGGGGTGGGCCGTCTACTAAAGTTTGCGACGAGCATTCGATCAGGATGTCGGGAATCTTGTTGAATTGACCGACTTGATATTGAAAAGTGTTTTTGAGATCGAGACTAAAATGCGAGGTTTATAATTGTTCGGCATGCGATGTCTAAGGAATTCATTTGGTTAGGCATGAGATGTCTAAGGAGGTTGCAGATTCTAACTGTTGTAGTTTTACACTTTCTTTTCTGTGACCGTAAGTGTAATATGTGTTGTATCGCCGGTTTCGTTTCTATACATCAACGACAATTGGGATACGCATATTTACTTACGTTGATGACATGTGATGTAATGTGTTGCTGTGATATGTTATATTGGATCGTCGCGTTTTGAATAGCCGGGAGTTTTATGTGAGATGAGGGTTTTTATTTTCATTCATGTAAAATTCGTTGTATGTAATATTCATTTATTGGGGCACCTCCGGGATGAGGATGATGTCACCATTGTATATTACTTACTTTTCCGCATTAGGATAGTCCTAAGGCGGGGAGCACAAGTAACCGGGTTCTAGGGTCCAGTAGGAGACCATCTCGAGGAGTCGAGACCGGGTCTCCTAACCCAAAAGTTGGAAGTGTTGCTTGCCTCTCTAGTAGGGGTCTAGGGATGTGGGTCTATTCATCGCGACCGTGGAATCCGCGTTTTATACAGGCTCGCATAAAACACGGAAATCCTAGTATATCCAATATTTCATATGTTATCTTCTGCTGCAATGTTCTGTGATGAGATCATATTACTGCTTGAGACGAATGTTTATATTATATATATGAGATATATGTTATATTACAGATTTCGTTTCAAATGTGATGCTTATGAAGCATATTAAAATGGGACTTCATTAATGAGATTAATGAAATAAAAGAAACCTAAAGATGTTGTAGAAACTTGTTTAAAAACTGGTAGCTCTAGTTCTTGCTTTGCATAGCGGTATTCCTTGTAGAATATCCAGCACCTTATTCGATAAGGAAAGAGCCGAGATCCCTTCATCGGGAGTGACCTCTTTAGCGAAACTAGCAGATGCTACAAACTCGGTTTATCTTTTGATTGTTTCTATAGTTTTTGCTTTGCATAGTGGTATTTGTGAAATATCATGCACCTTATTCGATAAGGAAAGAGACGAGATCCCTTCACCGGGAGTGACCTCTTTAGCAAAACTAAAAAGGCCACAAAAACATTCCATTAAAAATCACTCGATTCTACAACGATATCAAGTTTATTACGCAATGGGTTTTCTTAAAAACCTGTCGTAGCCCTCCGTCATTTCAGATAAGTATTACTTAGTATTCTTCCTGCGGTAGTTTGGCATTCGTCAAGGCGTAGTGTACGGTAGTTAACTAGTGCTTATCTGCTAGTATACGATGCGATTGGATTAGGGTATTCGTATGGCGTTGTTTGGCATTCGTCAAGGGTCGTGCGGGTGGGTTTAATTCAATCAAGAAATGTACTGGTTGAACTTGACTAGCGGACTATGGGTTGTTTGGCATTCGTCAAGGTCATAGAATGCTAGGGGTAAAATATTATTGGGAATTTCAAGTGTTGAAATTTGCAATGAGATTGCATACCTTCTATGAGATAGTTGGATCCCGATACCCGCTGCGAGTAAGAGTTACTCCTGGAAGAGTTTTACACATTACAATTAGCCGATCAAGTAGGTGTCTAGAAAGATGTTAACGGGGTTACGCCCCTAGGAAAACGAGGTTTACTTTAATTAGGTCCGTGCGAAAGCACGGGGAACCTCTCTCAAAGTATCGGCACTGGCCTGGCTGAAAGATTGGCGAACTTGTAGGGTGTAATTAATCCCGGCTAGTCTTTCCTTTTAGGGTTTGAAGGAAGATTTGAGTAAAACAGTGGGAGACATCCTAATTAGATATATTAATAACCAATCTTATCTTGCAAGAGCATACGCTGAGTGTTTTCTTCTATCTAACTCCAGGTAGCGACCATGTCACGCCTTAATGAAGATAATAATATGGATGTATTGACCGAACCCGCTTGTTATACTGCGCTAGGAAACGTTGGTCCCGCTCCAACTTATAATTGTTATAAGACAGAGAAGGAAATAGGGGATTACAAGAATTCCCATGCCACCCAAACGAAGAAAGTGCATGCTGATGCATCTTCTTCGGGTGTGTTCATTACCGAGAACTGTTTCTCAGTATCCTTTACGTCCTGGGTATGAGATACCGGATCAGGATCCAGCAAATGTAATTTGTTACATGGGCTACAGATAGGTAGAGAACTGACAACAGGTGATAAGTTTCAAGAGTTGGAAATGATGCAAGTGTTGCAGCCAAGTCTGTTGGCAGTTATCACCCTGTATTATCAGAATACATTGATTCTGAATGAATGTTATTAGATACCGAACCTGATATACAACATCATATCAGTCTCTTTATTAGTAAAAAAGGATATAATTTTGTATTGTTGGATAATGTTTTAAACATTTCCTATATCAAGAGTTGATCGGTTCAGGCACGTTATCTAAAAGCATATACGTTCTAAATCAAACCACAGTTCTTAACTTACAGAACACACACAAGAAGAAGAGTTCAGAAATGAACGAATCCTACTTGAGGCATTGTAGACTAGGTCATATCAATGCGACCCGACTAGATGAAGTTACATAAAGATGCATATTTAAATTAGTTTAGATTTACATCTTGTAAAACTTTCCAGTCATGTCACAAAGATAAGATGACCACAGCTCCGTTTATTGGAAACAGAGAAAGAGTTAATGAACTCTTGGGATTGATACATGCTGATGTATGAAGGTCCCCTGTCTACACATGCCAAGACCGGTTTTTTGTACTTCATTACATTCACTGATTATCTCTCATGATCCGGACATATGTTCCTGTTGAAACACAAGTCAGGAACTTTTGAGAAATTCAATGAATATAAGTTAGAAGTAGAGAAACAAACACGGGTATAAATATTATGTCCTTTGATGAGATCAAGAAGGAGAATACTTGAGCACGGAATTCCTGGACTATTCTAAAGGACAATGAAATTCTCTCTCAACATTACTCCTCCGTATATAACACAACACGTCGGTGTATCGGGGAGGAGCAATCACACCCTATGAGATATGGTGTGCTCTATGATGAGTACTACTGAGTTGCCTATTTTCTTTTTGGGGTTATGCACTTGAGAAGTTGCATTCCTATTGAATAGGGTTCGAACCAAATTAGATGCCTACCACTCCATATGTGATATGGTATGGGAAGAGCCCATCTCTTAAAGATGTTAAGATTTGGGATTTTCCGGCCTATGTTTAAAAACAAAATACGGACAAGCTCGAGGCAAGGTCAGTTCTGTGGAAGTTTGTTGGATATCCTAAGCATTCGCAAGGGAATATCTTCTACCAAACTGGGGAACAAAAGGTGTTTTTGTTTCTCAGCATGCCACCTTTGTGAAAGGGAATCTTGTGAAGAAATTAGTGGTCATGAGGTAGAACTGGAAGGAGTTCCAGCTATACAAACTACAGCTGACGATTTGGTAAAACCCGGAGGATTCAATAGATTCCAACGAACCTCTGCCTTTCCGCCGATCTGGTAGGGTACCTCATCCACCTAAGAGATACTTCGGTTTCTCTATGACAGTGGGAGAGAGGCTTGCATCATGAGATGATGACCCAACTAGTTTCGAGCATGCCATCAGGAATGCGACTCTGTAAGAATGGCTGGATGCTTAGCGATCTGAGATGGAATCCTTATACACGAATAAAGTATGGACTTTGGTTGCTTTATCTGAAGGGTTAAATCCCCATCAGGAGCAAGTATATCTTAAGAAGATTACTTGGTGCACATGGAAAAGTTGAGAATTTCAAAGCTATGCTTAAGTCCATCCAGATCCTACTTGCCACGGCTACATACCATGACTACGATATCTGGCGGTTGGGTGTCATGACAGCTTTTCTAAATGATGATTTGGAAGAGAGCGACTATAAGTACACGGCCAGAGGGCTTCGTAGACAGTGAGCGGAAACGTGTGCAAGTTGTTTTATGTGATAAATCAGGCATCGCGGAGTTGGAACGTCTGTTTTGATGTGGTAGTCAAAGAGTTTGACTTCATCAAAATGGTAGATGAACCTTGTATATACAAAAGGGTAGTAGAGAGTATGGTGGTGATCCTCATAGAGTACGTAGATGACAAACTCTTGATAGGGAAGGAGTTTCTTATGCTATGCTCGGTCAATCTCCTCTTATCACAAAGATTCTCCATATAGGATCAAGGTGATACCTCCTAAATCCTGAGTTATGGATATATGAGATAGTTCAAATTGGATGTTAGAATTCTCACTAGTTGTAGTGATATGGTATCAACCGATCCTCAGGAGAATCACTGGAAAGGTTCCACGGTGATAAGCACGACTGAGTGTCAGTCGCAGGCATTGTCTTTACCCTCAGTGGAGGGACGGTATTGTTGGATATGTATGCCCTAGAGGCCATTATTGTATAGTACTAGTTCGTATAATACATTTTGGAAGCTTGGGATATATACACGGGTTTGCGACAGTCTTGCTCAATATAGTAGTATGCTACTTGGTTTGATTCTATCTTAATATGTGTATATGTTTCTTTTAACATATCGCTAATACATATTGATGGAGCCCTTAGGATCCTTGCTTGACTACCGGCATTGTGATGGCGATCAAACTAGTGGGGGCTGGGTAGTCTATAAGAACATCCTTATTTTGGTCCCTAGTCGTAGGATTATCGAGACAGGGCATCGATACTCCAGAGTAGACTGGTGCATACGCATCTTATCCCAGCAGGGGAGATGGTCTGTCCTACAGCCATCAGTACGTCATACTGGAGATAGTATGCAGGTGCACGTTAGGTTACGAGTACACTGGACAGGACTCGTCGGGAACTGTTGGTTGGTATTATACCTATCGTCAGTTAATAGTTCCCAGGTGACATGAGTACAGCTTAGTCCGTTGACTTGACACTGTTACTTCGCCTCGAGTGTGTTCCCACTGTTCTTAGATTACTACCCTACCACCGCTCTATTGAGTCGTGCAAACAGGTAGTAGTTGGGTGCAGTCCCGAAGTGCTTGGAGGCAGTGACGGTTAGACATGATTCGTCTCTTCCGGTATTGGGGGTTGATATCGCGCTGTGTCTAGGAGAGCCATTACATATAGTCGTCCCTGGCCAGGGCAAGCGAAATATACTGGTAGCGTTTCCAGTGTTATCTCAGGGTGTTCTGGGCAGCACTCCGACACGACTTGTACCGCTATTAGGGGACTGACATTTACCGCCCCCTAGGCCCGCCATGCGATACTCTCAGACGAACAAACCGGACTGTACAGAGATTGTCACGTTCAGGCTCAGTAGGTGTTCGAATGGGTTCACCTCGTCGGTCTTCTTATCAGCATCTACCTGGGGACCGTTACGTACAACTAGTACCTCTTGCGGCCTGTGGTTAAACCCACTGCCAGCGTAGTGTCGAGCCTTTAGAGTCCCACACAGAGGGTTATTCGCCTTTGGGCAAAACAGAGCAGAGGTCGCATGGTTTTGCGACGGGGTTCGTTCACATCCACGCACTTGTGCACCTTTGTTGTCCGGGCAGTTATTACTAGCGGGATTTGGTTTAAGCCAGATCCTAGTGTTTGTTTTGGGATTGGTTTTGTCTCATTGTATTCGTGTTCCTCGGAACACGGATGCGGGTGTGTATGCACAGTTGACAGAGGCAGAGGAATCTCATTAGGGTTATTGACCGTTGACTTTTTCTAAACCATAATGAGAATGAGAAATATGATTAATAATATTAATTAAGGATAATTATGTCATGGTTAGGTTGTCCTTTTGACTTTGGTTGACCGGTTGACTTTTGTTGACCTTTTGACCATCATCATTTCATTTGCAAGATACTTCTTGTTTCTTGCAAAATGCATTTAATGTGAAATGATAATGGTTATTCCATACTAACCATCACAATTTCTTTTAATTATTATTATTATCATCATTTTCTCTCATATGAGAGCATGGTTATAGTTTTTCTAATTCATTCTATCATGCTTTCTCTCTCTCTTGAAAAAGTTCTCCCTCTTCCTCTCAAAGCTCTCATCTTTCATGTGTTGAGAACCATGAGCTTGTGAGATAAAACCATCAAGACTTCTCTCTACTCATTCTAGGGTTCTAGGTTTAGCAAGCCAAGCACTCTAGTTACCTCTTGGTTGAGGTAGGAGCTCAAGGTAGAGGCCTCCGGGTGGATCTTTCTTCGGCAAAGAGAAGACGATGAGGAGGAGCCGTCAACACCACTCCAAGGAGCAAGCAAGAAGGAGGACCACAACAAGAAGAGAAGGAGTTCAAGATCTAGGTATAACCATTCAACATAGTAGATAGAACTTGTTGTTAGTATGTTAGTTTTGTTTAGCAAAGATCCTTCATGCTTGGTCCATGTTACTTTGTGAGAAAAATTTGATTTTTACCTATTCCGCCTCTCCGAAAGAACCGGGATGGGTAACGTGGACCTAACAGTGGTATCAGAGCCTGGCTAAACATCAATTAACATGTTAGTAAAGTGTTTAGAACTTCGATCCGGAAAAAATCGCAAAATCCATCTAAAATCTTGTGTTTTCTGTCGATTTTTAAAACAGGCCTAAAAATATTTTAAGTGACATGAAAAATTCAAGAAGGCCTTTTTGAGAAAACTGCAGATATTTAGGCGCCTGAGTCCCTCAGAAGACCGCGGATCAGCAGCCGATCCAGGCGAGTCCCTCAGAAGACCGCGGATCAGCAGCCGATCCAGGCGATCCGCCGCGGATCCGCGGCCGAGTCGACTCGGTAGCGCACCAAATTTCTTATGGGGTTCTCTGTGTTGGTTTTGTGATTTTTGAGATACTTTGTTTCTGCCCAGATTCTTCAGAGAACAGTTTTGTGTTTGGGGTAGTTACAAATTGGTATATTGATCGAAATTCTATAAACTTTAGCTAAATGGTTATATCTCTAATGTGATATATGTACTGAACGTCGACTAATTGCTATACGTCGATTAGTGGGTGTTGTACATATCTGTGACCAGCGATGTTGGATTATGTATATGAACTTGTTGGATTATCGCGGATGAATAGCCGGGGTTTGTGAGATGAGAGTTTCTTTATCTTTCAATTGATGTATATTGTAAATTGATGTAATATTATTTTTTTTATGGCCGCACATCCGGAATGAGGTTGTAGCCGTCATTGTATATTATTTCTTTTACTGTTTTTGCTCCTAGGATAGACCCAAGGTGGGGTGCACAAACTACCGGCTATTTTGAAGTCCCGAGTGGCCTACTCACGTTGTTGAGGGAGGTTGCTTCACTTCGGATACTTGGCGGGTAGTTTGCCGCACCCGTAGGGGTCTAGGGTGGGGTTTGGCTATTCATCGCGACGTTGAAATCCATCTTTCATTGCAGGCTCGAACGAAACGCGGATTCCTAGCATATCCAATGTGTTCATCTGTGATCTGGAATGTCCATCATTGCATCTGACCAATGTATATATCTATATATGATATCTAGTAGGCGTTGCTTATGTTTTGCATCCGTGCTAGTCCAGCCCGCGCTCTGTCGTTAGTTAAGTAACCTAACGGGTGATGACGGGGCCCCGTGGCAAATGCAGATGGAATAAGCATATGATATATTTTCGTTGTTTTCTGCAATGGTAGGTTAACTGATGGGACGCATTATATTAATGCAAAGAAAAACAAACCTAAAAGATGTTGTTGGAACAATTTTTCAAAAAGCTGTTATTGCAAGGACGTTCTCTTTTGTTTTGCACAGAGGTATTCGGTTATGAATACCCAGCACCTCATTCGATGAAGCAAGGGCTGAGATCCCTTCATCGGGAGTGACCCCTTGGACTGAAATTTGCGTCAGGGTAATAACTTCACTATAGTCGATTATTCTTATTTTGCATCGAGGTATTCAGTTTGGAATATCCCGCACCTCATTCGATGAGGAAAGAGCCGAGATCCCTTTACAGGGAGTGACCTCTTTAGCAAAAGTTTTCGCCACTATATTATTATAAAAAAAAAGGCAATCATGTTCCTTCAACGATATCAAGTTCATTACGTTAACGGGTTTTTCGCCAAAAACCCTGCCGTAGCCCTCCGTCATTTCGGATTGGTATTATTTAGTATTCGTGCTGCGTTTGTTGACCTAGTCAAGGCGTAGTGAACGGTAGCTAAGTGATATTTTTCTGTGCATTGCAAATGTGATTGGTTAGGACAGTCGTGCGGCCTTGTTGACCTAGTCAAGGGCACGTACGGGTGGGTTTAATGCAAGCAAGATAATGATGGGTAGAACTTGACTAGCGGTTTATGGTTTGTTGACCTAGTCAAGGTCAAAACCGTTAGGGGCGAAAACCACATCGGGAGTTTCAAACATACAGGAAACTTGTAGATTCAATATACCTTCTAGAGTTTGGTGACTAGAGTGGATTCCATCTAGGTCATCGCACAATGATAGTTGGATCCCGATCCCACTGATGAGTTGGATTTCTCTTGGGAGATTATTTAACATAACAATCAAAGCTATAAACCAAGTAGGTGTCTAGAACGGTGTTAGCGGGGCTATGCCTCTAGGGAAAAGAGGTTATATAATTAAGGAACTTCGCGAAGAGTTGGAAAACCTCCCTCGAAATACCAACACTAGCCTGGCTGAAAGGTTAAGCAAGTATTGTGATGTGCGATTAATCCTGACTAGTTCTTCTTTTAAAAGTTTGAAAAAGAATTTGAGGAAACAGTGGGAGCCATCCTAGTTAGATAAATTAATAAACCAATCTATTCTTACAAGAGCGCACGCTGAGTGTTTCTTTTCTCTCTCTTCAGGTAGCAACCATTTCACGCCCTAATCAAGATATTAAAATGTATCGCTTGACCGATCTGAATTCTTATTCGGGGCTGGGGAACGTCGGTTCGGCTCTAACTTGTGACAACAATCATAAGTATGAGCAAGGGAAAGAGGATTGTATGGATTCCAAGGAGACCCAGTTGAAGAAGAAGCATAGTTTTGCATCTACTTCAGGTGTTCTTGTAATTGAGAACTGCTTTTCGGTCAGCCCTACCTCCTTGGTACTTGATACCGGATCAGGATATCATATCTGTAATTTATTGCAGGGACTGAGAAAAAGTAGGAAAGTTGAACCTGGTGATATGAACCTCAGGGTAGGGAACGGAGCACAAGTTAATGCTGCAGCGGTCTGTGAATATTGTTAGTGTATATGCCCTAGAGGCCATTACTGTATCATACTAGTTTGTATATTACTTAATGGAAGCTTGGGATATTCACCTTGTATATACAATCTTGCTCAAAATAGTAGTATGCTACTTGGTTTGTTTCTACTTCAATGTGTACATGTGTTTATTTTAGTATATCGCCTATACACATTAGTGGAGCCCTTAGGATCTTTGCTTGATTACCAGCGTTGTGATGGCAGTCACACTAGTGGGGCTGGGTAATCTATAAGCACATCCTTATGCAGGTCCCTGGTCGCAGGACTATCGAGACAGGGCATCGATACTCCGGAGTAGACTAGCGCATGCGCTTCTCATCCCAGTGTGGGAGACGGTCTGTCCCACAGCCGTCGGTACGTCGTACTTCAGATAATATGCGGGTGCTCGTTGGGTTACGAGTACACTGGAAAGGACTCGTCGGGAACTGACTAGTTGGTATTATGCCTATCGTCAGTTATCAGTTCCCAGGTGACATGAGTACAGCTTAGTCCGCTGACTTGACACTGTCACTTCGCCTCGAGTGTGTTCCCACTGTACTTTGATTACTACCCTACCACGGCTCAAAGGAGTCGTGCAAACAGGTGGTAGTTGGGTGCAGTCCCGAAGCACTTGGAGGCAGTGACGGTTAGACAGGATTCGTCTCTCCCGGTATTGGGGGTTGACATCGCGCTGTGTCTAGGAGAGCCATTACACGAGTAATCCCTGGCCAGGGCAAACGAGATATACTGGTAGGCTTCCAGTGTTATCTCAGGGTGTTTTGTGCTTCACTCCGACACGACTTGTACCGCTATTGGGGGACTGACGTTTACCGCCCCCTAGCACCGCCATGCGATGTATCAGACGAACAGACCGGACTGTACGGAGAATGTCACATTCAGGCCCAGTAGGAGTTCAGATGGGTTTCACCTCGTCGGTCTTCTTGTCGGCACTACCTGGGGACCGTTACGCACAGCTAGTGCCGCTTGCGGTCTGTGGTTAAACCCACTGCCAGCGTAATGTCGAGTCTTTAGAGTCCCACACAGAAAGCTTTTCGCCTTTAGGCAAAAGAGTAGAGGTCCCATGGTTTTACGACAGGTCGCATGGTTTTGCGACAGGGTTCGGTCACATCCGTACACTTGTGCACGTACAGTGTCCGGACAGTTTACACTAGCGGGCTTTGGTTTAAGCCAGATCCTAGTGTACCCTTTGGGATTGGATTTATCCAGTTTGCATTCGTGTTCCTCGGAACGCGGATGCGGGTGTGTATGCACAGTTGACGGGGAGACAGAGGCAGAGGATTCTCATTAGGGTTGTTGACAGTTGACCGTTGACTATTGACTTTTTGCTCAACCCTAATGAGAATATGATATGTGATTAACAATTATATTAATTAAGTATTATGGTGACATGGTTGTTGACTTGTTGACTTTTGTTGACTTGGTGACTTTGTTGACCGGTTGACTAGGCTTGACTAGTTGACCATCATGATAACCATAGCTGTCATTTCATGGCAAAGACTTTTGCTTGCTTGCTCCTTTATGCAAAATGAGTGCATGAAATGATATGGCTATGGTTGCTTAAACCATCACATAATACTTGATTGATATGATGAGTTATGATGGTTATGGATTTTGAGAGGGTGAAAGACAAAAGAGAGGCTCATTCTCACTTGCTCATTCTCTCTCTTGTTCTTGAGCTCTCATACTCTTGCTCTCACCCTCTTCCTCTTGCTCCCTCTCTTGACTCTATGGTTCACTTGTCTCATGAGTTGAGAACCAAGAACCATAGATAAAATCCCATACAAACTCTTCTCTACTCACTCTAGTTCACAAGGTTTATCAAACCGAGTGAACTAGTTTCTTCAAAGTTCGAAGAAGGAGCCAAAGGTTGGAGCTTTCAGGTGGATCTATCTTCGGCGTAAGGAGACGACGGGAAGAAGCCGATCCGGACCACCATCGGAGTTTGAAGACGAAGGAGTTCAAGACAAGCAAGGTATAAACCCCCTAACCGAGTAGTTAGCGACTCCTAGTTAGGTTGTTAGTTAGATGTTTAACAAAGATCCGGATTTTAAGCCCATGTTACCACCTCTATAAAAATCATTTTTTATCAAATTCCGCATGCCCGAAAGTACCGGGAGAGGTAGCATGGACTTACAGTGGTATCAGAGCCTAGTTAAACTCTATCTAACATGTTAGCAAGTAACTAGAAGATCGATCAAAGAAAAAGTCATGAAAACGAACCCGAGAATTTCAAGTTTCTGTCGATTTTTATTCTGTTCAAAAGTTGATAATTTTCATTTTAAAAATCGGCTCAGGCTTTTGTGTGAACACCCACCAAATTTGGTCCAACGATCGAGTCAAAGAGCCGCGGAAACGCGGCGGGAGCACGCTCCCGCCGCGGTTCCGCGGCCGAGTTGACTCGGCCGAGGTCCATCTTTGGTGCAGTGTGTTTCTGGGGTTGTTTTAGGATTTTTGGAATATGTGTTTTCTGCCCAGATTTTCCAGAACGAAAATTTTATTTTTGGGGTCCCGAAAATCCGTATTTTTGATCGAACTTCTAAAAGACTTAAGCTGACGGGTTTTTCTGTAATGTGATATTTGTATTGAACGTCTACTAATCGCTATATGTCGATTAGTGGGGGTTATACAAGTCTGTGATCTGTAATGTTGCTGGAATGTGGATATGAATATGTTGGATTGTCGCGGGTGAATAGCCGGGGGGTTGTGAGACGAGAGTTTTTCTTTTCTTTCAATTCATGTAAATTTGTAAATTGATGTAATATTATTTGTATGACCGCACAACCGGGTCGGGGTTGCAGCCGTCATTGTATAATTTCTTTTTACTGTTTTTGCTCCTAGGATAGACCCATGGAGGGGGTGCACAAACTACCGGGTATGCCGAAGTGCCGAGTGGCCTACTCACGGAGTTGAGGGAGGTTGCTTCGCTTCGGGTATTTGGCGGGTAGTTTGCCGCACCCGTAGGGGTCTTGTGTTAGTTGTATGTATGCCCTAGAGGCCAGTATTGTACAGATGATGTATATTATATTGGATGCTTGGACATATATAGAGATGACTTTCTTGCTCGATATGATAGTATGCTATCTGGTTACTTTTTATCTTAACATGTACACTAGTCTCTTTAAACTGTCTTATGGTTACATGTTGGTAAAGCCCTTAGGATGTGTACTTGACTACCTGGACTATGATGCAGATCATACTAGTGGGGACATGGTAGTCCATAAGTACATCCTTCAAGGTCCCTAGTCGTGGGTGTATCGAGACGGGGCATCGATATACCAGAGTAGACTACCATATACGCTTCTCGACCCATGAGATGGGCGATGGATGATCCCATATCCATTGGTGTTTGACATCAGAGATAATGTACGGGTGCTCAGTGGAGACTGGGTACACTGGACGGACTCGCTGAGAACTCCCAGATGGTATTATACCTCACGTCAGATGGCAGTTCTCAGGTGACACTTGTACAGGTTAGTCTGTAGACCCGAGATTGTCATAGAGTCTTGTGTGATTCCCACTGTACTTTGATCTCCACCTTACCACGTCCATGAGGGGGTGCAAAACGGTGGTCTTTGGGTACAGTCCCGAGTCACATGGAGGCAATGAGCGATAGGAGGGGTTTCGTCTCTCCCGGTATTGGGAGTTTATGTTGCGCTGTGCTCGATTGGCCGTAACATGGAAGTCCCTGGCCAGGGCTGATCAGAGATTTGCTGGTAAGTGTTACCAGTAGTTTCTCGACCCGTTATGAGCCTCACATCGGCACGACTTATCGGTTATTGGGGTCTGACGTATACCACCCCTAGACTTGATATGCGACATATCAGACGAACAGACGGGACTGTACGGTAAGTGTTACTGGTTAGATTCACAGGAGTGTGAGTGGACTAGCTCGTCGATCTTCTGATCGCTCAATACCCGGATGGCCGTTACGTTTAGCAGACCGCTTGCGGCTTGTGGGTGCTTGATATGATCATCATCTGCTACCGGCGTATTGACGAGTCTTTAGAGTCCTACACAGAGGTTTCCTGGCTCAAGCGAAACGAAATAGTAGCGCATATGAGATATGTGCGGGACTGAGAATAATGCGTGTGTGTGATTGACCGGATCATTGATTCGATAAAACGATACATTGGATACTGGTCGGTTATATGCGATATGACCGGATCGTTAAATCAAGTGTTGATTTAATGATTTAATGTATAATTATATATTTGATATATTACTTTGCATTAACTGGTATTGGTTCACTTTAAATGGATTTTCTCACTTGATGTGCAAGAAGTATATATGATATACTTTTGTGCACTACTTTGTGTCATGTTTGATGATACATGTAGTTTGGTGTTGTGTTAAGACTTAAACCATGGTTATGATAATAGTTAGGGTTTTTATTTATTTACTTATTTATTTATCTATTCTTTTTGATAAATAAACATATATGATAACAAAATGGTTTCTTTCATGAAGCTTGATGAAGCTTCATGAAGCTTTGACTAAAGTGACTATTTTGTCATCATCCTTAACCCTAACCATTCTCATATGACCATGGTTTATTCTCTACACTTAACCTAGGTTAGAAGATGATAAGTGTTGATTTTATTATTCTTTTTTCATAAGACTTATCATATTCTATCTTCTTCTTCTTCTTCATCTTCAAGAAAGAAACTATGATGCCATCAATGGCAACTTGAGATCCAAAGTGAGAAATCCAATTCTAAAGTGAACCCACCTCCTATTTCTTCACCCTCTACCTCTTGCCAAGTTGTTTTGGGTGTTTTCTTCACAAGTTTCACAACTTGGTGAAGTTGGAGCTTGAACTTGTGCAACCTCGACGTAGATCATCTTCGGCACGAAGCCGACAACCTATTCCGCTCGTTTTCCCGATGAAGCCGACGAATGAGTCTAGGATTCGAAAAGGACAGCGAGAGGACGACTACGTGGAGCTAAGGAAGTGGATATCCGGATCTACAAAGGTTGTAACTTCCGAACTTTAGTTAAGTTGTTAACTTGAAATTGTTTTTCGCCTAGAATTCTACTCTAAGATCCGTATTAGGGTTTATCGGCACCCATAAATTTTTATATTGGCATGGTTGATGCCTTGTGAGACCTCTATAGTGTGCCTAGGAACCTTTCATCTTGGGTGGGGTATTGGCTATTCACCGCGACCGTGTAATCTGCTTTTCGTTACAGGCTCGTACGAATTGCGGATTCCTAGTATATCCAATGTATTCATCTGTGATCTGAAATGGCTATCTTTGCAATATATCTATATATGATATTATTTAGGCGTTGCTTATGTTTTACAGCCGCGCTAGCCCAGCCCCCGCTCTGTCGTTAGTTAAGTAACCTAACGGGTAATGACGGGGCCCCGTGGCGAATGCGAATGGCATAAGCGTACGTCATATTTTGGTTGTTTTCTGCAATGGTAGGATTAAATGATGGGACGCATTAAAAGAACTAATGCAAGAATATCACGCATTAAAAGAACTAATGCAAGATAATAAACCATGTAAAAGTCGTTGGAACACTTTCGAAAAACCACTCGGTTCTTTTCAAAACCAACTTTTAAATGCGGAGCTTGAGCCACTCTTTTTAAAAGCTATCTCGTTCCATCGACTATATCAAGTTCACTACGTTCACGGTTTCGCCAAAACCATTCGTAGCCCTCCGTCGTTTCGTATGAATATTCAATAGTATTCAAGCTGTGTTTGTTGACCTTCGTCAAGGCATAGTGATTGGTAGCTGTTGGGTATTCATATGTAGCATAGATAGATGCGTTGGTTTAGGACATTCGCATTACCTTGTTGACCTTCGTCAAGGGTATATACGGGTGGGTTCAAATTAACCTGGATAATGACGGGCAGAGCTTGACATGCGACTTATGATTTATTGACCTTCGTCAAGGTCATAAGAGCATGGGGCAAAAATCCACATCGGGAGTTTCATAAGTACTGAAACTTGCTAGATTTGCATACCATTTGGAGTGTGATGATTCTGGTAGGATTCCTTCAGTTTCGTCACGCGATGATATTTGGATCCCGATCCTACTGTGAGTATATGCTACTCCTTGGGAAATTTCTCACTTAAACGATCAATGCTATAAACCAAGTAGGTGTCTAGAAAGGTGTTAGCGGGGCTACACCCCCCAGGGAAAAGAGGTTCTTGAATTAAGGAACTTCGCGAAAGCGTTGGAAAACCTCCCTCGAAGTACCGACACTGGCCTGGCTGAACGGTTAAGCAAGTATTGTGCGGTGAGATTGATCCCGACTAATTCTTCCTTTTTGGTTTGAGGAGGGATTCGAGAAACAGTGTGAGCCATCCTGTTTAGACAAACTTAAAACCATTCTAAACTTGCAAGAGCATCAAGCTGAGTGTTTCTTCTCTCTCCTAATTGCAGCGACCAATCGACATGACTGGACTTAAGTTACTTCTAGATAAAAACATACTGACAGGGCCAAACTACAAAGATTGGCTCAGGAATGTCTAAATGGCAATCACTTACGACAAGCTGGGGTATCTTCTTACCACCAAAGCTCCCCCTGTCCCTGGTCCCACTTCCAGCGTCGCGGATAAGGAAATTCGTAAGACTTGGGAGATTGATAGCGCGAAGGCCAAATGCCTCGTACTTGCCTCTATGGACAATGAACATCAGAGGAGGCACGAGAATATGGACTTGGAATCCATATTTCTTCATACAAAAGAACTGTATGGAGAGCAATCTCGTATCGCAAGATACGAAGCGTCGAAAAAGTTATTTTCGGCAAGGATGGCCGTCGGATCATTAGTAGCAGAGCACGTGCTAAAGATGATCGGCTACATTGAGGAGCTCGCGGGCCTAGGGACCACATTGGAGAGTGAGCTCTATACGGACTTAGTTCTCCAGTCCCTTCCTTCCACTTACGCCCAGTTTATACTGAACTTCAACCTACAAGAAAAAGAGGTTGAACTTTCAGAGCTCCTCAACATGCTGAGGAGCGCAGAGGGCACCCTACAGAAAAGTAGGGAAACATCCACTTTGTTTGTAGGAGGATCATCTTCTTCTAGGTCCAAGGCGAAAGCTAAGGGAAAGAAGAAGAAAGCCCCCGCCAAACCAAGAGGCAGTGTTAGTAAAGTGGATACGAAGGGAAAAGCAAAAGCAACAAAGAAAGCGGGGAAGCTTGTGGATAAGGAAGAATGCTTCTATTGTCATAAGAAAGGACACTGGAAGAATGATTGCAGGGCTTGGAAAGCCAGGACACAGGAATTGAAGCAGGTTGCAGCTTCAGCTTCAGGTGTGTATGTTATTGAAAACTGTCTTTCAATAAACTCTACTTCCTGGGTATTGGATACCGGATCAGGATCTCATATCTGTAATTCTTTGCAGGCGTTGAGAAACCGTAGGGTTTTGAAGGCAGGTTACATGACCCTCAGAGTTGCGAACGGAGCTAGCATGGATGCTAAAGCCGTGGGGGACTATCACCTGGGAATGTCAGATGGACATGTTTTGGTTTTGCGTAATTGCTTTTTTGTACCCAACGCAACTTGTAATATCATTTCTGTATCTTTGGTTTCTAAAGAAGGTTATGAATTTGCGTTTGTAAGTAATGTTGTAAACATTCACCTTAATCAAGTTTTGATTGGGTCAGGTACATTGAGTAATGGTATATACGTATTAAACCAACCACAGATTTTCAATGTCCAGAATACACACAAAAGAAAGTCTCCGGAAATAAATCAGACTTTCTTATGGCATTGTAGACTGGGTCACAACAATGAGAGAAGGTTGACTAAGTTACATACAGAAGGATATTTGAATCCGTTCGAATATCAATCGTATGCCACTTGTCATTCCTGTCTCAAAGGAAAGATGACAAAGACTCCGTTTACTGGACACGGAGTAAGAGCGAGCGAGCTCTTGGGACTTGTACACAGCGACGTGTGCGGTCCAATGTCTACACATGCGCGAAGCGGTTATTCTTACTTCATTACTTTTACGGATGACTTTTCAAGGTACGGTTATGTCTTCTTAATGAAACATAAGTCGGAAGCCTTTGGAAAATTCCAGGAATATAAGAATGAAGTAGAAAAACAAACTGGCAAAAGTATCAAGATTCTAAGATCGGATCGAGGTGGAGAATACTTAAGTGCCGAATTCCTGAATTATTTAAAAGAGAACGGAATTCTCTCTCAGCTTACTCCTCCATACACTCCGCAACATAACGGTGTATCGGAGAGACGGAACCGAACCATATTGGATATGGTTCGGTCCATGATGAGTAACGCTGAGTTACCGCGATCATTTTGGGGATATGCACTAGAAGCAGCTGCGTATCTATTGAACAAGGCTCCCACCAAGACTGTGCCTACCACCCCATATCAGATGTGGACTGGGAAGAAACCCTATCTTAAGTATCTTAAGGTATGGGGATGTCCAGCTTTTGTAAAAAAGCAGCATGCGGACAAGCTCGAGGCACGTTCAGTACAGTGTAAGTTTGTGGGATACCCAAAGAACTCCACGGGGTATCTTTTCTATTCCGCTGAGGAACAAAAGGTTTTTGTTTCTCAGCATGCCCGCTTCTTGGAAACTGAGTTTTTGGAAACCCAGATAAGTGGGAGCACAATAGAACTGGAAGAAATTCCAGAACCACAGACTATTACTGAAAGCTTAGTGGAGCCAGAGGGTTCAAAAGAACAGGACATTCCTACGCCGCTCCGCAGGAGTAGTAGGCAGTCTCATCCGCCCGAGAGATACTACGGTTTTCTCATAGACGGGGATAGAGAGGATTGCATCATAGATTATGATGAGCCTACTAGCTTCCAGCAGGCCATTCAGAGCGTTGACTCAATAAAATGGCTGGATGCAATGCGGACCGAAATGGAGTCCATGTACACCAACAAAGTATGGACGTTGGACATTGCTCCAGACGGGGTAAAACCCGTAGGATGCAAGTGGATCTTCAAAAGGAAGATTGGTGTAGATGGACAGGTTGAGACCTATAAAGCTAGACTTGTTGCAAAGGGTTTTCGTCAAAGACCTGGTTTGGACTATGACGAAACCTTTTCTCCAGTGGCTATGCTGAAATCCATTCGGATCCTTCTTGCCATTGCTGCCTTCCACGATTATGAGATCTGGCAGATGGACGTAAAGACCGCTTTTCTAAATGGAAATTTAGAGGAGTGTGTCTATATGGACCAACCAGAGGGTTTCATTCAGAGTGGGAGCAGCGGAAAGGTGTGCAAGTTGCTTAAGTCCATCTATGGACTAAAGCAGGCATCGCTGAGTTGGAACATCTCTTTTTATGAGACGGTCAAGGAATTTGGCTTTATCAAAAATCCAGATGGACCATGCATCTATTGTAGATTTGTAGCGAGAACTGTAGTATTCCTCGTTTTGTACGTGGATGACATTCTCTTAATAGGAAATGACATTCCTATGCTACAATCTGTCAAGGGGTTCTTGTCACACAGGTTCTCCATGAAAGACCTGGGTGATGCCTCATACATCTTGGGGATCCGGATCCATCGTGATAGATCCAAGAGGATATTAGGACTTTCACAGTCCAGGTACATCGACACCATACTGAAGAGGTTCAGTATGGAAGATTCCAAGCGCGGTAACCTACCGGCTTGTCACGGGATCACCCTCTCTAAAGAGATGTCTCCCAAGACTGATTTGGAGAGGGATCGCATGTCTATTATACCCTACGCTTCTGCGGTAGGCTCTATAATGTATGCGATGTTGTGTACCAGACCGGATGTAGCTTATGCACTGAGTGTGGTAAGCCGGTATCAGTCTAACCCTGGGGAGAAACACTGGATAGCAGTAAAGAACATTCTCAAGTACATGAGAAGGACTAAGGAGATGTTCTTGGTGTATGGAGGAAAAGACCTCCAGATCGAGGCCTTTGCTGACTCCAGCTTCCAGAGTGACAAGGATGATTCCAAGTCCATGTCGGGTTTTGTCTTTACCCTCAATGGAGGGGCGGTGTGTTGGAAGAGTTCCAAACAGGAAACCGTTGCAGACTCGACGATGGAAGCGGAATACATCGCTGCATCTGATGCCGCAAAAGAAGCTGTCTGGATGAGGAAGTTCTTGAAAGAGCTTCAGGTGGTTCCGTCCATTGTTGATCCAATACCTCTGTATTGCGACAACAACGGGGCTATAGCTTTAGCGAAGGAACCCAGGTCCCATCAGAGATCCAGACACATCTTAAGGCGGTATCACCTGATCTGGGAGATCGTGGATCGCCAGGAGATCGAGGTTCGGAGAGTCGCTTCAGAAGATAACACTGCAGATCCATTCACCAAGGCCTTGCCCCAGACTCAGTTCGAGCGGCTGATCGAGATGATAGGTCTTCGATACGCCAGTACATGGCCTTAGTGCAAGTGGGAGATTGTTAGTGTATATGCCCTAGAGGCCATTACTGTATCATACTAGTTTGTATATTACTTAATGGAAGCTTGGGATATTCACCTTGTATATACAATCTTGCTCAAAATAGTAGTATGCTACTTGGTTTGTTTCTACTTCAATGTGTACATGTGTTTATTTTAGTATATCGCCTAAACACATTAGTGGAGCCCTTAGGATCTTTGCTTGATTACCAGCGTTGTGATGGCAGTCACACTAGTGGGGCTGGGTAATCTATAAGAACATCCTTATGCAGGTCCGTGGTCACAGGACTATCGAGAAAGGGCATCGATACTCCGGAGTAGACTAGCGCATGCGCTTCTCATCCCAGTGTGGGAGACGGTCTGTCCCACAGCCGTCGGTACGTCGTACTTGAGATAGTATGCGGGTGCTCGTTGGGTTACGAGTACACTGGACAGGACTCGTCGGGAACTGACTAGTTGGTATTATGCCTATCGTCAGTTATCAGTTCCCAGGTGACATGAGTACAGCTTAGTCCGCTGACTTGACACTGTCACTTCGCCTCGAGTGTGTTCCCACTGTACTTTGATTACTACCCTACCACGGCTCAAAGGAGTCGTGCAAACAGGTGGTAGTTGGGTGCAGTCCCGAAGCACTTGGAGGCAGTGACGGTTAGACAGGATTCGTCTCTCCCGGTATTGGGGGTTGACATCGCGCTGTGTCTAGGAGAGCCATTACACGAGTAGTCCCTGGCCAGGGCAAACGAGATATACTGGTAGGCTTCCAGTGTTATCTCAGGGTGTTTTGTGCTTCACTCCGACACGACTTGTACCGCTATTGGGGGACTGACGTTTACCGGCCCCTAGGCCCGCCATGCGTTGTATCAGACGAACAGACCGGACTGTACGGAGAATGTCACATTCAGGCTCAGTAGGAGTTCAGATGGGTTTCGCCTCGTCGGTCTTCTTGTCGGCACTACCTGGGGACCGTTACGCACAGCTAGTGCCGCTTGCGGTCTGTGGTTAAACCCACTGCCAGCGTAGTGTCGATTCTTTAGAGTCCCACACAGAAAGCTTTTCGCCTTTAGGCAAAAGAGTAGAGGTCGCATGGTTTTGCGACAGGTCGCATGGTTTTGCGACAGGTCGCATGGTTTTGCGACAGGTCGCATGGTTTTGCGACAGGGTTCGGTCACATCCGTGCACTTTTGCACGTACAGTGTCCGGACAGTTTACACTAGCGGGCTTTGGTTTAAGCCAGATACTAGTGTACCCTTTGGGATTGGATTTATCCAGTTTGCATTCGTGTTCCTCGGAACGCGGATGCGGGTGTGTATGCACAGTTGACGGGGAGACAGAGGCAGAGGATTCTCATTAGGGTTGTTGACAGTTGACCGTTGACTATTGACTTTTTGCTCAACCCTAATGAGAATATGATATGTGATTAACAATTATATTAATTAAGTATTATGGTGACATGGTTGTTGACTTGTTGACTTGTTGACTTTTGTTGACTTGTTGACTTTGTTGACCGGTTGACTAGGCTTGACTAGTTGACCATCATGATAACCATAGCTATCATTTCATGGCAAAGACTTTTGCTTGCTTGCTCCTTTGCGCAAAATGAGTGCATGAAATGATATGGCAATGGTTGCTTAAACCATCACATAATACTTGATTGATATGATGGGTTATGATGGTTATGGATTTTGAGAGGGTGAAAGACAAAAGAGAGGCTCATTCTCACTTGCTCATTCTCTCTCTTGTTCTTGAGCTTTCATACTCTTGCTCTCACCCTCTTCCTCTTGCTCCCTCTCTTGACTCTATGGTTCACTTTTCTCATGAGTTGAGAACCAAGAACCATAGATAAAATCCCATACAAACTCTTCTCTACTCACTCTAGTTCATAAGGTTTAGCAAACCGAGTGAACTAGTTTCTTCAAAGTTCGAAGAAGGAGCCAAAGGTTGGAGCTTTCAGGTGGATCTATCTTCGGCGTAAGGAGACGACGGGAAGAAGCCGATCCGGACCACCATCGGAGTTTGAAGACGAAGGAGTTCAAGACAAGCAAGGTATAAACCCCCTAACCGAGTAGTTAGCGACTCCTAGTTAGGTTGTTAGTTAGATGTTTAACAAAGATCCGGGTTTTAAGTCCATGTTACCACCTCTATAAAAATCGTTTTTTATCAAATTCCGCATGCCCGAAAGTACCGGGAGAGGTAGCATGGACTTACAAATATCACCTAGTGTTGCCAAATGGTAACACTATGATTTTGAACAATTGCTACTATGTACCTTCCATGGTCACATAATATCAGTATTTTTACTTGATAAAGATGTATATAACTTTGTTCTTGATAGAAATATCATGAACATTTACCTTGATAAGGTACTGGTTGCAGAAGGTACACTGTGTAATGGTATCTATGTTCTAAATCAGAATACAGTTCTCAATGTACAAAACACACGCAAGAGGAAGAATTCAGATACGAATGAATCCTACTTGTGGCATTGTAGACTTGTTCATATCAGAGAGAAAAGACTAAGTAAGTTGCATAAAGATGGTCTCTTGAATACGTTCGAGTTTTCATCTTATGAAACTTGTCAGTCTTGTCTCAAATGAAAGATAACCAAATCTCCGTTCACCGGACATGGAGAAAGAGCAACAGAGCTCTTGGGACTCATACACAGTGATGTATGTGGTCCAATGTCTATACATGCAAGGGGAGGGTTCTCATACTTGTAAGTCTACGGTAGCGCCCCGGCCGTCATTCTGACGCCAAACGCGGAACAAAAACTTTTATAATTGGAGCTATCGCATACTATAACCCGGATCTTGCCATTAACGCTAAACTAACAAACTGTAAAGAGGTAGAAAGGCTATACCGATAGATCCGAGTCCTTCGGTCTTTAGCCATCATCCCACGCTCCTTTGCGGCAACTCCGATCTCTTTGCTCCTCGTCGAGGTGGCACCACATCTACGGACCTTTAAACGGGCTCCCGCCTCTATACCGAGGCAACTCGTTCATCAAGTCTGCTAAAAGAGATGACCAAGATGAAGTAGAGAACGAGTAGAATACTTTGTCTCAAACACCCTAGGGTTCTCATCACATGAGAGGGTTAGGGTGGAGGTTGAAGAAGATGCTAGGGTTTGGAAATGGTGAACTCAAGAAACTATCAAGAGAGAAGGAACTCAAGCATATAAAACTTCTCTCTTTTTCTTCTTATGTGAATAGATAAATGAGGTTCTCATCTTTTATCAAAAACCAAAGAGAAATATCTAATGAAAATATCTCCACAAATAACTTTTCATAAAACAAAACACATTAATTCCTTAATGACTCACTAGATGACTCATTAGTGAATATTCTAGAATTAATGTGTCATCCATAATGAGTCACCATTTCCAAAACCAAATAATCATTTAAACCAAAATGATTAACCGAAAGAAATGCATCTTCTAAAGTATTCTCGTAACGGATTACGAAAATACCCCTCACCTGTATATACATACCTGTATCTGTATTCCGACCGAATACGAATACAAGAGACTAAATTATTCCGACTCAATATAATACATGGATCCGGCTTAAACCAAAGCCCTCCAGTATTATCTGCCCGAAATATAACACG
Source organism: Agapanthus africanus (assembly GCA_030015575.1). Taxonomy (NCBI): domain Eukaryota; kingdom Viridiplantae; phylum Streptophyta; class Magnoliopsida; order Asparagales; family Amaryllidaceae; genus Agapanthus; species Agapanthus africanus. Next base: position 595,733,834 of record CM057341.1, read on the forward strand.
TGCACAAGTGCATGTGCATTTTCTGGACCCTGACATAAAACCATACGGCCTCTACAACGTTTCGCCCGAACTTGGAAAACTATCTGTGGGGGACTCTAATGACTCATCAGTACCCTGGCAGTGGGTTTAACTACAAGCACGTCAGCGGCACAAGCAGTGCGTAACGGCTGCCCATGTACTGACCTCAAGGGAAGCCGATGAGCGAACTCATCCTGGAACCCTACTGAGCCTAACAATGACAATATACATACAGTCTGGTCCGTTCATCTATGAGTATCGCATATCGGGCCTAGGGGGCTGGTAACGCCAGACACCCAATAGCGGTATAAGTCGTGTCAGAGTGTAGCCCAGAACACATTGAGATACTACTGGAGTACCTACCAGTAAATCTCCTTCCTCGACCGAGGGCTTTGTGTAATGGCTCTCCTAGACACAGCTCGATCTCACCCCAAATACCGAGAGAGACGAATCCCCTGCCGATCCGCTCACTTGCCTCCATGTGGCTCGGGAATGTACCCAAAAAAACCCTGTTTGCACGACTCCTTTGAGCCGTGGTAGGGTAGAAATCAAAGCACAGTGGGAACTCACACGTGACAAATGACGACCTCAGGTCGATGAACTAACCTGTACACATGTCACCAGGGAACTGCTATCTGACGCTAGGTATAAATGCCAACTAGCAGGTTCCCGGCGAGTCCTGTCCAGTGTACTCATAACCTAATGAGCACCTGTATACATCTTAGGTGATCCAACTGACACCAATGGCTTATGAGACCGGCCACCGCCCCTCGTAGGGGTCTCGACTGTATACACTAGTCTACTCCAGAGTATCGATGCCCTGTCTCGAAACTCCTACGACTAGGGACCACTTTTAAGGATGTGCTTATAAACTGCCCAACTCTCATGTATATGATTGCCATCATACTGTTGGTAGTCAAGCAAGATCCTAAGGGCTCTATCAACGTGTAATAGTGATCAGTCACCTGAACCTATACACGAATGATAAAGGAAAAACAGATAGCATACTATCATCTCGAGTAAGACTGTCCTACCGGTATAGGTCCTCCCTCAATCATTGCAATCACGTACCTGCGATCCAATAATTGATTTTGAGGGCACTATAACCAACAATCTCCCACTTGCACTTAAGGCTAATTATTGCGATGTCGCATACTCACAGCCCGTGTGATACCGAACTCCAAACTCCTCTACTAATCAGTTTCACAAAGCTCGTTTGTAAAACTCTTGTCTTCGAGAAATAGCCTCAATGAGTGGATCCGCCCTGATGTTTCTTTCTATGTCTCTCCTAATCTCAAGTTCACGGAGAAAGCCATCTCTCGAATTGAGTAATACCTGTCTTAGAATATGTCTGGATATCTGATGGGACCTAGTTCATAAATGAACTCCAAATCCAAACTTCTTAGACTGTATTGACAACTGAACCTAATCAGTATCCAGCACCATGCCTCCCACAGTATCCTTTTGGACCACCTGTCCATAATACTGCCCCCTTCGTCAAAGGGAAAACTATAACTCTGACAATCACTCTGTCATCCATGTCACATTTGAAGCCTGGAATGATAACCGTCCCCCGAAGGAGGCTGCCGTCATCAAATCCGTAGAACATCCACTTATGTTCTAAAACTGCTTCCTTATGTTTCTTCAGGATTGGATTAATATAAACTTATCGCATCTAGTGCAAAAACAACATCTGGTGTGGTACTTGACATCTCACGATTGACTCAATTGCCTAAGCAGGTGATATGCCAATCATGCACATCCCTCTCCCCTTTAGTCTGTAAGACACCTTTAGAGAGGGTGACTCCATCACCTGCAGGTACACCACCATGCCAGGAGTCATCTATTCTAAAATACTGTCAAAGTACCCACATTGGGAAACTACCCAAATCTAGATCTAAAACCATAGATCTAGTAACCAGAATGTCTTATATTATATCCATATCTTTTATGGAGAAACAACTGTGTGACAACCAAAGTACAACCGATCATAGTATAGGAACCTCACTTCCTACAAAGTGCATGTCATCCAAATACTAGGATATTACACTCTACTACCTTCTTAACAGATCCATCCCCTATTCTGATGAAGTCAAACCCATGACTGTCACATCAAAAATAGATGATCTATCTCCGCTATTACTGCTTAAGTCTTTAAATAGACATAAGCTACTTGCCCACTATGCTTCCGCTGCTCCCACTGACCACGACAACCCTCTGGCAGAATAATATATACATGCACTTCTAAAGCTAGTTTAGAACGACGCTATACTTAACCTCCTGCCGGGTCTCATAGCCCGGAACAACAGTAGTGTCAAGTATGGGTAAACATGAACCTCCCTGTCACCGTCCTTGAGGCTACCGGAGTACCTCTCGGGTGTCTGATGTTACCCACCATATCTGCAGAGTGGCTATTGGAATGTCAAACCTGATTGAATCTATAGGTCCTATTAAATTTTCCGTAATCGTTTGCGGTACTGTAATCACTTCCAGTTCTACCATACTCCCACTACTGTTTTCTGAAGAAATCCATTTTACTAAAACTGTGGCGAGTCAAGAACAATATCACCATTGATCTTCCAGATGGTAGAAAGTCAACCCTCGTCATAGCCTGGGCCAACCCGCAAACTGCCATTACAGAAACGTGCCCTGAGTTATCCAGAGCCTGGTTTAAAGCATAAGCCGGACAACTCCCCATACCTTAACATCGTTAAGATAAGAACCATTCTATATCCAATATAGAAAATTTGGCACTTATTTAATTGAAAACAGATTCTAATCATGCAGCTGTCTCCAGTGCATATCAACTTAATGGAGAGAGGCCTGATCAGCATTACTCAACTTAGGAATACATCCAATTATGAGTAACCTGAAAGAGAAACAAGTTTCTCAAAACCATTACTATCAACTGAATACCAATCACAAGTATCTACATCTTCGATCTCTTTGAAAAATCCCGATACTTGCGACATCTGGTTCTCTACTTTATTCCTATACCCGCAACTTCTCAAAACATAGACCTTGTATTTCTACGAAACATTTGTCTAAAAACTAGAGAAGTCACAAGTAACCAGAACATAGTACGAGGACCTACCTCTTTGTCCTGATAGACACTGGACAACATACAATACTCTGTATGATTCCGCTGAGTTGAATAACTCAAAACCTGTGCATCGTAGGCTGAAAACTGTACTTATGGTTAAGAACTAATCCGCTGTTTAATGCTCCTTACCCAATCGCCAACTGATATAGGTAAATGTCACGGACATAATTTCAAAAAATTATATCTCATTTTATAAAAATAAACGTATAGATATATCAATTTGAAATTGGTGCACAACAACGGATACTCAAAACCAAATACTTGACGTCCGGCAAAAACCCAAGCTATTTCCTCAAATATCACCAATTACAACGAATTCCGATATAATGAGGATGATCACCTTATTCCCAATAACTTACTCCCACTCATCATCTGTAAAACCATACAGATGTGAGAATCATGCCTGTTAAATACATACCCTGGAGTACGTATCTAATCGGGAAATCGGTTTTCCTTTAACAATGCACAGTGAAACTGAAACATGAAAATGTTTCGTAGGGGTATCCTGGTATTCCTAGTAATGCCTCTTCCATAATCCAATTCATGACTGTAACCGTATATTTCTTTGCCATCTCTCCAATTCCCTTTATTTTGTCTCTAGTCGTTACCTTCTGTACACCATCGTTAGGCTAAATGGTTTTCTTCCTTCCCTACCGTTCGGCACCAGCCTATGGTTTGGAAGAAGACTATCCAATAAGAGTAATAGGTGTACCCTCTTAAACCAAGGAGTACTCACAACCTGAGAGAAGGTGATGATAAAAGACAACTGAATAATACCTTATTCTATTTCTCCCGAACTGGGGAAAAAAGCAAAGGTGAAGTAGGAGTGGGGATGAAGTACGCGGTTTGGTCGTGAATGATAGCAGTCGCAATTTACTTTGCCCACTTTCTAATCCCTTTATTTTTTCTTTACTTATTACCTTCTGTACACCCTACTTAGGCTAATTGGTTTTCTTCATTCCCTACCTTTCGGCACCTGCCTATGGTTTGGAAGAAGACTATCCAATAAGCGTAATAGGTGTACTCTCCTAAACTAAGGGGCTCTCGCAACCTGAGAGAAGGTGATAATAAAAGACAACCGAATAAACCAATTCAATTTCTCCTGATCCTGGATCCATCCTCGAAAAAGTCCTTTCGAGTTCGTATATAACCATACGATGGATCTATCCAATGGAAGTGGATGTTCGTAGTGATACGAGTTGTTCTGAGAAATGCAAAGGGTAAAAGAAGGAGCGACAATGACTTATGCAACTCAGACAATCCAAAAGCCAGTATTTTAATAAGGTTCGGTCAACCTGGTCACTGAGTCATAGTCTAGGGTCGGTCAAAGGTCGCTGCCATAGAGAGAGAGAAAAGAAACACTCTGCGTGCACTCTAACCTAGATCAGAATGGTTATCACTTTATCTAATCCGCAAACCTCCCACTGTAATGTCAAATTCTTCTCCAAACCTGAAAGAAGAATCAATCGGGATCACCCGAAGAGTGAACCAACTCATCAGTAGGAATCGGGATCCAACTCTCATCGCATGATAACGTGCAGGTATCCACTCACGTTATCACACTCCAGAAGGTATGCGCATGCCTGGCAATTTTCAGTTTCTTTAGAAACTCCCGATATGATTTTTACCCCATGTTCATATGACCTTGACGAAGGCCGACAAATCATAAGTCACATGTCAAGTTCTACCCGTCATTATCTTGTCAATTCGAACCCACCCGTACATACCCTTGACGAAGGCCAACAAGGTAATACGACTGTCCCAAACCAACTCATCTATCTATGCAACAGAAAAGTAACAAGCAGCTACCATCCACTATGCCTTGACGAAGGACAACAAACAAAGCATGAATACTACGTGCTACCGTCTGAAACGACGAATGGCTACGGCTGGTTTTTGGCGAAAAACCTTTAACGTAATGAACTTGATCTCATTGAAGGAACCTGTTAGCTTTTTATAAAAATATAGTGGCGAAAACCTTTGCTAAAGAGGTTACTCCCGGTGAAGGGATCTCGGCTCTTTCCTCGTGGAATGAGGTGCAGGATATTCCAATTGAATACCGCGATGCAAAGCAAAAATCGACTATAGTGAAGTTATTACCCTGATGCAAACTTCTGCCCAAGGGGTCACTCCTGTTGAAGGGATCTCGGCCCTTGCCTCGTCGAATGAGGTGCAGAATATTCCAACTGAATACCACTATGCAAAAGAGAAGAAAACGTCTTTGTAATAACACTTTTTAAAACTGTTCCAACAACGTCCAAACAGGTTTGTTTTCCTTTGCATTGATCAAAATCAATGCAGTCCCATCAATTAATCACACCAGAAAATAACGAAAATAAAATGTACGTATATGCCATCCGCATTCGTCACTGGGTCCCGTCATCACCCGTTAGGTTACTTTACTAACGACAGAGCGGGGACTGGACTAGCGCGGGTGTAAAACATATACAACATCTACTAATATATATACCAATATACAATAATCGCTCTAGGCGTGATAAATACAACATTACAGAAAAGTAATAAGCATCACAGAACAATACAGATAATTTGGGATCCCCGGGTTTCACAGAACCGCAACTGAAACCCGACGTTCCCCTGGTCGTGTGGATAGCCTGTGCAATGAAACCTAGACCCCTACGGGTGCGGCAAGTTACCTGCCAAAACCTGAAGCGAGGCACCCCCTACAGCATAGTGAATGGATCACCCTGCACTTCACGGAATCCGGTAACTTGAGCACCCCTCCTTGGGTCAACCTGTACCCCCTACGAGTGCGGCGAATAGTCTGCCAATTCTAGAGTGAGGCCCCTTTGCCTCTCAAAGCCATGAGATACGGACCCGTTGCCCTCCAGAACCCAGCTATCCATGCACACCGTCGCGGGGTAAACCTAGTACAGAAATGAAAAATATGTACAACGGGTACATCGACCTCAGCCCGGTCGTGCCCCAAAAGAATATTATACAAACAGGCAGTGACAGCAGTCCACATGTTGGACGCTCGCCCCGCAATATCAAATGTACAAATAATTCCAAACTGCACTACCATTGCACACTGCTATACACCACGACAAATCCGCAACATCACAGCACAACACAGAACATCAACGCGAATGTCACGTTCGCAAACCCATCTAAAATAGCTATAGAAGTTAGACGCACTTTACCGCTTGAATGATATTCACGGTCGGAGATATAATGTAAGTACTGTAAACTAACAAGTTTAAAATTTCGATCGACAAAACTTCCCGAAATGGGACCCACGTACATCTGCAGTACATTAACAAAATATGGGCCCAAACAAAATATTCCAGAAACCACAATTCCCTATGCAAGAGCCCCAGAAGAAATTTGGCACACTTAAGCACCAAGCCTGCGGCGGAACCGCGGCCAAACCTTCGCATGTGCGGCGGTTCCGCGGAAGTACGGTCGAATCAGTGGCCCAAATTTCTACTGTGTTCTTAAAAAAGCCTCCACGATTTTGTGAGATGCTCAAAATAATTTTTAGACCTGTTTAAAAAATCGACAGAAACTTTGGCCTGAAAATTGCGGTTTTGGAAATTTCATTCGATCGTTGTTTTAAAAATGTTAGAACAAGTTAGTAAAGGTTAATGGCGTGGCTCTGATACCATGTAAGTCTACGGTAGCATCCCGGCCGTCATTCTGACACCAAACGCGGAACAAAAACTTTTATAACTGGCGCTATCGCATACTATACCCGGATCTTGCCATTAACGCTAAACTAACAAACTGTAAAGAGGTAGAAAGGCTATACCGATCGATCCGAGTCCTTCGGTCTTTAGCCATCATCCCACGCTACTTTGCGGCAACTCCGATCTCTTTGCTCCTCGTCGAGGTGGCACCACATCTACGGACCTTTAAACGGGCTCCCGCCTCTATACCGAGGCAACTCGGTCATCAAGTCTGCTAAAAGAGAAGACCAAGATGAAGCAGAGAACGAGTAGAATACTTTGTCTCAAACACCCTAGGGTTCTCATCACATGAGAGGGTTTGGATGGAGGTTGAAGAAGATGCTAGGGTTTGGAAATGGTGAACTCAAGAAACTATCAAGAGAGAAGGAACTCAAGCATATAAAACTTCTCTCTTTGTCTTCTTATGTGAATAGATGAATGAGGTTCTCATCTTTTATCAAAAACCAAAGAGAAATATCTAATGAAAATATCTCCTCAAATATCTCTTCACAAAACAAAACACATTAATTCCTTAATGACTCACTAGATGACTCATTACATGAGTCATTAGTGAACATTCTAGAATTAATGTGTCATCCATAATGAGTCACCATTTCCAAAACCAAATAATCATTTAAACCAAAATGATTAACCAAAAGAAATGCATCTTCTAAAGTATTCTCGTAACGGATTACAAAAATACACCTCACCTGTATATACATACATGTATTCGTATTCCGACCGAATACGAATACGAGAGACTAAAATATTCCGACTCAATATAATACATGGATCCGGCTTAAACCAAAGCCCACCAGTATTATTTGCCCGAAATATGACACGTGCACAAGTGCATGTGCATTTTCCGAACCCTGCCATAAAACCATACGGCCTCTACAACGTTTCATCCGAACTTGGGAAACTATATGTGGGGGACTCTAATGACTAATCAGTACCCTGGCAGTGGGTTTAACCACAAGCATGTCAGCGGCACTACCAGTGCGTAACGGCTGCCCATGTACTGACCTCATGGAAAGCCGAAGAGCGAACTCATCATGGAACCCTACTGAGCCTAACAGTGACAATATACATAAAGTCCGGTCCGTTCGTCTATGAGTATCACATATCGGGCCTAGGGGGCTGGTAATGTCAGACCCCCAATAGCGGTATAAGTCGTGTCAGAGTGTAGCCCAGAACACCTTGAGATACTACTGGAGTACCTACCAGTAAATCTCCTGTCTCGGCCGAGGGCTTTATGTAATGGCTCTCCTAGACACAGCGCGATCTCACCCCCAATACCGGGAGGGACGAATCCCCTGCCGATCCGCTCACTTGCCTCCATGTGGCTCGGGACTGTACCACAAAAAACCTGTTTGCACGACTCCTTTAAGCCGTGGTAGGGTAGAAATCAAAGCACAATGGGAACTCATACGAGACAAATGACGACCTCAGGTCGATGAACTAACCTGTACACATGTCACCAGGGAACTGCTATCTGACACTAGGTATAAATACCAACTAGCAGGTTCCCGGCGAGTCATGTCCGGTGTACTCATAACCCAATGAGCACCTGTATACATCTTAGGTGATCCAACTGACACCAATGGCTTGTGAGACCGGCCACCGCCCCTCATCGGGGTCTCGACTGTATACACTAGTCTACTCCGGAGTATCGATGCCCTGTCTCGAAACTCCTACGACTAGTGACCTCTTTTAAGGATGTGCTTATAGACTACCCAACTCTCATGTATATGATCGCCATCATACTGTTGGTAGTTAAGCAAGATCCTAAGGGCTCTATCAACGTGTAATAGTGATCAGTCACCTGAACCTTTACACGACTGATAAAGGCAAACCAGATAGCATATTATCATCTCGAGTAAGACTGTCCTACCGGTATAGGTCCTCCCTCAATCATTGCAATCACGTACCTGCGATCCAATAATTGACTTTGAGGGCACTATAACCAACAGTACTTCATCACATTCACTGGCGATCTCTCTAGGTTCGGATATGTGTATCTCATGAAACACAAATCTGAAGCTTTTGAGAAATTCAAGGAATTCAGAAAAGAAGTAGAGAACCAGACTGGCAAAAGTATCAAGATCCTCCGATCGGATAGGGGAGGGGAGTACTTAAGCACGGAATTCCTAGATTACTTAAAAGAGAATGGTATTCCCTCTCAGTTTACTCCTCCTTATACACCACAGCACAACGGTGTATCGGAGCGGAGGAATCGTACCCTATTGGATATGGTTCGCTCCATGATGAGTAGTGCTGAGTTACCTCTTTCATTTTGGGGACATGCGCTTTTGACCGCGGCATATATATTGAACGATGTTCCGTCTAAATCAGTGCCTATGACTCCATTCGAGATATGGAATGGAAAAAGGCCATATCTTAAGAGATTTAAGATATGGGGTTGTCCGGCTTATGTTAAAAAGCATAAACCAGATAAACTAGAGGCGCGGTCAGTTTTATGTAAGTTTGTGGGATATCCAAAGAATGGTTATGGATATCTGTTCTACCACACCGAGGAACCAAAGGTGTTTGTTGCTCAGCATGCCGTTTTCTTAGAAACGGAGTTTCTTGCAAAAGAAATAAGTGGGAGCACTGCAGAACTGGAAGAGATTCAGCGACCACGGACTGAAACTGAAGATTTGATAGAACCTCAGGATTCGATAACCCTAGACGAACCTCAGCCACTCCGCAGATCTGGTAGGATTTCTCATCCGCCCGAGAGATACTACGGTTTTCTCATAGACGGGGATCGAGAGGATTGCATCTTGGAAGAACATGACCCAACCAGTTTCAGGCAGGCCATTATCAGTAGGGACTCTGATAAGTGGCTGGATGCTATGCGATCCAAAATGGAGTCCATGTACACCAATAAAGTATGGACCTTGGAAATTGCTCCACCTTGGGTAAAACCCGTTGGATGCAAATGGATCTATAAAAGGAAACTTGGTGTAGATGGGCAGGTGGAAACCTATAAGGCTAGACTCGTTGCAAAAGGTTTTCATCAAAGACCTGGTGTGGACTATGACGAAACTTTTTCTCCAATGGCTATGCTCAAATCCATTCGAATCCTACTTACCATTGCTGCCTTCCATGACTATGAAATCTGGCAGATGGACGTAAAAACGGCTTTTCTAAACGGCTGTTTGGAAGAGTGCGTTTACATGGATCAGCCAGAAGGTTTTGTAGACAATGGGAGCAGCGGGAAGGTGTGCAAGTTGCTTAAATCCATTTATGGATTAAAGCAGGCATCGCGGAGCTGGAATATCTGTTTTGATGAGGCAATCAAGGAATTTGATTTCATCAAGAACGAAGATGAACCTTGTATCTATAAGAAAATTGTAGGACGAACTGTCGTGTTCCTAGTCTTGTACGTGGACGATATTCTTTTGATAGGAAATGACATTCCTATGCTACAATCGGTCAAGCTATTCTTATCGCAAAGGTTCTCCATGAAAGACCTGGGTGATGCCTCGTATATACTGGGGATCAAGATCTACAGAAATAGATCCAAGAGACTACTAGGAATTTCACAGTCCAGGTACATAGAGACCGTACTAAAGAGATTTAGTATGGAAGATTCCAAGCGCTATAATATACCCGCATTGCACGGAATCACCCTCTCCAAGAAGATGTCTCCTAAAACTGACGAAGAGAGGGTTCGCATGAGCACTATACCCTACGCTTCGGTGGTAGGATCTGTAGGGTTCCTAGGCACTCTTACAAGGGTTCATAAGGCATCAACCATGCCCGAATAAAAATTTATACGTGCCGAACAACCCAAAGCCGAGATCTTTGCTAGATTATTAGGGTTTAACATGAGAGTAAACATCTTTACAACTAAAAGTGAGAGATTACAACCTTTGTAGTCCGCTCCTTCGCTTCATAAGCTCCGAGTAGAAGTCCCTTTTCCGCGATCCACGATCTCCCAGACTCAAGAGAGGCTCCACGACTCGAACGATCCATGCTAGCTTGTAGTGTTCCTTTTCTCCGATGATCTACGTCGAAGTTTCTATAACTTAAGCTTTCTCACTCTAATGAGGTGAACACCCTAATCTAATTGGCTATATTAGATGAGGATGATGGAGTAGTATTTATGCTTTCTTTTTATATCAAATTCTCCCATGAAATCATCACAAAATGAAAACCTAGTAAGCTTTCTCAATGCTCAAGGTTGAAGAAGAAGAAGAAATAATGCATAATCCTTTTGTGATGAATAATGAAAACATATATGATTAATAATGTAACCACAGTCAACCATGAATAGGCTAACTCATGTAAAGAATTAACTAGGGCTAGGGTTTGGGTTGGGTTAAATATTGAGTCATAAGAAAATATCAACCATAATATCTTTCTCATGACAAAAGAAAAGCTTCTAGAATGTTCATGAATGAACTAACCCAAATCAAAGCCTAACCTTGTTTAATCTCCACAAAACATGTTGCATTAGTAATCATATCATGTTACAATAATATATATCACATATATATTATATATTTGTAACAAAAGAAAATAATACAATTAATATATATCGCATATATATCAATGCACTATCCGGTGAGAAAATGAAATAATAAAGCGAGCCAATATTAGATAATGTAATGCAATATATCATATATATTATTATACATTAAATTATCGAATCAACACTTGATCAGACAATCCGGCTATATCGAATATATCTGACTAATATATCATGTACCGATTTATCGAATCAACACTTGATCCGATGACCCGGCTCATATCTAAATATCGCGAGAATATAATACGGTATCTCATATCGCATTATCCTCAGTCGTGCACATATCACATAAGTGCCCCTACTGCGTTTTGCCTGAGTCAAGAAAGCTCTGTGTAGGACTCTAAAGAATTGTCAATACGCCGGTAGCAGGTGATGATCATATCAAACACCCACAAGCTGCAAGCGGTCAGCTAAACGTAACAGCACCCAGGTATTGAGCGATCAGAAGATTAACAAGCTAGCATGTACATTCTCCTGTGAATCCAATCAGTAACACACCCGTACAGTCCGGTCTCTTCGTCTGATATGTTGCATATCTAGTCTAGGGGTGGTATACGTCAGACCCCAGTAACCGATAAGTCGTGTCGATGTAAGACTCATAACTGGTCGAGAAACTACTGGTAACACTTACCAGTAAATCTCTATATCAGCCCTGGCCAGGGACTTCCAGTTATAGCCAATCGAACACAGCACAACATCAACTCCCTATGCCGAGAGAGACGAATCCCCTCCTATCGCTCATTGCCTCCATGTGATTCGGGACTGCACCCAAAAGCCACCGTTTTACATGCCCTCTTGGACGTGGTAAGGTGGAAATCAAAGCACAGTGGGAATCACACAAGACTCTATGACGATCTCGGGTCTACAGACTACCCTGTACCAGTGTCACCGGAGAACTGCCATCTGACGTGTGGTATATCCCCATTTGGGAGTTCTCGGCGAGTCCGTCCAATGTATCCAGTCTCTACTGAGCACCCGTACACCATCTCTAATGTCAAAACACCGATGGATATGGGATCATCCATCGCCCATCATATGGGTCAAGATGCGTATACGCTAGTCTACTCTGGTGTATCGATGCCCTGTCTCGACACACCCTCAACTTGGAACAGTTATAGGATGTACTCATCGACTACCGTGGCCCCACTAGTATGATCTTATCATAGTCCCAGTAGTCGAGTACAGATCCTAAGGGCTTTATCAACATGTGAGAGTAAGACAGTAAGCTAATATAAGTCAACATGTTAAGATAAAGGAAAACCAAATATCATACTATCATGACGAGCAAGAAAGACCTCTTTATATATATCCAAGCATCTATTATAATATACATCATATGTACAACAATGGCCTCTAGGGCATATACATAACTAACAATCTCCCACTTGCACTAAGGCCGGCTGCTGTAGTATCTCATACCTAGCATCCCGAATAATCTCTCAAACTGTATCTGAGGAATGGCCTTCATGAGTGGATCTGCAGTGTTGTCCTTCGTATCTACTCTCCTGATCTCGATCTCTCGGCGATCAACTATCTCCCTGATCAGGTGATACCGCCTCAGAATATGTCTAGACTTTTGATGGGACCTGGGTTCCTTGGCCAAAGCCACAGCTCCATTGTTATCGAATTACAGAGGTATTGGATGTTCAATGGATGGAACCACACCAAGTTCACTAATGAACTTCTTTATCCAGACAGCCTCCTTGGCAGCATCGTTGGCAGCGATGTATTCAGCCTCCATCGTCGAGTATGCAACGGTATCCTGTTTGGAACTCTTCCAACATACCTCCCCTCCATTGAGGGTAAAGACAAATCCCGAGTGCGACTTAGAGTCGTCCTTATCACTTTGGAAGCTCGAATCGGTAAAGGACTCCACCTGGAGGTCTCCGTTACCATACACCAAGAACATCTCTTTAGTCCTTCTCAAGTACTTGAGATTGTTCTTCACAGCTATCCAGTGACTCTCTCCAGGATCTGCTTGATACCGACTCACTACACTTAGTGAGTATGCTACATCGGGTCTGGTACATAGCATCGCATACATGATAGAGCCTACTGCCGAAGCATTGGGTATCCCTTGCATGCGAGCTCTCTCCAAATCAGTCTTGGGAAACATCTCTTTGGAGAGAGTGAGTCCAGAGATCGTGGGTTGGTTCCCACGCTTGGATTCTTCCATTCTAAACCTTTTTAGTATGGTATCAATGTACCTGGATTGGGACAATCCCAGTATCCGTTTAGATCTATCTCTATAGATCATGATTCCCAATATGCAGGAGGCATCACCAAGATCTTTTATTGATAATCTTTGTGATAAGAAGAGCTTGACTGATTGCAGCATAGGAACATCATTTCCTATCAAGAGTATGTCATCGACGTACAATACGAGGAAGACTACCTTACTATCTGCTATCTTCTTATAGATACAAGGTTCATCTATATTTTTGATGAAGTCAAACTCTTTGACTACAACATCAAAACAGATGTTCCAACTCCGCGATGCTTTCTTTAACCCATAAATGGATTTAAGCAGCTTGCACACCTTTCTGCTGCTCCCACTATCTACGAAGCCCTCTGGCTGAGTCATGTACACGCACTCTTCTAAATCACCGTTTAGAAAGGCGGTCTTAATATCCATTTGCTAGATTTCGTAGTCTTGGTATGCAGCAATGGCAAGTAAGATCCGGATGGACTTAAGCATAGCCACTGGAGAAAAGGTTTCGTCATAATCCACACCTGGTCGTTGACGAAAACCCTTTGCAACAAGTCTAGCTTTGAAAGTCTCAACTTTTCCATCTACATTAATTTTCTTTTTAAAGATCCACTTGCTCCCAATGGGTTGTACCCCTTCAGGAGCATTTTCCAAAGTCCATACTTTGTTGGTGTACATGGATTCCATCTCAGATCGCATTGCATCCAACCATTTCACAGAGTCACCACTTGTGATGGCTTGCTCGAAACTAGTCGGGTCATCATCTTCCATGATTCAATCCTCGCTTCCACCATCAATGAGAAAACCGTAGTATCTCTCAGGTGGATGAGAAACCCTACTAGATCGGCGGAGAGGCTGGGGTTCGTCGGGTACTACCGAATCCTCTGGTTCCACTAAATCTTCAGTTGCAGTTTGTATTGCTGGAACTTCTTCCAGTTCGACCTCAAAGCCACTAATCTCTTTTACAAGAAATTCCTTTACTAAAAAGGTGGCATGTTGAGCAACAAACATCTTTTTCTCCTCACTGTGGTAGAAAAAAATATCCATAAGAATTCTTCGGATATCCTACAAACTTGCAAAGAACTGATCGTGCCTCGAGTTTGTCCGGATTTTTCCTTTTGACATAGGCCGGACAACCCCATATCTTAACTCGTTTAAGATACAGTCTCTTCCCACTCCATATCTCATATGGTGTGGTAGGTACAGATTTAGACGGAACTTGATTCAATAGGTATGCTGCTGTCTCCAGTGCATACCCCCAAAAAGAAATGGGTAACTCAGCATTACTCATGATAGAGCGCACCATATCTAAAAGGGTGTGATTCCTCCGCTCCGATACACCGTTGTGCTGTGGTGTATAAGGAGGAGTAAGCTGAGAGAGAATCCCATTCTCTTTTAGATAATCTAGGAACTCATTGCTCAAGTATTCTCCTCCTCGATCAGATCGAAGGATCTTAATACTTTTGCCCGTTTGGTTCTCTACTTCGTGCTTATATTCTCTGAATTTCTCAAAAGCTTCAGACTTGTGTTTCATCAGGAACACATGTCCGAATCTTGAGAGATCGTCAGTGAATGTAATGAAGTAGGAAGAACCGTTCCTGGCGTGTGTAGACATGGGACCGCATACATCACTATGTACCAGTCCTAAGAGTTCTTCAACTCTTTTTCCGTGTCCACTAAACGGAGTTTTGGTCATTTTACCTTTGAGACATGAATGGCAAGTATCATAAGATGATAATTCGAACGGATTCAAATATCCATTCTTATGTAACTTAGCCAGTCGTGTCGCATTGATATGACCAAGTTTACAATGCCACAAGTAGGATTCGTTCATTTCTGAACACTTCCTCTTGTGTGTGTTTTGTATATTAAGGACTGTATGTTGATTGAGAATGAATATGCCATTATGTAACGAGCCTGATCCAATCAACTTTTGATTTAGGAATATGTTCATAACATTATCCTTTACTACAAAATTATATCCTTCTTTACTTAATAAAGAAACTGATATAATGTTGCACATCATGTTCGATATATAATAGCACTCATTCAGAATTATTGTATTACTACTTGGTAATACTAGGTGATATTCGCCAACTGTTTTGGCTGCAATACTTGCACCATTCCCTACTTGTACGGAATGATCACCTTTTCCCAGTTCTCTACCTTTACGTAGCCCACGTAACAATTTACATATGTGGGATCCTGATCCGGTATCTAATACTCAGGACGTAGAGTGAACTGAGAAACAGTTCTCAATAACTAACACACTCGAAGAAGATGCATCAGCATGCATGTTCTTTGTTTGGGTGGCGTGAGAATCCAGATATTCTCCTGTTTCTTGTTCAGTATTATAACTCTTATAAGAAAGAACGGGTCCAACGTTCCCCTGCTCAGTATAATAAGCGGGTTCAGTCAATACATCCATATTATTATCTTGATTATGGCCTGACATGGTCGCTACCTGGAGAGAGAGAGAGAAGAAAACACTTTAGCGTATGCTCTTGCAAGATTAGATTTTGTTATTATCTTATCTAATCAGGATGTCTCCCACTGTTTTTATCAAATCTTCCTTCAAACCCTAAAAGTTAAGATTATCCGGGATTAATTACACCCTACAATTTCGTCAATCTTTCAGCCAGATCAGTGTCGGTACTTGAGGGAGGTTCCCCGTGCTTTCGCACAGAACTAATTAAAATAAACTTCGTTTTTCCAGAGGCATAACCCCGTTAACACCTTTCTAGACACCTACTTGATCGGCTAAATGTCCTGTAAAATTCTCCCAGGAGTAACTCTTACTCTTAGTGGGTATCAGGATCCATCTATCTCATTGAAGGTATGCAATCTCATTACAAATTTCAACATTTGAAATTCCCGATAATATTCTACCCCTAGCGATCTATGACCTTGACAAGGTCAACAAACCATAAATCGCAAGTCAAGTTCAACCCGTCATTTCCCGATTGAATTAAACCTACCCGTATGACCCTTGACAAGGTCAACAAGGCCGTACGAATACCCTAATCCAATCACATCACATGTTTTAGCAGATAAACATTAATTAGCTACCGTACACTGTGCCTTAACAAGGTCAACAAACGCAGCACGAATACTAAGTTAGATTTATCTGAAATGACGGAGGGCTACGCAGGTTTTTAAGAAAACCATGAGCGTAATGAACTTGATATCATCGTAGAATCAAGTGATTTTGAAAAGGAGTGTTTTTTAGGCTTCTAGTTTCGCTAAAGAGGTCACTCCAGGTGAAGGGATCTCGGCTCTTTCTCCATCGAATAAGGTGCAGGGTATATCATATATACCGCTGTGCAAAGCAAGAACTATATAAGCTGTCAAAAACTAAACCGTGAGTTTGTAGCATCTGCCAATTTCTCTAAAGAGGTCACTCCCGGTGAAAGGATCTCGGCTCTTTCCTCATCGAATAAGGTGCAGGGTACATCATATATACCGCTATGCAAAGCAAAACTGTAGCTATCCTTTTTATAAAGTTTTGATTCTACAACATCTTTTAGGTTTCTTTTCTTTTATTAATCTCATTAATAAAACCCATCAGCTTATGCTTCCTAAGCATCATAGAAGAAACGAAAGCGATAATATTTATATATCAGCATATATATATAGTATAAGCATTCGTCTCAGGCAGTAATATGATCTCGTCACAGAACATTGCAGCAGAAGAACATATATGAAATATTGGATATACTAGGATGTTCGTGTTTTAATACGAGCCTGTATAAAACACGGATTCCACGGTCGCGATGAATAGCCAACCCACATCCCAAGACCCCTACGAGAGCGGCAAGTAACACTGCCAATTCTAGGGTTAGGAAACCCGGTCTCGACTCCTCGAGATGGCCTCCCACTGTACCCTAGAACCCGGTTACTTGTGCTCCCCTCCTTGGGTCTACCTAATGCGGAAAAGTAAATAATATACACTGGTGACATCAACCTTATCCCGGAAGTGCCCCAATAAAAGAATATTACATACAAATAAATTTTACATGAATGAAAATAAAAACCCCCATCTCACATAAAAACCCCGGCTATTCAGAACACGACGATCCAATATAACATATCACAGCAACACATAATATCTCATATCATCAATGTAAGCAAGTATGCGTATCCCAATTGTCATTGATGTATAGCAACGAAGCCGGCGATACCCCACATACTACGCTTACGGTCACAGAAAAGAAAGTGTAAAACTACAACATTTGGAATCCACAATCTCTTTAGACATCGTAAATCCGAAATATCACATACTTCGCATTTCATTCCTAACTATATGAATTCCACATATTGTATCACATTCCAGATAAATAGATAATATTAAACTTTCCGATCGAATAATCAAATACCTAAGATTTCCTAAATAGCTCAACACTTGAGCGGAGTTCAAAAAGTCCCAGAATACGTCACAATACCAATGGTCCAGCCGTAGAAGGGTCAAGCCAACGCCTCACATGTGGTACGCCGTACTGCCCCAAACCCTAAGGTTTAGAGGCAGTTCAGACGGTCACATAATCGAGTTAAGGTTTGTGTTCTTCTAGAGGGTCCACCGCGTTACTTGCACGTTTTTCCGAAAGATTTAAACTAAAGAAAAATTCAACACTTGAAAGTTTTTCGTGCCGGGAAAACGTGAGTTAATGATGTCCGTTCGAACATTTTAACAGTTTCTAAAATATCCGGAAAATAAAACTAAATTAAACTTTCCGATCGAATCAACGAATTCAAAACAAACCCCAAAACACTCAACACTTGAGTCAGATTTAAAATACCCAGAAATATGCAGGAACAGCTAAGGATTATACTGTGCAAACACATGTCAATAAAGCCAAAGTACTGCCGCGGAACCGCCGCGGGAAGCAGGTTCCGGCTGCGGTTCCGCGGCGACTTCATAGTATTTCGAGTTCGTGTTTCATGGTAATTCTTAGAATTCCCTGCTGATTTTTTAAAGTATTTTTAATGCAGAAAAAATCACATTTTTACAAAATTTCCAGAGAGGGGTCTATTTCGATGTTCCGGGGTTCGATCGGAGTTTTAACATCGTATACGCGTCGCCTAATGCTCTAGCTAGGCTCTGATACCACTGTAGGGTTCCTAGACACTCTTACAAAGGTTCATAAGGCATCAACCATGCCCAAATAAAAATTTAGACGTGCCGAACAACCCAAATCCGGGATCTTTGCTAGATTATTAGGGTTTAACATGCAAGTAAACATCTTTACAACTAAAAGTGATGGATTACAACCTTTGTAGTCCGCTCCTTCGCTTCATAAGCTCCGAGTAGAAGTCCATTCGCCGTGATCCACGATCTCCCAGACTCAAGAGAGGCTCCACAACTCGAACGATCCATGCTAGCTTGCAGTGTTCCTTTTCTCCGATGATCTACGTTGAAGTTTCTATAACTCAAGCTCTCTCACTCTAATGAGGTGAACACCCTAATCTAATTGGCTAGATTAGATGAGGATGATGGAGTAGTATTTATTCTTTCTTTTTATATCAAATTCTTACATGAAATCATCACAAAATGAAAACCTAGTAAGCTTTCTCAAAGCTCAAGGTTGAAGAAGAAGAAGAAATAATGCATTATCCTTTTGTGATGAATAATGAAAAGATATATGATTAATAATGTAACCACGGTCAACCATGACTAGGCTAACTCATGTAGAGAATTAACTAGGGCTAGGGTTTAGGTTGGGTTAAACAATGAGTCACAAGAAAATATCTACCATAATATCTTTCTCATGACAAAAGAATAGCTTCTAGAATGTTCATGAATGAACTAACCCAAATCAAACCCTAACCTTGTTTAATATCCACAAAACATGTTGCATTAGTAATCATATCATGTTACAAAAATACATATCACATATATATTGTTAGTTGTATATATGCCCTAGAGGCCAGTATTGTACAGATGATGTATATTATATTGGATGCTTGGACATATATAGAGATGACTTTCTTGCTCGATATGATAGTATGCTATCTGGTTACTCTTTATCTTAACATGTACACTTGTCTCTTTAAACTATCTTATAGTTACATGTTGATAAAGCCCTTAAGATGTGTACTTGACTACCTGGACTATGATGTAGATCATACTAGAGGGGACATGGTAGTCCATAAGTACATCCTTCAAGGTCCCTAGTTGTGGGTGTATCGAGACAGGGCATCGATATACCAGTGTAGACTAGCGTATACGCTTCTCGACCCATGAGATGGGCGATGGATGATCCCATATCCATTGGTGTTTGACATCAGAGATGGTATACGGGTGCTCAGTGGAGACTGGGTACACTGGACGGACTCGCCGAGAACTCCCAGATGGTATTATACCTCACGTCAGATGGCAGTTCTCAGGTGACACTTGTACAGGTTAGTCTGTAGACCCGAGATCGTCATAGAGTCTTGTGTGATTCCCACTGTGCTTTGATCTCCACCTTACCACGTCCATGAGGGCGTGCAAAACGGTGGTCTTTGGGTACAGTCCCGAATCACATGGAGGCAATGAGCTATAGGAGGGGTTTCGTCTCTCCCGGTATTGGGGGTTGATGTTGCGCTGTGCTCGATTGGCCGTAACAGGGAAGTCCCTGGCCAGGGCTGATTAGAGATTTGCTGGTAAGTGTTACCAGTAGTTTCTCGACCTGTTATGAGCCTCACATCGGCACGACTTATCGGTTATTGGGGTATGACGTTTACCACCCCTAGACTTGATATGCGACATATCAGACGAACAGACCGGACTGTACGGTAAGTATTACTGGTTGGATTCACAGGAGTGTGAGCGGGCTAGCTCATCGATCTTCTGATCGCTCAATACCCGGGTGGCCGTTACATTTAGCAGACCGCTTGCGGCTTGTGGGTGCTTGATATGATCATCATCTGCTACCGACGTATTGACGAGTCTTTAGAGTCCTACACAGAGGTTTCCTGGCTCAAGCGAAACGAAATAGGAGCACATATGAGATATGTGCAGGAGCGACAATAATGTGTGTATGTGATACCGTATTTCATTCTCGCGATGAATGTATCGATTGGTTATATGCGATATAACCTAGATATCGAATCAAGGATTGATTCGATAAGCCGATACATTGGATGCTAGTCGGTTATATGCGATATGACCGGATCGTTAAATCAAGTCTTGATTTAATGATTTAATGTATAATTATATATTTGATATATTACTTTGCATTAACTAATATTGGTTCATTTTAAAAGGATTTTCTCACTTGATGCACATTGTATATGTGATATATTTTTGTGCACTTGTTTGTATCATGTTTGATGATACTTGCTCACTAGGGTTTGTGTAAAGATTATACCATGGTTACATGTATAATGGTTAGGGTTTTGATTATTTACTTAGTTATTTATTTATTTATTCATTTTGGATATTATTAAGAATGGTGGCTTATTTTGTTTCTATGTTGAAGCTTCTTGAAGCTTTGACAAAGTCCACCATTCTTATCTCATCCTTAACCCTAACCATTCCAACTAACCTTAGTTTAATCTCTACACTTGACCATGGTAAGTATATGATAAGTATTCATATTAGTTTCATTTTTAAATAAGAATCTTATCATATTCTTTCTTCTTCATCATCTTCTTCTTCAAGAAAAACCTTGCCTTCATCAATGGCAACTTGAGCAAAAGTGTGAGAAATCCAATTCTAAAGTGAACCAACAGTAAGTCCACGTTGCGACCCCCGGTTCTTACGGGGAGGCGGAAACGGTATAAAATCAAAATTTTAACGCAAGAGGCAACATGGACTAAGCTAGGTCGGGATCTTTACCTAAACTAAAACTAGCATACTAAGCTAAAGATATTTAGCTACTCGGATGAAGATGGTTATACCTAAACTTGAACTCCTTCTCTTCAAGCTCCGATGGTGGTTCGATGGCTCCTTCTCGTTGTCTCCGTACGCCGAAGATAGATCCACTTGAAAGCTCCAACCTTTAGCTCCTTCTTCGTTCTTTGAAGAAACTAGTTCACTTGGTTTGCTAAACCTAGTGAACTAGAATGAGTAGAGAAGATTTAGAATGGGATTTTATCTATGGTTCTTGATTCTCAACTCATGAGACAAGAGAACCATAGATCAAGAGAGGGAGCAAGAGGTTGAGGGTGAGAGCAAGAGGAGAGCTCAAGAACAAGAGAGAGAATGAGCAAGAAAGAATGAGCAAGTATTTTGTCTCTCACCCTCTCATAATCCAAAGTGATCATAACTCATCATATCAAAAAAGTCTTATGTGATGGTTAGAAGCAACCATAACCTTATCATGTCATGCACTCATTTTACTCAAATGAGCAAGCAAGAAAAAGTCTTTGGCATGAAATGATAACCATGGTTATCATGATGGTCAACTAGTCAAGCCTAGTCAACCGGTCAACAAGTCAACAAAAGTCAACAAGTCACCAAAGTCAACAAGTCAACAAAAGTCAACAAGTCAACAACCATATCACCATAATACTTAATTAATATAATAGTTAATCACATATCATATTCTCATTAGGGTTGAGCATAAAGTCAAAAAGTCAACGGTCAACTGTCAACAACCCTAATGAGAATCCGCTGCCTCTGCCTCCCTGTCAACTGTGCATACACACCCGCATCCGCGTTCCGAGGAACACGAATGCAAACTGGATAAATCCAATCCCATAAGGTACACTAGGATCTGGCTTAAACCAAAGCCCGCTAGTGTAAACTGTCTGGACACTGTATGTGCACAAGTGCACGGATGTGACCGAACCCTGTCGCAAAACCATGCGACCTGTCGCAATACCATGCAACTTCTACTCTTTTGCCTAAAGGCGAAAAGCTTTCTGCGTGGGACTCTAAAGACTCGACACTACGCTGGCAGTGGGTTTAACCACAGACCGCAAACGGCACTAGCTGTGCGTAACGGTCCCCAGGTAATGCCGACAAGAAGACGGACGAGGCGAAACCCATCTGAACTCCTACTGAGCCTGAGTGTGACATTCTCCGTACAGTCCGGTCTGTTCGTCTGATACATCGCATGGCGGGCCTAGGGGGCGGTAAACGTCAGTCCCCCAATAGCGGTACAAGTCGTGCCGGAGCGAAGCCCAAAACACCCTGAGATAACACTGGAAACCTACCAGTATATCTCGTTTGCCCTGGCCAGGGACTACTCGTGTAATGGCTCTCCTAGACACAGCGCGATGTCAACCCCCAATACCGGGAGAGACGAATCCTGTCTAACCGTCACTGCCTCCAAGTGCTTCGGGACTGCACCCAACCACCACCTGTTTGCACGACTCCTTTGAGCCGTGGTAGGGTAGTGATCAAAGTACAGTGGGAACACACCCGAGGCGAAGTGACAGTGTCAAGTCAGCGGACTAAGCTGTACTCATGTCACCTGGGAACTGATAACTGACGATAGGTATAATACCAACTAGTCAGTTCCCGACGAGTCCTGTCCAGTGTACCCGTAACCTAACGAGCACCCGCATACTATCTCAAGTACGACGTACTGACGGCTGTGGGACAGACCGTCTCCCACACTGGGATGAGAAGCGCATGCGCTGGTCTACTCCGGAGTATCGATGCCCTGTCTCGATAGTCCTGCGACCAGGGACCTGAATAAGGATGTGCTTATAGATTACCCAGCCCCCACTAGTGTGACTGCCATCACAACGCTGGTAATCAAGCAAAGATCCTAAGGGCTCCACTAATGCGTATAAGTGATATACTGAAATAAACACAAGTACACATTGAAGTAGAAACAAACCAAGTAGCATACTACTATTTTGAGCAAGATTGTATATACAAGGTGAATATCCCAAGCATCCATTAAGTAATATACAAACTAGTATGATATAGTAATGGCCTCTAGGGCATATACACTAACAATCTCCCACTTGCACTAAGGCCATGTACTGGCGTATCGAAGACCTATCATCTCGATCAGCCGCTCGAACTGAGTCTGGGGCAAGGCCTTGGTGAATGGATCTGCAGTGTTGTCTTCTGAAGCGACTCTCCGAACCTCGATCTCCTGGCGATCCACGATCTCCCTGATCAGGTGATACCGCCTCAAGATGTGCCTGGATCTCTGATGGGACCTGGGTTCCTTTGCTAAAGCTATAGCCCCGTTGTTGTCGCAATACAGAGGTATTGGATCAACAATGGACGGAACCACCTGAAGTTCTTTCAAGAACTTCCTCATCCAGACAGCTTCTTTTGCGGCATCAGATGCAGCGATGTATTCCGCTTCCATCGTCGAGTCTGCAACGGTTTCCTGTTTGGAACTCTTCCAACACACCGCCCCTCCATTGAGGGTAAAGACAAAACCCGACATGGACTTGGAATCATCCTTGTCACTCTGGAAGCTGGAGTCAGCAAAGGCCTCGATCTGGAGGTCTTTTCCGCCATACACCAAGAACATCTCCTTAGTCCTTCTCAGGTACTTGAGAATGTTCTTTACCGCTATCCAGTGTTTCTCCCCAGGGTTAGACTGATACCGGCTTACCACACTCAGTGCATAAGCTACATCCGGTCTGGTACACAACATCGCATACATTATAGAGCCTACCGCAGAAGCGTAGGGTATAATAGACATGCGATCCCTCTCTAAATCAGTCTTGGGAGACATCTCTTTAGAGAGGGTGATCCCGTGACAAGCCGGTAGGTTACCGCGCTTGGAATCTTCCATACTGAACCTCTTCAGTATGGTGTCGATGTACCTGGACTGCGAAAGTCCTAATATCCTCTTGGATCTGTCACGGTAGATCCGGATACCCAGAATGTATGAGGCATCACCCAGGTCTTTCATGGAGAACCTGTGTGACAAGAACCCCTTGACAGATTGTAGCATAGGAATGTCATTTCCTATTAAGAGAATGTCATCCACGTATAAAACGAGGAATAATACAGTTCTCGCTACAAATCTACTATAGATGCATGGTTCATCTGGATTTTTGATAAAGCCAAATTCTTTGACCGTCTCATCAAAGCAGATGTTCCAACTCCGCGATGCCTTCTTTAGTCTATAGATGGACTTAAGCAACTTGCACACCTTTCCGCTGCTCCCACTCTGAATGAAACCCTCTGGCTGGTCCATATAGACACACTCCTCTAAATTTCCATTTAGAAAAGCTGTCTTTACGTCCATTTGCCAGATCTCATAATCGTGGAAGGCAGCAATGGCAAGAAGGATCCGAATGGATTTCAGCATGGCTACCGGAGAAAAGGTTTCGTCGTAGTCCAAGCCAGGTCTTTGACGAAAACCCTTTGCTACCAGCCTAGCTTTATAGGTCTCAACCTGTCCATCTACACCAATCTTCCTTTTGAAGATCCACTTGCATCCTACGGGTTTTACCCCATCTGGAGCAATGTCCAACGTCCATACCTTGTTGGTGTACATGGACTCCATTTCGGTCCGCATTGCATCCAGCCATTTCACTGAGTCAACGCTCTGAACGGCCTGCTGGAAGCTAGTAGGCTCATCATAATCTATGATGCAATCCTCTCTATCCCCGTCTATGAGAAAACCATAGTATCTCTCGGGCGGATGAGACTGCCTACTACTTCTGCGGAGCGGCGTAGGAATGTCCTGTTCTACCGAACCTTCTGGTTCCACTAAACTTTCAGTAACAGTCCGTGGTTCTGGAATTTCTTCCAGTTCTACTGTGCTCCCACTTATCTGGTTTTCCAAAAACTCAGTTTCCAAGAAGTAGGCATGACGAGAAACAAGAACTTTTTGTTCCTCTTCACAGTAGAAGAAATATCCTTTTGAGTTCTTTGGATACCCCACAAACTTGCACTGTACTGAGCGTGCCTCGAGCTTGTCCGCATGCTGCTTTTTGACAAAAGCCGGACATCCCCATGTCTTAATGTGCTTAAGATAGGGTCTCTTCCCACACCACATTTCATATGGTGTGGAAGGCACAGTCTTAGTCGGAACTCGGTTCAAAAGGTACGCTGCTGATTCTAGCGCATACCCCCAGAATGATCGCGGTAACTCAGCATTACCCATCATGGACCGCACCATATCCAATAGGGTGCGGTTCCGTCTCTCCGATACACCGTTATGTTGCGGGGTGTATGGAGGAGTAAGCTGAGAGAGAATTCCTTTCTCTTTTAAATAGTCCAGGAACTCGGCACTTAAGTATTCTCCACCTCGATCCGATCTTAGAATCTTAATACTTTTGCCGGTCTGTTTCTCTACTTCATTCTTATACTCCTGGAATTTTCCAAAGGCCTCGGACTTATGTTTCATCAAGAAGACATAACCGTACCTTGAGAAGTCATCCGTAAAAGTAATGAAGTAAGAATGTCCGCTTCGGGCATGTGTAGACATTGGACCGCACACGTCACTGTGTACGAGTCCCAAGAGCTCGCTCGCTCTTACTCCATGTCCAGTAAACGGAGTCTTTGTCATCTTTCCTTTGAGACAAGATTGACAAGTGGCATACGATTGATATTTGAACGCATTCAAATATCCTTCTGTATGTAACTTAGTCAACCTTCTCTCATTGATGTGACCCAATCTACAATGCCATAAGAAAGTCTGATTTATTTCTGGAGACTTTCTTTTGTGTGTATTCTGGACGTTGAAAATTTGTGGTTGGTTTAACACGTATATACCATTACTCAATGTACCTGACCCAATCAAAACTTGATTAAGGTGAATGTTTACAACATTACTTACAAACGCAAATTCATAACCTTCTTTAGAAACTAAAGATACAGAAATGATATTACAAGTTGCGTTGGGTACAAAAAAGCAATTACGCAAAACCAAAACATGTCCATCTGACATTCCCAGGTGATAGTCCCCCACGGCTTTAGCATCCATGCTAGCTCCGTTCGCAACTTTGAGGGTCATGTCACCTGCCTTCAAAACCCTACGGTTTCTCAACGCCTGCAAAGAATTACAGATATGAGATCCTGATCCGGTATCCAATACCCAGGAAGTAGAGTTTATTGAAAGACAATTTTCAATAACATACACACCTGAAGCTGAAGCTGCAACCTGCTTCAATTCCTGTGTTCTGGCCTTCCAGGCCCTGCAATCATTCTTCCAGTGTCCTTTCTTATGACAATAGAAGCATTCTTCCTTATCCACAAGCTTCCCCGCTATCTTTGTTGCTTTTGCTTTTCCCTTCGTATCCACTTTACTAACACCGCCCCTTGGTTTGGCGGGGGCTTTCTTCTTCTTTCCCTTGGCTTTCGCCTTGGACCTAGAAGAAGATGATCCTCCTACAAACAAAGTGGATGTATCCCTACCTTTCTGTAGGGTGCCCTCTGCGCTCCTCAGCATGTTGAGGAGCTCTGAAAGTTCAACCCCCTTTTTTTGTAGGTTGAAGTTCAGTATGAACTGGGCGTAAGTGGAAAGAAGGGACTGGAGAACTATATCCGTATATAGCTCACTCTCCAATGTGATCCCTAGGTCAGCGAGCTCCTCAATGAAGCCGATCATCTTTAGCACGTGCTCGGCTACTGATGATCCGACGGCCATTCTTGTCGAAAATAACTTTTTCGACGCTTCGTATCTTGCGATACGTGATTGCTCTCCATACAGTTCTTTTGTATGGAGCAATATGGACTCCATGTCCATATTCTCATGCCTCCTCTGATGTTCGTTGTCCATCGAGGCAAGCAGGAGGCACTTGGCCTTCGCGCTATCAATCTCCCAAGTCTTGCGGATTTCCTTATCCGCGACACTGGAAGTTGGACCAGGGACAGGGGGAGCTTTGGTGGTAAGAAGATACCCCAGCTTGTCATAAGTGATTGCTATCTTGACATTCCTGAGCCAATCTTTGTAGTTTGGCCCTGTCAGTTTGTTTTTATCTAGGAGTAACTTAAGTCCAGTCATGTTGATTGGTCGCTGCAATTAGGAGAGAGAAGAAGAAACACTCAGCATGATGCTCTTGCAAGTTTAGAGTGGTTTTTAGTTTGTCTAAACAGGATGGCTCCCACTGTTTCTCGAATCCCTCCTCAAACCATAAAGGAAGAATTAGTCAGGATCAATCCCACCGTACAATACTTGCTTAACCGTTCAGCCAGGCCGGTGTCGGTACTTCGAGGGAGGTTTTCCAACGCTTTCGCGAAGTTCCTTAATTAGAGAACCTCTTTTCCCTGGGGGCGTAGCCCCGCTAACACCTTTCTAGGCACCTACTAGGTTTATAGCATTGATCGATTAGTGAGAAATTTCCCGAGGAGTAGCATATACTCCCAGCAGGATCGGGATCCAAATATCATCGCGTGACGAAACTGAAGGAATCCTACCAGAATCATCACACTCCAAATGGTATGCAAATCTAGCAAGTTTCAGTGCTTATGAAACTCCCGATGTGGATTTTTGCCCCATGCTCTTATGACCTTGACTTTGGCCAACAAATCATAAGTCACATGTCAAGTTCTACCCGTCGTTCTCCAGGTTAATTTGAATCCACCCGCACCTACCCTTGACTTTTGCCAACAAGGCAGTACGACTGTTCCAAACCAACGCATCTATCTATGCTGCACATGAATACCCAATAGCTACCAATCACTGTGCCTTGACTTTGGCCAACAAACACAGCTTGAATACTATTGACTATTCATGTGAAACGACGGAGGGCTACGGATGGTTTTGGCAAAACCGTGAACGTAGTGAACTTGATTTGGTCGATGGAACGAGATAGCTTTTAAAAGGAGTGGCTCAAGCTCCGTATTTAAAAGTTGTTTTGAAAAGAACCGAGTGGTTTTTCGAAAGTGTTCCAACGACTTTAACTTGGTTTATTATCTTGCATTAGTTCTTTTAATGCGTGATATTCTTGCATTAGTTCTTTTAATGCGTCCCATCATTTAATCCTACCATTGCAGAAAACAACCAAAATATGACGTACGCTTATGCCATTCGCATTCGCCACGGGGCCCCGTCATTACCCGTTAGGTTACTTAACTAACGACAGAGCGGGGGCTGGGCTAGCGCGTCTGTAAAACATAAGCAACGCCTAAATAATATCATATATAGATATACTGCAATGATAAACATTTCAGATCACAGATAAATACATTGGATATACTAGGAATCTGTAATTTGTACGAGCCTGTAACAAAAACAGATTACACGGTCGCGGTGAATAGCCAAAACCCCACCCAAGACCCCTACGGGTGCGGCAAACTACCCGCCAAGTACCCGAAGCGTAGCAACCTCCCTAATCTCCATGAGTAGGCCACTCGACACTTCGGCATACCCGGTAGTTTGTGCACCCCTCCATGGGTCTATCCTAGGAGCAAAAACAGTAAAAAGAAATTATACAATGACGGCTACAACCCCGACCCGGTTGTGCGGCCATACAAATAATTATTACATCAATTTACAAATTTACATGAATTGCAAGAAAAGAAAACTCTCGTCTCACAACCCCCGGCTATTCACCCGCGACAATCCAACATATTTATATACACATTCCAGCACATTACAGATCATGTATAACCCCGACTAATCGACTTATAGCGATTAGCCGACGTTCAATACATGCAAACATCACAGATATAACCATCATAGTCAAAGTGCAGTGAAGTTCGGAAAAAATACGGAATTATAGGACCCCAAAAGGAAATTTCTTTTCTGGAAAATCTGGGCACATATAATATATTTGAAAAATCCCAAAACCAACACAGACACACACTGCACGAAAAACGATGCACAGAAGACGACAAAGCGCGGCGCTTCCGCGGCGGATGCCTAGCTCGCGCGGCGGAAGGGCGGCGGTTTGGACTAATTACTGTATCGTTTTTCTTGGGTGTTCACACAAAACCCTGAGCCGAATTTACAAGTGTAAAGTTTTTCATTTTGAGCCAAAAAAATTTCAACAGAAACTCAGTTTTTGTAAAAGTTTGGTTTTTGGATTTTTCCGGTTCCGAACTTCGTTACACTTCACTACCAAGCTAGTTTAAGTTTAGTTAGGCTCTAATACCACTGTAAGTCCACGTTGCGACCCCCGGTTCTTACGGGGAGGCGGAAACGGTATAAAATCAAAATTTTAACGCAAGAGGCAACATGGACTAAGCTAGGTCGGGATCTTTACCTAAACTAAAACTAGCATACTAAGCTAAAGATATTTAGCTACTCGGATGAAGATGGTTATACCTAAACTTGAACTCCTTCTCTTCAAGCTCCGATGGTGGTTCGATGGCTCCTTCTCGTTGTCTCCGTACGCCGAAGATAGATCCACTTGAAAGCTCCAACCTTTAGCTCCTTCTTCGTTCTTTGAAGAAACTAGTTCACTTGGTTTGCTAAACCTAGTGAACTAGAATGAGTAGAGAAGATTTAGAATAGGATTTTATCTATGGTTCTTGATTCTCAACTCATGAGACAAGAGAACCATAGATCAAGAGAGGGAGCAAGAGGTTGAGGGTGAGAGCAAGAGGAGAGCTCAAGAACAAGAGAGAGAATGAGCAAGAAAGAATGAGCAAGTATTTTGTCTCTCACCCTCTCATAATCCAAAGTGATCATAACTCATCATATCAAAAAAGTCTTATGTGATGGTTAGAAGCAACCATAACCTTATCATGTCATGCACTCATTTTACTCAAATGAGCAAGCAAGAAAAAGTCTTTGGCATGAAATGATAACCATGGTTATCATGATGGTCAACTAGTCAAGCCTAGTCAACCGGTCAACAAGTCAACAAAAGTCAACAAGTCACCAAAGTCAACAAGTCAACAAAAGTCAACAAGTCAACAACCATATCACCATAATACTTAAATAATATAATAGTTAATCACATATCATATTCTCATTAGGGTTGAGCAAAAAGTCAAAAAGTCAACGGTCAACTGTCAACAACCCTAATGAGAATCCGCTGCCTCTGCCTCCCTGTCAACTGTGCATACACACCCGCATCCGCGTTCCGAGGAACACGAATGCAAACTGGATAAATCCAATCCCATAAGGTACACTAGGATCTGGCTTAAACCAAAGCCCGCTAGTGTAAACTGTCTGGACACTGTACGTGCACAAGTGCACGGATGTGACCGAACCCTGTCGCAAAACCATGCGACCTGTCGCAATACCATGCAACCTCTACTCTTTTGCCTAAAGGCGAAAAGCTTTCTGCGTGGGACTCTAAAGA
The DNA here is from genome assembly GCA_030015575.1 of Agapanthus africanus. Classification (NCBI taxonomy): domain Eukaryota; kingdom Viridiplantae; phylum Streptophyta; class Magnoliopsida; order Asparagales; family Amaryllidaceae; genus Agapanthus; species Agapanthus africanus. The sequence goes on from CM057341.1 coordinate 595,764,502, forward strand.
CTCGACACTACGCTGGCAGTGGGTTTAACCACAGACCGCAAGCGGCACTAGCTGTGCGTAACGGTCCCCAGGTAATGCCGACAAGAAGACGGACGAGGCGAAACCCATCTGAACTCCTACTGAGCCTGAGTGTGACATTCTCCGTACAGTCCGGTCTGTTCGTCTGATACATCGCATGGCGGGCCTAGGGGGCGGTAAACGTCAGTCCCCCAATAGCGGTACAAGTCGTGCCGGAGCGAAGCCCAAAACACCCTGAGATAACACTGGAAACCTACCAGTATATCTCGTTTGCCCTGGCCAGGGACTACTCGTGTAATGGCTCTCCTAGACACAGCGCGATGTCAACCCCCAATACCGGGAGAGACGAATCCTGTCTAACCGTCACTGCCTCCAAGTGCTTCGGGACTGCACCCAACCACCACCTGTTTGCACGACTCCTTTGAGCCGTGGTAGGGTAGTGATCAAAGTACAATGGGAACACACCCGAGGCGAAGTGACAGTGTCAAGTCAGCGGACTAAGCTGTACTCATGTCACCTGGGAACTGATAACTGACGATAGGTATAATACCAACTAGTCAGTTCCCGACGAGTCCTGTCCAGTGTACCCGTAACCTAACGAGCACCCGCATACTATCTCAAGTACGACGTACTGACGGCTGTGGGACAGACCGTCTCCCACACTGGGATGAGAAGCGCATGCGCTGGTCTACTCCGGAGTATCGATGCCCTGTCTCGATAGTCCTGCGACCAGGGACCTGAATAAGGATGTGCTTATAGATTACCCAGCCCCCACTAGTGTGACTGCCATCACAACGCTGGTAATCAAGCAAAGATCCTAAGGGCTCCACTAATGCGTATAAGTGATATACTGAAATAAACACAAGTACATATTGAAGTAGAAACAAACCAAGTAGCATACTACTATTTTGAGCAAGATTGTATATACAAGGTGAATATCCCAAGCATCCATTAAGTAATATACAAACTAGTATGATACAGTAATGGCCTCTAGGGCATATACACTAACACCCACCTCCTATTTCTTCACCCTCTACCTCTTGCCAAGTTGTTTTGGGTGTTTTCTTCACAAGTATCACAAATTTGTGAAGTCGGAGCTTGAACTTGTGATGCCTCGACGTAGATCATCTTCGGCACGAAGCCGACGACCTTGCCCGCTCGTTTTTCCGATGAAGCCGACGATCGAGTCTAGGATTCGAGATGGACAGCGAGAGGTCGCCTACGTGGAGCTAAGGAAGTGGAGAACTGGATCTACAAAGGTTGTAGCCTCTCTCCTTTAGTTAAGTTGTTAACTAGTTTAGTTTTTCGCCTAAATTTCTAGTCGACGATCCGTATTAGGGTTTCTCGGCACCCATAAAATTTGAAATTGGCATGGTTGATGCCTTGTGAGACCTCTATAGTATGCCTAAGAACCCTACAGTGGTATCAGAGCCCTATAGTATGCCTAAGAACCCTACAGTGGTATCAGAGCCTTAGGCGAAGTCTAGACGACGTTTGAAACCCGAACGAACCCGAAACCCTAAAACCCAAGTGCTCTCTGGACTTTTTCTAAAATCTGGGATTTTTCCATATTAAAAATGCTTAAAAAATTCAGCAGGGAAATCTAAGAATTACGATGCAAAATTTATCCCATGAACAGTAAATAGTGCGGCGGAACCGCGGCAGAAGCCTGGCTTCTGCGGCGGTTCCGCGGCAATGTGATGACATCATCACTCCTGTTTTGCACAGTAATTACTATTTTATTATGCTGAATTTTCTGGGAATTTTTATTTTGACTCAATAGTTGAGTGTTCTGGGGTTGTATTGGGAATCGACGATTCGATCGGATTATCAAATCTTGTCTATGTGGCTTTCCGGATAACTTTAGAATATGTTAAAAAGTTCGACCGGATATAAATACCCAACTTTTCCCCTGCCGGAAAATTTCCAACTGTTGGATTTTTCTGTGGTTTAATGATGTTCTAAGTAGTGCAAGTAACGCGATGGTCCCTCTAGAAGACAACAAACCTTAACTCGATTATGTGACCGTCTTGAACTGCCCTTTGAACCTTCGGGTTTGCGGCAGTACGGCGTGCCACATGTGAGGCGTTGGCTTGACCCTTCTACGGCTGGACCGTTGGTACTGAGGCATGAAGTGAATGTCTTTGAACCTATTTCATGTGTTGAACGGTTTCGGGAAAACTTGGGTGTTCGAATGTTCGATCGGAAAGTTCAATATATTCTATTTATCCGCAATGGGATACAATAATTGGAATTCACAAACAGTTATGAGATAACTGAATGAATGTTATAAATCTAGCGGTTTAGTCTCATTTGATATTGAAAAGAGTTTTCGATAATGGGACTAAAATGCGGGGTTTATAACTGTTAAGCATGTGATGTCTAAGTATTTCATTTGATTAGGCATGTGATGTCTAAAGAGGTTGCGGATTCCAACTGTTGTAGTTTTACACTTTCTTTTCTGTGACCGTAAGTGTAATATGTGATATCGCCGGTTTCGTTGCTATATGTCAACGACAATTGGGATGCGCATATTTACTTACGTTGATGACATGTGATGTTATGTGTTGCTGGATATGTTATATTGGATTGTCGTGTTTGAATAGCCGGGGGTTTTTATGTGAGATGAGTGTTTTTCATTTTCATTCATGTAAAAACTTGTATGTAATATTCTTTTATTGGGGCACTTCCAGGTTGCGGAAGTCGTCACCTTTTGTATATTATTTACTTTTCCGCATTAGGATAGACCCAAGGAGGGGAGCACAAGTAACTGGGTTCTGGGGTCCAGTGGGAGACCAACTCGAGGAGTCGAGTCCGGGTCTCCTAACCCTAGAATTGGCAGGGTTGCTTGCCGCTCTCGTAGGGGTCTAGAGATGTGGGATTGGCTATTCATCACGACCGTGGAATCCGTGTTTTATACTGGCTCGTATTGAAAACACGGACGTCCTAGTATATCTAATGTTTCATATGTTTCTTCTGCTGCGATATCTGTGATGTGATCATGTGATGTTCTGTGATAGATACAGTATATAGTATATATGATATATTATATAGACGTTACTTATGTTTTGCACCCGCACTAGCCCTGCCCTGCTCTGTCGTTAGTTACCTAACCTAACGGTGCACGAGGGGACATCGAGGCGAATGCGGATGGCATAAGTGTACGTCGTATTTATCTGTGATGTTTAGGTATTTAAATGATGGGACTTCATTAATGTGATTAATGAAAGAAAAGAAACCTAAGATGTTGTAGAATCAAATTTTAAACAAAACAGGTAGCTACAGTTCTTGCTTTGCATAGCGGTATATATGATATACCCTGCACCTTATTCGATGAGGAAAGGACCGAGATCCCTTCACCGGGAGTGACTCCTTTAGCGATAACTGGCAGATGCTACACACTCGGTCTACTTTTGATTGCTTCTACAGTTTCTGCTTTGCACAGTGATATATATGATATATCCTGCACCTCATTCGACGAGGAAAGGGCCGACGATCCCTTCACCGGGAGTGACCCCTTTAGCAAAACTAGAAAAGCCTCAAAATCACTCCATTTCCAAACTTCATTTGATTCTACAACGATATCAAGTTCATTACACAATAGGTTTTCAGAAAAACCTGTCGTAGCCCTCCGTCATTTCAGATAAGAACTGTTTAGTATTCGTGCTGCGTTTGTTGGCCTTTGTCAAGGCGTAGTGTGCGGTAGCTGAATAGTGATTATCTGTTTATGCATATGATGCAGATTGTTTCAGGGTAGTCGTACGACCTTGTTGGCCTTTGTCAAGGGCCGTGCGGGTGGGTTTGATTCAATCAAGAAATGACGGGTTGAACTTGACTAGCATGCTATGATTTGTTGGCCTTTGTCAAGGTCATAGGACGCTAGGGGCAAAATATTATCGGGAATTTCAAGTGTTGAAATTTGCAATGAGATTGCATACCTTCTATGAGATAGTTGGATCCCGATACCTACTGCGAGTAAAAGTTACTCCTGGGAGAGTTTTACACATTACAATTAGCCGATCAAGTAGGTGTCTAGAAAGGTGTCAACGGGGTTACGCCTCTGGGAAAACGAGGTTTTACATTAATTAGGTTCGTGCGAAAGCACGGGGAACCTCCCTCAAAGTACCGACAATGGCCTGGCTGAAAGATTGGCGAACTTGTAGTGTGTAATTAATCCCGGCTAGTCTTTCCTTTTAGGGTTTAAAGGAAGATTTGATAAAAACCAGTGGGAGCCATCCTGATTAGATAAGATAATAACCAATCTGATCTTGCACGAGCTTACGCTAAAGTGTTTTCTTCTCTCTCTCTCCAGGTAGCGACCATTTCATGCCCTAATAAAGATACTAATATGGATGTATTGACCGAACCCGCATGTTATACTGTGCTGGGGAACGTTGGTTCCGTTCTTACCTATAAGAGTTATAGGACTGAACAGGATATAGGGGAATACCAGGATTCCTATGCCACCCGAATGAAGAAAGTACATGATGATGCATTTTCTTCGGGTGTGTTCGTTACAGAGAACTGTTTCTCCATTTGCCCTACGTCCTGGGTATTAGATACCGGGTCAGGATCCCATATATGTAATCAGTTACATGGGCTTAGAAAAGGTAGAGAACTTGGAGAAGGTGATAAAGACATTAGAGTTAGAAATGGTGCAATTGTTGCAGCTAAGACTGTCGGGGAATATCACCATGTATTACCAACTGGTAATACATTGGTTCTGAACGAATGCTATTACATGCCGAACCTGATATGCAACATTATATCGGTTTCTTTATTGAGTAAAGAGGGATATAATTTTGTATTACAGGACAATGTTATGAACATTTTCCGTAACCAAAATTTGGTTGGTCAGGCACGTTGTGCAATGGCATTTATGTTCTAAATCAATCAGCAGTTCTGAGCATAACTAACACACACAAGAGGAAGAGTTCTGAACTGAACGAATCCTTCTTGTGGCATTGTAGACTGGGTCACATCAATGCGACACGACTGGCTAAGTTGCATAAGGATGAATATTTGAATCCGTTTGAATTTTCATCTTATGACACTTTCCAGTCATGTCTCAAAGGCAAGATGACCAAAACTCCGTTTACGGGACACGGAGAAAGAGTTACCGAACTCTTAGGACTGATACATAGTGATGTATGTGGTCCTATGTCTACACATGCCAGGGATGGTTCTTCATACTTCATTACATTTACTGACGATCTCTCTAGGTCCGGATATGTGTTCCTGATGAAACACAAATCAGAAGCTTTTGAGAAATTTAGAGAATATAAACAAGAAGTAGAGAACCAAACCGGAAAAAGTATTAAAATCCTACGATCTGATCGAGGAGGTGAATACTGGAGCAATGAATTCCTGGACTTCCTAAAAGAGAATGGGATTCTCTCTCAGCTGACTCCTCCATATACACCACAGCACAACGGTGTATCAGAACGGAGGAATCGCACCCTATTAGATATGGTGCGCTCTATGATGAGCACAGCTGAGTTACCTATTTCCTTCTGGGGATATACGCTGGAAACAGCAGCATACCTATTGAATCAAGTTCCAACTAAATCTGTACCTACCACACCATATGAGATATGGAGTGGGAAGAGACCATGTCTTACACGAGTTAAGATATGGGGTTGTCCGGCCTATGTCAAAAGGCAAAATCCGGACAAGCTCGAGGCACGGTTAGTTCTATGCAAGTTTGTGGGATGTCCCAAACATTCACATGGATATCTTTTCTACCATACAGAGGAACAAAAAGTGTTTGTTTCTCGACATGCCACCTTTTTAGAAAAGGAATTTCTTGCAAAAGAAATTAGTGGGGATATGGTAGAACTGGAAGAAATTCCGGCTACACAAACTCAAACTGAAGATTTAGTGGAACCAGAGGATTCAGCAGCTCCCAATGAACCTCAGCCTCTCCGCCGATCTAGTCGGGTTCATCACCAACCTGAGAGATACTACGGTTTTCTCATGGATGGTGGAAGCGAGGATTGCATCATGGAGGATGATGAACCAACTAGCTTCGAGCAGGCCATCACGAGTAGGGACTCGGTGAAATGGCTGGATGCTATGCGGTCCGAGATGGAATCCATGTACACCAACAAAGTATGGACTTTGAAAGTTGCTCCTGAGGGGGTAAAACCCATTGGGAGCAAATGGATCTTCAAGAAAAAACTTGGTGTAGATGGGAATGTGGAGACTTTCAAAGCTAGACTTGTAGCAAAGGGTTTTCGTCAAAGACCAGGTGTGGACTATGACGAAACCTTTTCTCCAGTGGCTATGCTTAAATCCATCCGGATCATGCTTGCCATCGCTGCATATCATGATTACGAAATCTGGCAAATGGATGTTAAGACCGCCTTTCTAAATGGTGATTTAGAAGAGTGCGTGTACATGACTCAGCCAGAGGGCTTCGTAGACAGTGGGAGCAGCGGGAAGGTGTGCAAGCTGCTTAAATCCATTTATGGATTAAAGCAAGCATCGCGGAGTTGGAACATCTGCTTTGATGTCGTTATCAAAGAGTTTGATTTCGTCAAAAATCCAGATGAACCTTGTATCTACAAGATGGTGGCAGAAAGTAAGGTTGTCTTCCTCGTATTGTACGTGGACGACATACTCTTGATAGGAAATGATATTCCTATGCTGCAATCGGTCAAGCTCTTCTTATCACAAAGATTCTCAATGAAAGATCTTGGTGATGCCTCCTGCATATTGGGGATCTGGATCTATAGAGATAGATCCAAACGGATACTCGGATTGTCCCAATCCAGGTACATTGACACCATACTAAAGAGGTTTAGTATGGAAGAATCCAAGCGTGGGAACTTGCCCACGATCTCTGGAGTCACTCTCTCCAAAGAGATGTCTCCCAAGACTGATTTAGAGAGAGCTCGCATGCAAGGGATACCCTATGCTTCGGCTGTAGGCTCTATCATGTACGCGATGCTATGTACCAGACCCGATGTAGCATACTCACTAAGTGTAGTGAGCAGGTATCAAGCTGATCCTGGAGAGAGTCACTGGACAGCTGTGAAGAGCATTCTCAAGTACTTACGAAGGACTAAAGAGATGCTCTTGGTGTATGGTAACGGAGAACTCCAAGTGGAGTCCTTTACCGATTCGAGCTTCCAGAGTGATAAGGACGACTCTAAGTCGCAGTCGGGATTTGTCTTTACCCTTTACGGAGGGGCGGTTAGCTGGAAGAGTTCTAAGCAGGAAATCGTGGCAGACTCGACGATGGAGGCTGAATACATCGCTGCCAACGATGCTGCTAAAGAGGATGTCTGGATCAAGAAGTTCATTACTGAACTTGGAGTGGTTCCATCCATTGAGCATCCAATACCTTTGTATTGCGATAACAATGGAGCGGTGGCTTTGGCTAAGGAACCCAGGTCCCATCAGCGATCCAGGCATATTCTGAGGCGGTATCACCTGATCCGGGAGATAGTTGATCGCCGGGAGATCGAGGTCAGGAGGGTTGACACGAAGAATAACACGGCGGATCCACTCACGAAGGCCATTCCCAAGATACAGTTTGACAGACTCTTCGGGATGCTCGGTATGCGATACTACAGCAGCTGGCCCTAGTGCAAGTGGGAGATTGTTAGTTGTATGTATGCCCTAGAGGCCAGTATTGTACAGATGATGTATATTATATAGGATGCTTGGACATATATAGAGATGACTTTCTTGCTCGATATGATAGTATGCTATCCGGTTACTCTTTATCTTAACATGTATACTTGTCTCTTTAAACTGTCTTATAGTTACATGTGGATAAAGCCCTTAGGATGTGTACTTGACTACCTGGACTATGATGCAGATCATACTAGAGGGGACATGGTAGTCCATAAGTACATCCTTCAAGGTCCCTAGTCGTGGGTGTATCGAGACAGGGCATCGATATACCAGTGTAGACTAGCGTATACGCTTCTCGACCCATGAGATGGGCGATGGATGATCCCATATCCATTGGTGTTTGACATCAGAGATGGTATACGGGTGCTCAGTGGAGACTGGGTACACTGGACGGACTCGCCGAGAACTCCCAGATGGTATTATACCTCACGTCAGATGGCAGTTCTCAGGTGACACTTGTACAGGTTAGTCTGTAGACCCGAGATCGTCATAGAGTCTTGTGTGATTCCCACTGTGCTTTGATCTCCACCTTACCACGTCTATGAGGGCGTGCAAAACGGTGGTCTTTGGGTACAGTCCCGAGTCACATGGAGGCAATGAGCGATAGGAGGGGTTTCGTCTCTCCCGGTATTGGGGGTTGATGTTGCGCTGTGCTCGATTGGCCGTAACAGGGAAGTCCCTGGCCAGGGCTGATCAGAGATTTGCTGGTAAGTGTTACCAGTAGTTTCTCGACCCGTTATGAGCCTCACATCGGCACGACTTATCGGTTATTGGGGTCTGACGTTTACCACCCCTAGACTTGATATGCGACATATCAGACGAACAGACCGGACTGTACGGTAAGTGTTACTGGTTGGATTCACAGGAGTGTGAGCGGGCTAGCTCATCGATCTTCTGATCGCTCAATCCCCGGGTGGCCGTTACGTTTAGCAGACCGCTTGCGGCTTGTGGGTGCTTGATATGATCATCATCTGCTACCGGCGTATTGACGAGTCTTTAGAGTCCTACACAGAGGTTTCCTGGCTCAAGCGAAACGAAATAGGAGCACATATGAGATATGTGCAGGAGCGAGAATAATGTGTGCATGTGATACCGTATTTCATTCTCGCGATGAATGTATCGATTGGTTATATGCGATTAACCTAGATATCGAATCAAGGATTGATTCGATAAGCCGATACATTGGATGCTAGTCGGTTATATGCGATATGACCGGATCGTTAAATCAAGTGTTGATTTAATGATTTAATGTATAATTATATATTTGATATATTACTTTGCATTAACTAGTATTGGTTCATTTTAAAAGGATTTTCTCACTTGATACACATTGTATATGTGATTTATTTTTGTGCACTTGTTTGTATCATGTTTGATGATACTTGCTCACTTGGGTTTGTGTAAAGATTAAACCATGGTTACATGTATAATGGTTAGGGTTTTGATTATTTACTTAGTTATTTATTTATTTATTCATTTTGGATATTATTAAGAATGGTGGCTTATTTTGTTTCTATGTTGAAGATTCTTGAAGCTTTGACAAAGTCCACCATTCTTATCTCATCCTTAACCCTAACCATTCCAACTAACCTTAGTTTAATCTCTACACTTGACCATGGTAAGTATATGATAAGAATTCATATTAGTTTCATTTTTAAATAAGAATCTTATCATATTCTTTCTTCTTCTTCATCTTTTTCTTCAAGAAAAACCTTGCCTTCATCAATGGCAACTTGAGCAAAAGTGTGAGAAATCCAATTCTAAAGTGAACCCACGTCCTATTTCTTCACCCTCTACCTCTTGCCAAGTTGTTTTGGGTGTTTTCTTCAAAAGTTTCACAAATTTGTGAAGTCGGAGCTTGAACTTGTGATGCCTCGACGTAGATCATCTTCGGCACGAAGCCGACGACCTTGCCCGCTCGTTTTTCCGATGAAGCCGACGATCGAGTCTAGGATTCGAGATGGACAGCGAGAGGACGCCTACGTGGAGCTAAGGAAGTGGAGAACCGGATCTACAAAGGTTGTAGCCTCTCTCCTTTAGTTAAGTTGTTAACTTGTTTAGTTTTTCGCCTAAATTTCTAGTCGACGATCCGTATTACGGTTTCTCGGCACCTATAAAATTTTAAATTGGAATGGTTGATACCTTGTGAGACCTCTATAGTGTGCCTAGGAACCCTACATATATTATATATTTGTAACAAAAGAAAATAATACAATTAATATATATCACATATATATAATTGCATTATCCAGTGAGAAAATGAAATAATAAAGCGAGCCAATATTAGATAATGTAATGCAATATATCATATATATTATTATACATTAAATTATCGAATCAACACTTGATCCGACAATCCGGCTATATCGAATATAACCGACGAATATATCATTTACCGATTCATCGAATCAACACTTGATCCGATGACCCGGCTCATATCTAAATATCGCGAGAATATAATGTAAGTCCATGCTACCTCTCCCGGTACTTTCGGGCATGCGGAATTTGGTGAAAAACAATTTTCTAGAGGTGGTAACATGGAGTCAAAACCGGATCTTTGTTAAACATCTAACTAACAACCTAACTAGGAGTTGTTAACTACTCGGTTAGGGGGTTATACCTTTCTTTCTTGAACTCCTTCGTCTTCAAGCCTCGATGGTTGTCCGGATCGGCTTCACCCCGTCTTCTCCTTGCGCCGAAGATCGATCCATCTGAAAGCTTCTACCTTTGGCTTCTTCTTCGAACTTTGAAGAAACTAGTTCACTCGGTTTGCTAAACCTTGTGAACTAGAGTGAGTAGAGGAGAGTGTGTTGGGATTTTCTCTATGGTTCTTGGTTCTCAACACATAAGACAAGTGAACCACAGACTAATGAGAGGGAGAGCAAGAGGAAGGAGATGAGAGCTCAAGAACACAAGAGCGAGAATGAAAATGATAGAATTTGCAAGACTTTTCTCACTTGGCTCTCAAAATCCAAAACCATCATCACAAAAATAGTAATCAAGTATTGTGTAAATGGTTTAAGTCAAAATGGCTATATCATTTCATGCACTCATATTGCACAAGAGAACAAGCAAGTAAAAAGTCTTTGCCATGAAATGATAGCCATTGTCATTATGATGGTCAACTAGTCCAACTTAGTCAACCGGTCAACAAAGTCAACAAGTCAACAAAGTCAACCCCTCAACAACCATGTCACCACAATACTTAATTAATATTATTGTTAATTACATATCATATTCTCATTAGGGTTGAGCAAAAAGTCAATAGTCAACAGTCAACGGTCAACAACCCTAATGAGAATCCTCTGCCTCTGTCTCTCCGTCAACTGTGCATACACACCCGCATTCGCGTTCCGAGGAACACGAATACATACTGGATAAAACCAATTCCAAAATGTACACTAGGATCTGGCTTAAACCAAAGCCCGCTAGTGTTAACTGTCCGGACACTGTACGTGCACAAGTGCACGGATGTGACCGGACCCTGTCACAAAACCATGCGACCTGCCGCAAAACCATGCGACCTCTACTCTTTTTCCTAAAGGCGAATAGCTTTCTGTGTGGGACTCTAAAGACTCGACACTACGCTGGCTGTGGGTTTAACCACAGACCGCAAGCGGCACTAGCTGTGCGTAACGGTCCCCAGGTAGATGCCGACAAGAAGACTGACGAGGTGAAACCCATCTGAACTCCTACTGAGCCTGAATGTGACAGTCGCCGTACAGTCCGGTCTGTTCGTCTGATACATCGCATGGCGGGCCTAGGGTGCGGTAAACGTCAGTCCCCTAATAGCGGTACAAGTCGTGTTGGAGTGAAGCCGAAAACACCCTGAGATAACACTGGAAGCCTACCAGTATATCTCGCTTGCCCTGGCCAGGGACTACTCGTGTAATGGCTCTCCTAGACACAGCGCGATGTCAACCCCCAATACCGGGAGAGACGAATCCTGTCTAACCTTCACTTCCTCCAAGTGCTTCGGGACTGCACCCAACTACTACCTGTTTGCACGACTCCTTTGAGCCGTGGTAAGGTAGTAATCAAAGTACAGTGGGAACACACTCGAGGCGAAGTGACGGTGTCAAGTCAGCGGACTAAGCTGTACTCATGTCACCTGGGAACTGATAACTGACGATAGGTACAGTACCAACCAACAGTTCCCGACGAGTCCTGTCCAGTGTACTCGTAACCCAACGAGCACCCGCATACTATCTCCAGTAAGACGTACTGATGGATGTGGGACAGACCATCTCCCACACTGGGATGAGAAGCGCATACGCTAGTCTACTCCGGAGTATCGATGCCCTGTCTCGATAGTCCTGCGACTAGGGACCTGCATAAGGATGTGCTTATAGATTACCCAGCCCCCACTAGTGTGACTGCCATCACAATGCTGGTAATCAAGCAAAGATCCTAAGGGCTCCACTAATGTGTATAGGTGATAAAATAAACACATGTACACATTGAAGTAGAAACAAACCAAGTAGCATACTACTATTTTGAGCAAGATTGTCAATACAAGGTGAATATCCCAAGCTTCCATTAAGTAATATACATACTAGTATGATACAGTAATGGCCTCTAGGGCATATACACTAACAATCTCCCACTTGCACTAAGGCCATGTACTGGCGTATCGAAGACCTATCATCTCGATCAGCCGCTCGAACTGAGTCTGGGGTAAGGGCTTCGTGAGTGGATCAGCAGTGTTATCTTCTGTATTTACTCTCTTCACCTCGATCTCCCGGCGATCAACGATCTCCGGATCAGGTGGTACCGCCTCAAAATATGCCTGGACTTCTGATGGGACCTGGGTTCCTTCGCTAAAGCTATAGCGCCGTTGTTGTCACAATACAACGGTATTGGATCAACACTGGTTGGAACCACCTGAAGTTCCATGAGAAACTTCTTCATCCAGACAGCTTCCTTTGCGGCATCGCAAGCAGCTATGTACTCCGCTTCCATAGTTGAGTCAGCAACGGTTTCCTGCTTGGAACTCTTCCAGCAAACCGCCCCTCCATTGAGGGTAAAGACATAACCCGACATGGACTTGGAGTCATCCTTGTCACTCTGGAAGCTGGAGTCAGCAAAGGCCTCAATCTGGAGGTCTTTTCAGCCATACACCAAGAACATCTCCTTAGTCCTTCTCAGGTACTTGAGAATGTTCTTTACTGCTATCCAGTGTTTCTTCCCTGGGTTCGACTGATACCGGCTTACAACGCTCAATGCGTATGCTACATCTGGTCTGGTACACAACATCGCATACATAATAGAGCCTACCGTAGAGGCGTAGGGTATTGATGACATGCGAGCTCTTTCCAAATCAGTCTTGGGAGACATCTCTTTGGAGAGGGTGATTCCGTGACAAGCCGGTAGATTACCGCGCTTGGAATCTTCCATACTGAATCGTTTCACTATGGTGTCGATGTACCTTGACTGTGAAAGTCCCAACATCCTCTTAGATCTATCACGATAGATCTGGATCCCCAGAATGTAGTTGGCATCGCCCAGGTCCTTCATGGAGAACCTCTGCGATAAGAATCCTTTGACTGACTGTAGCATAGGAATATCATTTCCTATTAGGAGAATGTCATCGACGTACAAGACGAGGAATACGACATTTCTCCCTACAATCTTACTGTAAATGCATGGTTCATCTGGGTTTTTGACAAAGTCGAATTCTTTGACAGTATCATCAAAGCAGATGTTCCAACTCCGCGATGCCTGCTTGAGTCGATAGATGGACTTGAGCAACTTGCACACTTTACCGCTGCTCCCACTCTGAATGAATCCCTCTGGCTGATCCATATAGACGCACTCTTCCAAATTTCCATTTAGAAAAGCCGTCTTTACGTCCATCTGCCAGATTTCATAATCGTGGAAGGCAGCAATGGCAAGAAGGATCCGAATGGATTTCAGCATAGCTACCGGAGAAAAAGTCTCGTCATAGTCCAACCCAGGTCTTTGACGAAAACCCTTTGCAACGAGCCTAGCTTTATAGGTTTCAACCTGCCCATCTACACCAATCTTCTTTCTGAAGATCCATTTGCAGCCTACGGGTTTTACCCCTTCTGGAGCAAAGTCCAAAGTCCAAACTTTGTTGGTGTACATGGACTCCATCTCGGTCCGCATTGCATCCAGCCATTTTACCGAGTCGCCGCTCTGAATGGCTTGCTGGAAGCTAGTAGGCTCACCATAATCCATGGTGCAATCCTCTCTATCCCCGTCTATGAGAAAACCGTAGTATCTCTCGGGCGGATGAGACTGCCTACTACTCCTGCGGAGTGGCGCAGGAATGTCCGGTTCTCCTGAAACTACTGGCTCTTCCAAGCTTTCAGTAATAGCTTGTGGTTGTGGAATTTCTTCCAGTTCTATTGCGCTCCCACTTATCTGATTTTCCAAAAATTCAGTTTCCAAGAAGTGGGCATGCGGAGAAACAAAAACTTTTTGTTCTTCTGCGGAATAGATAAGATACCCTCTAGAGTTCTTTGGGTATCCTACAAACTTACACAGTATTGAGCGTGCCTCGAGCTTGTCCGCATGCTGCTTTTTTACAAAAGCTGGACATCCCCATACCTTAAGATACTTAAGACAGGGTTTCTTCCCACTCCAGATCTGATATGGGGTGGTAGGCACAGTCTTGGTTGGAGCCTTGTTCAAGAGATATGCAGCTGCTTCTAGTGCATAACCCCAGAAAGATCACGGTAACTCAGCCTTACTCATCATAGAACGAACCATATCCAATAGGGTCCGATTCCGCCTTTCCGATACATCGTTGTGTTGTGGTGTGTATGGAGGAGTAAGTTGAGAGAGAATTCCATTCTCTTTTAAGTAGTCCAGAAACTCGGCACTCACGTATTCTACACCTCGATCCGATCTTAGAATCTTGATACTTTTGCCGGTTTGTTTTTCAACTTCATTCTTGTATTCTCGAAATTTCCCAAAGGCCTCGGATTTGTGCTTCATTAAGAAGACATGTCCATACCTAGAGAAATCATCTGTGAAAGTAATGAAGTATAAATAACCACTTCGCGCATGTGTAGACATTGGACCGCACACATCACTGTGTATGAGTCCCAAGAGCTCGCTCGCTCTTACTCCGTGTCCAGTGAACGGAGTCTTTCTCATCTTTCCCATGAGACAAGATTCACAAGTGGCATAAGACCGATACTCGAACGGATTCAAGTACCCTTCTTTATGTAACTTAGTTAATCGTGTCTCATTAATGTGACCCAGTCTACAATGCCATAAGAAAGCCTGATTTGTATCCGGAGACTTTCTTTTAAGTGTGTTCTGGACACTGAATATCTGAGCTTGATTTAATACGTATATCCCGTTATTTAATGTACCTGACCCAATCAGAACTTGATTTAGGTGGATGTTTACTACATCGCTTACAAAAGTAAATTCATATCCTTCCTTAGAAAGTAAGGATACAGATATGATATTACAAGTCGCACCTGGTACATACAAACAGTTACGCAAAATCAATATCTGCCCAGTTGTCAGTCCAAGATGATATTCCCCTACGGATTCAGCATCCATGCTCATTCCGTTAGCAACCCTGAGAGTCATATCACCTTTCCTGATAACCCTACGGTTTCTCAGAGCCTATAATGAATTACAGATGTGAGATCCTGATCCGGTATCCAATACCCAGGAAGTAGGGTTAACTGACATACAGTTCTCTATTACAAACACACCCGAAGCCGAAGCCACAACATGCTTCGAATTCTGGCTACTGGCTTTGCAAGCCCTGCAATCCTTCTGCCAATGTTCATTCCCGTTACAATAGGAACGTCCCTCTTTTACTACATCCAATCCTTAAACTTTTGCCCTTGCTTTTCCTTCTTCTTCCCTGGTTTCCTTCAGGGTATAAGCAGAGGGCAGGGACTGTAGAATTAAGTCAGTACTTGACCCATTCTCCAACGTGGTCTCCAGGTCTGTGAGCTCAAAATAGCTGGCCTCTGTAAGGACGTTGTCCCCTACAGATGACCCGACAGCCAACCTGCTTTAAGCAATTCGTTCGAGGTCTCATATCTTGCGATACGAGATTGCTCTCCATATAAATCTTTGTTATGGAGAAAGATAGAAACTGAGTCCATCTTCTCGTGCTGCCTCTGGTTTGCACCATTAACTGAGGCTAACACGAGGCACTTGGCTTTCGCACAATCCTTTTCCGATGTCCTACGGATGTAAATATCCGTGACAGGGAAAACTGGACTTGAGACGGTAGGGGTATGATCAGTTAAGAGGTGTCCCAGCTTGTTATGGGCAATGGACATCTGGACAGACCTTTGCCAGTCATAACAGTCAGGTTCAGTCATGTTATTATCTAGATGTAACCTAGGTGTGGTCACTGGGTCACTGCAAATAAGAGATAGAGAAGAAAACACTCAGCATGATGCTCTTGCAAGTTTAGATTGGTTTTTAATTTATCTAAACAGGATGGCTCCCACTGTCTCTCGAATCCCTCCTCAAACCATAAAGGAAGAATTAGTCGGGATCAATCTCACCGTACAATACTTGCTTAACCGTTCGGCCAGGCTGGTGTCGGTACTTCGAGGGAGGTTTTCCAACGCTTTCGCGAAGTTCCTTAATTAAATAACCTCTTTTCCCTGTGGGCGTAGCCCCGCTAACACCTTTCTAGACACCTACTAGGTTTATAGCATTAATCGTTAAGTGAGAAATTTCCTGAGGAGTAGCATATACTCACAGTAGGATCGGGATGCAAATATCATCGCGTGACGAAACTGAAGGAATCCTACCAGAATCGTCACACTCCAAATGGTATGCAACACTAGCAAGTTTCAGTTCTTTTGAAACTCCCGATGTGGATTTTTGCCCCATGCTCTTATGACCTTGACGAAGGTCAACAAATCATAAGTCACATGTCAAGTTCTACCCGTCATTGTCCAGGTTAATTTGAACCCACCCGTATATATCCTTGACGAAGGTCAACAAGGTAATACGACTGTCCCAAACCAACGCATCTATCTATGCTACATATGAACACCCAACAGCTACAAATCACTATGCCTTGACGAAGGTCAACAAACATAGCTTGAATACTATTGAATATTCATACGAAACGACGGAGGGCTACGAATGGTTTTGGAGAAACCGTGAACGTAGGGAACTTGATATAATCGATGGAACGAGATAGCTTTTAAAAGGAGTGGCTCAAGCTCCGCATTTAAAAGTTGGTTTTGAAAACAACCGAGTGGTTTTTCGAAAGTGTTCCAACGACTTTTACTTGGTTTATTTTTCTTGCATTAATTCTTTTAATGCGTGATATTCTTGCATTAGTTCTTTTAATGCGTCCCATCATTTAATCCTACCATTGCAGAAAACAACCAAAATATGACGTACGCTTATGCCATTCGCATTCGCCACGGGGCCCCGTCATTACCCGTTAGGTTACTTAACCAACGACAGAGCGGGGGCTGGGCTAGCGCGGCTGTAAAACATAAGCAATACCTAAATAATATCATATATAGATATACTGCAATGATAGCCATTTTAGATCACAGATGAATACATTGGATATACTAGGAATCCGCAATTCGTACGAGCCTGTAACGAGAAGCAGATTACACGGTCGCGGTGAATAGCCAATACCCCACCCAAGACCCCTACGGGTGCGCCAAACTACCCGCCAAGTACCCGAAGAGAAGCAACCTCCCTCAACTCCGTGAGTAGGCCACTCGGCACTTTGGCATACCCGGTAGTTTGTGCACCCCCTCCATGGGTCTATCCTAGGAGCAAAAACAGAAAAAAGAAATTATACAATGACGGCTACAACCCCGACCAGGTTGTGCGGCCATACAAATAATTATTACATCAATTTACAAATTTGCATGAATTGAAAGAAAAGAAAACTCTCGTCTCACAACCCCCCGGCTATTCACCCGCGACAATCCAATGAATTCATATACACATTCCAATAACATTACAGATCACAGATTTGTATAACCCCCACTAATCGACATATAGCGATTAGCAGACGTTCAATACAAATATAACATCACAGAAAAACCCGTCAGCTTAAGTCTTTTAGAAGTTCGATCAAAAATACGGATTTTCAGGCCCTTAACACAAAATTTTCGTTCTGGAAAATCTGGGCAGAAAATATATATTCCAAAAATCCCAAAATACCCCTATGAACAAACTGCAAAAATAAAACCCCACGACCGAGTCAACTCGGCCGCGGTTCCGAGGCGGGAGCAAGCTCCTGCCGCGGAAACGCGGCTCGTTGATCGATTCAATGGGTCGAATTTTTGCAGTTTCTTCTAAAAACCCTGAGTCGGTTTTTTGTATATCTCAAAAAAAATTTGCAGCACTTTGAAAATCGACAGAAAGTTTGAATTTCGGGTTTATTTCGGGACTTTTTCTCCGATCGAATTTCTAGCTACTATGCTAACATGTTAGATAGAGTTTAACTAGGCTCTGATACCACTGTAAGTCCATGCTACCTCTCCCGGTACTTTCGGGCATGCGGAATTTGGTGAAAAACAATTTTCTAGAGGTGGTAACATGGACTCAAAACCGGATCTTTGTTAAACATCTAACTAACAACCTAACTAGGAGTTGTTAACTACTCGGTTAGGGGGTTATACTTTTCTTTCTTGAACTCCTTCGTCTTCAAGCCTCGATGGTTTTCCGGATCGGCTTCACCCCGTCTTCTCCTTGCGCCGAAGATCGATCCACCTGAAAGCTTCTACCTTTGGCTTCTTCTTCGAACTTTGAAGAAACTAGTTCACTCGATTTGCTAAACCTTGTGAACTAGAGTGAGTAGAGGAGAGTGTGTTGGGATTTTCTCTATGGTTCTTGGTTCTCAACACATGAGACAAGTGAACCATAGACTAAAGAGAGGGAGAGCAAGAGGAAGGAGATGAGAGCTCAAGAACATAAGAGCGAGAATGAAAATGATAGAATTTGCAAGACTTTTCTCACTTGGTTCTCATAATCCAAAACCATCATCACAAAAATAGTAATCAAGTATTGTGTAAATGGTTTAAGTCAAAATGGCTATATTATTTCATGCACTCATATTGCACAAGAGAACAAGCAAGTAAAAAGTCTTTGCCATGAAATGATAGCCATTGTCATCATGATGGTCAACTAGTCCAACCTAGTCAACCGGTCAACAAAGTCAACAAGTCAACAAAGTCAGCCCCTCAACAACCATGTCACCACAATACTTAATTAATATTATTGTTAATTACATATCATATTCTCATTAGGGTTGAGCAAAAAGTCAATAGTCAACAGTCAACGGTCAACAACCCTAATGAGAATCCTCTGCCTCTGTCTCTCCGTCAACTGTGCATACACACCCGCATTCGCGTTCTGAGGAACACGAATACATACTGGATAAAACCAATCCCAAAACGTATACTAGGATCTGGCTTAAACCAAAGCCCGCTAGTGTTAACTGTCCGGACACTGTACGTGCACAAGTGCACGGATGTGACCGGACCCTGTCGCAAAACCATGCGACCTGTTACAAAACCATGCGACCTCTACTCTTTTACCTAAAGGCGAATAGCTTTCTGTGTGGGACTCTAAAGACTCGACACTACGCTGGCAGTGGGTTTAACCACAGACCGCAAGCGGCACTATCTGTGCGTAACGGTCCCTAGGTAGATGCCGACAAGAAGACTGACGAGGTGAAACCCATCTGAACTCCTACTGAGCCTGAATGTGACAGTCGCCGTACAGTCCGGTCTGTTCGTCTGATACATCGCATGGCGGGCCTAAGGGGCGGTAAATGTCAGTCCCCTAATTGCGGTACAAGTCGTGTCGGAGTGAAGCCCAAAACACCCTGAGATAACACTGGAAGCCTACCAGTATATCTCGCTTGCCCTGGCCAGGGACTACTCATGTAATGGCTCTCCTAGACACAGCGCGATGTCAACCCCCAATACCGGAAGAGACGAATCCTGTCTAACCGTCACTGCCTCCAAGTGCTTCGGGACTGCACCCAACTACTACCTGTTTGTACGACTCCTTTGAGCCGTGGTAGGGTAGTAATCAAAGTACAGTGGGAACACACTCGAGGCGAAGTGACAGTATCAAGTCAGCGGACTAAGCTGTACTCATGTCACCTGGGAACTGATAACTGACGATAGGTACAGTACCAACCAACAGTTCCCGACGAGTCCTGTCCAGTGTACTCGTAACCCAACGAGCCCCCGCATACTATCTCCAGTACGACGTACTCATGGCTGTGGGAGCGACCATCTCCCACACTGGGATCAGAAGCGCATACGCTAGTCTACTCCGGAGTATCGATGCCCTATCTCGATAGTCCTGCGACTAGGGACCTGCATAAGGATGTGCTTATAGATTACCCAGCGCCTACTAGTGTGACTGCCATCACAACGCTGGTAATCAAGCAAAGATCCTAAGGGCTCCACTAATGTGTATAGGTGATAAAATAAACACATGTACACATTGAAGTAGAAACAAACCAAGTAGCATACTACAATTTTGAGCAAGATTGTCAATACAAGGTGAATATCCCAAGCTTCCATTAAGTAATATACATACTAGTATGATACAGTAATGGCCTCTAGGGTATATACACTAACATATAATACGGTATCTCATATCGCATTATCCTCGGTCGTGCACATATCACATATGTGCCCCTACTCCATTTTTCCTGAGTCAAGAAAGCTCTGTATAGGACTCTAAAGAATCGTCAATACGCCGGTAGAAGGTGATGATCATATCAAACACCCATAAGCTACAGGCGGTCAGCTAAACGTAACAGCTACCCAGGTATTGAGCGATCAGAAGATCAACAAGCTAGCCTGTACATTCTCCTGTGAATCCAATCAGTAACACTCACATACAGTCCGGTCTCTTCATCTGATATGTTGCATATCTAGTCTAGGGGTGGTATACGTCAGACCCCAGTAACCGATAAGTCATGTCGATGTGAGGCTCATAACGGGTCGAGAAACTACTGGTAACACTTACCAGTAAATCTCTATATAAGCCCTGGCCAGGGACTTCCAGTTATAGCCAATCGAACACAGCACAACATCAACTCCCTATACCGTGAGAGACGAATCCCCTCCTATCGCTTATTGCCTCCATGTGATTCGGGACTGCACCCAAAAGCCACCATTTTGCACGCCCTCTTGGACGTGGTAAGGTGGAAATCAAAGCACAGTGGGAATCACGCAAGAGTCTATGACGATCTCGGGTCTACAGACTACCCTGTACCAGTGTCACCGGAGAACTGCCATCTGACGTGTGGTATATCCCCATCAGGGAGTTCTCGGCGAGTCCGTCCAGTGTACCCAGTCTCTACTAAGAACCCGTACACCATCTCTGATGTCAAAACACCGATGGATATGGGATCATCCATCGCCCATCATATGGGTCATGATGCGTATACGCTAGTCTACTCTGGTGTATCGATGCCCTGTCTCGACACACCCTCGACTAGGAACAGTTATAGGATGTACTCATCGACTACCGTAGCCCCACTAGTATGATCTCATCATAGTACCAGTAGTCGAGTACAGATCCTAAGGGCTTTATCCACATGTGAGAGTAAGACAGTAAACTAATATAAGTCAACATGTTAAGATAAAGGAAAACCAAATAGCATACTATCATGACGAGCAAGAAATTCCTCTCTATATATATCCAAGCATCCATTATAATATACATCATATGTACAACAATGGCCTCTAGGGCGTATACATAACTAACAGGATCTATAATGTATGCGATGCTATGTTCAAGACCAGGTGTAGCTTACGCGCTGAGCGTGGTGAGCCGGTATCAGTCAGACCCAGGTGAGAACCACTGGATGGCAGTGAAGAACATTCTCAAGTACCTTAAAAGGACTAAGGAGATGTTCCTGGTTTACGGTAATGGATACCTCAGGGTCGAGTCCTTTACCGATTCAAGCTTCCAGAGTGACAAGGATGACAGCAAGTCTGTATCGGGTTTTGTGTTTACCCTCAATGGAGGGGCGGTGTGTTGGAGGAGTTCCAAATAGGATACCGTCGCAGACTCGATGATGGAAGCTGAATACATTGCTGCAAGTGATTCCGCAAAAGAGGCGGTCTGGATGAAGAAGTTCGTTAGTGAACTTCAGGTGGTTCCGTCCATTGTTGACCCAATACCTTTGTATTGTGATAACAATGGGGCTATAGCTTTAGCGAAGGAACCAAGGTCCCATCAGAAGTCCAGACACATCTTAAGGCGGTATCACCTGATCAGGGAGATCATTGATTGCCGGGAGATCGAGGTACGGAGAGTGGACACAAAAGACAACACGGCGGATCCATTCACAAAGGCCCTCCCTCAAACACAGTTCGAGTGACTTTTTTAGCTATTGGGTATGCGGTACGCCAGCAGCTGGCCATAGGGCATACGTTGGGTATGCGGTAAACCAATTACTGGCCTTTAGTGCAAGTGGGAGATTGTTGGATATGTATGCCCTAGAGGCCATTATTGTATAGTACTAGTTTGTAATACATTTTGGAAGCTGGGGATAAATACACGGGTTTGCGACAGTCTTGCTCAATATAGTAGTATACTACTTGGTTTGATTCTATCTTAATATGTGTATATGTTTCTTTTAACATATCGCTAATACATATTGATGGAGCCCTTAGGATCCTTGCTTGACTACCGACGTTGTGATGGCGATCACACTAGTAGGGGCTGGGTAGTCTATAAGCACATCCTTATTTTGGTCCCTAGTCGTAGGATTATCGAGACAGGGCATCGATACTTCAGAGTAGACTGGTGTATACGCTTCTTATCCCAGCAGGGGAGATGGTCTGTCCCATAACCATCAGTACGTCATACTGGAGATAGTATGCAGGTGTTCGTTAGGTTACGAGTACACTGGACATGACTCGTCGGGAACTGTTGGTTGGTATTATACCTATCGTCAGTTAACAGTTCCCAGGTGACATGAGTACAGCTTAGTCCGTTGACTTGATACTGTCACTTCGCCTCGAGTGTGTTCCCACTGTTATTAGATTACTACCCTACCACGGCTCTATTGAGTCGTACAAACAGGTAGTAGTCGGGTGCAGTCCCAAAGCGCTTGGAGGCAGTGATGGTTAGACAGGATTCGTATCTCCCGGTATTGGGGGTTGATATCACGCTGTGTCTAGGAGAGCCATTACACATAGTCTTCCCTGGCCAGGGAAAGCGAGATATACTGGTAGCGTTTCCAGTGTTATCTCAGGGTGTTCTGGGCTGCACTCCGACACGACTTGTACCGCTATTAGAGGACTGGCATTTACCGCCCCCTAGGCCCGCCATGCGATACTCTCAGACGAACAGACCGGACTGTACGGAGATTGTCACGTTCAGGCTCAGTAGGAGTTCGGATGGGTTCACCTCGTCAGTCTTCTTTTCGGCATCTACCAGGGGAACGTTACGTACTGCTAGTACCGCTTGCGGCCTGTGGTTAAACCCACTGCCAACGTAGTGTCGAGTCTTTAGAGTCCTACACAGAGGGTTATTCGCCTTTGGGCAAAACAGAGTAGAGTCGCATGGTTTTGCGACGTGGTTCGTTCACATCTGCGCACTTGTGCATGTTTGTTGTCCGGGCAGTTATTACTAGCGGGCTTTGGTTTAAGCCAGATCCTAGTGTTTGTTTTGGGATTGATTTTGTCTCATTGTATTCGTGTTCCTCGGAACACGGATGCGGGTGTGTATGCACAGTTTACAGAGGCAGAGGAATCTCATTAGGGTTATTGACCGTTGACTTTTTCTAAACCCTAATGAGAATGAGAAATATGATTAATAATATTAATTAAGGATAATTGTGCCATGGTTAGGTTGACCTTTTGACTTTGGTTGATCGGTTGACTTTTGTTGACCTTTTGACCATCATCATTTCATTTGCAAGATGCTTCTTGTTTCTTGCAAAATGCATTTAATGTGAAATGATAATGTTCATTCCATACTAACCATCACAATTTCTTTTAATTATTATTATTATTATTATCATTTTCTCTCATATGAGAGCATGGTTATAGTTTTTCTAATTCATTCTATCATGCTTTTTCTCTCTCTTGAAAAAGCTCTCCCTCTTCCTTTCAAAGCTCTCATCTCTCATGTGTTGAGAACCATGAGCTTGTGAGATAAAACCATCAAGACTTCTCTCTACTCATTCTAGGGTTTTAGGTTTAGCAAGCCAAGCACTCTAGTTACCTCTTGGTTGAAGTAGGAGCTAAAAGTAGAGGCCTTCGAGGGATCTTTCTTCCGCAAAGAGAAGACGACGAGGAGGACCCGTCTACACCACTCCAAGGAGCAAACAAGAAGGAGGACCACAACAAGAGGAGAAGGAGTTCAAGATCTAGGTATAACCATTCAACATAGTAGATAGAACTTGTTGTTAGTATGATAGTTTTGTTTAGCAAAGATCCTTCATAGTTGGTCCATGTTACCTTGTGAGAAAATTTTGATTTTTACCTATTCCGCCTCCCCGAAAGAACCGGGGTGGGTAGCGTGGATCTAAAAGGTATGTTGGATGAGTTCCAAGCTAAATACCATGACTTACTAGACGATTAATGGCAAGATACATCTTTACCAAGGATGCTACCAAAGAGGCCTTCTGGATATATATTAGTTTATGAGATGAACTTCGTTCCTACCATTGTGTGACAATGAAGTTGTGGCTTAGGCCTAGGAACCCCCGTCCCATCTGTGATCCAGACATATTTTTGGGCAGTATCACCTGATCATGGAGTTGTTTGATTTCCAGGGAGATCATGGTTACGAGAGTAGACAAAGAGGACAACAGCGCGGATCCACTCACAAAGGCCTAATTCCCAGAAGAGACTTTTATGGGATGGTTGAGTATGAGATACTTCAACCACAGCTGATTGTAGGGTATGCGATACCACAACAGATGGCCCTAGTGCAAGTGGGAGATTGTTAGTTATATGTATGCCCTAGAGGCCATTACTGTACATACATTGTATATTGTAGTGGATGCTTGGACATATATAGGGAAGACTTTCTTGCTCGACATGATAGTATGCTATCTGGTTACTCTTTATCTTAACATGTACTCTGATTGTCTCTATGTCACATGTTGATAAAGCCCTTAGGATGAGTACTTGACTACCAGGACTATGATGCAGATCATACTAGTGGGGACAGAGTAGTCGCCAAGTACATCCTTCAAATGTTCCTAGTCGTGGGAGTACCGAGACAAGGCATCGATACTCCAGAGTAGACTAGCGTATGCGCTTCTTGACCCATATGATGGGCGATGGATGATCTCATATCCATTGGTGTTTGACATCAGAGAAGGTATACGGGTGCTCAGTGGAGACTGGGTACACTGGACGGACTCGCCGAGATCTCATAGATGGTATTATACCTTAAGTCAGATGGCAGTTCCCTGGTGACACTGGTATAGGTTAGTTTGTAGACCCGAGATCGTCATAGACACTTGTGTGATTCCCACTGTGCTTTGATTTTCATCATCCCACGTCCAAGAGGACATGCAAAAAGGTGGCTTTTGGGTACAGTCCCGAATCACATGGTGGCAATGAGCGGTAGGAGAGGTTTCGTCTCTCCCGTTATAGGGAGTTGATGTTGCGCTGTGTTCGATTGGCTATAACTGGAAATCCTTGGCCAGGGTTGCTGAGATTTACTGGTAAGAGTTATCAGTAGTTTCTCGAACTGTTATGGACCTCGTATCGACACGACTTATCAAGCTATTGGGGTCTGACATTTACCACCCCTAGGCGAGATATGCGACATATCAGACGAAGAGACCGGACTGTACGGGAGTGTTACTGGTTGGATTCACGGGAGAATGTACAGGCTTGCTTGTTGATCTTCTGATTGCTCAATACCTGGGTGGCTATTACGTTTAGCCGTCCGCTTGCAACTTGTGGGTGTTTGATATGATCATCACCTAATGCCGGCGTATTGACGATTCTTGAGAGTCCTACACACAGGTTTCCTGGCTCAGGAAAAATGGAGTAGGAGCACATATATGATATGTGCGAGACCGAGAACAATACGTATGTGATACCGTATTAGATTCTCGCGATATGAGATATCGGCCGGGTATATGTGATATAGCCGGGTCATCGGATCAAGTGTTGATTCGATGAACTGATACAGATTATATTAGTCGGTTATTTGTGAAATATCCGGATTATCGGATCAAGTGTTGATTTGATAATTCAATGTATAATTATATATTTGATATATTAAATTACATTAACTAATATAATCTCACTTAAAGATTCTTTTTCTCACTCGGGTAATACATTGATATATATGTGATATATGTTAATTGTATTATTTTATTTTGTTACAATAAATATTGTATATGTGTTATATAATATTGTAACATATTATGGTTATAAATGCAACATAGTTTGTGGAGTTTAAATATGGTTAGGGTTTGGATTAGGGTTAAGCTTTCATGAAGCTTTCAAGAAGCTTCTTGTAGCTTTGACTTTGACTTGGATATTTTGCATAGATATTTCCTTAACCCAACCCAACCCTTTACCCTAGTAAAATCTCTACAAGGGTTAAGTTTTCTTTCTTAACCCATGGTTGCATTTCTAACCACACACACATTTCATTATTCATCACAAATGATTTTTGTTCTTCTTCTTCCTTCTTCTCTTTTGAAAAAGCTTTCTAGCTTTTTATGAAGTGATGAAAATGAGTGAGAAATTGAAAACAAATGAGAGCTAAATTCCTACTTCATCAACCTCATCTATTCTTGCTACTTAGATTAGGGTGTTTGTTTTGCTAATACTTGATTATAAAAGCAAGAGCTTGGGTTTGAATTTCTTCATGGTAGATCATCTTTGTTATTGAAGTTAGGAAGCAAGATTGCATCTTTCTCTTCATGGAGCCTCTCTAGAGTCCGGGTACTCGTTGATCGCAGCAAAGGGACCTCAACACGGAGCTTTAGAAGTGAAGGAACAGACTACAAAGGTTGTAATCCCAAACTCTTAGAAGTAAACTTGTTTACTTGCTTTGTTTCGCCTAATCTCTAGTCTAAGATCTTGGTTAGGGTTGTTCGGCACATGAAAAATTTAAATCGGGCATGGTTGATACCTTGTACAACCTTGTGACAGTGCCTAGTAACCCTACACATTCACCATTGTCAACTCTCTCTCTCTCAAGTCAACCTTTAGCAAAAATTAAGTGAGATGGGTTAAGATGGCTAAAAATTGGTTTAGGGTGCCATGGTTACTTAAGCATGGTTAACACCTCCATAACCCCCAAGTTAACATGCACAAGTGTGCGCAAGCCAAAACAAATAATAATAAAATATTAATTAATTTTTATAAAATATGTGAAAACTATTTTGGTTAACTTTTTACTAAAAACCCGCATTATCGTTAATCAACACTAATCGCATTCTAAGGTGTTACAGTTCGGTATCACACAGGCTGTGAGTATGCGACACCGCAATAATTAGCCTTAAGTGCAAGTGGGAGATTGTTGGCTATAGTGCCCTCAAGTCAATTATTGAATCGCAGGCAGGCGATTGCGATGATTGAGGGAGGACCTATACGGATAGAATAGTCTTACTCAAGATGATAGTATGCTATCTGGTTTGTCTTTATCATCATGTACATGCTTTATGTGGTATTACATATCACTATTACATGTTGATAGAGCCCATAGGATTCTTTCTTGACTACCAGAATTGTGATGGCGATCATATACGTAGGAGCTAGGTAGTCTATAAGCACATTCTTAAATGTCCCTAGTCAAGGGAGTATCGAGACTGGGCAATTATACTCCAGAGTAGACTAATGTATACTGATCACGACCCCAACAAGGGGCGGTGGCCAGGTCTCACAAGCCATTGGTGTCAGTTTGTTCACATAAGATAGTATACAGGTGCTCATTAGGTTATAAGTACAATAGACGGACTCGCCGGGAACCTGCTAGTTGGTAGTATACCTATTGTCAGATAGCAGTTCCCAGGTGACATGTGTACAGGTTAGTCTGTCGACCTGAGATCATCATTTATCTTGTGTGGGTTCCCACCGTGCTTTGATTACTACCCTACCACGGCTCAAAGGAGTCATGCAAACAGGTTTTAGTTGGGTGCAGTCCCGAGCCACATGGAGGCAGTGAACGGATCGTCGGGGATTCTGTTGGATATATCTATGCCCTGGAGGCCATTATATGATAGTGTATGTACCTGTATGTGTGTGTGTGTGTGTGTGTGTGTATTCAGGGGACATTCTTGCTCAACATGATAGTATGCTATCTGGTTGTACTTTATCTTAACATGTTCATTTGATCATGTTTTCACTCATTTGGTACATGTTGATAAAGCCCTTACTGGGATTATGATGCGGATCATACAAGTGGGACAAGTGTAGTTTATAAGCATATCCTTGAAATTTTCCTAGTCATGGGTGTATCGAGACGGGGCATCGATATTCCAGAGTAGACTATCGTATACGTTACTTGAGCCATATGATGGGCAATGGATGACCCCATATCCATTAATGCGGTGACACCAAAGACCATATACGGGTGCTCAGTGAGACTGGGGACACTGAACGGACTCGCCGAGAACTCCTATGCGGTATTATATCTATCGTCGGATAGCAGTTCTCAGGTGACACTGGTACAGGTTAGTCTGTAGACCCGAGATCCTCATAGAGTCTTGTGTGTCCTCCTACTGTACTTTGATCTCCACTCTACCAGCTCTACAGATTCGTGCAAATAGATTGATTTTGGGTACAGTCCTGAGTCACATGGAGGCAATGAGCAAGAGGAGGGGTTTCGTTTCTCCCGGTATTAGGGGTTGATGTTGCACCATGTACGATTGGATATAACAGGAAGTCCCTACCCAGGGATGATGAGATTTACTGATAAGTGTTATCAGTAGTTTCTCGATCTGTTATGAGGCATATACCGGCTTGACTTATCTGAGTTATTAGGGTCGATGATGACATCCCTAGACTGGATATGTAGCATATTTGATGAAGAGACCGGACTGTATGGTAAGGGTTGCCAGTTGGCTCGACGGGAGTTTTGACAGGTTCGCTTGTGTTTCTTCTGATCGCTCAATACCTGGGAGCCATTACGTACAGCTTGTGCCACTGACGGTTTGTGGGTATGTGATATGGTCACTGCCTACTGCTAGCGTATTGACGAGTCATAGCATCCCATAAAGGGGTCTCCTAGCTCAGGCGAAAAGATGTGGGGTGCATATGGGATATGCGCGGGAGCTCGATCAAATGCGTGTATTGGATACCGTATTTTAATCGGGCGTTTACTATTGGATGGGTCGTATGTGATATGACCGGGTTATTAAATCAAGTGTTGATTTAATATTAAGTCCATTAGCCCATTTATTAAAACCTATTTCTTTATGATGCATGCATGAGTGTATGTATATGTTGATATGGATGCACACATGCAAGCATAAATGTGGCATGGTTGATGATACATTGGTGGTGGCAATGTAAGACTCACATGGTTACATATTTGTATATTTTGATTATTTGAGAAAAGCAAAAAGGGTTTAATACCATGGTTTCATTGCCCTTGGTTTTAGCCCATGGTTTTTCTTAAACTCAAGTCACAAAATATCTAGATATTATGTAACCATGGTTAAGCATGACATAATTGATTCTCATCTAGGATTCTGTTTGATATATCATTCTAACTTGAGTCAAGTTTAGCCATCTCCTTCTTCTTCCTCCTTCAAGCTTTCTACAGTTTCAAAAGTGAGAGAAAAAAATAAAAAGAACTGGATTTTAAGTGAGATCCAAACCCACATCCTAAATCTTTATTAGTTTAGCCCACTAGCGTAGGTTGTTTGCTTCACCTTTTCAAAGATCAAGTGAAGGTAGGAGCTTGAGCAAAGAGACTTCGTGGTGGATCGTCGTGGACTTAGAAGGATTCAAGTGAACATGTTCAAACCCTACTAGATCCAAGGAGTCACAAGAGGAGGTCTATAAAGGTTGTATTACTTAACTCTTAGTGTTAGACACTTGTTTGTATGAGATATTAAATGTTGTTAACCTAATTTTCTAGTTCGATTCAGGGTTGGTATTGTTCGGCTCCCCCAAAAATTTTAATATAGCATGTGTGATGCAACCCAAAACCTAGGATGGTGCTAGAGAATCCCTACAGTAGTATCAGAGCCAGGCTAGAGCTTTAGAGTAACCTAGACGACGTTAAAAACTTTGAACGAACATCGATTGCTACGAAAAAAATTGTTCTCTGGAAATTTTTCAAAATGTTGGAATTTTTCACATTAAAAATATTCAAAAAATCATGCAGTTAATTCTATGGACCCTCTAGAAGAACGATACCCTAACTCGATCAAATGACCGAGGAGCCGCGGCCAAAACGCGCTTTTGGCGGCGGTTCCGCGACGCCATTTGTGAGGCACGGGTCGGCCCTTCTACGATTGGTTCATAGTTACTACGTCATGCTTTTGGATATTTTTAATACAGCTCAAATGTTGAGCTTCTCTATGAATTTTTTAGGTAATCGAATGGTTTAACATAACATAGTTTATGTGAATGTGATACAATAATAGGAATCTACAGTAATTAGTTTTGTGAAAAGTAATTAGTTGCGTGTAAATATAATATTTTGGCCTCGGTAGAATCGGGAATCTTGTTGAATTACCTGACTTCTTTTGAAAAAGGTGTTTTCATAGATGAGTCCCAAATATAAGATTTGCATCGTTAGGCATGAAATCCATGATATGTGATATTTCGGGTTTATGATGTCTAAAGGCAGTGTTGATTCCAATTGTTGTAGTTTTTCATTTTCTTTTCTGCGACCGTAAGTGTAGTATGTGGTGTATAGCCGGTTTCGTTGCAATACATCAACGACAATTGGGGTATGCATACTTACTTACATTATTGATATGTGATATTATGTGTTGCTGAGATATGATGTACAGGATCGTCGTGAATGAATGGCCGGTTTTTTTTATGTGAGATGAGAGTTTTTCTTTTAATTCATGTAAAATTAATTGTATGTAATATTCTTTTATTGGGGCACTTCCGGGTTGAAGATGATGTCACCATTGTTGTATATTATTTACTTTTCCGCATTAGGATAGACCCAAGGAGGGGAGCACAAGTGACTGGGTTCTAGGGTTCAGTAGGAGGCCATCTCGAGGAGTAGAGACCGGGTCTCCTAAACTCTAGAATTTGTAGGGTCACTTGCCACTCTCGTAGGGGTCTATTTGTATAGGCTTGGCTATTCATCGCAACAGTGGAATCCGTATTTTCTATTGCTGGCTAAAAATAAAATACAGACCTCCTAGTATATCATGTATTTTCATATATGTGCTTTTGTTGTTGATATTCTGTGATGTGATCACTTTATATGCTGAGACGAATGATGTACTATATATATGATATATAATAAACGTTGCTTATGTTTTGCATCCGCGCTAGTCCCGCCCCGCTATGCCGTTAGTTAAGTAACCTAAACGGTACATAACGGGACATTGTAGCGAATACGGATGGCATAAGCGTACAATCTATTTTCGTTTCTTTTCTGTAATGGCTTAAGGACTTAAATAATGAGACTACAGCAATGAAATTAATGTAAACAAAAAGAACCTAAAAAGATGTTGTAGAATCAGATTTGAAACCTACTCGGCTTTTTATGAAAAAGCAAGTTTTCAAATTGCGGAGCTTAAGCCACTTCTTTTAAAACCATTAGATTCTACAATGATATCAAGCTCGAAGCGTTAAAGGTTTTCTTAAAAACCATTCGTAGCCCTCCGTCATTTTAGGAAGTAGAGTACTTAGTATTCGTGCTGCGTATTTTGACTATACTTAAGGCGCAGTGTACGGTAGCTAAGTGATGTCTTCCTACACCGCATATGATGCGATTAGTTAAGACATTCATATGAATATGTTGACTATAGTTAAGGGTCATATGGGTGGGTCTAGTTAATCATGAATTGACGGGAATAACTTGACTAGTACTTATGATATGTTGACTATAGTTAAGGTCATGAGTGCTAGGGGTAAAAACCCATACCGGGAGTTTCAAGTGTTGAAATTTGCAATGAAATTGCATACCTTCTATGTGATAGTAGGATCCCGATCCCACTGTGAGCAATAGTTGCTATCGGGAGAGTTTTGCAATTTACAAGTAGCTAACTCATTAGGTGTCTCGAAAAGTGTCAACGGGGCTACGCCTCTGGGAAAATGAGGATTATTTTAATTAGGTTCGTGTGAAAGCACAGTCAACCTCCCTCAGAAGTACTGACACTGGCCTGGCTGAACAGTTAGCGAAGTTGTAGAATGCAATTAATCCAGGCTTATTTTTTCCTTTTAAGGTTTGAAAGAAAATTTGATAAAAGCAGTGGGAGACATCGATTAGATAAGATAAAGAACCAATCTGATCTTTGCAAGAGCTTTCGCTGAGTGTATTTTTTTCTCTCTCCTAATGGCAGATAACCATGATTGGACTTAAGCTACTGTTAGAGAAAAATAAGCTTTCCGGACAGAACTATAAAAACTGGTTGAGGAACATTAACATTGCTTTAACATATGATAAAGTATCATATATCCTCACTGCCTCAGCCCCGCCCACCCCAAGCCCTGAATCTTCTGTTGCGGATAAAGATATCCGCAAAACGTGGGATATTGACTGTGCTACTGCCAAATGCCTCGCACTTGCATCGATGGACAATACACATCAAAAGCAGCACGAGCAGATGGATGTTCAATCCATTTTCCCCATACAAAAGAGTTGTATGGGGAGCAATCGCGGACCTTGAGATACGATGCATCTCAAAAGTTGTTTCAGATGCGGATGGCTCCAGGCACACTAGTAGGTGACCACGTTTTGAACAGGATAGCTCTTATTTATGAGCTTGAGGACCTCGGATGGACAATGGATAACGAGCAATATACTGATATTATTCTATAGTCTCTTCCTTCTGCTTTTGCTCCATTCATAGTGAACTTCAACATGCATAACATGGAGAAGTCACTACCTGAACTTCTCAATATGTTGAGAAATGCGGAGAGCACACTTAAGGCGAAGTCTCTCTCTATGCTTGTTGGACAATCTTCCTCTTCCGTCCCGAAAGCCAAGGCCAAGGGAATGAATAAGAAGAAATCCACCAAACCGAGACGTGGAATCAAGAAGGCACAAGGAAGTGACAGATCCATGGTTGACAAGTCGGGAAAAGGAGAATATTTCTATTGCAAGAAGGCTGGACATTGGAAGCGGAATTGTGTCGTGTGTATTGCTGATCTCAACAAGAGGAAGCATGGTGATGCTTCTGCTTCAGGTGTGTTTATGACTGAAAAATGTCACGACCCGAAAAGTACGGAACATGACCGGCACTTAAATTACGATCGTCTCGAGGCATACGTAATCTAAGTAAGCCAAAACCCAGAAATCGAAACCAAAGAAGCAATAGAGTGAAGGAAAAGCCAACTTAAAGCAAGTAGTTTTAATAGCATAAGCCGAATTATGCATTTTAAAAACACCAAGCATTTTCTGAAAATTTCGGTAGAGTCACCTTTGTAAAAACTGGCCCCAAACCGGATACGACATGAATAGTATACGAAATACAAAAAAAGGCATCCCCAAGTGGGAGCTAGCTCCTCGTCAATCGACGGTCACAACTGTAGGGTTCCTAGGCACTCACAAGAGGTCTCACAAGGCATCAACCATGCCAATTTCAAATTTAACGGTGCCGAGAAACTCTAAACTACGGATCGTTGGCTAGAAAACTAGGCGAAATAAAAGCTAGTTAACAATTTAACTATAAGGAAACGGAAATACAACCTTTGTAGATCTGGTGCTCCACCTCCATAGCTCCGCAACGAAGTCCCTTCGCTGTCCAAGTGAACTCCCGGGCTCTAGCGTCGGCTTCGTCGAAGAATAAGCGAGCTAGGTCGTCGACAACGTGCCGAAGATGATCTATGTCGAAGCATCACTAGATCAAGCTCCACCTTCACCAAGCCATGAAAACTTGTGAAGGAAACACACTCTACTACTTGGCAAGAGATAGAGGATGAAGAAATAGGAAGTGGGTAGACTTTAGAATTGGATTTCTCACTTGTTTCATCAATCCACCATTGATGAAGAAAGCTTTTCTTCTTTGAAGAAGAAGAAGAAGAAGAAGCTAATGGTTATGATAAGTTAATTAAAAATTAGAAAAGAATTGAATACTTATCATATTAGAACCATGGTAAAGTGTAGAGAATTAACTTTAGTTAGGTGGAATGGTTAGGGTTAGAGAAGAAGACAAGAATGGTTGCTTTGGTCAAAGTAGCATGAAGCTTGAAGAAGCTTCTAAGAAAGCAACCATTTGTTTTTCTTTTGTCATTCTTTTCATCCAAAAAGAAATAGATAAAAGAATGAATAAATAAATAAAACCCTAACCATTTACTTAACCAAAGATTAATTCTTTACACTTAACCAAACTATCATGTATCATCAAACATGATACAAACAAGTGCACAAAAGTATATCGCATATACAATGCGCACATCCGAGTGAGAAAATCCATTTAAAGTGAACCGATACTAGTTAATGCAAAGTAATATATCAAATATATAATTATGCATTAAATCATTAAAACAACACTTGATTTAACGATCCGGTCATATCGCATATAACCGACTAATATCAACAGTAACAACTTATCGAATCAACACTTGATCCGATAACCCGGCTATATCGCATATAACCGATCGATGTCACATATCGCGAGAATCAAATACAGTATCACATACTGGTATCATTCTCGGTCCCGCACATATCTCATATGCGCTCCTATTTCGTTTCGCTTGAGCCAGGAAACCTCTGTGTAGGACTCTAAAGACTCGTCAATACGCCGGCAGCAGGTGATGATCATATCAATCACCCACAAGCCGCAAGCTGTCTGCTAAACGTAACGGCCACCCGGGTATTGAGCGATCTGAAGATCGACGAGCAAGCCCGCTCACACTCCAGTGAATCCAACCAGTAACACTACCGTACAGTCCGGTCTGATCGTCTGATATGTCGCATATCTCGCCTAGGGATGGTAAACGTCAGACCCCAATAGCTCGATAAGTCGTGTCGATATGAGGTCTATAACTGTTCGAGAAACTACCGGTAACACTTACCAGTAAATCTCAGCAACCCTGGCCAGGGATTTCCTATTATAGCCAATCGAACACAGCGCAACATCAACCCCCTATACCGGGAGAGACGAATCCCCTCCTATCGCTCATTGCCTCCATGTGACTCGGGACTGTACCCAAAAACCACCGTTTTGCACGCCCTCTTGGACGTGGTAAGATAGAAATCAAAGCACAGTGGGAACCACACAAGACTCTATGACGATCTCGGGTCAACAGACTACTCTGTACCAGTGTCACCAGAGAACTGCCATCTGACGTGAGGTATAATACCATCTGGGAGTTCTCGGCGAATCCGTCCAGTGTACCCAGTCTCTACTGAGCACCCGTATATCATCTCTGATGTCAAACACCAATGGATATGGGATCATCCATCGCCCATCTGTATGGGTCAAGAAGGTACACGCTAGTCTACTCTGGTATATCGATGCCCCGTCTCGATACACCCACGACTAGGGACTTTGAAGGATGTACTTATGGACTACCATGTCCCCACTAGTATGATCCGCATCATAGTCCAGGTAGTCAAGTACAGATCCTAAGGGCTTTACCAACATGTAACAGGGAGATAATCAGTGTACACGTTAAGGTAAAGATCAACCAGATAGCATACTATCATGTCGAGCAAGAAAGTCCTCCCTATATATGTCCCAGCATCCACTACAATATACATCCTATGTATAGTAATGGCCTCTAGGGCATACATATAACTAACAATCTCCCACTTGCACTAGGGCCATCTGTAGCAGTGGTTGTAGTATCTCATACTCAACCATCCCATAAAAAAATCTCTCTTTGGGAACAGGCCTTTGTGAGTGGATTCGCTGTGTTGTCCTCAGAATCTACTCTCCTTACCTCGATCACCCTGGAGATCAATTATCTCCATGATCAGGTGATGCGGCCTCAGAATACGCCTGGGTCACTGATGGGACGGGTGTTCCTTGGCATAAGCCACAACTCCATTGTCTCACAATGGTAGGAACGAAGTTCATCTCATGAACTATTATACACCCAGACTGCCTCTATGGTAGCATCATAAGTAGCGATGTATTTAGCCTTTATCGTCTAGTATGCCACGGTATCTAGCTTGGAACTCTTCCAACATACCGTCCCTTTACTGAGGGTAAAGACAATGCCTGTGACTGACATTCAGTCGTCTTTATCACCATGGAACCCTTCCAGTGATTCTCCCCAGGATCGATTGATACCATCTCACTACAACTAGTGAGAATCCTAACATCCAATTAAATCTATCTCATAGATCCAAAATCCAGGATTTAGTAGGTATCACTTTGATCCTATATGGAGAATCCTAGTGATAAGCGGAGATTGACCGAGCATAGCATAAGAAACTCTTTTCTTATCAAGAGTATGTTATCCACGTACTCTACGAGGATCATTACCATACTCCCTACTACCTTTTTGTATATACAAGGTTCATCTACCATTTTGATGATGTCAAACTGTTTGACTAACTCATCAAAACAGATGTTCCAACTCCGCGATGCCTGCTTTATCTTATAAAGCATCTTGCACACGTTTCCATTGCTCCCACTGTCTACGAAGCCCTCTGGCTGTGTACTTATAGACACTCTCTTCCAAAACATCATTTAGAAAAGCAGTCATGACACCCAACCACCAGATATCGTAGTCATGGTATGTAGCCGTAGCAAGTAGGATCTGGATGGACTTAAGCATAGATCCTTAGAAAAGGTTTCAACATAATCCATACCTGGTTAATGATGCAAACCTTTAACAAGTCTAGCTTTGAAAGTCTCAACTTTTCCATGTACACCAAGTAATCTTCTCAAGATATACTTGCTCCTGATGGGGATTTAACCCTTCAGATATTGCAACCAAAGTCCATACTTTGTTGGTGTATAAGGATTCCATCTCAGTTCACTAAGCATCCAGCCATTCTTACAGAGTCCCACTCCTGATGGCCAGCTCGAAGCTAGTTGGGTCATCATCTCATGATGCAATCCTCGCTCCCACTGTCATAGAGAAACCGAAGTAGCTCTCAGGTGGGTGAGGAACCCTACTAGATCGGCGGAGAGGCTGAGGTTCGTTGGTTACTATTGAATCCTTTGGTTCTATCAAATCATCAGCTGTAGTTTGCATAGCTGGAACCTTTCCAGTTGTACATAACAGATCTTGCCTCGAGCTTGTCCGAATTTTTCTTTTCAGACATAGGCTGGACAACCCCAAATCTTAACTAGCTTAAGACATGGGCTCTTCCCTTTCCATATCATATATGAAGTGGTAGGCAACTGATTTGATCAGAACCCTATTCAATAGGTTTGCAGCTTCTCAAGTGCATAACTCCCAAAAAGGAAACAGGTAACTCAGTAGTACTCATCATAGAGCACACCTTATCATATAGGGTGTGATTGCTCCGCCCCGATATACCATCGTGCTATGGTATATTCGGAGGAGTAATGCTGAGAGAGAATCTCATTCTCCTTTAGAATAATCCAGGATTTCCGTGCTCAAGTATTCTCCTCCTTGATCACATCAAAGGACATAATACTTATACCCGTATTCTGGTTTTCTACTTCTCGTTTATATTCTGTGAATATCTCAAAAGGTTCGGACTTGTGTTTCAACAGGAACATAGGTTTGAATCACGAAAGATCATCAGAGAATGTAATGAAGTATAAAGAACCGGTCTTGGCATGTGCAGACAGGGGATCTTACATACATCATCATGTATCAATCCCAAGAGTTTACTAACTCTTTCTCTGTTTCCAATAAACAGAGCTGGTGTCATTATATCTTTGTGACATGACTGGCGAGTTTCACAAGATGTAAATTCAAACTAATTTAAATATGCATCTTTATGTAACTCTAGCTAGTCGGGTCACATTGATCTGACCTAGTCTACAATACCTCAAGAAGGAATCGTTCAATTCTGAACTCTTCCTCTTGTGTGTGTTCCATATACTAAGAACTGCAGTTTGATTTAGAACATCAATGCTTTTAGATAACGTGCCTGAACCGATCAAATTTTGATATAGGAAATGTTCAAAACATTATCCAACAATACAAAATTTTATCATTTCTTTACTAATAAAGAGACTGATATGATTTTGTATATCAGGTTCGGTATCTAATAACATTCGTTCAGAATCAATGTATTTGTAATACAGGGTGACAGTGACCAACAGACTTGGCTGCAACTCTTTCCCCGTTTTCTGTCTCATGAAACTTATCACCCGTTCTCAGTTCTCTACCTTTCTGTAGCCCTATGTAACTGATTACATATCTGGGATCCTGATCTGGTATCACATACCCAGGACGTAAAGGATACTGAGAAACAGTTCTCTGTAATGAACACACCCGAAGATGATGCATCAGCATGCACTCTCTTCGTTTGGGCGGCACGGGAAATCTGGTATTCCCCAATTTCCTGCTCTGTCTTATAACATTTATAAGTTGGAGCGGGACCAACGTTCCCCAGCTCAGTATAACAAGCGGGTTCGGTCAATAATCCGTTTTATTATCTTGATTAAGGCGTGATATGGTCGCTACCAGGAGAGAGAGAGAAGAAAACACTCAGCGTGCGCTCTTGCAAGAATAGATTGGTTTTTATTTTATCTAATCAGGATGGCTCCCACTGCTTTTTATCAAATCTTCCTTCAAACCCTAAAAGGAAAGACTAGCCGGGATTAATTACACACTATAAGTTCGCCAATCTTTCAGCCAGGCCAGTGTCGGTACTTTGAGGGAGGTCCCCCGTGCTTTCGCACGAACCTAATTAATGTAAACCTCGTTTTCCCAGAGGCGTAACCTCGTTGACACCTTTCTAGACACCTACTTGATCGGCTAATTGTAATGTATAAAACTCTCCCAGGAGTAACTCTTACTCGCAGCGGGTATCGGGATCCAACTATCTCATAGAAGGTATGCAATCTCATTGCAAATTTCAACACTTGAAATTCCCGATAATATTTTGCCCCTAGCTCGCTATGACCTTGACGAATGCCAAACAACCCATAGTCCACTAGTCAAGTTCAACCCGTACATTTCTTTATCGAATTAAACCCACCCGCACGACCCTTGACGAATGCCAAACAACGCCGTACGAATACCCTAATCCAATCGCATCATATGCTCAAGCAGATAAATACTAGTTAGCTACCGTACACTATGCCTTGACGAATGCCAAACTACCGCAGCACGAATACTAACTAGTACTTATCTGAAATGACGGAGGGCTACGACAGGTTTTTATGAAAACCTATTGCGTAATGAACTTGATATCGTTGTAGGATCGAATGAATTTTGAAATGGAGTGCTTTTGAGGCTTTTCCAGTTTTGCTAAAGGAGTCACTCCCGGTGAAGGGATCGTCGGTCCTTTCCTCGTCGAATGAGGTGCGGGATATATCATATATATCACTGTGCAAAGCAAAAACACTTAAAAGCAATCAAAAGACAAACCGAAGGTTGTAGCATCTGCCAGTTATTGCTAAAGGAGTCACTCCCGGTGAAGGGATCTCGGTCCTTTCCTTATCGAAGAAGGTGCAGGATATATCACATATACCTCTGTGCAAAGCAAGAACTGTAGCTACCTGTTTTATTTTTGAAATTCAATTCTACAACATCTTAGGTTTCTTTTATTTCATTAATCACATTAATGAAGTCCCATCATTTAAGTACCTAATCATCACAGATAAATAGGACGTACACTTATGCCATCCGCATTCGCCTCGATGTCCCCTCGTGCACCGTTAGGTTAGGTAACTAACGGCAGAGCAGGGCAGGGCTAGTACGGGTGTAAAACATAAGTAACGTCTATATAATATATCATATATACTATATACTGTATCTATCACAGAACATCACATGATCACATCACAGATATCACAGCAGAAGAATCATATGAAATATTGGATATACTAGGACATCAGTGTTTTCAATACGAGCCAGTATAAAACACGGATTCCACGGTCGTGATGAATAGCCATACCCACACCCCTAGACCCCTACGAGAGCGGCAAGCAACCCTATCAATTCTAGAGTTAGGAGACCCGGACTCGACTCCTCGAGTTGGTCTCCCACTGGACTCCAGAACCCGGTTACTTGTGCTCCCCTCCTTGGGTCTATCCTAGTGCGGAAAAGTAAATAATATACAAACGGTGACAACTTCCGCAACCTGGAAGTGCCCCAATAAAAGAATATTACATACAAGTTTTTACATGAATGAAAATGAAAAACACTCATCTCACATAAAAACCCCCGGCTATTCGAACACGACGATCCAATATAACATATCCAGCAACACATAACATCACATGTCATCATCGTAAGTAAATATGCACATCCCAATTGTCGTTGACATATAGCAACGAAACCGGCGATATCACATATTACACTTACGGTCACAGAAAAGAAAGTGTAAAACTACAACAGTTGGAATCCGCAACCACCTCAGACATCGCATGCCTGACCAAATGAATTACTTAGACATCGCATGCCTAACAATTATAAACCCCGCATTTTAGTCTCATTATCGAAAACACTTTTCAATATCAAGTCGGGCAATTCAACAGGATTCCCGACATTCTGATCGAATGCTCGTCGCAAACTTCAATAGACGGCTGCACCCCCGATACCGTCGACGAAGTGCACCAAGGCGGAACACCGCTACCGCGAGCACCCGAACGGATGCTTTCGGCGACGGGGTTCTCCTACAGTCACTTGGTCGGGGCTATGGAGTGAGGCTGTCTATTAAGTTTACCCGGCGAGTATCCGCGTACGCTACGTGATTGCGACGGACTTTTGATCACATCAAAATTCCGTGGCAACCGATCAAGTGAGACTAAACTGCTATGTTTATAACATTCATTTAGTTATCTCATAACTACTTTTGAATTCCAATTATTGTATCACATTCCGGATAAATAGAAAATGTTAAACTTTCCGATCGAACAATCGAACACCCAAGTTTTCCCGATACAGCTCAACACATGAAATAAGTCTAACAATATTCAGTTCGTGCCTCAGTACCAACGGTCCAGCCATAGAAGGGTCAAGCCAACGCCTCACATGTGGCACGCCGTACTGCCCCAAACCCGAAGGTTCAAAGGGCAGTTCAAGACGGTCACATAATCGAGTTAAGGTTTGTTGTCTTCTAGAGGGTCCATCGAGTTACTTGCACTACTTAGAACGTCGTTAAACTACGGAAAAATCCAACACTTGGAAATTTCCCGACAGGGGAAAAATTGGGTATTTATATCCGGTCGAACTTTTTAACATATTCTAAAATTTATCCGGAAAGCCACACAGACAAAATTTGATACTCCGATCGAAACACCGAATCCCCAAAACAATCCTAGAAAATTCAACTCTTGAATTAATATTAAAAATTCCTAGAAAATCCAGAACTGAAAACTATGAATTAAGGTGCAAATTTCGATGCGCAAAAAGACAAAGTTGCCGCGGAACGGCCGCATGAGCATGCTCATGCCGCGGATCCGCGGCGAGATTATGGAATTGGGCGCTCGAATTTTGCAGTAATCCTTATATCTTCCTGCTGATTTTTCTGAATATTTTTAATCTGGAAAAATCCACGTTTTTAGAAAAAGTACAGAGAGCATGTTAAGGTTTGGGTTTTCGGGTCGTTCGGACTTCAAATTCCGTCTAGACTTCGCCTAAGGCTCTAGCTAGGCTCTGATACCACTGTAGGGTTCCTAGGCACTCACAAGAGGTCTCACAAGGCATCAACTATGCCAATTTCAAATTTAACGGTGCCGAGAAACCCTAAACTACGGATCGTTGGCTAGAAAACTAGGCGAAATAGAAGCTAGTTAACAATTTAACTATAAGGAAACGGAAATACAACCTTTGTAGATCCGGTGCTCCACCTCCATAGCTCCGCAACGAAGTCCCTTCGCTGTCCAAGTGAACTCCCGGGCTCTAGCGTCGGCTTCGTCGAAGAATAAGCGAGCTAGGTCGTCGACAACGTGCCGAAGATGATCTACGTCGAAGCATCACTAGATCAAGCTCCACCTTCACCAAGCCATGAAAACTTGTGAAGGAAACACACTCTACTACTTGGCAAGAGATAGAGGATGAAGAAATAGGAAGTGGGTAGACTTTAGAATTGGATTTCTC
Organism: Agapanthus africanus; assembly: GCA_030015575.1. Taxonomy (NCBI): domain Eukaryota; kingdom Viridiplantae; phylum Streptophyta; class Magnoliopsida; order Asparagales; family Amaryllidaceae; genus Agapanthus; species Agapanthus africanus. The sequence continues at coordinate 595,806,414 of CM057341.1, forward strand.
ACTTGTTTCATCAATCCACCATTGATGAAGAAAGCTTTTCTTCTTTGAAGAAGATGAAGAAGAAGAAGCTAATGGTTATGATAAGTTAATTAAAAATTAGAAAAGAATTGAATACTTATCATACTAGAACCATGGTAAAGTGTAGAGAATTAACTTTAGTTAGGTGGAATGGTTAGGGTTAGAGAAGAAGACAAGAATGGTTGCTTTGGTCAAAGTAGCATGAAGCTTGAAGAAGCTTCTAAGAAAGCAACCATTTGTTTTTCTTTTGTCATTCTTTTCATCCAAAAAGAAATAGATAAAAGAATGAATAAATAAATAAAACCCTAACCATTTACTTAACCAAAGATTAATTCTTTACACTTAACCAAACTATCATGTATCATCAAACATGATACAAACAAGTGCACAAAAGTATATCGCATATACAATGTGCACATCCGAGTGAGAAAATCCATTTAAAGTGAACCGATACTAGTTAATGCAAAGTAATATATCAAATATATAATTATGCATTAAATCATTAAAACAACACTTGATTTAACGATCCGGTCATATCGCATATAACCGACTAATATCAACAGTAACAACTTATCGAATCAACACTTGATCCGATAACCCGGCTATATCGCATATAACCGATCGATGTCACATATCGCGAGAATCAAATACAGTATCACATACTGGTATCATTCTCGGTCCCGCACATATCTCATATGCGCTCCTATTTCGTTTCGCTTGAGCCAGGAAACCTCTGTGTAGGACTCTAAAGACTCGTCAATACGCCGGCAGCAGGTGATGATCATATCAATCACCCACAAGCCGCAAGCGGTCTGCTAAACGTAACGGCCACCCGGGTATTGAGCGATCTGAAGATCGACGAGCAAGCCCGCTCACACTCCAGTGAATCCAACCAGTAACACTACCGTACAGTCCGGTCTGATCGTCTGATATGTCGCATATCTCGCCTAGGGGTGGTAAACGTCAGACCCCAATAGCTCGATAAGTCGTGTCGATATGAGGTCTATAACTGTTCGAGAAACTACCGGTAACACTTACCAGTAAATCTCAGCAACCCTGGCCAGGGATTTCCTGTTATAGCTAATCGAACACAGCGCAACATCAACCCCCTATACCGGGAGAGACGAATCCCCTCCTATCGCTCATTGCCTCCATGTGACTCGGGACTGTACCCAAAAACCACCATTTTGCACGCCCTCTTGGACGTGGTAAGATGGAAATCAAAGCACAGTGGGAACCACACAAGACTCTATGACGATCTCGGGTCAACAGACTACTCTGTACCAGTGTCACCAGAGAACTGCCATCTGACGTGAGGTATAATACCATCTGGGAGTTCTCGGCGAGTCCGTCCAGTGTACCCAGTCTATACTGAGCACCCGTATATCATCTCTGATGTCAAACACCAATGGATATGGGATCATCCATCGCCCATCTGTATGGGTCGACAAGGTACACGCTAGTCTACTCTGGTATATCGATGCCCCGTCTCGATACACCCACGACTAGGGACTTTGAAGGATGTACTTATGGACTACCATGTCCCCACTAGTATGATCCGCATCATAGTCCAGGTAGTCAAGTACAGATCCTAAGGGCTTTACCAACATGTAACAGGGAGATAATCAGTGTACACGTTAAGGTAAAGATCAACCAGATAGCATACTATCATGTCGAGCAAGAAAGTCCTCCCTATATATGTCCCAGCATCCACTACAATATACATCCTATGTATAGTAATGGCCTCTAGGGCATAGATATAACTAACAACAACCACGCAAGCAATATAATATACAACGCCAAAGGGCGAGGATCAAAGCTGAAAAAGAAACTCAAAACAGCAAGAAATCTATAGAAATACAACGCGCGACTCTAAGGTCGAAAGAACAAACATCACTGGCCTCTATCTCTGAAATAAATACATGTTTGGTTGATAGAGTTTAACTAGATACAACTGAAATAAATAATATACAAGGTATAATGGTGGTCACGATGCAAGTGAACCCACCTACCAAGAAAATCACCCGGAAAGGAAGCAGTGTGCCAACAAAGCCGTAATGAAACCTGTACGACAAAACCTGCAAGAAACTGTGGCACAACGGGGGTGAGTTGCCAACTCATGAATAGAAAACATCTACGAGCAGAAATCGCATGTATGACGCAATCCTAGGTCATACGATCAGTAATATTCTCAAATGATAAAGTCAGAAGCATAAAAAGGTGGCTAGGGTAAACATCTAAACATAAGTGTAATCCCAGTGCTCGTGTCAGTGCCACAGGTAGCAATGTATCATATGTATGAGGTATAAATTTAATGTAATGCAATGAGTGAGACAACTGTTTTCTTTATTTTAATGGGATTTCTGTATGTATATAAAACGAGTATCCTCAATGAAATCAACAGAGAAATCCGTGTCAAGTATCGACACAAAACAAAAATCCCAATATCTCAATATCTCAGGTTCCGGCTTCCCGGACTAACCTGTATCGTCAAATCTCAATGCCTCAGTGTCTTAAATCTCAAATATCAATTTCTTAGGGTCCGCAGAACGGATCAGCCTATAACCATCTCATGACTCCGGCCGATATTCTCCGGATAGCAGACGAGTCCAAATAATATCACCGGTAGGTAGTGCTCCCCTGCCAGGCTCACCGAATACAACTCAGACTTCTCGCCCCGGGGTACCTTATCGGGCCCACCATGTACCCGAGACGGTTCATCCAACTCCTCGAATCGGGTCTCGAAATCCATCAGCAATCATGAAAACTCATGGTGGACGACTCATACATCATGGAAAAACCGCACTTTTCATTTAAAAAGAGAGAGACAGAAGTTTATAAATGTTCTTGCGGTTTTCCCCAAATCCAGGAAATCTCAGGAAAAATCTGAAATCCAATCATCAATAGCACGTAAACAGTGAATATAGGTATAAAACTCCATAATACGGCATAACAATGAATAATAATATGCATGAAGTAGCAAGTAATAACTGCAATGTCTAAATTGGAATATAAGGCAAATACACTAATATTATGTCGAAACTACCAGCTAACAAGCTATGTCGATGAAATAGTATTGTCTAAAGTGTACGTGACATGGCAATTACCGATAATGATGTGTGTGAGCCAGCAAGTAAGTTTACGTGGAACATACGCATCATCGATAATGGTGCTGGTGTCCTAACAGCATGATATCAATAATGGTATACGAAATCACAATATACGTATGCGATGCGGAGCGAACAACAATAATGTGCGGGAGCTGAATAATAAACAGAATGATAACTAATCTGCATTTAACATAATTATAAGTCATACAGTAGTGCCTTTTGAAATAATACGAATCGTGGTGTTTTGAAAATAAGGGCTACGGTGTTTTTAAGAAAAGATGCGTCCTTTGAAATATTCGTAGAATCCCTTAGCCTGTCTTTTAAAATACCCACGATTCATTAGTTTGAAATAGGTAGGAATCGAATCTAGTCTAACAACTACACTAACTATAGGGCTGAGCTAACAGGCTAAACAAAAGGTAAGGAAACCGCCTAATATCTGAGTCGATATATATATATATATATATATATATATATAGCAGTCGGTGATCCCGCCTCAAAGTATTACAGTCGATACAATATCTATAATATGATCTCCTCAAGTCAAGAGTGCGGATCTATCATCAATATATAGCTCATACGTAAATCCGTCGTACGGCATCCCAAATCTAGGTACGGGTCAAAGTCACATCAATAACACTATTCATCTGGTATCATCTTTATCAAATATCATGATCCGGGATAATGACCTACGTCTAGTACAATACCGATACCATCTATGTATGCATGCAGGTGTATAAAACACTACGCCAAAGGACCTGCTAAAACATCATGTCGTATCTCAAATACGAACCCTGTCATATTACCGATCTCACGGCCTCAAATCGAATCTCATCGACACATCTCAAATCCCAGGTACTATCCTCAAATCCTGTATATGAACACATAGTCCCATACCCATTTGTAAATATACATATCCACATATACGTACAGGTAAAAGAAAGAATGTATGCAAGTATGTGTGTGCGTGTGTATGGGTGCAACCTCTACTCTAGGGTCTCGCAACTAACACTTAAATCAATCCAAGAATACCTAGAATCCATATTTATCATCAATAAACTCAATTCAACCTATAAAAAATATATGTGTGTATACGTATTCGTATACATCACCACGAATTGCGGGGGTGCTATACGACATCCACCCGATTTACCTCGTAGATATAATCTACTCACCTGATCTTCGCTCGCCGGTACCGACGTCGCCACGCGCTTGCTTGTCGTCTCGAAGTCCACATGGAGGTGCCTACATGTAAACATATAGTATCATAAACTGCAATCGCGGACAGAACCAAAACAGCGCACGATACGCGCATTGGTTAAAACCTATGACCCGCTCATGCAATAAAACAAAATAACCATCGACATCGGCGTACAAACGCCGATTGATCGAGATAAAACAGAAACGTATAAATCGTAGTTCAAAAACTCACTAATTATAATATGAAATAGGGTTTAAATCATCAAAAACTTAAAATAAATCAAATCGATTTATTTCACAAAACCTAGAAAGTACTTAATTACCGTTTTAATTCGAAACTTGACGTTTTAACCCAACTAATGGCCATAATATTCACTAAGTATCATAACTAGGTCAAAAAACCAATTTTAACAGTTTTTAAAGAAAAATTCACAATTTAATAATTAAGCTTGGTTTTGCATATTTTAAATGGTTAAACCACTAATGGAAACCTTAATGATGTGCTAAAAAACCTAATTAGATTTTAATCCCACATTTTAATTAAATTTCTAAAACCTAGTTAGCAATATAGCTTAATTATTACAATTTCAACCTAACAATTTTCAAACTAGCAATTAGATTATGTTTTTCATTTCATAATATGATGAATTACACTTTGCACCCATAATCACACAACAATAACCCTAACTATAATTTAATCCTTCTCTTGAAATCCCAAATCTTGCAATTAAAACCATGATTAATTTCCTAATTAAGCTAGATTAAAGCAATAACCAACAATTGAACAAAAGGATTAGGAGTTATACCTCAATTTGTAGATCTAGCTTGACAAATCTTGACCTCCAAATTGCTAACTTGCTCCAAGAATCATGCTAGTATAGGCTAAGGAGAAATGGGCAAGGCTTAATTAGTTGTTTGGAAGGTTTTAGTTTGGATTTTGAGTGAATTCTTGTGGATTTTTTATGTGAAGAAAGTGAGGATTCAAGAGAGGGGAGGCTGTTCAGATTTCGGCCAGGAGAGGAGAGGAAATGAGTGTGGTTGGTGTGTGTGAAGTCAAGGAGAGAGAAGGAACCCAAGTCAACACAAGACCATGCTTCAATTTTCTATTATTTCCTTTATCTTTTCTTTTCATTTGATTAGTATAAAAGGAGGGGAGAGTGGGGAGGGGCTGCTCAAGGTAGCTCGGCCAAGCCATGGGGAATGGGTGTGTGTGAGTGTATGTGAGTGAGTGGGTGCATACACAAGAAGGTAAATACCAAACCTCAATTTCTATTTAATTTATTTTCACAAAAAGCCTTTTTCTTCAATATTTACAAAACCGTTTGACAGCTTCATTTTCTTTCAAAAACAACATGCTAAAATTTTGTTTAATTTGTTATGATGCATAAAATTTGTTTCAATCCATTCCAATTTGTAATTTTCCCTAATTAAATGTATTAGTGACGGCCTAAAATAATAAAAAAATAATTAATTTCGAAAAAAAATTCAGAAAATTAGAAATTTTACCAGTGGCTCAATAAACACCAAATACTAGCAATTACATAGATAGAATATGTATATTTAATTTTATAATAAAGATATTTGTATTTTTGACTTTTTACTGAAAACACCCTTATTTTACCGATTTTTCCGAAATTTCACCGAAAAGATTTTCAAAACGTTACAGAAAACTGTTTTTCTATAAACTCTGCTTCCTGGGTATTAGATACCGGTTCGGGTTCTCATATCTGCAATTTTGTGCAAGGCTTAAGAAATAGTACAGTTTTGAAGACCGGTGATCACACTCTCCGAGTTGGAAATGGTTCCAATGTACATACAGTTTCAGTGGAAGAGTATCACCTAGGGTTGCCGTCGGGTTGTATATTGGTTTTGAACCCGTGTTAATTTGTACCTAGTATGCTTTGTAATATAATATTCGCTTCTTTGTTAGAAAATGAAGGATATCATTTTGTATTGCAGCATAATGTTATGAACATTAAACTTAATCAAGAGTTGATTGGTCCTGGCATACTTAATAACGGATATACGTCCTAAATCAACACACAGTTTTCAACATACAACACACAAATAAAAGAAAATTTTCAGATATAAATGAAGTTTTTCTTTGGCATTGTAGTCTTGGTTATATTAATGAAACAAGACTAAACAAGCTTCATAAAGATGAATATTTAAATCCTTTTGAATATAAATCTTATGCGACTTGTCGGTCTTGTATCAAAGGGAAAATGACCAAAACTACGTTTACTGGACACGAAGAAAGAGCTACAGAGCTCTAAGGCCTCATACATAGTTATGTATGTGGGCCAATGTCAACACATACGAGAGGCGGTTTTTTTCATTTCATAACTTTTACTGATGATTTCTCAAGATTCGGTCTTGTGTTTTTATTAAAGTATAAGTCTGAAGATTTCGAGAAATTTAAGGAGTACAAACTTGAAGTAGAAAAACGAACTGGAATGAGCATCAAAACACTTCGATTAGATCGAGGTGGAGAGTATCTTAGTACATAGTTTTCGAACTTCCTAAAAGAGAATGGGGTTTTCTCTCAGCTCACTCCCCCTTACACACCACAGCACAATGGTGTGTCAGAGCGGCGGAATCGCACCCTATTGGATATGGTACGATCCATGATGAGTGATACTGAGTTGCCTCTCTCCTTTTGGGGGTATGCACTGAAGACTGCAGCTTTTCTGTTGAACAAAGTTCCAACCAAGACCGTGTTTACCACTCCATATGAGATATGCTACGGTAAGAGACCATCTATTAAACGAGTTAAGATTTGGGGTTGTCCGACTTATGTTAAGAAGCAGAATCCAGACAAACTCGAGACACGATCAGTCAAGTGTATATTTATGGGATATCCGAAACATTCGTTTGGGTATCTTTTCTACCACAAGGAGGAACAAAAGGTGTTTGTTTCTTAGTATGCCACATTTTTAGAAAATGAGATTTTTCCAAATGATAATGATGGCAATGTGGTAGATCTAGAAGAGGTTCTAGAGACACAAGTTATAAATGACTACTTGGTTGAATCTGATGTTGCAACAGAAACTTATAAACCTCAGCCACTCCGTCGATCTGGTAGGACTTCTCGCCCACCGGAGAGATACTACGGTTTTCTCGTTGATGGTAATGGAGAAGATTGCATCATGGATGATGATGACCCTACCAGTTTTCAGCAAGCTATCACGAGTGGTGACTCTGTGAAGTGGCTGGATGCCATGAGATCCGAAATGGAGTCTATGTACACTAACAACGTATGGAATTTGGATGTTGTACCCTCTGGGGTAAAACCCGTAGGGTGCAAATGGATCTTTAAGAGAAAGATCGGTGTAGATGGGCAGGTGGAGACCTACAAAGCAAGGATAATGGCTAAGAGATTTTGGCAAAGACCTGGACTGGACTATGACGAAACTTTTTCTCCTGTAGCCATGCTTAAATCCATTCAAATCCTTCTTACTATTGTTGTTCACTACGAATATGAAATCTGGCAAATGGTGATTTAGAAGAATGCGTTTATATGGATCAGACAGAGGGCTTCATTGATAGTGGGAGTAGCGGGAAAGTATGTAGGTTGCTTAAATCCATTTATGGATTAAAGCAGGCATCACGGAGTTGGAACATCTGTTTTGGTGATGTTATCAAAAAGTTTAATTTCATCAAAAATCCAGATGAATCTTGTGTTTATAAGAAGATTGTAGGAAGTATTGTCACATTCCTCATATTGTACGTGGATAACAATCTTCTGATAGGAAACGATGTTCCTATCCAACAATCGGTCAAACTGATCTTATCACAAAGGTTCTCCATGAAGGACCTGGGTGATACCTCGTACATATTGGGCATGAAGATCTATAGGGATAGATCTAAAAGGTTGTTGGCATTGTCCCAAACCAGGTACATCAACACCATCCTAAAGTGGTTTAGTATGGAAGACTCCAAGCGGGGTGCCTTACCCGGTAGTCATAGAGTCACTCTCTCCAAGGACTTTTGCCCAAAGACTGATGAAGAGAGAGAGCTCGCATGAGCATTATACCCTACGCTTCTAATGTAGGATCTATAATGTCTGCGATGTTATGTACACACACTGATATAGCTTATGCAATGGATGTTGTAAGAAGGTATCAATCCAACCCAGGGGAGAATCACTGGACAACTGTGAGGAACATTCTTAAGTACTTGCGAAGGACTAAAGAAATGTTCTTGGTGTATGGTAACGGGGATCTCCAAATGGAGGCCTTTACCGATTCAAGCTTCCAGAGTGATAAGGATAACAACAAATCTATCTCTGGATTTGTGTTTACCCTCAATGGATAGGCGGTATGTTGGAAGAGTTCCAAGCAGGATACTGTTGCAGACTCCACGATGAAAGCTGAGTATATAGCTACAAATGATGCTGCCAATGAAGCCGTCTGGATGAGGAAGTTCATCTCGGAGCTAGGAGTAGTTCCAACCATTATTGATCCAATACCATTGTATTGTGATAATAATGGGGCTATGGCGTTCGCCAAAGAGCCCAGGTCCCATCAGCGTTCCAGACAAATCCTCAGGCGATATTATCTGATCCGGGAGATAGATGATCGCCGCGAGATCGAGATTCGGAGAGTAGATACAAAGAATAACATCGCGGATCCACTCACTGAGGCCCTCCCTCTACCTCAGCATGAGCGACTTTTTGAGATGTTGGGTATGAGATACGCCAATAATTGGCCTTAGCGCAAGTGGGAGATTGTTGGATATATGTATGCCCTAGAGGCCATTATATGATAGTGTATATACCGGTATGTGTTTGTGTGTGTGTGTATGTGTGTGTGTGTGTATTCAGGGAACATTCTTGCTCAACATGATAGTATGCTATCTGGTTGTACTTTATCTTGACATGTTCATTTGATCATGCTTTCACTCATTTGGTACGTGTTGATAAAGTTCTTAGGATATTTGCTTGACTACTGGGATTATGATGCAGATCATACTTGTGGGACATGTGTAGTTTATAAGCATATCCTTGAAATGTTCCTAGTCATGGGTGTATCGAGACGGGGCATCGATATTCCAGAATAGACTAGCGTATATGTTACTTGACCCATATGATGGGCAATGGACGATCCCATATCCATTGGTTTGGTGACACCAAAGACCGTATATGGGTGCTTAGCGAGACTGGGTACACTGAACGGACTTCCCGAGAACTCCTATGTGGTATTATATCTATCATCGGATAGCAGTTCTCAGGTGACACTGGTACAGGTTAGTCTGTAGACCCAAGATCGTCATAGAGTCTTGTGTGTCCTCCCACTGTACTTTGATCTCCACCCTACCACGGCTCTACTAAGTCGTGCAAACAGGTGGATTTTTGGTACAGTCATGAAGCACATGGAGGCAATGAGAGATAGGAGGGGTTTCATCTCTCCCGGTATTGGGGATTGATGTTACGCTATGTACGATTGGCTATAACCAGAAGTCCCTGGCCAGAGATGATGAGATTTACTGATAAGTGTTATCAGTAGTTTCTCGATCTGTTATGAGCCATATACCGGCATGACTTATCTGAGTTATTGGGGTCGACGATGTCATCCCTAGACTGGATATGCAACATATTTGACGAAGAGACCGGACTGTACGGTAAGTGTTGGTAGTTAGCTCGAAGGGAGTTTTTACAGGTTCGCTTGTGTTTCTTCTGATCGCTCAATTCCTGGGAGCCATTACGTATAGCTTGTGCCACTAACGGTTTGTGGGTATGTGATATGGTCACTGCCTACTGCTTGGGTATTGACGGGTCGTAGAATCCCAGAAAGGGGTCTCCTAGCTCAGGCGAAAAGATGTGGGGTGCATATGGGATATACGCGGGAGCTCGATTAAATTCATGTATTGGATACTGTATTTTAATCGGGCGTTTACTATTGGACGGGTCGTATGAGATATGACCAGGTTATTAAATTAAGTGTTGATTTAATATTAAGTCCATTAGCTCATTTAATAAAACCTATTTCTTTATGATGCATGCATGAGTGTATGTATATGTTGATATGGATGCACACATGCAAGCATAAATGTGGCATGGTTGATGATACATTGGTGGTGGCAATGCAAGACTCACATGGTTACATATTTGTATATTTTGATTATTTGAGAAAAGCAAAAAGGGTTTAATACCATGGTTTCATTGCCCATGGTTTTGCTTAAACTCAAGTCACAAAATATCTAGATATTATGTAACCATGGTTAAGCATGACATAATTGATTCTCATCTAGGATTATGTTTGATATATCATTCTATCTTGAGTCAAGTTTAGCCATCTCCTTCTTCTTCCTCCTTCAAGCTTTCTAGGGTTTCAAAAGTGAGAGAAAAAAATAAAAAGAAAAGGTTTTTAAGTGAGATCCAAACCCACATCACAAATCTATATTAGTCTAGCCCACTAGTGTAGGTTGTTTGCTCCACTTCTTCAAAGATCAAGTGAAGGTAGGAGCTTGAGCATAGAAACTTCGTGGTGGATCGTCGTGGACATGGAAGGATTCAAGTGAACCGGTTCAAACCCTACTAGATCCAAGGAGTCACAAGAGGAGGTCTATAAAGGTTGTATTACTTAAGTCTTAGTGTTAGACACTTGTTTGTATGAGGTATTAGATGTTGTTAACCAAATTTTCTAGTTCGATTCATGGTTGTTATTGTTTAGCTCCCCCTAAATTTTTAATATAGCATGTGTGATGCAACCCAAAACCTAAGATGGTGCTAGAGAATCCCTAGAGTAGTATCAGAGCCAGGCTAGAGCTTTAGAGTAACTTAAACGACGTTAAAAACATTGAACGAACATCGATTGCTCCGAAAAAAAATTGTTCTTTGGAAATTTTTCAAAATGTTGGAATTTTTCACATTAAAAACATTCAAAAAATCTTGCAGCTAAATCTATGGACTCTCTAGAAGAACGATACCCTAACTCGATCAAATGACCGCGGAGCTGCGGCCAAAACGCGCTTTTGGCGGCGGTTCCACGGCGCCATTTATGAGGCACGGGTCGGCCCTTCTACGATTGGTTCATAGTTACTAGGTCATGCTTTTGGATATTTTTAATACAGCTCAAGTGTTGAGCTTGTCTGTGAATTTTTTGGGTAATCGATTAATCAATCGAATGGTTTAACATCACCTAGTTTATGTGAATGTGATACAATAATCGGAATCTACACTAATTAGTTTTGTGAAAAGTAATTAGTTGCGTGTAAATATAATATTTTGGCCTCAGTAGAATCGGGAATCTTGTTGTATTACCCGACTTCTTTTGAAAAAGGCGTTTTCATAGATGAGACCCAAATGTAAAATTTGCATCGTTAGGCATGAAATCCATGATATGTGATATTCCGGGTTTATGATGTCTAAAGGCAGTGTTGATTCCAATTGTTGTAGTTTTTCATTTTCTTTTCTGCGACCGTAAGTGTAGTATGTGGTGTATCGCCGGTTTCCTTACTATACATCAACGACAATTGGGGTACGCATACTTACTTACGTTAATGATATGTGATATTATGTGTTGCTGAGATATGATGTACAGGATCATCGTGAATGAATGGCCGGTATTTTTTTTATGTGAGATGAGAGTTTTTCTTTTAATTCATGTAAAATTAATTGTATGTAATATTCTTTTATTGGGGAACTTCCGGGTTGAAGATGATGTCACCATTGTTGTATATTATTTACTTTTCCGCATTAGGATAGACCCAAGGAGGGGAGCACAAGTGATCGGGTTCTAGGGTTCAGTAAGAGGCCGTCTCGAGGAGTAGAGACCGGGTCTCCTAAACTCTAGAATTTGTAGGGTCACTTTCCACTCTCGTATGGGTCTATGGGTGTGGGCTTGGCTATTCATCGCAACCGTGGAATCCGTATTTTCTATTGTTGGCTAAATACAAAATACAGACCTCCTAGTATATCATGTATTTTCATATATGTACTTTTGTTGTTGATATTCTGTGATGTGATCACTTTATATGATGAGACGAATGATGTACTATATATATGATATATAATAAATGTTGCTTATGTTTTGCATCCGCGCTAGTCCCGCCCCGCTATGCCGTTAGTTAAGTAACCTAAACGGTACATAACGGGACATTGTAGTGAATACGGATGGCATAAGCATACATTCTATTTTCGTTTCTTTTCTGTAATGGCTTAAGGACTTAAATGATGAGACTACATTAATGAAATTAATGTAAACAAAAAGAACTTTAAATGATGTTGTAGAATCAGATTTGAAACCTACTTGGCTTTTTATGAAAAAGCAAGTTTTCAAATTGCGGAGCTTAAGCCACTTCTTTTAAAACCATTGGATTCTACAACGATATCAAGCTCGAAGCGTTAAAGGTTTTCTTATAAACTATTCGCAACCCTCCGTCAATTTAGGAAGTAGAGTACTTAGTATTCGTGCTGCGTATTTTGACTATAGTTAAGGCGCAGTGTACGGTAGCTAAGTGATGTCTTCCAACACCGCATATGATGCGATTAGTTAAGACATTCATATGAATATGTTGACTATAGTTAAGGGTCATATGGGTAGGTCTAGTTAATCATGAATTGACGGGAAGAACTTGACTAGTACTTATGATATGTTGACTATAGTTAAGGTCATGAGTGCTAGGGGTAAAAACCCATATCGGGAGTTTCAAGTGTTGAAATTTGCAATAGTTGCTTTCGGGAGAGTTTTGCAATTTACAAGTAGCTAACCCATTAGGTGTCTCGAAAGGTGTCAACGGGGCTACGCCTCTTGGAAAATGAGGATTATTTTAATTAGGTTCATGTGAAAGCACGGTCAACCTCCCTCAGAAGTACCGACACTGGCCTGGCTGAATGGTTAGCGAAGTTGTAGAATGCAATTAATCCTGGCTAATTTTTTCCTTTTAAGGTTTGAAGGAAAATTCGATAAAAGCAGCGGGAGACATCGATTAGATAAGATAAAGAAACAATCTGATCTTTGCAAGAGCTTTCGCGGAGTGTATTCTTTTCTCTCTCCTAATAGCAGATAACCATGACTGGACTTAAGCTACTGTTATAGAAAAATAAGCTTACCGGGCCGAACTATAAAAATTGGTTGAGGAACATTAATATTGCTCTCGCATATGATAAAGTATCATATGTCCTCACTGCCTCAGCCCCGCCCACCCCAGGCCCTGAATCTTCTGTTGCGGATAAAGATATCCGCAAAACATAGGATATTGATTGTGCTACTGCCAAATGCCTCGCGCTTTCATCGATGGACAATACACATCAAAAGCAGCACGAGCAGATGGATGTTCAATCCATCTTTCTCCATACTAAAGAGTTGTATGGGGAGCAATCTCGGACCCTGAGATACGATGCATCTCAAAAGCTGTTTCAGATGCGGATGGCTCCAGGCACACTAGTAGGTGACCACGTTTTGAAAATGATAGCTATTACTGAAGAGCTTGAGGACCTCAGATGGACAATGGATAACGAGCAATATACTGATATTGTTCTACAGTCTCTTTCCTCTGCCTTTGCTCCATTCATAGTGAACTTCAACATGCATAACATGGAGAAGTCACTACCCGAACTTCTCAATATGTTGAGAAATGCGGAGAGCACGCTTAAGGCGAAGCCTCCCTCTATGCTTGTTGGACAATCTTCCTCTTCCGTGCCGAAAGCCAAGGCCAAGGGAATGAATAAGAAGAAATCCACCAAACCGAGACGTGGAATCAAGAAGGCACAAGGAAGAGACAGATCCATGGTTGACAAGTCGGGAAAAGGAGAATATTTCTATTGCAAGAAGACGGGACATTAGAAGCGGAATTGTGTCGTGTGTATTGCTGATCTCAACAAGAGGAAGCATGGTGATGCTTCTGCTTCAGGTGTGTTTGTGACTGAAAATGCCACGACCCGAAAAGTATGGAACATGACCGGCACTTAAATTACGAACGTATCGAGGCATACATAATCTAAGTAAGCCAAAACCCAGAAATCAAAACCAAAGAAACAATAGAGTGAAGGAAAAACCTAATTAAAGAAAGTAGTTTTAATAGCATAAGCCGAATTATGCGTTTTAAAAACATCAAGCATTTTCTGAAAATTTCGGCAGAGTCTCCATTGTAAAAACTGGCCCCAAACGGGATACAACATGAATAGTATACGAAATACAAAAAAAGGCATCCCCAAGCGGGAGCTAGCTCTTTGTCAATCGACGGTCACAACCACGCAAGCAATATAATATACAACGCCAAAAGGCGAGGATCAAAGCTGAAAAAGAAACTCAAAAGAGCAAGAAATCTATAGAAATACAACGCGCGACTCTAAGGTCGAAAGAACAAACATCACTGGTCTCTATCTCTGAAATAAATACATGTTTGCTTGATGGAGTTTAACTAGATATAACTGAAATAAATAAAATACAAATTATAATGGTGGTCACGATGCAAGTGAACCCACCTACGAAGCAAATCACCCGGAAAGGAAGCAGTGTGCCAACAAAGCCGTAATGAAACCTGTACGGAAAAACCTGTAAGAAACTGTGGCACAACGGGGGTGAGTTGCCAACTCGTGAATAGAAAACATCTACGAGCAGAAATCGCATGCATGACGCAATCCTAGGTCATATGATCAGAAATATACTCAAATGATAAAGTCAGAAACATAAAAAGGTGGCAAGGGTAAACATCTAAACATAAGTGTAATCCCAGTGCTCGTGTCAGTGCCTCAGGTAGCAATGTATCATATGTATGAGGTATAAATGTAATGTAATGCAATGAGTGAGACAACTATTTTCTTTATTTTAATGGGATTTCTGTATGTATATAAAACGAGTATCCTTAATGAAATAAACAGAGAAATCTGTGTCAAGCATCGACACAAAACATAAATCCCAATATCTCAATATCTCAGGTTCCGGCTGCCCGGACAAACCTGTACCATCAAATCTCAACGCCTCAGTGTCTCAAATCTCAAATATCAATTTCTCAGGCTCCACAGAAAGGATCGGCCTATAACCATCTCATGACTCCGGCCGGTATCCTCCGGATAGCCGACGAGTCCAAATAATATCACCGGTAGGTAGTGCTCCCCTGCCAGGCTCACCGAATACAACTCAGACTTCTCGCCCGGGGGAGCCTTACCGGGCCCACCATATACCCGAGACGGTTCATCCAACTCCTCGAATCGGGTCTCGAAATTCATCAGCAATCATGAAAACTCATGGTGGACGACTCATACATCATAGGAAAACCGCATTTTTCATTTAAAAAGAGAGAGAAAGAAGTTTATAAATGTTCTTGCGGTTTTCCCCAAATCCAGGAAATCTCAGAAAAAATCCGAAATCCAATCATCAATAGCACGTAAACAGTGAATATAGGTATAAAACTCCATAATACGGCATAACAATGAATAATAATATGCATGAAGTAGCAAGTAATAACTGCAAAGTCTAAATTGGCATATTAGGCAAATACACTAATATTATGTCGAAACTACCAGCTAACAAGCTATGTCGATGAAATAGTATTGTCTAAAGTGTACGTGACATGGCAATTATCGATGATGATGTGTGTTAGCCGGCAAGTAAGTGTACGTGGAACATACGCATCATCGGTAATGGTGCTGGTGTCCTAACAGCATGATATCAATAATGGTATACGAAATCACAATATAAGTATGCGATGCGGAGCGAACAACAATAATGTGCGGGAGCTGAATAATAAACACAATGATAACTAATCTGCATTTAACATAATTATAAGTCATAAAGTAGTGCCTTTTGAAATAATACGAATCGTGGTGTTTTGAAAATAAGGGCTACGGTGTTTTTAAGAAAAGATGCGTCCTTTGAAATATTCATAGAATCCCTTGGCCTGTCTTTTAAAATACCCACGATTCGTTAGATTGAAATAGGTAGGAATCGAATCTAGTCTAACAACTACACTAACTATCGGGCTGAGCTAACAGGCTAAACAAAAGGTAAGGAAACCGCCTAACATCTGAGTCGATACATACATATATATATATATATAGCAGTCGGTGATCCCGCCTCAAAGTATTACAGTCGATACAATATCTATAATGTGATCTCCTCAAGTCAAGAGTGCGGATCTATCATCAATATATAGCTCGTACGTAAATCCGTCGTACGGCATCCCAAATCTAGGTATGGGTCAAAGTCACATCAATAACACTATTCATCTGGTATCATCTTTATCAAATATCAAGATCCGGGATAATGACCTACGTCTAGTACAATACTGATACCATCTATGTATGCATGCAGGTGTATGAAACACTACGCCAAAGGACCCGCTAAAACATCTTGCCGTATCTCAAATACGAACCTTGTCATATTACCGATCTCACGGCCTCAAATCGAATCTCATCCACACATCTTAAATCCCAAGTACTATCCTCAAATCCAGTATGTGAACACATAGTCCCATACCCATATGTAAATATAAATATCCACATATACGTACAGGTAAAAGAAAGAATGTATGCAAGTATGTGTGTATGTGTGTGTGGATGCATCCTCTACTCTAGGGTCTCGCAACTAACACTTAAATCAATCCAAGAATACCTAGAATCCATCTTTATCAATAAACTCAATTCAACCTATAAAAAATATATGTGTGTATACGTATTCGTATACATCACCACGAATTGCGGGGGTGCTATATGCCATCCACCCGACTTCCCTCGTAGATATAATCTACTCACCCGATCTTCGCTCGCCGGTGCCGACGTCGCCAAGCGCTTGCTTGTCGTCTCGAACTCCACATGGAAGTGCCTACATGTAAACATATAGTATCGTAAACTGCAATCGCGGACAGAACCAAAACAGCGCACGAAACGCGCATTGGTTAAAACCTATGACCCGCTCATGCAATAAAACCAAATAACCCTCGACATCGGCGTACAAACGCCGATTGATCGAGATAAAACACAAATGTATAAATCATAGTTCCAAAACTCACTAATTATACTATGAAATAGGGTTTAAATCATCAAAACCTAAAAATAAATCAAATCGATTTATTTCACAGAACCTAGAAAGTACTTAATTACCGTTTTAATTCGAAACTTGACGTTTTAACCTAACTAAGGGCTATAATATTCACTAAGTACCATAACTAGGTCAAAAAACCAATTTTAACAGTTTTTAAAGCAAAATTCACAATTTAACAATTAAGCTTGGTTTTGCATATTTTAAATGGTTAAACCACTAATGGAAACCTTAATGTTGTTCTAAAAACCTTAATTAGATTTTAATCCCACATTTTAATTAAATTTCTAAAACCTAGTTAGCAATATAGCTTAATTATTACAATTTCAACCTAACAATTTGCAAACTAGAAATTAGATTAGGTTTTTCATTTCATAATATGATGAATTACACTTTGCAGCCATAATCACACAACAAAACCCTAACTATAATTTAATCCTTCTCTTAAAATCCCAAATCTTGCAATTAGAACCATGATTAATTTCCTAATTAAGCTAGATTAAAGCAATAACCAACAATTGAACAAAAGGATTAGGAGTTATACCGCAATTTTTAGATCTTGCTTGATAAATCTTGACCTCCAAAATGCTAACTTGCTCCAAGAATCATGCTAGTATAGGCTAAGGAGAAATGGGTAAGGCTTAATTAAGAGTTTGAAAGGTTTTAGTTTGGATTTTGAGTGAATTCTTATGGATTTATGATGTGAAGAAAGTGAGGATTCAAGAGAGGGGAGGCTGTTCAGATTTCTGCCAGGAGAGGAGAGGAAATGAGTGTGGGTGGTGTGTGTGAAGTCAAGGAGAGAGAAGGAACCCAAGTCAACACAAGACCATGCTTCAATTTTCTATTATTTCCTTTATCTTTTCTTTTCATTTGATTAGTTTAAAAGGAGGGGAGAGTGGGGAGGGGCTGCTCAAGGTAGCTCGGCCAAGCCACGGGGAATGGGGGTGTGTGAGTGTAAGGGAGTGAGTGGGTGCATACACAAGAAGGTAAATACCAAACCTCAATTTCTATTTAATTTATTTTCACAAAAAGCCTTTTTCTTCAATATTTACAAAACCGTTTGACAGCTTCATTTTATTTCAAAAACAACATGCTAAAATTTTGTTTAATTTGTTATGATGCACAAAATTTGTTTCAACCCATTCGAATTTGTAATTTTCCCTAATTAAATGTATTAATGACGGCCTAAAATAATATAAAAATAATTAATTACGGAAAAAATTTCAGAAAATTAGAAATTTTACCGGTGGCTCAATAAACACCAAATACTAGCAATTACATAGCTAGAATATGTTTATTTAATTTTGTAATAAAGTTATTTGTATTTTTGACTTTTTACAGAAAACCCCCTTATTTTACCGATTTTTCCGTAATTTCACCGAAACGATTTTCAAAACGTTACAGAAAACTGTTTTTCTATAAACTCTACTTCCTGGATATTAGATACCGGTTCGGTTCTCATATCTGCAATTTTGTGCAGGGCTTGAGAAATAGTACAGTTTTGAAGACCGGTGATCATACTCTCCGAGTTGGAAATGGTTCCATTGTACATACAGTTTCAGTGGAAGAGTATCACCTACGGTTGCCGTCAGGTTGTATATTGGTTTTTAACCCGTGTTATTTTGTACCTAGCATGCTTTGTAGTATAATATTCGTTTCTTTGTTAGACAATGAAGGATATCATTTTGTATTGCAGCATAATGTTATGAACATTAAACTTAATCAAGATTTGATTGGTACTGGCTTACTTAATAACGGATATACGTCCTAAATCAACACACAGTTTTCAACATACAACAGACAAATAAAAGAAAATTTTCAGATATAAATGGTGTTTTTCTTTGGCTTTGTAGACTTGGTTATATTAATGAAACAAGACTAAACAAGCTTCATAAAGATGAATATTTAAATCCTTTTGAATATAAATCTTATACGACTTGTCGGTCTTGTATCAAAGGGAAAATGACCAAAACTCGGTTTACTGGACACGAAGAAAGAGCTACAGAGCTCTTGGACCTCATACATAGTTATGTATGTGGGCCAATGTCTACAGATACGAGAGGCGGGTTTTTTCACTTCATAACTTTTACTGATGATTTCTCAAGATTCGGTCATGTGTTTTTATTAAAGTATAAGTCTGAAGCATTCGAGAAATTTAAGGATTACAAATTTAAAGTAGAAAAACAAACTGTAATAAGAATCAAAACACTTCGATTAGATCGAGGTGGAGAGTATCTTAGTACAGAGTTTTCGAACTTCCTAAAAGAGAATGGGGTTTTCTCTCAGCTCACTCCCCCTTACACACCACAGCACAATGGTGTGTCAGAGCGGAGGAATCGCACCCTATTGGATATGGTACGATCCATGATGAGTGATACTGAGTTGCCTCTCTCCTTTTGGGGGCATGCACAGGAGACTGCAACTTTTCTGTTGAACAAAATTCCAACCAAGACCGTGTCTACCAATCCATATGAGATATGCTATGGGAAGAGACCATCTATTAAACGAGTTAAGATTTGGGGTTGTCTGGCTTTTGTTAAAAAGCAGAATCCAGACAAACTCGAGACACGATCAGTCAAGTGTATATTTGTGGGATATCTGAAACATTCGTTTGGGTATCTTTTCTACCACAAGGAGGAACAAAAGGTGTTTGTTTCTTAGTATGCCACATTTTTAGAAAATGAGATTTTTCCAAATGATAATGATGGCAATGTGGTAGATCTAGAAGAGGTTCTAGAGACACAAGTTATAAATGATTACATGGTTGAATCTGATGTTGCAACAAAAACTTATAAACCTCGGCCACTCCGTAGATCTGGTAGGACTTCTCGCCCACCGGAGAGATACTACGGTTTTCTCGTTGATGGTAATGGAGAAGATTGCATCATGGATGATGATGACCCTACCAGTTTTCAGCAAGCTATCACGGGTGGTGACACTGTGAAGTGGCTGGATGCCATGAGATCCGAAATGGAGTCTATGTATACCAACAAAGTATGGACTTTGGATGTTGTACCCTCTGGGGTAAAACCCGTAGGGTGAAAATAGATCTTTATAAAAAAGATCGGTGTATATGGGAAGGTGGAGACCTATAAGCCAAGGCTAATGGCTAAGGGATTTTGGCAAAGACCAGGACTGGACTTTGACGAAACTTTTTCTCCTGTAGCCATGCTTAAATCCAATCAAATCCTACTTACTATTGCTGTTCACTACGACTATGAAATCTGGCAAATGGTGATTTAGAAGAATGCGTTTATATGGATCAGCCAGTGGGCTTCATTGATAGTGGGAGCGGCAGGAAAGTATGTAGGTTGCTTAAATCCATTTATGGATTAAAGCAGGCATCACGGAGTTGGAACATCTGTTTTGGTGATATTATCAAAGAGTTTGATTTCATCAAAAATCCAGATGAATCTTGTGTTTATAAGAAGATTGTAGGAAGTATTGTCACATTCCTCATATTGTACGTGGATAACAATCTTCTGATAGGAAACAATGTTCCTATGCAACAATCGGTCAAACAGTTCTTATCACAAAGGTTCTCCATGAAGGATCTGGGTGATACCCCGTACATATTGGGCATGAAGATCTATAGGGATAGATCTAAAAGGTTGTTGGGATTGTCCCAAACCAGGTACATCAACACCATCCTAAAGTGGTTTAGTATGGAAGACTCCAAGCGGGGTGCCTTACCCGGTAGTCATGGAGTCACTCTCTCCAAGGACTTTTGCCCAAAGACTGATGAACAGAGAGCTCGCATGAGCATTATACCGTACGCTTCTGCTGTAAGATCTATAATGTCTGTGATGTTATGTACACGCACTGATATAGCTTATGCACTGGATGTAGTAAGAAGGTATCAATCCAACCCAGGGGAGAACCACTGGACAGCTGTGAGGAACATTCTTAAGTACTTGCGAAGGACTAAAGAAATGTTCTTGGTGTATGGTAACGGGGATCTCCAAATGGAGGCCTTTACCGATTCAAGCTTCCAGAGAGATAAGGATAACAGAAAATCTATCTCTGGGTTTGTGTTTACCCTCAATGGATGGGCGGTATGTTGGAAGAGTTCCAAGCAGGATACTGTTGCAGACTCCACGATGAAAGCTGAGTATATAGCTGCAAATGATGCTGCCAATGAAGCCGTCTGGATGAGGAAGTTCATCTCGGAGCTAGGAGTAGTTCCAACCATTATTGATCCAATACCGTTGTATTGTGATAATAATGGGTGTATGGCGTTCGCCAAAGAGCCCAGTTCCCATCAGCGTTCTAGACACATCCTCAGGCGATATCATATGATCCGGAAGATAGATGATCGCCGCGAGATCGAGATTCGGAGAGTTGATAAAAAGAATAACACCGCGGATCCACTCACTAAGTCCCTCCCTCTACCGCTGCATGAGCGACTTTTTGAGATGTTGGGTATATGATACGCCAATAATTGGCCTTAGTGCAAGTGGGAGATCGTTGGATATATGTATGCCCTAGAGGCCATTATATGATAGTGTATGTACCGGTATGTGTGTGTGTGTGTGTGTGTGTGTGTGTGTGTGTGTGTTCAGGGAACATTCTTGCTCAACATGATAGTATGCTATCTGGTTGTACTTTATCTTGACATGTTCATTTGATCATGCTTTCACTTATTTGGTACGTGTTGATAAAGCTCTTAGGATATTTGCTTGACTACTGGGATTATGATGAAGATCATACTAGTGGGACATGTGTAGTTTATAAGCATATCCTTGAAATGTTCCTAGTCATGGGTGTATCGAGACGGGGCATCGATATTCAAGAGTAGACCAGCGTATACGTTACTTGACCCATATGATGGGCAATGGATGATCCCATATCCATTGGTGTGGTGACACCAAAGACCGTATATAGGTGCTTAGTGAGACTGGGTACACTGAACGGACTTCCCGAGAACTCCTATATGGTATTATATCTATCGTCAGATAGCAGTTCTCAGGTGACACAGGTACAAGTTAGTCTGTAGACCCAAGATCTTCATAGAGTCTTGTGTGTCCTCCCTTTGTACTATGATCTCCACCCTACCACGGCTCTACTAAGTCGTGCAAACAGGTGGATTTTTGGTACAGTCCTAAAGCACATGGAGGAAATGATAGATAGGAGGGGTTTCATCTCTCCCGGTATTGGGGATTGATGTTGCGCTATGTACGATTGGCTATAACAGGAAGTCCCTGGCCAGGGATGATGAGATTTACTGATAAGTGTTATCAGTAGTTTCTTGATCTGTTATGAGCCATATACCGGCATGACTTACAGAGTTATTGGGGTTGACGATGTCATCCCTAGACTGGATATGCAGCATATTTGACGAAGAGACCGAACTGTATGGTAAGTGTTGCTAGTTAGCTCGACGGGAGTTTTGACAGGTTCGCTTGTGTTTCATCTGATCGCTCAATACCTGGGAGACGTTACGTACAGCTTGTGCCACTGACGGTTTGTGGATATGTGATATGATCACTGCCTACTGCTAGTGTATTGAAGAGTCTTAGAGTCCCACAAAGGGGTCTCCTAGCTCAGGCGAAAAGATGTGGGGTGCATATGGGATATGCGCGGGAGCTCGATTAAATGCGTGTATTGGATACCGTATTTTAATCGGGTGTTTACTATTGGATGGGTCATATGTGATATGACCGGGTTATTAAATCAAGTGTTGATTTAATATTAAGTCCATTAGCTCATTTATTAAAACCTATTTCTTTATGATGCATGCATGAGTGTATGTATATGTTGATATGGATGCACACATGCAAGCATAAATGTGTCATGGTTGATGATACATTGGTGGTGGCAATGCAAGACTCACATGGTTACATATTTGTATATTTTGATTATTTGAGAAAAGCAAAAAGCGATTAATACCATGGTTTCATTTCCCATGGTTTTAGCCCATGGTTTTGCTTAAACTCAAGTCACAAAATATCTAGATATTATGTAACCATGGTTATGCACGACATAATTGATTCTCATTTGGGATTATGTTTGACATATCATTCTAACATGAGTCAAGTTTAGCCATCTCCCTCTTCTTCCTCCTTCAAGCTTTCTAGGGTTTCAAAAGTGAGAGAAGAAAATAAAAAAAAGAGGTTTTTAATTGAGATCCAAACCCATATCACAAATCTATATTAGTCTAGCCCACTAGTGTATGTTGTTTGCTCCACTTCTTCAAAGATCAAGTGAAGCTAGGAGCTTGAGCAAAGGAACTTCGTGGTGGATCGTCGTGGACTTGGAAGGATTCAAGCGAACCGGTTCAAACCGTACTAGATCCAAGGAGTTACAAGAGGAGTTCTACAAAGGTTGTATTACTTAACTCTTAGTGTTAGACACTTGTTTGTATGAGTTATTATATGTTGTTACTCTAATTTTCTAGTTCGATTCATGTTTGGTATTGTTTAGTACCACCTAAATTTTTAATATAGCATATGTGATGCAACCCAAAACCTAGGAAGGTGCTAGAGAATCCCTACAGTGGTATCAGAGCCAGGCTAGTGCTTTAGAGTAACCTAGACGACATTAAAAACTTCGAACGAACGTCGATTGCTTCGAAAAAAAATTTGTTCTCTGGAAATTTTTCAAAATGTTGGAATTTTTCACATTAAAAATATTCAAAAAATCATGCAGGTGATTCTATGGACCCTCTAAAAGAACGATACCCTAACTCGATCAAATGACTATGGAACCGCGGCCAAAACGCGCTTTTGGCGGCGGTTCCGCGACGCCATTTGTCAGGCACGGGTCGGCCCTTCTACGGTTGGTTCATAGGTACTAGGTCACGCTTCTGGATATTTTTAACACTGCTCAAGTGTTGAGCTTCTCTGTGAACGGGTGGTCATCACCAGAAATCCTTGGCGAAGATAGTCGAGAATTAATGATTTGGATCAGTAGTTTCTCAGTTGGTGATGGGCTTCATACCGACACGAAATGTTGCGTTATTTGGGGTCTGATTTTATCCACCCCCTAGACTCGATATGCGATAATATTATACGAACAGACAGGACTGGACGGATATTGTCACAGACAGGCTCAGTAGGGGTCAGGATGAGTTTGCTCGTCGGCCTCTCTTTGCTCAATACCTAGGTAGCTGTTACGTACAGCTAGTACCGCTGACGCGCTTATGGTTAAACCCACTACCAGCGTATTGAAGAGTCTTTAGAGTCCCACACAGAGGGTTTCCCTGCTTCGGGCGAAACGATGTAGAGGCCGTATGGTTTTACGGCAGGGTTCGATCATATACGTGCACTTGTGCACGTATCAGGATTCGGACGGAAAATGCTAGTGGCTTTGGTTTAAGCCGGATTCTAGTATTATATTGTTGGATTATTTTCGTCTCATTGTATTCGTATTTTTCGGAATACGAATGCGGGTATGTGCATACGGATGAGGGGTATTCTTGTAATTTATTACAAGGTGCTTCTAGAAGACGCCACCTCATTTAGTTTTAACCATTTGGGATTAAGTGGTTAATGAGGTGGAGAGGATAAGGTGTTTATTGTGTTTATTGTGGCATGGCTTTGTAGTGACTCATGGTTACTATTCTAGCATGCTTGTTTTTATTGTTTGTTGTGAGATATTTTGGAGACTTGAGATATTTTGGGTTGGCTTATGATATTTTGGAGACTTGAGATATTTATGGGATTGCTTCAATTATTGCTCACAACACACAACAAAAAACAACATTTAGGCATTTTTCTTGAGTTGCCTCACACTCTCATCCTCAAGCCTTTTCTTCTACCTCCACCCTTCAAGTCTCATGTGTTGAGAAACCTAGAGTGTTATAAGATAAATTAATCCATCACTACACTCTACATCCTCTAGGCTATCTAGTTTAGCGATTTAGGTATCCTAGTTACCTCGGCTATTGAGGTAGGAGCTCGGAATACAAATCCTCAAGTGGATCATCTTCGATGGAGGGAGACCGGAGATCAAGCTAGATCATTGTGGCCTCTAAGAGCTTAGGAAAGTGGTTGAAGACCGAAGGACATGGATCAATTCGTTATAACTGTTGCACTACGGCAGCGCCCCGGCCGTCTACTCGAGGCCAAAATGCGGAATCAAAATTTTTCTTGACTTTTAAACTGGCGCTACCGCGGACAATATACCCGGATCATGACCATTAACCTAATGCTAGCTAACAAGAGAAGGGGTGAGAGATATACCAAGCGATCCGTGTCCTTCGGTCTTCGTCTCCACTCCGATCTCCCGCGGAATCTCCGTCCGTCACTTCCTCGTCGGAAAGGGCACCACATAGACAAATTCTTTTATGGGCTCCCACCTCTTGTCACGACCCGCAGGGTACGGAACGTGACTGGCACTTAGGTTACGAAACGTCTCAAGACGTCCGTAAAATAAGTAAGCCAAAACCCAGAAACCAAAACCAAATAAGCAAAAGAGTGAATAAAACCCAATCAATTGAAAGCGAGTTTATCAAATAAGTCATATAAAACCTTTTTTAAAAACAATATAAATTTTTCCGAAAATTTCGGCAGAGTCTCCTTTGTAAATACTGGCCCCCAAAATGGGTACAACAAGAATATATATAAATCCAACAAATAAGGCATCCCCAAGCGGGAGCTAGCTCTTCGCCACAAGGCGGTCACAAATCTCACGCAATATAAAGCAACAACATGCGAAATAATCATAATGAAGCATAAGAAAACATCATGTCGACTCAAGTGAGCTCGACCCCAAAATACAGCATAAAAGTCCACAAACCTCACAGTCTCATCTCTAGGTCAATATACAACAATACTGGTAGATACAGTAGATGGAGTACACTAGATACAAAGAATATACAAGGTGGTACAAAATAGTAACATAACCCACCTATGAGCAAAATCTCGAGTCCAGGAAAAAGAGGCAAAAGAAGCAAGCGCACCCGCCGCTACTGTACTGACGGAGCGGACCTGCACAAGGCTATGGCACAACGGGGGTGAGTTGCCAACTCGTGAGTAATAAATAACATCTACACAGGCTATCGAATGCATGCACACAAGCATCCTAGCATCTAAATACAGGTAAGGCAGGACATAATGGCAAGTATGTATGCAATATGGATATACTAGCAGGTATGAATGCAATGCGAATAAACTCGTGATCTGAATGTGTAAGTATAAGAAATCATGTTTTTCCCTTTAAGAATGTCTTTTGAAATACCAGCACAATACCAATAGGATCAACAAGAACCTGTGTCCAGCATCGACACCTCAAAACTGTCTCAAATCTCATATCAATGTATCTCTGGCCTCAGCCGTCCGGCTGACCCATCCCAAATATCAATATCTCATCATCTAGCGGCCACGGTCGGTATCCTCTGGATATCCGCCGTCCCAAACAGTCACCGGTAGGTAATCCGTCCCCTGCCAGGCTCAACGTCAACACCACATTCCTCTTGCCCCGGGGTACCTTACCGGGCCCACCATGTACCCGTGCCGGTTCCTCCACTCCTCGACACGGATTTCCAAAACCACAGCAAACTCATGGTGGACGACACTTACATCACTAGAAAACCGCAATTTACATATTTTAAAAATATAATAAGTTTAGAAATTTTGCGGCTTTCCCCCGAAATCCAGCAATATCATAAAATCTCAAGAAATCCTCATAAGTGCATATATCAGTAATAATGAATGCATATGGTATCAATAATCAAGTTGCGATGTGTGATTAATAGATTAAGCATGAACAATTAATATGATGAAGTACATGCACATGAATAGCAATCCTACGGTTTCATTTTAAGGAATTAAAGGCAATAGCACAAGTTTAAGTATCAATTAGTAAAAGGTTTAAATTTAAAGGTTATCTAGTGTGGTGGCATGGCAATTACCAGGGTGTGTGTGTAAGCATGAATAGTGCTCGTGCTGCATATAAAAACCTGGCAATGGTGCAGGTGTCCTATAAAATGGTTTCGCATAGGTATGTCAATATAATGCATGGATGCAGCAAATAATCATATAAGTATTACACCCCTAATTACTAACATCACTAAGAATCTTTTAAGTTACTAAAACTATCGGACGGCTTGCGCCATCCAACGATAGTCCCCCGCAGATGTTACATCTACTCACCGGAATCCCTAGCTAGTCACGTCCAATCACCGCTTTCCCCTTTCGTGCCGCGTCTGACGTCTCCGCGACCGAAACTAGAATTTACATCAATACCAAACATAAGGTTACATATCAAGAACGACGCAAAACCCAAACGAAACTACTAACGTTCACAAGCTAGGTACAACGTGCACAAGGTGCGCGGAACACACGCGAAAATCGCAAAAACTGCAAAAAAAGCCGATTTGGTCGCCCGGCAAAACTAAAACCCGATTACTCAAAAATCCGCACTCACGCATCCTAAATGTCATAGGATAAGCCAACAAAATACTCTAGATATCGCAATTAATTCGCCACAATAATATAATAAAAACCTAGTAAGCTAGAAGTTTGCAAATTTGGTGCAAACATCGACAATTAGCGACAAAATTAACACAATCGAACACAACAATCCAAACTAACCCACTAGCTAGCCATTACACTAATTTTAAACCATTAACTATGCTTAAAAACCTAATTTCCATAAACAAAACCTTTCTTGATTTTAATAATTAGCAATTTCAATCCAAAACTAAACATGACAATACCAAATTAACACTAATTTGAAGCCCACACAAATAAAGTAACCTCATTAACCTAGATTAGCAAACAACTAGATAGCTAATTAGCTTTAATTAACAAAATAATGGTTTCAAGAAACCCTAGTTAACTCAACCATTAATTTTAAACAACACTAGAATGAAAATAGCACTAATTTAACACTAAACAACTAGATTAAAGAATTCTAACCATATTAACTCAAAAGAGTAGAAATTATACCTCAAATTTTTTATAGATCTAGCAAGAAGAATTTGCCTCAATGATGGCCTCATAGCACCATGATTCCAAGCAAGAGAGGTTAAAGAGAAAGGGGATGAAGAATGGGGTTATTTTGTGAGGTTTATATTTGGAATTTTTGAAGCAACTTAATGAATTTTTTGAAGAAAAATGAAAAGATCAAGGAGATGAAGGGGGCTGCTGGAATTTCGGCCAGAACAAGGGAAGGGGATGGTGTGGGGTGTGTGGGAAAAGTCTTGGTCAACTCCTACCAACCCACAAAAGACCATACCTAATTAACCATTCAAAAACCTTTAAAAAAAACCCTCATTTCCACACAATATACAAAGTCAAAAGAGCATGGAATTTTTTCCCCATGAGCTGCTGGAAATGGCCGGCCTAGGGTGAGGGAAAAGTGAGAGGGAGTGCACAAAAAAAATTTTATGCAAAAAGACCCCCTACAAGTCCAAAATTGCAAGTTTAAGCTTAAATTCAATAAATTTCGTTTTCTATAATAAAAATTAGTTAAAAATCAAAATAAAATAATAAAAATTTATGTTACCACTAGATTTTAATTATCATAATTTTAAAGATTAAAATTAGCCCGGAAAAATTTGTATTTATCGCTAATTTATTGTATTTTCTTACCGGCTTAAAATAATATTAAAAAATTGAAAAATTAGGGAAAATTTTTAAACGACCAGAATTTCATAAGTAACTCATTAGCTACTAAAAACAAGCAATTACCTATCCATTTTAAGTATAATTAGCCCTAAACTGCAAAATAACGAGAAAGACGGTTTACGGAAAAATACCGAATTTTCATCGATTTTCAGGAAAACACCAAAACGACTTTTCAAGGCGTTACAATCTTCCCCCGTTAAAGAAATTCGGTCCCCGAATTTAAAAATAACTACGCGTACCTTCAAAGAGATGGGGATATTTCTTCCTCATCTCGCCCTCGGTCTCCCAGGTAACCTCCTCGCTGCTCGGGCTACGCCAAAGGACCTTGACGGTTGGTATAATCTTCGACCTCAACTTCTTCACCTGCCGATCCAGGATGGCCACCGGCTGCTCTGCAAACGAAAGGTCGCGCTCTAGCTGGACTGTCGGGTGCTGAATCGCATGCGAAGGGTCGTGAAGGTACTTGCGGAGCATCGAAACATGGAAGACGGGGTGAACATCGGGAAAGCTGGATGGAAGGGCCAAACGATATGCAACTGCGCCGACACGCTCGAGGATCTCGAAGGGACCTACGAATCTAGGGTTAAGCTTCCCCTTTCGCCCAAAACGCATCATGCCCTTCATCGAAGAGACTTTCAGAAAAACATGGTCGCCAACTGCGAACTCTAATCTGCGACGGCGCCTGTCTGCATACGATTTCTGCCTGCTCTGAGCCGCTCTCATCCGGTCTCGGATCAACTGTATCTTCGCTGTCGTCTCCTCAACAAGCTGTGGCCCCAAAATGCTGCTCTCGCTGAGCTCTGTCCAACAGACGGGCGATCTGCATCTCCTCCCATACAATGCCTCGAAAGGTGCCATCTGAATAGTATCTTGAAAGCTGTTGTTGTAGGAGAACTCCACTAGAGGTAAATGACGATCCCAGCTACCACCAAAGTCTAAAACGCACGCTCTGAGCATGTCCTCGAGAGTCTGAATGGTCCGCTCTGACTGTCCGTCTGTCTGCGGATGAAACGCTGTGCTGAAGCTCAAACGGGTGCCCAAAGCCTCCTGAAGTCTCTGCCAAAGTCGGCTGGTGAACTGAGTGCCTCGATCTGACACGATACAAGTCGGTACGCCATGTAGTCGCACGATCTCGCCAATATAGAGCTGAGCATACTGAGCGAAGCTGAAAGTGGTCTTTACGGGTAGGAAGTGAGCCGCTTTCGTCAATCTATCCATGATCACCCAGATGGAGTCGTACCCTCGACTGGTCCTGGGTAGACCCACAACGAATCCATCGAAATCTGCTCCCATTTCCACTCTGGAATGGGTAACGGCTGTAGCTCTCCTGCGGGCCTCTGGTGCTCGGCCTTGACTTGCTGACAAGTCAGGCATCTCGATACAAACTCCGCAATGTCCCTCTTCATCCCGTCCCATCAGTAGGTCTCTCTCATATCATGGTACATCTTGGTGGAACCGGGGTGGACACTATACACTGATCGGTGTGCCTCCTCAAGAATGTCGCGCCGCAATCCATCAGCATCTGGTACGCACAGTCTAGATCCATATCGTAAAATCCCCTGATCGTCAATCACGAACTCGGAAAATCTGCCCTGTCCTATCTGTGCCATGATCTCTGAGCAACGGTCGTCACTGCGCTGTGCCTCATATATACGGTCAAGCAACTGTGGGCGTGCACGAACATGCGCGAGCTATCCCCCTGTCTGAGTGAACTCGAACTCAACTCGGCTGTCGCATAACATCTGCCAATCTGCTGACGACCGCCTCTGCACTGCGCGCAAAAAGGATAGACTACCCCCGGGCCTCCTACTCAACGCATCTGCCACCACATTCGCCTTGCCTGGGTGATATAAGATCTCACAGTCGTAGTCTTTCACCAACTCCATCCAACGACGCTGTCTGAGGTTCAGGTCTCGCTGCTGAAATATGTACTTTAAGCTCTTGTGATCAGTGAATATCTGACACGACTCACCGTATAGGTAATGTCGCCAAATCTTCAGTGCAAAAACCACTGCAGCCATCTCCAAATCATGAGTGGGGTAGTTCTGTTCATGCTTCTTCAGCTGCCGAGAAGCATAAGCGATCACCCGGCCATGCTGCATCAATACGCATCCTAATCCCACTCGCGAAGCATCACAGTAGACAACAAATCCGCCTGATCCCGAAGGCAAAGATAATACCGGCGCCGTAGTCAAACAAGTCCGTAGTTGCTGAAAACTGCGCTCGCACTCCTCTGTCCAAACGAAAGGAACTCCCTTCCGGGTCAAACCGGTCAACGGTGCAGCTATACGGGAGAAGTCCTGAACAAAATGCCTGTAGTAGCCTGCCAGGCCTAGAAAACTACGGATCTCAGTAACCGATGTAGGTCGGGGCCACTGCTGAACAGCCTCAATCTTCTTCGGGTCCACACAAATGCCGTCTCTCGTAACCACGTGACCCAAGAATCCGACGCTGTCCAGCCAGAAAGCACACTTGGAGAACTTCGCGAACAGCTGGTGCTCCCTCAGAGTCTGTAACGTAATCCGCAAGTGCTGCTCGTGCTCCTCTCTGCTCCGGGAGTACACCAAGATATCGTCGATAAACACGATGATGAACAAGTCAAGATACGGCCTGAATGTACGGTTCATCAAATCCATGAATGCTGCTGGGGCGTTGGTGAGTCTGAACGACATCACCAAAAACTCATAGTGGCCGTAGCGCGTGCGGAAAGCTGTCCTCGGTATATCCTCCTGTCGAACTCGCAGCTGATGGTATCCTGATCGCAAGTCGATCCTCGAAAAATATCCCGCACCCTGAAGGTGGTCGAACAAATCATCAATGCGTGGCAACGGATATCTGTTCCGAACGGTAACTTTGTTCAGCTGGCGGTAGTCGATACATAAGCGCAAACTTCCATCCTTCTTCTTGACAAACAGGACCGGAGCACCCCACGGAGAAACACTAGGTCGAATAAGCCCCTTCTCTAACAAATCCTGCAACTGATCCTTCAGCTCTCGAAGCTCAGCCGGGGCCATCCGATAAGGCGGTATAGAAATAGGCCCCGAGCCGGGAATCAAATCAATGCAGAACTCAACATCGCGCTCAGGCGGTAGCCCAGGTAGCTCATCAGGGAAAACATTAGGGAACTCACAAACTACCGGGACCCGGTCTAACGGAACCTCTGCAGCTCGAGTATCACAAACAAACGCTAAGAATCCCTGACATCCCTTCCGCAAGAGCTGACCAGCGTGAAGAGACGAAATTAAGCTGGGAAGGGTGACACTGCGGTCTCCCCGAATAACAAGGGCTGGCTCTCCCGGAAAGCTAAATCTGACTGCCTTCTCACGGCAGTCCACCGAAGCATAACAAGTGGCCAGCCAGTCCATGCCCAGAAGCACATCAAAGTCCAACATATCGAGGAGAATCAAATCAACCGATGAATCCCTCTCCCCGATACGAACGGAACACAAACGAAATACAAACCGAGCGACAAACGACTCGCCTACCGGAGTAACAACAACAAGCGGATGATCTAACGACGACGACTCACGGCCCAACATCGGTGCAAAGTGTGTAGAGACATACGAATGTGTGGAACCTGGGTCGAATAATACCCGTGCATCAAAAGAGCAAACTGACAGGGTACCTGTCACAACGGCATTGGATGCCTGCACATCCTGCGGTGTCAAAGCAAATACTCGGGCCTGTCCTCCACCGATAGCGGGCTGACCTCGACCTCGGCCTCTGCCTCCTCGTCCTCTCTGAACAGGACCGCCGCGTCCACGGCCTCTGGGTGCACCTAACTGGCGTGGAGCATCGCCGGTGGCAGGAAGTAGGGCTCTCTGAGGAGGGGGTGGTGATAGTGGTAGGGTCACATGCGGAACTGTCGCTGCTCCCTGTCGTCTCACCGGACAGTCTCTGACAAGATGGTGCGGACTCCCGCACCCAAAACACCCTGGCGACGGCTGCTGCCCCTGGGGATAAGAACCGTACAACTGTCCCCGCCCAAATCCTCTGCCAGGCCTATCTCTCGGAAAGAATCTGGCGCGCTGCCTCTGAGACGGTACATCGGTGCGAATCCTCTTCGGCCCAGAAACGGCCGAAGTCTGTGATATGCGTGCCTCCATCCGTAATGCCGTATCCATAGCAGCTGAATAAGTGTCGTAGTGCTGGGCGCCGATGGCAAGATATAGCTGGGCATCAAGTCCCTGTACGAACCTCTTCACCATCTTCTCTTCGGTATCCACCAAATACTGAGCATATCGGGATAACTGTGTAAACTGGATGTCATACTCAGACACCATCATCCCAGGTGTCTTGACTAAGGCCTCGAAGCTACGAGCTCTGGCGTCACGAACGCTCTCTGGGAGGAAACGAGCTAGAAAGACCGCTGTAAACTCGACCCAAGTCATAGGCGGTAGACCTGCAGCTCGACCTCTCAAGACTGACTCCCACCATGTCTGCGCGAGACCCTCTAGTCGGAAACTCGCAAGCTCTACCCATCGATCATCCGAACATCTCAGCGAACGGCAGATCCTGGCTAAACTGTCAAGGAACGTCTGTGGGTCCTCCGCTGCCTCGGTGCCGGTGAATACTGGAGGTCTCAGCCTCATGAAATCCTGTAGCGAAACCGGAATGGCCACGGTGGTAGTAGTAGGAGCAGGTATCATGGTCGTCTGTGATGTAGTAGGTACGTCATCCGGCCTCGGTGTACGACTGGCTGCAACTAGGGATCCTACCATCTGACGTAGCTCCTGCATGCCTCCCATCATCTGTCGCAACTCCTCCATACCAGTCTCGAGCCTATCCATACGACCTGGGGAAGGTGGATCGGTCTGTCCCTGCGGCGTAGGCATACCACCCTGCTCAGTCCTAGTCTCGGACGAGCCAGCTCGAATCTCGTCTATGGCGGCAGCCCTCTGTGCCCTCGTAGCCTTCGGCGGCATAGTGGCTGTTACAGGAAAACGGATAGTAAGAACAGTGCAATAGGATCATAGGATACACGGAATTGAAGAAGGAATTTTCAAGCAAGTATATCCTAAAGTCACTTAGGCGGAGTACCGTATCGCAAGTATGCCGCGGACATACGCACGCTACGTTACCCTGCTTAAGTCACTTACTCCATCTACCAAGGGTCATCCTACACTCAAAAAGGTAAAACCTATCGCTCTGATACCAACTTTGTCACGACCCGCAGGGTATGGAACGTGACTGGCACTTAGGTTACGAAACGTCTCAAGACGTCCGTAAAATAAGTAAGCCAAAACCCAGAAACCAAAACCAAATAAGCAAAAGAGTGAAGAAAACCCAATCAATTGAAAGCGAGTTTATCAAATAAGTCATATAAAACCTTTTTTAAAAACAATATCAATTTTTCCGAAAATTTCGGCAGAGTCTCCTTTGTAAATACTGGCCCCCAAAATGGGTACAACAAGAATATATATAAATCCAACAAATAAGGCATCCCCAAGCGGGAGCTAGCTCTTCGCCACAAGGCGGTCACAAATCCCACGCAATATAAAGCAACAACATGCGAAATAATCATAATGAAGCATAAGAAAATATCATGTCGACTCAAGTGAGCTCGACCCCAAAATACAGCATAAAAGTCCACAAACCTCACAGTCTCATCTCTAGGTCAATATACAACAATACTGGTAGATACAGTAGATGGAGTACACTAGATACAAAGAATATACAAGGTGGTACAAAATAGTAACAAAACCCACCTATGAGCAAAATCTCGAGTCCAGGCAAAAGAGGCAAAAGAAGCAAGCGCACCCGCCGCTACTGTACTGACGGAGCGGACCTGCACAAGGCTATGGCACAACGGGGGTGAGTTGCCAACTCGTGAGTAATAAATAACATCTACACAGGCTATCGAATGCATGCACACAAGCATCCTAGCATCTAAATACAGGTAAGGCAGGACATAATGGCAAGTATGTATGCAATATGGATATACTAGCAGGTATGAATGCAATGCGAATAAACTCGTGATCTGAATGTGTAAGTATAAGAAATCATGTTTTTCCCTTTAAGAATGTCTTTTGAAATACCAGCACAATACCAATAGGATCAACAAGAACCTGTGTCCAGCATCGACACCTCAAAACTGTCTCAAATCTCATATCAATGTATCTCTGGCCTCAGCCGTCCGGCTGACCCATCCCAAATATCAATATCTCATCATATAGCGGCCACGGTCGGTATCCTCTGGATATCCGCCGTCCCAAACAGTCACCGGTAGGTAATCCGTCCCCTGCCAGGCTCAACGTCAACACCATATTCCTCTTGCCCCGGGGTACCTTACCGGGCCCACCATGTACCCGTGCCGGTTCCTCCACTCCTCGAAACGGATTTCCAAAACCACAGCAAACTCATGGTGGACGACACTTACATCACTAGAAAACCGCAATTTACATATTTTAAAAATATAATAAGTTTAGAAATTTTGCGGCTTTCCCCCGAAATCCAGCAATATCATAAAATCTCAAGAAATCCTCATAAGTGCATATATCAGTGATAATGAATGCATATGGTATCAATAATCAAGTTGCGATGTGTGATTAATAGATTAAGCATGAACAATTAATATGATGAAGTACATGCAAATGAATAGCAATCCTACGGTTTCATTTTAAGGAATTAAAGGCAATAGCACAAGTTTAAGTATCAATTAGTAAAAGGTTTAAATTTAAAGGTTATCTAGTGTGGTGGCATGGCAATTACCAGGGTGTGTGTGTAAGCATGAATAGTGCTCGTGCTGCATATAAAAACCTGGCAATGGTGCAGGTGTCCTATAAAATGGTTTCGCATAGGTATGTCAATATAATGCATGGATGCAGCAAATAATCATATAAGTATTACACCCCTAATTACTAACATCACTAAGAATCTTTTAAGTTACTAAAACTATCGGACGGCTTGCGCCATCCAACGATAGTCCCCCGCAGATGTTACATCTACTCACCGGAATCCCTAGCTAGTCACGTCCAATCACCGCTTTCCCCTTTCGTGCCGCGTCTGACGTCTCCGCGACCGAACCTAGAATTTACATCAATACCAAACATAAGGTTACATATCAAGAACGACGCAAAACCCAAACAAAACTACTAACGTTCACAAGCTAGGTACAACGTGCACAAGGTGCGCGGAACACACGCGAAAATCGCAAAAACTGCAAAAAAAGCCGATTTGGTCGCCCGGCAAAACTAAAACCCGATTACTCAAAAATCCGCACTCACGCATCCTAAATGTCATAGGATAAGCCAACAAAATACTCTAGATATCGCAATTAATTCGCCACAATAATATAATAAAAACCTAGTAAGCTAGAAGTTTGCAAATTTGGTGCAAACATCGACAATTAGCGACAAAATTAACACAATCGAACACAACAATCCAAACTAACCCACTAGCTAGCCATTACACTAATTTTAAACCATTAACTATGCTTAAAAACCTAATTTCCATAAACAAAACCTTTCTTGATTTTAATAATTAGCAATTTCAATCCAAAACTAAACATGACAATACCAAATTAACACTAATTTGAAGCCCACACAAATAAAGTAACCTCATTAACCTAGATTAGCAAACAACTAGATAGCTAATTAGCTTTAATTAACAAAATAATGGTTTCAAGAAACCCTAGTTAACTCAACCATTAATTTTAAACAACACTAGAATGAAAATAGCACTAATTTAACACTAAACAACTAGATTAAAGAATTCTAACCATATTAACTTAAAAGAGTAGAAATTATACCTCAAATTTTTTATAGATCTAGCAAGAAGAATTTGCCTCAATGATGGCCTCATAGCACCATGATTCCAAGCAAGAGAGGTTAAAGAGAAAGGGGATGAAGAATGGGGTTATTTTGTTTGGTTTAAATTTGGAATTTTTGAAGCAACTTAATGAATTTTTTGAAGAAAAATGAAAAGATCAAGGAGATGAAGGGGGCTGCTGGAATTTCGGCCAGAACAAGGGAAGGGGATGGTGTGGGGTGTGTGGGAAAAGTCTTGGTCAACTCCTACCAACCCACAAAAGACCATACCTAATTAACCATTCAAAAACCTTTAAAAAAAAACCTCATTTCCACACAATATACAAAGTCAAAGGAGCATGGAATTTTTTCCCCATGAGCTGCTGGAAATGGCCGGCCTAGGGTGAGGGAAAAGTGAGAGGGAGTGCACAAAAAATTTTTTATGCAAAAAGACCCCCTACAAGTCCAAAATTGCAAGTTTAAGCTTAAATTCAATAAATTTCGTTTTCTATAATAAAAATTAGTTAAAAATCAAAATAAAATACTAAAAATTTATGTTACCACTAGATTTTAATTATCATAATTTTAAAGATTAAAATTAGCCCGGAAAAATTTTTATTTATCGCTAATTTAATGTATTTTCTTACCGGCTTAAAATAATATTAAAAAATTGAAAAATTAGGGAAAATTTTTAAACGACCAGAATTTCATAAGTAGCTCATTAGCTACTAAAAACAAGCAATTACCTATACATTTTAAGTATAATTAGCCCTAAACTGCAAAATAACGAGAAAGACGGTTTTCGGAAAAATACCGAATTTTCACCGATTTTCAGGAAAACACCAAAATGACTTTTCAAGGCGTTACACCTCTGGACCGAGGCAACTCGGGCGCGAAGTTGGTAAGCCGACGCGTCCAAGGGTACTGTAGGCTAGTGTAGATTCTATGTCTCTTTGGGGTAGTGAAGTTACCATTGGAGGAAGGAAGAAGAGAAAAAGCTTTTGAAATGGCTTATAGATTTTGTAGCAAAGCATAATGTGATATGATAATTTCTCCCACAACAAAAGGAATCCTCTCTCTCTCTCCAATAATGGCCGGCCCCTCATAAAATGGTGGAGAGAAATAGCAACAAGGGAGGTGAGTGTAGGATAGCACAAGGTGACCATAAGAGATGAGAAGAAAACTAGAAATAAAAGTCACACCACTTCTAATCTAATCTTATCATAATAAAAGAAATGGATGAGATGGAAAAAGCATCTCATGATGAAGCCACAAAAGCAAGAAACCCCTCCACAAAATGTCATTTGCAAACTTGCAAATAACCCCCTCCATCGAAAAGTCCGGCCGTGAAGGAACAAATGAAAACCGGCCGGAACGGAATGCAAACTGGCAACTTCAGAAAACCGATCCCGTAATAAATTACAGGAAAACCCCACCACTGCATATACATGCCCGTATTTGTATTCTCACTGAACACAAATGCAAAGAGACAAAATCTATACTGTCTAATAATAGGGTCCGGCTTAAACCAAAGCCGGCTAGTAAAATCCGTCCGATCACGATCCGTGCAATACCGCACGTATCTGATCGAACCCTGCCATATCTCCATACAGCCTCTACAGCGTTTCGCCCGAAACTTGAGTAACTGTGTGTGGTGGACTCTAAAGACTCGTCAATACTATGGCTGTGGATTTAACCACTAGCACGTCAGAGGTATTAGCCATACGTGACGGGCCACCAGCTATTGACCAAAAGGGACGTCGATGAGCGAACTCATCCTGACACCCTATTGAGCCTGTCAGTGACAATATCCGTACAGTCCGGTCCGTTCGTCTATGAGTATCGCATGGCGGGCCTAGGGGGTTGGTAAAAGTCTGACCCCCAAAAGCGGTACAAGTCGTGTCGGAGTGTAGCCCAGAACACCCTGAGATACTACTGGAATACCTACCAGTAAATCTCCTGCCTCGGCCGAGGGCTTTGTGTAATGGCTCTCCTAGACACAGAACGACCTCACCCCCAATACTGGGAGAGACGAACCCCTGCAGATCCGCTCACTGCCTCCATGTGGCTCGGGACTGTACCCAACTAAAACCTGTTTGCACGACTTCTTTGAGCCGTGGTAGGGTAGTAATCAAAGCACAGTGGGAACTCACACGAGACAAATGACGATCTCAGGTCGATGAACTAACCTGTACACATGTCACCAGGGAACTGCTATCTGACGTCTGGTATAATCCTAACTAGCAGGTTCCCGGCGAGTCCTGTCCGGTGTACTCATAACCCAATGAGCACCTGTATACATCTTAGGTGAACAAACTGACACCAATGGCTTGTGAGACCGGCCACCGCCCCTCGTCGGGGTCTCGACTGTATACACTAGTCTACTGATGGAGTATCGATGCCCAGTCTCGAAACTCCCACGACTAGGGACCTTTCAAGGATGTGCTTATAGACCCCAGCTCCCACGTATATGATCGCCATCATACTGCTGGCCGTCAAGCAAGAATCCTAGGGGCTTTATCAACGTGTAATAGCGACTCGTAAGGTCACCTAAAGCAGTACACGATGATAAAGATAAACCAGATAGCATACTCTCATCTTGAGTAAGACTGTCCTACTGGGACAGGTCCTCCCTCAATCATTGCAATCACGTGCCTGTGATCCAATAATTGACTCTGAGGGCACTATCTCCAACAATCTCCCGCTTGCACTCAAGGCTAATTATTGCGATGTCGCATACTCAGAGCCCGTGTGATACCGAACACCCAACTCCTCTACTAGTCAGTCTCACAAAGCTCGTTTGCGAAACTATTGCGTTCGAGGAATAGCCTCAGTGAGTGGATCCGCTGTGATGTTTCTTTCTATATCTCTCAATATCTCAAGTTCGCGGAGAAAGCCATCTCTCGAAATGAGCAATACCTGTCTTAGAATGTGTCTGGATGTCTGATGGGACCTAGCTCATAAATGAACTCCAAATCCAAACTTCTTAGACTGTATCGACAACTGAACTTAATCAGTATCCTGCGCCATGCCTCCCTTAGTATCCGCCTGGACCACCTGTCCAAAATACTGCTCCTCGTCAGCGGGAAAACTATAACTCTGACAGCCACTCTGTCATCCAGGTCACCTTGGAAGCCTGGAATGATAACCGTCTCCTAAAGGAGGCTGCCGTTATCAAATCCCTAGAACATCCACTTATGTTCTAAAGCTGCTTCCGATTGTTTCTCCAGGATTGGATTAATATCAACTTATTGCATCTCCTGCAAGAACAACATCTGATGTGGTACTTGACATCTCATGATTGCTCAATTGCGTAAGCAAGTGATCTGCCAATCATGCATATCCCTCTCCCCTTTAGTCTGTAAGACACCTTTAGAGAGGGTGACTCCATCACCTGCAGGTACACTACCGTGCCAGGAGTCGTCCATTCTAAATACACATAGAATGCTGTCAAAGTACCCAGATTGGGAAACCACCCAAATCTAGATCTAAAACCATAGATGCAGTAACCAGAATGTCTGATATAATATCAAAGTTCTATGTGGAGAAACCACTGTGTGACGACCAACGTATAACCGATCGTAGTATAGGAATATCACTTCCTACTCTTTGTATTTCATCAAATACCAGGACATCACACCCTACTACCTTCTTAACAGATCTATCCCCTATTCTGATGAAGTCAAACCTATGACTGTCACATCAGAAATAGATGATCTATCTCCGCTATATCTGCTTTAGTCTATAAATAGACATAAGCCACTTGTCCACCAATGCTTCCGCTGCTCCCACTGACTACGACAACCCTCTGGCAGAGTCATATAGACGTACACTTCTAAAGCCAGTTTAGAATGACGCTATACTCATCCTCCTGCCGGATCTCACAGTCTGGAACAACAGCAATGGTAAGTCTGGGTAAACAAGAACCTCCCTACCACCGTCCTTGAGCATATCGAAGTACCTCTCGGGTGCCTGAGGTTACCCACTTTATCTGCGGAGTGGCCAATGGAATGTCAAACCAGATTGAATCTTTAGGTTCTTATCAAATCTTCAGTAATCGTTTGCGGTTCTGGAATCACTTCCAGTTCTACCATACTCCCACTACTGTTTTCTGAAAAAATCCATTTTTGTTAAAACTGTGGCGAGTCAAGAACAATATCACTATTGATCTTCCAGATGGTAGAAAGTCAACCCTCGTCATAGCCTGGGTCAACCCACAAACAGCCATTACAGAAACGTGCCTTGAGTTATCCAGAGTCTGGTTTTAAGCATAGGCCGGACAACTCCCCGTACCTTAACATCGTTAAGATATGAACTGTTCTATATCCAATATAGAAACAGAGGCACTGATTTAATTGAACCAGATTTAAATCATGCAGCTGTCTCCAGTGCATGTCAACTAAATGGAAGGAGGCCGATCAGCGTTACTCAACTTAGGAATGCTTCCAATTATGAGTAACCTGAAAGAGAAGCAAGTTCTCTTAATCATTACTATCAACTGAATACCATTCACAAGTATCTACATCTTTGATCACTTTGAAGAATCCCGATACTTGCAACTTCTGGTTCTCTACTTTATTCATACACCTACAACTTCTCAAAACATAGACCCTGTGTTTCTACGAAACACCTGTCTAAAAACTAGAGAAGTCATAAGTAAACCGATTATAGTACGAGGACCAACCCCTCTGTCCTGATGGACCCTGGACAACATACAATACTCTGTATAAGTCCCTTGAGTCTGATTACTCATTCACTGTGTGTCGTAGGTTGAAAACTGTACTTATGGTTAAGAAGAATTACACCGCTGTTTAATGCTCCTTACCTAACCATCAACCGATATAGGTAAATGTCATAGACATAATTTCAAAAAGGTATATCTCACTCTATGAAAATAGACGTACAGATATATCGATTTGAAATTGGTGCATAACAGTGGATATTCAAAACCAAATATTTGCCGACCGGCAAACAGCCCAGGTGATTTCCTCAAATATCACCGATTACAACGAATCCCGATATAATGAGGATGATCACCCAATTCCCAATAAGTTACTCCCACTCACCATCTGTAAAACCATACAGATGTGAGAATCATACCTGGTAAATACATACCCTGGAGTAAGTGTCTAATTGGGAAATCAGTTTTTTTTAACAGTACACAGTGAAACTGAAACATTAAAATGTTTCGATAGGGTATCCTGGTATTCCTAATAATGCCTCTTCGAATATCCATATTCACAACTGTAACCATATAATTCTTTGCCACCTCTCCAAATCCCTTTATATGTCTTTAGTCATTACCTTCTGCACACCCTCTTAGGCTAAATGGTTTTCTTCCTTCCCTACCGTTCGGCACCAGCCTATGGTTTGGTAGAAGACTATCCAATAAGCATAATGGGTGTACTGTCCTAATCCTAGGAGCACTCGCAATGCGAGAGAAGGTGAAGATAAAAGACAACCGAATAAACCTTATTCCTATTTCTCCTGAACAAGGATCCGTCCCCGAACTGGAACAAGTTCCTTTCGAGTTCGTATATAACCATACGATGGATTATCCAATAAACTTGGGATCTTCGTAGTGATACGGAGTGTCCTGAAGAAATGCAAAGGTGATTTAGGATTGGCGAAGAAATACTTGGTTTGGTCGTGAATAGCAGTCGCAATTTACTTTGCCCTCTTACTAATCCCTTGCTTTGTCTTAACTTAATACCTTCTGTACACCGTTTAGGCTAATTGGTTTTCTTCATTCCCCACCGTTCGGCACTAGCCTAAGGTTTGGAAGAAGACTATCCAATTTGCGTAATAGGTGTACTATCTCCTAAACCAAGGAGTACTCTCAACCTGAGAGAAGGTAAAAAAAAAAGACAACTGAATAGTCCTATCCATTTCCTCTAGAACCTGAAACCATCCTCGAATTCCTTCGAGTTCGTATATAACCATAAGATGGTTTTGTCCAATGAAAGTGGACGTTCGTAGTAATACGGGGTGTCCTGGAGAAAAGGGTAAAAGTAGGAGTGGCAATGAGGTCTGCAACTCTGACAATCCAAAAGCCAGTGTTAAGAAGGTTCGGTCAACTTGGTCACTGAGTCATAGTCTAGGGTCGGGTCAATGGTCGCTGCCGAAGAGAGAGAGAAAAGAAACACTCAGCGTGCACTCTAACCTAGATCAGAATGGTTATCGCTTTATCTAATCTGGAAACCTCCCACTGTAACGTCAAATTCTTCCCCAAACCTGAAAGAAGAATTAGTCGGGATCACCCGAGGAGTAAACCAACTCATCAGTGGGAATCGGGATCCAACTATCATCGCATGACAACGTGACGGAATCCACTCACGTCACCACACTCCAGAAGGTATGCGCATGCCTGGCAAGTTTCAGTTTCTTTAGAAACTCCCGATGTAAATTTTTACCCCTAGGACCCAAGTGACCTTGACGGAGTCAAAAAATCAAAGAGTCCTAGTCAAGTTCAACCCGTCATTATCTGGATTGCATTAAACCCACCCGTACGTGCCCTTGACGGAGTCAACAAGGCCGCACGACTGTCCTAACCAATCCCATTTATGCTACAAACAAGCACCACTTAGCTACCGTACACTATGCCTTGACGGAGTCAACAAACGCAGCACGAATACTAAATAATACCCGTAAGAAATGACGGAGGGCTACGGCTGGTTTTTAGCGAAAAACCTTTAACGTAATGAACTTGATATCGTTGAAGGAACTGCATAGCTTTTTATAAAAATATAGTAACGAAAACCTTTGCTAAAGAGGTCACTCCCGGTGAAGGGATCTCGGCTCTTTCCCCGTAGAATGAGGTGCAGGATATTCCAACTGAATACCATGATGCAAAGCAAAAGTAATCGGCTATAGTGAAGTTATTGCCCTGACGCAAACTTTTGTCCAAGGGGTCACTCCCGGTGAAGGGATCTCGGCCCTTGCTTCGTCGACTGAGGAGCAGGATATTCCAACCGAATACCATGATGCAAAACAAAAGTGAACGTCCTTGCAATAACAGCTTTTTGAAAAATGTTCCAACAACATCAGAATAGGTTTGTTTATCTAGCATTCATCCTAATCAACGCAGTCCCATCAATTGATCACACCACAAAAGAACGAAAATAATGATGTACGTATATGCCATCCACATTCGCCACTGGGTCTCGTCATCACCCGTTAGGTTACTTAACTAACGACAGAGCGGGGACTGGACTAGCGCGGATGCAAAACATATACAACATCTACTAGTATATATATAACATATAATTTTCGCTCAAGGCGTGATAAAATGCAACATCACAGAAAGATAACCAACATCACATAACAATACAGATATCTGGAAGCCGCGGATTTCACAGAGCCGCTGCTGAAACCCGACGTTCCCCTGGTCGTGTGGATAGCCTGTGCAATGAAATCCTAGACCCCTACGGGCGCGGCAAGTTACCCGCCAAAACCTGAAGCGAGGCAGCCCCCTTCAGCAATGTGAATGGACCACCCAGCACTTCACGGAATCCGGTAACTTGGGCACCCCTCCTTGGGCCAACCTGTAACCCCTACGAGTGCGGCGAACAACCCGCCAATTCTAGAGTAAAGCCCCCTCCGTCTCAATGCCATGAGATGCGGGCTCGTTGCCCTCTAGAACCCGGCTATCCGTGCACCCCACCTTGGGGTAATCTTAGTACAGAAAGTAAAATATACATACAACGGGTACATCGACCGCAACCAGGTCGTGTCCCAAAAGAATAATACAAACAGGCAGTGACGGCAGTCCGCATGTCGGACGCTCGCCCCGCAATATCAAATATACATATAAAACAAAACTGTACTAGCACTGCAACCAGGCTATCCCCACGACCGATCCGCAAAAACACAGCACAACACAGAACATCAACGTGAATGTCACGTTCGCAAATCCGTCTAAAAGGGCTATAGCAGATAGACTGGATTTACCGATCGAGTGACATTCACGGTCGCAGATATAATGTAAATACTGTGAACTAATGTGTTTAAAATATCCGATCGATCAAATTTTATCGAAGTGGGCCCCAAGCATTACTGTAGCACTTAAAGAGAGTCTAGGCCCAAAAAAAATATTCCAAAAACCCCATTTTCAACCCAGGAGCTTATTGCAAAAAT
This sequence comes from Agapanthus africanus, assembly GCA_030015575.1. Lineage (NCBI taxonomy): Eukaryota > Viridiplantae > Streptophyta > Magnoliopsida > Asparagales > Amaryllidaceae > Agapanthus > Agapanthus africanus. The sequence continues at coordinate 595,851,182 of CM057341.1, forward strand.
TTGGTCCAATGAATAGTAAAAATGGCCGCGGAACCGCGGCAAATACGTGGGTTTGGCCGCGGTTCCACGGTGGAATAGTGAGATCACGCGACCAAATTTTCACAGAATGCTTAGAATTCCCTGCACATGTCACTGCAATGTACTGAAAAAATTTTGGAGCCAAAAAAATTTCGACAGAAAACTGTGCAAATGAAAATGGGTTTTCGGAAAATCCGTTCGATCGAACTTGTAAACACGTTAGAGCAAGCTAGACTAGGTTAATGGCGTGTCTCTGATACCATGTTGCACCACGGCAGCGCCCCGGCCGTCTACTCGAGGCCAAAATGCTGAATCAAAATTTTTCTTGACTTTTAAACTGGCGCTACCGCGGACAATATACCCGGATCGTGACCATTAACCTAATGCAAGCTAACAAGAGAAGGGGTGAGAGATATACCAAGTGATCCGTGTCCTTCGGTCTTCGTCTCCACTCCGATCTCCCGCGGAATCTCCGTCCGTCACCTCCTCGTCGGAAAGGGCACCACATAGCCAAATTCTTTTACGGGCTCCCACCTCTGGACCGAGGCTACTCGGGTGCGAAGTTGGCAAGCCAACTCGTCCAAGGGTACTGTAGGGTAGTGTAGATTCTATGTCTCTTTGGGGTAGTGAAGTTACCAATGGAGGAAGGAAGAAGAGAAAAAGCTTTTGAAATGGCTTATAGATTTTGTAGCAAAGCATAATGTGATATGATAATTTCTCCCAAAACAAAAGGAATCCTCTCTCTCTCTCCAATATTGGCCGGCCCCTCATAAAATGGTGGAGAGAAATAGCAACAAGGGAGGTGAGTGTAGGATAGCACAAGGTGACCATAAGAGATGAGAAGAAAACTAGGAATAAAAGTCACACCACTTCTAATCTAATCTTATCATAATAAAAGAAATGGATGAGATGGAAAAAGCATCTCATGATGAAGCCACAAAAGCAAGAAACCCCTCCACAAAATGTCATTTGCAAACTTGCCAATAACCCCCTCCATCGAAAAGTCCGGCCGTGAAGGAACAAATGAAAACCGGCCGGAACGGAATGTAAACTGGAAACTTCAGAAAACCGATCCCGTAATAAATTATAGAAAAACCCCACCACTGCATATACATGCTCGCATTTGTATTCTCACTGAACACAAATGCAAAGAGACAAAATCTACACTGTCTAATACTAGGGTCCGGCTTAAACCAAAGCCGGCTAGTAAAATCCGTCCGATCAAGATCCGTGCAATACCGCACGTATCTGATCGAACCCTGCCATATCTCCATACGGCCTCTACAGCGTTTCGCCCGAAACTTGAGTAACTGTGTCTGGTGGACTCTAAAGACTCGTCAATACTATGGCTGTGGATTTAACCACTAGCACGTCAGAGGTATTAGCCATACGTGACGGGCCACCAGCTATTGACCAAAAGGGACGTCGATGAGCGAACTCATCCTGACACCCTACTGAGCCTGTCAGTGACAATATCCGTACAGTCCGGTCCATTCGTCTATGAGTATCGCATGGCGGGCCTAGGGGGTTGGTAAAAGTCAGACCCCCAAAAGCGGTACAAGTCGTGTCGGAGTGTAGCCCAGAACACCCTGAGATACTACTGGAATACCTACCAGTAAATCTCCTGCCTCGGCCGAGGGCTTTGTGTAATGGCTCTCCTAGACACAGCGCGACCTCACCCCCAATACCTGGAGAGACGAACCCCTGCAGATCCGCTCACTGCCTCCATGTGGCTCGGGACTATACCCAACTAAAACCTGTTTGCACGACTCCTTTGAGCCGTAGTAGGGTAGTAATCAAAGCACAGTGGGAACTCACACGAGACAAATGACGATCTCAGGTCGATGAACTAACCTGTACACATGTCACCAGGGAACTGCTATCTGGCGTCTGGTATAATCCCAACTAGCAGGTTCCCGGCGAGTCCTGTCCGGTGTACTCATAACCCAATGAGCACCTGTATACATCTTAGGTGAACCAACTGACACCAATGGCTTGTGAGACCGGCCACCGCCCCTCGTCGGGGTCTCGACTGTATACACTAGTCTACTAATGGAGTATCGATGCCCAGTCTCGAAACTCCCACGACTAGGGACCTTTTAAGGATGTGCTTATAGACCCCAGCTCCCACGTATATGATCGCCATCATACTGCTGGCCATCAAGCAAGAATCCTAGGGGCTTTATCAACGTGTAATAGCGACTCGTAAGGTCACTTAAAGCAGTACACGATGATAAAGATAAACCAGATAGCATACTATCATCTTGAGTAAGACTGTCCTACTTGGACAGGTCCTCCCTCAATCATTGCAATCACGTGCCTGTGATCCAATAATTGACTCTGAGGGCACTATCTCCAACAATAACCATTCTTAACTCCTATATATTTAGTTTGCTAATTTAGGGTTCATGGTAGATCCGGGTAGCGGGGTGTGTTAGCCCCATTTTTGAAAAATTTTGTTCCGCAATCGGCCACAGTTTGATGGCTAGAGCACTTGCATAACTTACCAGAAACATGCACACTGCACTCTCGAGATGGCAGATCAATTTTTCACCCAACCTAGGGATGAGCTAGAGGATGTGTTAATCAAAATTGGGGAATTTATATTCCCTGTGGACTTTATTGTTTTAGATGCATATCCTATGGCGAACCCACGAAACCAAATTTCAGTGATTCTCGGTCGACCTTTTCTAGCAAATTCCAATACTGTAATAAATTGTGCTAATGGTTCTATGAACCTATCCTTCGGAAAGATGACAATTGAGCTTAACATTTACAAGCTATGAAATCAACCATCTGAAACTTCTGCTCATCTAATCGATATCTGTTCTGTCAACGAGATTGCTTCCGATAGCTGCGAAGTTGAGGAACTTTGCTATAATGATCTCAACGACACCAGTGGGTCATTATTTGATTTAGAAAATGATTATACTAGTGAGGACACCTTTGACGAGTCCACCCCCGAGTTCGAATCCTTTGACTTGTCATAAAAGTCAGTTGAGCTTTCCGAGTCAATATCCTACACTAGTTATGAATCTCATAGAGAGTCCGAGTATAATTCCCCTACCCTACCATCTATCGTCTTTCTGCCGGCACTAGATCTCAAGCCGCTACCTTCTCATCTTAAATATGCATATTTAGGTGAGAATGAGTCTTTACCCGTGATCATATCCGCTTCTCTAGTTTTAGAGTAAGAAAGCGCTCTTTTGTCAGTCTTGAGATCAAATCGGCAAATTTTTGGTTGGACAATGGCGAACATCAAAGGGATTAGTCCCTTGATTGTTGAACATCATATACATTTGGTGAATGAAGCCAAACCAGCCCGAGACCCACAAAGACAGTTAAATCCCGTTATGAAGGAGGCAGTAAAGAATGAAATAGTCAAGTGCCTAGATAGTGGTATAATTTACCTAATATCTGATAGCCAATGGGTAAGTCATATTCATGTTGTCACGACCCAAAATTGGCACGTGATGGCCCTTAAACTACGCAACGTCTACAGGCGTAACGCAATTTAAGTAAGCCGAAAATCCATCAATCTAAACCATCAAAAGTAGTAAGTGATAATAACATTTTAAAACTTTTGAAATCTCAACCCAAATTCTTTACAGTCACACTTTATTTCCTTTAAAATTTTGGCAGCACCTCCTTTATAAAAACAAGCCCTAAAAAGGGGTACACCAAAGATAAAAGTAAAGCATCCCCAAACTGGAGCAAATACAAGCCCAAAGGCGAAAAACAACCACCACAACAAATATACGACGCCGTAGCGAAGAAATAAAAGATGATATAAAGAAACTGCATAAAGGACCTCCAAGTCACAAAATAATATACAAAATCGTCCTCACATCAAGTCTCTAAGTCATACATGAAAGTGGTAGATGGAAAGTACATGGTAGAACGAATATACAAAGAGCAACATCGGATAACCGCAAAACCTACCTATAACAAAACTATACACAGTCAGCCGTAGCGGTATCCGCTGCAAAAGATGATATGATAGATGGAAAGCCTGCCTCAACTACTCTGAGGAACAACCTGCAAAACACTGTGGCACAATGGGGGTGAGTTGCCAACTCATGAATAGTAAATAACATATGCAGGTAATCGCAAGTATGCACGTACAGCGCGAATCTGACATATGCAAGCTAATAGCAATAAGTAGTCATATGCATGCAACAGACATGAAAGGTACTCTAGCAGGTACAACTAATACATGAAGCAATAATATGATAATGTGTATATGCAACAGTCATGAAAGGTACTCTAGCAGGTACAACTAATACATGAAGCAAAGCATATAAAATAAATGTGGAGTATGGGATAAAACATGTCATCCTCATGGAATCTTGACCTCGTGACAGGACCAAATTCCATCAAGACAATCCAAATCCTAATTTCCTCAAATCAGCCCCCAAATTGGCTCTTATATCATGTAAGTCTCATATATCCTGAGTGTCCAATATCAAGTAAATCTCATATATCCTGAGTGCCCAATATCAAGTAAATCTCATATATCCTAAGTATCCAATATCAAGTAAATCTCATATATCCTGTATCCAATATCAAGTAAATCTCATATATCCTGAATAAGTATATTTGCATGAATCATTATGATGATGTATATAAATTTGATATGTATACATATATATTAGCGTCCCATACCACTAATATATATATATATATATATATATATATATATACACATATATAACAGCGTCCCATTACACTGTTATATATACTTAGGTGTAAAAATACCTTAAAAACAAGTGTCTAACATCGACACATAAATACTGATCTATCAGGTGCTGTCACCATGACTGGCCCCCTGATAGGTACGTATCATACGCTATCTCGAAAACTCGAGTGCCCAGTTTCAACCCTCGCAACTCGACGTATCCATACGTACATGACTCCGGTCGGTATCCCCACGATAACCGCCGAGTCATAGGTACTGTCACCGGTAGGTATGGTTCCCCTGTCAGGCTCATCGGCGTGGTCCATCGAAATACCTTTCTTGCCCCGGGGTACCTCCGGGTGCCCCACCATGTACCCGCACACAGCCCACGACGCCTCCTCGCATGGGGTATATATATCAGAACCGATAAAACTCATGGTGGCTGCTGAAATATCATATAAAGAGAAACCGGGTTTTTCAAATAATGCATAATTTCATGAAACTACCACGGTCCTCAAATCCAGAAAACATCATGAAAAATCCATATCTCAATTCGAAAATCCATGAATATAATATATGCAACATAAAACTGTAATGTGAGCATATAAAGAAAAAGAAACTATTTAACTGCAACAAGTTAATATATATATCATCCGGTTCCTAATTTCTCCAAGTCCATATAACATCAAATAAAGGTGAACATGTAGCTATAACCAGATATATTTGTAAACATGTAGGTATAGCAAGGCATATGTATCTACCTATCAGTAATGATGTAATACCCTCCAGTTATAAGTGTAAGTATGTATGCAAGATATATATGTAGCTATGTCTCATATGTGTATATACCTATCACTAATGGGACAATACCATAAAGGTATATGGGTAAATAGCATGTAAGCATGTCAAAACATATGTGTAAGCATGTAGGTATACAGGTATGCTATATGTCATATACACAATGGAATATGAATCAATGTCTCAATGTCCCTAACCGAACAATATCATATATGTATGTGTGTTGTGCGTGTCATGGCAATTATTGACGGTGTGAGTGGCATACAATCAGCGCTCGTGCAACATGAGCCGTCAATAATAGTGTAGTGTCCTAAGGGTATAAGTCCAAGCACAATAAGTAATAATATGCAATGAGGTGTATGCGCAAACTCTATATATGCAATAGAATATGCGACTAATATTATATCATCTCTAGCCCAGACGCATAACGCCATGCGGGCGATTCCCCTGTAGATGTTAAATCTACTCACAACGATCATTGCTAAGTAAAGCCAACCACTCGCTCCCCCTTCTGTGCAGCGTCCGAAGTCTTTGCCTGCGAACATAAAACATAAAACAATATAACAAGTATGTATATTAGCAAACGACCAATAACACGTACAAACTACGTTTGACCAACGCGATAACTCAAAACATACTCTCAAGTGTTCGTATTGTGGCTAACGTGCGTAGCGACACAACAAAACCAACTCAAGAGAAACAGAACACAACGACACGAACCGTATCGGATAACGTAACGCGTGAAAATGAAACACAAGAAAACAAGCAAGTGATCCCAGATTTTGCTATACCAGCAATTTGTAAAAGTTGCAAGTACCACGAGACCACACACAACCCCAGAGACCCCTACACCAAAACTCAACCCACAACTCACCAGTCTGGCCGCAAATTGCGGCCAGAAGCAATATATTTGCGTCCTGTTCTTGAGGGAATGGGTTCGTATTTTGAGGGTAGGTTCTAGGTCACTACACTAGATCACTGTGATGGGAACTTTTGCAACAAATACCTGGTTTGATAGCAGATCATCCGAGACCCAAAACTACACTAAAAATACGATATTTGCACGAAACGATACAATACGCGATCTAGACTGAAACGAATAAGCTACGCAACACTAAAAAGACTTAAATAACAGATAGAGATCATTACCTACACTCACAAGCTCAAAAATCCTAGCTTTCCAAGCTCTAAGGCATTCAAGAGGAAAAACAAGGTTAAAGATGTGATTTTTGTGAGATTTTATGAAGTTTAGTGATGGATTAGCGAAGATTTGTGAAGGGGATGATAAGTGTTTAGTTGAGGGTTGAGGGAATGAGAAAGAAATGATAAGAGATGAAGTGAGAGAGAATGAGAGAGAGAAAAGATAAAGAGTGAGAGAGAGGTGAGTGCACCATGCAATAAATGCACACAATTCTCACCATGCCACCTCACACAAAACAAAAATCCAGACGAAAATATCTCTCTTTTCACAATAAATATCTAGATGTTTAGGTTAAGATTAAACAAGGATTGGATTAGGGTTAAGTTGATATGGTCACTAAACTAGATTATCACAAACAAACCCTCACATAAATATGCACAAGTGTGTGCATGCCATAAAAAAAATAATAAATTATTAATTAACTGTTATGAAATGTGAGGAACCCGAATTGGTAAACTTTTTACCGAAAACCCACTTTATCGTCTAATTAACACTAATCTAAATCTAAGGCGTTACACATGTGGTCCCTAAAAAGTCTGGCATCACTATCATAATTACTGAGGCTAATAAGTTGGTCCAAACACGCACCCAAACTGGGTGGGGAGTATATATTGATTATAGAAAACTCAATGCCGCAATGAGGAATGTTAACTTCTCTCTACCTTTCATTGACCAGATGTTAGAATGATTAGTCGGGCATGAATACTACTGTTTCTTGGACGGATACTCCGGCTATAACCAGGGCCCCATCCCTGAAAAGGATCAAAATAAATTAAGATTTACTTGTCCTTTCAGTACTTTTGCTTATAGACGCATGCCCTTCAGGTTATGCAACGCTTCCGCTACATTTCAGCGGTGTATAATGAGGATATTCTCGGACATGGTCGAGAATTTTCTAGAGATATTTATGGACGATTTCTCTATATTTGGGGACCTCTTTGAGGAATGCTTTCGTCATCTTGACGTTGTTCTTATCCGCTGCAAGGATAAAAATTTAACTTTGAATTGGGAAAAATGCCATTATATGGTTCAAGAAGATATTGTCCTTAGGCATATCATTTGACGAAAAGGCATGGAGGTAGACAGAGGTAAAATAGATGTCACCCATAAGCTTCCTCCTCCTAAATGCGTCAAAGATGTATGATCCTTCCTTGGTCATGCAGGATTTTATAGGAGATTCGTTAAGGACTTTAGCAAAATTACTAGACCTTTAACTCTTCTCTTGACCAAGGATACAACATTTCACTTCGATTCGGATTGCATGGATGCTTTTGAATCATTTAAAAGCTCCCTCACTACTGCCCCCGTTCTATCATCTCTGGATTGGAACCACCCTTTCGAGCTTAGGTGTGATGTATCAGATTTTGCTATTGGTGCAGTCTTAGGACAACACATTGATAAGATGCCACATGTAATTTACTATGCAAGTAGGACCTTGAACGATACCCAAATTAATTATACAATTACCGAGAAAGAACTCTTGGCAGTTGTGTTTGCATTAGAAAAATTCAGACCCTACTTGATTGGCTCGCCTATAGTGTTTTACACCGATCACTCCGCCCTACGACATCTTTTATAGAAGAAAGATGCTAAATCCTGGCTTATACATTGGATCATGTTGTTACAAGAGTTTGATCTTGTCAGACAAGAGTGGATGTGAAAACGTAGGAGCCGGCCATCTTTCACGCATCTCTTCTTCACCAATGTTGACCTTGCCAATAAATGACTCCTTTCCTGACGAATAGCTCTTGACCGTATCCTGCGAACCTTGGTTCATAGATATTGTGAATTATCTAGCGACGGGACTTATACCCAGCGATTGGTCGTAACAATACAATCATCGATTTCTATCCCGGGTAAAACATTTTTACTAGGATGAACCTTATTTGTTTAAGTATTGTTCCTATCAAATCATTCGCCGATGTGTCCCTAACGACGAATTCAAGAGTGTTTTTTCTTTTTGCCATGATCAGGCATGTGGCGGTCACTTGGTCCACGTAAAAAGGCGGAGAAATTTTTGCAATGTTGCTTTTATTGGCCAACATTATTCAAAGATGCATATGATCATTGCAAAACTTGTACTCGATGTCAACACATCGGTTGAATTTCATGGAGAAATGAGATACCGCACGAACCTATCTTCGTTGTGGAGATATTTGACGTTTGGGGAATTGATTTTATGGGCCCTTTTCCAACTCTTTTGGGAATTTATACATCTTACTTGCGGTTGATTATGTCTCTAAATGGGTGGAAGCAGTACCACATCACACTAATGACAACAAGGTTGTCATTAAGTTCCTTAAAGAAAATATTTTTTCGCGATTCGGACACCCTCGTGCTATAATTAACGACAACGGGACGCATTTCTGTAATCGGCCTTTCGAGGATTTGATGCGGAAATATTCAATAAACCACACGATTTCTACGCCCTATTATCCCCAAAGGAGTGGGCAAGCTGAGAACTCCAATCGACAGATCAAACAAATTTTGGAGAAAACGGTTTTTAAGAAACGTAAAGATTGGTCCAACAAATTAACGGATGCTCTTTGGGCATTCTGCACTGCTTATAAGACAGATCTTTGTATGTATCCATACCGACTTGTGTTTGGGAAGGCTTGCCAACTTCCTGTCAAGATCGAACATAAAGCAATGTGGGCTATTAAAGAGCTTAACTTTGATTTCGATCAAGCCTGCAGCTATCGGAAGCAGCAATTAAATGAGCTAAGTGAACTTCGCGATGAAGCTTATGATAATGCGGTTATAGTAAAGAACTAGACTAAAGTGTACCATGATAAAAACCGTTTTAGAAAAACATTCACACCGGGGTAACAAGTCCTTCTTTACGATTTTCGTCTCCACCTTCATCCGGGTAAGCTAAGATCTCGTTGGAATTGACCATTTGTGGTGCGATATGTGTACCCGCACAGTGCAGTGGATATTAAAAATGTTAAAAACGGTTATACTGTTAAAGTAAATGGGCATAGATTAAAACCGTATTTTTCCGTTGACCCAGCGGAGGAGCTCCAGTTTTTACTGGAGCCGCTTTATCATGATTAATTTTCCTCCGCCTCATCTCCATGTTTTGATAACACTGTTTCATATAAAGAATGGAGGTGAGTGAGTTAAGAAGTAACTAAATATCCGTGCATGCCATAAAACAAGTTTGAGGGTAGTTTTTATTTAATTATTATTTCACCCCTATTATTTTCCTCCTAAGTATACAGGTCTATGCGCTTAAAGAACAACATCAGTGAGGACACTACTGAAAATAGGTTTGGGGCAAGGTTTGAATTCTAATATGACATTTGGCACTAGGCACTATATATATAAAAAAATTAGTGTATAAATTTTTTTTTGATAATAAAAATTAGAAAGTTAAAATTTACATATGAAAGATAAGAATAGTTTGAGAAAAGCAAGAAAGTTAAATATTTTCTTAAACGAAACTAGTAATAAGTAGTTATTAGTTGTTGTCTCAAGGGTTAGTAAGATGAAGAGAATCACTAATCTTAGAATAGATCTGACTCTGAAAAATAGTCCCTATTCTTGAGGCCAAACATTTGAACGTTGATACCCTACTATACGCACTAGCACACGTCTTGAAACTTAGGATAGTAGAGGATACCTTGAAATGCTCTGGTTTAAAAGCCTTGGAATGAAGAAAAATAAAAATATAAAGAAAAAAATGCTGAAGAAAAATGAAAACTGGTTTTATAATTACTTAAGGTAGCAAAAAAAAATATAGCGAGAGTGCTTTATCACCTAGTGCCTTAAACCAACTGGTTTGGGAGCCACTGCTAAGCCTTAGGTGTTGCAAGACAAAAAAATTGCTAATTACGCCTAATTGAGCGAGCACATTTGGTAATCGGTCGGTTAGTACCTCAAGAAGTATTAACGGTCGCATGAAGGATGTGTGAGCAATTCCATCTAAAATATTCACCGACTAAAAAGAATTAAGGAAGATGGACGGGAGTATGATAGCTTGAATTGAATTCTCTAAGTGTAGGGATGACTTTTACACGTAGGGGTATATGATCAATGTTTAGAAGAAAAATAGGGAGGAAGACTAAAGGCGATATTTTATTGAGAGATGATGTGATTTCTGACATTTTTTCATAACCATTAAGATAGGGCTCAAGGTGTCCCTAGTGTAGTTGGAAACTCTTATTTTCAAGTTCTTTCTTTTATAGTTCTTATCTTAGTATGTAACTTTCATCTTCTTTCTTTTATTATAGGATTTTATGGGTGTAATCCGCTGAAAACCCTCAGGAGATAACACTCCTCCTACTAGGGACACCTTGAGGTTTAAAGGCTTGTTGCACGTGCTCAGTGCAATCGTAATTGCCTACGAAAGTGTGCTAGGTTTTTCTTTTTCTTTTTTCTCCCTCTCTTGAATAACTAGTTTGCTTGGGACGATCAAATTTATGTTTGGGGGTATTTGTTCAGTCGAAATATTGCACATTTGATATAACGTTTTCCTTACTTTTCTTAAATATTTCAAGGTGTTTATTACAAATATAGAACATATGTTGGTTTATCTGCAAATTTACTCTTTATCATTTTTATATATTATAATTTACATTATAAAGGAAAATATATGCATAAAATATTTATATAATACTTTTATTATGCATATCATATCAAATAATCTTAATCAAATTTCTTAAAGATTTATTACCATATAAAAAGATTAATATACTATATCTAATTTAACAAATATTACTAATATTACTCATTGAGATATTGTGCAGATTTAGCTCAGTTCCGAAGATCGAGATATTTGAGATGTTAGGAGCAAGATTTGTCGATAAAATCGTAAAATCAATAACGACGGAGACTCAGGAAATATTGGAAGAATCCAGGTATTGAAAATAAAATCTTCACGTGTCATCATGAGAAGGCACCTGAATTTTGGAACCCTAACTTCCCAAGTAGCCGCGGTTTAGCGGCCAAACCCTACATTCCGCGGCGGATCCACGGCACATTTAGAGTCGTTGGATGAGAAATTTTGGGAGTTGGATCGTGATTGCATATCTTAACCTATGAGATCTAGGCTTTCTGCTTTAAGGGCTATATAAAGGACCGAGGGCTAAAGTTAGAAATCATCACCTTTAACATGAAGTAAATCATCGTCAAGAACAAGAGATCCACGACAAGTCCGCGTTTCGACGTGATAGAGCGACGTGAATATCGACTGAGCATCTACTTCCTACGAGAAAGATATCGAGAGCAACTTCTTCTTCTTATAATCTAAATTCGAAGGATTTGTACTTGTAACGTTGATTAATAAAGGTAGATCATTTGTTTAATTATTTCGCATTTACTTTCTGCATTTAAATTCTGCATTATGATTTTCTTCTCAAACCATGCGTGAGTAATTCCTAGCATGATAGGTTTCGTAGAATTAGGGTAGATCAATAGATGAAAAAATATTATAACTCCTTTTACATCTTATAAATTCTATAAACTATAGCAAAATAAATGTTAGCATCCTTATCGGGCGCGCTACAAATTCATTGAAAGTCTCGACCGCGATTTGAGATTAGATTGACAATTGTTTTGGTAAGGGCTATACATGAATAGAGATCAATGGAAGGATACAGGTTAAGAGTGGGAAAACCCTAGTTTCTTCCGAAAGAACCATAATTCACATTCATCACTATCGATCTAGTTTTAAATCTATTAAAAGATAAAAGGAGTCATCTTTAATTAATCACCCATTACAACTAAATTCTATGAACCCTACAAGCCTCTTCTTCAAAAATTCTACATCCGTGTTCAACATAGATCTACAACCAATCACTCTAATTTCAATCAACTCGTCTAAAGTAAGATAAAAGATTCGACATTTCCCTGAGGACGACCCGTACTCATCTCGGCTAGCTACTCGCGACACCGTTAGTGATTGTGGTTAACTTTACTTACAAAAAACTTCTTTTCCAAAATATAGAATCAATCACGCTGCTTCGGGCGAAACGATGTAGAGGCCGTATGGTTTTACGACAGGGTTTGATCATATGCGTGTATTTATGCACGGATCATGATTCGGACGGATAATACTAGTGGGTTTGGTTTATGTCACGACCCAAAATTTTAGCTCGTGACCAGCACTTAAATCACGCAACGTCTAAAGGCGTAACGTAATTCAAGTAAGCTGAAACCCAGAAATCTAAACCTTTTAAAGAAAATAAAGGAGGTGAAATTTTGAAATAAAGGTATAATGAAATCAGGTTTTCTTAATGCATAGAAAAGGAACATGAAAATTCAAGTGAAATTTGCTAGTTTGAAAACGTGTTTCGTCTTTTTAAAAATTTGGGCAGCACCTCCTTTGTATATTTTGATCCAAAACCATAAATAAATAACAAGAATAATGGCATACTCAAGCGAGAGCTAGCTCTTCGCCAAACGGCGGATCACAACCAGGCAAAGCATAAAAATAAGTATACGACGCCCAACGGCGAAGATCACCACAAAAGATAAAGAAATAAGAAAGACATCAAAACCACAAATAGCGGAAAACCCCTTGCTTTATGTCTCGCAACCACAAGTCTCACTAAGTCTCATTACTTATACAATTACTAAATTTGATTTGATGGAGTTAAGTAGATACAATATGAAATACAGATACAAGAGTGGGTACGATACAAATGTCCCACCTACCAATTCAAAACACCCAAATGAAGCTATGTGCCAGCGATGCCGCTACAGATCCATGCGGTCAATCTTCAAGAACTGTGGCACAATGGGGGTGAGTTGCCAACTAGTGAGTAGAAAAAAACATCTACAAGTAGAAATCGAATAAACAACGACTCCTAGGTCAACTACATCATAAAGGTAATACTATGATATCTAGGGTGACCGGGTCGTATATGTGCCAACAATGTAATCAATGCATATAAATATGTGGATATCATCCAACAAAAAAATCAATGTATGTATTCTTGTGGATCTCGTCCAACCATATAATCAATGTATGTATGCATGTGGATCTCGTCCAACAATATAATCAATGTATGTATGTATGTGGATCTCGTCCAACCATATAATCAATGTATGTATGCCAGTAAGTATGAGGATATAAATCAACGGTGTCCCTCGCGATACATCAAAATCATGGAACCTGGGTGTCCAACATCGACACCCGAAAACATCATGAAACACGTGTCCAGCATCGACACGTAAATCGTCATATCTCGGGCTCCGTCAATCCGGATCGGCCCACGGGCTCCGTCAGTCCAGATCGGCCCATAACATCTCTCGACTCCGGTCGGTATCCTTCGGATATCCGCCGAGCCCAAATACTATCACCGGTAGGTAGTAGTCCCTCTGCCAGGTTCACCGTCTACTGCACAACATCCCTTTATTGCCCCGGGATACCATACCGAGTCCACCATATATCCGCAATCTACCTCATCCAGCTCCTCGAATCGGGTTTCACATGTCACACGTCTCAGAACCGAGAAAACACATGATGAACGCACTGAAATATCATATCAAGAGAAACCGGGTTTTTAAAACAGTACATGCTTTCTTTTGAAATAGCTACGGTTCTCAAATCCAGAAATCTCATGAAAACAGCAAATCCTAATGCGTAAAATCGTAAAGCATGATGTATGCGATATATAATGCGACATATAATAGAATATGAACATAACCGTATATCATACAACATGGAACAGTAATATGGCATATTAAAGGAAAATCGCTCCTTTAAAATGATTCCAGTTTTTAAATATATCCTGCGGTTCCCAATTCTCCAAAAAATCAAAGTCAACATCATCTGTGTATGTAAAAATGTGTATGTACGTAGGCATGAATGCACAAGATATGTATGTGCGCCAATATAGATGTACAAGTGTGTGTATACGCAAGTATTAGTGTACAATATGTATGTGCGCAATTGTGGTGTACAATATGTATGTCATGATGCAGCAACCATACTGTGTAGTGACATGGCAATTATCGATGATGAAGTGTGTGAGCCGGCGAATCTGTGTACGTGTAGTATACGCATGATCGATAATGGTGTAAGTGTACCAGCACAGGTATAAGTAATGCAATGCGAATAACCTGAATGCATCATAAGGTAAATCGTCAGCTAAAAGCTATAAAGTATACATATCTAACATGATCGAGTCGGTGAATCAATCAATCAGCATCCAGCCTCACAACATCCCATACGGTATACTCCATCGTATGACATCCTTTAGTCAAGGGTATGGATCAAACCTCAAGTAAAACTCATCACGTACGGAAAATCATCGTACGGCTGCATTAAGCTATCAGGGATCCTATCACCCTATAAGACGAGGAGGGTACGGACCTAACGCCTCGTACAACTGTCACTCATGATTCACAACATATATAAATATCTCTATATACCTATGTCCTAGGTCACATCCGCAATAATATCATATCAGGGGACCAGCAGGGTATAAATCATCTCAATCGACTCGAATCCGTATACCAACATATCATCAAATCATCATATCGCGTCAAATATTCTTTTCATCGCATTTATATCCCTCATCAAGTCAATTTTACAAATACATTCTACCTTTACTATAATCATAAGTATCTAATCTAACACACACACCCGAACCATACAAACAGTTTTTTGAAATATGCGAATCGTAGTTTTGAAAGTAGGGGCTACGGTGTTTTAAATGAAAAGATATCATTTGAAATTCCGTAACATCCCTCAAGTATCTGTTTAAAAGATACATACGATTCTTTAGTTTGGAAATAAGTATGGTTCGGATGACACATCTATGTCTACTATCTAGTCCTATAGTACCCTAAACGGCAATATCATCAAATCTCATCCTCAAGTCCCGTCATCACATACTAGTCGTATCATATCACTTCTAACTATCCTTAGTTTCTAATATGGTTTCTATAACTATCTTTTAATTATAACCCTAGTTTACTACTTTAGGTTTTCTTAACCATATGCTACAAATCGGATCCCATCAAAACTTTGCGAGGGTGCTATACGCCATCCACCCGACTTCTCTCATAGATATTGATCTACTCACCTTGATCCTCGATTGCCGAAGTCGGTGACGCCACACTCCGTCGCCTTGGAATCCATACGAGGGTACCTACAATAATAAACAGTCGCAATCGCTATTAACATCAAGTCCGGAAATCAAAATGGCACACGGATCACCTATAGGTTAGAACCTATAGCCCACGTATGCAAACCAACAAATTACTCCTAGTCGTTGATGTACGAACATTCAACAACCAAATACGAGTTCAAATATCAAAAATTAGCATTTCAAAATACGGAAAACATGGCCAAAATCACACTAAAATGCTCCCATATTTTTACTCAGGCCAAAAGGAGTTGCACAAACAAGTCTATGGTGATGTATATGATGTATATGACCTACTGGACCAACCCCGACACCAATTTCCGCCTTCTGGCAGGCCACAAGGCCTAAAATTCCGGCCTCCTCGGGTCCCCCTGCTCAGATTGGGTCCGTCTCGTCAAGGTGGTCTCCTAGTACACTAATTTGGTCCCTGGAGTTGTTTGCTGGTCTCAGAAATTCCCCGGGTTGCTCCAGATTTCCCTGCACACCCTATATACACACAAAACCGACATGGATCAATTCCTAGATCCGTATTTTGGTTTCTATACTAAATTCCAGGTCTTAAACAGCCACTCAATAGCCACTCAATCATCACCAAACCACAATTTTTCTCAAACCCTCACTAGGATTTCTAAGTATCACCAATCCATCACTAAACAAACTCTAAACTTAAACAAAAGTTAGGAAAACATGAAACTAAACTAATGGAAGAAATTATACCTCATGGATGTCACTTAGGCAAACACTAGAAATCCCAAAGTTGTCAAAATTCCACTTTACTTGGTCCAATGTGTAGAGGAAGAGATGTGGATTAATTTTTGTGAAGGGAGTATAAGGCTTTGGGGATTATTTAGAGATGGATCTAGGGTTAGAATTGGAGGGAGATGAGGGTGAGGAAGATAAAGAAGGAGAAGAAAATGGTGGGGGAAATGAGAATGGAGGCAGCCCCCCCTCTCTCTCAATTATTCTCACTTCTCTCTCTCTCTACAAGCATGCATACCCTCATCATGATGTCCCCTCTCTCTCCTCAAGTTATCATGACTCCTTTTTCCATTCTTTTATTTTCTCACCACAATAAATGTTGGAGATAGTGCCCTCAGAGTCAATTATTGGATCACAGGTACGTGATTGCAATGATTGAGGGAGGACCTATCCCGGTAGGACAGTCTTACTCGAGATGATAGTATGCTATCTGGTTTACCTTTATCATCGTGTACTGCTTTAAGTGACCTGACATGTCGCTATTACACGTTGATAGAGCCCCTAGGATTCTTGCTTGACCACCAGCAGTATGAGGGCGATCATATAAGTGGGAGCTGGGGGTCTACAAGCATATCCTTAAAAGGTCCCTAGTCGTGGGAGTTTCGAGACCGGGCATCGATACTCCATTAGTAGACTAGTGTATACAGTCGAGACCCCGACGAGGGGCGGTGGCCGGTCTCACAAGCCACTGGTGTCAGTTGGATCACCTAAGATGTATACAGGTGCTCATTGGGTTATGAGTACACCGGACAGGACTCGCCGGGAACATGCTAGTTGGTCATATACCAGACGTCAGATGGCAGTTCCCTGGTGACATGTGTGCAGGTTAGTTCATCGACCTGGGGATCGTCATTTGTCTCGTGTGAGTTCCCACTGTACTTTGATTACTACCCTACCACGGCTCAAAGGAGTCGTGCAAACAGGTTTTAGTTGGGTACAGTCCCGAGCCACATGGAGGCAGTGAGCGTATCTTCAGGGGTTCGTCTCTCCCGGTATTGGGGGTGAGGTCGTGCTGTGTCTAGGAGAGCCATTACACAAAGTCCTTGGCCAAGGCAAGGAGATTTACTGGTAGGTATTCCAGTAGTATCTCAGGGTGTTCTGGGCTACACTCCGACACGACTTGTACCGCTTTTGGGGGTCTGACTTTTACCAACCCCCTAGGCCCGCCATGCGATACTCATAGACGAACGGACCGGACTGCACGGATATTGTCACTGACAGGCTCAGTAGGGTGTCAGGCTGAGTTCGCTCGCAGACGTCCCTTTTGGTCAATACCTGGTAGCCCGTTATGTATTGGCTTATATACCTCTAACGTGCTAGTGGTTAAATCCACAACCAAGGTGTTGATGAGTCTTTAGAGTCCCCCACATTTCAGTTACTCAGCTTTCGGGCGAAAGGTTGTAGAGGCCGTATGGAGATATGGCAAGGTCCGATCAGATACGTGCGGTATTGCACGGATCAGGATCGGACAGTTTGTACTATAGGCCGTATGGTTATATGGCAGGGTTCGATCAGATACGTGCGGTATTGCACGGATCAGGATCGAACAGATATTACTAGCCGGCTTTGGTATAAGCCGGAACCTAGTATAGTACAGTGTAGACTTTGTCTCATTGCATTTGTATTTCGGTCGGAATACAAATGCGGGTGTGTATGCACAGTATCGGGGTTTTCCTGTAATTTATTACGGGACCAGTTATTGGAGTTGCCAGTTTGCTTTCCGTTTCGGCCAATTTCCATTGTTCCGTTCATTGGCCGAAGATTGGTGGAGGAGGGTTTATTTGCATTGTTGCAAATAGGCATTTGTGGAGGGGGTCTTTGCATTTTTGTTGTATCATGATAGCACCTTCCTTTGACTTGCTTGACTTCATACTTCATGATGGCTTGACTTTGTTAGCATCATGGTTGTTGATGATGGTTGTGGTTGTGTGTGGTTTTTGCTTATGATCATATTCTTTCATGATGCCCTCTTGCATCATTGCTTCCACCCACCCCTTGACCTTGCTCTCTTTTTCTCTCTCCAATCACATATGAAGGAAGGGGGGCCGGCCATTCCTTTAGGGGAGGGGATTCATTTCTCATTTTGGGGGTGGAAAATGTTACTCTCATTTTGGTATGCTACATTTTCCCCACCTCTCTCCAAGCTCTCTTTTCCTCCACCAAATGGCATCTCCACTACCCCATAAGGAGACACAAGTTCTACTACATATTCTACAACGAATCTTGGGCACGTTGACTAGCCAGCATCGTGCCCGAGTTGCCTCGGCATTGAGGTGGGAGCCCGTAAACGATGTAGGCAACGTGGTGCACTTCCGGCGACGAGGAGGAGACGGGACTTTTCCGCAGGAGATCCGGACGATGATGAGAAGACCGGAGGACTTGGATCGTCGGTATATCTCTTTCTCATCTTATAGTTAGCTTAGACTAGTTAATGGTTTTCGATCCGGGTGTTTAGTGCGCGGTGGTGCCGGTTTGCTAAGTCCGCAAAAATTTAAGTTATTCACCGTTTCCGCATTCCGGCGTCGGATTGACGGCCGGGGCGCCGCCGTGCACTTACAGTGGTATCAGAGCCTCGCCATTAACTTAGTCTAGCTTTGTGTAATGTGTTTTTCTGTTCCGATCGATCGAAATGTCCGAAAACCCCAATACACCCACATCAGTTTTCTGTTGAATTTTTCCAGTCTCCAAAAATTTTTCAGGTTGCATAAAAGTACTGTGCTAGATGAACTAAGAGTTCTGTAAAAATTCGACGATGTAACGCTACAGTGTGAGCGCGGAACCGCCGCGGAAATACCATACTTGCCGCCCTTCCGCGGTGCACTGTGCACGTCACATCACCAAATTTTTACAGATGCCTTCTGGGTTTATTTCAGGGGTTTTGGAACATTAAAATTGGGCCCATATTTTCTGTAACTGCTACAGTTTTCTTTGGGGCCCACTTGTTAATTGTTTGATCAATCGGAAATTTTTTAAAACACATTTTTCACAGTATTTACATTATATCTGCGACCGTGAATGTCACTCGATCGGTAAATCCGGTCTAACTGCTATAGCTCGGTTAGACGGATTTGCGAACGTGACTTTCACGTTGATGTTCTATGTATTTGCTGTGATGTTGCGGATCGGTCGTGGGGATAGCCTGGATGCAATGCTAGTACAGTTCTGTTGTATTATGTACATTTGATATTGCGGGGCGAGCGTCCGACATGTGGACTGCCGTCACTGCCTGTTTGTATTATTATTTTGGGGCACGACCTGGTTGCGGTCGATGTACCCGGTGTATGTATATTTTACTTTCTGTACTAGGATTGCCCCGCGGAGGAGTGCACGGATAGCCGGGTTCTGGAGGGCAACAAGCCCGCATCTCATGGCATTGAGACGGAGGGGACTTCACTCTAGGATTGGCGGGCTACTCGCCGCACTCGTAGGGGGTACAGGTTGACCCAGGAGGGGTGCCCAAGTTACCGGATTTCGTGAAGTGCTGGGTGGTCCATTCACGGTGCTGAAGGGGGCTGCCTCGCTTCAGGTTTTGGCGGGTGACTTGCCGCGCCCGTAGGGGTCTAGGATTTCATTGCACAGGCTATCCACACGACCAGGGGAACGTCGGGTTTCAGCGGCTCTGTGAAACCCGGGGATCCCAGATATCTGTATTGTTTCTGTGATGCTGTACATTTCTGTGATGTTGCATTTTATTCACGCCTTGAGCGAATATAATATATTGGTATATATATTAGTAGATGTTGTATATGTTTTGCATCCGCGCTAGTCCAGTCCCCGCTCTGTCGTTAGTTAGCTAACCTAACGGGTAATGACGGGACCCAGTGGCGAATGCGGATGGCATATACGTACATCAGTATATTTTCGTTCTTTTTGGTGTGATCAATTGATGGGACTGCATTGATTCGGATCAATGCAAGTTAAAAACAAACCTAATCTGATGTTGTTGGAACACTTTTTCAAAAAGCTGTTATTGCAAGGACGTTTACTTTTGTTTTGCATCGTGGTATTCATTAGAATATCCTGCTCCTCAGTCGACGAGGCAAGGGCCGAGATCCCTTCACCGGGAGTGACCCCTTGGACAAAAAGTTTGCGTCAGGGCATTAACTTCACTATAGCCGATTACTTTTGCTTTGCACCGTGGTATTCATTTGGAATATCCTGCACCCCATTCTACGGGGAAAGAGCCGAGATCCCTTCACCGGGAGTGACCTCTTTAGCAACGGTTTTCGTCACTATATTTTTAAAAGCTATCAGTTCCTTCAACGATATCAAGTTCATTACGTTAAAGGTTTTCGCCAGAAACCATTCGTAGCCCTCCGTCGTTTCAGACGGGTAGCACGTAGTATTCATGCTATGTTTGTTGACCTTCGTCAAGGCATAGTGTATGGTAGCTGCTTGTTACCTTTCTGCTGCATAGATAGATGCGTTGGTTTGGGACAGTCGTATAGCCTTGTTGACCTTCGTCAAGGGCTTGTACGGGTGGATTCAGATTAACCCTGGATAATGACGGGTAGAACTTAACATGTGACTTATGATTTGTTGACCTTCGTCAAGGTCATAAGAGCATGGGGCAGAAATCACATCGGGAGTTTCAAAAGAACTGAAACTTGCCAGATTTGCGCATACCTTCTGGAGTGTATTGACGTGAGCGGATTCCGTCACGTTATCATGCGATGATAGTTGGATCCCGATTCCCACTGATGAGTTAGTTTACTCCTCGGGTCACCCCGACTAATTCTTCTTTAGGTTTGGAGGAGAATTTGAGATACAGTGGGAGGATTCCAGATTAGATAAATTGGTAACCATTCTGATCTAGGTTAGAGTGCACGCTGAGTGTTTCTTTTCTCTCTCTCTTTGGCAGCGACCATTGACCCGACCCTAAGACTTTGACTCAGTGACCAAGTTGACCGAACCTTCTTAAACACCGGCTTTTGGATTGTCAGAGTTGCAGACCTCATTGCCACTCCTACTTTTACCCTTTTTCTCCAGGACACCCCGTATTACTACGAACGTCCACTTCCATTGGACAAAACCATCGTATGGTTAGATACGAACTCGAAAGAATTTATTCGAGGATGGTTTCCGGTTCTGGAGAAAACGGATAGGATTATTCAGTTGTCTTTTCCTTTTACCCTCTCTCAGGTTACGAGTACTCCTTGGTTTAGGGGTAGTACACCTATTACGCAAATTGGATTGTCTTCTTCCAAACCTTAGGCTGGTGCCGACCGGTAGGGAATGAAGAAAACCAATTAGCATAACGATGGTGTGCAGAAGGTATTAAGTTCAGACAAAGCAAGGGATTAGTAAGAGGGCAAAGTAAATTGCAACAGATATTCGACCAAACCAAATATTTCGTTACCACTCCCACATCACCTTTGTATTTCTCCAGGACACTCCGTATCACTACGAAGATCCACAGTTTATTTGGATATTCCATCGTATGGTTATATACGAACTCGAAAGGAACTTGTTCCAGTTCAGGGATGGATCCTGGTTCAGGAGAAATAGGAATAAAGTACATTCAGGTGTCTTTTATCTTCACCTTCTCTCGTGTTGCGAGTGTTCCTAGGATTGGGATGGTACACCCATTATGCTTATTGGATAGTCTTCTTCCAAACCATAGGCTGGTGCCGAACGGTAGGGAAGGAAGAAAACCATTTGGCCTAAAGGGGTGTGCAGAAGGTAAAGACTAAAGACATATGAAGGGATTTGGAGAGGTGGCAAAGAACTATACGGTTACAGTCGTGAATCTGGAAGAGGCATTACTAGGAATACCAGGATACCCCATCGAAACATTTCAATGTTTCAGTTTCACTGTGTACTGTTAATAGAAAACTGATTTCCCGATTAGATACTTACTCCAGGGTATGTATTTACCAGATACGATTCTCACATCTGTATGGTTTTACAGATGATGAGTGGGAGTAAGTTATTGGGAATTGGGTGATTATCCTCATTATATCGGGATTCGTTGTAATCAGTGATATTTGAGGAAATCACCTGGGTTGTTTGCCGGTCGGCAAATATTTGGTTTTGAATATCCGCTTTTATGCACCAATTTCAAATTGATATATCTGTACGTCTATTTTCATAGAGTGAGATATACCTTTTGATATTATGTCGATGACATTTACCTATATCAGTGGATGGTTAGGTAAGGAGCATTAAACAGCGGTGTAATTCTTCTTAACCATAAGTACAGTTTTCAACCTACGACACACAGTGAATGAGTTATTAGACTCAAAGGGACTTATACAGAGTATTGTATGTTGTCCAGGGTCCATCAGGACAGAGGGATTGGTCCTCGTACTATATTCGGTTTACTTATGACTCCTCTAGTTTTTAGACAAGTGTTTCGTGGAAACACAGGGTCCGAATTTGGAGAAGTTATAGGTATTTGAATACAGTAGAGAACCAGGTATAGCAAGTATCGGGATTCTTCAAAGAGATCGAAGATGTAGATACTTGTGTATGGTATTCAGTTGATAGTAATGATAAAGAGATCTTTCTTCTCTTTCAGGTTACTCATAATTGGAAGTATTCCTAAGTTGAGTAACGCTGATCAGGCCTTCTTCCATTTAGTTGACATGCGCTGGGGACAGCTGCATGATTTGAATCTGGTTCAATTAAATCAGTGCCTCTGTTTCTATATTGGATATAGAACAGTTCATATCTTAACGATGTTAAGGTACGGGGAGTTGTCCGGTTTATGATTAAAACCAGACACTGGATAACTCAAGGCACGTTTCTGTAATGGCTGTTTGTGGGTTGACCCAGGCTATGACGCGGGTTGACTTTCTACCATCTGGATGAACAATAGCGATATTGTTCTAGACTCGCCACAGTTTTAATAAAAATGGATTTTTTCAGAAAACAGTAGTGGGAGTATGGTAGAACTGGAAGTGATTCCAGAACCACAAACGATTACTGAAGATTTGATGAGGAACCTAAAGATTCAATCTGGATTGACATTCCATTGGCCACTCCGCAGATAAGGTGGGTAACTTCAGGCACCCGAGAGGTACTACGGTAGCCTCAAGGACGGTGACAGGGAAGTTCTTGTTTACCCACAATTACCATTGCTGTTGTTCCAGGGTGCGAGACCCGGCGGGAGGATGAGTATAGCGTCGTTCTAAACCAGTTTTAGAAGTGTACGTCTATATGATTCTGCCAGAGGGTTGTCGTAGTCAGTGGGAGCAGCGGAAGCATTGGTGGACAGGTAGCTTATGTCTATTTATAGACTAAAGCAGATGTAGCGGAGATAGATCATCTATTTCTGACGTGACAGTCATAGGTTTGACTTCATCAGAATAGGGGATGGATCTGTTGAGAAGGTAGTAGGGTGTGATGTCCTGGTATCTGGATGACATACACAGAATAGGAAAGGAAACTCCTATACTACAATCGGTTATACTTTGGTCCTCACACAGTTGTTTCTCCACAAAAGAAATGGATTTTATATCAGACATACTGGTTACTAGATCTATGGTTTTAGATCTAGATTTGGGTGGTTTCCCAATCAGGGTACTTGACAGCATTCTAAGAGTATTTAGGATGGACGACTCCTGGCACGGTAGTGTACCTGCAGGTAATGGAGTCACCCTCTCCAAAGGTGTCTTACAGACTAAAGGGGAGAGGGATGTGCATGATTGGCAGATCACTTGCTCAGGCAATTGAGTCAATCATGAGATGTCAAGTACCACACCAGATGTTGTTCTTGCACTAGATGCAATAAGTTGACATTAATCCAATCCTGGAGAAACAGTCGGAAGCAGTTTTAGAACATAAGTGGATGTTCTAGGGATATGATAACGACAGCCTCATTCGGGAAACAGTTATCATTCCAGGCTTCCAAGGTGACATGGACGACAAGGAGGTTGTCAGAGCTATAGTTTTCCTTCTGATGAGGGGCAGTATTTTGGATAGGTGGTCCAAGGCAATACTGAGGGTGGCATGGCGCAGGATACTGATTAAGTTCAGTTGACGATACAGTCTAAGAAGTTTGGATTTGGAGCTCATTTATGAGCTATGTCCCATCAGACATCCAGACACATTCTAAGAC
This sequence comes from Agapanthus africanus, assembly GCA_030015575.1. Lineage (NCBI taxonomy): Eukaryota > Viridiplantae > Streptophyta > Magnoliopsida > Asparagales > Amaryllidaceae > Agapanthus > Agapanthus africanus. Next base: position 595,875,799 of record CM057341.1, read on the forward strand.
AGGTATTGCTCATTTCGGGAGATAGGTTTCTCCGCGAACTTGAGATATAGAGAGACATGGAAAGAAACAACTAAGCGGATCCACTCACTGAGGCTATTCCTCGAACGCAATAGTTTCGCAAACGAGCTTTGTGAGACTGACTAGTAGAGGAGTTGGGTGTTCGGTATCACACGGGCTGTGAGTATGCGACATCGCAATAATTAGCCTTGAGTGCAAGTGGGAGATTGTTGGAGATAGTGCCCTCAGAGTCAATTATTGGATCACAGGTACGTGATTGCAATGATTGAGGGAGGACCTATCCCGGTAGGACAGTCTTACTCGAGATGATAGTATGCTATCTGGTTTACCTTTATCATCGTGTACTGCTTTAAGTGACCTGACATGTCGCTATTACACGTTGATAGAGCCCCTAGGATTCTTGCTTGACCACCAGCAGTATGAGGGCGATCATATAAGTGGGAGCTGGGGGTCTACAAGCATATCCTTAAAAGGTCCCTAGTCGTGGGAGTTTCGAGACCGGGCATCGATACTCCATTAGTAGACTAGTGTATACAGTCGAGACCCCGACGAGGGGCGGTGGCCGGTCTCACAAGCCACTGGTGTCAGTTGGATCACCTAAGATGTATACAGGTGCTCATTGGGTTATGAGTACACCGGACAGGACTCGCCGGGAACATGCTAGTTGGTCATATACCAGACGTCAGATGGCAGTTCCCTGGTGACATGTGTGCAGGTTAGTTCATCGACCTGGGGATCGTCATTTGTCTCGTGTGAGTTCCCACTGTACTTTGATTACTACCCTACCACGGCTCAAAGGAGTCGTGCAAACAGGTTTTAGTTGGGTACAGTCCCGAGCCACATGGAGGCAGTGAGCGTATCTTCAGGGGTTCGTCTCTCCCGGTATTGGGGGTGAGGTCGTGCTGTGTCTAGGAGAGCCATTACACAAAGTCCTTGGCCAAGGCAAGGAGATTTACTGGTAGGTATTCCAGTAGTATCTCAGGGTGTTCTGGGCTACACTCCGACACGACTTGTACCGCTTTTGGGGGTCTGACTTTTACCAACCCCCTAGGCCCGCCATGCGATACTCATAGACGAACGGACCGGACTGCACGGATATTGTCACTGACAGGCTCAGTAGGGTGTCAGGCTGAGTTCGCTCGCAGACGTCCCTTTTGGTCAATACCTGGTAGCCCGTTATGTATTGGCTTATATACCTCTAACGTGCTAGTGGTTAAATCCACAACCAAGGTGTTGATGAGTCTTTAGAGTCCCCCACATTTCAGTTACTCAGCTTTCGGGCGAAAGGTTGTAGAGGCCGTATGGAGATATGGCAAGGTCCGATCAGATACGTGCGGTATTGCACGGATCAGGATCGGACAGTTTGTACTATAGGCCGTATGGTTATATGGCAGGGTTCGATCAGATACGTGCGGTATTGCACGGATCAGGATCGAACAGATATTACTAGCCGGCTTTGGTATAAGCCGGAACCTAGTATAGTACAGTGTAGACTTTGTCTCATTGCATTTGTATTTCGGTCGGAATACAAATGCGGGTGTGTATGCACAGTATCGGGGTTTTCCTGTAATTTATTACGGGACCAGTTATTGGAGTTGCCAGTTTGCTTTCCGTTTCGGCCAATTTCCATTGTTCCGTTCATTGGCCGAAGATTGGTGGAGGAGGGTTTATTTGCATTGTTGCAAATAGGCATTTGTGGAGGGGGTCTTTGCATTTTTGTTGTATCATGATAGCACCTTCCTTTGACTTGCTTGACTTCATACTTCATGATGGCTTGACTTTGTTAGCATCATGGTTGTTGATGATGGTTGTGGTTGTGTGTGGTTTTTGCTTATGATCATATTCTTTCATGATGCCCTCTTGCATCATTGCTTCCACCCACCCCTTGACCTTGCTCTCTTTTTCTCTCTCCAATCACATATGAAGGAAGGGGGGCCGGCCATTCCTTTAGGGGAGGGGATTCATTTCTCATTTTGGGGGTGGAAAATGTTACTCTCATTTTGGTATGCTACATTTTCCCCACCTCTCTCCAAGCTCTCTTTTCCTCCACCAAATGGCATCTCCACTACCCCATAAGGAGACACAAGTTCTACTACATATTCTACAACGAATCTTGGGCACGTTGACTAGCCAGCATCGTGCCCGAGTTGCCTCGGCATTGAGGTGGGAGCCCGTAAACGATGTAGGCAACGTGGTGCACTTCCGGCGACGAGGAGGAGACGGGACTTTTCCGCAGGAGATCCGGACGATGATGAGAAGACCGGAGGACTTGGATCGTCGGTATATCTCTTTCTCATCTTATAGTTAGCTTAGACTAGTTAATGGTTTTCGATCCGGGTGTTTAGTGCGCGGTGGTGCCGGTTTGCTAAGTCCGCAAAAATTTAAGTTATTCACCGTTTCCGCATTCCGGCGTCGGATTGACGGCCGGGGCGCCGCCGTGCACTTACAATAAAACCGTAACATAACACAAATGAAATAACATGTAACATGTCATGGTGCACTAACCATTAAAACTGTAGAAACACGGATTTGGCCTAATCACGATTAGTAGTTCACTAATCGGGTTTTTATCGAAACTGCATATAATAAATTTTAAAAATGCCAAATCCTTTAAATATATTATTCAATGAATAAATTCCAAAAATAATATTTTATATTTTCTGAAATGTTACAGTCTTCTCCCATTAAATAAATGTGGTCCCCGAATTTAAATTTAAACCCCCAAATACCAAAACATTTCAATAATCAACTCAAATCAGTAGGGCTCCGAAATCACGGAAGATACAGAAATAGCACCGCGCATCGCTTGCGCCTGAAAACGAGTATAAACCCAAAATCGAACTCCGTCAAGCGTCACGCAAATCATCGGATTAGCACGCATACCCTCGGAGTTATAGTGGAGATACAGATCTCGAAATCCAATACTAAAATCCAACATACACTAGTCAAATACTATACTATGTATATAGTACGCATCCTTGAAACCCCCCAAAATTTGAATAAAATACATGCAAAATCCTTTCTGAATCGCCATGTGATGCGTAACTCACGGCATAAGTGACGGACGCTCATTTGTAAAATAGTAAATATAGTTTCATATACGTTTTGCTCAAATATACGTTCCGTCCTTTTTGAAATATTTTTACAACGTTTTCCTTTATAAACGTTCGTGTCGCTTACGGACACGTAGTAAAAATAGCGAGACTATAGCTACTTTTTGAAAACCTCTTGGTAAATTTTTAATGCATGCAAAATACTCAGGTACTGTCCTCAGATCAGTCCTGTTCGGCCACTATATAATAAGGTGCCCATCAAGGAAACAAAGTGCTCAAAAGCAAATTCAACCTGAAAAGGCGTATCCAACAATCACATGCGTCTGGTATGCACGGAAATCAAATCCAAATACAGGTGCCACAATATGCACAAAATCCAAAAATAAGTGCAACAGGTGTGCACGAAAACATCTATCCAGTGCAACGGGTGTGCACGACAACACTATCTGGTGCATCTATTGTGCACGAAAATCTCAAATCTGGTGCATCAAATACGCGAAATACAAGTATGGTGCAACCAATGCACGAAAATCACATTAATAACTCAAATGCGTATAAGAACGACATCGAGTGTACCAAGGCGTATAAATCAAAAACGTGTGCAATTATGTGCACAATATCCGTATCAATGCACTGCAAGCACATGTGAGCTATACCGAGTGCAAAAATCACATCATCCGTATGAAATCCATGAAATCATAAACACATGCTACGAAGGTACAAAATCGACATCAAATACAATGGATATGCACAAGCCACAAATCAACACAACGGTGTATAAAATATATATCAAGTGCGATAACTATACGCAAAAATGTCAATACCCAGTAGGTGCAGCCATGGTGCATGAAAACCAATATCATGAAACCCAATCATCAAAAATCAAATCCAAGCGATAGAAGCGTGATACTCGGATCATAAACGCAAATCGTAACAAATGACATTGAGGTACACCTCCTACAATGTCGAAAAATAAATCGGTGCGCCTAAAACCGGCAGAACAAGAACATCCACTTGCCTCCTGCTCACGGTCTGGCGTTCTCAGTCTCTGGGTCCTTATCTTCTCTGGAGATTCACCAATCTTGGAATCCATCGTCTCATCGGCCCGGTCAGGTGTGATAATGGGAACGATTCCGCTCTAGCACTTCTCTGGTCATCTCTCGGCCAATCATCACGACCACTCGTAAACCAGCACATTACTGGTGTCGGCCTCTGGTCCTCTGAATACAGGTGACACAATTGACCCTGGAAGCAAATCTCATTGCAGCAGTGTCCTGGAAGGAATCCTGCTCAAGGTCTCTTCCGATCTCGCCTATGCCGAACTGTACGGAAGATGGTACTCTTACATAATCTTTTCTTGTTTTCTAGACATCTGCGTGTTCCGGACACATTTCCTCGGGAACTGGCCGTATCCCAATGCCTCTGTATACATATCAGGTCTCTAATCTCGACGGGGAGTAACAACAGCTCGCCAGCATCTCGCCTGAACCTCTGGTTCCACTCGTCTTTATCATCGCCCACCTTGACGTCACGCCATGCTATCTGCGTACTGCAAAGTTTCTCGGCCACGGTCAATCCGAAGACTCTCACACGGACTCGAAGTCATGAACTCGGTATCTTCATCACTCTGTAGAAAATATCTGGCCGAACACATCCTCGGGAGCTCGTCCCAACCATCGGAGGAATGCTCAATACTCGTCCGTTCTCTATCAACTCACAACGCATCTGAGTGAGGTCCTCTATCCGAAACTAGTCAGCTTGCTGATCTCTTATCACATGATATCCGGACGACGTTAAACCCTTCGATCGAGTCATCAAAGTCCCAAAATTTTCCGAAGACTCAACACCTGAGCACAGTCTAAAAATATCTGGTACATACCATAGTACCTCTGGACCAGCCGTAGAAGGGCAAACCCAAACCTCACTGATGGCATCGCTAAACAGCCGCAAACCCTAAGGTTCAAAAGCGGTTCTATGGTCATCATGTCGAGTCAGGTTTTCATTCTTCTAGAAGGTCCACAGAGTCACTTGCATGTTCCTCCGAACACTTTAAACCTAGGAAAAATGGGTTCTGACACCCGTTCCAACTTTTTAGCTTCGCCTATACAACATGTGAATACTCTTCACCCGCATGCTAAACAATGCCTCAATCCTCCAGGAAGGCGATACATCAACGGTCATCTCTGGATCGGTCTGCTCTAGATCTGAGCAAGACTCTCTACACTGAAAATCTTCAATTCAACTGGGCCTGCGTCGGCGCGTCAATCTAACGAATCACCTTCGTCTCTCAACTCGGGATAGACTAGCTATCATCTGTCGCATCTCTTCCTGGAAGCTCCAGCGATCTCAGCTCGTATGCTCTGGAGGCGACATCCTATCAATTTCAGCAACAGCTGGGTCATCTGTCGGCACGGTAAACGACATCACAATCTCTGAGGTATGCTTTACATCAATAGTCCGCACACAACAGGCAGCCTCTATTGATGTCCCGATCATCCGGTGCAACGCCAAACACTCGCCTCAACAAGAGGTCACAACATAAGTACTAACTCATTACGTTCCCATGTCACCAGAAACCACAATGGTCAGCGCTCGTACCAGACGAGCTCGCCCTGACCGCATCACTAGCAGCAGCTCCTTCTGTGCTCAAACCGTGGTGACAGGAGCCTCAATCGTGTATCGAAGAAAACGGATCAAGGGCATGAAAGGAAATGACAGATCCAGAATGGATACATGATCATAAGAATAAACAGAATTAATGAGAGTATGATCATGGATACAAATATAATCAATGATCTCAAATAGATGTATGATCAAGAGAACAAGGAGAATCACATGTCTCAAAATATGTACATCCTAAGGTTTCTTAAGTGGAGTATCGTATCGTAAATATGCCGCGGAAGATACGTACGGTACGTCACTCTACTCAAGCTACCTACTCCATCAATCAGGGTCAACCTATAAAACGAAAGTTCGGGTCTAATACCCCCCCCCCCCCGCGTTCAAGTTTAAGTTCCATAAGGTCAAGCCTAGGTTCCGAAATACATACCCTCCCCAGACTCCGCATGGTCAAACATAGACTCGAACCAAGGTTTAACCCAGCGCTCTCATACCAACTTTGTCACGACCTGAAATTTTAGCTCGTGACCGGCACTTAAATCACGCAACGTCTAAAGGCATAACGTAATTCAGGTAAGATGAAACCCAGAAATCTAAACCTTTTTAAGAAAATAAAGGAGGTGAAGTTTTGAAATAAAGCTATAATGAAATCAAGTTTTCTTAATGCATAGAAAAGAAAGTTGAAAATGCAAGTGAAATTTGATAGTTTAAAAACGTGTTTCGTCTTTTTAAAAATTTGGGCAGCACCTCCTTTGTATATTTTGATCCAAAACCACAAATACATAACAAGAATAATGGCATCCCCAAGCGAGAGCTAGCTCTTCGCTAAACGGTGGATCACAACCACGCAAAGAATAAAAATAAGTATACGATGCCCAACGGCGAAGATCACCACAAAAGATAAAGAAATAAGCAAGACATCAAAACCACAAATAGCGGAAAACCCCTTGCTCTATGTCTCACAACCACAAGTCTCACTAAGTCTCATTACTTATACAATTACTAAATTTGATTTGATGGAGTTAATTAGATACAATATGAAATATAGATACAAGAGTGGGTACAATACAAATGTCCCACCTACCAATGCAAACACCCAAATGAAGCTATGTGCCAGCGATGCCGCTACGGATCCACGCGGTCAACCTGCAAGAACTGTGGCACATCGGGGGCGAGTTGCCAACTCGTAAGTAGAAAAAAATATCTACAAATAGAAATAGAATAAACAACGACACCTAGGTCAACTGCATCATAAAGGTAATACTATGATATCTAGGGTGACCGAGTCGTATATGTGCCAATAATGTAATCAATGCCTATAAACATGTGGATATCATCCAATAAAAAAATCAATGTATGTATGCATGTGGATCTCGTCCAACCATATAATAAATGTATGTATGCATGTAGATCTCGTCTAACCAAATAATCAATGTATGTATGCTATGGATCTCGTCCAACCATATAATCAATGTATGTATGCATGTGGATCTCGTCCAACCATATAATCAATGTATGTATGCCAGTAAGTATGAGAATATAAATCAACGGTGTCCCTCGCGACACATCAAAATCATGGAACCTGGGTGTCCAACATCGACACCTGAAAACATCATGAAACCCGTGTCCAGCATCGACACGTAAATCCTCATATCTCGGGCTCCGTCATTCCGGATCGGCCTACGGGCTCTGTCAGTTCGGATCGGCCCATAACATCTCTCATTTCCGGTCGGTAACCTCCGGATATCCGCGGAGCCCAAATACTATCACCGGAAGGTAGTAGTCCCTCTGCCAGGCTCACCATCTACTGCACAACATCCCTTTCTTGCTCGGGGGTACTAAACCGGGTCCACCATATACCCACAATCGGCCTCATCCAGCTCCTCGAATCGGGTTTCACATGTCAAATGTCTCAGAACCGAGAAAACGCATGGTGGACACACTGAAATATCATATCAAGGGAAACCGGGTTTTTAAAACAATACATGCTTTCTTTTGAAATAGCCACGGTTCTCAAATCCAGAAATCTCATAAAAACAGCATATCTCAAAGCGTAAAATCGCAAAGCATGATGTATGCGACATATAACAGAATGTGAGCAAAACCGTATATAATGCAACATGGAACAGTAATATGACATATTAAGGGAAATCCGCTCCTTTAAAATGATTCCAGTTTTTAAATATATCCTGCGGTTCCCGATTCTCCAAAAAATCAAAGCCAGCATCATCTATGTATGTACAAATGTGTATATACGTAGGCATGAATGCACAAGATATGTATGTACACCAATATGGTTGTACAAGTGGGTATATACGCAAGTATGAGTGTACAATATGTATGTGCGCAAGTGTGGTGTACAATATGTATGCCATGATGTAGCAACCCTACTGTGTAGTGACGTGGCAATTATCGATGATGAAGTGTGTGAGCCGGCGAATCTGTGTACGTGTAGCATATGCATCATCGATAATGGTGTAAGTGTACTAGCACAGGTATAAGTAATGCAATGCGTGTTGGTACGTGATGGGGATTTATGCATCGGTAATTACAGCACTTGCTGAGGGGTCACGTGGGGACACGTGAGAGCGCCCAAAGCTCATATTTCCTTTTCTTTTTCTTTCTTTGTTTTGGGGGTCACGTGGAGCACGTGAGGCGTTGCCTCTGAGCTCTCCTCCTTCTCATTTTGGAGAATCTTTTCAGGGGTCACGTGGGGACACGTGACCCAAGTTCTTTGCATGCACAGAGATCTCTTTAGTCCCTTTATTTTATTTCGAGAATTAAATTCTCTGTAGGGTTAAACCCTAATTTTTTTTGGGAGGAATTAAATTCCTATATATGTAAAAGAATTAAATTCTTATTTAGGGTTAAATCCTAATTATGTTTTGGAGGAATTAAATTCCTATATATGTAAAAGAATTAAATTCTTATATAGGGTTAAACCCTAGTTCTGTCCATCTTGAAGGAATTAAATTCCTATATTTTTAGGAGAATTAAATTCTCATATAGGGTTAAACCCTAGTTTTGTTTTGGGAGAATTAAATTCTTTAAACTCAATTCCCCCTCTAAGTTTCGGATCTGCATGGCAGGATCTCAACCCGATGAGAATTAAATTCTCAACCTATGGTGAGATGTGCTTCTGCAGATCTTCAACTAGAGGAAGAACAAAGTTCTTTATAGAAGAGTTAAACTCTTAGATTTTGAGAATTAAATTCTCAGTTTAAAGTTTTGATTCCCTTTCTTTTCTCACCTAGGGTTTTCTTTGTTGAGAATTAAATTCTCCTCTCTTTTCTTCTCTCTTGAGAATTAAATTCTCCTTTCTCTATTCTTCTCTCAAAAAAGGTAGATCTCTTCTCTTCTTGGCTCCTATTTATAGGAGAAAGAAAAGAATCAATTTGTTTTGTGAATCTTTCATTGAAAGATTTTAATTGATTTCATAATTGATATGTACCTTTAGATTATTAAGTGAATTTTATTCACCGTTGGATTTTAAATCCAAAGATATTCTGTTTATTATTTCTGGTGAGATTTTCAAGGAAATCTTTCCTTGTCTAAAATCTTTCCATAAATTGGTGATTTTTAATGACCCTTGGATCTTTAATCCAACGGTCCCTATAATCTTTTTCCATTTAGAAAGATTTAGAAGCTTTTAGAATTTTAATTCTATTAACTGTAAGGCTTTCGAAACCAGTCGCGTGCTGACACGTGACCCTAGGTCACGTGTGAGCATGTGACTCCCAATTGAGTCCTTTTCTCGGCGTTTACTTACGCTACAATTTTAACCATCACGTGTCAACACATGACCGTTTGTCACATGTGAGCACGTGACACCTCATTGAGGTATTTTCTTCAGACATTTGTTATTTTATTTCTGTTTTAATTGTCACGTGTCAACACGTGACCATTGGTCACGTGTGAGCACGTGACCCCCAATTGGGTCCTTCTTCAGCCGTTTGTTTTTATTTCTGTTTTAACTATCACGTGTCGACACGTGACCATTGGTCACGTGTGAGCACGTGATACCTCATTGAGGTAATTCCTGATTTTTAATCAGGGAACATTGCATAGCATATTTGCTTATAACTTTTGATCCCGGATGAATTATGAAGCCCATAATATATCAAATCGAAGGGTTTTTCGAGATGCTTCCAATATCATCAGAATCTAGCTAGTTATCATTCAGGAGTTTTATCAGAATGCAGCCCGGAAAATACTGGTTTGCATTTTCTTAAGCGTACCGCTGCCATTTGATACCTTAAGCTCTTTGCGCTGAAATTTTTGGCGGGAACACTATTAATGCATGAAAAGTATATTCAGGAACTGTCCTCTAACTAGTCCTGCTCAGTACGAAAATACATAGTAAATATCATATAAACGTACTACTCCATAAGAAATCAATCACAAAAATGTGCATATAAATGATACGTGCGTCTGGTGCGCATGGAAATCAATATCCATATATGTGTCATACATGTGCACAGAAACAACATCTAGATGCAATGGGTGTGCACGAAACATCTGTCCTAGGCAACGCGTGTGCCTGACAGCAAAATCAAGTGCATCTGACATGCACGAAAAATCTCGATTTAGCGCATCTGGTGTGCACCAAAATCGTATCTCAAAACAGGCGCTCATCACGCGCGAAAATCCAAATCAAATGCATGGAGTGCAAGAAATCAACATCAATATCAGAATCAAAGTCGACGGTATACAATACGGATCAATCAAAAGCACGTATACCGCGGTGTATAAGCTCATAACCATGTGCATCAGCGTGCACAAATCAAATCAAAACACTAAAAGTGCATGAAAACTATGCTGGAAGCATAAATAAAATCACCGGCATAAAATAGGCATGAAATCATAATCAATACCTCAAGCGTAATAACTATGAGCAAAAAATATAAATACCCAGTAGGTGCAACCATGGTGCACGAAAACAGAAATCATGGAACTCAGCCATCAAGACCAAATCATGCGAACAGATCTCCCAAAATACCAAAATCCAAGGTGACGGATACGTGATAATCGAATCACAAAATCACAAATCATAAATACCGTCGTCGATGTTTCCTCCTTCGCAGTCGAGAAGGTGTCGGTGCATCCAATGCTACCAACGCAAGATATCTACTTGCCTCATGTTCATGGTCTGGCGTTCTCTGTCTCTGGGTCCTTATCTTCTCTGCGGATTACCTATCTCGCAATCAATCGGCTCATCGGCCCTGTCAAGTGTGATAACGGGGACGATTCCATTCTGGCACTTCTCTGGTCATCTCTGGCCAACTGTCTAGTCGACGATGCTGAACTCTGGCCTGCTAGGTGTGCGCAATATGACCGCTCCTGAGCCTAAGTCTTCTCGTATAGTATTCCAGAAAGGTCCTGTCGAAGTCTCTCTCAAATCTCTTTTCTGCCGAATTGCCCGGAAGTCATCGTCCTTTACTAAAGCTATTCTTGTTCCAGAACGGCTAAATACTCATCGCGACTCCTTCTGGAAGATATATCCATAACCAACGCCTATGCATGTGTCTCGCATCTCTGACGTCAGCGGAGTGAAACGTCATCTCGTTGAAATCTCGTGCGGACTCTTTTCTCCACTTTTATCTGCTGTCGACTGCTTCGGACTCGTCTCTTCATGGCTGCATGGACTGTGCTCCAACGACTATACTCGTATCTGGAGTCTCCTAAGAAATGCATCCCACCACATGGTATCCGAAAGATGTCGAACCTTTTGATCGATTCGTCAAAACCTCATAATCCCCCAAGAGCTCAACATCTTGGGTACAGTTTAATAGTATCGAGTACATACCTCAGCATCGGTGGACCAGCCGTAGAAGGGCAAACCCAAGCCTCACTAATTGTGCCGCGGAACTGCCGCAAACCCTAAGGTTCAAAGGCTTTCACACGGTCATTATGTCGGGTTAGGGTTTCATTCTTCTAGAGGGTCCATAGAATCGCTTGCACGTCTTTCCGAATACTTTAAACTTGGAATATGGGCTCCTGACATTCGATCGTCACTATCGACTACCAACGAACCTGCGTGAAGTCGTCTCTAGCTGGAATCAATCAATCTGATGACCTTGCATCGGGGTAAGCGAACGAACCACATGTCCTAGTCATTCATCCTCGGGTGACTAGCGACCTTCCATCATATCTGTGAGTATATACCCATGCTGCAGTAGCTCCAATATCTGGGCGATAACTCGTCATTTGCAGCAGCAACTGGCTCATTCGTCTGTACACTAAACTGTGCCTCAATCATCCTGAGTAAGCGATATATCAATGGTCATCACATTCTGGCTGGCCTCTAGCAGTAGCCTGATCCTCTGGTGCCGATCAGCACATCCAGGAAATCTCGTAAAAGCTATCAGTCAAACGCTCATGGTGCAAAAACACAATAAAACGAAGCCTTCTATGTTGTCGTACGTCTCTGGAATCATGCCTCGGTCAGTCCTCGTCCGTGACGAGCTCAAGCCGATGCAACTCTAGCCGTAGCTCTCTCTCTCTGCCGTGTAATCGTGGCATCAAAATCATAACCAGTACTGATGAGGATAGATCATAGGAATGAATATAATACTGTGCAAGGAAATGTACATCCTAAGGATTCTTAAGCGGAGTAGCATATCGTAAATATTTCGCGGAACATACGTACGGTACGTGTTAGTGTATATGCCCTAGGGGCCATTATTGTATTATACTTGTATGTATATTACTTAATGGAAGCTTGGGATATTCACAGTTGTATATACAGTCTTGCTAAAAATGGTAGTATGCTACTTGGTTTGTGTCTATTTTAATATGTGCATATGTTTCTTGTAACGTATCACTTATACATATTAGTAGAGCCCATAGGATCATTGCTTGATTACCAGCGTTGTGATGGCAGTCACACTAGTGGGGGCTGGGTAGTCTATAAGCAACATCCTATACTTGTCCCTAGTCGTAGGATTATCGAGAATGGGCATCGATACTCCAGAGTGGACTAGTGTGTACGCATCTCATCCCAATTGGGGAGATGGTCTGTCCCACAGCCATTAGTACGTCGAACTGGAGATAGTATACAGGTGCTCGTTAGGTTACGGGTACACCGGACAGGACTCGCAGGGGAACTTTTGGATGGTATTATACCCGTCGTCAGTTAACAGTTCCCAGGTGACATGAGTACAGCATAGTCCGCAGACTTAACACTGCTACTTCACCTCGAGTGTGTCCCACTGTTCTTAGATTGCTACCCTACCACGGCTCAAAGGAGTCATGCAAACAGGTAGCAGTTGGGTGCAGTCTCGAGCACTTGGAGGCAGTAGAGGTTAGAAAGGATTCGTCTCTCCCGGTATTGGGAGTTGATATCGCGCTGTGTCAGAGAGCCATTACGCAAAGTCCCTGGCCAGGTCAAGCAAGATTTACTGTTAGGTTCCAGTAGTTTCTCAGGGTGTAATGGGCTACGCTCCAACATGACTTATACCGCTATTAGGGGACTGACGCTTGCCGCCCCCTAGGATAGATATGTGATAGTCTTAGACTAACAGACCGGACTGTACGAAGATTGTCACATCAGGCTCAGTAGGAGTTCGGATGGGTTTCCTCATCGGCCTTCTTATCGACATCTACCTGGTGACCGTTACGTACAGCTAGTGCCTCTTGCGGTCTGTGGTTAAACCGACTGCCAGTGTAGTGTCGAGTCTTTAGAGTCCCGCACAGAGAGTTTCCCTGCTCCAGGCGAAACGATATAGAGGTCGTATGGTTTTACGATAAGGGTTCGGACGCATACGTGTATTTACGCACGTACGACGTTCGGACAGTTTTTACTAGTCGGCTTTGGTTTAAGCCAAATTCTAGTATCAGGTTATTGGATTTATAAAGTCTAAGGTTTTTCCGTGTTTTCACGGATTGGAGGGGCGTTCTCGTAATTTTTCGGGAAGCTTCTAAAAGCATGGTGACTTGGGGGTTAAGGTGGCATAAGCATTAATTGCTTAATGACTCATTTGTGTAATTCATCCTTGGTATTAAATGATGCATTAATTAGTTAATGATTCATATGATGAATCACAAAAGGTGAATGCATCAACCATGATGATTAATCATTTATATTATTTATTTGATAAATTGTTATGGTTGTTATATTCTAATGTGCTCATTATTCATATTCATTCTTATTATCACCTTCTCTCTCCTCAAGCTCTCTCATTCTTGAAACCCTAACCCTAACCTCTCATGTGTTGAGATCAAGGGTTAGCTAGACTAGTACATCCATAACCTCACTCTATATCCCCTAGGTAGCTTAGATTAGCACTTTGAGCAACCTAGTTATCTCAAGTTAGAGATCAAGCTTGGCGTAGGAGCTCTCGGATGGATCGTCTTTGACTCGAGGAGGCCGTTGAGGTGCCGATGTTCCAAGGAGCCTACAAGGAGTGGAAGACAGCGATGAAGACCCGAAGGACAAGTAACATGATGTATAACTTCGAATCCGAGTAGTTAAACCTCTCGTAGTTTTCTAGTAACGGTTTAGATACGATTCATGCTCTCATGTCCATGTTACGAAGCTTTGACAATCGTTTTTCATATATTCCGCCCCCCCTCCCCGCAAGTTCGTGGGATGCGTGACATGGACTTACAGTGGTATCAAAGCCAACTAAACCATTACTAGCTTATTAGCAACTAATTAGAACTTGGATCGACGGATAAATGTGAAAACAAAACCCTAACCCTAACAGTTTCTATAAATTTTAAATGTGTCGAAATTCTTTTTTTATATGCCTTAAAATTCACAGCAGGGAAATATAAGAATACTGGGAAAATACGAGCTCTTAACTCGGCAAGATGGCCGCGGATCCGCGGCAAGATGGTAATTTTGGCCGCGGATCCGCGGCGGAGTCAACTCCGAGTTGACTCGGATTTTCACATAAATTCATATTTTTTGGTTTTTTGCTTTCCTGTATGTTCTGTTTCTACCCAAGTTACTTCAGTGCCGTTTTGCTTTTGGGGTAGACACGGAAAAAGGATGTCGATCGATGTTCTAAGTTATTTGCTAATTGGGTTTTTATCTGTAATGTTTAATGTGTTCGTAAACCTCCCCTAACTGCTAGTATGTCGGTTGGCAGGGGGTTGCACATTTCTGTAATTTTTACTGTTTGTGTATATGGACTTCATTAGAGTTTTGTGATGATTAGCCGGGCTTGAGATGGGTTTAATATTCATTCATTCGATGTAATTATAATATGATGTAATATTCTTTTGCAGGGCGCATCCAGGTTGCGGTTGTAGCCACCGTTGTAATATTTCTTTTTACTGTTTTTGCTCCAAGGATAGACCCAGGGGGGGGTACACAAACTACCGGGTACGTTGAAGTGTTTAGTGGCCTACTCACGTTGTTGAGGGAGACCGCTTCACTTCGGGTACTTGGCGGGTAGTTTGTCGTACCCGTAGGGGTCTAGGGTTGGGGTAATGGCTATTCATCACAACTGTGTAATCCTTCTTTTATTGCAGGCTCAAAGCAAATGCAGATTGCTAGTATATCCAATAAAGTTCATCAGTGATCTGAAATGCTTATTATTGAGTCTGAAGAATGTACAATATCTATATATGATAGCTATTAGACGTCACTTATGTTTTACACCCGCGCTAGCCCAGCCCCCGCTCTGTCGTTAGTTAAGTAATTTAACGGGTGATGACGGGACCCAGTGGCGAATGCGGATGGCATAAGAGGACGTGGTATTTTCGTTGTTTTCTGCAATGATAGGATAAATGATGGGACGCATTATTATAATGCAAAGAAAATAAACCAAAGTTCAATCGTTGGAACAAATTTAAAAGAAACCACTCGGTTATTTTAAAAGAGCAGAATTTTTAATTACGGAGCTTTAACCACTCCTTCTAAAAAGTATTAGGTTCCTTCGATTATATCAAGTTCACTACGTTCACGGTTTTGCCAAAACCATTCGTAGCACTCCGTCATTTCATATGAATATTCAATAGTATTCAAGCTGTGTTTATTGACCTTCGTCAAGGCATAGTGATTGGTAGCTGTTGGGTGTTCATATGTTGCATAGATAGATGCGTTGGTTTGGGACAGTCGTATTACCTTGTTGACTTTCGTCAAGGGTATGTACGGGTGGGTTCAAATTAACCTGGATAATGACGGGTAGAACTTGACATGTGACTTATGATTTGTTGACCTTCGTCGATGTCATAAGAGCATGGGGCAAAAATCCACATCGGGAATTTCTAAAGAAACTGAAATTTGCAGAGTGATGCATACCATTTTGGAGTTTGATGAATGTTGGTAGGATTCCTTCAACATTATCATACGATGATAATTTGGATCCCGATCCTACTGTGAGTATATACTACTTATCAGGAGATTCGTCACTTAACGATCAATGCTATAAACCAAGTAGGTGCCTAGAAAGGTGTCAGTGGGGCTACGCCCCCAGAGAAAAGAAGTTCTTTAATTAAGGAACTTCGCGAAACCGTTGGAAAACCTCCCTCGAAGTATCGACACTGACCTGGCTGAACGGTTAAGCAAGTATTGTACAGTGAGAATAGTCCTGGCTAATTCTTCTTTTATGGTTTGAGGAAGGATTCGAGAAACAGTGGGAGCCATCCTGTTTAGATAAATTAATAACCACTCTAAACTTGGAAGAGCATCATGCTAAAAGTGTTTCTTCTCTCTCTCTTAATTGCAGCTACCTTGTGACCACAACTAGGTTACATTATGATAACAAATTGACTGAATCTGACTTATATGATTGGCAAAGGTCTGCCCAGATGTCCATTGCCTATAACAAGCTGGACCACCCTATTACTACTCAAGATCCCGCCGTCCCAGGTCCAGTTTCCACTGTCAAGGATATGAATATCCGTCAGACAAAGGAAAAGGATAAAGCGAAAGCCAAGTGCCTCGTGTTAGTTTCAGTTGATGGTGTATACCAGAAGCAGCACGAGAAGATGGACTCGGTTTCCATCTTTCTCCATAACAAAGATTTATATGGAGAGCAATCTCATATCACAAGATATGAGACCTCAACCAAATTAATTCAAGCGAGGTTGGCCGTCGGGTGATCTGTAGGGGACAACGTCCTTACAATGACTAGCTGTATTGATCAGCTCAAGGACCTGAAGACCACGTTGGAGAACAAGTCAGATACTGACTTGATTCTACAGTCTCTACCTTCTACCCTGAAGGAAACCAGGGAAGTAGAAGGAAAGAGAAGGACAAAAGATTCAGGACTGGATATAGTAAAAGAGAGACGTTCCTATTGTTATGGGATTGGGCATAGGCAGAAAGATTGCAGGGCTTTAGAAGCCAGTAGCCAGGATACGAAGCATGTTGTGGCTTCAGCCTTAAGTGTGTTAGTAATTGAGAACTGTTTGTCAATTAACTCTAATTCCTGGGTACTTGATACCGGAGCAGGATCTCATATCCGTAATTCATTACATGCTTTAAGAAACCGTAGAGTTATAAAGGTAGGTGATTGGTCTCTCAGAGTTGCAAACGGAATGAGCGTGGACGCTGAATACGTGGGATAATATCGCCTAGGTTTGACAAGTGGGCAGATATTGATTCTACGTAACTGTCTGTATGTACCTAGTATGACTTGTAATATCATATCAGTGTCCTCACTTTCGAGAGAGGGATATGATTTTACATTCGTAAGCGATGTAGTACACATCCACCTAAATCAAGTTCTGATTGGGTCTGGTACATTAGATAACGGCATATACGTATTAAGTCAAGCTCAGGTTTTCAATATCTAGAACACACTTAAAAGAAAGTCTCCGGAATTAAATCAGGCTTTCTTATGGCATTCTAGACTAGGTCACATCAATGTGAGAAGGTTGACTAAGTTACATAAAGAAGGATATTTGGATCCGTTCGAATATCAAACATATGCAACTTGTCAATCCTGTCTCAAAGGAAAGATGACAAAGACTCCGTTCACTGGACACGGAGTAAGAGAAAGCGTGCTCTTGGGACTCGTACACAGTGACGTGTGCGGTCCAATGTCTACACATGCGAGAGGTGGTTATTCCTACTTCATTACTTTTACGGATGATTTCTCTAGGTATGGATATGTCTTCTTAATGAAGCATATAAATCTGAGGCCTTTGAGAAATTCCAAGAATACAGGAATGAGGTGGAAAAACAAACAGGAAAGAGTATAAAGACACTGAGATCTGATCGAGGTGGTGAATACTTAAGTGCCGAGTTCCTGGGTTACTTAAATGAGAATGGAATTCTCTCTCAGCTTACTCCTCCATACACACCACAACACAACGGTGTATCAGAAAGGAGGAATCGAACTCTATTGGATATGGTTCGTTCCATGATGAGTAAGGCTGAGTTGTCGCGATCTTTCTGGGGTTATGCGCTAGAAACAGCTGCATATCTTTTGAACAAGGTTCCAACCAAGACTGTGCTTACCATACCATATCAGATGTAGAGTGGGAAGAAACCTTGTCTTAAGTATCTTAAGACATGGGGATGTCCAGCTTTTGTAAAGAAGCAGCATGCGGACAAGCTCGAGGCACGCTCAGTACTGTGTAAGTTTATGGGATACCCAAAGAACTCCAGGGGGTATCTTTTCTATTACGCAGAGGAACAAAAGGTTTTTGTTTCTCAGCATCCCCACTTCTTGGAAACTGAATTTTTAGAAAAGGAAACAAGTGGGAGCAAAATAGAACTGGTAGAAATTCCAGAACCATAAACTACTACTGAAAGTATGGTAGAACCAGAGGTTTCAGAAGAAAGGGACATCACGACGCCACTCCGCAGGAGTAGTAGGCAGTCTCATCCGCCCGAGAGATACTACGGTTTTCTCATAGACGGGGATCGAGAAGATTGCATCATAAATGATGATGACCCTACTAGCTTCCAGCAAGCTATTCAGAGCGGTGACTAAGTAAAATGGCTGGATGCAATGCAGACCGAAATGGAGTCCATGTAACTAACAAAGTATGGACTTTGGACATTGCTCCAGATGGGGTAAAACCCGTAGGATGCAAATGGATCTTCATAAAGAAGATTGGTGTAGATGGGCAGGTTGAAACCTATAAGGCTAGACTTGTTGCAAAGGGTTTCCGTCAAAGACCTGGTTTGGACTATGACGAAACCTTTTCTCCAGTAGCTATGCTAAAATCCATTAGGGTCCTTCTTGCTATTGCTGCTTTCCACGATTATGAGATCTGGCAGAGGACGTAAAGATGGCCTTTCTAAATGGAAATTTGGAAGAGAGCGTCTATATGGATCAGCCAGAGGGATTCATGCAGAGTGGGAGCAGCGGTAAAGTATGCAAGTTGCTTAGGTCCATTTATGGACTAAAGCAAGCATCTCGGAGTTGGAACATCTATTTTGATGATACTGTCAAAGAATTTGACTTTATCAAAAATCCAGATGAACCATGCATATACAGAAGGATTGTAGGGAGAGCTGTAGTATTCCTCGTCTTGTACGTGGATGACATTCTCCTAATAGGAAATGATATTCCTATGTTACAGCCAGTCAAAAGTTTTTTGTCACAGAAATTCTCCATGAAAGACCTGTGTGATGCCACCTACATTCTGGGGATCCAGATCTATCGTGATAGATCAATGAGGATGTTGGGACTTTCGCAGTCCAGGTACATAGACACCATATTGAAAAGATTCAGTATGGAAGATTCTAAGCGCGGTAACCTACCGGCTTGTCACGGAATCACCCTCTCCAAAGATATGTCTCCCAAGACTGATTTGGAAAGGGATCGCATGTCAATTATACCCTACGCTTCAGCGGTAGGCTCTATAATGTATGCGATGTTATGTACCAGACCAGATGTAGCATACGCATTGAGCGTTGTAAGCCGGTATCAGGCAAACCCAAGGGAGAATCACTGGATAGCAGTAAAGAACATTCTCAAGTACCTGAGGAGGACTAAGGAGATGTTCTTGGTGTATGGCGGAAAAGACCTCCAGATAGAGGCCTTTGCCGACTCCGGCTTCCAAACTGACAAAGATGACTCCAAGTCCATGTCGGGTTATGTCTTTACCCTCAATGGAGGGGCGGTATGTTGGAAGAGTTCCAAGCAGGAGACCGTTGCTGACTCAACAATGGAAGAGGAGTACATAGCTGCTTGCGATGCCGCAAAAGAAGCTGTCTGGATGAAGAAGTACCTCACAGAACTTCAGGTGGTTCCTACCTGTGTTGATCCAATACCTTTGTATTGTGATAACAACGGCGCTATAGCTTTAGCGAAGAAACCCAGGTCCCATCAGAAGTCCAGACATATATTAAGGCGGTATCACCTGATCAGGGAGATCGTAGATCGTCGGGAGATCCAGGTGAAAAGAGTAGAGACGGAGAATAACATTGCTGATCCATTCACAAAGGCCATTCCTCAGACGCAGTTCGAGAGGCTATTCGAGATGATAGGTCTACGATATGCCAGCTCATGGCCCTAGTGCAAGTGGGAGATTGTTAGTGTATATGCCCTAGGGGCCATTATTGTATCATACTTGTATGTATATTACATAATAGAAGCTTGGGATATTCACAGTTGTATATACAGTCTTGCTAAAAATGGTAGTATGCTACTTGGTTTGTGTCTACTTTAATATGTGCATATGTTTCTTGTAACGTATCACTTATACATATTAGTAGAGCCTATGGGATCTTTGCTTGATTACCAGCGTTGTGATGGCAGTCACACTAGTGGGGGCTGGGTAGTCTATAAGCAACATCCTATACTTGTCCCTAGTCATAGGATTATCAAGACTGGGTATCGATACTCCAGAGTGGACTAGTGTGTACGCTTCTCATCCCAGTTGGGGAGATGGTCTGTCCCACAGCCATCAGTACGTCGTACTGGAGATAGTATACAGGTGCTCGTTAGGTTACGGGTACACCGTACAGGACTCGAAGGGGAACTGTCGGATGGTATTATACTCGTCGTCAGTTAACAGTTCCCAGGTTACATGAGTACAGCATAGTCCGCAGACTTGACACTGCTACTTCGCCTCGAGTGTGTCCCACTGTTCTTAGATTGCTACCCTACCACGGCTCAAAGGAGTCGTGCAAACAGGTAGCAGTTGGGTGCAGTCCCGAGCACTTGGAGGCAGTGGCGGTTAGAAAGGATTCGTCTTTCCCGGTATTGGGAGTTGATATCGCGCTGTGTCAGAGAGCCATTACGCAAAGTCCCTGGCCAGGGCAAGCGAGATTTACTGGTAGGTTCCAGTAGTTTCTCAGGGTGTAATGGGCTACGCTCCGACACGACTTATACCACTATTAGGGGACTGACGCTTGCCGCCCCCTAGGCTAGATATGCGATAGTCTTAGACTAACAGACCGGACTGTACGGAGATTGTCACATCAGGCTCAGTAGGAGTTCGGATGGGTTTCCTCATCGGCCTTCTTATCGACATCTACCTGGGGACCGTTATATACAGCTAGTGCTGCTTGCGGTCTATGGTTAAACCCACTGCCAGCGTAGTGTCGAGTCTTTAGAGTCCCACACAGAGAGTTTCCCTGCTCCAGGTGAAATGATATAGAGGTCGTATGGTTATACGACAAGGGTTCAGACGCATACGTGTGTTTACGCACGTACGATGTTCGGACAGTTTTTACTAGTCGGCTTTGGTTTAAGCCAGATTCTAGTATCAGGTTATTGGATTTATACAGTCTAAAGTTTTTCCGTGTTTTCAAGAATTGTAGGGGCGTTCTCGTAATTTTCCGGGAAGCTTCTAGAAGCATGGTGACTTGGGGGTTAAGCTGGCATAAGCATTAATTGCTTAATGACTCATTTGTGTGATTCATCCTTGGTATTAAATGATGCATTAATTAGTTAATGAGTCATATGATGAATCACACAAGGTGAATGCATCAACCATGATGATTAATCATTTATATTATTTATTTGATAAATTGTTATGGTTGTTATATTCTATTGAGCTCATTATTCATATTCATCCTTATTATCACCTTCTCTCTCCTCAAGCTCTCTCATTCTTGAAACCCTAACCCTAACCTCTCATGTGTTGAGATCAAGGGTTAGCTAGACTAATATATCCATAAACTCACTGTATATCCCCTAGGTAGCTTAGATTAGCGCTTTGAGCAACCTAGTTATCTCAAGTTAGAGATCAAGCTTGGCGTAGGAGCTCTCGGGTGGATCGTCTTTGACTCGAGGAGGCTGTTGAGGTGCCGATGTTCCAAGGAGCCTACAAGGAGTGGAGGACAGTGATGAAGACCCGAAGGAAAAGTAACGTCAGGTATAGCTTCGAATCCGAGTAGTTAAGCCTCTCGTAGTTTGCTAGTAACGGTTTAGATACGATTCATGCGCTAAAGTCTGTGTTACGAAACTTTGATAATCGTTTTTCATATATTCGGCCTCCCCGGAAGTTCGTGGGGTGCATGACATGGACTTACAGTACGTCACTCTACTCAAGCTACCTACTCCATCAACCAAGGGCCATCCCACGCAACGAAAGTTCGGGTATAATACCCTCTCGACTAAGTCTAAGTTCCGTAAGGTCAAGCCTAAGTTCCGTACATATATAAACGCTCTAGGCTCCGCATAGTCAAACTTAGACTCGAACAAAGGTTAACCTAGCGCTCTGATACCAACTTTGTTACGACCCGAAATAGCCCGTGACTGGCACTTGAATTATATGAAGCCTATAGGACCCCATCTAATCCAAGTAAGCCAAAAACCCAGAAATCTAAAACCATTTAAAAGAGTAAATAAGAAAACTAGTTTTCAAGAAGTAAAGAAAACATGTTTTAAAAACAAGGTTTTTAAAATAAGTAAGCCGAATATGCATTTTTAAAATCTATAGACTTTTCTGAAAATTTCGGCAGAGTTTCCTTTGTAAATACTGGCCCCGAACGGGGTACAACAAGAATAATATATATGCAATGATAAAAGGCATACCCAAGCGGGAGCTAGCACTTCGTCAATCGACGGTCACTACCACGCAAGCAGTATAATATACAACGCCGAAGGGCGAGGATCAAAACTCAAAGGAAAACCCAAAATCAGCATGAAAACCTAAATACTATAATGCGCGACTCTAAGGTCGAAATAATACATAACGGGTTTTCTAAGTCTGAAACAATATATAAGTTTTGGTTGATGGAATTACTAGATACAACTGAATAAAATAATACAAGGGTGGTCACGATGCGAGTGAACCCACCTACCAATGCAATCACCCAGAAAGGAAGCAGTGTGCCAGAAAGCCGCAATGAAACCTGTACGGCAAAACCTACAAGAACTGTGGAATAATCGGGGTGAGTGCCAACTCGTGAATAGAAAACATCGCAGAGTAGAAATCGTGTGTATGACACAATCCTAGGTCAATACGATCAGATATAATATATCCTCAATATGAATAAGTCTGAACCATGATAAGGTGGCTAGGGTAAACATCTATACATAAGTGTACTACCAAAAGCTCGTGTCAGTGCCTCAGGTAGCAATATAGCATAAATATGAGGTATGATCAATGTAATCAATGTCAACTATATCAGGAAGTCTATGAGTATGTGGATATCATCCAACAATGTGATCAATGTCTGTATGTAAGTGGATCTCGTCCATGTGTCACCCAATGACTATAACCATCATGCATGTAAATATCATAAAGTATATGCATGGAAATATAAGGATATAAATCAACATGTGTCCCTCGAGACATATCAAAATCATGGAACCTGAGTGCCTAGCATCGACTCTCGAAAACATCATGAAAACTGTGCCTATCATCGGCACGTACAATCCTCATATATATGGGGCTCCGTCAGTGCGGATCGGCCCACATCATCTCTCGACTCCGGTCGGTATCCTCCGGATATCCGCCGAGCCCAAATACTATCACCGGTAGGTAGTAGTCCCTCTGCCACGCTCACCGTCTGTATACACAGCATCCCTTTCTTGCCCCGGGGTACCATACCGGGCCCACCATGTGCCCGCAATCGGCCTCATCCACCTCCTCGAATCGGGTTTCACATGTCGCTCTCAGCACCGAGAAAATACATGGTGGACGCACTGAAATATCAAATCATGGGTAACTGGGTTTTTAAAGCAATTACATACTCTCTTTTGAAATATCCACGGTTCCTAAATCCAGAAATATCATGGAAACAACATATCTCAATGCGTATAATCAAAAGCATGATGTATGTGACATGTAAAAGAAATGTAAGCATATCAGTATATCATGCAATATGGAATAGTAATATGCACATATTGAGGGAAACCGCTCTTTTAAAATGAATCAGTTTTAAAGAGTATCTTACGGTTCCCAAATCTCCAAATCAAACGAGAATCATCTATGTATGTGCGAATATGTATGTATGCATGTAGGGGCGTACAATAGGTATGTACACAAGTATGCCATGCAAGGGATCATATCCTGAATGCAACAATACTACAGTGTAGTGACATGGCAATTATCGATGATGAAGTGTGTGAACCGGCAAGCAGGTGTACGTGGAACATATGCATCATCGATAATGGTGCTAGTGTCCTAACAGCATGAGTTTAATATAACAATAACCATTTGCACATGCGATGCGATGCGAATAATAAGAGTATGCAGAAATCGACTAATAAATGCAACAATGACGCATCTGCATCAATATAAAAAGTCATACAGTTTGCCATTTGAAATAAGACGAATCGGGGTTTTTAGTAAAATAAGGGCTACTGTGTTTTCAAGAAAAGATGTGTCTTTTGAAAATATCCGTAGAATCCCTCTGCCTGTCTTTAAGATACTCCCGATTCGTTAGTTTTTGAAATAGGTATTACATCAACCTAGCCTAACATCTACTAGCAAAACTACAGCTCTAACTAACAAGTCAATCAGGAGGGGTATGGAAACCACCTAAATCTGAGTCGATATATATATATATATATATATATGTGTGTGTGTGTGTGTGTGTGTGTGTGGGTGTGTGTGTGTGTGAAATATAATAGTCGGTGATCCCGCATCAAGGTACCGCGTACGATACAATATCATATGACATCCTCGAGTCATGAGTGCAGATCTTATCATCAAATAAAGCTCGTACGGTAAATCGTCGTACGGCATCCCAAAAGCTGGGTACGGGTCAATATCACATTCATCTCATCAATTATCTGGTATCCTTATCATCATATCTTATGATCTGGGGTACTGATCTAAGTCTAGTACAAATCGACACCATCTATATAAATGCGTGTGTGAAACACACGTCCAAAGGCCCGCTAAAATCACATGTCGTATCCCAAATACGAATCACATCATATCACCGATCTCATGGCGCTATGCCTAATCTCCTCGACTCATCTCCAAATATCATCCACTATTCTCATCATCTAGGTATAACTATAACAAGCAAGCATGTGTGTGCGAGTGGGTGTAAACCTATTCTAGGGTTCGCAACTAAGAACTATACTAGTTTACTTCTACGCCCTAATCTAACCATAGTACACCTAATCCCATCTCAAATATCCACGACACACTATAAGCTATCATAAATAGTATATATATATATATACTATACGAAATATCGAACTGCGGGGGTGCTACACACCATCCACCCGACTTCCCCCGTAGATATAATCTACTCACCTTGCATCCTGCGTGTTGGTATCGATGTCGCCATCATTTTCTTCATCGTATGAAGCCCTCGAGAAGGTACCTACAAGATAACACAATCGAAAATAAACCTTAAAATCACATCGAGAAAACCAAACGACGTGCTAAGGCCTATAGGTTAGAACCTATGGACTACGCTTTCAAAACCATCAAACAATCCTCGATATTGTCGTATAAACGCCAAGTAATCGAGGTAAAACACAAATACGCAATTCTAGAATTCAAAATACGAGAAACGAAGACAAAAATCAAAACAGAAACTCAGGAAACAGGCTACAGATTCTACCCTAAGTCAAATTGGACAATTTTGCACATGCCAGGGGTCTAATTTACTAGAGATAAGGTCCTACAACAAAAACGAACCATTTCTAACCAGCACTGGCCGCAAATTGCGGCCTGAAGGAAAAAATCTGTGGCCATGGTTGGGAGTTAGGGGCTAGGGTTTTGGTGGTAGCTTCCTGGGTGCCTGCACATCTCTCTGTGTTCACAAAATGATTTTCAGAGTCTCGAGGTGATTGCAGATTCCATTTAACCTTCACAGAATCACAGTTTTTCCGATATCGGCTTTTCTAAATCCATATTCCGGGGTTCTAGTCTCTGGTTTGAGTCTTAATTCTAGCACTAGGGAGTTTTTATGGCCTCTACTGAGCTTAATTACCCACCACAACTCTCAATTTCCAATTACCCTAACTAGAATTTTCATACCCTCACTAAACATCACTATATCGGTTTAAAGTTAACATGGATGTGAAAGCAATAGGAAAACTAAGCTAGTGGTTCAGAAAATACCTCATTTCGCAACTCAAGAAAATTCTTGAGTTGCCCCAAGTGTCCAAAACCTTTCCTTTCTTGGTCCAATATGATCCCCTTGAGCTTGTGCACAACTTTTGTGAAATGGGAATAGGGTTTTGAGTTGATTTCCATGGTGTTTTGGGGGATTTTGTGAAGAGGGAGGGAGGGGCAGCAGCAGCAGCGACAATATGAGGGAGAGGGAGAGGGAGAGGGAGAGAAATGAGTGAAGAATGAAGAGGAATGGCGAAGTCAACACACCCTCACCTTTCTCTCTCTCACCCATACTCATTATTCTATTCTTTCCCTTTTTCTTTTCTTTTCTTTTTCTCATTCTCTCTAATTAACAACCATGCAAGAATGCCATAATAAAACTTGTAGGAAAGTCATGGAAAAATATGTAACAAGTGAAAAAAAGATATGGTGCATGTTTTGCACAAATATGCTAAAAATC
Organism: Agapanthus africanus; assembly: GCA_030015575.1. Classification (NCBI taxonomy): domain Eukaryota; kingdom Viridiplantae; phylum Streptophyta; class Magnoliopsida; order Asparagales; family Amaryllidaceae; genus Agapanthus; species Agapanthus africanus. The sequence continues at coordinate 595,902,340 of CM057341.1, forward strand.
CGATTAGCGATATTTTAATCGCGATTAGCACTAAATTAGTGTCGAACAAATCATAAAAACTTAAAATTTCCATAATTCACATAAAACACACTATTTTAGTAATTTCTATAATTTTCAAAAAATTTCCCCATTTATCAGTATTTAATTATACCGAATTATTAAAATATTCATTAAAAATAATATTAAATTATAAAAAATTCCAAAAATAATAATTTTTTTTTAAATGCTACACTTCATTACTTTTATGGATGATTTCTTTAGGTATGGACATGTATTCTTAATGAAACATAAATCCGAGGCCTTTGAGTAATACCGGGAATATAAGAATGAAGTAGAAAAACAAACAGGCAAAAGTATCAAAACACTTAGATCTGATCGAGGTGGTGAATACTTAAGTGCCGAGTTCCTGGGTTATTTAAAAGTGAATGGAATTCTCTCTCAGCTTACTCCTCCATACACACCTCAACACAACGGTGTATCGAAAAGGCGTAACATAACCTTATTGGATATGGTACGTTCCATGATGAGTAACGCTGAGTTGCCGCGATCCTTCTAGGGTTATACACTAGAATCAGCTGCATATCTTTTGAACAAGGTTCTTACCAAGACTGTGCCTACCACACCATATCAGATGTGGAGTGGGAAGAAACCATATCATAAGTATCTAAAGATATGGGGATGTCCACCTTTTATAAAAAAAAGTAGCATGCGTACAAGCTCGAGGCACGCTCAGTACTGTGTAAGTTTGTGGGATACCCAAAAAACTCCAGGCGGTATCTTTTCTATTACGCGGAGGAACAAAGGTCTTTGTTTCTCGGTATGCCCGCTTTTTGGAAAATGAATTTTTAGAAAAAGAGATAAGTGGGAGCGCAATAGAACTGGAAGAAATTCCAGAACCACAAGCTATTACTGAAAGCATGGTGGAACCAGTAGTTTCGAAATAACCGGACATCCCCACGCCACTCCGCGGGACTAGTAGGCAGTCTCATCCGCCCGAGAGATACTACGGTTTTCTCATATACGGGGATAGAGAGGATTGCATCATCGACGATGATGAGCCAACTAGCTTCCAGCAAACCATTCAGAGCAGAGACTCGGTAAAATGGCTGGATGCAATGCGGACTGAAACGGAGTCCATGTACACTAACAATGTATAGACTTTGGACATTGCTCCAGAAGGGGTAAAACCTGTAGGCTGCAAATGGATCTTCAGAAAGAAGATTGGTGTAGATGGACAGGTTAAAACCTATAAGGCTAGACTTGTTACAAAAGATTTTCGTCAAAGACTTGGTTTGGACTATGATGAAATATTTTCTCCAGTGGCTATGCTCAAATCCATTCGGATCCTTCTTGCCATTGCTACCTTCGACAATTCTGAAATTTGGCAGATGGACGTAAAGACCGCTTTTCTGAATGGAAATTTGGAAGTGTGTGTTTATATGGATCAGCCGGAGGGTTTCATAGAGAGTGGGAGCAGCGGAAGAGTGTGCAAGTTTCTTAAGTACATTTATGGACTAAAGCAGGCATCGCAGAGTTGGAACAACTGTTTTGATGAAACGGTCAAAGAATTCGACTTTATCAAAAATCCAGATGAACCATGTATTTATAGTAAGATTGTAGCGAGAACTGTGGTATTTCTCGTCTTGTACGTGGATGAAATTCTCTTGATAGGAAATGTCATTCCTATGCGACAATCAGTCAAAGGATTCTTGTCACAAAGGTTTTCCATGAAGGACCTGGATGATGCCTCCTACATTCTGGGGATCCAGATCTATCATGATAGATCTAAAAAGATGTTGGGACTTTCACAATCAAGGTACATCAACACCATACTGAAAAGATTTAGTATGGAAGATTCAAAGCGCGGTAATCTACCGGCTTGTCACATAATCACTCTCTCCAAAGAGATGTCTCCCAAGACTGATTTGGAAAGGGATCGCATGACTATTATACTCTACGCTTCTGTGGTAGGCTCTATAATGTATGTGATGTTGTGTACCAGACTAGATGTAGCTTACGCACTGAGCGTTGTAAGCAGGTATCAGTCAAACCGAGGGGAGAAGCACTGGATGGCAGTGAAGAACATTCTCAAGTACCTGAGAAGGACTAAGGAGATGTTCTTAGCGTATTGATTGGTAGAGATTCTGCGTGTTCAAGTTTAGTTAATTACCGGAATCAAAACGGTTTCGCTTGTAGCTAGCCGGTTGAGTACGGGTCGTCCGCAGGGAGATGGGAATCTTTTTCTATGTGCTTTAACGAGTTAAGTCCAATTTTCCAGATTTGTTTGTGATTATCTAAGTGTTAGAATGATATGTAAAGAGAGCTTGTTAGGGTTAGGATTAGGTTAGTTTGAGTTAGGAGTCGCTCACTTCTTTCTTTGCCACTCTTAATATCGGTGTTACGGTAATCGGCAACAACGGGGATTAGCACGACTAGGAAGGAACTTGCGAGTATAAGCTAGGCGGAAAAGACCTTCAGATCGAGGCCTTTGCTGACTCCAGCTTCCAGAGTGACAAGGATGACTCCAAGTCCATGTCGGGTTATGTCTTTACCCTTTATGGAGGGGCGGTCTGTTGGAAGAGCTCCAAGCAGAACACCGTTGCTGACTCGGCGATAGAAGCGGAGTATATCACTGCTTGTGACGCCGCAAAAGAAGCAGTCTTGATGAGGAAGTTCGTAACAGAAATTCAGATGGTTCCATCCATTGTTGACCCAATACTGCTGTATTGTGACAACAATGAGGCTATAGCTTTACCGAAGGAACCCAGGTCCCATCAGAAGTCCAAACATATCTTGAGGCGGTACCACCTGATCAGGGAGATCGTTGATTGCCGGAAGATCAAGGTGTGGAGAGTAGATACGGAGAACAACACTACAGATCCACTCACAAAGGCCATCCCTCAGATGCAGTTCGAGAGGCTATTCGAGATGATAGGTCTGGGATATGCCAATACATGGCCTTAGTGCATGTGGGAGATTGTTAGTGTTATATGCCCTAGAGGCCATTATTGTATAGTACTGGTTTGTATATTACATTTTGGAAAGCTTGGGATATACACGGATATAATAACAGTATTGCTCAAAATGGTAGTATGCTACTTGGTTTGTTTCTACCTCAATATGTGCATGTGTTTCTTTTAGCATATCGTTTATACATATTGGTAGAGCCCTTAGGATCTTTGTTTTGTAGGGTTCCTAGGCACACAGTAGAGGTCTCACAAGGCATCAACCATGCCATTTTACAAAAAAATGGTGCCGAGAAACCCTAGTTAACGGATCGTTGCTAGAAATCTAGGCGAAAAGAAAACTAGTTAACACTTAACTACTAGAATCTGGAAATTACAACCTTTGTAGATCCGGATATCCACCTCCACGGCTCCGCAACGAAAGCTCCTCGCTGTCCAAGTCGAACTCCGGGCTCTAGCATCGGCTTCATCGGAGAATGAACGGGCTTGGTCATCGACGACGATGCCGAAGATGATCTACGTCGAGGCATCGCTAGATCAAGCTCCCACTTCACAAAGTGATGAAACTTGTGAAGAAAACACACTCTACTATTTGGCAAGAGGTAGAGGATGAAGAAATAGGAGGTGGGTTCTCTTTAGAATTGGATTTCTCACTCTCAAGCTCAAGTTGCCATTGATGGCCTCAAGGTTTCAAACTTGAAGATGAAGAAGAAGAAGAGCTAGAATTATGATAAGTCTTTTTAAAATGAAAAGAAACAAGAATACTTATCATAATTCCAACTAGGGTTAAGTGTAGAGAATAGACCATGGTTAATGGATGGGTTAGGGTTAAGCATGATGACAAGAATGGTTAAGAAGTCAAAGCTTCATGAAGCTTCAACTAAAAGACAAAGAAAGCCACCATTCTTATCATAATCATTTCCAAATAAATAAATAAACAAATAAATAAATAAATGGATATGCAAAACCCTAATTATCAAATTAATCATGGTTTAATCCTATACACTTAACTAAATGATCAAGTATCATCAAACATGATACATATATATGCACAAAAGTATATCACATATACAACTTGCACATCAAGTGAGAAAATCCGTATAAAGTGAACCAATACTAGTTAATGCAAAGTAATATATCAAATATATAATTATACATTAAATCATTAAATCAACATTTGATTCAATGATCCGGTTATGTCGCACATAACCGACTAGTATTCAATGTATCGATTTATCGAATCAATGATTCGATAACTAGGTCATATCGAATATAACCAATCGAAACATTTATCGCGAGAATGAAATGCGGTATCACATACACGCATTATTCTCGCTCCCGCACATATCTTATATGCACTCCTATTTCGTTTCGCTTGAGCCAGGAAACCTCTGTGTAGGACTCTAAAGACTCGTCAATACGCCGGTAGCAGATGATGATCATATCAAGCACCCACAAGCCGCAAGCGGTCTGCTAAACGTAACGGCCATCCGGGTATTGAGCGATCAGAAGATCGACGAGCTAGCCCGCTCACACTCCTGTGAATCCAACCAGTAACACTTACCGTACAGTCCGGTCTGTTCGTCTGATACGTCGCATATCAAGTCTAGGGGTGGTATACGTCAGACCCCAATAACCGATAAGTCGTGCCGATGTGAGGCTCATAACCGGTCGAGAAACTACTGGTAACACTTACCAGAAAATCTCTGATCAGCCCTGGCCAGGGACTTTCCTGTTACGGCCAATCGAGCACAGCGCAACATCAACTCGCAATACCGGGAGAGACGAAACCCCTCCTATCGCTCATTGCCTCCATGTGACTCGGGACTGTACCCAAAGACCACCGTTTTGCACGCCCTCATGGACGTGGTAAGGTGGAGATCAAAGCACAGTGGGAATCACACAAGACTCTATGACGATCTCGGGTCTACAGACTAACCTGTACAAGTGTCACCTGAGAACTGCCATCTGACGTGAGGTATAATACCATCTGGGAGTTCTCGGCGAGTCCGTCCAGTGTACTCAGTCTCCACTGAGCACCCGTATACCATCTCTGATGTCAAACACCAATGGATATGGGATCATCCATCGCCCATCACATGGGTCGAGAAGCGTATACGCTAGTCTACACTGTTATATCGATGCCCCGTCTCGATACACCCACGACTAGGGACCTTGAAGGATGTACTTATGGACTACCATGTCCCCACTAGTATGATCTGCATCATAGTCCAGGTAGTCAAGTACAAATCCTAAGGGCTTTACCAACATGTAACTATAATACAGTATAAAGAGACTAGTGTACATGTTAAGATAAAGAGCAACCAGATAGCATACTATCATGTCGAGCAAGAAAGTCATCTCTATATATGTCCAAGCATCCAATATAATATACATCATCTGTACAATACTGGCCTCTAGGGCATACATACAACTAACAATCTCCCACTTGCACTAGGGCCAGCTGCTGTAGTATCGCATACCGAGCATCCCGAAGAGTCTCTCAAACTAGATCTGGGGAATGGCCTTCGTGAGTGGATCCGCAGTGTTGTCCTTCGTGTCAACCCTCCTGACCTCGATCTCCCGGTGATCAACTATCTCCCGGATCAGGTGATACCGCCTCAGAATATGCCTGGATCGCTGATGGGACCTGGGTTCCTTGGCCAAAGCCACTGCTCCATTGTTATCGCAATACAAAGGTATTGTATGCTCAATGGATGGAACCACACCAAGTTCAGTAATGAACTTCTTGATCCAGACAGCCTCTTTAGCAGCATCGTTGGCAGCGATGTATTCAGCCTCCATCGTCGAGTCTGCCACGGTTTCCTGCTTGGAACTCTTCCAGCTAACCGCCCCTCCGTAAAGGGTAAAGACAAAGCCCGACTGCGACTTAGCGTCGTCCTTATCACTCCGGAAGCTCGAATCGGTAAAGGACTCCACTTGGAGTTCTCCGTTACCATACACCAAGAACAAATCTCTAGTCCTTCGCAAGTACTTGAGAATGCTCTTCACAGCTGTCCAGTGACTCTCTCCAGGATCAGCTTGATACCTGCTCACTATACTTAGTGAGTATGCTACATCGGGTCTGGTACATAGCATCGCATACATGATAGAGCCTACTGCCGAAGCATAGGGTATCCCTTGCATGCGAGCTCTCTCCAAATCAGTCTTGGGAGACATCTCTTTGGAGAGAGTGACTCCAGAGATCGTGGGCAAGTTCCCACGCTTGGACTCTTCCATACTAAACCTCTTTAGTATGGTGTCAATGTACCTGGATTGGGACAATCCCAAAATCCGTTTGGATCTATCTCTATAGATCCTAATTCCCAATATGCAGGAGGCATCACCAAGATCTTTCATTGAGAATCTTTGTGATAAGAAGAGCTTGACCGCTTGCAGCATAGGAATATCATTTCCTATCAAGAGTATGTCGTCCACGTACAATACGAGGAAGACAACCTTACTCTCTGCCACCTTCTTGTAGATACAAGGTTCATCTGGATTTTTGACGAAATCAAACTCTTTGATAACGACATCAAAGCAGATGTTCCAACTCCGCGATGCTTGCTTTAATCCATAAATGGATTTAAGCAGCTTGCACACCTTCCCGCTGCTCCCACTGTCTATGAAGCCCTCTGGCTGAGTCATGTACACGCACTCTTCTAAATCACCATTTAGAAAGGCGGTCTTAACATCCATTTGCCAGATTTCGTAGTCATGAAAGGAAGCAATGGCAAGCATGATCCGGATGGATTTAAGCATAGCCACTGGAGAAAAGGTTTCGTCATAGTCCACACCTGGTCTTTGACGAAAACCCTTTGCTACAAGTCTAGCTTTGAAAGTCTCCACTTTCCCATCTACACCAAGTTTCTTCTTGAAGATCCACTTGCTCCCAATGGGTTTTACCCCTTCAGGAGCAACGTCCAAAGTCCATACTTTGTTGGTGTACATGGATTCCATCTCGGACCGCATAGCATCCAGCCATTTCACTGAGTCCCTACTCGTGATGGCCTGCTCGAAGCTAGTTGGGTCATCATCCTCCATGATGCAATCCTCGCTCCCACCATCCATGAGAAAACCGTAGTATCTCTCAGGTTGGCGAGGAACCCTACTAGATCGGCAGAGTGGCTGGGGTTCATCGGGAACTACGGAATCCTCTTGTTCAACCAAATCTTCTGTTGTAGTCTGTGTCGCTGGAACCTCTTCCAGTTCTACCTCAATGCCACTTATCTGTTTCATAAGAAAACCTTTTTCTAAGAAAGTGGCATGTCGAGAAACAAACACCTTTTGTTCCTCGGGGTGGTAGAAGATATACCCTTGTGAATTTTTGGGATATCCTACAAACTTACATAAGACAGATCTTGCCTCGAGTTTGTCCGGATTTTGTCTTTTGACATAGGCTGGACAACCCTATATCTTAATATAATTAAAATGTGGTCTCTTCCCTTTCCATATCTCATATGGAGTGGTAGACACTGATTTGGGAGGAACTCTATTCAATAGGTCCATGGCTGTCTCAAGCGCATATCCCCAGAAGGAAATAGGTAACTCAGCTGTACTCATCATTGAGCGCACCATATCTAATAGGGTGCGGTTTCTCCGTTCAGATACACCGTTGTGCTGTGGTGTATATGGAGGAGTCAGCTGAGAGAGAATCCCATTCTCTTTTAGGAAGTCCAGGAATTCATTGCTCAAGTATTCCCCTCCTCGATCAGATCGTAGGATTTTAATACTTTTTCCGGTTTGGTTCTCGACTTCTTGTTTATATTCTCTAAATTTCTCAAAAGCTTCTGATTTGTGTTTCATCAGGAACACTTATCCGAATCTAGAGAGATCGTCAGTGAATGTAATGAAGTACGAAGAACCATCCCTGGCATGTATAGACATGGGACCGCATACATCACTATGTATCAGTCCCAAGAGTTCGGTAACTCTTTCTCCGTGTCCCGTAAACGGAGCTTTGGTCATCTTGCCTTTGAGACATGACTGGCAAGTGTCATAGGATGAAAATTCAAACGGATTTAAATATCCATCCTTATGCAACTTAGCCAGTCGTGTCGCATTGATGTGACCCAGTCTACAATGCCACAAGAAGGATTCGTTCATTTCAGAACTCTTCCTCTTGTGTGTGTTTGTTATGCTCAGAACTGTTGATTGGTTTAGAACATAAATGCCATTGCACAACGTGCCTGATCCAACCAACTTTTGGTTACGGAAAATGTTCATAACATTATCCTGTAATACAAAATTATATCCCTCTTTACTCAGTAAAGAAACCGATATAATGTTGCATATCAGGTTCGGCATGTAATAGCATTCGTTCAGAACCAATGTATTACCAGTTGGTAATGTAAGGTGATATTCCCCGACAGTCTTAGCTGCAACAATTGCACCATTTCCGACTCTAATGTCTTTATCACCTTCTCCAAGTTCTCTACCTTTCCTAAGCCCATGTAACTGATTACATATATGAGATCCTGACCCGGTATCTAATACCCAGGACGTGGAGCAAATGGAGAAACAGTTCTCTGTAACGAACACACCCGAAGAAAATGCATCAACATGTACTTTCTTCATTCGGGTGGCATGGGAATCCTGGTATTCCCCTATTTCCTGTTCATTCCTATAACTCTTATAAGAAGGAACGGAACCAACGTTCCCCAGCACAGTATAACATGCGGGTTCGGTCAATACATCCATATTATTATCTTGTTTAAGGCATGAAATGGTCGCTACCTGGAGAGAGAGAGAAGAAAACACTTTAGCGTAAGCTCGTGCAAGATCAGATTGGTTATTATCTTATCTAATCAGGATGGCTCCCACTGCTTTTTATCAAATCTTCCTTCAAACCCTAAAAGGAAAGACTAGCCGGGATTAATTACACACTACAAGTTCGCCAATCTTTCAGCCAGGCCAGTGTCGGTACTTTGAGGGAGGTCCCCCGTGCTTTCGCACGAACCTAATTAATGTAAACCTCGTTTTCCCAGAGGCGTAACCTCGTTAACACCTTTCTAAACACCTACTTGATCGGCTAATTATAATGTGTAAAACTCTCCCAGGAGTAACTCTTACTCGCAGTGGGTATCGGGATCCAACTATCTCATAGAAGGTATGCAATCTCATTGCAAATTTCAACACTTGAAATTCCCGATAATCTTTTGCCCCTAGCGTGCTATGACCTTGACGCATGCCAAACAACCCATAGTCCGCTAGTCAAGTTCAACCCATCATTTCCTGATTGAATTAAACCCACCCGCACGACCCTTGACGCATGCAAAACAACGCCGTGCGAATACCCTAATCCAATCTGCATCATATGCATAAGCAGATAAATACTAGTTAGCTACCGTACACTACGCCTTGACGCATGCCAAACAACCGCAGCACGAATACTAAATAGTACTTATCTGAAATGACGGAGGGCTACGCAGGTTTTTCTGAAAACCTATTGCGTAATGAACTTGATATCGTTGTAGAATCAAATGAAGTTTTGAAATGGAGTGATTTTGAGGCTTTTCTAGTTTTGCTAAAGGGGTCACTCCCGGTGAAGGGATCGTCGGCCCTTTCCTCGTCGAATGAGGTGCGGGATATATCATATATATCGCCGTGCAAAGCAAAAACCCAAAAGCAGTCAAAAGCAAACCGAGTGTGTAGCATCTGCCAGTTATTGCTAAAGGAGTCACTCCCGGTGAAGGGATCTCGGTCCTTTCCTCATCGAATAAGGTGCAGGGTATATCATATATACCGCTGTGCAAAGCAAGAACTGTAGCTACCTGTTTTATTTTAAAATTCGATTCCACAACATCTTAGGTTTCTTATCTTTCATTAATCACATTAATGAAGTCCCATCATTTAAATACCTAAACATCACAGATAGATATGACGTACACTTATGCCATCCGCATTCGCCTCGATGTCCCCTCGTGCACCGTTAGGTTAGGTAACTAACTACAGAGCAGGGCAGGGCTAGCGCGGGTGTAAAACATAAGTAACGTCTATATAATATATCATATATACTATATACTATATCCATCACAGAATCATAACACAGATATCGCAGCAGAATCAACATATGAAATATTGGATATACTAGGACGTCCGTGTTTTCAATACGAGCCAGTATAAAACACGGATTCCACGGTCGTGATGAATAGCCAATCCCACACCCCTAGACCCCTACGAGAGCGGCAAGCAACCCTGCCAATTCTATGGTTAGGAGACCCGGACTCGACTCCTCGAGTTGGTCTCCCACTGGACCCCAGAACCCGGTTACTTGTGCTCCCCTCCTTGGGTCTATCCTAATGCGGAAAAGTAAATAATATACAAAAGATGACATCTTCCGCTACCTGGAAGTGCCCCAAATAAAAGAATATTACATACAAGTTTTTACATGAATGAAAATGAAAAACACTCATCTCACATAAAAACCCCCGGCTATTCGAACACGACGATCCAATATAACATATCCAGCAACACATAACATCACATGTCAACAACGTAAGTAAATATGCGCATCCCAATTGTCGTTGACATATAGCAACGAAACCGGCGATATCACATATTACACTTACGGTCACAGAAAAGAAAGTGTAAAACTACAACAATTGGAATCCGCAACTTCTTTTAGACATCACATGCCTAATCAAATGAAATACTTAGACATCACATGCCTAACAGTTATAAATCCCGCATTTTAGTCTCATTATCGAAAACACTTTTCAATATAAAGTGAAACTAAACCGCTAGATTTATAACATTCATTCAGTTATCACATAACTGTTTGTGAATTCCAATTATTGTATCCCATTCCAGATAAATAGAATATTTTAAACTTTCCGGTCGAACATTCGAACACCCAAGTTTTCCCGAAACCATCCAACACATGAAATAGGTTCAAAGACATTCGTTTCATGCCTCAGTACCAACGGTCCAGCCGTCGAAGGGTCAAGCCAACGCCTCACATGTGGCACGCCGTACTTCCCTAAACCCGAAGGTTCAAAGGGCAGTTCAAGACGGTCACCTAATCGAGTTAAGGTTTGTTGTCTTCTAGAGGGACCATCACGTTACTTGCACTACTCAGAACGTCCTTAAACCACACAATAATCCAACACTTGGATATTTTTGGCAGGGGAAAGATTGGGTATTTATATCCGGTCGAACTTTTTAACATATTCAAAAAAATATCCGGAAAACACTTAGACAAAGTTCGATAATCCGATCGAATCGTCGATACCCTATACAAACCCAGAATACTCTACTCTGGAGTCAAATTAAAATTCCCAGAAAACTCAGAACAATTAATCAGGAATTACTATGCAAAAACCAAGGGCTGACGTCACTATTGAGCCGCGGAACCGCCGCAGAAGCCTAGCTTCTGCCGCGTTTCCGCCGCACTTTGTACTGTTCACTGGAAACGTTTTGCACAGTAATTCTTAGATTTTATTGCTGAATTTTTAAGCATTTTTAATTGACAAAAAACCACAAATTAGAAAAATTTCCAGAGAGCTATTTTGGGGTTGGGTTTTCGGTTCGTCCGGGTTTCAAACTCCGTCTAGACTTCGCCTAAGGCTCTAGCTAGGCTCTGATACCACTGTAGGGTTCCTAGGTACACAGTAGAGGTCTCACAAGGCATCAACCATGCCATTTTACAAAAAAATGGTGCCGAGAAACCCTAGTTAACGGATCATTGCTAGAAATCTAGGCGAAAAGTAAACTAGTTAACACTTAACTACTAGAATCTGGAAATTACAACCCTTGTAGATCCGGATATCCACCTCCACGGCTCCGCAATGAAAGCTCCTCGCTGTCCAAGTCGAACTTCGGGCTCTAGCGTCGGCTTCATCGGAGAATGAACGGGCTTGGTCATCGACGACGTTGCCGAAGATGATCTACGTCGAGGCATCGCTAGATCAAGCTCCCACTTCACAAAGTGATGAAACTTGTGAAGAAAACACACTCTACTACTTGGCAAGAGGTAGAGGATGAAGAAATAGGAGGTGGGTTCTCTTTAGAATTGGATTTCTCACTCTCAAGCTCAAGTTGCCATTGATGGCCTCAAGGTTTCAAACTTGAAGATGAAGAAGAAGAAGAGCTAGAATTATGATAAGTCTTTTTAAAATGAAAAGAAAAAAGAATACTTATCATAATTCCAACTAGGGTTAAGTGTAGAGAATAGACCATGGTTAATGGATGGGTTAGGGTTAAGCATGATGACAAGAATGGTTAAGAAGTCAAAGCTTCATGAAGCTTCAACTAAAAGACAAAGAAAGCCACCATTCTTATCATAATCATTTCCAAATAAATAAATAAACAAATAAATAAATAAATGGATATGCAAAACCCTAATTATCAAATTAATCATGGTTTAATCCTATACACTTAACTAAATGATCAAGTATCATCAAACATGATACATATATATGCACAAAAGTATATCACATATACAACTTGCACATCAAGTGAGAAAATCCGTATAAAGTGAACCAATACTAGTTAATGCAAAGTAATATATCAAATATATAATTATACATTAAATCATTAAATCAACATTTGATTCAATGATCCGGTCATGTCGCACATAACCGACTAGTATTCAATGTATCGATTTATCGAATGAATGATTCGATAACTAAGTCATATCGAATATAACCAATCGAAACATTTATCGTGAGAATGAAATGCGGTATCACATACACGCATTATTCACGCTCCCGCACATATCTTATATGCACTCCTATTTCGTTTCACTTGAGCCAGGAAACCTCTGTGTAGGACTCTAAAAACTCGTCAATACGCCGGTAGCAGATGATGATCATATCAAGCACCCACAAGCCGCAAGCGGTCTGCTAAACGTAACGGCCATCCGGGTATTGAGCGATCAGAAGATCGACGAGCTAGCCCGCTCACACTCCTGTGAATCCAACCAGTAACACTTACCGTACAGTCCGGTCTGTTCGTCTGATACGTCGCATATCAAGTCTAGGGGTGGTATACGTCAGACCCCAATAACCGATAAGTCGTGCCGATGTGAGGCTCATAACGGGTCGAGAAACTACTGGTAACACTTACCAGCAAATTTCTGATCAGCCCTGGCCAAGGACTTTCCTGTTACGGCCAATCGAGCACAGCGCAACATCAACTCGCAATACCGGGAGAGACGAAACCCCTCCTATCGCTCATTGCCTCCATGTGACTCGGGACTGTACCTAAAGACCACCGTTTTGCATGCCCTCATTGACGTGATAAGGTGGAGATCAAAGCACAGTGGGAATCACACAAGACTCTATGACGATCTCGGGTCTACAGACTAACCTGTACAAGTGTCACCTGAGAACTGCCATCTGACGTGAGGTATAATACCATCTGGGAGTTCTCGGCGAGTCCGTCCAGTGTACTCAGTCTCCACTGAGCACCCGTATACCATCTCTGATGTCAAACACCAATGGATATGGGATCATCCATCGCCCATCACATGGGTCGAGAAGCGTATACGCTAGTCTACACTGGTATATCGATGCCCCGTCTCGATACACCCACGACTAGGGACCTTGAAGGATGTACTTATGGACTACCATGTCCCCACTAGTATGATCTGCATCATAGTCCAGGTAGTCAAGTACAAATCTTAAGGGCTTTACCAACATGTAACTATAATACAGTATAAAGAGACTAGTGTACATGTTAAGATAAAGAGCAACCAGATAGCATACTATCATGTCGAGCAAGAAAGTCATCTCTATATATGTCCAAGCATCCAATATAATATACATCATCTGTACAATACTGGCCTCTAGGGCATACATACAACTAACATGTTTGACTACCGGCATTATGATGGCAGTCACATTAGGGGCTGGGTAATCTATAAGCACATCCTTATACAGGTCCCTAGTTATAGGATTATTGAGACGGGGCATCGATACTCCAGAGTAGACTAGTGTATATGCTTCTCATCACAGCAGGGGAGATGGTCTGTCCCACAGCCATTAGTACGTCGTACTGGAGATAGTATGCTGGTGCTCATTGGGTTATGAGTTACACTGGACAGGACTCATGGGGAACTGCTGGTTGGTATTATACCTATCGTCAGGTAGCAGTTCCCAGGTGACATGAATACTGCTTAGTTCGTTGACTTGACATTGCTACTTCGTCTCAAGTGTGTTCCTACTGTTCTTAGATTACTACCCTACCACGGGTCATAGGAGTCATACAAATAGGTAGTAGTTGGGTGCAGTCCCGAAGCACTTGGAGGCAGTAGCGGTTAGATAGGATTCGTCTCTCTCGGTATTGGGGGTTGATATCACGCTGTGTTCAGAAAGACATTACAAAAAGTACCTGGCCAAGGCAAGAGAGATTTACTGGTAGGTACTCAAGTGGTTTCTTAAGGTGTTTTGGGCTCTCCCCCGACACGACTTATTGTGTTATTAGGGGTCTGACGGTTACCTCCCCCTAGGCCCGTTATGCGATACTTATACGAACAGACCAGAATGTACGGAGATTGTACATATAGGCTCAGTAGGAGTTCAGATGAGTTTGCTCATCGGCCTTTTTATCGACAGATACCTGGGTAGCCGTTACGTGCAGCTAGTCCCGCTGACGTGCTGGTGGTTAAACCCACTGTCGGTGTACTGTCGAGTCTATAGAGTCCCACATAGAGGGTTTCCCTGCTTCGGTCGACAATGTAGAGGCTGTAAGGTTTTACGGCAGGTTTCGATCATATACATGTACTTATGCACGGACCATGATTCGGACGGATAATTGTAACGCTTTGAAATTCGTTAGATTAATTTTCGTGTTAATTAGCGGTAATGCGTGTTTTTCATAAAATCTCGTAAATTTTAAATTTCCACTTAAACTAAAATAAAATCATTTTTAATTTTGATAAGATGTTTATTTTATATATAAATAAGTTTTATTAATTATAAATTAGCTTAGAGTTCACTTAATTAGAAAATTTTCTTAACTAATTTTCCTAAGCCAAATTTAGTTAGCATGCACAACCCTAATCACCTAGGTTAAGTGTTAACTTGTAGTCGTATTCTTTTCCCTCTTGCATGGTACTTTTATCCACAAAAATCAAGTCAAACCTTTATTTTAAAAAATGAAATTAAAAGAATGGGAGGCATAGGGGGTGTTAGGTGAAGAATGGCTTGACTTTGACCATACTCCCTCACTCATTTCTCTCTCT
Source organism: Agapanthus africanus (assembly GCA_030015575.1). Classification (NCBI taxonomy): domain Eukaryota; kingdom Viridiplantae; phylum Streptophyta; class Magnoliopsida; order Asparagales; family Amaryllidaceae; genus Agapanthus; species Agapanthus africanus. Next base: position 595,917,493 of record CM057341.1, read on the forward strand.
CCCTCTCATTTTTTGCAATTCAGCAGAGGCAACAGCAGCATACTCTTCACCTTCTTCTTCTTTGCTTCTCCTTGCCTCCAAACAACAAACCCTACATAAAAAACTCACATTTTCTTCATAAAACCCTTGCAAAATGCCTCTTTTGTGGGTCTTGGTGGTAAATCCATGCCTTTGAAGGCAAGTGCTGCAAGTTAGACTCCCCTAAGATCATTTGGAGGTATTAAACTCACCCATATCACTTTATTTCTTAACTTGTAGTTTTATTAGCTAAAAATTGTGTTTTTGTGCGTTTTAGTGCTAATGAGATGGATTAACTGAAGTTTAGGGTAAGTTAGGGTTTTTAAGGTTTGATTAACTTAATTAGGTGCTATTAATGTTTTTTAAACCAAGTTAATTCCTCAGGTTACACTAAAATACCATTTTGTATCAAATTAGTGTTAAATTAGCGTTTTAGTTAAGATTTGTGCTCTTTTGTGATCTGCTTTCAACCCGGATGCTTCAAGCAAAAGTTGCAATTACTGGAGCATGTACACTATACCTTGACCACACACACGAAGCACGGGACTCCAATTCCCTAAGTTGCCGCAAATAAATGGGTTCTGGCCGCAATTTGCGGCCAGATGAGTGTTCTGGGTGTCGGGGTTTGGTGACTAGGAGTCTGCTACATTTTTAAGGCCTTTGGTGTATGAAACTTTTTCTAATTCTGCCTGTATCAAAATGTGGAGCAAAATAACCTTTTCAATACTTTAAGTTTGCGCGACACGTGCGTTATGTGAGTGGGTTTAGTGTTTGCTGCGTGTCGCAGCGTGTCGGGGTAGTTTCAGACGCGTATTCACACATTTTAGCGTATCGGATACACACGCGTTTAGTTCGCGACGCGAGTTTCTCGTTCTGTTTTGATATCGCGACTTTGCAGGATTTTAGCTTATGTGTATTCTTTGTGTAAATTCTAGGTTCACAGGCGGGTACGTCGGACGCTGCAAAGAAGGGGAAGCAAGTAGTCGGCTACACTTAGCATGAGACCACTGTGAGTAGATTTAACATCTACGGGGAAATCTCCCGTATGGCGTTAAGCGTCAGGGCTTGATAGAATATTATATATATATATATATATATTTTGCTTGTGCATATGTACTTTTGTAGCGTACCCCTCTTTGGTTGCATATAGACACAATATTTATTTAACACCGCACTGTCACTAATGGTTCAAGCTGCACGAGTACTATTTTTATGTTACACCCACACCGTTAGTGATTGCCATGACACTCACACTATAGGATAGCCACGAACCGTACATCTTTCGGATTATCTCATAATTGATGTTTAGACATGATTCTGTTACATATTGTACACTCATGCTTGCATAAATACCATTTGTACATCCATGCCTACATACATACTCTTGCACATACATAGATGATGCTGACTTTGATTTTGGAAAATTGGGGACCGCATGAAATATTTTCAACTGGATCCATTTAAAAGAGTGGTTTTCCCCTTTTACTCATAGTACGATTTTATGCGGCATACGACACATTGCATGGATTTACGCATTGAGTTTTGGATTCGTGTGATTTTTGGATTTGAGAACCGTGGTATTATTTTAAGAAAATATGCATTGTTTTGAAAACCCAGTTTCTCTTGATTTGATATTTCAGTGTGTCGACCATGTGTTTTCTCGGTTCTGAGACGTGTGACATGAACCCGATTCGAGGAGCTGGATGAGGCTGATTGCGGGTACATGGTGAACCCGGTATGGTACCCCGGGGTAAGAAAGGGATGTTGTGTATACAGACGGTGAGCCTGGCAGAGGGTCTACTACCTACCGGTGATTGGTTGGACCTGGCGGTTATCCGGAAGATACCGACTAGAGTCGATAGATGGATACGGGCCGACCCGTACTGCCGTGGTGATTGTTAGAATTAAAGTTTACCGCAATCAAGACGGTGTCGCTATGCAGCTAGCCGGTTGAGCACGGGTCGGTCCACAGGGAGATGGTGCTATTTTACCTTCTTGTCTTAGACGAGTCAATAAAGAATTTGTGCATGTTTGTTTCTAACCTATGTGTTTATTTGCAAGTATAAAGTTGTTAAGAAAAGATACGAGATTGTAAGCTAAGGAAATCCGTACTCAAAACCTTTGAGCCGAGTCTTGACCAATTGAAGCTAGAGCAATCGGCAACAACGTGGATTAGGGGATTTAAGCGCGGTATTCGTGGAATCCGGCTTATTTACCCTTGTCCTTCCGTTCTTGTCTCTTGCTTTCGCCTCCGGCCAAACCGAACGCAACCGGTCGTGGTTAGGAATCACCGTTACCTTGTCAGGGTAGGGTGCCTAACGGAGCGCTTGCGTATGGTTTGGGCGGAGTTCAATGGAAAATACGGGAAAAGGAAATGGGTAAAGAAACGTTAACTTATAATACCGTATTTCTTCTTAACAATAATAATTACATTCATTCACAAGAAAGAACCAAAAAGAGAGAACAAAAAGAAAAGAACAAAGAAAAGAAAAGATTACAAGTAATTAAGTGCATGAATAAAATTGCAATTAATAAAAGACAAGAATGAAAAAAGCAAGAAAGAATAAAAAGCAAGTAATAAATAAGCAAGAAAGAAATTACAAGAACAAGAAACTAGGACTCAAGACAAGCATGTGATCAATAGCCAACCCTTAAAGTTGCAAGCTCAATCAAGAGGTTGCAAGATCAAGGGAAGGGTAGAGAACGCATGTGAAATGAAGTGCTAATTCCATGAAAGAATACGACCCTTGAGATCAATAACTAACCCTTAACCATTCAAGCTCAATGAAGAGGTTGAATGATCAAGAGAAAGCAAGAATCTCAAGGGGAAGAAGAAACAAGAGAGAATGATACAAAAGGCCCTCATCTTCATTGATCTCCCACTCAAAAAGCTCTCACTACAATTTTCATGGAAAAAGAATGAAGAAGAAGAAGAAGAACTATACAAAAGACTACAAAAGAGGAACAAAAGAATCACCCTTGGCTTTGGCAAGTTCTGCTGTATTTATAGGCAGGGAAATGAAAATCTAGGGCAACCACCAGAGCACATGTAAAGTACCAAAAATACCCCCAAAAACTTTCTGTCTGCCGCCACCATATGGCCGCGGATCCGCGGCCAATACCCCTCTTTGGCCGCGGATCCGCGGCCGTCTTGATGAGTTGGGTCGTCGTATTTTTGGTGCTTCCCTGGTTTCTTGTCCCCTGTTGTCTGGTACATATATTTTCTGAAAATACTTTCACATTTCTTCCAGAATTTCTGTTGAGGAAAGGTGGACTTTTGTGGGTGCTTTTGTCATGATTGCATCGAGCTCCGCGTAGATTTCTTGGAACTTGTTGTTGCCATTGAGCCTTGTGCATGAAGGTGACATTGATTTGACATTTTGTCTTCCTAAACTGGTATCTGGCAACATACGGATGACGAGCGGAGACCGTGTTTTCTCAGTGGTTAGTAGGAACCCGGATTTTGTCGTGTTTTCCATGAATTTCACCGTTTTAGAACCGAGAACCTGTATCCTGCAAATATGTAACAAACACGGATTAAAAGCACCTACCTATAAACACACGAGCGTAAGAATGGGCGGTATAAAATGCAGTATTCTGTTATGAACAAATACCCCCAAACTTAACTTTTGCTCGTCCCGAGCAAAACCAATTATTCACAAAAATAAAATCCTAACCGCACTTTCGCAGGGAACGCGATTGCACTGAGCACGTGCAACAAGCCGTTAAACCTCTAGGTGTCCCTAGTAGGAGGAGTGTTGTCTCCTGAGGGTTTTCAGCGGATACTACCCACAAAATCCGGTCAAGTTGGTTTTATACAATAACTAAGATTCAAACCCTAAAGTTTTTGTTTTAGAAAATAACAATTCTATAATCCTAAGTCTAGACTATCGAACCTTTATTTTTCACACCTCGCTTCTTATTTAACTACAGATTTTATATGTCTTTACGTGCAGTGCAATTAGTGTCGTTAAGTTCCAGAAGGATCGATTAAAGTCATCATGTCGCACAATAAAGCCCAGATAACAATTTTAAAAGGATCACATAAGTTTTATAAAGAGTTAAGCATTTTTCAAGTTTCGTTTTCCAGTAAGGTTTCAACTTCAGAATTTCTATCTTCCATAACAGGAAACTAAGTCGTATTTTTCACTCCACCTTTTTCTTGTTTTCATTTCATACACAACTCTGTGAACGTGCAATAGTCTTTATCATAGAATAAAACCTTCATATCTCCGCTAAATTTTTTTTTATAAAAGTCTGTCTTTTATCAAGATTATTCTCACACAAAGAACCGTTAGGAATTTTAACTCGGAGAGAACACTTGCTTGACTTTGTTTTAAAACTGGACTTTCTAGGCTTCTTAGCGAGCTTTGGGCCAATGTGAAGGGTTCCTAGGCACACTAGTGAGGTCTCACAAGGCATCGACCATGCCAAATTAAAATTTTAACGGTGCCGAGAAACCCGACTACGGATCGTCGGCTAGAAGTTTAGGCGAAAAACAATCTAGTTAACACTTAACTAAGAGAAAACGGAAATACAACCTTTGTAGATCCGGTGCTCCACCTCCATAGCTCAGCAACGAAGTCCCTTCGCTGTCCAAGTGAACTCCCGGGCTCTAGCGTCGGCTTCGTCGAAGAATAAGCGAGCTAGGTCGTCGATGTCCATGCCGAAGATGATCTACGTCGAAGCATCGCAAGATCAAGCTCTCACTTCACCAAGTCATGAAACTTGTGAAGAAAACACACTCTACTACTTGGCAAGAGGTAAAGGATGAAGAAATAGGAAGTGGGTAGACTTTAGATTTGGATTTCTCACTCTTTTTCATCACTTGCCATTGATGGAGGCAAGCTTTCTTCACTTGAAGAAATGAAGAAGAAGAAGGAAATTGTTATGATAAGTTAATTAGAAAATGTAAAATAAAAGAATACTTATCATAATATTTAATCATGGTAATGTGTAGAGAATTAATCATGGTTAAAGGAATGGTTAGGGTCAAGCTAGAGACAAAATGGTCACTTAGTCAAAAGATCAAGAAGCTTCAACTAGAATCCAAAATTAGCAACCATTTCATTTCATTTTCTTTTATTCATTTATCATAAATAAATGGATAATTAAATAAGATAAATGAATAACAAATAATAAACCCTAACCTATTCATTAACCAAGGTTTAATACTTTACACTTAACCAAAAAGCATGTATCATCAAACATGATACAAGCAAGTGCACAAAATCATATCGCATATGCAATGCGCACACCCGAGTGAGAAAATCCATTTAAAGTGAACCGATACTAGTTAATGCAAAGTAATATATCAAATATATAATTATACATTAAATCATTAAATCAACACTTGATTCAATGATCCGGTCATGTCGCACAAAACCGACTAGTATACAATGTATCGGCTTATCGAATCAACGCTTGAATCGATAACTAGGTTATATCGCATACAACCATTCGACACATTCATCGCGAGAATAAAATACGGTATCACATACACGCATTATTCTCGGTCCCGCACATATCTCATATGCGCTCCTATTTCGTTTCGCTTGAGCCAGGAAACCTCTGTGTAGGACTCTAAAGACTCGTCAATACGCCGGCAGCAGGCGATGATCATATCAAACACCCACAAGCCGCAAGCGGTCTGCCAAACGTAACGGCCACCCGGGTATTGAGCGATCTGAAGATCGATGAGCAAGCCCACTCACACTCAAGTGAATCTGACCAGTAACACTACCGTACAGTCCGGTCTGATCGTCTGATATGTCGCATATCTCGCCTAGGGGTGGTAAACGTCAGACCCCAATAGCTCGATAAGTCGTGTCGATATGAGGTCTATAACTGTTCGAGAAACTACTGGTAACACTTACCAGTAAATCTCAGCAACCCTGGCCAGGGATTTCCTGTTATAGCCAATCGGACACAGCGCAACATCAACCCCCTATACCGGGAGAGACGAATCCCCTCCTATCGCTCATTGCCTCCATGTGACTCGGGACTGTACCCAAAAACCACCGTTTTGCACGCCCTCTTGGACGTGGTAAGATGGAAATCAAAGCACAGTGGGAACCACACAAGACTCTATGACGATCTCGGGTCAACAGACTACTCTGTACCAGTGTCACCAGAGAACTGCCATCTGACGTGAGGTATAATACCATCTGGGAGTTCTCGGCGAGTCCGTCCAGTGTACCCAGTCTCTACTGAGCACCCGTATATCATCTCTGATGTCAAACACCAATGGATATGGGATCATCCATCGCCCATCTGTATGGGTCGAGAAGGTACACGCTAGTCTACACTGGTATATCGATGCCCCGTCTCGATACACCCACGACTAGGGACTTTGAAGGATGTACTTACGGACTACCATGTCCCCACTAGTATGATCCGCATCATAGTCCAGGTAGTCAAGTACAGATCCTAAGGGCTTTACCAACATGTAACAGGGAGACAATCAGTGTACACGTTAAGGTAAAGAGCAACCAGATAGCATACTATCATGTCGAGCAAGAAAGTCCTCCCTATATATGTCCCAGCATCCACTACAATATACATCCTATGTATAGTAATGGCCTCTAGGGCATACATATAACTAACAATCTCCCACTTGCACTAGGGCCATCTGTAGCAGTGGTTGCAGTATCTCATACTCAACCATCCCATAAAAAAAATCTCTCTTTGGGAATAGGCCTTTGTGAGTGGATCCGCTGTGTTGTCCTCAGAGTCTACTCTCCTGACCTCGATCCCCTGGAGATCAACTATCTCCATGATCAGGTGATACTGCCTTAGAATATGTCTGGATCACTGATGGGACCTGCGTTCCTTGGCATGAGCCACAACTCCACTGTCACACAATGGGAGGAACACAGTTCATCTCATGAACCAATATACACCCAAACAGCCTCTTTGGTAGCATCTTAAGTAGCGATGTATCCAGCCTTTATCGTCTAGTATGTCACGGTATTTAGCTTGGAACTCTTCCAACATACCGTCCCTCCACTGAGGGTAAAGACAATGCCTGCGACTGACATTCAGTCGTCATTATCACCCTGGAACCCTTCCAGTGATTCTCCCCAGGATCAATTGATTCCATCTCACTACAACTAGTGAGAATCCTAACATCCAATTAAATCTATCTCATAGATCCAAAACTCAGGATTTAGGAGGTATCAGTTTGATCCTATATGGAGAATCATAGTGATAAGCGGAGATTGATCGAGCGTAGCATAGGAAACTCCTTCCCTATCAAGAGTATGTCATCCACGTACTCTACGAGGATCGTCACCATACTCCCTACTACCTTCTTGTATATACAAGGTTCATCTACCATTTTGATGATGTCAAACTCTTTGACTACTTCATCAAAACAGATGTTCCAACTCCGCGATGCCTGCTTTATCCTATAAAGCATCTTGCACACGTTTCCGCTGCTCCCGCTGTCTACGAAGCCCTCTGGCTGTGTACTTATAGACGCTCTCTTCCAAAATATCATTTAGAAAAGCAGTCATGACACCCAACCACCAGATATCGTAGTCATGGTATGTAGCCGTGGTAAGTAGGGTCTGGATGGACTTAAGCATAGTCACTTGAAAAGGTTTCATCATAATCCACGCCTGGTCGATGACGAAAAGCTTTAACAAGTCTAGCTTTGAAAGTCTCAACTTTTCCATCTACACCAAGTAATCTTCTCAAGATATACTTGCTCCTGATGGGGATTTAACCCTTCAGATATAGCAACCAAAGTCCATACTTTGTTGGTGTACATGGATTCCATCTCAGATCGCTAAGCATCCAGCCATTCTTACAGAGTCTTACTCTTGATGGCCAGCTCGAAACTAGTTAGGTCATCATCTCATGATGCAATCCTCGCTCCCACTGTCATCGAGAAACCGAGGTATCTCTCAGGCAGGCGAGGAACCCTACTAGATCGGCGGAGAGGCTGAGGTTCGTTGGTTACTACTGAATCCTTCGGTTCTACCAAATCATCTGCTGTAGTTTGTATAGCTGGAACCTTTCCAGTTCTACATAACTAACCTTGCCTCGAGTTTGTCCGGATTTTGCTTTTAGACATAGGCCGGACAACCCCAAATCTTAACTAACTTAAGACATAGGCTCTTCCCTTTCCGTATCACATATGAAGTGGTAGGCATTGATTTGATTCGAACCCTGTTCAATAGGTATGCAACTTCTCAAGTGCATAACACCCAAAAGGAAACAGGTAACTCAGTAGTACTCATCATAGAGCACACCTTATCATATAGGGTGTGATTGCTCCGCCCTGATATACCATCGTACTATGGTGTATACAGAGGAGTAATGCTGAGAGAGAATCTCATTCTCCTTTAGAAAAGTCCAAGAATTCCATGCTCAAGTATTCTCCTCCTTGATCACATCAAAGGACATAATACTTAAACCCGTATTTTGGTTCTCTACTTCTTACTTATATTCTGTGAATATCTCAAAAGGTTCGGACTCATGTTTCAACAGGAACATATGTCTGAATCTTGAGAGATTATCAAAGAATGTAATGAAGTACAAAGAACCTTTCTTGGCATGTGTAGACAGGGGACCTTACATACATCAACATGTATCATCCCAAGAGTTTACTAACTCTCTCTCTCTGTTTCCAATAAACAGAGCTAGTGTCATTATATCTTTGTGACATGACTGGCAAGTTTCACAAGATGTAGATTCAAACTGATTTAAATATGCATCTACATGTAACTTCAGCTAGTCGGGTCACACTGATCTGACCTAGTCTACAATACCTTAAGAAGGATCCGTTCATTTCTGAACTCTTCCTCTTATGTGTGTTCCGTACACTAAGAACTGTAGTTTGATTTAGAACATTAATGCTTTTAGACAACGTGCCTGAACCGATCAACTTTTGATATAGGAAATGTTCAAAACATTATCCGACAATACAAAATTATATCGTTTTTTACTAATAAAGAGACTGATATGATTTTGTATATCAGGTTCGGTATCTAATAACATTCGTTCAGAATCAATGTATTTGTAATACAGGGTGACAGTGACCAACAGACTTGGCTGCAACTCTTGCCCCATTTTCTGCCTCATGAAACTTATCACCCGTTCTCAGTCCTCTACCTTTCTGTAGCCCTATGTAACATATTACATATCTGGGATCCTGATCTGGTATCATATACCCAGGACGTAAAGGATACTGAGAAACAGTTCTTTGTAATGAACACACCCGAAGATGATGCATCAACATGCACTTTCTTCGTTTGGGCGGCACGGGAATTCTGGTAATCCCCTATTTCCTGCTCTGTCTTATAACAATTATAAGTTGGAGCGGGACCAACGTTCCCCAACTCAGTATAACAAGCGGGTTCGGTCAATATTCCGTATTATTATCTTGATTAAGGCGTGATATGGTCGCTACCTGGAGAGAGTGAGAAGAAAACACTCAGCGTGCGCTCTTGCAAGAATAGATTGGTTATAATTTTATCTAATCAGGATGGCTCCCATTGCTTTTTATCAAATCTTCCTTCAAACCCTAAAAGGAAAGACTAGCCGGGATTAATTACACACTACAAGTTTGCCAATCTTTCAGCCAGGCCAGTGTCGGTACTTTGAGGGAGGTCCCCCGTGCTTTCGCACGAACCTAATTAATGTAAACCTCGTTTTCCCAGAGGCGTAACCTCGTTGACACCTTTCTAGACACCTACTTGATCGGCTAATTGTAATGTATAAAACTCTCCCAGGAGTAACACTTACTCGCAGCGGGTATCGGGATCCAACTATCTCATAGAAGGTATGCAATCTCATTGCAAATTTCAACACTTGAAATTCCCGATAATATTTTTCCCCTAACCTCCTATGACCTTGACAAAGGCCAACAAACCATAGGATGCTAGTCAAGTTCAACCCGTCATTTCCTGATTGAATTAAACCCACCCGCACGGCCCTTGACAAAGGCCAACAAGGTCGCACGACTACCCTAACTCAATCTGCATCATATGCATAAGCAGATAAGCACCAGTTAGCTACCGCACACTGCGCCTTGACAAAGGCCAACAAACGCAGCACGAATACTAACTACTACTTATCTGAAATGACGGAGGGCTACGACAGGTTTTTATGAAAACCTTTTGCGTAATGAACTTGATATAGTTGTAGAATCAAATGAATTTTGAAATGGAGTGCTTTTGAGGCTTTTCTAGTTTTGCTCAAGGAGTCACTCCCGGTGAAGGGATCGTCGGTCCTTTCCTCGTCGAATGAGGTGCGGGATATATCATATATATCACTGTGCAAAGCAGAACTCTTAAAAGCTATCAAAAGACAAACCGAGTGTGTAGCATCTGCCAGTTATTGCTAAAGGAGTCACTCCCGGTGAAGGGATCTCGGTCCTTTCCTTATCGAATAAGGTGCAGGATATATCACATATACCGCTGTGCAAAGCAAGAACTGTAGCTACCTGTTTTATTTTGAAATTCGATTCCACAACATCTTAGGTTTCTTTTAATTCATTAATCACATTAACGAAGTCCCATCATTTAATTACCTAAACATCACTGATAAATACGACGTACGCTTATGCCATCCGCATTCGCCTCGATGTCCCCTCGTGCATCGTTAGGTTAGGTAACTAACGACAGAGCGGGGCAGGGCTAGCGCGGGTGTAAAACATAAGTAACGTCTATATAATATATCATATATACTATATAATGTATCTATCACAGAACATCACATGATCACATCACAGATATCGCAGCAGAAGAAACATATGAAATATTGGATATACTAGGACATCCGTGTTTTCAATACGAGCCAGTATAAAACACGGATTCCACGGTCGTGATGAATAGCCAAACCCACACCCCTAGACCCCTACGAGAGCGGCAAGCAACCCTACCAATTCTAGAGTTAGGAGACCCGGACTCGACTCCTCGAGTTGGTCTCCCACTGGACTCCAGAACCCGGTTACTTGTGCTCCCCTCCTTGGGTCTATCCTAGTGCGGAAAAGTAAATAATATACAAAGGGTGACAACTTCCGCAACCTGGAAGTGCCCCAAATAAAAGAATATTACATACAAGTTTTTACATGAATGAAAATGAAAAACACTCATCTCACATAAAAACCCCCGGCTATTCAAACACGACGATCCAATATAACATATCCAGCAACACATAACATCACATGTCATCAACGTAAGTAAATATGTCCATCCCAATTGTCGTTGACATATAGCAACGAAACCGGCGATATCACATATTACACTTACGGTCACAGAAAAGAAAGTGTAAAACTACAACAGTTGGAATCCGCAATCACCTCAGACATCGCATGCCTGACCAAATGAATTACTTAGACATCGCATGCCTAACAATTATAAACCCCGCATTTTAGTCTCAAAATCGAAAACACTTTTCAATATCAAGTTGGGCAATTCAACAAGATTCCCGACATCCTGATCGAATGCTCGTCGCAAACTTCAGTAGGCGGCCGCACCCCCGACGCCGTCGACGAAGTGCACCAAGGCGGAACACCGCTACCGCGAGCACCCGAACGGATGCTTTCGGCGACGGGGTTCTCCTACAGTCACTTGGTCGGGGCTATGGAGCGAGGCTGTCTATTAAGTTTACCCGGCGAGTATCCGCGTACACTACGTGATTGCGACGGACTTTTGATCACATCAAAATTCCGTGGCAACCGATCAAGTGAGACTAAACTGCTATGTTTATAACATTCATTTAGTTATCTCATAACTCATTGTGAATTCCAATTATTGTATCACATTCCGGATAAATAGAAAATGTTAAACTTTCCGATCGAACAATCGAACACCCAAGTTTTCCCGAAACATCAACACATGAAATAAGTCTAACAACATTCAGTTCGTGCCTCAGTACCAACGGTCCAGGCGTAGAAGGGTCTAGCCAACGCCTCACATGTGGCACGCCGTACTGCCCCAAACCCTAAGGTTCAAAGGGCAGTTCAAGACGGTCACATAATTGAGTTAAGGTTTGTTGTCTTCTAGAGGGTCCATCGAGTTACTTGCACTACTTAGAACGTCTTTAGACTACGGAAAAATCCAACACTTGGAAATTTCCCGACAGGGGAAAAATTGGGTATTTATATCCGGTCGAACTTTTTAACATATTCTAAAATTTATCCGGAAAGCCAAATAGACAAAATTTGATACCCCGATCGAAACACCGAATCCCTAAAACAACTCCAGAAAATTCAACTCTTGAATAAATTTAAAAATTCCCAGAAAACTCAGCACTTTGAACTAGGAATTACTGTGCAAAGGAGCAGGGCTGACGTCATCAAGGGGCCGCTGATCCGCCGCAGAAGCCATGCTTCTGCCGCGGATCCGCCGCGAAAATTACTGTTCATGAAATAATTTTTGCATCGTAATTCTTAGATTTCCCTGCTGAATTTTTTAGTAATTTTTAATTTGGAAAAATCCCAGTTTTTAGAAAAAGGACAGAGAGCTATTTTGGGTTCAAAATTTCGGTTCGATCGGACTTCAAAGCGCGTCTAGAGTTCGCCTAAGGCTCTAGCTAGTCTCTGATACCACTGAAGGGTTCCTAGGCACACTAGTGAGGTCTCACAAGGCATCGACCATGCCAAATTAAAATTTTAACGGTGCCGAGAAACCCGACTACGGATCGTCGGCTAGAAGTTTAGGCGAAAAACAATCTAGTTAACACTTAACTAAGAGAAAACGGAAATACAACCTTTGTAGATCCGGTGCTCCACCTCCATAGCTCCGCAACGAAGTCCCTTCGCTGTCCAAGTGAACTCCCGGGCTCTAGCGTCGGCTTCGTCGAAGAATAAGCGAGCTAGGTCGTCGATGTCCATGCCGAAGATGATCTACGTCGAAGCATCGCAAGATCAAGCTCTCACTTCACCAAGTCATGAAACTTGTGAAGAAAACACACTCTACTACTTGGCAAGAGGTAGAGGATGAAGAAATAGGAAGTGGGTAGACTTTAGATTTGGATTTCTCACTCTTTTTCATCACTTGCCATTGATGGAGGCAAGCTTTCTTCACTTGAAGAAATGAAGAAGAAGAAGGAAATTGTTATGATAAGTTAATTAGAAAATGTAAAATAAAAGAATACTTATCATAATCTTTAACCATGGTAATGTGTAGAGAATCAATCATGGTTAAAGGAATGGTTAGGGTCAAGCTAGAGACAAAATGGTCACTTAGTCAAAAGATCAAGAAGCTTCAACTAGAATCCAAAATTAGCAACCATTTCATTTCATTTTCTTTTATTCATTTATCATAAATAAATGGATAATTAAATAAGATAAATGAATAACAAATAATAAACCCTAACCTATTCATTAACCAAGGATTAATACTTTACACTTAACCAAAAAGCATGTATCATCAAACATGATACAAGCAAGTGCACAAAATCATATCGCATATGCAATGCGCACACCCGAGTGAGAAAATCCATTTAAAGTGAACCGATACTAGTTAATGCAAAGTAATATATCAAATATATAATTATACATTAAATCATTAAATCAACACTTGATTCAATGATCCGGTCATGTCGCACACAACCGACTAGTATACAATGTATCGGCTTATCGAATCAACGCTTGAATCGATAACTAGGTTATATCGCATACAACCATTCGACACATTCATCGCGAGAATAGAATACGGTATCACATACACGCATTATTCTCGGTCCCGCACATATCTCATATGCGCTCCTATTTCGTTTCGCTTGAGCCAGGAAACCTCTGTGTAGGACTCTAAAGACTCGTCAATACGCCGGCAGCAGGCGATGATCATATCAAACATCCACAAGCCGCAAGCGGTCTGCCAAACGTAACGGCTACCCGGGTATTGAGCGATCTGAAGATCGACGAGCAAGCCCGCTCACACTCCAGTGAATCCGACCAGTAACACTACCGTACAGTCCGGTCTGATCGTCTGATATGTCGCATATCTCGCCTAGGGGTGGTAAACGTCAGACCCCAATAGCTCGATAAGTCGTGTCGATATGAGGTCTATAACTGTTCGAGAAACTACTGGTAACACTTACCAGTAAATCTCAGCAACCCTGGCCAGGGATTTCCTGTTATAGCCAATCGGACACAGCGCAACATCAACCCCCTATACCGGGAGAGACGAATCCCCTCCTATCGCTCATTGCCTCCATGTGACTCGAGACTGTACCCAAAAACCACCGTTTTGCACGCCCTCTTGGACGTGGTAAGATGGAAATCAAAGCACAGTGGGAACCACACAAGACTCTATGACGATCTCGGGTCAACAGACTACTCTGTACTAGTGTCACCAAAGAACTGCCATCTGACGTGAGGTATAATACCATCTGGGAGTTCTCGGCGAGTCCGTCCAGTGTACCCAGTCTCTACTGAGCACCCGTATATCATCTCTGATGTCAAACACCAATGGATATGGGATCATCCATCGCCCATCTGTATGGGTCGAGAAGGTACACGCTAGTCTACACTGGTATATCGATGCCCCGTCTCGATACACCCACGACTAGGGACTTTGAAGGATGTACTTACGGACTACCATGTCCCCACTAGTATGATCCGCATCATAGTCCAGGTAGTCAAGTACAGATCCTAAGGGCTTTACCAACATGTAACAGGGAGACAATCAGTGTACACGTTAAGGTAAAGAGCAACCAGATAGCATACTATCATGTCGAGCAAGAAAGTCCTCCCTATATATGTCCCAGCATCCACTACAATATACATCCTATGTATAGTAATGGCCTCTAGGGCATACATATAACTAACACAATGCACCCAAACCAGTTGGTTTTAGGGCATTAGGTGTAGAAACACCCCAGCGGACTTAATTACTCAAGTTACCTAGGTCCGAAAACAAAAGACAGTTTGATGTGAAAATCAGATGATTTAATACGAACGGAGATATAACCGGCAGTTCAATTATTTTTTTTGGATAAAAGACGTGTTTAGTGGGTTTGGTGTGTAATCATTCCAATCAAGTTTCCGATGGGTTATTTTTCAGACTTAGCTCCAATTACGGCATCAATAACATTCCTTCATATTCGCTTTACTTCATAAACTATTCTTGACATTACTTATTTCCGAACAAACCTATTTGATCCTCAGAAAATCATTTATCTGTTTAAAAGTTTAAACATGAAAGACTTGTCATCTAATTCCCAAAATTCACGACACGTGTAGTGTGATGTAAAGACGTATATCAGCTATAGTTAACTTCAAAGGAGAGTTATCTTTCAGGTTTTCAAAATCTAAACATAAGATTTAGTTATTCCTATTTTTTCAAACAAAAACCGTCAAATGTTGAATCAGAGTTCTTCCACAATCTAACTTGACAAAAAAGTTTTTATATATTTAGAAAATTTTCAGATTTTTATGGATTTTATGGATTTAATATGCAGATGCAAAATATACATATGAATGCGAAGGAAGAAAGCTTACCGAGCACACCCCCAAACTTAAACTTGACAGTGCCCTCACTGTCAGGCTATACCAAGAGGGTTAAAATTGCCGGCGCTTCCTAGAAACAAATTATATACAAAACAAAAAGGAAAACAAAAATATATACAAAAAAGTGTCCCCCCCCAAACTTAAGTAAAACAGTGTTTCCACTGTTAAGCGTTGAAATTCAGGATTTAGGGGGGAAAGAACGGTATCACTCTATACAAGGCCTTACACAGGCCAAAAGTTAACACCAACCATTCAAAGATTTTATCATGGTAAAGCAGTGGTTGGTGAAAGAAGGTGAAGAGGTAAGAAATGGAGAATACGCGAGACCGTATGGAGATAGAAGCGGGATACGGTCTCGGTATATCAGAAGAAGAATGGCGGAAGGGAAAAAGAAGTGGAGTACGAACTTGAGGGTGCAAATGGAGTGAATAGATTAGCATAATATGTGATGAGCGATGTGTAAACAGCGATTGTGCTAATCTATTAACCCAGCGAGAGATTGGGTCAAATCCCTCAAGATTCGTAAGAAACCATGGGTACGCCGAACTTGGTAAACCAGACATACGAAATGAGACGGTTTCTTGCAAGGTTGGAACGATGGAAAGGATGGAGGGAAGTGGTTGAGGAAGGTTATCGATTAAAGGCTCAGGAGGGTGTACACAGTCAGTGGAAGGAACAGGATGAATTGGTAAATCCGACTCATCAAACAAAACTGGTTCATCCTCAAGACTATCCTCAAAATTTTCCTCAAAATTTAGCACATCCATGCACTGTTCTTCAAAATCAAGACGCATATGGGGTTCGGGAAAAACATTTAATGACTCGGGATGATGATTTGAAGAGACAAACTCAGCCAAATCTACGGGTTCATCATCCAAAATGTTCCCAGCGTCAATATCCTCGATCAAGTGAAAATCTATATTCTCAGACACCTCAACAAAAGCATGGATATCAATCGATTCAGGTTCTAAAGTGGAGGTGTAGAGGTCAAAAGGTTTAGGATCGGTTTCACTTGGAAGAGACCCTTCATAATCGGGCAAATCAAACACTACGAAGTCGCACAACTCATTCATCATTCTATCTTCAATTGATAAATCATGTGGGATACTCGATAGATTTTCAAAACAGGAGGTGTGGGATTCAATTTGGGATGAGTAGGTTTGATTTGGAAGGGGGTACATCTCACTCTCTCCACTCAAATTCTCATCCTGTCCTACCGCCTCATCATACATTGAAAAATTAGGAGCTCGTTGAAAACTAGCTACCGGGTCAGTATGTTGTACGAGAGCGGCCATGGACGCATTCAAATCCATCATCTGTCGGCTTGGCGCTACCCTAAAGTCTTCCAACGACTGTTCTAGACTAGACATGGGTTGTGAAGGGGTTTCAGTAAAAGATTCAAAGTCGTTTGGATACTGAAAACTCCCAATTGGCGGTTCTGAAGCAATGTCTAGGGAAGGTGCAAAAGTAGGGTAGGACTGGTAGGAATTGAATGGTTGGACAGGGGTAGGATCAACAGTTGGATAAGAAGGTGAATGAAATTGTTGATCCCAAGAATTTGAAGTGGTGAAAGGAGTGAAAGATCGGCTACGGGATTGTTCAATACGTTCAGCGATGGACAAAGGACGACTTGCAGAAGGGGCATCAACATAAGCGGGTGCGGGAGGTTGAAAAGGTTGATACAAAGTGGAATGAGGAGTGCAAGTGTTTGTCCTAGACGCTGCTATGCGATCTTTCAGTGAAACTTTGGGCATGGAGGGGTCGTTCGATGTTCGGCCAAAGCAAGAACCGTAAGAAGTAATGTCTGGTTGTGGGTACCAAAGTTCGGCAAGAGTTTTGCGAGGTGGAGTACCCATGATATGAAGAGAGAAGGAAAGAAAGGAAGAGAAAAGGAGGGAAAAAAGAATGTGGTTTTTTTTTTTTTTTTATATATATATATATTAACAAAAGAATGAAGTATACACAAAAAAAGAATATGGACAAAAACAATCACGACACAAAAATACCACACACCTAATCATTCTAGGGTTCACCTAGGTCAACTAGACCTGCTCCAGAACTTGATTGTCGAAGTAAAACTGTGTCGAGAAACGGGCTCAAGATACACTGATCACGAGGCCAGGTAAGTGCAGAGATAAGGGGAGGTTTTCCAACGCTTTCGCGAAGTTCCTTAATTAAATAACCCTTTCTCTTTTGGCGGTTGCGCCGTTAACACTTTCCTAGACACCCCGTAAACAATATACCGTTAAGCGAGGTTCTAAACACAGTTAACTTCTCCTAGTGAGCGCGAAGTCCTTAAGGCTTAAAGTCTAATTTCTTTTAAAATTTGTGCGGTTAAACGTTATGCTCAAGTTCGTGATTTGTGGGCCACAGAAAAGGTGATGAAATCCTTTACCGTATGTTGTGGGGTTCGCTTGCCCTTAAGTCCGTATTAATGTATGCAATGCGCACTTCAATAAAAATTCTATAAAGAATCAAAAAAATCGTTTTTTAGTTTAAGCGCGGCACTGCAACAAATACGGGTTAGTCAATTTTTAGCGTTTGCTAGCGAACTTGCAAAGAATCCTGCAAAGAATAGTATATTGGACGCGTCGGATTTGAGAAGAAGGTGTTAGTAAAGTACGTACCGTTAAGATCTTTGGGTTAGGAAACCCCCGTTGAATCAAATCCGGTAAGCTTGAAAAGTTCGCTTGCGCGGGTCAAACTACCCGGATCTTTGGCACTGTACTTTGCAATCACCTTAGCCTTGAATGTACACTTTGCTCCCCACAATCGCAGTTTGCAAATCTGCAAAAATCTGCACTCTTGCCCACAAAAATTATCAAAAAAAAACAAAAAGATTTTATTTTTATTTTTAATTTTTTTTATATACAAAAAGAATATTAACCCGAATAACAAGAAAGAAAATACGCTACCGTCTCCCCGGCAACGGCGCCATTTGATTGTTAGAATTAAAGTTTACCGCAATCAAGACGGTGCCGCTATGCAGCTAGCCGGTTGAGCACGGGTCGGTCCACAGGGAGATGGTGGTATTTTACCTTCTTGTCTTAGACGAGTCAATAAAGAATTTGTGTATGTTTGTTTCTAACCTATGTGTTTATTTGCAAGTATAAAGTTGTTAAGAAAAGATACGAGATTGTAAGCTAAGGAAATCCGTACTCAAAACCTTTGAGCCGAGTCTTGACCAATTGAAGCTGAGGCAATCGGCAACAACGTGGATTAGGGGATTTAAGCGCGGTATTCGTGGAATCCGGCTTATTTACCCTTGTCATTCCTTTCTTGTCTCTTTCTTTCGCCTCCGGCCAAACCGAACGCAACCGGTCGTGGTTAGGAATCACCGTTACCTTGTCAGGGTAGGGTGCCTAACGGAGCGCTTGCGTATGGTTTGGGCGGAGTTCAATGGAAAATACGGGAAAAGGAAATGGGTAAAGAAACGTTAACTTATAATACCGTATTTCTTCTTAACAATAATAATTACATTCATTCACAAGAAAGAACCAAAAAGAGAGAACAAAAAGAAAAGAACAAAGAAAAGAAAAGATTACAAGTAATTAAGTGCATGAATAAAATTGCAATTAATAAAAGACAAGAATGAAAAAAGCAAGAAAGAATAAAAAGCAAGTAATAAATAAGCAAGAAAGAAATTACAAGAACAAGAAACTAGGACTCAAGACAAGCATGTGATCAATAGCCAACCCTTAAAGTTGCAAGCTCAATCAAGAGGTTGCAAGATCAAGGGAAGGGTAGAGAACGCATGTGAAATGAAGTGCTAATTCCATGAAAGAATACGACCCTTGAGATCAATAACTAACCCTTAACCATTCAAGCTCAATGAAGAGGTTGAATGATCAAGAGAAAGCAAGAATCTCAAGGGGAAGAAGAAACAAGAGAGAATGATACAAAAGGCCCTCATCTTCATTGATCTCCCACTCAAAAAGCTCTCACTACAATTTTCATGGAAAAAGAGTGAAGAAGAAGAAGAAGAACTATACAAAAGACTACAAAAGAGGAACAAAAGAATCACCCTTGGCTTTGGCAAGTTCTGCTGTATTTATAGGCAGGGAAATGAAAATCTAGGGCAACCACCAGAGCACATGTAAAGTACCAAAAATACCCCCAAAAACTTTCTGTCTGCCGCCACCATATGGCCGCGGATCCGCGGCCAATACCCCTCTTTGGCCGCGGATCCGCGGCCGTCTTGATGAGTTGGGTCGTCGTATTTTTGGTGCTTCCTTGGTTTCTTGTCCCCTGTTGTCTGGTACATATATTTTCTGAAAATACTTTCACATTTCTTCCAGAATTTCTGTTAAGGAAAGGTGGACTTTTGTGGGTGCTTTTGTCATGATTGCCTCGAGCTCCGCGTAGATTTCTTGGAACTTGTTGTTGCCATTGAGCCTGGTGCATGAAGGTGACATTGATTTGACATTTTGTCTTCCTAAACTGGTATCTGGCAACATACGGATGACGAGCGGAGACCGTGTTTTCTCAGTGGTTGGCAGGAACCCGGATTTTGTCGTGTTTTCCATGAATTTCACCGTTTTAGAACCGAGAACCTGTATCCTGCAAATATGTAACAAACACGGATTAAAAGCACCTACCTATAAACACACGAGCGTAAGAATGGGCGGTATAAAATGCAGTATTCTGTTATGAACACGTGGCTGAGGGCCGATTCCGCAGACGAAGCCTGGTATATGAGGATTTGCGTGTCGATGCTGCACACGAGTATTTCATGATGTTTTCGGGTGTCGATGTTGGGCACCCCGGTTCTATGAGATTTACAGGGTTGAGGGTCGAATAGAGTGACGGCGCTTAAGTTATTGGGATTTTGGGGTGTTTTTGGTAGACACCGGGGTTTTTCCACGTTGATGATTCATGTAGATGATATTTTATCCCATGCTCAGCATTCATTATTATGCATTGTATCATGTAGTCGTAGTACCTGATAGAGTACTTTGCATGATTATTTTATACCCAGCTCATCATATAGATGTTATCTGATTGCACATGTTAGAGTATCGCAGTACGTGCATACTCGCGATTACCTTTATTTGTTATTTACTATTCACGAGTTGGTAACTCACCCCCGTTGTGCCACAGTGTTTGCAGGTCGACCCTCGGAGTAGTTGCGGCAGGGCTATCTCTTGTATCCTTTTGGCTACGGATACCACTGCAGTTGGCGCGTAAGCTGTTTTGCAGATAGGTGGGTTTGTGGTATCCGGTTATTTTCCATTTGTACACTCTATTGTATCTAGTACTCTCCATCTACTATTTCATGTATTGACTTAGAGACCAGTTGTGAGGACGATGTTGTATATTATTTGTACTCTGGTGTCGAGCTCGTGTGAGCCGACTTTATTTATGCAGTTTTATCTTTTATGTTGTTCTTTTTGCTTATTCTGTCCTTTTCTTCGCTACAGCGTCCTATGCTATTCTTGTGGTGGTTGTTTCCGCCGTTGGGCGTGATTGCTCCCATTTGGAAATGTTTTATTCTTGCTATCGATCATTTTGCTTATATCATGTTTTGTACCCATTTTCGGGGCTAGCTTTTACAAAAGAGGTGCTACCGGAATTTTTTAAAGAAAATAACTAAAACTTTTAAGATTTTACTCAAAGTTTTAAACTAATGTTTTCCTTCACTCACTATTTTCACGGTTTTGATTTCTGGGTTTCGGCTTACTTGATCGCGTTGCGCCTGTAGACGTTACGTGGTTAAGTGCCAGTCACGGGCCAAACTTTGCGCCATGACAAAGTTGGTATCAGAGTGTTGGTTTTAGCTTTCGGAGTGTAGAATGACCTTGGTATGATGGAGTACGTAGCTGAAGCAGAGTGGCGTAGCGTGTGTATGTTCCGCGGCATACTCACGACACGGTACTCCGCCTAAGTGACCTTAGGACTTATTAATTGAAATTCCTTCATTATTATATTCATTCTTGTGATTCGATTTCCGTATCCTTATCGAATCCTATTTACTTTTTAGCCATTATGCCGCCAAAGACTACGAGGGCGCAGAGAGCGGCCGCGAGAGGCGAGATTAGAGTTGACTCGTCTGAGACGAGGACTGACCCGGGCAATACACCCATTATACCAGAGCAGACTGTTCCCCCTTCGACGGACCAGATCTCTATGCTAGGGGCCGGTATGCAGGAAATGCGCCAGATGATAGGGTCGTTAGTTGAGACACTTCGAGCGCAGCGACCAGAGGTAGTTCTACCCGTTACGGGGACCGCGATGGTACCTACAGTTTAGGCAGTTGCCCCAGCAGCTACAGAGGTTATTACAGTATCGCTATCTGAATTTATGAGGCTGAAGCCTCCGGTCTTCACAGGCACCGATGCAGCCGAGGACCCACAGTCATTTATCGATAGGATGGCTCGGATATGTCATTCACTCAGATGCTCAGATGCGAGATGGGTGGGGTTCGCGAGCTTTCACCTGGAAGGTCTTGCGCAGAAGTGGTGTGAGTTGGTAAAGAAGGGCAGAGCAGCAGGTCTTTCTCCTATGACCTGGAATGAGTTCATGACGGTGTTCCTTGCCCGTTTCCTTCCATAGAGTGTCAGAGATTCTAGAGCGTGCAGGTTTGAGTCTTTACGTCAGACGCCGGATATGACAGTGGCGGAGTGTGATGTGCAGTTCACCGAGCTATCTGTTTATGCCCCATATTTAGTAGCTACTGAGGAGATGTGAGTCAAGAGGTTTGTTCGAGGATTGCTTACCCCGTTGTTTCTTGCCATCAGCGCACAGCATTGCGAGACCTATGCAGCAGCTGTAGATGCAGCCCTATTAGTCGATGAGCGCCTTGCTGAGACTTCGGTAGCTCCAGAGACGAAGAGAGTTCGTACTGATATACCAGCACAGAGACAGCCGTTTAGGTGCCGTGACAGGTTCCGTTCAGGTACGGGGGGTAGCGGAGGCTCGAGACGAGGTCAACTATTCAGCTCTTATCCCTAGGAGGCTCAGCCGGCACCGTCTACATGTTTCCGGTGCGGGAGTACTTATCATCGTGTGCGAGATTGTCCTGAGCCATGTGAGGACGAGACAGCCATACCACATGTCACATTTCCACCTTCTCCACCCAAGAGGGCGTTGCCTCTTGTACCTGTTGTTGCTCCGTGTCAGACTCATACACAGAAAGGTCGTGGTCGCAGAGGGTTTGCTCAGAGATGATGAGGTGGCCGAGGCAGAGGACAGCCAGTTGCTAGTAGGGGACCGCCGATCGCAGGCAGAGGACAGACATGGGTATTTGCTTTGACGCATCAGGACGCGCAGGCGTCCAATGCAGTGGTCTCGGGTACTCTTTCAGTATGTTCTATTGACGCACACGTGTTGTTTGATCCGGGATCCACGCACTCATACGTTTCCACACACTTCGTGCCGAGTTTGGGTAGAGAGTCTGGTTTGCTTGATCATCCACTTGCTGTGACCACTCATGTGGGCGAGTCTTTTATTGCTAGACACGTGTTCCGGTCGTGTATTGTCTGTATTGGTGAGAGAGTTGCCTGTCGACTTGATCCTTCTTGAGATGTTGGACTTCGACGTTCTCCTGGGCATGGACTGGTTAGCCACGTGCCGTTGGATATAGTGCTCTCAAAGTCAATTATTGGATCGCAGGTACGCGATTGCAATGATTGAGGAGGACCTATACCGGTAGGACAGTCTTACTCGAGATGATAGTATGCTATCTGGTTTGCCTTTATCAGTCGTGTACAGGTTCAGGTGACTGATCAGTATTACACGTTGATACAGCCCTTAGGATCTTGCTTGACTACCAGCAGTATGATGGCGATCATATACGTGAGAGTTGGGTAGTCTATAAGCACATCCTTAATTGTGGTCCCTAGTCGTGGGAGTTTCGATACAGGGCATCGATACTCCAAAGTAGACTAGTGTATACAGTCGAGACCCCGACGAGGGACGGTGGCCGGTCTCACAAGCCACTGGTGTCAGTTGGAACACCTAAGATGTATACAGGGGCTCATTGGGTTATGAGTACACCGGACAGGACTCGCCGGGAACCTGCTAGTTGGTATTGATACCTAGCGTCAGATAGCAGTTCCCTGGTGACATGTGTACAGGTTAGTTCATCGACCTGAGGTCGTCATTTATCTCGTGTGAGTTCCCACTGTGCTTTGATTTCTACCCTACCACGGCTCAAAGGAGTCGTGCAAACAGGTATTTTTTGGGTACAGTCCCGAGCCACATGGAGGTAAAGTGAGCGGATCGGCAAGGGATTCGTCTCTCCCGGTATTGGGGGTGAGATCGCACTGTGTCTAGGAAAGCCATTACACCAAGTCCTTGGCCAAGGTAGGTGAGAATTACTGGTAAGTATTCCAGTAGTTTCTCAGGGTGTTCAGGGCTTGTCTCCGACACGACTTATACCGCTATTGGGGGTCTGACGTTACCAGCCCCCTAGGCCCGAAATGCGATACTCATAGACGAACGGACCGGACTGTATGTATATTGTCACTGTTAGGCTCAGTAGGGTTCCAGGATGAGTTCGCTCATCGGCTTCCCTTGAGGTCAGTACATGGGGAGTCGTTACGCACTGCTAGTGCCGCTGACGTGCTTATGGATAAACCCACTGCCAGGGTACTGATGAGTCATTAGAGTCCCCCACAGATAGTTTCCCAAGTTCGGACGAAACGTTGTAGAGGCCGTATGGTTTTATGGCAGGGTTCGGAAAATGCACGTGCGTTTACGCACGTGTCATATTTCGGGCAGATAATACTGGTGGGCTTTGGTTTCAGCCGGATCCATGTATTATACTTTACAGATATAATATCTTTGTCTCAGTTGCATTTGTATTCGGTCGTAATACAAATGCGGGTATGTTTATACAGTTACGGGGTTATCCTAAAATTCGTTTCGAGATCGCTTTTCGAAGTTGCCAGTTTTCTATCACCCGTCTTAAACATTCGGTTTAATGCGGATTTATCTTTTTCTTGAAGGTGAGTCATGAGTGGAAGCTTCTAGATTGGTGACTGGGGTTTGTGACTCATTGTTTGCATTATTGGTTGATGACTAGGTTTAATGACTCATTCATTGCATTAAATGGTTTATGAAAGGTGTTGTATGACTCATTCATTACATTATTGCTTATGGTCACCCCTTGGCTCCTACACTCACCACCACCTCTTCATATGTGGCCGACCAATTCTTTTGGAAGCCTAATGGTTGTTGGAAAAAAGATTATGGAATTTGGTTCATGGAAATTTGATATGCTCATTTCTCATTACTCCAAAAGGCAACTTCATTAACCGTTCGTCCATGGTTTTGGATGAAACGAGACAAAGTATTCTACTCATTCTCTACTTCATCTTGGTCATCTCTTTTAGCAGACTTGATGACCGAGTTGCCTCGGTTCAGAGGCGGGAGCCCGTATAAAGATCCGTTGACGTGGTGTCACCTGGACGAGGAGACCGGAGATCGAGCGAGATCGCAGATGCCGCAAAGGAGCGTGGGATGATGGCTAAAGAGCGAAGGACTCGGATCGTTCGGTATAGCCTTTCTACCCACTTTGTAGTTTATTAATTTAGCGTTAATGGCAAGATCCGGGTTATAGTATGCGATAGCGCCAGTTATAAAAGTTTTTGTTCCGCGTTTGGCGTCAGATTGACGGCCGGGGCGCCACCGTAGACTTACATGGTATCAGAGCCACGCCATTAAGCTTTACTAACTTGTTCTAACGCGTTTAAAATATCGATCGAACAAAATTCTGAAACCGCGATTTTCATGTTAAAGTTTCTGTCGAATTTTTAAACAGGTCTAAAAATCATTTTGAGCATCTAAGAAAATCGTGCAGGTTTTTTTAAGAATTCTGGTGAAATTTGGTTCAGTGACTCCACAGTACTGCCGCGGAACCGCCGCATAAACCAGGGTTTGGCCGCGGTTCCGCCGCAGGTTTGGTGCATCAGGGTGCCATTTTTCTACAGTAACCTCCTGCATAGAAAATTGTAGTTTCTGGAATATTTCTTTTGGGCCCAAATTTTATTACTGTACTGTAGATGTACGTGGGGCCTACTTTGGGAAGTTTTGTCGATCGAAATTTTAAACTTGTTAGTTTACAGTACTTACATTACATCTCCGACCGTGAATGTCATTTGAGCGGTAAACTGCGTCTAATTGCTATAGTCCTTTTAGACGGGTTTGCGAACGTGACATTCGTGTTGATGTTCTGTGTTGTGCTGTGATGTTGCGGATTTGTCGTGGTGGATAGCAGTGTGCAATTGTTGTGCAGTTTGAATTTATTTGTACATTTGATATTGCGGGGCGAGCGTCCAACATGTGGACTGCCGTCACTGCCTGTTTGTATAATATTCTTTTGGGGCATGACCGGGCTGAGGTTGATGTACCCGTTGTACATATTTTTCATTTCTGTACTAGGTTTTACCCCGCGACGGAGTGCACGAATAGCCGGGTTCTGGAGGGCAACGGGTCCGCATCTCATGGCTTTGAGAGGCAGAGGGGCCTCATTCTAGAATTGGCAGACTATTCGCCGCACTCGTAGGGGGTACAAGTTGACCTAAGGAGGGGTGCTCAAGTTACCGGATTCCGTGAAGTGCAGGGTGGTCCATTCACTTTACTGTAAGGGGTTACCTCGCTTCAGGTTTTGGCGGGTAACTTGCCGCACCCGTAGGGGTCTAGGTTTCATTGCACAGGCTATCCACACGACCAGGGGAACATCGGGTTTCAGTAGCGGCTCTGCGAAACCCGGGGATCCCAGATTATCTGTATTGATCTGTGATGCTTATTACTTTTCTGTAATGTTGCATATTATCATGCCTGGATCGATTATTGTATAATGGTATATATACTAGTAGATGTTGTATATGTTTTACACCCGCGCTAGTCCTGTCCCCGCTCTGTCGTTAGTTAAGTAACCTAACGGGTGATGACGGGACCTAGTGACGAATGCAGATGGCATATACGCACATTTTATTTTCGTTCTTTTCTGGTGTGATTAATTGATGGGACTGCGTTGATTCTGATCAATGCAAATGAAAAAAAAACCTGTTTGGATGTTGTTGGAACAGTTTTGAAAAGTGTTATTACAAAGACGTTTCCTTTTGTTTTGCACAGTGGTATTCAGTTAGAATATCCTGCACCTCATTCAACAAGGCAAGGGCCGAGATCCCTTCACCGGGAGTGACCCCTTGGGCAGATGTTTGCGTCAGGGTAATAACTTCACTATAGTCGATTGCATGTTGCTTTGCATCGCGGTATTCAGTTGGAATATCCTGCACCTCATTCCACGAGGAAAGAGCCGAGATCCCTTCACCGAGAGTGACCTCTTTGGCAAAGGTTTTCGCCACTATATTTTTATAAAAAACTATCAGGTTCCTTCAACGAGATCAAGTTCATTACGTTAAAGGTTTTTCGCCAAAATCCAGCCATAGCCCTCCGTCGTTTCAGACGGTAGCACGTAGTATTCATGCTATGTTTGTTGGCCTTCGTCAAGCATAGTGGATGGTATCTGCTTGTTACTGTTCTATTGCATAGATAGATGAGTTGGTTTGGGACAGTCGTATTACCTTGTTGGCCTTCGTCAAGAGTATGTACGGGTGGGTTCGAATTGACAAGATAATGACGGGTAGAACTTGACATGTGACTTATGATTTGTTGCCTTCGTCAAGGTCATAAGAACATGGGGTAAAAATCATATCGGGAGTTTCTAAAGAAAATGAAACTTTCCAGGCATGCGCATACCTTCTAGAGTGTGATAACGTGAGTGGATTCCGTCACGTTATCATGCGATGAGAGTTGGATCCCAATTCCCACTGATGAGTTGGTTTACTCTTCGGGTGATCCTGATTGATTCTTCTTTCAGGTTTGGAGGAGAATTTGACAGTACAGTGGGAAGTTTCCTGATTAGATAAAGTGATAACCATTCTGATCTAGGTTAGAGTGCACGCAAAGTGTTTCTTTTCTCTCTCTCTTTGGCAGCGACCTTTGACTGGCCCTAGACTATGACTCAGTGACCAAGTTGTCCGAACCTTCTTAAAATACTGGCTTTTGGATTGTCCGAGTTGCATAAGTCATTGCCACTCCTTCTTTTACCCTTTGAATTTCTCAGAACACCTCGTATCACTACGAACATCCACTTCCATTGGATAGATCCATCGTATGGTTATATACGAACTCGAAAGGACTCCTTCGAGGATAGATCAAGGTTCAGGAGAATTTGAATTGGTTTATTCAGTTGTCTTTTATTATCATCTTCTTTCAGGTTGCGAGGGCTCCTTGGTTTAGGAGAGTACACCTATTACGCTTATTAGATAGTCTTCTTCCAAACCATAGGCAGGTGTCGAAAGGTAGGGAATGAAGAAAACCAATTAGCCTAAGTAGGGTGTACAAAAGGTAATAAGTAAAGACAAAATAAAGGGATTAGAAAGAGGGCAAAGTAAATTGCGACTACTAACATTCACGACCAAACCGTGTACTTCATCGCCACTCCTATTTCACCTTTTCTTTTTTCCCCAGTTCGAGAGAAATAGAATAAGGTATTATTCAGTTGTCTTTTATCATCACCTTCTCTCAAGTTGCGAGTACTCCTTGATTTAGGAGGGTACACCAATTATGCTTACTGGATAGTCTTATTCCAAACCATATGCTGGTGCCGAACGGTAGGGAAGGAAGAAAACCATTTAGCCTAACGATGGTGTACAGAAGGTAAGGACTAAAGACAAATAAAGGGATTTGGAGAGATAGCAAAGAAATATACGGTTACATTCATGAATTGGATTATGGAAGAGGCATTACTAGGAATACCAGGATACCCCTACGAAACATTTTCATGTTTCAGTGCATTGTTAAAGGAAAACTAATTTCCCGATTAGATACTTACTCCAGGGTATGTATTTGCCAGGTATGATTCTCACATCTGTATGGTTTTACAGATGATGAGTGGGAGTGAGTTATTGGGAATTATGTGATCATCCTCATTATATCGAAATTCGTTGTAATTGGTGATATTTGAGGAAGTCGTCTGAGTTTTTGCCAGACGTCATGTATTTGGTTTTGAGTATTCGTTGTTGTGCACCAATTTTAAATGATATATCTGTTCGTTTATTTTTATAAAGTGAGATATAACTTTTTGAAATTATGTCCGTGACATTTACCTATATCAGTTGACGATTGGCTAAGGAGCATTGAACAATGGAGTAGTTCTTAACCATAAGTACAGTTTTCAACCTACGACGCACAAGGTTTTGAGTTATTGAACTCAGCGGACTTATACAGAGTATTGTATGCTGTCCACTGTCCATCAGGACAAAGGGGTTGGTCCTCCTACTATGTTCTGTTTACTTATGACTTCTCTAGTTTTTAGACAAGTGTTTCGTAGAAATACAATGTCTAAGTTTTGATAAGTTGTGGGTATAGGAATAAAGTAGAGAACCAGATGTCGCAAGTATCGGGATTCTTCAAAGAGATCGAAGATATAGATACTTGTGATTGGTATTCAGTTGATAGTAATGGTTTTGAGAAACTTGTTTCTCTTTCAGGTTACTCATAATTTGATGGATTCCTAAGTTGAGTAATGCTGATTAGCCTCTCTCCATTAAGTTGATATGCACTGAAGATAGATGCATGATTAGAATCTGGTTCCAATTAAATAAGTGTCAAAGTTTCTATATTGGATATAGAATGGTTCATATCTTAACGATGTTAAGGTACGGGGAGTTGTCCGGCTTATGCTTAAAACCAGACTCTGGATAACTCAGGGCACGTTTCTTTAATGGCAGTTTGTGGGTTGACCCGGGCTATGTCGAGGGTTGACTTTCTACCATCTGGAAGATCAATAGTGATATTGTTCTTGACTCGCCACAGTTTTAGTAAAATGGATTTTTTTCTTTAGAAAACAGCAATTGGAGTATGGTAGAACTGGAAGTGATTCCAGAACCGCAAACGATTACGGAAAATTTAATAGGACCTAAAGATTCAATCAGGTTTGACATTCCATTAGCCACTCCGCAGATATGGTGGGTAACCTCAGACACCCGAGAGGTACTCCGGTAGCTTCAAGGACGGTGACAAGGAGGTTCTTGTTTACCCAGACTTGACACTACTGTTGTTCCAGACTCTGAGACCCGGCAGGAGGTTAAGTATAGCGTCATTCTAAACTAGCTTTAGAAGTGCACGTACATATTATTCTGCCAGAGGGTTGTTGTGGTCAGTGGGAGCAGCGGAAGCATAGTGGGCAAGTAGCTTATGTCTATTTATAGATTTAAGCAGTTATAGCGGAGATAGATCATCTATTTTTGATGTGACAGTCATGGGTTTGACTTCATCAGAATAGGGGATGGATATGTTAAGAAGGTAGTAGGGTGTGATGTCCTGGTATTTGGATGACATACACAGAGTAGGAAGTAAAATTCCTATACTACGATCGGTTATACTGTGGTCGTCACACAGTTGTTTCTCCACAAAGGATATGGATATAATATCTGACATTTTGGTTTCTAGATCTATGGTTTTAGATCTAGATTTGGGTAGTTTCCCAATGTAGGTACTTTGACAGTATTCTAATAGTATTTTAGAATAGATGACTCCTGGCATGCTGGTGTACCTGCAGGTGATGGAGTCACCCTCTCTAAAGGTGTCTTACAGACTAAAGGGGAGAGGGATGTGCATGATTGGCATATCACTTGCTTAGGCAATTGAGTCAATCGTGAGATGTCAAGTACCACACCAGATGTTGTTTTTTCACTAGATGCGATAAGTTTATATTACACCAATCCTGGAGAAACATAAGGAAGTAGTTTTAGAACATAAATAAAATGTTCTACGGATTTGATGACGGCAGCCTCTTTCGGGAGACGGTTATCATTCCAGGCTTCAAAGGTGACATGGATGACAGAGCGATTGTCAGAGTTATAGTTTTTCCTCTGACAAAGGGGGCAGTATTATGGACAGGTGGTCCAAGAGGATACTGTGGGAGGCATGGTGCTGGATACTGATTAGGTTCAGTTGATGATACAGTCTAAGAAGTTTGGATTTGGAGTTCATTTATGATTTAGGTCCCATCAGATACCCAGACATATTCTAAGACAGGTATTACTCGATTCGGGAGTTGGCTTTCTCCGCGAACTTGAGATTAAGAGAGACATAGAAGGGAACATCGGGGCGGATCCACTCATTGAGGCTATTTCTCGAACACAAGAGTTTTACAAACGGGATTTGTAAAACTGATTAGTAGAGGAGTTGGGTGTTCGGTATCACACGGGCTGTTAGTATGCGACATTGCAATAATTAGCCTTAAGTGCAAGTGGGAGATTGTTGGATATAGCGCCCTCAAAGTCAATTATTGGATTGCAGGTACATGATTGCAATGATTGAGGAGGACCTATACCGGTAGGACAGTCTTACTCGAGATGATAGTATGCTGTCTGATTTGCCTTTATCAGTCGTGTACAGGTTCAAGTGACTGATCACTATTACACGTTGATAGAGCGCTTAGGATCTTGCTTGACTACCAGCAGTATGATGGCGATCATATACGTGAGAGTTGGGTATTCTATAAGCACATCCTTAAATGTGGTCCCTAGTCGTGGGAGTTTCGATACTGGGCATCGATACTCCGGAGTAGACTAGTGTATACAGTCGAAACCCCGACGAGGGGCGGTGGCTAGTCTCACAAGCCACTGGTGTCAGTTGGATCACCAAAGATGTATACAGGTGCTCATTGGG
Source organism: Agapanthus africanus (assembly GCA_030015575.1). Classification (NCBI taxonomy): domain Eukaryota; kingdom Viridiplantae; phylum Streptophyta; class Magnoliopsida; order Asparagales; family Amaryllidaceae; genus Agapanthus; species Agapanthus africanus. Next base: position 595,948,667 of record CM057341.1, read on the forward strand.
TTATGAGTACACCGGACAGGACTCGCCGGGAACCTGCTAGTTGGTATTTATACCAAGCGTCAGAGTGCAGTTCCCTGGTAACATATGTACAAGTTAGTTCATCGACCTGAGGTCGTCATTTGTCTCGTGTGAGTTCCCACTGTGCTTTGATTTACACACTACCACGACTCAAAAGAGTCATGCAAACAGGTATTTTTGGGGTACAGTCCCGAGCCACATGGAGGCAAGTGAGCGGATCGGCAGGGGATTCGTCTCTCCCGGTATTGGGGGTGAGATCGCGCTGTGTCTAAGAAAGCCATTACACCAAGTCCTTGGCTAAGGCAGGAGAGAATTACTGGTAAGTATTCCAGTAGTTTCTCAGGGTGTTCAGGGCTTGGCTCCGAGACGACTTATACCGCTATTGGGGGTCTGACGTTACCAGCCACCTAGGCCCGATATGCGATACTCATAGACGAACGGACCGGACTGTATGTATATTGTCACTGTTAGGATCAGTAGGGTTTCAGTATGAGTTCGCTCATCCGCTTCCCTTGAGGTCAGTACATGGGCAGCCGTTACGCACTGCTAATGCCACTGACGTGCTTGTGGTTAAACCCACAGCCAGGGTACTGATGAGTCATTAGAGTCCTCCACAGATAGTTTCCCAAGTTCGGGCGAAACGAGGCCGTATGGTTTTATGGCAGGGTTCGGAAAATGCACGTGCGTTTATGCACGTGTCATATTTCGGGCAGATAATACTGGCGGTCTTTGGTTTAAGCCGGATGCATGTATTATACTTTGTAGATATAATATCTTTGTCTCGGTTGTATTTGTATTCGGTCGTAATATAAATGCGGGTATGTTTATACAGTTACGGGGTTATCCTGAAATTCGTTTCGAGATCGCTTTTCGAAGTTGCCAGTTTTCTATCACCCGTCTTAAACATTCGGTTTAATGCGGATTTATTTTTTTCTTGAGGGTGTGTCATGAGTGGAAGCTTCTAGATTGGTGACTAGGTTTTGTGACTCATTGTTTGCATTAATGGTTGATGACTAGGTTTAATGACTCATTCATTGCATTAAATGGTTTATGCAAGGTGTTATATGACTCATTCATTACATTATTACTTATGGTCACCCCTTGGCTCCTACACTCACCACCACCTCTTCATATGTGGCCGGCCAATTCTTTTAGAAGCCTAATGGTTGTTGGAAAAAAGATTATGGAATTTGGTTCATGGAAATTTGATATGCTCATTTCTCATTACTCCAAAAGGCAACTTCATTAACCGTTCGTCCATGGTTTTGGATGAAACGAGACAAAGTATTCTACTCATTCTCTACTTCATCTTGGACATCTCTTTTAGCAGACTTGATGACCGAGTTGCCTCGGTTCAGAGGCGGGAGCCCATATAAAGATCCGTTGACGTGGTGCTACCTGGACGAGGAGACCGGAGATCGAGCGAGATCGCAGATACCGCAAAGCAGCGTGGGATGATGGCTAAAGAACGAAGGACTCGGATCGTTCGGTATAGCCTTTCTACCCACTTTGTAGTTTGTTAGTTTAGCGTTAATGGCAAGATCCGGGTTATAGTATGCGATAGCGCCAGTTATAAAAGTTTTTGTTCCGCGTTTGGCGTCAGATTGATGGCCGGGGCGCTACCGTAGACTTACACGTGCTACGCGTCTGTGGACTGCCGCGAGAAGACAGTTAGGTTTTGTTTTCCCGGCGAGTCGGCTTTTGTTGTGCAGGGGGACTGTGGTGCCGCCCCTTACAGTTTGATTTCATCTTTTCACGCTGGACAGCTTTTGAGGAAGGGATGTCAGGGATTTCTAGCCTATGTTTGCGATTCTAGAGCTACAGAGGTTCCGTTGGACCAGGTTCCGATTGTTAGTGAGTTCCCTGATGTTTTCCCTTACGAGCTTCCTGGGATACCGCCTGAGCGCGATATTGTCTTCTGCATTGACTTGATTCCCGGCACGGGGCCTATTTCCATACCACCTTATCGGATGGCCCCGGCGGAGCTTAGAGAGTTGAAAGATCAGTTGCAAGATTTGCTGGATAAAGGGCTTATTCGACGTAGTGTGTCTCCTTGGAGTGATCCAGTCCTGTTTGTCAAGAAGAAAGACGGTAGTTTGCGCTTTTGTATTGATTACCGCCAGCTGAACAGGGTTACCGTACGGAACAGATATCCTTTACCACGCATCGACGACTTGTTCGACCAGCTTCAGGGTGCAGGATATATTTCAAGGATTGACTTGCGATCAGGCTACCATCAGTTGCGGGTTCGGCAGCAGGATATTCCGAGGACGGATTTTCGCACGCGTTACGGGCACTATGAGTTTTTGGTGATGTCGTTCGGACTCACCGATGCCCCTGCAGCGTTTATAGACTTGATGAACCGCATTTTCAGGCCGTTCCTTGATTTGTTCATCATCGTATTTATTGACGACATTTTGGCGTATTCCCGGAGCCGAGAGGAGCACGAGCAGCACCTGCGGATCACATTGCAGACTTTGAAGGAGCACCAGCTATTCGCTAAATTCTCCAAGTACGCGTTTTAGCTTGACAACAAAGATTTCTTGGGTCACGTGATTACACGAGATGGTATATGTGTGGACCCGAAGAAGATCGAGGCCGTTCAGCATTGGCCCAGACCAGCATCAGTTACAGAGATCCGCAGCTTTCTAGGACTGGCTGGCTACTACCGACGATTTGTACGGGACTTCTCCCGTATTGCTGCACCGTTGACCGGGTTGACCCGGAAGGGAGTTCCTTTTGATTGGACGGAGGCATGCGAGCATAACTTTCAGCAGTTGCAGACTCGTTTGACTACGGCGCCGGTGTTATCATTGCCTTCGGGATCGGGCGGATTTGTGGTCTATTGTGACGCTTCTCGAGTAGGGCTAGGGTGCGTATTGATGCAGCACGACAGGGTTATTGCGTATGCTTCTCGGCAGCTGAAGAAACATGAACAGAACTACCCCACTCACGATTTAGAGATGGCTGCAGCAGTCTTTGCATTCAAGATCTGGCGACATTACCTATACGGTGAGTCGTGCCAGATATTCACGGATCACAAGAGCTTGAAGTACATATTTCAGCAGAGAGACCTGAATCTTAGACAGCGCCGTTGGATGGAGTTAGTGAAGGACTACGATTGTGAGATCCTTTATCGCTCGGGCAAGGCGAATGTAGTTGCGGGCGCTTTGAGTAGGAGGCCCAGGGGTAGTCTATCTTGTTTGAGCGCAGTGCAGAGGCAGTCGTCAGCAGATTGGCAGATCTTTTGCGATAGCAGAGTGCAGTTGGAGTTCACTCCGATCGGGGGACAGCTTGCACATGTTCGTGCACGTCCACATTTGCTTGACCGTATCCGCGAGGCGCAGCCCAGTGACGACCGTCTTTCAGAGATCAGGGAGCAGATTAGACAGGGCAGAGACTCCGAGTTCGTGATCGATGATCAGGGGATACTGCGATATGGGACTCGACTATGTGTACCTGATTCTGAGGGACTGAGGCGTGAGATTCTGGAGGAGGCGCATCGATCAGTGTACAACGTTCATCCAGGTTCCACCAAGATGTACCATGATATGAGAGATGTTTACTAGTGGGAAGGGATGAAGAGGGATGTCATAGACTTCATGTCGAGATGCCTGACTTGTCAGCAAGTCAAGGCCGAGTACTAGAGGCCCGCGAGAGAGCTACAGCCGTTGCCCATTCTGGAGTGGAAATGGGAGCAGATTTCCATGGACTTCAATGTGGGTCTACCCAGGACTAGTCGAGGGTATAACTCCATTTGGGTGATCGTGGATCGTTTGAAGAAAGCGGCTCACTTCCTGCCGGTGAAGACCACTTTCGGATTTACTCAGTATGCCCAGATATACATCGAAGAGATCGTACGACTGCATGGAGTCCCGACAGGTATTGTGTCCGACCGAGGCACCCAGTTTACCAGCCGACTATGGCAGAGGCTTCAAGAGGCTTTAGGCACCCGTTTGAGTTGAGTTTCAGCATAGCATTTAATCCGCAGACCGACGGCCAGTCAATGTTAGTTATATGTATGCCCTGGAGGCCATTACTGTACATACGATGTATATTGTAGTGGATGCTTGGACATATATAGGGAGGACTTTCTTGCTCGACATGATAGTATGCTATCTGGTTGCACTTTATCTTAACATGTACTCTGATTGTCTCTATGTTACATGTTGATAAAGCCCTTAGGATATGTACTCGACGATGGGGACTTTGATGAGATCATACTAGTGGGGCTACGGTAGTCGACGAGTACATCCTATAACAGTTCCTAGTCGAGGATGTATCGAGACAGGGCATAGATACACCAGAGTAGACTAGCGTATACGCATCTTGACCCATATGATGGGCGATGGATGATCCCTTATCCATCGGTGTTTGACATCAAGGATGGTGTACGGGTGCTCAGTGGAGACTGGGTACACTGGACGGACTCGCCGAGAACTCCCAGATGGTATTATACCTCACGTCAGATAGCAGTTCCCTCACATGTGGCAACGCCGTACTGCCCCAAACCCTAAGGTTTAGAGGCAGTTCAAGACGGTCACATAATCGAGTTAAGGTTTGACCCTTCTACGGCTGTACCATTGGTACTGTGGCATGTGATGGATACTTTCTGAACTCCGCTCAAGTGTTGAGCTATTTGGGAAATCTTGGGTGTTTGTTTATTCGATCGAAAAGTTTAACATTGTCTATTTATCTGGAATGTGATACAATATTTGGAATCCACAAGTAGTTATGAGATAACTAATTTGAATGTTATAAATATAGCAGTTTAGTCTCATTTGATCGGTTGCCACGGGATTTTGAAGTTATCAAAAGTTCGTCGCAATCACGTAGCATTCGCGGATACTCACCGGGTAAACTTAATAGATACCCACGCCCCATAGACCCGACCAAGTGACTGTAGGAGAACCCCGTCGCCAAAAGCATCCGTTCGGGTGCTCGCGGCAGCGGTGTTCCGCCTTAGTGCACTTCGTCGACGGCATCCGGGGGTGCGACCGTCTACTAAAGTTTGTGACGAGCATTCGATCAGGATGTCGGGAATCTTGTTGAATTGCCCGACTTGATATTGAAAAGATTTTTCGATAATGAGACTAAAATGCGGTGTTTATAATTGTTAGGCATGCGATGTCTAAGAAATTCATTTGGTTAGGCATGCGATATCTAAGGAGATTGCGGATTCCAACTGTTGTAGTTTTACACTTTCTTTTCTGCGACCGTAAGTGTAATATGTGGTGTATCGCCGGTTTCGTTGCTATACATCAACGAAAATTGGGATACTCATATTTACTAACGTTGATGATATGTGATTTTATGTGTTGCTGTGATATGTTATATTGGATCGTCGCGTTTTGAATAGCCGGGGGTTTTATGTGAGACGAGGGTTTTTATTTTCATTCATGTAAAATTCATTTGTATGTAATATTCTTTTATTGGGGCACTTCCGGGCTGAGGATGACGCCACCATTGTATATTATTTACTTTTCCGCATTAGGTAGACCCAAGGCGGGGAGCACAAGTAACTGGGTTCTAGAGTCCAGAGGGAGACCATCTCGTGGAGTCGAGATCGGGTCTCCTAACCCTAGATTTGGCAGTGTTGCTTGCCGCTCTCGTAGGGGTCTAGGGATGTGGGTTTGGCTATTCATCGCGACCGTAGAATCCGTGTTTTATACAGGCTCGTACTAAAACACAGACCTCCTAGCATATCCAACATTTCATATATGTATCTTCTGCTGCAATGTTCTGTGATGAGATCATATTACTGTCTGAGATGAATGTTTATATTATATATATGAGATATATGTTATATTGCTGATTTCGTTTCATATGTGATGCTTGTGAAGCATAATAAAATGGGACTTCATTAATGAGATTAAGGAAATAAAAGAAACCTAAAGATGTTGTAGAAACTTGTCTCAAAAACTAGTAGCTCTAGTTCTTGCTTTGCATAGCGGTGTTCCTTGTAGAACATCCAGCACCTTATTCGATAAGGAAAGAGCCGAAATCCATTCACCGGGAGTGACCTCTTCAGCGAAACTAGCAGATGCTACAAACACGGTTTGTATTTTGATTGTTTTTATAGTTTCTGCTTTGCATAGCGGTATTTGTGAAATATCTTGCACCTTATTCTATAAGGAAAGAGCCGACGATCCCTTCACCGGGAGTGACCTCTTTAGCAAAACTAGAAAAGGCCTAAAAAACATTCCATTTAAAATCACTCGATTCTACAACGATATAAAGTTCATTACGCAAAGGTTTTTCTTAAAAAAACTGTCGTAACCTTCCGTCATTTCAGATAAGTAGTCTTTAGTATTCGTACTGCGTTTGTTGACTTAGTCAAGGCGTAGTGTGCGGTAGCTGATTAGTGCTTATCTGCAAAGCATATGATGCGATTGGATTAGGGCAGTCGTGCGGCCTTGTTGACTCAGTCAAGGGTCGTGCGGGTGGGTTTAATTCAATCGGGAAATGACGGGTTGAACTTTTCTTGCGGTCTATGGTTTGTTGACTTGGTCAAGGTCTTAGATCGCTTAGGGTAAAATATTATCGGGAATTTCAAGTGTTAAAATTTGCAATGAGATTGCATACCTTCTATGAGATAGTTGGATCCCAATACCCGCTACGAGTAAGAGTTACTCCTGGGAGAGTTTTACACATTACAATTGGCCGATCAAGTAGGTGTCTAGAAAGGTGTTAACGGGGTTACGCCTCTGGGAAAATGGGGTTTACTTTAATTTGGTCCATGCGAAAACACGGGGAACCTCCCTCAAAGTACCGGCACTGGCCTGGCTGAAAGATTGGCGAACTTGTAGGGTGTAATTAATCCCAGCTAGTCTTTCCTTTTAGGGTTTGAAGGACGATTTGACTAAAACAGTGGGAGACATCCTGATTATATATATTAATAACCAATCTAATCTTGCAAGAGTGCACGCTGAGTGTTTTTCTTCTCACTCTCTCCAGGTAGCGACCATGTCACGCCTTAATCAAGATAATAATACGGATGTATTGACCAAACCTGGTTATTATACTGCGCTAGGGAACGTTGGTCCTGATCCAACTTATAATTGTTATATGACAGAGCAGGAAATTGGGGATTACCAGAATTCCCGTGCCGCCCAAACGAAGAAAGTGCATCCTGATGCATCTTCTTCGGGTGTGTTCATTACACAGAACTGTTTCTAAGTACCTTTTACGCCCTATGTATGAGATACCGGATCATGATCCCACATATCTAATTTGTTGCATGGGCTACAGATAGGTAGAGAACTTAGAACGGGTGATAAGTTTCATGAGATAGAAACATGTGCAAGTGTTGCAGCCAAGTCTGTTGGTAGTTATCACCCTGTATTATCAGAATACATTGATTCTGAACGAATGTTATTAGATACCGAACCTGATATACAACATCATATCAATCTCTTTATTAGTAAAGGAGGATTTAATTTTGTATTGTTGGATAATGTTTTGAACATTTCCTATATCAAGAGTGTTAGACTATGGTAGCGCCCCGGTCGTCTTTCCGAGGCCAAAATGCGGAAACTAAAACTTTTCTTAAACTAGAAACCGGTGCTATCATATGCTTAAATCCCGGATAGTAACCATTAACCTACAACTAGCCATCTAGAGAGAGGGTTGGAAAGCTATACCGATCGATCTGTGTCCTTCGGTCTTTAGCCACCATCCCAAGCTCCTCGCGGCAACTCCGGTCTTGATTTCCTCGTCGGAAAGGGCACCACATCTACGAGTCTTTTTACGGGCTCCCGCTTCATCCGAAGCAACTCGGGCACGAAGTGTGCTAGTCGACGTGTCCAAGGTGTTGTAGAGAATGTTTGTAATCACTTTGTCTCTTACATCCAAGGCTTGGATAGAGGTTAGAGGTGTTGCCATTGATGGAGATAAAGAGCTAGAGGAAGAAGAAGAAGAAAAGAGCTTTTTCTTCTTTTCTTTTCTTGTGTTAGAATAATTTGATGAGAGAGAGCAAGAAAAAGAAATACAAGAGCTCACCCTTGCCTTGGCTACCCCTCTCTCTCCTTTCATCAAATCAACTTACAAATCAATCATATAATGTGACATTAGCACATAAAAAGAGACCATGAGTCACTAATGTGTCCATGTCACATTTAATGCATGTCATGATGAATTCTAGCTCATAATTTCCAAATGCAAACATTAATCCAAATGTTTGCAACAACAAAAAGATACGGCAACATCTAAAGTAAACTCATGACGGATCACAAGGATACCCCTCACCTGTATATACATACCTGCATCCGCATTCCGAATGAATGCGAATGCGATGAGACTATAGTAATCCAACAAATCTAATACTAGGATCCGGCTTAAACCAAAGCCCACTAGTATGATCCGTCCGATCATGATCCGTGCAATACCACACATATATGATCGAACCCTACCATATATCATACGGCCTCTACAACGTTTCGCCCGAAACTTGAGAAACAGACTGTGGGGGACTCTAAATACTCGTCAATACATTGGCTGTGGATTTAACCACTAGCACGTCAGAGGTACTAGACGTACATAACGGGCTACCAGGTACTGACTAAAAGGGAGGTCGATGAGCGAACTCATCCTGACACCCTACTGAGCCTGTCAGTGACAATATCCGTACAGTCCGGTCCGTTCGTCTATGAGCATTGCATGGCGGGCCTAGGGGGTTGGTAAAAGTCAGACCCCCAAAAGCGGTATAAGTCATGTCGGAGTGTAGGCCAGAACACCCTGAGATACTATTGGAATACCTACCAGTAAATCTCCTGCCTCGGCCGAGGGTTTTGTGTAATGGCTCTCCTAGACACTACGCGATCTCACCCCCAATACCGAGAGAGACGAATCCCCTGCCGATCCGCTCACTTGCCTCCATGTGGCTCGGGACTGTACCTAACTAAAACCTGTTTGCACGACTCCTTTGAGCCTTGGTAGGGTAGTAATCAAAGCAAAGTGGGAACTCACACGAGAGAAATGACGATCTCAGGTCGATGAACTAACCTGTACATATGTCACCAGGAAACTGCTATCTGACGTCAGGTATAATACCAACTAGCAGGTTCCCTGCGAGTCCTGTCCGATGTACTCATAACCCATCGAGCACATGTATACATCTTAGGTGAACCAACTGACACCAATGGATTGTGAGACCGGCCACCGACCCTCGTCGGGGTCTCGACTGTATATGCTAGTCTACTAATGGAGTATCGATGCCCAGTCTCGAAACTCCCACGACTAGGGACCTTTTAAGGATGTGCTTATAGACCCCAGCTCCCACGTATATGATCGCCATCATACTGCTGGTCGTCAAGCAAGAACCTAAGGGCTCTATCAGCGTGCAATAGTGACCTGTAAGGTCACCTAAAGCAGTACACGATGATAAAGAAAAACCACGGTAGCATGCTATTCTCTATCAACATGTAATAGTGAACTACAATGTCACCTAAAGCATGTACACGATGATAAAGGCAAACCAGATAGTATAAAATCATCCTGAGTATGATTGTCCTACCGGCATAGGTCCTCCCTCAATCATTGCAATCACGTGCCTGCGATCTAATAATTGACTCTGAGGGTACTATATCCAACAATCTCCCACTTGCACTCAAGGCTAATTATTGCGATGTCGCATACTCGCAGCCTGTGTGATACCGAACACCTAACTCCTCTACTAATCAGCCTCACAAAGCTCGTTTGCGAAACTATTGCGTTCGAGAAATAGCCTCAGCTAGTGTATCCGCCCTGATGTTTCTTTCTATGTCTCTCTTTATCCCAAGTTCGCGGAGAAAGCCATCTCCCTAAATGAGCAATACCTGTCTTAGAATATGTTTGGATATCTGATGGGACCTAGTTCATAAATGAACTCCAAATCCAAACTTCTTAGACTGTACGTCAACTGAAAGCAATCAGTATCCTGCGCCATGCCTCCCTCAGTATTCGCTTGGACCACCTGTCCAAAATACTTCTCCTCGTCAGAGGGAAAACTATAACTCTGATAGCCACTCTGTCATCCAGGTCACCTTGGAAGCCTGGAATGATAAATGTCTCCTAAAAGAGGCTGTTGTTATCATATCCCTAGAACATCCACTTATGTTCTAAAACTGCTTCCGAATGTTTCTCGAGGATTGGATCAATATCAACTTATTGCATCTACTGCAAAAACAACATCTGGTGTGGTACATGACATCTCATGATTAACTTAATTGCCTAAGCAAGTGATCTGCCAATCATGCACATCCCTCTCCCCTTTAGTCTGTAAGACACCTTTAGAGAGGGTGACTCCATCACCTGCAGGTAGACTACCATGCCTGGATCGTCCATTCTAAATACCTTTCGAATGCTGTCTAAGTACCCTGATTGGGAAACCTCCTAAATCTAGATCTAAAACCATAGATCTAGTAACAAGAATATCTGATATAATATCCTAGTCCTATGTGGAGAAACTACTGCGTGACAACCAAAATATAACCGACCGTAGTATAGGAATTTCTCTTCCTCTCTGTGTATGTCATCCAAATACCAGGACATCACACCCTACTACCTTCTTAACAGATCCATCTCCTATTCTGATGATGTCAAACCTATGACTGTCACATCAGAAATAGATGATCTATCTCTGCTATATCCGCTTTAGTCTATAAATAGACACAAGCTACTTCTCCTCTATTCTTCCGCTGCTCCCACTGACTACGACAACCCTCCGGCAGAGTCATATACACGTGCACTTCTAAAACCAGTTCAGAACGACGCTATACTCATCCTCCTGCCGGGTCTCACAGTCTGGAACAACAGCAATGGCATGTCTTGGTAAACAAGAATCTCCCTGTCACCGTCTTTGAGCATACCGAAGTACCTCTTGAGTGCCTGAGGTTACCTACCATATCTGCGGAGTGGCCAATGGAATGTCAAACCAGATTGAATCTTTAGGTCCTTATCAAATTTTCAGTAATCGTTTGCGGTTCTGGAATCACTTCCAGTTCTACCATACTCCCGCTACTGTTTTCTGAAAGAATCCATTTTTTATCAAAACTGTGGCGAGTCAAGAACAATATCACTATTGATCTTCCAGATGGTAGAAAATCAACCCTCGTCATAGCCCGGGTCAACCTACAAACAGTCATTACAGAAACGTGCCTTGAGTTATCCAGAGTCTGGTTTTAAGCATAAGCCGGACAACTCCCCGTACCTTAACATCGTCAAGACATGAACTATTCTAGACCCCAAATCTAAGGGCATTCCTCTCTTTCGAGGCCCTCTGCCGAGTGTCGAGATATCCAGTATAGAAACAGAGGCACTGATTTAATTAGAACCAGATTCAAATCATGCAGCTGTCTCCAGAGCATGTAAACTAAATGGAGAGAGGTCGATCAGCATTACTCAACTTAGGAATACATCCAGATATAAGTAACCTGAAGGAGAAACAAGTTCTCAAAACCATTACTATCAACTGAATACCGAATACAAGTATCTACATCTTCGATCACCTTGAAGAATCCTGATACTTTCAACACCTGGTTCTCTACTTTATTCTTATACCTATAACTTCTCAAAACTTAGATCTTGCATTTCTACGAAACACTTGTCTAAAAACTAAAGAAGTCATAAGTAAACAGAATATAGTACGAGTACCAACCCCTCTGTCCTAATGGACACTGGACAACATACAATACTCTGTATAAGTCCCCTGAGTCTAATAACTCAAACTCTGTGAGTCGTAGGTTCAAAACTGTATTTATGGTTAAGAAGAATTACACCGCTGTTTAATGCTCCTTACCTAACCATCCACTGATATAGGTAAATATCATAGACTTAATTTCAAAAAGTTATATCTCACTTTATAAAAATAAACGTACAGATATATCAATTTGAAATTTGTGCATTATAACGGATATTCAAAACCAAATATTTGCCGTCCGGCAAACAATCCAGGCGATTTCCTCAAATATCACCAATTACAACGAATCCCGATATAATGAGGATGATCACCCAATTCACAATAACTTACTCCCACTCATCATCTGTAAAACCATACAGATGTGAGAATCAAACCTGGTAAATACATACCCTGGAGCAAGGACAAATTGGGAAATCAGTTTTCTTTTGACAATGCACAGTGAAACTGAAACTTGTAAATGTTTCGAAGGGGTATCCGGGTATTCCTAGTAATGCCTCTTCCATTATCAGATTCATAACTGTAACCGTATATTTCTTTGCCATCTCTCCAAATCCCTTTATATGTCTTTAGTCATTACCTTCTGTACACCCCTTTAGGCTAAATGGTTTTCTTCCTTCCCTACCGTTCGGCACCAGCCTATGGTTTGGAAAAAGACTATCCAATAAGCGTAAAAGATGTACTGTCCTAATCCTAGGAGCACTCACAATACGAGAGAAGGTAAAGATAAAAGACAACTGAATAAATCTTATTCCTATTTCTCCTGAACCAGAATCCATCCCCGAACTGGAATAAGTTCCTTCGAGTTCGTATATAACCATACGATGGAGTATCCAAATAACTGTGGATCTTCGTAGTGATACGGAGTGTTCTGGAGAAATACAAAGGTGAAGTAGGAGTGGTAATGAAATACTTGGTTTGGTCGCGAATAGAAGTCGCATTTTACTTTGCCCTCTTTCTAATCCCTTTATTTGTCTTAACTTATTACCTTCTGCACACCTTCGTTAGGCTAATTGGTTTTCTTCTTTCCCCACCATTCGGCACCTGCCTATGGTTTGGATGAAGACTATCCAATAAGCGTAATTGGTGTACTGTCGAAATCCAAGGAGCACTCGCAACCTGAGAGAAGGTAAAAGGAAAAGACAACTGAATAGTCCTATTCGTTTTCTCCAGAACCGGAAACCATCCTCGAATCTGGAATAAGTTCCTTCGAGTTCGTATATAACCATACGATGGTTTTATCCAATGGAAGTGGACGTTCCTAGTAATACAGGGTGTCCTGGAGAAAAGGGTAAGAGTAGGAGTGGCAATGAGGTATGAAACTCTGACAATCCAAAAGCCAGTGTTATAAGAAGGTTCGGTCAACTTGGTCACTGAGTCATAGTCAAGGGTCGGGTCATGGTCGCTGCCAAAGAGAGAGAGAAATGAAACACTCTGTGTGCACTCTAACCTAGATCAGAATGGTTACCACTTTATCTAATCAGGAAACCTCCCACTGTATCGTCAAATTCTTCTTCAAACCTGAAAGAAGAATTAGTCGGGATCACCCGAGGAGTAAACCAACTCATCAGTGGGAATCGGGATCCAACTATCATCGCATGATAATGTGATGGAATCCACTCACATTATCACACTCCAGAAGGTATGCGCATGCCTGGCAAGTTTCAGTTTCTTTAGAAACTCCCGATGTGATTTTTACCCCTAGGACCCAAGTGACCTTGACACAGTCAACAAATCAAAGAGTCCTAGTCAAGTTCAACCCGTCATTATCCTGAATTGCATTAAACCCACCCGTACGAGCCCTTGACACAGTCAACAAGGCCGCATGACTGTCCTAACCAATCCCATTAATATGCCACAAACAAACACTACTTAGCTACCGCACACTACGCCTTGACACAGTCAACAAACGCAGCACGAATACTAAGTAATACTTGTAAGAAATGACGGAGGGCTATGTCTAGTTTTTGGCGAAAAACTTTTAACGTAATGAACTTGATATCGTTGAAGGAACTGCATAGCTTTTTATAAAAATATAGTGGCGAAAACCTTTGCTAAAGAGGTCACTCCCGATGAAGGGATCTCGGCTCTTTCCCCGTAGAATGAGGTGCAGGATATTCCAACTAAATACCACGATGCAAAGCAAAAAGTAATCGGCTATAGTGAAGTTATTACCCTGACGCAAACTTCTGTTTAAGGGGTCACTCCCGGTGAAAGGATCTCGGCCCTTGCCTCGTCGACTGAGGTGCTGGGTATTCATAACCGAATACCACTGTGAAAAACTAAAGAGAACGTCCTTGCAATAACAGCTTTTTTTGAAAAATGTTCCAAAAACATCAGAATAGGTTTGTTTAGCTTGCATTGATCCGAATCAATGAAGTCCCATCAATTGATCACACCACAAAAGAACAAAAATACGATGTACGTATGTTCCATCCGCATTCGCCACTGGGTCCCGTCATCACCCGTTAGGTTGACTGGACTAGCGCGGGTGTAAAACATATACAACATCTACTAGTATATATATCAATATATAATATTCGCTCAAGGCGTGATAAAATGCAACATCACAGAAATGTAATAAGCATCACAGAACAATATAGATAATCTGGGATCCCCGGGTTTCATAGAGCCGCTACTGAAACCCGACGTTCCCCTGGTCGTGTGGATAGCCTGTGCAATGAAATCCTAGACCCCTACGGGCGCGACAAGTTACCCGCCAAAACCTGAAGCGGGGTAGCCCCCTTCAACAACGTGAATGGACCAGCCAGCACTCCACAGAATACGGTAACTTGAGCACCCCTCCTTGGTTCAACTTGTACCCCTTACGAGTGCGGAGAATAGCCCGCCAATTCTAGAGTGGAGCCCCCTCCGTCTCAAAGACATGAGATGCGAGCTTGTTGCCCTCTAGAACCCGGCTATCCGTGCACCCCGCCGCGGGGTAATCCTAGTGCAGAAAGTAAAATATACAACGGGTACATCGACCTAAGCCCGGTCATGCCCCAAAAGAATAATATACAAACAGGCAATGATGGCAGTCCACATGTCGGACGCTAGCCCCGCAATATCAAATGTACATATACAACCAAATTGTACTACAATTGCATCCAGGCTATCCACCACGACAAATCCGCATCATCATAGCACAACACAGAACATCAACGTGAATGTCACGTTCGCAAATCCGTCTAAAAGGGCTACAACAATTAGACAAGATTTACCGCTTGAATGACATTCACGGTCACAGATATAATATAAATACTGTGAACTAACATGTTTAAAATTTTCGATCGACAAAATTTCCCGAAGTGGGCCCCAAGTACAAAACCCAGTACTCAAATAAATCTGGGCCCAAAATAAAATTACCAGAAACCCCTTTTCCAAGTCAGAGACCTACTGAAGAAAATTGGTGCAGTTTTACTACAGGACAGCCGCGGAACCGCGGCCAATGCGTGGGTACGGATGCGGTTCCGCGGCGCTACAGTGGGTTTAGCTCACCAAATTTTCTCAGTTCTCTTATAAAACCCTGCACGAATTTCTGCAATACTCCAAATAATTTTTCGAGCACAAAAAAAATTCGACAGAAACTGAACAATTCGAAATGCGGTTTTTGGAAATTTCGTCCGATCGAAATTCTAAACACGCTAGAGCAAGTTAGTAAAGGTTAATGGCAAGGCTCTGATACCATGTTAGACAACGGTAGCGCCTCGGCCGTCTTTCCGAGGCCAAAATGCGGAAACTAAAACGTTTCTTAAACTAGAAACCGACGCTATCGTATGCTTAAATCCCGGATCGTAACCATTAACCTACAACTAGCTATCTAGAGAGAGGGTTGGAAAGCTATACCGATCGATCCGTATCCTTCGGTCTTTGGCCATCATCCCAAGCTCCTCGCGGCAACTCCGGTCTTGATCTCCTCGTCGAAAAGGGCACCACATCTACGAGTCTTTTTACGGGCTCCCTCTTCATCCGAAGCAACTCAGGCACGAAGTGTGCTAGCCGACGTGTCCAAGGTGTTGTAGAGAATGTTTGTGATCACTTTGTCTCTTGCATCCTGTAACGTGTTAAAAATGATTAAATAAATAATTAAATGAATAAAAGTGTTTAAGTGAATTTTAGGATTTTCGGTAAAGTAAAATGTATTTTTCGTAAAACCAAACCGTGATTTTTTTCATTATAAATTTTAAAATATCTATTTTAATTATGAAATTACTAGTAAATGGTGTTTATTTAGCCACTTATAAATTTTTAGTTTAATAAAATATTTTTCCTAAATTAATTATTTTAAATATTAACATAAGCTTTATTTTTACACTAAATTAGTGTAAATTACAAATTTAAATGGATTTAATTTGTAAAAATGAACCATGGCATATTATAAATTAGTGTGTATCATGCAAAATTTATTTGCAAATTTTTCCTATTTTCTAGAGCTTTCTTGAGTTGCTATAGTAAACAAATAAATAAATAATTAAATAAACCATGAAAAGACCTTTAAGTGATATTTCTCCTCTTGAAACTTCTACACACTTTCACACTCACTTCTTTCTCTCCCTCACCTCACCAAGGCCGGCCACAACCCCCCATGGCTGCCCCTCCCCATTTCCCACCTCATTTTTGCACAAAAATCCATCAAATTACATCAAAAATTCAATTAAAATTCCACAAAATCCTATTTATTCCATACTCTTTATTCCTTGCTCATTTTTATATGAAATTTGGAGATGGAAAGCATGCATTTTGGAGTCTCATTTCTTGTTTGGATTTCATATTTTGGGAGGTATAATTTCTTTCTTTTGATTTATTGTTTTAGATGTTCATTTAAGCTTAATTAGATTTAATGAATTAATTCTATGTTTTTTAAAAAAAATGTAAGTTAGGGTTGTAAATTCAAGTTAGGGTTTTTAATAATTAATTAGGGTTATAATAGTTAGTTTAACACTTTTAGAATTGTAAAATATTGCATGGTTGTTAAATTGTAAAATTTTCATTTAAAATTGTTTTAAATAAGGAAATTAGCTAACTAGATTTTTCTAAAATGTGTTTGTGGGTAATATAAAATTCCAATTAAAGTTGCTATCATTAGATTATAATTTTAGTGAGAATATTAGCATGTAAATGGAAAGAAGAACTTAGTTTGATCACTGGATTACTTTGAGAATTGGAAAATACTAATAAAATGCTATTATTTTGTAAACTAGATTTTGAAAATTCCTAAATAAATAAGATTAAAAATATAATTTATGGTTTCATTAAATCATTATCATCATGAATTGTGGTTTAATACATTAATTCATGCAAAATCATGTTTTGTGGTGGAATTGTGGTATTTTGCTTGAAAAATGTTAAAATTGTTAAATGTTGCAAACTAGAAATTTCAAATAAATGCAAAATTGTGTAATAAAAATATAGTAATGGTTTGTATAGTCTAGTAATGCTATTTAATGAGTTTTATGACCATTAGTTTCATTTAAATGTCAAGTTTTGATGAAAAACGGTATACTGGCATTTTCGGGTTTACGCCGAAATTGGACGGTTTGATAGATTTTAGGGTTTCGATGGATTTAATCGTGTTTTATGGTATAAGTAATGTGTTTTAAAACTACAAGTTGCTTGATTATGTTATCTCGATCCATCGGAGTTCGTACGCCGATATCGAGCGGTATTTGGTTCTTTTGCGTGGGCGGGACATAGGTTTTAACCTATGCTTGTTCCTTTAGATCGTTTGACTTTCGTATGTGATTCAGTTTACGATGCTATTTATATGTTTGCGTCTAGGTACCCCCCCAAGTAGACTGCGGGCGATGAAGAGGAGGATGGCGACACTGTCTTCGGCAGACATGGACCAGGTGAGTAGATGCATATCTACGGGGGGAAGTCGGGTGGACGGCGTTTGGCACCCCCGCAACGTAGAATAGGAATAGCACTTATTGACATTAGGAAACCAGATGTGACCCTAGATTCTTACTGAGCAGGACCCTAGTAATGACCCTAGGCGGGACTAGACTGATTTAGGAAAACCATACCTGAGGATGAATACTTTGGGAGAGGTTCGTAGGTTTCTGATAGAAACACACACGCACACACTAAAACTTGACATGGCGTATACGTATATGTGTGTATATATATAAAACTAGGTATAGGTGTATATATATACACAACACGTATATGGGATTCGTTGATGTGATATGATATTTGAGGTATGATGAAACAGTATGACTGGGCTTGATGCCGTGATTCTTGACTATACAGTCGAATTAAAGTGTTAGCGGATCATTAGAGAATGAGATAATGAACATGAACATATAAATTATAAAGGGTGGTGGTGATATTGAGGTACATGAGACGCTAAAATAGTACCTGGGCTGTAGCTTGTGACTTGATGACGATAAGATATCGTTATGATTTAATCACAATATTACACATATGCCATGATATTTCTGAGGATAAACTAATGATGCTTATCATGATGGCAATGATATATGATTGATGTATGCGATCACAGTTTAGCACCTTGATCATGAGATGTGTTGATGATGACATTATACGAATGAGAAGACACCTAGGAGATACTTGACCGTACCCCGATATTGGGATGCCGTACGATGGATTTTACCGTACGAGGCTTAGATTTGATGATTGATCCGCACTCTTGATTCGAGGAAGCCGTACTACGTACGTGACGCTATTGAGGCGGGATCGCCGACTATTAGAGATATTGATTCAGACCTTAGGTAGACTCTAGTTTCTTACTGACTAGTCTATTAGGTTTAGTTCCTTAGGATGTTAGATGGACACTGGTTTAGGTTCGACTCACATAGTGGTAGTTGTACTCGTACCTCGCAGAGGAGTGGATAATGCACACCTGTATTTACATTCATACTGTAATCATCATGGTGCATGTTCTTTTATATGTTGCTATAATCAGTATAAACTTTACCTGTTAGGACACCAGCACTATTACCGATGATACGCATATTCCACGCACACTTATTTGCCGGCTCACACACATCATCATAGGTAATTGCTATGTCACGTACACTTTAGATCATATTGTCTTTTTTGGATAGAATCAGTTAACAACTAGACAGATATAATATTGTGATTATTCTCTGACATTAGTACAGACATGATATTCATTGCTTAGACATTCATGCATTCATATTTTCATGTTATCATGCAGTATTATGGGCATATGCCGACACTTATCATATAGTTACTCATGATTTTGAGATTTGGATTTCTATGAGATTTCTGGATTTTTGGGAAAAACCGCAAAAATATATAAAAACTTCTCTCTCTCTCCTCTTCTCTTTTTTAAAATAAGATGCGGTTTTCTCGTGATGTATGTGTCGTCGACCATGAGATTTCATGTTTTCTGTTGGATTTCGAGACCCGATTCGAGGAGTGGATGAACCGTCTCGGGTACATGGTGGGCCCGGTATGGTACCCCGGGGCAAGAAGATCGAGTTGTAGACGATGAGCCTGGCAGGGGAAGACTACCTACCGGTGATGTCTGGCGCGGCGGATATCCAGAGGATACCGACCGTTGTCGTGGGATTTGATGATATGGGCCGAGCCGGACTGACGGAGCCCGACATATTGAGACTTGAGATTTACATATTTGTGTCGATGCTTACCTCGGATTTCCATGGATTTCATTGTTGAGATTTCAGATTCTTATACACATTTTACTATGATAACAGCCAAAGATTTCTTATACAGATATACCTGGATTTCAGGATTGCCTATTTTACATTCATGGTGCATGCATATCCATTTATATGATATAGTACTATATGAGGCACTGACACGAGCACGGAGTATCGGCACTTACACGTATTATTACCCTGCTATTACTTGAGGTTTGAGACTTAGTAGTGTATTATTATTATGACTTAGGATAGCGTCGTGCATTCGATTTCTTTTCGTAGATGTCTTCTACTCACGAGTTGGCAACTCACCCCCGTTGTGCCAAATTTTATTACAGGTTCGATGTACAGGTTTCCGTGGCAGCTTGTTGGCACATCTTTTTTTCAGGGTGATTTGCACGGTAGGTTGGTTCACTAGTATCTGAACCACCATTGTATTTTTTTTCTTTCATTTGTATCTAGTAAGCTCCATCAACCATACTTGTATTACTTGATAAGTTTATTGGACCAGTCTTTTATTTCGACCTTAGAGTCGCGCATGTATTATTCTGATCGGGTGGTTTTGTTTTATTTTGAGTTTTGAGCCTCGCCCTTTGGCGTTGTATATTACTGTGCTTATTGTCGTTGTTTCCGCATGTTGGCGTTGAGCTAGCTTCCATTGGGGATGCTTTTTTATTGTTTATGTATATTATACTTGTTGTACCCGTTTGGAGGCCAGTTTTTGCAGAGGAGACTCTGCCGAAATTTTTGGTAAAATTTGCTGATGTTTTTATACTTGTTTTCTTTTCTTTTCTTCTTTTTCTTCTTTTATGGTTTAGATTTCTGGGCTTCGGCTTACTTAGGTCACGTGGCGCCTCTAGACGCTTCGTAATCTAAGTGCCGGTCACGTTCCGTACTTTCGGGTCGTGACAAAGTTGGTATCAGAGCGCTAGGTTTAACCCTGTATAAGTCTAGGTGACCCTTGGTTGATGGAGTAGGCGATTTAGGTAGAGTAACGTACCGTGGGTATGGTCCGCGGCATACTTACGATACGCTACTCTGCTTAAGGAGCCTTAGGATGTACATTTGTTTGCACCGTATTTCATTCGTTCCTTTGATCTATCTTCGTCGATGTCGGAGGGTGGTTCTGTTACCACGGGCGCACGGGCAGAGGGAGCTACGGCTCGAATGCGATAACCATTAGAGTATTGGTTATTCTTGAGGATTGAAGCATTGTTTAGCGTGCGGACGAAGGGTATTCACATGCCGTCCGGATGAAGTTAAAGGGTTCGAACGATTATCAGAAAACCATTTTCCTAAGTTTAAAGTATTCGGAAGAACATGCAGGTATTTCGATGGACCCTCTAGAAGAATGAAACCCTAACTCGACATAATGACCACGAGAACGCCCTTGAACCTTAGGGTTTACGGCAGTTCCGCTGTGCCATTAGTGAGGCTTGGGTTTGCCCTTCTACAGCTGGATCATCGATGCTGGGGTATGTACCGGATATTTTTAAACTGTACTTGAGTGTTGAGCTCTCGGGGAATTATGGGATTTGATGGATCGATCGAAAAGTTTAATGTAGTCCGGATATCATGTGAAGGGATCGACTACGTGGGAGACTCTAGATATGAGTATTGCCGTTGGTAGCGCAGTCAGCACAGCTACGAAGAGACGAGTTCGAAGCAATCGACATCAGAGGAAAGAGGCGAACATTGATGATAGTGTTTACGATTGTGATTTAGTGATTTGAATTTCATATTTTCGTTGATTGGATTTTGGTATTTTGAGGACTTTGTTCTACGATTGGTATTTCATGTGTGTACCTTCATTTCATTGTATTTGTGTTTCATATATCAGTTATATTGATTTTGTTTAGTACATACCCAGTGCACTTGATTTGGTTTTAATACCTTTTGTGATTTTGATTTGATTTCGTGCATATGGTTACACATGATTTTTACATATGTTTCGACCTAGTTTTCATGCATTTTTGTACTGTGATTTCGATTTTGATATTCAATGTATGTTTTCGTGCACCATGTGCACCTGATTAGGATTCTTGCGCATACTTAGCGCACTTGATGCGATTTTGTGCACACCAGATGCACTAAATCGGGGTTTTGTGCAGATTAGATGCACCTGATATTGAGTCGTGCACGCCCGTTGCACTTGACAGATGTTTTTGGTGCACACCTGTTGCACTTAGTTTTGTTGTTGTGTGTATTCGTGGTATCTGTATTTGGTTTCGATTTCTGTGCGCACCGGACGCACATGATATTCTATTGATGTTATTGGGATTGATTTCAGTTTGAGCAGTATATTTTCATAATCATTATTATTTGATTTAGTAACCAGGCGGGACGTGTATGTTAAATAAAAGATATATATATATATAGCTTTTTTTTATTATTATTTAAACGTCCGCTACTTATGCCGTGACACGTGCATCACACGGCAATTTTCAAAAAGGGGTGTTTGCATATTGCCTTATCCAGATATTTGTACGGTTTTACTATGATGCGCACTATATATAAGTTACAGATTGATGTATATTATGATGGTTTTCATATTGAGTTTTGATATTTTATTCTCGCCATAACTCCGATGATTGCGTTATGCTTGACGGAGTTGATTTTTGTTATGTATTGATGATTTCGGAGCCCCGACGATTTGGATGTTTTGCTAAACGTTTTAGTATTTGGAGGGGAAGTTTTAATTTAAATTCGGGGACCGAATTTCTAAAAGGGGGGGAATATTGTAACGTGTTAAAAATGATTAAATAAATAATTAAATGAATAAAAGTGTTTAAGTGAATTTTAGGATTTTCGGTAAAGTAAAATGTATTTTTCGTAAAACCAAACCGTGATTTTTTTCATTATAAATTTTAAAATATCTATTTTAATTATGAAATTACTAGTAAATGGTGTTTATTTAGCCACTTATAAATTTTTAGTTTAATAAAATATTTTTCCTAAATTAATTATTTTAAATATTAACATAAGCTTTATTTTTACACTAAATTAGTGTAAATTACAAATTTAAATGGTTTTAATTTGTAAAAATGAACCATGGCCTATTAAAAATTAGTGTGTATCATGCAAAATTTATTTGCAAATTTTTCCTATTTTCTAGAGCTTTCTTGAGTTGCTATAGTAAACAAATAAATAAATAATTAAATAAACCATGAAAAGACCTTTAAGTGATATTTCTCCTCTTGAAACTTCTACACACTTTCACACTCACTTCTTTCTCTCCCTCACCTCACCAAGGCCGGCCACAACCCCCCATGGCTGCCCCTCCCCATTTCCCACCTCATTTTTGCACAAAAATCCATCAAATTACATCAAAAATTCAATTAAAATTCCACAAAATCCTATTTATTCCATACTCTTTATTCCTTGCTCATTTTTATATGAAATTTGGAGATGGAAAGCATGCATTTTGGAGTCTCATTTCTTGTTTGGATTTCATATTTTGGGAGGTATAATTTCTTTCTTTTGATTTATTGTTTTAGATGTTCATTTAAGCTTAATTAGATTTAATGAATTAATTCTATGTTTTTTAAAAAAAAATGTAAGTTAGGGTTGTAAATTCAAGTTAGGGTTTTTAATAATTAATTAGGGTTATAATAGTTAGTTTAACACTTTTAGAATTGGAAAATATTGCATGGTTGTTAAATTGTAAAATTTTCATTTAAAATTGTTTTAAATAAGGAAATTAGCTAACTAGATTTTTCTAAAATGTGTTTGTGGGTAATATAAAATTCCAATTAAAGTTGCTATCATTATATTATAATTTTAGTGAGAATATTAGCATGTAAATGGAAAGAAAAACTTAGTTTGATCACTAGATTACTTTGAGAATTGGAAAATACTAATAAAATGCTATTATTTTGTAAACTAGATTTTGAAAATTCCTAAATAAATAAGATTAAAAATATAATTTATGGTTTCATTAAATCATTATCATCATGAATTGTGGTTTAATACATTAATTCATGCAAAATCATGTTTTGTGGTGGAATTGTGGTATTTTGCTTGAAAAATGTTAAAATTGTTAAATGTTGCAAACTAGAAATTTCAAATAAATGCAAAATTGTGTAATAAAAATATAGTAATGGTTTGTATAGTCTAGTAATGCTATTTAATGAGTTTTATGACCATTAGTTTCATTTAAATGTCAAGTTTTGATGAAAAACGGTATACTGGCATTTTCGGGTTTGCGCCGAAATTGGACGGTTTGATAGATTTTAGGGTTTCGATGGATTTAATCGTGTTTTATGGTATAAGTAATGTGTTTTAAAACTACAAGTTGCTTGATTATGTTATCTCGATCCATCGGAGTTCGTACGCCGATATCGAGCGGTATTTGGTTCTTTTGCGTGGGCGGGACATAGGTTTTAACCTATGCTTGTTCCTTTAGATCGTTTGACTTTCGTATGTGATTCAGTTTACGATGCTATTTATATGTTTGCGTCTAGGTACCCCCCCAAGTGGACTGCGGGCGATGAAGAGGAGGACGGCGACACTGTCTTCGGCAGACATGGACCAGGTGAGTAGATGCATATCTACGGGGGGAAGTCGGGTGGACGGCGTTTGGCACCCCCGCAACATAGAATAGGAATAGCACTTATTGACATTAGGAAACCAGATGTGACCCTAGATTCTTACTGAGCAGGACCCTAGTAATGACCCTAGGCGGGACTAGACTGATTTAGGAAAACCATACCTGAGGATGAATACTTTGGGAGAGGTTCGTAGGTTTCTGATAGAAACACACACGCACACACTAAAACTTGACATGGCGTATACGTATATGTGTGTATATATATAAAACTAGGTATAGGTGTATATATATACACAACACGTATATGGGATTCGTTGATGTGATATGATATCTGAGGTATGATGAAACAGTATGACTGGGCTTGATGCCGTGATTCTTGACTATACAGTCGAATTAAAGTGTTAGCGGATCATTAGAGAATGAGATAATGAACATGAACATATAAATTATAAAGGGTGGTGGTGATATTGAGGTACATGAGACGCTAAAATAGTACCTGGGCTGTAGCTTGTGACTTGATGACGATAAGATATCGTTATGATTTAATCACAATATTACACATATGACATGATATTTCTGAGGATAAACTAATGATGCTTATCATGATGGCAATGATATATGATTGATGTATGCGATCACAGTTTAGCACCTTGATCATGAGATGTGTTGATGATGACATTATACGAATGAGGAGACACCTAGGAGATACTTGACCGTACCCCGATATTGGGATGCCGTACGATGGATTTTACCGTACGAGGCTTAGATTTGATGATTGATCCGCACTCTTGATTCGAGGAAGCCGTACTACGTACGTGACGCTATTGAGGCGGGATCGCCGACTATTAGAGATATTGATTCAGACCTTAGGTAGACTCTAGTTTCTTACTGACTAGTCTATTAGGTTTAGTTCCTTAGGATGTTAGATGGACACTGGTTTAGGTTCGACTCACATAGTGGTAGTTGTACTCGTACCTCGCAGAGGAGTGGATAATGCACACCTGTATTTACATTCATACTGTAATCATCATGGTGCATGTTCTTTTATATGTTACTATAATCAGTATAAACTTTACCTGTTAGGACACCAGCACTATTACCGATGATGTGCATATTCCACGCACACTTATTTGCCGGCTCACACACATCATCATCGGTAATTGCTATGTCACGTACACTTTAGATCATATTGTCTTTTATGGATAGAATCAGTTAACAACTAGACAGATATAATATTGTGATTATTCTCTGACATTAGTACAGACATGATATTCATTGCTTAGACATTCATGCATTCATATTTTCATGTTATCATGCAGTATTATGGGCATATGCCGACACTTATCATATAGTTACTCATGATTTTGAGATTTGGATTTCTATGAGATTTCTGGATTTTTGGGAAAAACCGCAAAAATATATAAAAACTTCTCTCTCTCTCCTCTTCTCTTTTTTAAAATAAGATGCGGTTTTCTCGTGATGTATGTGTCGTCGACCATGAGATTTCATGTTTTCTGTTGGATTTCGAGACCCGATTCGAGGAGTGGATGAACCGTCTCGGGTACATGGTGGGCCCGGTATGGTACCCCGGGGCAAGAAGATCGAGTTGTAGACGATGAGCCTGGCAGGGGAAGACTACCTACCGGTGATGTCTGGCGCGGCGGATATCCAGAGGATACCGACCGTTGTCGTGGGATTTGATGATATGGGCCGAGCCGGACTGACGGAGCCCGACATATTGAGACTTGAGATTTACATATTTGTGTCGATGCTTGACTCGGATTTCCATGGATTTCATTGTTGAGATTTCAGATTCTTATACACATTTTACTATGATAACAGCCAAAGATTTCTTATACAGATATACCTGGATTTCAGGATTGCCTATTTTACATTCATGGTGCATGCATATCCATTTATATGATATAGTACTATATGAGGCACTGACACGAGCACGGAGTATCGGCACTTACACGTATTATTACCCTGCTATTACTTGAGGTTTGAGACTTAGTAGTGTATTATTATTATGACTTAGGATAGCGTCGTGCATTCGATTTCTTTTCGTAGATGTCTTCTACTCACGAGTTGGCAACTCACCCCCGTTGTGCCAAATTTTATTACAGGTTCGATGTACAGGTTTCCGTGGCAGCTTGTTGGCACATCTTTTTTTCAGGGTGATTTGCACGGTAGGTTGGTTCACTTGTATCTGAACCACCATTGTATTTTTTTTCTTTCATTTGTATCTAGTAAGCTCCATCAACCATACTTGTATTACTTGATAAGTTTATTGGACCAGTCTTTTATTTCGACCTTAGAGTCGCGCATGTATTATTCTGATCGGGTGGTTTTGTTTTATTTTGAGTTTTGAGCCTCGCCCTTTGGCGTTATATATTATTGTGCTTATTGTCGTTGTTTCCGCCTGTTGGCGTTGAGCTAGCTTCCATTGGGGATGCTTTTTATTGTTTATGTATATTATACTTGTTGTACCCGTTTGGAGGCCAGTTTTTGCAGAGGAGACTCTGCCGAAATTTTTGGTAAAATTTTCTGATGTTTTTATACTTGTTTTCTTTTCTTTTCTTCTTTTTCTTCTTTTATGGTTTAGATTTCTGGGCTTCGGCTTACTTAGGTCACGTGGCGCCTCTAGACGCTTCGTAATCTAAGTGCCGGTCACGTTCCGTACTTTCGGGTCGTGACACATCCATGGCTTGGATGGAGGTTAGAGGTGTTGCCATTGATGGAGATAAAGAGCTAGAGGAAGAAGAAGAAGAAAAGAGCTTTTTCTTCTTTTCTTTTCTTGTGTTGGAATAATATGATGAGAGAGAGCAAGAAAAAGAATTACAAGAGCTCACCCTTGCCTTGGCTGCCCCTCTCTCTCCTCTCATCAAATCAACTCACAAATCCATCATATAATGTGACATTAGCATATAAAAAGAGACCATGAGTCACTAATGTGTCCATGTCACATTTAATGCATGTCATGATGAATTCTAGCTCATAATTTCCAAATGCAAACATTAATCCAAATGATTGCAACAACAAAAAGATATGGCAACATCTAAAGTAAACTCGTGATGGATCACAAAGATACCCCTCACCTGTATATACGTACCTGCATCCGCATTCCAACTGTATGCGAATGCGATGAGACTAAAGTAATCCAACAAATCTAATACTAGGATCCGACTTAAACCAAAGCCCACTAGCATGATCCGTCCGATCATGATCCGTGCAATACCGCACGTATATGATCGAACCCTGCCATATATCATACGGCCTGTACAACGTTTCGCCCGAAACTTGAGAAACAGTCTGTGGGGGACTCTAAAGACTCGTCAATACATTGGCTGTGGATTTAACCAGTAGCACGTCAGAAGTACTAGCCATACGTAATGGGCTACCAGGTATTGACCAAAAGGGAGGTCAATGAGCGAACTCATCCTGACACCCTACTGAGCCTGTCAGTGACAATATCCGTACAGTCCGGTCCGTTCGTCTATGAGCATCGCATGGCGGGCCGAGGGGGTTGGTAAAAGTCAGACCCCCAAAAGCGGTACAAGTCGTGTCGGAGTGTAGCCCAGAACACCCTGAAAAACTATTGGAATACCTACCAGTAAATCTCCTGCCTTGGCCGAGGGCTTTGTGTAATGGCTCTCCTAGACACTGCGCGATCTCACCCCCAATACCGGGAGAGACGAATACCCTGCCGATCCGCTCACTTGCCTCCATGTGGCTCGGGACTGTACCCAACTAAAACCTGTTTGCACGACTCCTTTGAGCCGTGGTAGGGTAGTAATCAAAGCACAGTGGGAACTCACACGAGACAAATGACGATCTCAGGTCGATGAACTAACCTGTACACATGTCACCAGGGAACTGATATCTGACGTCGGGTATAATACCAACTAGCAGGTTCCCAGCGAGTCCTGTCCGGTGTTCTCATAACCCAACGAGCACCTGTATACATCTAAGGTGAACCAACTGACACCAATGGCTCGTGAGACCGGACACCGCCCCTCGTCGGGGTCTCGACTGTATACGCTAGTCTACTGATGGAGTATCGATGCCCAGTCTCGAAACTCCCACGACTAGGGACCTTTTAAGGATGTGCTTATGGACCCCAGCTCCCACGTATATGATCGCCATCATACTGCTGGTCGTCAAGCAAGAATCCTAAGGGCTCTATCAGCGTGCAACAGTGACCTGTAAGGTCACCTAAAGCAGTACACGATGATAAAGAAAAACCACGGTTGCATGCTATTCTCTCTCAACGTGTAATAGTGAACTACAATGTCACCTAAAGCATGTACACAATGATAAAGTCAAACCAGATAGTATACAATCATCCTGAGTAAGATTGTCCTACCGGCATAGGTCCTCCCTCAATCATTGCAATCACGTGCCTGCGATCCAATAATTGACTCTGAGGGAACTATATCCAACAAAGAGTTGATCGGTTCAGGCACGTTATCTAAAAGCATTGATGTTCTAAATCAAACTATAGTTCTTAGTATACAGAACACACACAAGAGGAAGAGTTCAGAAATGAACAAATCCTTTTTGAGGTATTGTAAACTAGGTCATATCAATGAGACCCGACTAGCTGAAGTTACATTTAGATGCATATTTAAAATGGTTTGAATTTACATCTTGTGAAACTTGCCGGTCATGTCACAAAGATAAGATGACCACAACTCTGTTTATTGGAAACAGAGAAAGAGTTAGTGAACTCTTGGGATTGATACATGCTGATGTATGAAGGTCCCCTGTCTACACATGCCAAGACTGGTTCTTTGTACTTCATTGCATTCACTGATTATCTCTCAAGATCCGGGCATATGTTCCTATTGATACACAAGTCTGGAACTTTTGAGAAATTCAATGAATATAAGTTATAAGTAGAGAACCAAAACGGGTATAAGTATTATGTCCTTTGATTAGATCAAGGAGGAGAATACTTGAGCACGAAATTCCTGGACTATTCTAAAGGAGAATGAGATTCTCTCTCAGTATTACTCCTCCTATACACCACAGCACGTCGGTGTATCGGGGCGGAGCAATCGCACCCTATGTGATATGGTGTGCTCTCTGATGAGTATTACTGAGTCGCCTATTTTCTTTTGGGGGTTATGCACTTGTGAAGCTGCATACCTATTGAATAGGGTTCCAATCAAATCTGGTGCCTGCCACTCCATATATGATATGGTATGGGAAGAGCCCATCTCTTAAGGATGTTAAGATTTGGGGTTGTCCGGCCTATGTCAAAATCAAAATCCGGACAAGCTCGAGGCAAAGTCAGTTCTGTGGAAGTTTGTTGGATATCCCAAGCATTAGCAAAGGAATATCTTCTACCAAACCGAGCAACAAAAGATATTTTTTTTCTCAGAATGCCACCTTTGTGAAAGGGAATTTCTTGTGAAGAAATTAGTGGTCATGAGGTAGAACTGGATGGAGTTCCAGCTATAAAAACTGCAGCTGATTATTTGGTAGAACCGGAGAATTCAATAGTTTCCAACGAACCTCAGCCTCTCCGCCGATCTAGTAGGGTTCCTCACCCACCTGAGAGATACTTCAGTTTCTCTATGACAGCGGGAGCAAGGATTGCATCATGAGATGATGACCCAACTATTTTCGAGCAGGCCATCCGGAGTGGGACTCTATAAGAATGGCTTGATGCTTAGCGATCTGAGATGGAATCCTTATACACCAACAAAGTATGGACTTTGGTTGCTTTATCTGAAGGGTTAAATCCCCATCAGGAGCAAGTATATCTTGAGAAGATTACTTGGTGTACATAGAAAAGTTGAGACTTTCAAAGCTATGCTTAAGTCCATCCAGATCCTACTTGCCACGACTACATACCATGACTACGATATCTGGCGGTTGGGTGTCATGACTGCTTTTCTAAATATTGATTTGGAAGAGAGCATCTATAAGTACACAGCCAGAGGGCTTCGTAGATAGTGGGAGCAGCGGAAACGTGTGCAAGTTGTTTTAAGTGATAAATCAGGCATCGCGGAGTTGGAACGTCTATTTTGATGTGGTAGTCAAAGAGTTTGACTTCATCAAAATGGTAGATGAACCTTGTATATACAAAAAGGTAGTAGAGAGTATGGTGGTGATCCTCGTAGAGTACGTGGATGACATACTCTTGATAGGGAAGGAGTTTCCTATGCTACGCTCGGTCAATCTCCGCTTATCACAAGGATTCTCCATATAGGATCAAAGCGATACCTCCTAAATCCTGGGTTTTGGATCTATGAGATAGATCTAATTGGATGTTAGGATTTTCACTAGGTGTAGAGAGATGGTATCAATCTATCCTGGGGAGAATCACTGGAAAAGTTCCAGGGTGATAAGGACGACTGAATGTTAGTCGCAGGCATTGTCTTTATCCTCAGTGGAGGGACGGTATGTTGGAAGAGTTCCAAGCTATATACCGTGACTTACTAGACCATTAAAGGCAAGATACGTCGTTACTAAGGATACTACCAAAGAGGCAGTCTGGATATATATAAGTTCATGAGATGAACTTCGTTCCTACCATTGTGTGACAATGGAGTTTTGGCTTATGCCAAGGAACACCCGTCCCATCAGAAATCCAGATATAATTCTAAGGAAGTATCACCTAATCATAGAGATGGTTGATCTCTAGGGAGATCGAGGTAAGGAGAGTAGACACAGAGGACAACAGCGCGGATCCTCTCACAAAGGCATATTTCCCAGTAGAGACTTTTATGGGATGGTTGAGTATGTGATACTTCAACCACAGCTAATTGTTGGGTATGTGATACCACAACAGATGGCCCTAGTGCAAGTGGGAGATTATTAGTTCTATGTATGCCTTAGAGGCCAATACTGTACATACGATGTATATTGTAGTGGATGCTTGGACACATATAGGGAGGACTTTCTTGCTCGACATGATAGTATGCTATCTGGTTGCACTTTATCTTAACATGTACTATGATTGTCTCTATGTTACATGTTGATAAAGCCCTTAGGATATGTACTCGACTACTGGGACTATGATGAGATCATACTAGTGGGGCTACGGTAGTCGACGAGTACATCCTATAACAGTTCCTAGTCGAGGGTGTATCGAGACAGGGCATCGATACACCAGAGTAGACTAGCGTATACGCATCTTGACCCATATGATGGGCGATGGATGATTCCATATCTATCAGTGTTTGACATCCAGGATGGTGTACGGGTGCTCGGTGGAGACTGGGCACACTGGACGGACTTGCCGAGAACTCCCAGATGGTATTATACCTCACGTCAGATGGCAGTTCTCTGGTGACACTGGTACAGGTTAGTCTGTAAACCTGAGATCGTCATAGAGTCTTGTGTGATTCACACTGTGCTTTGATTTCCATCGTACCACGTCCAAGAGGGCATGCAAAAAGGTGGCTTTTGGGTACAGTCCCGAATCACATGGAGGCAATGAGCGATAGGAGAGGATTCGTCTCTCCCGGTATAAGGAGTTGATGTTGCGCTGTGTTCAATTGGCTATAACTGGAAATCCCTGGACAGGGTTGCTGAGATTTACTGGTAAGTGTTATCAGTAGTTTCTTGAAGTGTTATAGACCTCATATCGACACGACTTATCAAGCTACTGGGGTCTGACGTTTACCACCCCTAGGCGACATATCAGACGAAGAGACCGGACTGTACGGGAGTGTTACTGACTGGATTCGTAGGAGAATGTACAGGCTTGCTTTTTGATCTTCTGATCGCTCAATACCTGGGTGGCTGTTACGTTTAGCTGACCGCTTGCAGCTTGTGGGTATTTGATATGATCATCACCTACTGCCGGCGTATTGACGATTCTTTAGAGTCCTACACAGAGGTTTCTTGGCTCAGGCAAAATGGAGTAGGAGTACATATATGATATGTACGGAACTGAGAACAATACGTGTATGTGATATCGTATTAGATTCTCGCGATATGAGATATCGGCTGGGTATATGTGATATAGCCGGGTCATCGGATCAAGTGTTGATTCGATGAAATGATACAGATTATATTAGTCGGTTATTTGTGAAATAGCCGGATTATCGGATCAAGTGTTGATTCGATAATTTAATGTATAATTTTATATTTGATATATTAAATTAGATTAACTAATATAAGCTCACTAAAGGATTCTTTTTCTCACTCGGGTAATACATTGATATATATGCGATATATGTTAATTGTATTATTTTATTTTGTTACAATAAATATTATATATGTGATATATAATATTGTAACAAGTTAGGGTTATAAATGCAACATGTTTTGTGGAGTTTAAATGTGGTTAAGGTTTGGATTAGGGTTAATCTTGCATGAAGCTTTGACTTTGACTTTGGATATTTTGTGTAGATATTTGCTTAACCTAATCCAACCCTTCACCATAGTTAATTCTCTACATGGGTTAAGTCTCATACTTAACCCATGATTGCATTTCTAACCTCACTATGGTTTTCTGTCACGACTCGAAATATTAGCTCGTGACCAGCACTTGAATCACGCCACGTCTAAAGGCGTAACGGAATTCAAGAAAGCTGAAACCCAGAAATCTAAATCTTTTATGAAAAATAAAGGAGGTGAGGATTTGAAATAAAGGTATAATGAAATCAAGTTGTCTTAATGCATAGGAAAGAAACATGAATGATGCAAAAGAAACTTTCTAGTTTGAAACATGTTTCGTCTTTTGAAAAATTTTGGTAGCACCTCCTTTGTATATTTTGATCCAAAACCACAAATACATAGCAAGAATAATGGCATCCCCAAGCGGGAGCTAGCTCTTCGCCAAACGGCGGATCACAACCACGCAATACAGTATAAATAAGTATACGACGCCCAACGGCGAGGTTCACCAGAAAAAGATAAAGAAATGAGCAAATCTAACCCCAAAAGTGAATATAAAACCCATCTCTCAAATCTCACAACTACAAGTCTCACTATGTCTCATCACTTATACAATTACAACTTTTGATTGATTGATGGAGTTAACTAGATACAATATGAAATATAATACAAGAGTGTGAACGATACAATGCCCCACCTACCAATACAAAACACCCGAATGGGATGCCAGCGAAGCCGCTACTGATCCATGCGGTCAACCTGCAAGAACTGTGGCACAACGGAGGTGAGTTGCCAACTCGTGAATAGAAATATATCTACAAGTAGAAATCGAATAAACAACGACTCCTAGGTCAACTATATCATACAGGTAATACTATGATATCAAGGGTGACCGGGTTGTATATCTGCCAACAAGGTAGTCAATATCTATATGCATGTGGATCTCGTCCATCCATAAAATCAATGTCTATATGCACGTAAATGTCATAAAAAGGCATGCATGAAAGTAAGAGGATATATATATCAACGGTGTCCCTCCCGATACATCAAAATCATGGAACCAGAGTGCCTAGCATCGACACTCGAAAACATCATGAAAACATTGCCCAACATCGGCACGTAAATCCTCATATATCGGGCATCCGTCAGTCCGGGTCAGCCCCCTCTCATATATCGGGCATCCGTCAGTCCGGGTCAGCCCCCTCTCATATATCGGGCATCCGTCAGTCCGGGTCAGCCCTGTCTCAGATATCGGGCATCCGTCTGTCCGGGTCAGCCTTCTCTCATATATAGGGCATCCGTCAGTCCGGGTCAGCCCTCTCTCATATATCGGGCATCCGTCAGTCCGGGTCAGCCCTCTCTCATATATCGGGCATCCGTCAGTCCGGGTCAGCCCTCTCTCATATATCGCTTTAGCACCGAGAAAACACATGGTGGACGCACTGAAATATCATATCAAGAGAAACCTGGTTTTTAAAACAACACATGATCTCTTTTTGAAATATCCACGGTTCTCAAATTCAGAAATCTCATGAAAACAGCATATCTCCATGCGTAAAATAATAGAGCATGATGTATGCGTCATGTAAAAAGAAATGCGAGCATATCCGTGTATCATGCAATATGGAATAGTGATATGACATATTAAGGGGAAAACCGCTCTCTTGAAATGATTCCAGTTTTTAAAGTATAGCAGGCGGTTCCCAATTTTACAATAAAACCGGTTATCCATGTAGGTACAATATGTATATGTCATGATGCAGCAACCCTACTGTGTAGTGACATGGCAATTATCGTTGATGAAGTGTGCGAGCCGGCAAATAAGTGTACGTGTAACATACGCATCATCGATAAAGGTGCAGGTGTACTATCACAGGTATATGCGATGCAATAATAATATCATGAATGCAGCACAAGGTAAATCATCGGCTAACAGCTATAAGGTATACGTAACTATCATATGTCCAAGTCAGTGAATCTATCAATCGGCATCTAGCCCAATAACATCGCGTACGGTATAATCCATCGTACGGAAACCTCAAGTCAAGGGTAAGGATCAATCATCAAGTCAAACCCATCACGCACGGAATATCATCGTGCGGCGGCATTATACTTAAAGGGATCCTATCATCCTATACGACCAATGAGGGTACGGCCTAATATCGCATACGGCCTATCATCCATGATTCACAACATTCTATATATATATATATATAACCCTATAGACCTATGTCCCAGGTCGCATCTGCAATAATCACATATCAGGGGACCGGCAGGGTATAAATCATTACGATCGACTCGCATCCGTATACCATCATATCATATCATCAAATTCGCCTTGTATTCTTCCATCGCAATTATGTCTCATATCATGTCAAGTTTACATAAACATGCTATCTCTACTAAGTATAAGTATCTAATCTAACAAACACACCCGAACCATACAATCAGATTTTTAATGAAGTGAATCGTAGTTTTGAAAACAGGGGTTACGGTGTTTTTAAAGAAAAGATATCATTTGAAAATCCGTAACATCCCTCAAGATATACATTTAAAAGATACTTACGATTCTTTGGTTTAGAAAAAGGTATGGTTCGGATGACGCATCTACATCGACT
This sequence comes from Agapanthus africanus, assembly GCA_030015575.1. Taxonomy (NCBI): domain Eukaryota; kingdom Viridiplantae; phylum Streptophyta; class Magnoliopsida; order Asparagales; family Amaryllidaceae; genus Agapanthus; species Agapanthus africanus. Next base: position 595,983,536 of record CM057341.1, read on the forward strand.
ATCTAGTCCTACAGAACCCTAAGCGGTAATATCGCTAAACATCAACCTAGGGTAGTTGTAGTAGCATATCACACTTAACTATCCTCTAGTTTCTAATATGACTACATAGCAATCTACGTTCTAACCCTAGTTTCCTAATCTAGGTTCCCTAACCATACTCTATAAATCGGTTTTTCCCTCAAAAGTTGCGGGGGTGCTATAAGCCATCCACCCGACTTCCCCGGTAGATATTGATCTACTCACCTGTCTTCGCTCGCCCAAACTGATGACGCCACGCTTCTTCGCCTCGGAATCCATGCGAGGGACGTACAATAATAACCAATCGCAATACGTATTAAAATCGACGCAGAAAACCGATACAGCGCACAGTGTGCTCACAGGTTAGAACCTATGGCCTAAACGTGCAAATCAATCAAACAACTCCTGTTGTCGATGTACGAACACCCGACAACCAAATACAAATCCAAATATCAAGAAAGTGCATTTAAAAATACGGAAAACAACACCTAAAACACACCAAAATGCTCCCAGATTTTTCCCAGATGACAATTAGCCAAAACTGCATATAGGAGGGGTCTAATTTAGTGCAAAATGAGCCCTGGAAAAAAAATGAACCTATTCCCTTCTACTCTGGCCGCAAATTGCGGCCAGAATGATTAAATCTGCGGCCGGGGATTTGAATTAGGGGCTCGGGTCTTGGTGGTAGCTTCCTAGGTTCCTGCACGACTCACTGTCAGCTCAATTTTATTTTAAGGGTCTCGGGGTGATAGCAGATTCCTAAATACACTCCCAGATTTGCAGTTCTCCCCGATATCGATTCACTAAATCCGTAATCTGGTTTTAACTTTTAGGTCTGGTCCAAAATAACATCCCACCCGGGGTTCTAAGGTCACCACAATCCTCAATTTCATCTTTGATATCAAATCTAACCTAAACCCTAACTTGAAGTTTCAAAAGTCTATCAAACGACACCATATCGACATGAAACTAGAATGGATGCAATAAGAATTGAAATACTAAACTAGGGGGGCAGAAATTACCTTCTTTGGCAACTCAAGAAAATTCTTGAGTTGCTCAAAGTCCTCAAGATCCTCTTTTTCTAAGTCCAATGCGATCCCCTCGAGCTTGTGAGCAAGTTTTGTGAAGTCGAAATGGGGTTTTGGCTTTAGATTTCATGTAGATTTGGGGATTGAAAATGAAGGAGGGGAAAGGGAGGACAGGAGCAGCAACAGCTCATATGGAAGGGGGAGAGAGAAATGAGATGATGAAATGAGGAGGATGGTTCAAAAAAGAGAAGGGTTGACTCTCACTTTCTCTCTCATCATCATACCATCACTTTATCTCTTTTCTTTTCTTTTCTTTATTTCCTCTCACCCCATGGTAAATCCTAAGCAACCATGCACCCAAAACATGTAACAAGTGTGGAAAATGATATGTGCAAATTTTTTCACCAAAAATGCTAAAAATCCAATTAGCTATTTTTAATCGCGATTAACACTAAAATAGAATATAATTAACCATAAAAGCTTTAAAATGACTTAATTCCACAAAATACCCTATTTTAGAATTTTCCAAAATTTTCCCAAAATTTTCTCTATTTATCGGTATTTAATTATACCGAAATATTAAAATATTCATTAAAATAATGTTAAGTTATAGAAAAAATAAAATAATATTTTTTTTTGAAATGTTACAATCTTCCCCCCTTAAATAATTTCGGTCCCCGAATTTAAATTTAAACCCCCAAAATCTAAAACATTTCAATAAATGTCCAAGTCGTCGGGGCTCCGAAATCATCAATACATAAAACGCATCATAGCGCAATACATGCGCCTGCGTAATGAGTAGATAACTCAGAATCGAAACCCCGTCAAGCATCCCGCAATCATCGGAGTCAAGGTAAAGACCCGAATGCCAAATCTAAGCAAAACCAATATGATATAAATCATAACCATACATGTAAATATCAAATCTATACATGTAAATATCTAAAGGAAATGCATGCCAAATCTTTTACAGTTGCTGTGCAATGCGCATAACACTGCACAGTGGCGGACGTCTCTTCTAAGACAATAGACATATACGTATATGTTCTTTGTTTAATATGTGTGTTCCGCCGTTTTGGAAGCAATTTTGAAGGGTTCCTTATTTAAAACGTTTCGTGTCATGTCGGACACGTAGATAAATACTGAGGCTATAACTCGCTTTTTGGAAATCCCTTCGGTAACTATCAATGCATGAAAAATATATTCAGGTACTGTCCTATGATCAGCCCTGTTTGGCTACTACAGAATAAAGTGTCCAACATAAAAATAAAGTGCTCAAAAGCAAAATCAGCCTCAAAAGGCGTATCCAATAATCACATGCGTCTGGTGCGCATGGAAATCAAATCCAAATACAGGTACCACAATAAGCACAAAGCAAATCTATGTGCAACAGGTGTGCACGAAAGCATCTGTCTAGTGCAACGGGTGTGCACGACAACAATATATGGTGTATTTGATGTGCACAAGAATCCAATCAGGTGCACAAGGTGCACAAAACAATATCGGGTATAAAATCAAATCATCCGTATGAAATCCATGAAATCATAAACATGTGCGGCTAAGGCACAAAATCGACATCAAGTGCTATAAACATGCACAAATCAAAAACCAATACCATAGTGTATAAAAACATATCTCAAGTGCAATAACTATGCACAAAGTGTAAATACTCAGTAGGTGCAGCCATGGTGCATGAAATCAATACCAGGAAACCCGTCATCAAAACTCAAATCCAAGCGATATAAGCGTGATACTCAGATCACAAACGCAAATCGTAACAAAGGACATTGAGGTACACCTCCTACAATGTCGAGAAATAAATCGGTGCGCCTAATAACTGGCCGTATCCCAACGCTTCTACATGCGCATTGCATCTCTGATGTCAGCGGAGTGGAACGTCACCTCGTCGAATTCTCGTGCAAACTCTTCACTTCACTCGGCTCCAAAGTCGACTTATTCGGACTCGTCTTCTCGGGGCTGCATGGACTGCGCTCCAACGGCTATGCTCGTATCTGGAATCTCCCAAGCAATGTATCCCATCACAAGTTATCCGAATGATGTCGAACCATCCGATCGATATATCAAAACCTCATAATCCCTCAAGAGATCAACATCTTGCGTACAGTTTAATAGTATCGAGTATATGCCACAGCATCAGTGATCCAGCCGTAGAAGGGAAAACCCAAGCTTCACTAATGGCGTCGTGGAACTGCCGCAAAACCTAAAGTTCAAAGGCTTTCACACGGTCATTATGTCGAGTTAGGGTTTCATTCTTCTAGAGGGTCCATAGAATTGCTTGCACGTCTTTCCGAATACTTTAAACTTGGAATATGGTTTCCTGACATTCGATCATCTCTATCGACTCTCAACGAATCTATGTAAAGTCATCTCTAGCTGGAATCAATCTATCTGATGACCTCGCATCGTGTAGCGAACGGACCACATGTCCTAGTCCTTCACCCTTAGGTGGCTAGCGACCTTCCATCATATCTCTAAGTATACACTTATGCTGCAGTAGCTCCAACCTCTGGGCGATACTTCATCATTTGCAGCAACGACTGGCTCATTCGTCTGTACACTGAACAGCGCCTCCATCCTCCAGGAAAGGCGATACATTGGCGATCATCTCTAAATCGGTCTGCTCTAGATCTGAGTAAGACTCTCCACACTGGAAATCTTCAACTCAACCGGGCCTGCTCCGGTGCATAAATCGTACGAATCACCTTCGTCTCTCAAATCGGGGTAGACTAGCTATCATCTTTCTCATATATGCCTGAAAGCTCCGGCGATCTTAGCTCGTAAGCTCTGGAAGCGACATCGCATCAATCTCAGCAACATCTGGGTCACCTGTCTGCACGGTAGGCGACATCATAATCTCTGAGGTATGCTGTACATCAACAGTCCTCTCTCAACTGGCAACTCTAACAATCGCCCGATCATCCGATGTAAAACCAAGCACTCGCCTCCATAAGAGGTCACAACAACAGTACTAACTCGAGACATTCCCATGTCATCAGAAAACACAATGGTCAGCCCTCGTACCAGACGAGCTCGCCCTGACCGCAACACTAGCAGCAGCTCAAACTGCGCTCAAACTGCGCTCAAACAATGGTGACAGGAACCTCAATCGAGTATCAAAGAGAGCAGATCAACGGCATGAAAGAAGGCAACAGATCCAGAATGGATACATGATCATAAGAAGGAACAGCATCAAGGAAAGTATGATCATGGAACTAGTAGAATCGAGGATCTCAAATGGATGTATAATCATGGATATGAAAAGAACCACCGTTCTCAACAATATGTACATCCTAGGGTTTCTTAAGTGGAGTATCGTATCGTAAATATGCTGCGGAACATACGTACGGTACGTCACTCTACTCATGCTACCTACTCCATCAATCAGGGTGAGCCTATGAAACGAAAGTTCGGGTCTAATACCCCCCCTCCCCCGTTCAAGTCTAAGTTCCGTAAGGTCAAGCCTAGGTTCCGAAATACACTCCCGCCCTAGACTCCGCATAGTCAAACATAGACTCGAACCAAGGTTAAACCTAGCGCTCTGATAGCAACTTTGTCACGACCCGAAATATTAGCTCGTGACCAGCACTTGAATCACGCCACGTCTAAAGGGTAACGGAATCCAAGTAAGCTGAAACCCAGAAATCTAAACCTTTTATGAAAAATAAAGGAGGTGAGGATTTGAAATAAAGGTATAATGAAATCAAGTTTTCTTAATGCATAGGAAAGAAACAAGAATGATGCAAATGAAATTTTCTAGTATAAAACATGTTTCGTCTTTTGAAAAATTTCGGCAGGGCCTCCTTTGTATATTTTGATCCAAAACCACAAATACATAGCATGAATAATGGCATCCCCAAGCAGGAGCTAGCTCTTTGCCAAACGGCGGATCACAACCACGCAATACAGTATAAATAAGTATACGACGCCCAACGGCGAGGTTCACCATAAAAAGATAATAAAATGAGCAAATCTAACCCCAAAAGTGAATATAAAACCCATCTTTCAAATCTCACAACTACAAGTCTCACCAAGTCTCATCACTTATACAATTACAACTTTTGATTGATTGATGGAGTTAACTAGATACAATATGAAATATAATACAAGAGTGGGTACGATACAATGCCCTACCTACCAATGCAAAACACCCGAATGGAATGCCAGTGAAGCCGCTACCGATCCAAGCGGTCAACCTGCAAGAACTGTGGCACAACGGGCGTGAGTTGCCAACTCGTGAATAGAAATATATCTACAAGTAGAAATCGAATAAACAACGACTCCTAGGTCAACTATATCATACAGGTAATACTATGATATCTAGGGTGACCGGGTCGTATATGTGCCAACAAGGTAGTCAATATCTATATGCATGTGGATCTCGTACACCCATAAAATCAATGTCTATATGCACGTAAATGTCATAAAAGGGCATGCATAAAAGTATGAGGATATATATATCAACGTTGTCCCTCCCGACACATCAAAATCAGGGAACCTGAGTGCCTAGCATCGACACTCGAAAACATCATGAAAACAGTGCCCAGGATCGGCACGTAAATCCTCATATATCGGGCATCCGTCAGTCCGGGTTAGCCCCCTCTCATATATCGGGCATCCGTCAGTCCGGGGCAGCCCTCTCTCATATATCGGGCATCCGTCAGTCCGGGTCAGCCCTCTCACATATATCGGGCATCCGTCAGTCCGAGTCAGCCCTCTCTCATATATCGGGCATCCGTCAGTCTGGGTCAGCCCTCTCTGATATATCGGGCATCCGTCAGTCTGGGATATTCACATGTATATAACAGTCTTGCTAAACATGGTAGTATGCTTCTTGGTTTTTCTATCTTAATATGTGAGTATACGTATTGATAGAGCTCTTAGGATCTTGCTTGACTACCAACGTTGTGATGGCAGCCACACTAGTGGGGGCTTGGTAGTCTACAAGCACATCCTTATTCAGGTCCGTAGTCGTAGGATTATCGAGACAAGGCATCGATACTCCGGAGTAGACTAGTGTGTACGCTTCTCATCCCAGTTGGGGAGATTGTCTATACCACAGCCATCAGTACGTCGTACTGGAGATAGTATGCAGGTGCTCGTTAGGTTACGGGTACACCGGACAGGACTCACAGGGAACTGTTGGTTGGTTTTATACCAGTCGTCAGTTAACAGTTCCCAGGTGACATGAGTACAGCATAGTCCGCAGACTTGACACTGCTACTTCGCCTCGAGTGTGTCCCACTGTTCATAGATTGCTACCCTACCACGGCTCAAAGGAGTCATGCAAACAGGTAACAGTTGGGTGCAGTCCCGAGCACTTGGAGGCAGTGGCGGTTAGACAGGATTCGTCTCTCCCGGTATTGGGAGCTGATATCGTGCTGTGTCAGAGAGCCATTATGCAAAGTCCCTGGCCAGGGCAAGCGAGATTTGCTGGTAGGTTCCAGTAGTTTCTCAGGGTGTAATGGGCTTCACTCTGACATGACTTATACCGCTATTAGAGGACTGACGCTTGCCGCCCCCTAGGCCCGATATGCGATAATCTTAGACGAACAGACCGGACTGTACGGAGATTGTCACATCAGACTCAGTAGGAGTTCGGATGGGTTTCCTTATCAGCCTTCTTATCGACATCTACTTGGGGACCGTTACGTACAGCTAGTGCCGCTTGCGGTCTGTGGTTAAACCCACTGCCAGCGTAGTAGTCGAGTCTCTAGAGTCCCACACAGAGAGTTTCCCTACTCCAGGCGAAACGATATAGAGGTCTTATGGTTTTACGACAACGGTTCGGACGCATACGTGTGTTTACGCACATACGACATCCGGACAGTTTTTACTAGCCGGCTTTGGTTTAAGCCAGTTTCTAGTATCCGGTTATTGGATTTATACAGTCTAAAGTTTTTCCGTGTTTTCACAGATAGGAGGGGCGTTCTCGTAATTACGCGAGAAGCTTCTAGAAGATGGTGACTTGAGGGTTAAGGTGGCATATGCATTAAATGAGATTAGTGACTCATTTGTGTGATTCATCCATATCATTAATGCATCATAAATGCTTAATGACTCATGGAGATGAATCACCCATTTTTATTTATGGAGCATGGTTGTTAAATCATTTATTTGATTTATCTTGATATTGTTAATGCTTCATATATATTATTATAGATCATTATCTCATCTCATTCTCTTGCTCACTTTCTCTCTCCTCAAGCTCTCTCTCTTCAAACCCAAATCCTCCCCTCTCATGTGTTGAGACCAAGGATTAGAATAGACTACTTAATCATTAACCATTCTCTATATCACCTAGGTTACTTAGATTAGCGATTTAAGAAACCTAGTTACCTCAAGTTAGAGGTGAAGCTTGTAGTAAAGCTCTCGGGTGGATCATCTACTACATAGAGAAGGCCGGAGAGAACATGGAGAACAGAAAGATGAAAGACACGGTTCTTTAGGTATAATCACTTATCATAGTAGTTAACACTTCTATGGATTCTTGTTAGTTATTGTTTTAGCAAAGATTCTCAGTTAGTCGATGTTTACGCCTAAAACAAGATCGTTTTTCATTATTCTGCCTCCCCGCAAGTCGTGGGGTGTTGTACATCGACTTACATAGCCCAATAACATCGCGTACGGTATAATCCATCGTACGGAAACCTCTAGTCAAGGGTAAGGATCAATCATCAAGTCAAACCCATCACGCACGGAATATCATCGTGCGGCGGCATTATACTTAAAGGGATCCTATCATCCTATACGACCAATGAGGGTACGGCCTAATATCGCATACGGCCTATCATCCGTGATTCACAACATTCTATATATATATATATATATATATATATATATATATATATATATATATATAACCCTATAGACCTATGTCCCAGGTCGCATCTGCAATAATCTCATATCAGGGGACCGGCAGGGTATAAATCATTACGATCGACTCGCATCCGTATACCAACATATCATATCATCATCTGATCATATCATCAAATTCGCCTTGTATTCTTCCATCGCAATTATGTCTCATATCATGTCAAGTTTACATAAACATGCTATCTCTACTAAGTATAAGTATCTAATCTAACAAACACACCCGAATCATACAATCAGATTTTTAATGAAGTGAATCGTAGTTTTGAAAACAGGGGTTACGGTGTTTTTAAAGAAAAGATATCATTTGAAAATCTGTAACATCCCTCAAGATATAAATTTAAAAGATACTTATGATTCTTTGGTTTAGAAAAAGGTATGGTTCGGATGACGCATATAAATCAACTATCTAGTCCTACAGAACCCTAAGCGGTAATATCGCTAAACATCAACCTAGGGTAGTTGTAGTAGCATATCACACATAAATATTCTCTAGTTTCTAATATGACTACATAGTTATCTATGTCTAACCTTATTTTCCTAATCTAGGTTCCCTAACCATACTCTATAAATCGGTTTTTCCCTCAAAAGTTGCGGGGATGCTATATGCCATCCTCCCGACTTCCCCGGTAGATATAGATCTACTCACCTATCTTCGCTTGCCCAAACCGATGACGCCACGCTTCTTCGCCTCAGAATCCATGCAAGGGTACCTACAATAATAACCAATCGCAATACGTATTAAAATCGACGCAGAAAACCGATACAGTGCACAGTGTGCTCACAGGTTAGAACCTATGGCCTAAACATGCAAATCAATCAAACAACCCCTGTTGTCGAAGTACGAACACCCGACAACAAAATACAAATCCAAATATCAAGAAAGTACATTTAAAAATACGGAAAATATCTCCTAAAACACACCAAAATGCTCCCAGATTTTTCCCAGATGACAATTAGCCAAAACTGCATATAGGAGGGGTCTAATTTAGTGCAAAATGAGCCCTGGAACAAAAATGAACCCACTCCCTTCTACTCTGGCCGTAAATTGTGGCCAGAATGATTAAATCTGCGGCCGGGGATTTGAATTAGGGGCTCGGGTCTTGGTGGTAGCTTCCTAGGTGCCTGTACGACTCACTGTCAGCTCAATTTTATTTTAGGGGTCTCGGGGTGATAGCAGATTCCTAAATACACTCCCAGATTTGCAGTTCTCTCCGATATCGATTCACTAAATCCGTAATCCGGGTTTAAATCTTAGGTCTGGTCCAAAATAGCATCCCACCAGGGGTTCTAAGGTCACCACAATCCTCAATTTCGTCTTTGATTTCAAATCTAACCTAAACCCTAACTTGAAGTTTCAAAAGTCTATCAAACGACACCATATCGACATGAAACTAGAATGGATGCAATAAGAATTGAAATAATAAACTAGGGGTGTAGAAATTACCTTCTTTGGCAACTCAAGAAAATTCTTGAGTTGCTCAAAGTCCTCAAGATCCTCTTTTTCTAGGTCCAATGCGATCCCCTCGAGCTTGTGAGCAAGTTTTGTGAAGTCGAAATGGGGTTTTGGCTTTTGATTTCATGTAGATTTAGGGATTGAAGATGAAGGAGGGGAAAGGGAAGGGCAGGAGCAGCAGCAGCTTATATGGAAGGGGGAGAGAGAAATGAGATGATGAAATGAGGAGGATGGTTCAAAAAAGAGAAGGGTTGACTCTCACTTTCTCTCTCATCATCATACCTTCACTTTATCTCTTTTCTTTTCTTTTATTTTCTTTTCTTTATTTCCTCTCACCCCATGGTAAACCCTAAGTAACCATGCACCCAAAACATGTAACAAGTGTGGAAAATGATATGTGCACATTTTTGCACCAAAAATGCTAAATATCCAATTAGCGATTTTTAATCGCGATTAACTCTAAAATAGCATATAATTAACCATAAAAGCTTAAAAATGACTTAATTCCACAAAATACCCTATTTAAGAATTTTCCAAAATTTTTCCAAAATTTTCCCCATTTATCGGTATTTAATTATACCGAAATATTAAAATATTCATTAAAATAATGTTAAATTATAGAAAAAATAAAATAATATTTTTTTTTTGAAATGTTTCAATCTTCCCCCCTTAAATAATTTCGGTCCCCGAATTTAAATTTAAACCCCCAAATTCTAAAACATTTCAATAAATGTCCAAGTCGTCGGGGCTCCGAAATCATCAATACATAAAACGCATCATAGCGCAATACATGTGCTTGCGTAAAGAGTAGATAACTCAGAATCGAAACTCCGTCAGGCATCCCGCAATCATCGGAGTCAAGGTAAAGACCCGAATGCCAAATCCAAGCAAAACCAATATGATATAAATCATAACCATACATCTAAATATCAAATCTATACATGTAAATATCTAAAGGAAATGCATGCCAAATCTTTTACAGTTGCTGTGCAATGCGCATAACACTGCACAGTGGCGGACGTCTCTTATAAGAAAATAGCCATATACGTATATGTTCTTTGTTTAATATGTACGTTCCGCCGTTTTGGAAGCAATTTAGAAGGGTTCCTTATTTAAAACGTTTTGTGTCATGTCGAACATGTTAGTTGTATGTATGCCCTAGAGGCCAGTATTGTACAGATGATGTATATTATATTGGATGCTTGGACATATATAGAGATGACTTTCTTGCTCGATATGATAGTATGCTATCTGGTTACTCTTTATCTTAACATGTACACTAGTCTCTTTATACTGTCTTATAGTTACATGTTGGTAAAGCCCTTAGGATATGTACTTGACTACCTGGACTGTGATGCAGATCATACTAGTGGGGACATGGTAGTCCATAAGTACATCCTTCAAGGTCCCTAGTCGTGGGTGTATCGAGACGGGACATCGATATACCAGTGTAGACTAGCGTATACGCTTCTCGACCTATGAGATGGGCGATGGATAATCCAACATCCATTGGTGTTTGACATCAGAGATGGTATACGGGTGCTCAGTGGAGACTGGGTACACTGGACGGACTCGCCGAGAACTCCCAGATGGTATTATACCTCACGTCAGATGGCAGTTCTCAGGTGACACTTGTACAGGTTAGTCTGTAGACCCGAGATCGTCATAGAGTCTTGTGTGATTCCCACTGTGCTTTGATCTCCACCTTACCACGTCCATGAGGGCGTGCAAAACGGTGGTCTTTGGGTACAGTCCCGAGTCACATGGAGGCAATGAGCGATAGGAGGGGTTTCGTCTCTCCCGGTATTGGGGGTTGATGTTGCGCTGTGCTCGATTGGCCGTAACAGGGAAGTCCCTGGCCAGGGCTGATCAGAGATTTGCTGGTAGGTGTTACCAGTAGTTTCTCGACCCGTTATGAGCCTCACATCGGCATGACTTATCGGTTATTGGGGTCTGACGTTTACCACCCCTAGACTTGATATGCGACGTATCAGACGAACAGACCGGACTGTACGGTAAGTGTTACTGGTTGGATTTACAGGAGTGTGAGCGGGCTAGCTCGTCGATCTTCTGATCGCTCAATACCCAGATGGCCGTTACGTTTAGCAGACCGCTTGCGGCTTTTGGGTGCTTGATATGATCATCATCTGCTACCGGCGTATTGACGAGTCTTTAGAGTCCTACACATAGGTTTCCTGGCTCAAGCGAAACGAAATAGGAGCGCATATGAGATATGTGCAGGACCGAGAATAATGCGTGTATGTGATACCGCATTTCATTCTCGCGACATATGTTTCGATTGGTTATATTCGATATGACCTAGTTATCGAATCCTTGATTCGATAAATCGATACATTGGATTCTAGTCGGTTATGTGCGACATGACCGGATCATTGAATCAAATGTTGATTTAATGATTTAATGTATAATTATATATTTGATATATTACTTTACATTAACTAGTATTGGTTCACTTTAAACGGATTTTTCTCACTTGATGTGCAAGAAGTATATGTGATATACTTTTGTGCACATATTTGTATCATGTTTGATGATACATGATCTTGTTGTTAAGTATAAAGAATTAAACCATGGTTAAGTGTTGATTAGGGTTTTGCATTTTCATTTATTTATTTATTTATTTATTTGAAAAGGATTAAGATGAGAATGGTGGCCTTTTTTGTTTTAAGTTGAAGCTTCATGAAGCTTTGACTTTTTGTAACCATTCTTGTCATCATGCTTAACCCTAACCCATCCAAGTGACCATGGTTTATTCTCTACACTTAACCTAGGTTAGAACATGATAAGTATTTGATTTTATTATTCTTTTTCACAATACTTATCATATTCTATTTGCTTCTTCATCTTCATCTTAAAGAGAAAAGCTTGATGCCATCAATGGCAACTTGAGCAAAAGTGAGTGAAATCCAATTCTAAAGTGAACCCACCTCCTATTTCTTCACCCTCTACCTCTTGCTAAGTTGTTTTGGGTGTTTTCTTCACAAGTTTCACAACTTGGTGAAGTTGGAGCTTGAACTTGTGCAACCTCGACGTAGATCATCTTCGGCACGAAGCCGACGACATTGCCCGCTCGTTTTCCCAATGAAGCCGACGATTGAGTCTAGGATTCGAGATGGACAGCGAGAGGACACCTATGTGGAGCCAAGGAAGAGGGTAACCGGATCTACAAAGGTTGTAGCATCTAACTTTTAGTTAAAGTGTTAACTAGTTTATTGTTTCGCCTAGAAATCTAGCCGACGATCAGTGTTAGGGTTTCTCGGCACCCATAAAATTTTAAATTGGCATGTTCGATGCCTTGTGAGACCTCTATAGTGTGCCTAGGAACCCTACAGTGGTATCAGAGCCTAGCTAGAGCCTTAGGCGAAGTCTAGACGGAGTTTGAAGTCCGAACGAACCCGAAACCCTAACCCGATAATGCTCTCTAGACTTTTTCCAAATTTGTGGTTTTTTGTCAATTAAAAATGCTTAAAAAATTCAGCAATGAAATCTAAGAATTACGGTGCAAAAAGTTTCCCATGAACAGTACTTTGTGCGGCGAAACCGCGGCAGAAGCCTAGCTTCTGCGGCGGTTCCGCGGCTATTTGGTGACGTCAACCCTAAGTTTTTGCACAGTAATTCCTGATTAATTATTCTGAGTTTTCTGGGAATTTTTAAATTGGCTCTTAAGTTGAGTGTTCTGGGGTTAAATTGGGAAACGATGTTTCGATCGGATTTTTGAACCTTGTCTAAGTGTTTTTCCGGATAATTTTTGAATATGTTAAAAAAGTCCGACCGGATATAAATACCCAACTTTTCCCCTGTCGGGAAATTTTCAAGTGTTGGATTTTTCCGTAGTTTAACGACGTTCTAAGTAGTGCAAGTAACGCGATGGACCCTCTAGAAGACAAAAAACCTTAACTCGATTATGTGACCGTCTTGAACTGCCCTTTGAACCTTCGGGTTTGGGGCAGTACGGCGTGCCACATGTGAGGCGTTGGCTTGACCCTTCTACGGCTGGACCGTTGGTACTGAGGCACGAACTGAATGTTGCTAGACTTATTTCATGTGTTGGACTGTATCGGGAAAACTTGGGTGTTCGAATGTTAGATCGGAAAGTTTAACATTTTCTGTTTATCTGGAATGTGATACAATAATTGGAATTCACAAAAAGTTATGAGATAACTGGATGAATGTTATAAATCTAGCAGTTTAGTTTCACTTGATATTGAAAAGAGTTTTCGATAATGAGACTAAAATGCGGGGTTTATAACTGTTAGGCATGTGATGTCTAAGTATTTCATTTGATTAGGCATGCGATGTCTAATGAGGTTGCGGATTCCAATTGTTGTAGTTTTACACTTTCTTTTCTGTGACCGTAAGTGTAATATGTGATATCACCGGTTTCGTTGCTATATGTCAACGACAATTGGGATGGACATATTTACTTACGTTGATGACATGTGATGTTATGTGTTGCTGGATATGTTATATTGGATTGTCGTGTTTGAATAGCCGGGGGTTTTTATGTGAGATGAGTGTTTTTCATTTTCATTCATGTAAAAACTTGTATGTAATATTCTTTTATTTGGGGCACTTCCAGGTTGCGGAAGTTGTCACCTTTTGTATATTATTTACTTTTCCGCATTAGGATAGACCCAAGGAGGGGAGCACAAGTAACCGGGTTCTGGGGTCCAGTGGGAGACCAACTCGAGGAGTCGAGTCCGGGTCTCCTAACCCTAGAATTGGCAGGGTTGCTTGCCGCTCTCGTAGGGGTCTAGGGGTGTGGGATTGGCTATTCATCACGACCGTGGAATCCGTGTTTTATACTGGCTCGTATTGAAAACACGGACGTCCTAGTATATCCAATATTTGATATGTTTCTTCTGCTGCGATATCTGTGATGTGATCATGTGATGTTCCGTGATAGATACAGTATATAGTATATATGATATATTATATAGACGTTACTTATGTTTTGCACCCGTACTAGCCCTGCCCTGCTCTGTCGTTAGTTACCTAACCTAACGGTGCACGAGGGGACATCGAGGCGAATGCGGATGGCATAAGTGTACGTCGTATTTATCTGTGATGTTTAGGTACTTAAATGATGGGACTTCATTAATGTGATTAATGAAAGAAAAGAAACCTAAGATGTTGTAGAATCAAATTTTAAACAAAACAGGTAGCTACAGTTCTTGCTTTGCATAGCGGTATATATGATATACCCTGCACCTTATTCGATGAGGAAAGGACCGAGATCCCTTCACCGGGAGTGACTCCTTTAGCAGTAACTGGCAGATGCTACACATTCGGTTTGGTTTTGATTGCTTTTAAGAGTTTTTGCTTTGCACAGTGATATATATGATATATCCCGCACCTCATTCGACGAGGAAAGGGCCGACGATCCCTTCACCGGGAGTGACCCCTTTAGCAAAACTAGAAAAGCCTCAAAATCACTCCATTTTAAAACTTCATTTGATTCTACAACGATATCAAGTTCATTACGCAATAGGTTTTCAGAAAAACCTGTCGTACCCCTCCGTCATTTCAGATAAGTAGTAGTTAGTATTCGTGCTACGTTTGTTGGCCTGCGTCAAGGCGTAGTGTGCGGTAGCTAACTAGTATTTATCTGCTTATGCATATGATGCAGATTGGATTAGGGTAGTCGTACGACTTTGTTGGCCTGCGTCAAGGGTCGTGCGGGTGGGTTTAATTCAATCAGGAAATGACGGGTTGAACTTGACTAGCGCGCTGTGATTTGTTGGCCTGCGTCAAAGTCATAGGACGCTAGGGGCAAAATATTATTGGGAATTTCAAGTGTTGAAATTTGCAATGAGATTGCATACCTTCTATGAGATAGTTGGATCCCGATACCCTCTGCGAGTAAGAGTTACTCCTGGGAGAGTTTTACACATTACAATTAGCCGATCAAGTAGGTGTCAAGAAAGGTGTTAACGAGGTTATGCCTCTGGGAAAACGAGGTTTACAGTAATTAGGTTCGTGCGAAAGCACGGGGGACCTCCCTCAAAGTACCGACACTGGCCTGGCTGAAAGATTGGCGAACTTGTAGTGTGTAATTAATCCCGGCTAGTCTTTCCTTTTACGGTTTGAAGGAAGATTTGATAAAAAGCAGTGGGAGCCATCCTGATTAGATAAGATAATAACCAATCTGATCTTGCACGAGCATACGCTAAAGTGTTTTCTTCTCTCTCTCTCCAGGTAGCGACCATTTCATGCCTTAATAAAGATAATAATATGGATGTATTGACCGAACCCGCATGTTATACTGTGCTGGGGAACGTTGGTTCCGTTCTTTCCTATAAGGGTTATAGGACCGAACAGGATATAGGGGAATACCAGGATTCCCATGCCACCCGATTGAAGAAAGTACATGATGATGCATTTTCTTCGGGTGTGTTCGTTACAGAGAACTGTTTCTCCATTTGCCCTACATCCTGGGTATTAGATACCGGGTCAGGATCCCATATATGTAATCAGTTACATGGGCTTAGAAAAGGTAGAGAACTTGGAGAAGGTGATAAAGACATTAGAGTTGGAAATGGTGCAATTGTTGCAGCTAAGACTGTCGGGGAATATCACCTTGTGTTACCAACTGGTAGTACACTGGTTCTGAACGAATGCTATTACATGCCGAACCTGATATGCAACATTATATCAGTTTCTTTATTAAGTAAAGAGGGATATAATTTTGTATTACAGGACAATGTTATGAACATTTTCCGTAACCAAAAGTTGGTTGGATCAGGCACGTTGTGCAATGGCATTTATGTTCTAAATCAGTCAACAGTTCTGAGCATAACAAACACACACAAGAGGAAGAGTTCTGAACTGAACGAATCCTTCTTATGGCATTGTAGACTGGGTCACATCAATGCGACACGACTAGCTAAGTTGCATAAAGATGGATATTTAAATCCGTTTGAATTTTCATCCTATGACACTTGCCAGTCATGTCTCAAAGGCAAGATGACCAAAACTCCGTTTACGGGACACGGAGAAAGAGTTACCGAACTCTTAGGACTGATACATAGTGATGTATGCGGTCCCATGTCTACACATGCCAGGGATGGTTCTTCGTACTTCATTACATTCACTGACGATCTCTCTAGATTCGGATATGTGTTCCTGATGAAACACAAATCAGAAGCTTTTGAGAAATTTAGAGAATATAAACAAGAAGTTGAGAACCAAACCGGAAAAAGTATTAAAATCCTTCGATCTGATCGAGGAGGTGAATACTTGAGCAATGAATTCCTGGACTTCCTAAAAGAGAATGGGATTCTCTCTCAGCTGACTCCTCCATATACACCACAGCACAACGGTGTATCAGAACGGAGGAACCGCACCCTATTGGATATGGTGCGCTCTATGATGAGCACAGCTGAGTTACCTATTTCCTTCTGGGGATATGCACTGGAAACAGCTGCAGATCTATTGAATATGGTTCCCACCAAAACCGTGCCAACCACTCCATATGAGATATGGAAAGGAAAGAGACCATGTCTTAATTATGTTAAGATATGGGGTTGTCCGGCATATGTAAAAACGCAAAATCCGGACAAACTCGCGGCAAGGTCCATTCTGTGTAAGTTTATTGGATATCCCAAACATTCGCGCGGGTATATCTTCTACCACACCGAGGAACAAAAGGTGTTTGTTTCTCGGCATGCCACCTTTTTAGAAAAAGGAATTTCTTGAAAAAGAAATTAGTGGCAAGGAGGTAGAACTGGAAGAGGTTCCAGCAATACAGACTACAACAGAAGATTTGGTTGAACCAGAGGATTCAGTAGTTCCCAATGAACCTCAGCCTCTCCGCCAATCTAGTAGGGTTCCTCGCCCACCTGAGAGATACTACGGTTTTCTTATGGATGGAGGCAGCGAGGATTGCATCATGGAGGATGATGACCCAACTAGCTTCGAGCAGGCCATCACGAGTAGGGACTCAGTGAAATGGCAGGATGCTATGCGGTCCGAGATGGAATCCATGTACACCAACAAAGTATGGACTTTGGACGTTGCTCCTGAAGGGGTAAAACCCATTGGGAGCAAGTGGATCTTCAAGAAGAAACTTGGTATAGATGGGAAAGTGGAGACTTTCAAAGCTAGACTTGTAGCAAAGGGTTTTCGTCAAAGACCAGGTGTGGACTATGACGAGACCTTTTCTCCAGTGGCTATGCTTAAATCCATCCGGATCATGCTTGCCATCGCTGCATATCATGATTACGAAATCTGGCAAATGGATGTTAAGACCGCCTTTCTAAATGGTGATTTAGAAGAGTGCGTGTACATGACTCAGCCAGAGGGCTTCGTAGACAGTGGGAGCAGCGGGAAGGTGTGCAAGCTGCTTAAATCCATTTATGGATTAAAGCAAGCATCGCGGAGTTGGAACATCTGCTTTGACGTCGTTATCAAAGAGTTTGATTTCGTCAAAAATCCAGATGAACCTTGTATCTACAAGAAGGTGGCAGAGAGTAAGGTTGTCTTCCTCGTATTGTACGTGGACGACATACTCTTGATAGGAAATGATATTCCTATGCTGCAGTCGGTCAAGCTCTTCTTATCACAAAGATTCTCAATGAAAGATCTTGGTGATGCCTCCTGCATATTGGGAATTAGGATCTATAGAGATAGATCCAAACGGATTTTGGGATTGTCCCAATCCAGGTACATTGACACCATACTAAAGAGGTTTAGTATGGAAGAATCCAAGCGTGGGAATTTGCCCACGATCTCTGGAGTCACTCTCTCCAAAGAGATGTCTCCCAAGACTGATTTGAAGAGAGCTCGCATGCAAGGGATACCCTATGCTTCGGCAGTAGGCTCTATCATGTATGCGATGCTATGTACCAGACCCGATGTAGCATACTCACTAAGTGTAGTGAGCAGGTATCAAGCTGATCCTGGAGAGAGTCACTGGACAGCTGTGAAGAGCATTCTCAAGTACTTGCGAAGGACTAGAGATATGTTCTTGGTGTATGGTAACGGAGAGCTCCAAGTGGAGTCCTTAACCGATTCGAGCTTCCAGAGTGATAAGGACGACTCTAAGTCGCAGTCGGGCTTTGTCTTTACCCTTTACGGAGGGGCGGTTAGCTGGAAGAGTTCCAAGCAGGAAACCGTGGCAGAATCGACGATGAAGGCTGAATACATCGCTGCCAACGATGCTGCCAAGGAGGCTGTCTGGGTCAAGAAATTCATTACTGAACTTGGAGTGGTTCCATCCATTGAGCATCCAATACCTTTGTATTGCGATAACAATGGAGCGGTGGCTTTGGCCAAGGAACCCAGGTCCCATCAGCGATCCAGGCATATTCTGGGGCGGTATCACCTGATCCGGGAGATAGTTGATCGCCGGGAGATCGAGGTCAGGAGGGTTGACACGAAGAACAACACCGCGGATCCACTCACGAAGGCCATTCCCCAGGTACAGTTTGAGAGACTCTTCGGGATGCTCGGTATGCGATACTACAGCAGCTGGCCCTAGTGCAAGTGGGAGATTGTTAGTTGTATGTATGCCCTAGAGGCCAGTATTATACAGATGATGTATATTATATTGGATGCTTGGACATATATAGAGATGACATTCTTGCTCGATATGATAGTATGCTATCTGGTTACTCTTTATCTTAACATGTACACTAGTCTCTTTATACTGTCATATAGTTACATGTTGGTAAAGCCCTTAGGATATGTACTTGACTACCTGGACTGTGATGCAGATCATACTAGTGGGGACATGGTAGTCCATAAGTACATCCTTCAAGGTCCCTAGTCGTGGGTGTATCGAGACGGGGCATCGATATACCAGTGTAGACTAGCGTATACGCTTCTCGACCCATGAGATGGGCGATGGATGATCCCACATCCATTGGTGTTTGACATCAGAGATGGTATACGGGTGCTCAGTGGAGACTGGGTACACTGGACAGACTCGCCGAGAACTCCCAGATGGTATTATAACTCACGTCAGATGGCAGTTCTCAGGTGACACTTGTACAGGTTAGTCTGTAGACCCGAGATCGTCATAGAGTCTTGTGTGATTCCCACTATGCTTTGATCTCCACCTTACCACGTCCATGAGGGCGTGCAAAACGGTGGTCTTTGGGTACAGTCCCGAGTCATATGGAGGCAATGAGCGATAGGAGGGGTTTCGTCTATCCCGGTATTGGGGGTTGATGTTGCGCTGTGCTCGATTGGCCGTAACAGGGAAGTCCCTGGCCAGGGCTGATCAGAGATTTGCTGGTAAGTGTTACCAGTAGTTTCTCGACCCGTTATGAGCCTCACATCGGCACGACTTATCGGTTATTGGGGTCTGACGTTTACCACCCCTAGACTTGATATGCGACGTATCAGACTAACAGACCGGACTGTACGGTAAGTGTTACTGGTTGGATTCACAGGAGTGTGAGAGGGCTAGCTCGTCGATCTTCTGATCGCTCAATACCCGGATGGCCGTTACGTTTAGCAGACCGCTTGCGGCTTGTGGGTGCTTGATATGATCATCATCTGCTACCGGCGTATTGACGAGTCTTTAGAGTCCTACACAGAGGTTTCCTGGCTCAAGCGAAACGAAATAGGAGCGCATATGAGATATGTGCAGGACCGAGAATAATGCGTGTATGTGATACCGCATTTCATTCTCGCGACATATGTTTCGATTGGTTATATTCGATATGACCTAGTTATCGAATCATTGATTCGATAAATCGATATATTGGATTCTAGTCGGTTATGTGCGACATGACCGGATCATTGAATCAAATGTTGATATAATGATTTAATGTATAATTATATATTTGATATATTACTTTACATTAACTAGTATTGGTTCACTTTAAACGGATTTTTCTCACTTGATGTGCAAGAAGTATATGTGATATACTTTTGTGCACATATTTGTATCATGTTTGATGATACATGATCTTGTTGTTAAGTATAAAGAATTAAACCATGGTTAAGTGTTGATTAGGGTTTTGCATTTTCATTTATTTATTTATTTATTTATTTGAAAAGGATTAAGATGAGAATGGTGGCCTTTTTTGTTTTAAGTTGAAGCTTCATGAAGCTTTGACTTTTTGTAACCATTCTTGTCATCATGCTTAACCCTAACCCATCCAAGTGACCATGGTTTATTCTCTACACTTAACCTAGGTTAGAACATGATAAGTATTTGATTTTATTATTCTTTTTCACAATACTTATCATATTCTATTTGCTTCTTCATCTTCATCTTAAAGAGAAAAGCTTGATGCCATCAATGGCAACTTGAGCAAAAGTGAGTGAAATCCAATTCTAAAGTGAACCCACCTCCTATTTCTTCACCCTCTACCTCTTGCCAAGTTGTTTTGGGTGTTTTCTTCACAAGTTTCACAACTTGGTGAAGTTGGAGCTTGAACTTGTGCAACCTCGACGTAGATCATCTTCGGCACGAAGCCGACGACATTGCTCGCTCGTTTTCCTGATGAAGCCGACGATTGAGTCTAGGATTCGAGATGGACAGCGAGAGGACACCTACGTGGAGCCAAGGAAGAAGGTAACCGGATCTACAAAGGTTGTAGCATCTAACTTTTAGTTAAAGTGTTAACTAGTTTATTGTTTCGCCTAGAAATCTAGCCGACGATCCGTGTTAGGGTTTCTCGGCACCCATAAAATTTTAAATTGGCATGTTCGATGCCTTGTGAGACCTCTATAGTGTGCCTAGGAACCCTACAGAACACGTAGATAAATACTGAGGCTATAGCTCGCTTTTTGGAAATCCCTTCGGTAACTATCAATGCATGCAAAATATATTCAGGTATTGTCCTCTGATCAGCCCTGTTTGGCTACTACAGAATATAGTGCCCAACATAAAAACAAAGTGCTCAAAAGCAAAATCAGCCTCAAAAGGCGTATCCAATAATCACATGCGTCTGGTGTGCATGGAAATCAAATCCAAATACAGGTACCACAATAAGCACAAAGCAAATCTATATGCAACAGGTGTGCACGAAAGCATCTGTCTAGTGCAACGGGTGTGCACGACAACAATATCGGGTGCATTTGATGTGCACAAGAATCCAATCAGGTGCACAAGGTGCACAAAACAATATCGGGTATAAAATCAAATCATCCGTATGAAATCCATGAAATCATAAACATGTGCGGCTAAGGCACAAAATCGACATCAAGTGCTATAAACATGCACAAATCAAAAACCAATACCATAGTGTATAAAAACATATCTCAAGTGCAATAACTATGCACAAAGTGTAAATACTCAGTACGTGCAGCCATGGTGCATGAAATCAATATCAGGAAACCCGTAATCAAAACTCAAATCCAAGCGATATATGCGTAATACTCAGATCACAAACGCAAATCGCAACAAAGGATATCGAGGTACACCTCCTACAATGTCGAGAAATAAATCGGTGCGCCTAATAACTGGCCGTATCCCAACGCATCTACATGCGCATCACATCTCTGATGTCAGCAGAGTGGAACGTCACCTCGTTGAATTCTCGTGCGAACTCTTCACTTCACTCGGCTCCAAAGTCGAGTTATTCGGACTCGTCTTCTCGGGGCTGCATGGACTGCACTCCAACGGCTATGCTTGTATCTGGAGTCTCCCAAGCAATGTATCCCATCACAAGATATCCGAATGATGTCGAACTGTAACATTTTAAAAATAATTAAATAAATAAAATTGTTTAAGTGAATTTTGTGATTTTCGGTAAAGTAAAATGTATTTTTCGTAAAACAAATGTGTAATTATTTTTCACTATAAATTTAAAAATACCTATTTAAATTATGTAATTACTAGTAAATGATGTTTATTTAGCCACTTTTAAAATTTTAGTTTAATTAAATATTTTTCCTAAATTAATTATTTTAAATATTAACATAAGCTTTATTTTTACACTAAATTAGTGTAAATTACAAATTTGAATGGTTTTAATTTGTAAAAATGAACCATGGCATATTAGAATTTAGTGTGTATCTTGCAAAATTTATTTGCAAATTTTTCCAATTTTCTAGAGTTTTCTTGGTTGTTTTTAGTAAAGAAAGTTAAATAAAGCATGAAAAGACTTTAAGTGATGTTTCTTTTCATGAAACTTCTACAAAATTCCTCATTCATTCATTTTCTCTTCTCTCTTCCAAAAATGGCCGGCCACACCCTCATGGAAGCCCCCCCCTCCCCATTTCCTACTTCATTTTTGTACAAAAATCCATCAAATTACATCAAAAATTCAACAAAAATTGCACAAAATCCTATTTATTTCCTACCCTTTATTCTTTGCTCTTCTTTACATGGATTTTGGAGATGGATAGCATGAATTTTGGAGGCTCATTTTCATGTTTGGATTTCATATTTTGGAGGTATAAATTTCCTTCTTTTGTTTTATTTCTATTAGATGTTTCATTTAAGCTTAATTAGATTTAATATATTAATTCTATTTACTACTTTTAAAAATTCAAGTTAGGGTTTGTAAAATTAAGTTGTGGTTTTATTAATTCATTAGGGTTATAATAACTAGTTTAACACTTTTACAAATGGAAAATCATGCATAGTTGATATATTGCAAATTGTGATCCAAATTTCTTAAATTAAACCATTTTTAATAAACTAGATTTCTATTTATGGTATATATAGGTGGAATAAAATTCCAATTAATGTTTATAACATTAGATTGTAGTTTTAGTGAGAATATTAGCATGTTAATGGAAAGAAAAACTTAGTTTGATCACTAGTTTCTTTTGATAATTGGAAAATACTAATAAAATGCTATTTTTGTAAACTAGAATTTGGAAATCCCTAAATAAATGAGATTAAAAATATAATTATGGTTTCATCATATCATTATCATCATGAATTGTAGTTTAATACATTAATTAATGCAAAATCGTGTTTTGTTGTGGAATTGTGAATTTTTCTTGAAAGATGTTGAAAATTGCTAATGGTTGCAAACTAGAAATTTCAAATTAATGCAAATTGTGTAATAAAAATATAGTAAGGGGTTGTATAGTCTAGTTATGCTATTTAATGAGTTTTATGACCATTGGTTTCATTTAAATGTCAAGTTTTGAAGAAAAACGGTAAATTGGCATTTTCGGGTTTTACGAAATCGGGCGATTTGATGGATTTCAGTGATTCGATGAATTAAATCATGTTTTATAATATAAGTAATGAGTTTTAAAACTATGAGTTATTTTTTCATGTTATCTCGATCCATCGGAGTTTGTACGCCGATATCGAGCGATATTTGGTTCTTTTGCGTGGACGGGACATAGGTTTTAACCTATGCTTTTTCCTTGCGTCGTTTTGACTTTTGTATGTGATTCGGTTTACGATGCTATTTATATGTTTGCGTTTAGGTACCCCTCACGTGGACTGCGGGCGATGAAGAGGAGGATGGCGACACCGTCTTCGGCAGACATGGACCAGGTGAGTAGATGCATATCTACGGGGGGAAAGTCGGGTGGATGGCGTTTAGCACCCCCGCAACGTAGAATAGGAATAGTACTTATTGACATTAGGAAACCAGATGTGACCCTAGATTCTTAATGAGTATGACCCTAGTAATGACCCTAGGCTGGACTAGACTGATTTAGGAAGACCATACCAGAGGATGAATACCTTGGAAGAGGTTCATAGGTTTCAGGTAGAAACACACACACGCACACACTGAAACTCGACATGGTGTATACGGATATGTGTATATATATATAGGACTAGGTATAGGTATATATATATATATACAACACGTATGTGGGATACATTGATGTGATTTGATACACGGGAATGAAACAGTATAACTGGGCTTGATGCCGTGATTCTTGACTATACAGTCGTATTAAAGTGTTAGCGGATCATTAGAGAATGAGATAATGAACAGGTATACATAAATTATAATGGGTAGTGATGATATTGAGGTATATGGAACTCTAAAATAGAACCCGAACTGTAACTTGTGACTGATCACGATATGATATATGTATGACTTGATTACGACATCATATAGGTGTGACCTGATGTCGATATCATATAGATGTGACTTGATGACGATATGATATCAGTATGACTTAATCACAGCATGATACATATGACATGGTATTTCTAAGCATAAGTTAATGAGGTATATTTATGATGGCAATGTTATATAATTGATGTATGCGATTACAGCATAGCACCTTGATCATGACATGTGTTGATGATGATATTATACGAATAATGAGACGCGTAGGTGATATTTGACCCGTACCCCGATATTGGGATGCCGTACGATGGATTTTACCGTACGAGGCATAGATGTGATGATTGATCCGCACTCTTGATTTGAGGAAGTCATACTATGTACGTGACGCTATTGAGGCTGGATCGCCGACTATTAGCGATATGGACTCTGACTTTAGGTGTACTCCTACTTCTTATCGACTAGTTCTTAGGTTTACTTTTCCTTAGGGGGTTAGATGGACACTAGTTTAGGTTCGAGTCTTATAGTGGTAGTGGTATTTGTATATCAAATGAGTGGATAACACACATCCATCTTTACTTTCACATTGTAATCATAATGTTGCATGTTCATACATATGTTTCTATAATCAGTATAAACCTTACCTGTTAGGACACTAGCACCATTACCGATGATGCGCATATTCCACACACACTTATTCGCCGGCTCACACACATCATCATCGGTAATTGCTATGCCACGTACACTTTAGATCATATTATCTTTTATTGATAGAATCAGCTAGCAACTAGATCCATATATAATATTGTGATTACTCTCAGATGTTAGTCTAGACATGGCAATTATTACTTAGACATTCATGCATTCATATTTTCATGTTATCATGCAGTAGTATGGGGCATATGCCGACACTTATCATATACTTACTCACGATTTTGAGATTTGGATTTTTATGAGATTTCTGGATTTTTGGGGAAAACCGCAAGAATATATAAGAACTTCTCTCTCTCTCTCCTCCTCTCTTTTTAGAATATAAGATGCGGTTTTCTCGTGATGTATGTGTCGTCCACCATGAGATTTCATATTTTCTGATGGATTTCGAGACCCGATTCGAGGAGTGGATGAACCGTCTCGGGTGCATGGTGGGCCCGGTATGGTACCCCGGGGCAAGAAGGTCGAGTTGTAGACGATGAGCCTGGCAGGGGAAGGCTATCTACCGGTGATGTCTGGCGCGGCGGATATCCGGAGGATACCGACCCTTGTCGTGAGATTTGATGATATGGGCCGATCCGGACTGACGGAGCCCGAGATATTGAGACTATGATACATTGAGATTATGAGTTATTGAGACTTGAGATTTACATGTTTTGTGTCGATGCTTGACACGGATTTCATGGATTTCATTGTTGATATTTCGGATTTCTATACACATTTTGCTATGATAACAGCTAAAGATTTCTTATACAGATATATCTGGATTTCAGTATTGATTATTTTACATTCATGGCGCATGCATAACCATTAATATGACATAGTACTATATGAGGCACTGACACGAGCACGGAGTATCTGCATTTACACGTAGTATTACCCTGCTATTACTAGGTGATTGGGATATAGTAGTGTATTATTTTATGACCTAGGATAGCGTCGTGCATTCGATTTCTTTTCGTAGATGTCTTCTACTCACGAGTTGGCAACTCACCCCCGTTGTGCCAAATTTTATTACAGGTTCGATGTACAGGTATCCCTGGCAGCTTGCTGGCACATCTTTTCTTTCAGGGTGATTTGCACGGTAGGTTGGTTCACTTGTATCTGGACCGCCATTGTATTTGTATTATTTCATTTGTATCTAGAAATCTCCATCAACCATACTTGTATTACTTGATAAGTTTATTGGACCAGTCTTTTATTTCGACCTTAGAGTCGCGCCTGTATTATTCTGATCTGGTGGTTTTCTTTTCTTTTGAGTTTTGAGCCTCGCCCTTTGGCGTTGTATATTATTGTGCTTGTTGTGGTTGTTTCCGCCTAATGGCGTTGAGCTAGCTCCCGTTTGGGGATGCTTTTTATTGTTTATGTATATTATACTTGTTGTACCCGTTTGGGGCCAGTTTTTACAGAGGAGACTCTGCCGAAATTTTTGGGATAATTTGCTGATGCTTTTAAACTTGTTTTTCTTCATGTTTTCTTTTACTTCTTCTTCTTTTATATGGTTTAGATTTCTGGGCTTCGGCTTACTTAGGTTACGTGGCGCCTCTAGACGCTTCATAATCTAAGTGCCGGTCACGCTCCGTACTTTCGGGTCGTGACACGAACCATCCGATCGATATGTCAAAACCTCATAATCCCTCAAGAGATCAACATCTTGGGTACAGTTTAATAGTCTCGAGTACATGCCACAGTATCAGTGATCCAGCCGTAGAAGGGCAAACCCAAGCTTCACTAATGGCGCCGTGGAACTTCCACAAACCCTAAGGTTCAAAGGCTTTCACACGGTCATTATGTCAAGTTAGGGTTTCATTCTTCTAGAGGGTCCATAGAATTTCTTGCACGTCTTTCCGAATACTTTAAACTTGGAATATGCTTTCCTGACATTCGAGCGTCTCTATCGACTCTCAACGAATCTACGTAAAGTCATCTCTAGCTGGAATCATTCAATCTGATGACCTCGCATCGTGTAGCGAATGGACCACATGTCCTAGTCCTTCACCCTTGGGTGGCTAGCGACCTTCCATCATATCTCTAAGTATATACTTATACTGCAGTAGCTCCAACCTCTGGGCGATACTTCGTCATTTGCAGCAACGACTGGCTCATTCGTCTGTACACTGAATAGCGCCTCCATCCTCCAGGAAAGGCGATACATTGGCGGTCATCTCTAAATCGGTCTGCTCTAGATCTGAGTAAGACTCTCCACACTGGAAATCTTCAACTCAACCGGGCCTGCTCCGGTGCATAAATCGGACGAATCACCTTCGTCTCTCAAATCGGGGTAGACTAGCTATCATCTTTCTCATATCTGCCTGAAAGCTCCGGCGATCTTAGCTCGTAAGCTCTGGAAGCGATATCCTATCAATCTTAGCAACAGCTGGGTCACCTGTTTGCACGGTAGGCGACATCATAATCTCTGAGGTATGTTGTACATCAACAGTCCTCTCTCAACTGGCAACTCTAACAATGGCCCGATCATCCGGTGTAAAACCAAGCACTCGCCTCCATAAGAGGTCACAACAACAGTACTAACTCGAGACGTTCCCATGTCACCAGAAAACACAATGGTCAGCTCTCGTACCAAACGAGCTCTCCCTGACCGCAACACTAGCAGCAGCTCAAACTGCGCTCAAACAATGGTGACAGGAACCTCAACCGAGTATCAAAGAGTGAAGATCAACGGAATGAAAGAAAACAACAGATCCAGAATGGATACGTGATCATAAGAAGGAACAGCATCAAGGAAAGTATGATCATGGAACTAATAGAATCGAGGATTTCAATTGGATGTATAATCATGGATATGAAAAGAACCACCGTTCTCAAAAATATGTACATCCTAGGGTTTCTTAAGTGGAGTATCGTATCGTAAATATACCGCGGAACATACGTACGGTACGTCACTCTACTCAAGCCACCTACTCCATCAATCTGGCTGAGCCTATGAAACGAAAGTTCGGGTCTAATACCCCCTCGTTCAAGTCTAAGTTCTGTAAGGTCAAGCCTAGGTTCCGAAATACACTCCCGCCCTAGACTCCGCATAGTCAAATATAGACTCGAACCAAGGTTAAACCTAGCGCTCTGATAACAACTTTGTCACGACCCGAAATATTAGCTCGTGACCAGCACTTGAATCACGCCACGTCTAAAGTCGTAATGGAATTCAAGTAAGCTGAAACCCAGAAATCTAAACCTTTTATGAAAAATAAAGGAGGTGAGGATTTGAAATAAAGGTATAATGAAATCAAGTTTTCTTAATGCATAGGAAAGAAACATGAATGATGCAAATGAAATTTTCTAGTTTGAAACATGTTTCGTCTTTCGAAAAATTTTGGCAGCACCTCCTTTGTATATTTTGATCCAAAACCACAAATACATAGCAAGAATAATGGCATCCCCAAGCGGGAGCTAGCTCTTCGCCAAACGGAGGATCACAACAACGCAATATAGTATAAATAAGTATACGACGCCCAACGGCGAGGTTCACCACAAAAAGATAAAGAAATGAGCAAATCTAACCCCAAAAGTGAATATAAAACCCATCTCTCAAATCTCACAACTACATGTTTCACTAAGTCTCATCACTTATACAATTACAACTTTTGATTGATGGATGGATTTAACTAGATACAATATGAAATATAATATAAGAGTGGGTACGATACAATGCCCCACCTACCAATGCAAAACACCCGAATGGAATGCCAGCGAAGCCGCTACTGATCCAAGCGGTCAACCTGCAAGAACTGTGGCACAACGGGGGTGAGTTGCCAACTCGTGAATAGAAATATATCTACAATCAGAAATCGAATAAACAACGACTCTTAGGTCAACTATATCATACAGGTAATACTATGATATCTAGGGTGACCGGGTCGTATATGTGCCAACAAGGTAGTCAATATCTATATGCATGTGGATCTCGTCCACCCATAAAATCAATGTCTATATGCACGTAAATGTCATAAAAGAGCATGCACGAAAGTATGAGGATATATATATCAACGGTGTCCCTCCCGACACATCAAAATCATGGAACCTGAGTGCCTAGCATCGACACTCGAAAACATCATGAAAACAGTGCCCAGCATCGGCACGTAAATCCTCATATATCGGGCATCCGTCAGTCCGGGTCAGCCCCCTCTGATATATCGGGCATCCGTCCGTCCGGGTCAGCCCTCTCTCATATATCAGGCATCCGTCAGTCCGGGTCAGCCCTCTCTCATACATCGGGCATCCGTCAGTCCGGGTCAGCTGTAACCCTTCGAAAATCGTTTAGGCAGTTTTTTCGGTAATCGGCTAAATTTTCAGCTTTTTCCGTAAAAAGTCAAAATAGGTATTTTTCATTGTAGACCTAATTATACAAAATTTAAATATGATATTGCTATAAATTGGTCACTAAAATGTTACTTAAAATTTTCTAGTTAAATAAAAAAAAAATTCGTAATTAATTATTTTTAATATTATTTTAAGCTTTTAAAAATACATTAAATTAGTGATAAATACAAATTTAATTAGGTAAATTTCATAATTAGGAATATTTATAAACTAAAATAGAGTGTTAATAAATTGTATCATGACTTTGTAAGATTTTAGTTTTATGGTTTGAAATTGATGAAAAAAATGAAGTAAAAAGGGTTTTTTTTTTGAAAAAGGTTGATGTGAAATGCATTAAATGAGAACTTAAGGGGTTTTTTGACCTAGAATCCTCTACACAAAACCCCCATTCCCTTTCCCCACCTGATGGCCGAGATGAGCTGCTGCCATTCACCATTTTTCTCACTTCTTCTTGCTTCATTTTCATAGCAAAATCCATTGAAAATTCACAAATTCCATCTCAAATTCAAAACAAAATCCTAATCCCATCTCTCCTCAAACCAAATTTAGTTCAAAACTTGAAGAAAGGAGGCATCTTTGGTGGCTTGAGCAAACTAGGGTTCAACTTGTGAGGTGAAAATTCTAAACTAGTTGTTAAATTGTAGTTTAAATGTGCTAAAATTGAATTTTGAAGTGTTAATTTAGTAGTAATTGTTTGTTTAGGAAATTCAAGAAAGGGATTTAATTTTGAATTAGGGTTTGTAGTATGGTTGATGGATTTATGTTAGGTCTTTGGTTATCTAATTGGTTAGAGTGGTTAATTGTTCGATGTTGCGCTCGCTAGATCGATAAATTGCGATATTTGCATCGAATCGGTATGCTATTTGCTTACTAGATTTTTATAAAAATTAGGATGTGATCCAATTGCGTTATATTAGCGATATAATTAGCTTCATATACGACTTTTAGTGTGCGCGAATGCGGGGTTTTGTCTAGTCGGGTTTTAGTTTTGTCGATTGCCCCGAAATAACGATTCTAGTTAAGATTTAGCGATTTTCGTGTGTTTTCCGCGCACCGAGTGCACTTTATGTTTAATTCAAGAGCGTCGATCTTTTTATATTGACTTGGTGTCGTTTTAGGGGTATGTAATCTTATATTGTGTGTTATGCAATGCTAGGATCGGTCGGGGAAACATCGGACACGACGCGTAAAGGCAAGGCTGTGGTCGGATCTGATTAGCGAGGCATTCAGGTGAGTAGATATATTCATCTATGGGGGAATCGTATGGATGGAGCGAGGCGCCCCTAGTTAGGATTACCCTATTTCTTGCAAGACTTGTATTGCTAGTTAGCTTACCCCTTTATTTACATTGCATACCTTTACAGTTAACCGTATACTAGATTGCATGGACATTCATATACACATATGCGATATCACTTCGTAGGACACGAACATCATTACCATTGGCATCTGCTACACGCGCACTATTCATGTGACACACACGCCTTTGGTAATTGCCATGCCACGAGCACCATAGAACCTGTTTAGCTTAGTATCGCCACTTGCATCATACATGATATATGAAATTGCATAGCATGTATATACCACGCATCATCATCATACATACATAGATTTCTAGCCACAAATCCCATCGCATACCTTGATATCATAGACATTTATCATATATAACATGTTGGACATTATGATTTTCTTGAGGATTTCAGTATTGCTGCGATTTCTGGATTTTTGGGAAAACCGCAAGAATTTTACAAAAGCTTATATTTATCATTTTTAAAACAAAGTTGCGGTTTTCTCGTGATGTATGTGTCGTCCACCATGAGTTTTCATGTTTTCTGTTGGATTTCGAGACCCGATTCGAGGAGTGGATGAACCGTTTCGGGTACATGATGGGCCCGGTATGGTACCCCGGGGCAAGAAGATCGAGTTGTAGACGATGAGCCTGGCAGGGGAAGACTACCTACCGGTGATGTCTGGCGCGGCGGATATCCGGAGGATACCGACCGTTGTCGTGAGATTTGATGACATTGGCCGATCCGGACTGACGGAGCCCGATATTTTGAGACATTGATACAGTGAGACATTGAGACAGAGGTGATTTCATATTTGGTGGTGATGCTTGACACGGTTTTCAGATGATTTCTTGATGGTATTTAGCTATTATACAGATATTCCTTTTTCTAAAGTTAAGAATGCAGAACTCTTAACATTTAAAACACTTAAAGATTTAGTAATGACATTGCATACATGTGCATGCATACTAGAGGTATTATATCACATCTGAACATACATGCTGTGACACATTTGCGTGCATTCTTACGATTGCCTTATTAGATGTTATATTCTACTCACGAGCTGGCAACTCACCCCCGTTGTGCCACAGTGTCTTGCAGGTCGGACTCATCAGTCTTGTAGCGGCGGCTATCTTATCATCAGCTCCTTTTGCTCAGACTCGCGACATCGCCCGTAGGTGGGTTGCGAGCACACTTTATTTCTTTTTGCTCTATCATTGTATCTAGTATTCTCCATCTACTACTTTCTATTTGTATATGCGACCTAGTGATGAGATTGAGAGATTTGTATATATGTGGTTTCTTTTGGGTCGAGCTCACTTGAGCCGACGTGTGTTTTCTGATATCTTGCATTTCTTTTATGCTTTTTCTCTTGATATTACTTATATTGCGTGTGGTTGTGATCCGCCTTGGGCGAAGAGCTAGCTCCCGCTTGGGGATGCCATTTTATGATTACAGGTTTTATATGTCTTGTTGTACCTATTTTCGGGGATAGAAAATACAGGGGAGACTCTGCCGAAATTTTCGGGAATTTTTGATGTTTTTAAAAAGGGATTCTATGCAACTTAATTGATTTAAAAACCGTTTTCATTAAAGGTTTTCCTTCACTCTCTTTTGATTTTGGTTTAGATTTTCTGGGCTTTGGCTGACT
Source organism: Agapanthus africanus (assembly GCA_030015575.1). Taxonomy (NCBI): domain Eukaryota; kingdom Viridiplantae; phylum Streptophyta; class Magnoliopsida; order Asparagales; family Amaryllidaceae; genus Agapanthus; species Agapanthus africanus. Next base: position 596,015,890 of record CM057341.1, read on the forward strand.
TAGGTTACGGTACGCCTTTAGACGTCTCGTAATCTAAGTGCCAGTCACGTTCCGTACTTTCGGGTTGTGACAAAGTTGGTATTGTTCACATCATAATATTGCAATTCATACGCCCCACTTTTATACATTTTATAAGTAAACAGGTACTTTTGACGCTCGTTTGTAGCATGTTACAGGATACAGGCTCTTGGAGCGAATACAGTGAAAAAGACGAAAGATGCTACAGAAAAGGGACTTTTGACCAACAAGCAGACGGATCTTACTCGAGCCGAGACGAAGAACAGTGCAAGATCCAAAAGATGAAAGTGAAACGGAAAAAGGATCCTTACAAGTTTTCACTGAGGATCTGGAGAAGACTAAGAAGCCCAACAGAGAAAAGAAGTATGAAAATAGGAAGCCCAAGAGAATACAAACAATGCCCAGAAGAATGGTGAGCCAAGCCCACCAAAGGGCCGTGGAACCGCGGCCCAAGCGCTCCATTGCCGCGGTTCCGCGGCCATACTAATCCCGTGTCTGTGGAAATTTCTCCTGTCGGTGTGTCGGTGCAGATGTTGGGATTTTTAGGGGGCAAATCTGTAATTGCATGTCTACGAGAGTCTGTAACCCTAGCTTCACTGGTTGCTTATAAATTGTACTCAAAATCTGTAAAATGCGATGCCTCTTATCAATCAATAAAAATTCAGACCTGTTGAGAGATCAAGAGCATCATCTTGTAAGTGTTCTTTATTTTCATGCTTTAGTGTTAGCTCTTTTCTTGCCCTAGCTAATATACTTATTGCAGTAGAGTAATCTTAATACCTGTCTTAGTTAACAACCATAGTTCCTTTTTAAATTGTAGTAAATAATAATTCAAGATCAGAACAAAACATTTTAAAACATAACAACAAAATGTCTTTTTGCGAAAATTCCCTAATGAGCGAGTAAAACCCTCGCTTGTCAGGGTTAGGAACAAGGTAAGGGGTGAGAGATGAATATCTCTCACCTCCTTCAATACCAACACATTTTCAAAAATAGAACTTCATGCACGCATGCATGATCCGCCCCCTACGGCACCCTACCTACGAGGTAACGGTGAAACGTAGTATAAAAGGCCGGACATACATGACGTCCATGAAGATTGTAGCAATTAATAGGAAAGGACGGACAAGGATCTAGAGGAAGAAACTTCGTTTCTTCCCAATCATCCTAATCCCCTTTGCTAGTAATTGTTGTGATTTCTAAAAAGTTTTAATTAAATGGCATTGAAAGAGGTGACCATATTAATCTCATCAACCCTTCCTTCGACTTAACCCTAGCAAGTTCTTTCATATCATATAAATTAGTTCTTTAAATCACTCGATAAAAAAACCAAACAACAATCTGAATCAACTCGTTATAACACAAAAACAAGAAATTACACATCTCTGCGGATCGACCCGTACTCACCGGCTAGCTGCAAAGTGACGCCGTTTCTGATTACGATAAACTACAATTTTTTTGGAATAATCAAATGGCGCCGTTGCCGGGGATGGCGTAATTTTTGGGTTTGTATGATTTCGGGTTGATATAAATTTTGAAAAATCATAAAAATCAGAAAATACAAAAATACAAAAACATTTTAGCGATTTTTATCTGTTTGAAGGGTTCTATGTTTTGAATCTTGCAGGAACAGCAAAGGATTGTGAATCTGGAAATTTACAGAGAGCAAAACAGAAGTTGGTACATAAGAACAGAGAGGAATTGCAAGCACAGAGCAGCACATTTTTTTTTCAGAGCCTAATCTGCTCAACCGACCGCGGTTCCGCCGCATAGGAGGGTCCCAGACCGCGGAACCGCCGCGTATCTGCCACGTCAGCACATCAAAATTGCAAGGTTTGCTTTTTCCTTCTCCCCTCTTCAACCTCCCATATATCTCTCTGTAAAAACTTTCTGCAGGACTTCTATGCGCAAAAATCTTCTCCCTCTTCTCAATAACAGATTTTCTGCAGGGTTCTTTGTGCCGCGCTAAAATTGATTGCAAGTGAATTTTATTGTTTTGCATAACTTAATCGGACTCTAAGGGGCTAATTGACCAAACTCAGATTGGGTGGGGATTTCATCACCCTTCCCAGGACCCCAGAAAACACCTAAAGCATGTGCATTGACCACAATTAATAAAAAAGACTAGACTCAGACCTAAGGACATCGAGCTCAATAGGAAAAGGACTAGTATAGGCATCGGCCGTTTATCCTAACTGACATTGCGGTGTCTAGGCTAGTGGTTATTAATTAGGCCCACTGTAGTGGTGGTTCCTTCCCACTTACCTGGCCGTACTTGTCCGTGAAGAGGCGGTTTGAGGACCTATTTCTAGCCCTAGTTAGGAGCTGTCTAGCAGACCTAGGCGACCCTAGATCTAGGCCTGATTGTGAATGTGTGGTTGATACATTTGTGTCACGAGTCCCATTTTAAAAACCTTTTTGTAAAACTGTCACATAAAAAAAAAAAAAAATCTTTTCAAAACTTGCAACTTGCCGCTAAGAAAACTTGCAACTCACTTCCACCACTTTCCCTCACTGACGTTATCTTACCCCCACATTCTGTTTTTCTTTTTTTCTGACTACACTATCCCTTTTATTGCATGTCACTTTGGACTAGGGATACAGACGCCCGATTAGTCCGCGTTTCGTTGGTACCGACCGACGAACATTTCGACACTAAAGTCGACACTCCATCCACTTTCTTACCCTCAACTTCAAATTCTTTCACCGAAGGCATGTCGGGATTCAACCCCAACAATACCTTACCGACGGGAAGGATTCTACCTCCGTTAGGTGAGAATAACCTGAACCAGCCGCCTGTTGAAGCGCCCGCACGAGTTGCGCTCCAGGATCTCTTTTACCCCATCCGCACTTCTTTACCTACTTGTCTTTCACCCCCACCGGCAAATGGGGACAATTTTGAGATAAAACAACATTTCATCAATATGCTGCCAAAATTTCATGGTTTGGAATCTGAAGACGCATATATCTTTATAAATAAATTCCAAAATGTGTGCGCTATGATGAAGACAACCCAATTGAGTGATGACGCTATAAGGCTAAGGGTCATTCCTTTCACCTTATGTGACCTAGCCGAGAAGTGGCTATATAGCACCGCATCACACTCCATAAGAAATTGGGACGAGTTTGTGAAAGCTTTTCTGAAAAAGTTCTATCCTCATCACAAAACTGCCAGAATCCGCAATGAAATAATTCAATTCTCACAACTTCCTTCCGAGCCATTTTGGAAGTGCTTCGAGAGATTTAAGGCCCTACTAGTTCAATGCCCTCATCATGGGATCGAAAGTTGGCAACTTTGCCAAACATTATACGAGGGATTGAACTCGGCAACGAAGCGGTTGCTAGAAACCATCTGTCAAGGTCATTTTCTCTCTAAGTCTAGTGATGAAGCGTGGCAGTTTCTTGAGGATCTTAGTGAGCAAACAATACAGTGGGAGAGTACCAAGACCACATCATCTTCTAGTGGTCAATCTAGGGCAGGCATACATCAAGTAGAGATGTCGATTGCCATGAAGGCCGAGATGGCCGCTCTTACGAAAAAGCTAGAAGCGATTGAAACCAAAATCTCATCGCCTTCTCCTGCCCCTGCTATGCCCCCATGAACTGTCTGTGCTTGTTGTGCGGATCCATCGCACCTAACTGAAGAGTGTCCTTATAATGCATCCACTCAAGGACAGGATCAAGTCAATGCTGCATTTCAGCAACGACAAAGGAACGATCCGTACTCTTCGACATATAATCCGGGGTGGAGGAGCCACCCAAATTTCACTTGGAACCAAAATCAACAATTCCAAGAAAATAACAATTTTCAAAGACCTCCTCCTCCACAACAACAACAACAAGAACCTTCACAAACTCAATTTCAACCGCAACAATTTCAACAACAACCTTACCCTAATCAGGTGAACAATTTTGTGCCTAACAATGCTTACCAACCAAATAATTATGTTCAACCTAATAATGATAAGGTTAGCTCGCTCGAAAGAAGTCTAGATGCGTTCCTTAAGCAATCTACACAGTCTACAGCAAGACTTGAGATTTCTATTCAATCTTTAGTGCAAAATAGTGCCTCACACGATCAAAGCATCAAATCTATTGAGGCACAAATTGCACAACTCAATGCAGCTTTGAGCGAGCGCGAAAAGGGAAAACTCCCGTCTCAACCTGTCGCTAACCCCGGTCACGCACATGCTGCATATCAACAGCAGAATCATAACGTAAATGCTGTGACCACGTTAAGATCGGGAAAAGTGTTGCATAACAATGTGGGCATGAACAATGACACCCCTGCCGGTGGCCCTTCTTCTTCTTCTTCTTCTTCTTCATCTTCTTCTTCTTCAGAGCCTATTCTCCACCCTTCACACGGCTCTACTTCTTCTAACTCGAACGGACCCATTTCTCACAACACGAACACATCTACACAGGGTGCCGTTCCAACTCGATATTCTGATCCGCAAAAATTGGACTCAACCACCTTTCAAAATGTTCCTTTTCCTAATAGGTTGAGATCCAATAAACCAACTCCACAGATGGAGAAGATCGTCGAGTTGTTCAAACAGGTTAGCATAAATATCCGTCTTTTGGATGCAATTCAGCAAGTTCCTTCATATGCAAGAATTTTAAAGGACTTATGCACCAAAAAGAGGAAGTCGCAAGTGCCAAAGAAAGTTTTTGTGGCTAGTGCTATTAGTGATGCTCTTGTAAATTCCCTTCCCCCAAAGCAGAAGGACCCCGGGTGTCCTACCATTTCGATAACAATTGGGGACAAGAACATCAATAGAGCAATATTAGATCTTGGTGCGAGCGTCAATTTGCTACCCTATTCTGTGTACGAGCAATTGGGCGTTGGAGAGCTTAAGCCCACTCACTGTACTCTCCAAATGGCCGACCGGTCAATAACCCATCCTAGGGGAGAGCTGGAGGATGTGTTAATTAGAGTAGGGGATTTCATTTTCCCCGTTGACTTTATTGTGATGGATACACAACCTGTTGCTAACCCCCGGAACCAAATTCCGGTAATACTTGGTCGACCATTTCTGGCTACTTCCAATGCAGTGATCAATTGTCGTAACGGTTCAATGAACCTATCTTTCGGCAATATGACAATTGAGCTCAATATTTTCAAGTTGGGAAGTCAGCCGGCTGAGCCTAATGCTAGCGTACTCGATATTTGCTCGATCAATGAGATCGCGGAGGAGGACTGTGAATTCGAGAATTTTTTGTTCGATCACAGCAATGTTAACACCACTAGTGCGTTCCTCCTAGAATCCGACGCAGCTTTCACAACGGATAACGATTTTGAGTGCTTTACCTTTGTTGACGACTTTGAAGACTCATCACCTGATTTGGAGTCTTTTGCTTTTTCGGATGAGTTAGTTGAACCATCCGACATTGTTGCGTACACTCGGTTCGAACCTTTGATGGAATCATTCGAGTATGAAACAACTACCCCATTGTTACCATCTATTGTTTCACCTCCTAAATTCGAATTAAAGCTTTTGCCGACACACCTAAAATATGCTTATCTAGGTGATAATGAGACTTTACCTGTCATTATATCAGCCTCTCTAGCTCTTGAGCAAGAGAAGGCTCTTTTGATGGTCTTACATAATAATCGGCAAGCTTTCGGCTGGTCTATGGCGGACATTAAGGGGATTAGTTCCCTCATAGTCGAACATCATATACACTTAATGGATGATGCCAAGCCAGCACGGGATCCACAAAGGCGCCTCAACCCCATCATGAAAGAGGCTGTTAAGAAGGAAATTGTCAAGTGTCTGGATAGCGGTATCATTTACCCTATCTCAGATAGCCAATGGGTTAGCCCAATCCACGTCGTGCCAAAGAAATCGGGCATTACGGTCATTACCAATGAGGCAAATGAGTTGATTCCCACTCTCACCCAAACTGGGTGGCGAGTCTGCATAGACTATAGGAAACTCAATGCCGCAACAAGGAAAGACCACTTTCCTTTACCTTTCATTGACCAAATGCTTGAGCGATTGGCAAGGCACGAGTTCTATTGTTTTCTCGATGGCTATTCCGGTTACAATCAAGTCCCCATCGCCAAAGAGGACCAAGACAAGACAACATTCACTTGTCCCTTTGGCACGTTTGCTTATCGTCGCATGCCCTTTGGGTTATGCAATGCACCCGCGACATTTCAACGGTGTATGATGGGGATCTTTTCAGACATGGTTGAAAAGTTCTTGGTGATCTTTATGGATGATTTCTCCATCTTTGGCGACTCCTTCGACGAGTGTTTACGCCATCTTAACGCTGTTCTTACCCGCTGCAGGGATAAGAACCTGACATTGAATTGGGAGAAGTGCCATTTCATGGTGCGAGAGGGAATTGTCTTAGGACATGTCATCTCGCAAAACGGCATCGAGGTAGATAGAGAAAAAATTGAAGTGATTTCTAACCTCCCTCCCCTAAAATGCGTCCAAGATATTAGAGCCTTCCTTGGCCACGCCGGTTTCTACAGACGGTTCATCAAGGACTTTAGCAAGATCGCTAGACCCTTGACTCTCTTACTGGCCAAGGACACAATTTTTGCAGTCGACTCCACTTGCATTGAAGCATTCGAGTCTTTGAAGCATTCCCTCATCACCGCACCCATCCTCTCATCTCCCGACTGGACGCACCCTTTTGAAATCATGTGCGACGCATCAGACTTTGCTATTGGCACTGTTCTTGGACAGCATATTAATAAGATGCCGCACGTGATTTATTATGCGAGCCGAACACTAAATGAGGCCCAACTCAACTACACAACAACAGAGAAAGAGTTTTTAGCTGTTGTGTTTGCACTCGAAAAATTTCGGCCTTATTTAATCGGCTCTCCAGTCGTTGTATATACAGATCATTCAGCTCTTCGCCACCTTTTTGCGAAGAAAGATGCTAAGTCAAGGCTAATACGTTGGATCCTTTTATTACAAGAGTTTGACCTTGTCATTAAGGACAAAAAGGGATGTGAAAACGTAGTAGCTGATCACCTATCACGACTTCCTTCTGTGCCCACGCTCGATCTTCCAATCACTGATGTTTTTCCCGACGAGCAACTCTTGACCGTTTCTTGAGAACCATGGTTCGCCGATATTGTGAATTACTTAGCCACCGGCATGATACCCAACGATTGGTCGAGACAGGATAAACTTCGATTTGTATCCCAAGTAAAGCATTTTTACTGGGATGAGCCCTATCTTTTTAAATACTGTTCCGACCAAATCATTCGTCGGTGTGTACCTGAAAGTGAGGTCAAGAGCGTGCTGTCTTTTTGCCACGATCAAGCATGTGGCGGGCATTTTGGCACAAAGAAGACAGCCGAAAAAGTTTTACAGTGTGGTTTCTATTGGCCACGACTCTTCAAGGAGGCATTTGAATACTGCAAAACTTGCTCCCGGTGCCAACACTTGGGCCGGATTTCGCGGAGAAACAAAATGCCGCTCCAACCTATTTTGGTTGTGGACATTTTTGATGTTTGGGGCATAGATTTCATGGGACCATTTCCTAACTCTTTTGGAAATGTGTATATTCTGTTGGCAGTTGACTATGTTTCTAAGTGGGTCGAGGCTGTGCCCAGCCGAACGAACGATAATAAAGTTGTCGTTCGGTTTCTTAAAGAACACATATTTTCTTGATTTGGGCACCCTCGAGCGATAATAAGTGATAATGGTTCTCACTTCTGCAATAGGACTTTCGAGTCCTTAATGCGCAAAACTCTATCACCCACAAATTGTCAACGCCATATCACCCTCAAACATGTGGGCAAGCCGAGGTTTCGAATCGGCAAATAAAGCAAATCTTGGAGAAAACGGTTTCCAAAAACCGTAAGGATTGGTCACTTAAACTGATAGATGCACTATGGGCTTTCCGTACTGCATATAAGACCGATCTTGGTATGTCTCCATACCGACTTGTGTACGGGAAGGCTTGCCACCTCCCAGTGGAGATCGAGCATAAAGCATTTTGGGCTATCAAAGAGCTGAATTTGTCTTTAGGAGATGCGGGCAGCAATCGAAAGCTGCAATTGAATGAGTTGGAGGAGCTGAGGGATGAGGCATATGATAATTCCATAACTGCTAAAAACCGAGCCAAGGTGTTCCACGATAAACACCTTTTGCGAAAAACTTTCAAACCTGGACAACAGGTTCTACTTTATGACACTCGGTTACATTTTCATCCCGGCAAGCTCCGGTCCAGATGGAGAGGACCTTTTGTAGTCCACACCGTTTATCCGCACGGTGCGGTTGATCTTGAGAACCCTGAAGACGGTACCTTATTCAAGGTAAATGGGCATCGACTGAAACCGTTCTTCACAGCGGACCCTACGGAGGAGCTCCTGTTTTTGCAGGAGCCGATTTACACTGATTGATCTTCCTCCACCTTCACCCCCAAATTTCTTTTCCCAAAACATTATTTCAAATAAGTTTGGGGGTGTGTATAGTGTTTGTATATATAAAAAAAAAATAATAAAAAAAAATAAAAAAATTTTAAATAAAGAAAAATAATAATTTTTGGACCAAATTGCAAATTTGCAGATTAAGAGCTGATTTTACAAATAAAACCCTCGTTTTAGAGGGTGTTTTATGCAAATCACCCTCCCATCCCCAATTTAAAGGAGCCCGACCCCCCTGTGTTCTTAAACCTAATTATTTCCTCCTCATAAAACCCTAGCCGCCGCCCCCTACCCTCTACAGAAAAATCTCGCCGCGCCGCCACCAACCGACCGCGGAACCGCCGCCGTAGCCGTCTCCCGCCGCTGATCCGCCGCATTTTGGTCTCTTCACCCCCTGAAATTTTCAGGGGAGGTAACTCTGTCTAAATCCTCTCTGTTACTGCATATCATTTTACTTTAAACATCTAAATGGCACATAAAATGCAGTATGAAAGGGATTTTTCCCCTGTTTTCGAACACGAGGTATACGGTAGATATTTCGCGCATGAAATCGCACAACGGGGCTGGAATTTCCTGCTCTATAATCATGCATCTGCGTTTTCCCTACCTAACGTAGTTACCCTATTTTACGAATCCATGGAAGATAATAGCCTTGACAACTTAGGTTACATTAAGCTAAATTGGGGAAATCGTGAAATTCACTTCGATAGGAACTTGATACACGAGGTTACACTCATACCACGTCTACCTGCACATGATCACCCATTGCGCTTTGAAGATTATATGCCCTTGATGGGTAATGACTGTGCACGAGAACCGCGTAAGGGCATCCAAGCACGGACCCTTTTCGCGAACGTTTTAACTGTGTGCCGGTGGGCACAAAACAATATCTTTGGTAGTTCCCACAACATGACCTTTTTCATCCCTTCGTTACATGTCGTACACACTCTGATGATGAAGAATCCTAGGTTCGACATGTGTACGGTTTTTCTCCAATCCATAGGTACGGGGAAACGAGGTTCCGTATACCCATGTCCCATGCTTGTTACACAAATCTGCCGTTAGTTCCTCCCAGCCGAGGAATTTGACTCATATATGATAGACGGTGTCCCGGTTCGACCACTTGTAGAGGGCGTCTCGTCGTCCTACTCTAGACTCACGGATATTTGGACACGAACGGAACCTGCAGAAAATGTACCTGCACACACCCCTAGCTCGAGCTCGACTTCGAGCGGGGAAGAACTAACTCCCCAGGAGCATGCGCGATTAGTGAGGAGAACAGTGAGGAGAATCGATTCTTTGAGAGATGAGTTTCGGGCAACTGCACGAGATCATGACCGTCGGTTGACGGAAATTGAGAGGGGAATCCAAACACTTTTGGCTAGAGGGGAACGATCACGGTCACGCTCGCGAGCGCGACGTGGGGCCGGGCAGTGAGGGCACTGCTTTGCTCAAGTTTGGGGGAAAGGTAATGTATATAGTTATCTTTTGTATTGCATATTGTATATATTTTCTTTTCCTTTTGCATATTCAATTTCTGCATTGCATCTTTATATAAAAAAAAATCATAAAAATTTGAAAATTTGAAAAATAAAAATAAAAAAAATTAGAAAACTGAAAACCCCATAAAAATTGAGAAAATTTTAAAAAAAGTACAAAAATTATTCAATTTTGGTTAATTGACTTGAGTTTGATAAAAAGGTTAACTGGCTAGGAAAAACTAGATCTTAGACTTAGCAAATTAAAAACCCTAAAAATAACCTTCCTTAGAATTTAACGGTAGAGAATATATGTGTTTGTAGGTTATTTAGGAATAGGCAAATTTTGGGTTTACTTCGTGGGTTGAGCCAAAACGAGGGAAGAGTATTAATGTTCTTATTAAAGTATAAGTTCGAAAGAGAGTTCCTAACTTAAGTTTAGATTCTGAAAACATGTACCCTACAAAATGCACAATCACGCACCTTGAAACTTAGATTAGTAGAAGAGACCTTGAATTACTCTTGTCTAAAGTCCTTAGCACAATGAAAATAAAAAGAAAAAAAAAAGTAAATAAAAAAAATGGACACTGGTTTTTGTGATTACTTAGGGCTAGAAAATTAATTAGCGAGGGTGCTTCATCACCTAGTGCCTTAGACCAACTGGTTTGGGAGTCACTGCTAAAAGCCTTAGGTGTTGCAAAACTAGGAAATACGCTTTAAAGGGCTAACGCATCTTGTAATCGGCTGTTGGTACCTCAAGAAGTATTAACGGTCGCATGAAGGATGTGTAAGCGAAAGTTAGGAAAAATTCACAAATTAATAAGTGCTTTGGACAATGGACGAGAGTACGATTGCTTGATTTGAATTTCCAAGTGTAGGGGTGAAAATTACACACACATGGGGATATGTGATTAGAGTTTAGATAAGAGAAAAGAATGAAAAATAAATCTTGTATCTTTAATAGAGTTGATAGAAATTCCTAAGTGGAGATGAAACTCTAGAAGAAAAACTTAAGAAATGCTGAATTCTAAGTAATTTTATAGAACATGTACAATCTTAAGTTACATAATAAGGAAGTGTGAAGAATATGGGTGGATAATTTAAGGGGCGACGATAATAGAATTCCTTGTTAGAAAACCTAATTGGAAAACAAAAGTCGAAAAACCAAGTTGATAGGATTTTGTGGGTGTAATCCGCTGAAAACCCTCAAGAGACAACACTCCTCCTACTAGGGACACCTAGAGGTTTAACGGCTTGTTGCACGTGCTCAGTGCAATCGCGTTTCCCTGCGAAAGTGCGGCTAGGTTAGAATAAATTAATAAGTTTGCTCGAGGACGAGCAAAAGATAAGTTTGGGGGTATTTGTTCACATCATAATATTGCAATTCATACGCCCCACTTTTATGCATTTTATAAGTAAACAGGTACTTTTGACGCTCGTTTGTTGCATGTTACAGGATACAGGCTCTTGGAGCGAATACAGTGAAAAAGACGAAAGATGCTACAGAAAAGGGACTTTTGACCAACAAGCAGACGGATCTTACTCAAGTCGAGACGAAGAACAGTGCAAGATCCAAAAGACGAAAGTGAAACAGTCAAAAGATCCTTACAAGTTTTCACTGAGGATCTGGAGAAGACTAAGAAGCCCAACAGAGAAAAGAAGTATGAAAATAGGAAGCCCAAGAGAATACAAACAATGCCCAGAAGAATGGTGAGCCAAGCCCACCAACGGGCCGCGAAACCGCGGCCCAAGCGCTCCATTGCCGCGGTTCCGCGGCCATACTAAGCCCGTGTCTGTGGAAATTTCTCCTGTCGGTGTGTCGGTGCAGATGTTGGGATTTTTAGGGGGCAAATCTGTAATTGCATGACTACGAGAGTCTGTAACCCTAGCTTCACTGGTTGCTTATAAATTGTACTCAAAATCTGTAAAATGCGATGCCTCTTATCAATCAATAAAAATTCAGACCTGTTGAGAGATCAAGAGCATCATCTTGTAAGTATTCTTTATTTTCATGCTTTAGTGTTAGCTCTTTTCTTACCCTAGCTAATATACTTATTGCAGTAGAGTAATCTTAATACCTGCCTTAGTTAACAACCATTGTTCCTTTTTAAATTGCAGTAAATAATAATTCAAGATCAGAACAAAACATTTTAAAACATAACAACAAAATGTCTTTTTGCGAAAATTCCCTAATGAGCGAGTAAAACCCTCGCTTGTCAGGGTTAGGAACAAGGTAAGGGGTGAGAGATGAATATCTCTCACCTCCTTCAATACCAACACATTTTCAAAAATAGAACTTCATGCACGCATGCTTGATCCGCCCCCTACGGCACCCTACCTACGAGGTAACGGTGAACCGTAGTCTAAAAGGCCGGACATACATGACGTCCATAAAGATTGTAGCAATTAATAAGAAAGGACGGACAAGGATCTAGAGGAAGAAACTTCGTTTCTTCCTAATCATCCTAATCCCCTTTGCTAGTAATTGTTGTGATTTCTAAAACGTTTTAATTAAATGGCATTGAAAGAGGTGACCATATTAATCTCATCAACCCTTCCTTCGACTTAACCCTAACAAGTTCTTTCATATCATATAAATTAGTTCTTTAAATCACTCGATAAAAAAACCAAACAACAATCTGAATCAACTCGTTATAACACAAAAACAAGAAATTACACATCTCTGCGGATCGACCCGTACTCACCGGCTAGCTGCAAAGCGACGCCGTTTCTGATTACGGTAAACTACAATTTTTTTTGGAATAATCAGGTATCAGAGCGTAGGTTTTACCTTTCTGAGTGTAGGACGACCTTGGTAGATGGAGTAGGTGACTTAAGCAGAGTGGCGTAGCGTGGGTATGATCCGTGGCATACGTACAATACGGTACTCCGCCTAAGTGACCTTAGGACATAATTGCTTGTATTTCCTTTCTTGATTCCTTGCATTCCTTGATTCAATTGCAATGTTCTTATCAGTCCTGTTTCTTATTCCAGCTCGATGCCGCCAAAGACTACGAGAGCTCAGCGGGCTGCCACTAGGGATGTGATTCGAGCGAGCTCGTCTGAGGCGAGGATCGAGCGGGAGGATACGCCTACCCCTCAGGGTCATACCGATCCGCCTTATCCAGACCGTATTGCCAGATTAGAGGCCGGCATGCAAGAGTTGCGACAGATGATAGGATCTAGTTGAGTCCAGCCGGGCACAGAGATCCGAGGACGTTCCTTCCACCGCACAGACCACGATTGTACCTGCTGCACAGATGGTCGCTCCTGCTACTACGGAGACTATCCCTGTTTTACTACAGGAGTTCATGAGATTGAGACCTCCAGCTTTTACCGGCACAGATGCGACAGAGGACCCACAGGAATTTCTTGATAGGATGGCTCGGATTTGCCGTTCGTTGAGGTATTCTGATGATAGATTGGTGGAGTTTGCGAGTTTTCGTCTGGAGGGTCTTGCCCAGACATGGTACGATTCAGTAGAGAGAGGCCGAGCTGCAGGTCTACCTTTTATGACCTGGGACGAGTTTACAGCTGCATTTCTTGCCCGTTTTCTTCCGGAGAGTGTCCGAGATGCTCGAGCCCGTAGTTTTGAGTCTTTGCGCAAGACTCCTGGGATGACGGTGTCGGAGTATGATATACAGTTTACCTAGTTGTCTCGATTTGCTCCGTACCTAGTAGACACAGAAGAGAAGAGAATAAAGAGGTTTGTGCGAGGGCTTGATACACAGCTATTCCTTGCCATCGGCACCCAGCACTTTGATACATACGCAGCCGCGATGGATGCAGCCTTACTTTTGGAGGAGCGTATTTCTGAGACTCCGGTCGTTTCTGGGCCGAAGAGGATCCGTACTGATACGCCAGCTCAGTGGCTGATGGGTAGACACCGTGATAGATTATTTCCGGGAGATGGTGGAGGCAGAGGATTGAGACGAGGTCGGTTATTTGGTTCATATCCACAGACCCAGCAGTCGTCGCCAGGATGTTTTCGGTGTGGGAGTCAGTACCACCGTGTCAGAGACTGTACCATGGGACGTCAGGGTGCGGCGACAATCCTGCATGTGACCTTACCACCCTCACCACCTCCTCAGAGAGCTCTACTTCCTACTCCTGATGATGCTCCACGCCAGCCAGGTGCTTCTAGAGGCCGTGGGCGTGGCGGTCCGGTTCAGAGAGGACGAGGCGACAGAGGCAGAGGCCGAGGTAGAGGCAGAGGACAGCCAGCTATTAGTGGTGGACATGCCCGAGTGTTCGCGTTGACTCCTCAGGATGCACAGGCATCCAATGCCGTCGTGACAGGTACTCTACCAGTATGTTCTTTTGATTCACGGGTATTATTTGATCCAGGCTCCATACATTCCTATGTATCCACGTACTTTGCACCGAGGTTGGGCCGAGAGTCTTCTCCGTTAGATCAGCCGCTTGTCATTATTACCACGGTAGGCGAGTCCTTTGTTGCCCGTTTTGTGTACCGATCATGTTCCGTTCGTATCGGGGAGAGAGATTCTTCAGTTGATTTGATTCTCCTCGATATGCTAGACTTTGACGTTCTTCTTGGTATGGACTGGCTAGCTACCTGTTATGCATCCGTGGACTGCCGTGAAAAAGCAGTCAGATTCAGTTTTCCTGGTGAGCCGGTTCTTGTTATTCAGGGAGATCGTAGCGCTACCCTTCCTAGCTTGATTTCTTCTCTGCGCGCTGGTCAGCTCTTGAGGAAAGGGTATCAGGGATTCTTTGCCTATGTTTGTGATACTAGCTCCACAGAGGTTCCGTTGGACCAGGTCCCTGTTGTGAGAGAGTTTCCTGATGTATTCCCTGACGAGCTGCCTGGTCTGCCACCAGAGCGCGAGATTGAGTTCTGCATCGACCTGATCCCCGTCACGAGGCCTATCTCTATACCGCCTTATCGGATGGCCCCGGCGGAGCTGAGAGAGCTAAAAGATCAGTTACAGGACTTACTGGACAAAGGGCTTATCCGACCGAGTGTGTCACCTTGGGGTGCTCCTGTCTTGTTTGTTAAGAAGAAGGACGGAAGTATGCGTTTATGCATTGATTATCGTCAGCTGAACCGGGTTACTGTGCGGAACAGATATCCCCTACCCCGCATTGATGACTTATTCGATCAGCTCCAGGGTGCAGGGTTTTTCTCGAAGGTTGATTTACGGTCAGGTTATCACCAGTTGCGGGTTCGGAAGGAGGATATTCCGAAGACCGCTTTCCGTACTCGATATGGTCATTATGAGTTCTTGGTGATGTCATTCGGGCTCACCAATGCCCCGGCAGCATTTATGGACTTAATGAACCGTGTATTCAGGCCGTATCTCGATCAGTTCATTATTATGTTCATTGACGACATCTTGGTTTATTCTCGGAGCCGGGAGGAGCATGAGCAGCACTTACGTATCACATTGCAGACTTTGAGGGAGCATCTGTTGTTCGCCAAATTTTCCAAGTGCGCATTCTGGTTAGACAGTGTCGACTTCTTGGGTCATGTGGTGACGAGAGATGGTATTTTTGTGGACCCGAAGAAGATCGAGGCAGTTCAGCGTTGGCCTAGACCAGTATCAGTTACTGAGGTTCGCAGTTTTCTAGGTCTGGCTGGCTACTATCGACGTTCTGTCCAGGATTTCTCTCGCATTGCTGCACCGTTGACCGGATTGACCCGGAAGGGGGTTCCTTTTGATTGGACCCAGGCATGTGAGGATAGTTTCCAGCAGTTGATGACTCGTCTGACTACTGCACCAGTGTCAGCATTGCCTTCAGGATCAGGCGGGTTCATGGTATATTGTGATGCTTCTCGAGTGGGGCTGGGCTGTGTATTGATGCAGCACGACAGAGTTATCGCGTATGCTTCTCGGCAGCTGAGGAAACACGAACAGAACTACCCCACCCATGATTTAGAGATGGCTGCAGTGGTATTTGCACTTAAGATTTGGAGACATTACCTATACGGTGAGTCGTGCCAGATATTCACTCACCACAAGAATTTGAAGTATATCTTCCAGCAGCGAGATCTGAACCTGAGACAGTGCCGTTGGATGGAGTTGGTGAAGGATTATGACTGCGAGATTCTATACCATCCGGGCAAGGCGAATGTGGTGGCAGATGCTTTGAGTAGAAGGCCCGGAGGTAGCTTATCTTGTTTGAGCGCAGTGCAGACACAGTCGACGGCGGATTGGCAGGTGTTATGTGACAGCAGAGCGCAGTTCGAGTTTACTCCTACAGGGGGACAGCTGGCCCATTTCAGAGCATGCCCAGAGTTACTTGACCGTATCCGCGAGGCACAGTCCGGCGATGCCAGTATATTAGAGATTATTGAGCAGATTCGGCAGGGCAGAGTTTCCGAGTTCGTGATTGATGATCAGGGGATACTTCGATTTGGGACTCGACTGTGCGTGCCAGATTCAGAGGGACTGAGGCGTGATATTCTTGAGGAGGCACATAGATCAGTATACAGTGTTCATCCAGGTTCCACCAAAATGTACCGTGATTTGAGAGAGGTTTACTGGTGGGACGGGATGAAGAAGGATATTACAGACTTTGTGTCGAGATGCCTGACTTGTCAGCAAGTCAAGGCCGAGCACCAGAGGCCAGCCGGCGAGTTACAGCCTTTGCCCATCCCTGAGTGGAAGTAGGAGCAGGTCTCCATGGACTTCATTGTGGGTCTACCCAGGACCAGTCGAGGGTATGACTCTATTTGGGTGATTGTGGATCGACTGACAAAAGCTGCTCACTTTCTGCCAGTGAAGACCACTTTTGGATTTTCTCAGTACGTCCAGGTTTATATTGATGAGATAGTGCGATTGCATGGCGTTCCGACTTGCATCGTGTCCGACCGGGGCACCCGGTTTACCAGCCGATTGGGGCAGAAACTTCAGGAAGCATTGGGCACCCGATTGAGTTTTAGCACAGCCTTTCATCCGCAGACTGACGGTCAGTCGGAGCGTACTATTCAGACTCTTGAAGACATGCTCAGAGCTTGTGTTTTATATTTGGGTGGTAGCTGGGATCGTCATTTGCCTTTGATCGAGTTTTCCTACAATAATAGCTTCCAGGAGACGATTCAGATGGCACCTTTTGAGGCTTTATATGGGAGGAGATGTCGATCGCCTGTATGTTGGACAGAGCTCAGGGAGAGCAGTGTTTTGGGGCCGCAGATTGTACAGGAGACGACCAAGAAGATACAGCTGATTCGGGACAGGATGAGAGCGGCTCAGAGCAGGCAGAAATCATATGCTGACAGGCGCCGTCGCCGACTCGAGTTCGCTGTTGGCGATCATGTTTTCCTGAATGTCTCTCCGATGAAAGATGTGATGAGATTTGGGCGGAAAGGGAAACTGAGTCCTAGATATGTTGGTCCTTTTGATATCCTAGAGCGTGTTGGTCCAGTCGCTTATCGGTTAGCTTTTCCGCCCAGCTTCCCCGATGTAAACCCCGTATTCCATGTCTCGATGCTCCGCAAGTACCTTCATGATCTTTCCCAGGCGATTCAGTACCAGACGATCCAGCTAGAGCTTGATCTTTCTTTCACCGAGCAGCCGGTGGTCATTCTGGATCGGCAGGTGAAGAAATTGAGGTCGAAGGTTATACCGTCCGTCAAGGTCTTTTGGCGTGGCCCGAACAGCGAGGAGGTCACCTGGGAGACCGAGGTCGAGATGAAGAAGAGATATCTCCATCTTTTTGAAGGTACGCGTAGTTAAATTCTAAATTCGGGGACCGAATTTTCTTAAGGGGGGAAGATTGTAACCCTTCGAAAACCGTTTAGGCAGTTTTTTCGGTAATCGACTAAATTTTCAGCTTTTTCTGTAAAAAGTCAAAATAGGTATTTTTCATTGTAGACCTAATTATACAAAATTTAGATAAGATATTACTATAAATTGGTCACTAAAATGTTACTTAAAATTTTCTAGTTAAATAAAAAAAAATCGTAATTAATTATTTTTAATATTATTTTAAGCTTTTAAAAATACATTAAATTAGTGATAAATACAAATTTAATTAGGTAAATTTCATAATTAGGAATCTTTATAAACTAAAATAGAGTGTTAATAAATTGTATCATGACTTTGTAAGATTTTAGTTTTATGGTTTGAAATTTATGAAAAAAATGAAGTAAAAAGGGTTTTTTTTAAAAAAAGGTTGATGTGAAATGCATTAAATGAGAACTTAAGGGGTTTTTTGACCTAGAATCCTCTACACAAAACCCCCATTCCCTTTCCCCACCTGCTGGCCGAGATGAGCTGCTGCCATTCCCCATTTTTCTCACTTCTTCTTGCTTCATTTTCATAGCAAAATCCATTGAAAATTCATAAATTCCATCTCAAATTCAAAGAAAAATCCTAATCCCATCTCTCCTCAAACCAAATTTAGTTCAAAACTTGAAGAAAGGAGGCATCTTTGGTGGCTTGAGCAAACTAGGGTTCAACTTGTGAGGTGAAAATTCTAAACTAGTTGTTAAATTGTAGTTTAAATGTGCTAAAATTGAATTTTGAAGTGTTAATTTAGTAGTAATTGTTTGTTTAGGAAATTAAAGAAAGGGATTTGATTTTGAATTAGGGTTTGTAGCATGGTTGATGGATTTAAGTTAGGTCTTTGGTTATCTAATTGGTTAGAGTGGTTAATTGTTCGATGTTGCGCTCGCTAGATCGATAAACTGCGATATTTGCATCGAATTGGTATGCTATTTGCTTACTAGATTTTTAAAAAAATTAGGATGTGATCCAATTGCGTTATATTAGCGATATAATTAGCTTTATATACAACTTTTAGTGTGCGCGAATGCGGGGTTTTGTCTAGTCGGGTTTTAGTTTTGTCGATTGCCCCGAAATAACGATTCTAGTTAAGATTTAGCGATTTTCGTGTGTTTTCCGCGCACCGAGTGCACGTTATGTTTAATTCAAGAGCGTCGATCTTTTTATATTGACTTGGTGTCATTTTAGGGGTATGTAATCTTATATTGTGTGTTATGCAATGCTAGGATCGGTCGGGAAAACATCGGACATCGGACACGATTCATCTATGGGGGAATCGTCTGGATGGCGCGAGGCGCCCCAAGTTAGGATTACCCTATTTCTTGCAAGACTTGTATTGCTAGTTAGCTTACCCCTTTATTTACATTGCATACCCTTACAGCTAACCGTATACTAGATTGCATGGACATTCATATACACATATGCGATATCACTTCGTAGGACACGAACACCATTACCATTGGCATCTGCTGCACGCGCACTATTCATGTGACACACACGCCTTTGGTAATTGCCATGCCACGAGCACCATAGAACCTGTTTAGCTTAGTATCGCCACTTGCATCATACATGATATATGAAATTGCATAGCATGTATATACCTCGCATCATCATCATACATACATAGATTTCTAGCCACAAATCCCATCGCATACCTTGATATCATAGACATTTATCATATATAACATGTTGGACATTATAATTTTCTTGAGGATTTCAGTATTGCTGGGATTTCTGGATTTTTGGGAAAACCGCAAGAATTTAACAAAAGCTTATATTTATCATTTTTAAAATAAAGTTGCGGTTTTCTCGTGATGTATGTGTCGTCCACCATGAGTTTTCATGTTTTCTGTTGGATTTCGAGACCCGATTCGAGGAGTGGATGAACCGTCTCGGGTACATGGTGGGCCCGGTATGGTACCCCGGGGCAAGAAGATCGAGTTGTAGACGATGAGCCTGGCAGGGGAAGACTACCTACCGGTGATGTCTGGCGCGGCGGATATCCGGAGGATACCGACCGTTGTCGTGAGATTTGATGACATTGGCCGATCCGGACTGACGGAGCCCGATATTTTGAGACATTGATACAGTGAGACATTGAGACAGAGGTGATTTCATATTTGGTGTTGATGCTTGACACGGTTTTCAGATGATTTCTTGATGGTATTTAGCTATTATACAGATATTCCTTTTTCTAAAGTTAAGAATGCAGAACTCTTAACATTTAAAACACTTAAAGATTTAGTAATGACATTGCATACATGTGCATGCATACTAGAGGTATTATATCACATCTGAACATACATGCTGTGACACATTTGCGTGCATTCTTACGATTGCCTTATTAGATGTTATATTCTACTCACGAGCTGGCAACTCACCCCCGTTGTGCCATAGTGTCTTGCAGGTCGGACTCATCAGTCTTGTAGCGGCGGCTATCTTATCATCAGCTCCTTTTGCTCAGACTCGCGACATCGCCCGTAGGTGGGTTGCGAGCACACTTTATTTCTTTTTGCTCTATCATTGTATCTAGTATTCTCCATCTACCACTTTCTATTTGTATATGCGACCTAGTGATGAGATTGAGAGATTTGTATATATGTGGTTTCTTTTGGGTCGAGCTCACTTGAGCCGACGTGTGTTTTCTGATATCTTGCATTTCTTTTATGCTTTTTCTCTTGATATTACTTATATTGCGTGTGGTTGTGATCCGCCTTGGGCGAAGAGCTAGCTCCCGCTTGGGGATGCCATTTTATGATCACAGGTTATATATGTCTTGTTGTACCCATTTTCGGGGATAGAAAATACAGGGGAGACTCTGCCGAAATTTTTGGGAATTTTTGATGTTTTTAAAAAGGAATTCTATGCAACTTAATTGATTTAAAAACCGTTTTCATTAAAGGTTTTCCTTCACTCTCTTTTGATTTTGGTTTAGATTTTCTGGGCTTTGGCTGACTTAGGTTACGGTATGCCTTTAGACGTCTCGTAATCTAAGTGCCAGTCACGTTCCGTACTTTCGGGTCATGACATCAGCCTTCTCTCATATATCGGGCATCCGTCAGTCCGGGTCAGCCCTCTCTCGTATATCGCTCTAGCACCGAGAAAACACATGGTGGACGCACTGAAATATCATATCAAGAGAAACCGGGATTTTAAAACAACACATAATCTCTTTTTGAAATATCCACGGTTCTTAAATTCAGAAATCTCATGAAAACAGTATATCTCCATGCGTAAAATAATAGAGCGTGATGTATGCTACATGTAAAAAGAAATGCGAGCATATCCGTGTATCATGCAATATGGAATAGTGATATGACATATTAAGGGGAAAACCGCTCTCTTGAAATGATTCCATTTTTTAAAGTATAGCAGGTGGTTCCCAATTTTACAATAAAACCGGTTATCTATGTAGGTACAATATGTATATGTCATGATGCCGCAACCCTACTGTGTAGTGACATGGAAATTATCGATGATGAAGTGTGTGAGCCGGCAAATATGTGTACGTGTAACATACGCATCATCGATAATGGTGCAGGTGTACTATCACAGGTATATGCGATGCAATAATAATATCTTGAATGCAGCACAAGGTAAATCATCGGCTAACAGATATAAGGTATACGTAACTATCATATGTCCGAGTCAGTGAATCTATCAATCGGCATCTAGCACAATAACATCGCGTACGGTATAATCCATCGTACGGAAACCTCTAGTCAAGGGTAAGGATCAATCATCAAGTCAAACCCATCACGCACGGAATATCATCGTGCGGCGGCGTTATACTTAAAGGGATCCTATCATCCTATACGACCAATGAGGGTACGGCCTAATATCGCATACGGCCTATCATCCATAATTCACAACATTCTATATATATATATATATAACCCTATAGACCTATGTCCCAGGTCGCATCTACAATAATCTCATATCAGGGGACCGGCAGGGCATAAATCATTACGATCGACTCGCATCCGTATACCATCATATCATATCATCATCTGATCATATCATCAAATTCGCCTTGTATTCTTCCATCGCAATTATATCTCATATCATGTCAAGTTTACATAAACATGCTATCTCTACTAAGTATAAGTATCTAATCTAACAAACACACCCGAACCATACAATCAGATTTTTAATGAAGTGAATCGTAGTTTTGAAAACAGGGGTTACGGTGTTTTTAAACAAAAGATATCATTTGAAAATCCGTAACATCCCTCAAGATATACATTTAAAAGATACTTACGATTCTTTGGTTTAGAAAAAGGTATGGTTCGGATGACGCATCTACATCGACTATGTAGTCCGACAGAACCCTAAGCGGTAATATCGCTAAACATCAACCTAGGGTAGTTGTAGTAGCATATCACACTTAACTATCCTCTAGTTTCTATTTTTTTTTTGGCCGAGTGCACGCATACGGCGATGACTACATAACTATCTATGTTCTAACCCTAGTTTCCTAATCTAGGTTTCCTAACCATACTCTATAAATCTGTTTTTCCCTCAAAAGTTGCGGGGGTGCTATACGCCATCCACCCGACTTCCCCGGTAGATATAGATCTACTCACCTGTCTTCGCTCGCCCAAACCGATGACTCCATGCTTCTTCGCCTCGGAATCCATGCGAGGGTACCTACAATAATAACCAATCACAATACGTATTAAAATCGACGCAGAAAACCGATACAGCGCACAGTGTGCTCACAGGTTAGAACCTATGGCCTAAACGTGCAAACCAATCAAACAACCCCTGTTGTCGATGTACGAACACCCGACAACCAAATACAAATCCAAATATCATGAAAGTGCATTTAAAAATACGGAAAACATTGCCTAAAACACAACAAAATGCTCCCAGATTTTTCCCAGATGACAATTAGCCAAAACTGCATATAGGAGGGGTCTAATTTAGTGCAAAATGAGCCCTGGAACAAAAATGAACCCATTCCCTTCTACTCTGGCCGCAAATTGCGGCCAGAATGATTAAATCTACGGCCGAGGATTTGAATTAGGGGCTCGGGTTTTGGTAGTAGCTTCCTAGGTGCCTGCACGACTCACTGTCAGCTCAATTTTATTTTAGGGGTCTCGGGATGATAGCAGATTCCTAAATACACTCCCAGATTTGCAGTTCTCCCCGATATCGATTCACTAAATCCATAATCTGGGTTTAACTCTTAGGTCTTGTCCAAAATAACATCCCACCAGGTGTTTTAAGGTCACCACAATCCTCAATTTCATCTTTGATTTGAAATCTAACCTAAACCCTAACTTGAAGTTTCAAAAGTCTATCAAACGACACCATATCGACATGAAACTAGAATGGATGCAATAAGAATTGAAATACTAAACTAGGGGTGCAGAAATTAGCTTCTTTGGCAACTCAAGAAAATTCTTGAGTTGCTCAAAGTCCTCAAGATCCTCTTTTTCTAGGTCCAATGCGATCCCCTCGAGCTTGTGAGCAAGTTTTGTGAAGTCGAAATGGGGTTTTGGCTTTTGATTTCATGTAGATTTGGGGATTGAAGATGAAGGAGGGGAAAGGGAAGGGCAGGAGCAGCAGCAGCTCATATGGAAGGGGGAGAGAGAAATAAGATGATGAAATGAGGAGGATGGTTTAAAAAAGAGAAGGGTTGACTCTCACTTTCTCTCTCATCAACATACCTTCACTTTATCTCTTTTCTTTTCTTTTCTTTATTTCCTCTCACCCCATGGTAAACCCTAAGCAACCATGCACCCAAAACATGTAACAAGTATAACAAGTGTGGAAAATGATATGTGCACATTTTTGCACCAAAAATGCTAAAAATCCAATTAGAGATTTTTAATCGCGATTAATACTAAAATAGCATATAATTAACCATAAAAGCTTAAAAATAACTTAATTCCACAAAATACCCTATTTTTGAATTTTCCAAAATTTTTCCAAATTTTTCCCCATTTATCGGTATTTAATTATACCGAAATATTAAAATATTCATTAAAATAATGTTAAATTATAGAAAAAATAAAATAATATATTTTTTTGTTTCTGAAATGTTACATTTTCATTATTCATCACAAAAGAAATAGATCTTCTTCTTCCTTCTTCTTCATGGCTTGAAAAGCTTTCTAGCTTTTTCATTAGTGATGATTTTGAGTGAGATTAAGAAAACAAATGAGAGCTAAATTCCTACTTCATCATCCAAATCTATCCTAGCCATTTAGATTAGGGTGTTTACTTCATTTGTGAGTGAGAGCTTGTGTTAAAGAAACTTCAAGGTAGATCATCTTAGTTATCGAAGATCGGAAGCAAGCATGCATCTTTCTCTTCGTGGAACCTCTCTAGAGTCCGGATTCTTGATGATCGCAGCGAAGGGACCTCAACACGAAGCTTATGAAGTGAAGGACCGGACTACAAAGGTTGTAATCCCAAACTCTTAGATGTTAATGAAGGGTCCCGGCAGCGCCCCAGCCATCGAAACGCGGCCAAAATGCGGAACAAAAATTTATAAAACCGGCGCTACCGCTACCCGAATCCCGGATCTACCTTAAACCCTAAACTAGAAAATTAAACTAAGAGTTAGAGCTGTTATACCGAGTTGATCCGTGTCCTTCGGTCTTCATTCCAAGCTCCTAGCGGTACCTCGATGAAGTTTGGTCGCCGGTCTTCCTCCATCTCCGATGATCCACCCGAGGGATATAACTCCGGCTCTAGCTCCAAGACATGATGCATACGGAGCAACTAGGGTCTCTAGGATGCTACCCTAGAGAGCCTAGGATGTAGTGTGTAGGATCTTAGTGTTAGCTATCTCAATTCACCTCCTCTCATGATTCTCAACACATGAGACGGTTGAGAGGAGGTGAGAAATGAAGGTGGAAGCAAAACATGAAGAATAGAGGAGAGTGAAGCAGAAAATGGTGATGGAGCTCAAAGCTTGCTCAAGAGAAAAGAAATGAACCATCCAAAATAATGAGCTCCCTTGGAGAGAGAAATTGAGTAAGCTTGGTTTTGTAAAAACATTCTTTTCATTTTAAAATAGCTCCCATATTTGAATAGTGAGCACAAATGAATTAACAATTTATTTGTGTTCACTATGCAAGTATGGTCATCGCCATACCCTCCTCATTCTTATTTCCACCTCATTTACCATTTTTACAAAAAATGGTCAAATCAAGAAATGAGGTGGCACCTTCTAGAATGTTATCCGGTAAGAAATACGGATTACATTCTACTGTAAATATATCTGCATTCGTACCGAAATACGAATACCCAAAGAGATAGAATAACACAAAGAATATAATACTAGAATATATGTACCGAAATACATATACATAAATTATTAAATCAATACCTGATTTAATAATCCGGCTCAAACCCGAGCCGGCTAGTATTATCAACTGTCCAATCGAAAGTCCGAGTACAATGTACATCAATCAATCGGAACCCTGCACGTATCCAATACGGCTAATACATCATTTCGCCAGAACTAGGGAAACCCTCTGTGTGGGACTCTAAAGACTCGTCAATACGCTGGAAGTAGGTTTAACCACAAGCACGTCATCGGCACTAGCTGTACGTAACGGCTACCCAGGTATTGAGCGAAAGGGAGGCCGACGAGCAAACTCATCCTGAACCCCTACTGAGCCTGTCAGTGACAATATCCATACAGTCCGGTCTGTTCGTCTAAGAGTATCGCATATCGAGTCTAGGGGGTGGATAAAGTCAGACCCCCAACAACGCGATATTTAGTTTCGGTATGAAAGCCATCACCACCTGAGAAACTATCGATCCTGGATCGATAATTCTCGTCCACCGTGGCCACGGATTTATGGTGATGGCCATCCGTACACAACGCGACATCAACCCCCAATACCGGGAGAGACGAATCCCCGACAATCCGATCATTGCCTCCATGTGGCTCGGGACTGTACCCAACTAAAACCTGTTTGCACAACTCCTTTGAGCCGTGGTTGGGTAGTAATCAAAGCACAGTGGGAACTAATACGAGACAAATGACGATCTTAGGTCGACAGACTAACCTGTACACATGTCACCTGGGAACTGCTATCTGACAATAGGTATAATACCAACTAGCAGGTTCCCGGCGAGTCCGTCCAGTGTACTCATAACCCAATGAGCACCTGTATACTATCTTAGGTGAACAAACTAACACCAATGGCTTGTGAGACCTGGCTACCGCCCCTCGTCGGGGTCTTGTTCAGTATACACCAGTCTGCACTGGAGTATCGATGCCCGGTCTCGATACTCCTACGACTAGGGACATTTAAGGATGTGCTTATAAACCCCAGCTCCCACATATATGATCGCCATCATAATGCTGGCGGTCAAACAAGAATCCAATGGGCTCTATCAACATGTACATGATGATAAAGACAAACCAGATAGCATACTATCATCTTGAGTAAGACTGTTTTATCGGTATAGGTCCTGCCTCAATCATCATAATCATCTGTCCGCGACTATGATAATTGCCTTGAGGGCACTATATCCAACAATCTCCCACTTGCACTTAAGGCCAATTATTGCGATGTCGCATACTCACAGCCTGTGTGATACCGAACACCCAACTTCTCTACTAATCAGTTTCGCAAAGCTCGTTTGCGAAAATGATTGCGTTCGAGAAATAGCCTCAGTGAGTGGATCCGCTCCTATGTTTCTTTCTGTATCTCTCTATATCTCAACTTCACGGAGAAAGCTACCTCCCGAAATGAGCAATACTTGTCTTAGAATTTGTCTGGATATCTAATGGGACCCAGTTCACAAATGAACTCCAAATCCAGCAAACTACTTAGACTGTATCGTCTACTGAATTTAATCAGTAACATGCGCCATGCCTTCCTCAGTATCCGCTTGGACCATCTGTCCAACATACCGTCCCTCAAAAGAAGGAAAAACTATAACTCTAACAGTCACTTTGTCATCCAGGTCACCTTGGAAGCCAGAAATGATAATCGTCTCCCAAAGGAGGCCACCTTAATCATTTCCCAAGAACATCCATTTATGTTCAATAACTGCTTCCCAATGTTTCTCCAGGATTGAATTACTATATGTTTATTGCAACTAGGGCAAAAACAACATCTGGTGTGGCACTCGACATTTCATGATTAACTCAATTGCCTAAACAAATGATATGTTAATCATGCAGATCCCTCTCTCCTTTAGTCTATAAGACACCTTTAGAGAGGTTGATTCCATCACCTGCAGGTGCACCACCATGCCAGGAGACGTCCATTCTAAAATATCTTTAGAATAATGACAAAGTACCCAAATTGGGATACTTCCCAAATCTAGGTCTGAAAACATAGATCTAGTAACCAGAAACCCTGATATTATATCCATATCCTATGTGGAGAAACAACTTTGTGACAACCACAGTATAACCGATCGTAGTATAGGAATATCTCTTCCTATCATGTGCTTGTCATCCTAATACCAGGATATCACACCCTACTACCTTCTTACCAGATCCATCTCCTATTCTGATAAGGTCAAGACCTATGACTGTCAAATCAAAAATAGATGATCTATTTCCGCTATACCTGCTTTAGTCTGTAAATAGACATAAGCTACTTGTCCTCGATGCTTCCGCTGCTCCCACTGACTACAACAACCCTCTGGCAGAGTCATATACACGTGCACTTCTAAAACTAGTTTAGAACGACGCTATACTCATCCTCCTGCCGGGTCTTATAGTCTAGAGCAGCAGCAATGGCAAGTCTGGGTAAACAAGAACCTCCCTGTCACCATCACTGAGAAGACCGAAGTACTTCTCGGGTGCCTGAGGTTACCCACCAAAAAATGCGGAGTGGCTAATGGAATGTCGAAACTAATTGAATCCTTAGGTTCTATTAAATCTTCAGTGATCGTTTGTGGTTCTGAAATTACTTCCAGTTCTACCATACTCCCACTTATGTTTTTTTTTTGGAAAAATCCATTTTACTAAAAATGTGGCAAGTCAAGAACAATATAAATATTGATCTTCCTGATGGTAGAAAGTTAACCCTCGTCAAATCCCAGGATAACCCACAACCAGCCATTACTGAAACGTGCCTTGAATTTATCCGGATTCTGGTTTTAAGCATCAGCCGGACAATGTTCATCCCACGGCAGCGCCCCGGCCTCGTACTCGAGGCCAAAATGCGGAATCAAAAATTTTCCTTACTCGGAAACCGGCGCTACCGCGGACAAAGAAAAACCCGGATCGTAAACCATTAACCTATACTAGCAAACTAGAGATGGGGTGAGAAGTATACCGATCGATCCGTGTCCTTCGGTCTTCGTCTCCACTCCGATCTCCCGCGGAATCTCCGTCACCTCCTCGCTCGTCGGAAAGGGCACCACGTAGCCGGAATCTTTTACGGGCTCCCGCCTCTTGACCGAGGCAACTCGGGCGCGAAGTTGGCTAGCCGACGCGTCCAAGGCTTGCTATAGAAATAGTGTAGAAGGTTATCTCTTTGGGGTTTCATGAAGTTGCCATGATGTTTGGAGGAAAGGAATAAAAGGCTATGGAGGGATTTGTGTAATTTTGCAAGCAAGCAAGCATGAGAATGAGATGATATCTTTTCACCACTAGAAAAATGATCCTCTCATTATCCTCCCTCAAGAATGGCCGGCCCCTCTCAAGAATGAAGAAGATTGGAGAGAGAAAAAGAATACTTCTCCAAATATATCTCAAAAGAAAAGAATAATAATGATTAAAGTCACACATCTCTCTCATCACAAATCCACTCATAAGATAAGCAATGGAAATGACCAAAATAGAATATCATCATGAGGCTAGTCTCATCAAAAAGCTATATATGCTAGAAAACCCTCCACAAAATGTTAATTGCAAACTTGCAATTAACACCCTCCACCAAGAAAGTCCGACCGAGAAGGAATGAAGGAAAACCGGCCGGAACGGAATGCAAACTGGCAACTTCAGAAAACCGATCCCGTAATAAATTACAGGAAAACCCCACTGCTGCAAATACATGCCCGCATTTGTATTCCCACTGAACACAAATGCAAAGAGACAAAACTACACTATCAAATACTAGAATCCGGCTTAAGCCAAAGCCGGCTAGTAAAAACCGTCCGATCACGATCCGTGCAATACTGCACGTATCTGATCGAACCCTGCCATATCTCCATACGGCCTCTACAGCGTTTCGCCCGAAACTTGAGTAACTGAGTGTGGTGGACTCTAAAGACTCGTTAATACCTTGGCTGTGGATTTAACCACCAGCACGTCAGAGGTATAAGCCAATACGTGACGGGCCACCAGGTATTGACCAAATGGGACGTCGATGAGGAAGCTCACCCCGACACCCAACTGAGCCTGTCAGTGACAATATCCGTACAGTCCGGTCCGTTCGTCTATGAGTATCGCATGGCGGGCCTAGGGGGTTGGTAAAAGTCAGACCCCCAAAAGCGGTACAAGTCGTGTCGGAGTGTAGCCCAGAACGCCCTGAGATACTACTGGAATACCTACCAGTAAATCTCCTGCCTCGGCCGAGGGCTTTGCGTAATGGCTCTCCTAGACACAGCGCGACCTCACCCCCAATACCGGGAGAGACGAACCCCTGCAGATCCGCTCACTGCCTCCATGTGGCTCGGGACTGTACCCAACTAAAACCTGTTTGCACGACTCCTTTGAGCCGTGGTAGGGTAGTAATCAAAGTACAGTGGGAACTCACACGAGACAAATGACGATCCCAGGTCGATGAACTAACCTGTACACATGTCACCAGGGAACTGCTATCTGACGTCTGGTATAAGCCCAACTAGCAGGTTCCCGGCGAGTCCTGTCCGGTGTACTCATAACCCAATGAGCACCTGTATACATCTTAGGTGAACCAACTGACACCAGTGGCTTGTGAGACCGGCCACCGCCCCTCGTCGGGGTCTCGACTGTATACACTAGTCTACTAACGGAGTATCGATGCCCTGTCTCGAAACTCCTACGACTAGGGACCTTTTAAGGATGTGCTTATAGACCACCAGCTCCCACGTATATGATCGCCATCATACTGCTGGCAGTCAAGCAAGAATCCTAGGGGCTCTATCAACGTGTAATAGCGACATGTCAGGTCACCTAAAGCAGTACACGATGATAAAGATAAACCAGATAGCATACTATCATCTCGAGTAAGACTGTCCTACCGGGATAGGTCCTCCCTCAATCATTGCAATCACGTGCCTGTGATCCAATAATTGACTCTGAGGGCACTAACTCCAACAATCTCCCACTTGCACTCAAGGCCAATTATTGCGATGCCGCATACTCACAGCCCGTGTGATACCGAACACCCAACTCCTCTACTAGTCAGTCTCACAAAGCTCGTTTGCGAAACTATTGTGTTCGAGGAATAGCCTCAGTGAGTGGATCCGCAGAGAAGTTTCTTTCTATGTCTCTCTATATCTCAAGTTCGCGGAGAAAGCCATCTCCCGAAACGAGCAATACCTGTCTTAGAATGTCTGGATGTCTGATGGGACCTAACTCATAAATGAACTCCAAATCCAAACTTGTTAGACTGTATCGTCAACTGAACTTAATCAGTATCCTGCGCCATGCCACCCTCAGTATTGCCTTGGACCACCTGTCCAAAATACTGCCCCTCGTCAGAAGGAAAACTATAACTCTGACAACCTCCTTGTCGTCCATGTCACCTTGGAAGCCTGGAATGATAACTGTCTCCCAAATGAGGCTGTCGTTATCATATCCCTAGAACATCCACTTATGTTCTAAGACTGCTTCCGACTGTTTCTCCAGGATTGGATCAATATCAACTTATTGCATCTAGTGCAAGAACAACATCTGGTGCGGTACTTGACATCTCATGATTGACTCAATTGCCTAAGCAAGTGATCTGCCAATCATGAGTATCCCTCTCCCCTTTAGTCTATAAGACACCTTTAGAGAGGGTGACTCCATCAACTGCAGGTGCACTACCGTGCCAGGAGTCGTCCATTCTAAATACTCATAGAATGCTGTCAAGGTACCCTGATTGGGAAACCACCCAAATCTAGATCTAAAACCATAGATCTAGTAACCAGTATGTCTGATATAATGTCCAAGTCCCTTGTGGAGAAACCACTGTGTGACGACCAAAGTATAACCGATCGTAGTATAGGAATATCACTTCCTACTACCTTCTCAACAGATCTACCCCTTATTCTGATGACGTCAAACCTATGACTGTCACATCAGAAATGGATGATCTATCTCCGCTACATCTGCTTTAGTCTATAAATAGACATAAGCCTGATGTGTACCAATGCTTCCGCTGCTCCCACTGACTACGACAACCTTCTGGCAGAGTCATACAGACGTGCACTTCTAAAGCTAGTTTAGAACGACGCTATACTCAACCTCCTGCCGGGTCTCGCAGCCTGGAACAACAGCAATGGTAATTGTGGGTAAACAAGAACTTCCCTGTCACCGTCCTTGAGGCTACCGTAGTACCTCTCGGGTGCCTGAAGTTACCCACCTTATCTGCGGAGTGGCCAATGGAATGTCAAATCAGATTGAATCTTTAGGTTCCTTATCAAATCTTCAGTAATCGTTTGCGGTTCTGGAATCACTTCCAGTTCTACCATACTCCCACTACTGTTTTTGAAAAAAATCCATTTTTATTAAAACTGTGGCGAGTCTAGAACAATATTGCTATTGTTCATCCAGATGGTAGAAAGTCAACCCTCGTCATAGCCTGGGTCAACCCACAAACAGCCATTACAGAAACGTGCCTCGAGTTGTCCAGTGTCTGGTTTTAAGCATAAGCCGGACAACTCCCCGTACCTTAACATCGTTAAGATATGAACTGTTCTATATCCAATATAGAATCAGAGGCACTGATTCAATTGAACCAGATTCAAATCATGCAGCTGTCTCCAGTGCATGTCAACTAAATGGAAGGAGGCCGATCAGCGTTACTCAACTTAGGAATGCCTCCAATTATGAGTAACCTGAAAGAGAAGCAATTTCTCTTTATCATTACTATCAACTGAATACCATACACAAGTATCTACATCTTCGATCACTTTGAAGAATCCCGATACTTGCTACACCTGGTTCTCTACTCTATTCAAATACCTATAACTCCTCAAAACTTAGACCCTGTGTTTCCACGAAACAGCTGTCTAAAATCCAGAGAAGTCATAAGTAAACCGAATATAGTACGAGGACCAACCCCTCTGTCCTGATGGACACTGGACAATATACAATACTCTGTATAAGTCCGCTGAGTCTAACAACTCTTTCACTGTGTGTCGTAGGTTGAAAACTGTACTTATGGTTAAGAAGAATTACACCGCTGTTTAATGCTCCTTACCTAACCATCCACTGATATAGGTAAATGTCATCGACATAATATCAAAAGGTATATCTCACTCTATGAAAATAGACGTACAGATATATCAATTTGAAATTGGTGCACAACAGCGGATATTCAAAACCAAATATTTGCCGACCGGCAAACAACCCAGATGACTTCCCCAAATATCACCGATTACAACGAATCCCGATATAATGAGGATGATCACCCAATTCCCAATAACTTACTCCCACTCATCATCTGTAAAACCATACAGATGTGAGAATCATACCTGGTAAATACATACCCTGGAGTAAGTGTCTAATCGGGAAATCAGTTTTCTATTAACAGTACACAGTGAAACTGAAACATTGAAATGTTTCGTCGGGGTATCCTGGTATTCCTAGTAATGCCTCTTCCATTATCCAGATTCACAACTGTAACCGTATAATTCTTTGCCACCTCTCCAAATCCCTTTATATGTCTTTAGTCATTACCTTCTGTACACCCCTTTAAGCCAAATGGTTTTCTTCCTTCCCTACCGTTCGGCACCAGCCTATGGTTTGGAAGAAGACTATCCAAAAGGCATAAAGGGTGTACTATCTTAATCCTAGGAACACTCGCAATGCGAGAGAAGGTGAAGATAAAAGACACCTGAATGTACTTTATTCCTATTTCTCCTGAACCAGAATCCATCCCCGAACTGGAACAAGTTCCTTTCGAGTTCGTATATAACCATACGATGGATTATCCAATAAAATGGGATCTTCGTAGTGATACGGAGTGTCCTGGAGAAATACAAAGGTGATTTAGGATTGGTGAAGAAATACTTGGTTTGGTCGTGAATAGCAGTCGCAACTTACTTTGCCCTCTTACTAATCCCTTGCTTTGTCTTAACTTAATACCTTCTGTACACCGTTTAGGCTAACTGGTTTTCTTCATTCCCTACCGGTCGGCACCAGCCTATGGTTTGGAAGAAGACTATCCAATTTGCGTAATAGGTGTACTACTCCTAAACCAAGGAGTACTCGCAACCTGAGAGAAGGTGAAAAGAAAAGACAACTGAATAGTCCTATTCGTTTTCTCCAGAACCAGAAACCATCCTCGAATTCCTTCGAGTTCGTATATAACCATACGATGGTTTTGTCCAATGGAAGTGGACGTTCGTAGTAATACGGGGTGTCCTGGAGAAAAAGGTAAAAGTAGGAGTGGCAATGAGGTCTGCAACTCTGACAATCCAAAAACCGGTGTTTAAGAAGGTTCGGTCAACTTGGTCACTGAGTCAAAGTCCAGGGTCGGGTCAATGGTCGCTGCCAAAGAGAGAGAGAAAAGAAACACTCAGCGTGCACTCTAACCTAGATCAGAATGGTTATCACTTTGTCTAATCTGGAAACCTTCCACTGTACCTCAAATTCTCCTCCAAACCTGAAAGAAGAATTAGTCGGGATCACCCGAGGAGTAAACCAACTCATCAGTGGGAATCGGGATCCAACTCTCATCGCATGATAACGTGACGGAATCCACTCACGTCACCACACTCCAGAAGGTATGCGCATGCTTGGCAAGTTTCAGTTCTTTTGAAACTCCCGATGTGATTTTTACCCCTAGGACTCAAGTGACCTTGACGGAGTCAACAAATCAAAGAGTCCTAGTCAAGTTCATCCCGTCATTATCTGGATTGCATTAAACCCATCCGTACGTGCCCTTGACGGAGTCAACAAGGCCGCACGACTGTCCTAACCAATCCCATTTATGCAACAAACAAGCACTACTTAGCTACCGTACACTACGCCTTGACGGAGTCAACAAACGCAGCACGAATACTAAATAATACTCATAAGAAATGACGGAGGGCTACGAATGGTTTTTGGCGAAAAACCTTTAACGTAAAGAACTTAATATCGTTGAAGGAACTGCATAGCCTTTTATAAAATATAGTGACGAAAACCTTTACTAAAGAGGTCACTCCCGGTGAAGGGATCTCGGCTCTTTCCCCGTAGAATGAGGTGCAGGATATTCCAACTGAATACCACGATGCAAAGCAAAAGTAATCGGCTATAGTGAAGTTAATGCCCTGACGCAAACTTCTGTCCAAGGGGTCACTCCCGGTGAAGGGATCTCGGCCCTTGCCTCGTCGACTGAGGAGCAGGATATTCCAAATGAATACCACGATGCAAAACAAAAGTGAACGTCCTTGCAATAACAGCTTTTTGAAAAATGTTCCAACAACATCAGAATAGGTTTGTTTATCTTGCATTGATCCGAATCAACGCAGTCCCATTAATTGATCACACCACAAAGAACGAAAATATACTGACGTACGTATATGCCATCCGCATTCGCCCCTGGGTCCCGTCATCACCCGTTAGGTTAGCTAACTAACGGCAGAGCGGGGACTGGACTAGCGCGGATGAAAAACATATACAACATCTACTAATATATATACCAATATATAGTATTTCGCTCAAGGCGTGAATAAAATGCAACATCACAGAATAATACAGATATCTGGAAGCCCCGGGTTTCACAGAGCCGCTGCTGAAACCCGACGTTCCCTTGGTCGTGTGGATAGCCTGTGCAATGAAATCCTAGACCCCTACGGGTGCGGCAAGTCACCCGCCAAAAACTGAAGCGAGGCAGCCCCCTTCAGCATCGTGAATGGACCACCCAGCACTCCACGGAATCCGGCAACTTGGGCACCCCTCCTGGGTCAACCTGTACCCCCTACGAGTGCGGCGAATAGCCCGCCAATCCTAGAGTGAAGCCCCCTCCGTCTCAATGCCATGAGATGCGGTCCCGTTGCCCCCTAGAACCCGGCTATCCGTGCACCCCTCCACGGGGTAATCCTAGTACAGAAAGTAAAATATACATACACCGGGTACATCGACCGCAACCAGGTCGTGCCCCAAAAGAATAATACAAACAGGCAGTGACGGCAGTCCACATGTCGGACGCTCGCCCCGCAATATGAAATGTACATAATACAACAAAACTGCACTAGCATTGCATCCAGGCTATCCCCCACGACCGATCCGCAACATCACAGCATAAACATAGAACATCAACGTGAAAGTCACGTTCGCAAATCCGTCTAACCGGGCTATAGCAGTTAGACCGGATTTACCGATCGAGTGACATTCACGGTCGCAGATATAATGTAAAAACTGTGAACTAGCATGTTTAAAATATCCGATCGAACAAATTTATCAAAGTGGGCCCCCAAAAAGAACTGTAGCACTTACAGAAAACCTGGGCCCAAATAAAATATCCCAAAAGCCCTATTTCTAACTCATAAGCTTACTGGGAAAATATGGTGCCACGATTCCTCCTATCCGCCGCGGAAGCGCGGCCAAACCGAGGGTTTGGCCGCCCTTCCGCAGTCGAAGTGAAGAATCAGTGGATCGTATTTTCCCATAATTCTTATAATTGCTTGTACATGCCTCTGCAACAACCTGAAAAATTTTAGGAGCTCAAAAAATTTCAACAGAGAACATATGTGCACAAAAATACGGTTTTTGGGGATTTTGTTCGATCGGGTTCTAAACGCGCTAGAGCAAGCTAGGCAAGGTTAATGGCGTGGCTCTGATACCATGTTCATTCCACGGCAGCGCCCCGGCCTCGTACTCGAGGCCAAAATGCGGAATCAAAAATTTTCCTTACTCGGAAACCGGCGCTACCGCGGACAAAGAAAAACCCGGATCGTAAACCATTAACCTATACTAGCAAACTAGAGATGGGGTGAGAAGTATACCGATCGATCCGTGTCCTTCGGTCTTCGTCTCCACTCCGATCTCCCGCGGAATCTCCGTCACCTCCTCGCTCGTCGGAAAGGGCACCACGTAGCCGGAATCTTTTACGGGCTCCCGCCTCTTGACCGAGGCAACTCGGGCGCGAAGTTGGCTAGCCGACGCGTCCAAGGCTTGCTATAGAAATAGTGTAGAAGGTTATCTCTTTGGGGTTTCATGAAGTTGCCATGATGTTTGGAGGAAAGGAATAAAAGGCTATGGAGGGATTTGTGTAATTTTGCAAGCAAGCAAGCATGAGAATGAGATGATATCTTTTCACCACTAGAAAAATGATCCTCTCATTATCCTCCCTCAAGAATGGCCGGCCCCTCTCAAGAATGAAGAAGATTGGAGAGAGAAAAAGAATACTTCTCCAAATATATCTCAAAAGAAAAGAATAATAATGATTAAAGTCACACATCTCTCTCATCACAAATCCACTCATAAGATAAGCAATGGAAATGACCAAAATAGAATATCATCATGAGGCTAGTCTCATCAAAAAGCTATATATGCAAGAAAACCCTCCACAAAATGTTAATTGCAAACTTGCAATTAACACCCTCCACCAAGAAAGTCCGACCGAGAAGGAATGAAGGAAAACCGGCCGGAACGGAATGCAAACTGGCAACTTCAGAAAACCGATCCCGTAATAAATTACAGGAAAACCCCACTGCTGCAAATACATGCCCGCATTTGTATTCCCACTGAACACAAATGCAAAGAGACAAAACTACACTATCAAATACTAGAATCCGGCTTAAGCCAAAGCCGGCTAGTAAAAACCGTCCGATCACGATCCGTGCAATACTGCACGTATCTGATCGAACCCTGCCATATCTCCATACGGCCTCTACAGCGTTTCGCCCGAAACTTGAGTAACTGAGTGTGGTGGACTCTAAAGACTCGTCAATACCTTGGCTGTGGATTTAACCACCAGCACGTCAGAGGTATAAGCCAATACGTGACGGGCCACCAGGTATTGACCAAATGGGACGTCGATGAGGAAGCTCACCCCGACACCCAACTGAGCCTGTCAGTGACAATATCCGTACAGTCCGGTCCGTTCGTCTATGAGTATCGCATGGCGGGCCTAGGGGGTTGGTAAAAGTCAGACCCCCAAAAGCGGTACAAGTCGTGTCGGAGTGTAGCCCAGAACGCCCTGAGATACTACTGGAATACCTACCAGTAAATCTCCTGCCTCGGCCGAGGGCTTTGCGTAATGGCTCTCCTAGACACAGCGCGACCTCACCCCCAATACCGGGAGAGACGAACCCCTGCAGATCCTCTCACTGCCTCCATGTGGCTCGGGACTGTACCCAACTAAAACCTGTTTGCACGACTCCTTTGAGCCGTGGTAGGGTAGTAATCAAAGTACAGTGGGAACTCACACAAGACAAATGACGATCCCAGGTCGATGAACTAACCTGTACACATGTCACCAGGGAACTGCTATCTGACGTCTGGTATAAGCCCAACTAGCAGGTTCCCGGCGAGTCCTGTCCGGTGTACTCATAACCCAATGAGCACCTGTATACATCTTAGGTGAACCAACTGACACCAGTGGCTTGTGAGACCGGCCACCGCCCCTCGTCGGGGTCTCGACTGTATACACTAGTCTACTAACGGAGTATCGATGCCCTGTCTCGAAACTCCTACGACTAGGGACCTTTTAAGGATGTGCTTATAGACCACCAGCTCCCACGTATATGATCGCCATCATACTGCTGGCAGTCAAGCAAGAATCCTAGGGGCTCTATCAACGTGTAATAGCGACATGTCAGGTCACCTAAAGCAGTACACGATGATAAAGATAAACCAGATAGCATACTATCATCTCGAGTAAGACTGTCCTACCGGGATAGGTCCTCCCTCAATCATTGCAATCACGTGCCTGTGATCCAATAATTGACTCTGAGGGCACTAACTCCAACAGACAACTCCCTATATCTTAACATCGTTAAGACATAAATTGATTCTATATAAATCTAATATAGAAACAAAAGCACCAATTTAATTGGAACCAGATTCAAAATCATGCAGCTGTCTCCAGTGCATATCAACCGGATGGAAAAAAGGACAATCAGCATTACTCATCTAGGAGTGCATCCATATATGAGTAACCTAAAAAAGAAGCAAGTTCTCAAAACCATTACTATTAACTGAATAACAAACACAAGTATCTACATCTTCGACTTTCTCGAAGAATCCTGATACTTACAACAAATGGTTCTCTACTTTATTCTTATACCTATAACTTCTGAATATCTGGACCTTGCATTTCAACCAAATACATGTCCAGAACTGGAGAAGTCATAAGTAAACAGAATATAGTATGAGTACCAACCCCTTTGTCCTAATGGACGCTGGAGAACATACAATACTTTGTATAATTCCCCTGAGTTTAATAACTCAAACCCTGTGCGTCGTAGGTTGAAAACTGTACTACGGTCAAGAAGAATTACACCGCTGTTGAATGCACATTACCTAATCACTAACTGATATAGGTAAATGTCACAGACATAATATCAAAAAGTTATATCTCACTTTATAAAATAAATGTATAGATATATCAGTTTGAAATTGGTGCATAACAACGGATATTCAAAACCAAATATCTGCCATCCGGCAAAATCCAGATGATTTCCTCAAATATCACCAATTACTACGAATTCCGATATAATGAGGATCTAATCACCCAATTCCCAATATCTTACTCCCACTCACCATCTGTAATAACATGCAGATGTGAGAAACTGATCTGGTAAATACATACCCAGGAGTTAGATTCTAATTGGGAAAACACTTTTCAATTAACATCGCACAGTGAAACTGAAACATGAAAATGTTTCAAAAGGGGTTAACTGTTATTCCTAGTAACGCCTCTTCCACTATCCTGATTCACGACAGTAACCATATACTTGCCTGCCCTCTCTGCAATCCATTTATTATGTCTTTACTTATTACCTTCTGTACACCTCTTTTACGCTAATTGGTTTTCTTCATTCCCTACCTTTCGGCACCATCCTACGGTTTGGAAGAAGACTATCCAATAAGCGTAACAGGTGTACTCTCCTAATCCTAGGAGCCCTCGCAACCTGAGAGAAGGTAAAGAGAAAAAACAACCGAATAATCTTATTCAATCTCTCCAGAACCAGAATCCATCCTCGAAAAAGTTCCTTTGAGTTCGTATGTAACTATGCAATGGATTTATCCAATGGAAGTGGATATCCGTAGTGATACGGAGTGTTCTAGAGAAAAGCAAAGTGGATGTAGCAGTGGCAGGGGTATACTTGGTTTCGTCGTGAATGATGGTGATCGCATTTCCTTTGCCATTATTCTAATCCCTTTATATGTCTTTACTTATTACTTTCTGTACACCACACTTAAGCTTAATTGGTTTTCTTCCTTCCTTACCGTTCGGCACCTGCCTATGGTTTGGAGGAAGACTATCCAATAAGCTCAATAGGTGTACCCTCTCCTAATCCTAGGAGCCCTCACAACCTGAGAGAAGGTAAAGAGAAAAGACAACCGAATAATCCTATTCAATCTCTCCAGAACCAGAATCCATTCTCGAATCAGATCCTTCGAGTTCGTATATAACCATACGATGGATTTTTCCAATGGATGTAGATGTTCGTAGTAATACGGGGTGTTCTGGAGAAATGCAAAGGTGATATAGAAGTGGCAATGATGTATGCGACACCGTGACATTCCAAAAGTCAAAGTGTTTTAAGAAGGTTCGGTTAACTTGGTTTCATGAGTTTTAGTCAAAGGTCGGGTCATAGTCGCAGCCAGAGAGAGAGAGAGAGAGATAAGAAACACTCAGCGTACACTCAAACCTAGATCAGAATGGTTGATCATTTTATCTAATCTGGATGGCTCCCACCGTTTCCTCGAATTCTCCTCCAAACCTAAAAAGGAGAATTAGTCGGAATCACCCGAGGAGTAATCCTACTCATCAGTGGGAATCGGGATCCAACTATCATCGCATGATAACTTGATGGAAGCCACTCAAGTCACCACACTCCAGAAGGTATGCGCAAGCCTGGCAAGTTTCCTGTATGTTTGAAACTCCCGATATGATTTTTACCCCAAGCGGTTTATGACCTTGACTTTGGCCAACAAATCATAACCCGCAAGTCAAGTTCTACCCGTCATTGTCCTGATTGATTTAGACCCACCCGCACACACCCTTGACTTTGGCCAACAAAGTGGTATGACTGTCCTAAACCAATGCATATCCATGCAACGGACAAGCAACACACAGCTACCGCACACGATGCCTTGACTTTGGCCAACAAACACCGCACGAATACTATGCGCTACTTATCCGAAATGACGGAGGGCTACGGCTGGTTTTTTGCGAAAAACCTTTAACGTAATGAACTTGATATCGTTGAAGGAATCCAAGTGGTTTTATAAATATATAGTGGCGAAAACTTTTGCTAAAGAGGTCACTCCCGGTGAAGGGATCTTGGCTCTTTCCCCGTAGAATGAGGTGCAGGATATTCCAAACTGAATACCACGATGCAAAGCAAAAACAATCGACTATAGTAAAGTTATTACGTTGACGCAAACTTTTACTCAAGGGGTCACTCCCGATTAAGGGATCTCAGCCCTTGCCTCGTCGAATGAGGTGCAGGATATTCTAAATGAATACCATGATGCAAAGCAAAAGAGAACGTCTGTAATGTCAGGTTTTAAAAAAAACTTGGTTCCAACAACATCATAAGTAGGTTTGTTTTATCCTTGCGTTGATAAGAATCGATGCAGTCCTATCAATTAATCACACCAGAAAATAACGAAAATAAAATGTACGTATATGCCATCCGCATTCGCCACTGGGTCCCGTCATCACCCGTTAGGTTACTTAACTAATGACAGAGCGGGGACTGGGCTAGCGCGGGTGCAAAACATATACAACATCTACTAGTATATATAAATATATATATAACATTCGTCCCAGGCATGATATAAAGCAACATCACAGAAACATAACAGAAGCACCACAGAATGGTGGATAATCTGGAGCCCCGAGTTTCACTTGAGCCGCAAGTGAGACCCGACGTTCCCTGCCGTGTGGATAGCCTGTGCAATGAAACCTATACCCCCTACGAGTGCGGCGAATAGCCTGCCAATTCTTGAGTAAGGTCCCCTCCATCCCAACGCCAAGAGATGTGGACCCGTTGACCTATAGAATCCGACTATTCGTGCACCCCACCACGGGGTAATCCTAGTACAGAAAAAAAATAATATACAAGGGTGACATCGACCTCAGCCCGGTCGTGCCCTAAAAGAATAATATACAAACTGTCAGTGACCGCAGTCCACATATCGGATGCTCGCCCCGCAATATCAAATGTACAAATGAAATAAAACTGTACTAACATTGCACCATTGCTATCCACCACGACGATCCAACCAACATCACAGCACAACACAGAAAATCAACGTGAATGTCACGTTCGCAAACCCGTCTAAAAGACATATAACAGTTAGACGGGTTTACCGATCAAATGACATTCACAGTCGCAGAATATAATGTATGTACTGTTAAACGCACGCTTAAAATATCGATCGACTAAGTTCCCAATTGGCCCCAATAGCAAAAACAATACTGAACAGAAACCTTGGCCAAAACAGGATATCACAAAAATCACAATTTCACATCATGGGGCTACAGTAAAAATTTGGAAGCCCGTCTCCACTAAATGGCCGCGGAACCGCCGCCAATAGGGGGTAAGTGCAGCGGTTCCGCGGCGCTTTTAGGGCTTCAGGAGACCAAATTTTTTCTGTACCCTACTAAAAGCCTGCACGAATTTTTAAGCTACTGCAAAGAATTTTCGGACCGCTTTTGAAAATCGACAGAAACATGAAAATTGAAATCGTGATTTCGGTAACTTTGGTCGATTGATCTTTTAAGTACGTCAAAACAAGCTAGTAGGGGGTTTAAAGGGTGGCTCTGATACCATGAAGGGTCCCGGCAGCGCCCCGGCCATCGAAACGCGGCCAAAATGCGGAACAAAAATGTATCAAACCGGCGCTACCGCTACCCGAATCCCGGATCTACCTTAAACCCTAAACTAGCAAATTAAACTAAGAGTTAGAACTGTTATACCGAGTTGATCCGTGTCCTTCGGTCTTCATTCCAAGCTCCTAGTGGTACCTCGATGAAGTTTGGTCGCCGGACTTCCTCCATCTCCCATGATCCACCCGAGGGATATAACTTCGGCTCTAGCTTCACGACATGATGCATATGAAGCAACTAGGGTCTCTAGGATTCTACCCTAGAGAGCCTAGGATGTAGTGTGT
Source organism: Agapanthus africanus (assembly GCA_030015575.1). Lineage (NCBI taxonomy): Eukaryota > Viridiplantae > Streptophyta > Magnoliopsida > Asparagales > Amaryllidaceae > Agapanthus > Agapanthus africanus. The sequence continues at coordinate 596,057,947 of CM057341.1, forward strand.
AGGATCTTAGTGTTAGCTATCTCAATTCACCTCCTCTCATGATTCTCAACACATGAGACGGTTGAGAGGAGGTGAGAAATGAAGGTGGAAGCAAAACATTAAGATTAGAGGAGAGTGAAGCACAAAATGGTGATGGAGCTCAAAGCTTGCTCAAGAGAAAAGAAATGAACCATCCAAAATAATGAGCTCCCTTGGAGAGAGAAATTGAGCAAGGTTAGTTTTGTAAAAACATTCTTTTCATTTTAAAATAGCTCCCATACTTGAATAGTGAGCATAAATGAATTAACAATTCATTTGTGTTCACTATGCAAGTATGGTCATCACCATACCCTCCTCATTCTTATTTGTACCTCATTTACCATTTTTACAAAAAAATGGTCAAATCAAGAAATGAGGTGGCACCTTCTAGAATGTTATCCGGTAAGAAATACGGATTACATCCTACTGTAAATATATCTGTATTCGTACCGAAATACGAATACTCAAAGAGATAGAATAACACAAAAAATATAATACTAGAATATACGTACCGAAATACATATACGTAAATTATTAAATCAATACCTGATTTAATAATCCGGCTCTAATCCGAGCCGGCTTCTATTATCAACTATCCAATCGAAAGTCCGAGTATAATGTACATCAATCAATCGGAACCCTGCACGTATCCAATACGGCTACTGCATCATTTCGCCAGAACTAGGGAAACCCTCTGTGTGGGACTCTAAAGACTCGTCAATATGCTGGCAGTGGGTTTAACCACAAGCACGTCAGCGGCACTAGCTGTACGTAACGGCTACCCAGGTATTGAGCAAAAGGAAGGCCGACGAGCAAACTCATCCTGAACCCCTACTGAGCCTGTCAGTGACAATATCCGTACAGTCTATTCTGTTCGTCTAAGAGTATCGCATATCGAGTCTAGGGGATGGATAAAGTCAAACCCCCAACAACGCGATATTTAGTGTCGGTATGAAACCCATCACCACCTGAGAAACTATCGATCCTGGATCGATAATTCTCGTCCACCGTGGCCACGGATTTATGGTGATGGCCATCCGTACACAACGCGACATCAACCCCAATACCGGGAGAGACGAATCCCCGACGATCCGATCACTGCCTCCATGTGGCTCGGGACTGTACCCAACTAAAACCTGTTTGCACGACTCCTTTGAGCTGTGGTAGGGTAGTAATCAAAGCACAGTAGGAACTCACACGAGACAAATGATGATCTCAGGTCGACAGACTAACCTGTACACATGTCACCTGGGAACTGCTATCTGACAATAGGTATAATACCAACTAGCAGGTTCCCGGCGAGTCCGTCCAGTGTACTCATAACCCAATGAGCACCTGTATACTATCTTAGGTGAACAAACTAACACCAATGGCTTGTGAGACCTGGCCACCGCCCCTCGTCGGGGTCTCGATCAGTATACACCAGTCTACACTGGAGTATCGATGCCCGGTCTTGATACTCCTACGACTAGGGACATTTAAGGATGTGCTTATAAACCCCAGCTCCCACATATATGATCGCCATCATAATGCTTGCAGTCAAGCAAGAATCCTATGGGCTCTATCAACATGTACATGATGATAAAGACAAACCAGATAGCATACTATCATCTTGAGTAAAACTGTTTTATCGGTATAGGTCCTGCCTCAATCATCATAATCATCTGTCTGCGACTATGATAATTGCCTTGAGGGCACTATATCCAACAGTTAAAGTGTTTAACATGCTTTGTTTCGCCTAATCTCTAGTTTAAAGATCTTGGTTAGGGTTTTTCGGCACGTCTAAATTTTAAATTGGGCATGGGTGATGCCTTATAGACCCTTGTGAGAATGCCTAGTAACCCTACAGTCAGAGCAGACTATTCAGACTCTCGAGGACATGCTCCGAGCGTGCGTCTTAGATTTCGGAGGAAGCTCGAATCACCATTTGCCCTTAGTAGAGTTCTCCTACAACAACAGTTTTCAGGAAACCATTCAGATGGACCATTCGAGGCTCTATATAGGAGGAGATGCAGATCGCACGTCTGTTGGACAGAGCTCAGCGAGAGCAGTATTTTGGGGCCGCGGATTGTTGAGAAGACGACCGCAAAGATCCAGTTGATCCGTGATAGGATGAGAGCAGCCCAGAGCAGGCAGAGATCTTATGCAGACCGTCGTCGGTGCAGACTCGAGTTTTCTGTTGGCGATCATGTTTTCTTGAGGGTCTCCCCAATGAAAGGTGTGATGAGATTTGGGAAGAAGGGGAAGCTTAGTCCCAGATATGTGGGCCCTTTCGAGATCCTCGAGCGTGTTGGTGCAAATGCGTATCGGTTAGATCTTCCGCCCAGTTTCCCAGACATTCACCTCATCTTCCACGTTTCGATGCTCCGCAAGTATCTTCATTATCCTTCGCATGTGATTCAGCACCCGACGATCCTGCTGGATCGTGACCTTTCTTTTGAAGAGCAAGTGTGCAGGATAAAAAGACGTGGGAAGTTAGACCCATATCTCGCGGCTACACCGCGACGGATCAAGATGGAGCCAACGGTCTACTGTAAAAATCTGGAGCAGATACAGTGAGCAAATCATGATTCTGGACCTCCAAATAAGAAGAGGACAGCAAATTCAGCACCTACAAGAAAACTGAAGCTCCAAAGCCCCCATAAAGCCGTGGAACCGCGGCATAAGCAAGCTTAGGCCGCGGAACCGCGGCCATTTGCTGGCTTCAGCAGCCCAATTTCCCTGTGAGCCTCTCTACTTTCCTCCCCACTCCTCTGAACTCCACTGAACTGTGTTTTCTGCAGCATTCTTTGCGTAAACTCTCTTCCACTTCTAATAAATTGTTCTTGCGCAGGATTCTTTGCGCCGCGCTTAAAAAAAATAAAAAATTGATTGCAGTTGAATGTTACTGCTTTGCATATTTTAATACGGACTTTAAGGGGCTTGAAACCAATCCAGATTGGGTGGGGATTTCATCACCCTTCCCAGGACCCCAGAAATCACAAAAAGCATATGCATTGACCATTGTTTAATTAAAAAATACTAGACTCAGTCCTAAGGACTTCGCGCTCAATAGGACAGAGGACTAGTTACAGGCATCGGCCGTTTATCCTATCCTGACTTTGCGGTGTCTAGGCAAGTGGTTACTTAATTAGGACCACTACTTACGTAGTGGGGAGCCTCCCACTTACCTGGCACTTACCTGGCCGCAATTAGGGGAGAAGAGGCGGTTTGAGGTCCTATTTCTAGCTCTTTGGAACAGTTAGGAGCTGTCTAGCTGACCTAGGTGACCCTAGATCTAGGTGTGATTGTGCATATCTTATTTTTGATTGCTTGAAGCCGTAAGTCCGTACATATTTCTGTAAAGCTCTTTCTAAAAAGAAAAAAAAAACACAAAAACCAAAACTTTTATAAAAACTTGCCCTTTGTCGCCAAAATCCCATTTTTTCACCCACCACCCATCGTATTTCTCCATTGATGTTTTCTTACCCTCACCTTATCCGCTTTGACTATACTAAACTCATTTAGTGTATGTCCTCTTGGACTCGGGACACTAGCGCCCGCCTCGTTCGCGTTACGTTAGTCGCTACCAACTACGCGATCGACTCAGACGTCGAAACTCTGTCCACGCCTCTTTCATCCTTACCTTTGCCGGCCAACTGCAACGTTGACCGGAATTCTGTTCATACATCCTCACCTTCACCATCACCAACCTCTTCTTCCACGATGTTAGGATTTAATCCAAACATCTCTTTGACTCCCCCGGGATTGATTCCACCTCCTATGGATGCGAATAACCCACCACCACCGCCTGTCGTAGCGCCACAGCGAATCGCGCTCCAGGATCGTTTCTATCCTACCCACTCTGCACTTCCCACCTGTCTTTCCCTTCCACGGGCCAATGGGGATAATTTTGAAATTAAGCCCCACTTCATTAACATGCTTCCGAAATTTCATGGGCTTGAATCTGAAGATGCCTATATCTTCATCAATAAGTTTCAAAATGTTTGTGCCATGATGAAAACTATCCAGCTGTCGGACGATGCTATACGACTACGGGTCATTCCGTTCACTTTGTGCGATCTTGCTGAAAAATGGTTGTATAGCACCGCTTCCCACTCCATAACCAGTTGGGATGAGTTTGTGAAAGCGTTTCTCAAGAAATTCTATCCGAATCATAAAACCGTAAGGATCCGTAACGAAATCAATCAATTCTCTCAGCTTCCTACTGAACCCTTTTGGAAGTGCTTTGACCGGTATAAAGGCCTTCTTGTTCAGTGCCCTCACCACGGTATTGAGAAATGGCAACTTTGCCAAACCTTATACGAGGGCCTGAACCCAGTAACCAAGCAGTTGTTGGAAACCATTTGTCAGGGCCACTTCCTATCGAAATCTGACGAGGAAGCGTGGCAATTCTTTGACGACCTTGCGGAACAAACGCTTCAATGGGAGAGCACCATACCAACTTCTTCTTCTTCTTCCTCCACTTCTACTGGTCAGTCTAGGGTAGGAATTCACCAACTTGATGTCTCTATTGCGATGAAAGATGAAATGGCTGCAATAACGAGAAAACTTGAAGCGATAGAGAGCAAATTTTCATCTCCTGCTCCTGCCCCTGTTCTTCCCCTTCGTACCATTTGTGCTTGTTGTTCCGATCCTTCTCACTTAACCGAAGAGTGTCCTTACAATCCACCATCTCAAGGACAGGATCAGGTTAATGCTGCATTTCAGCAAAGACCGAGAAATGATCCATACTCTTCCACCTACAATCCCAGTTGGAGGAACCACCCCAATTTCTCCTGGAATCAGAATCAGCATCAATTCCAAGGCAACAATTTCCAGAGGCCCCCTCCTCCGCAACAACAAGCGCAACAACAAACTCAACATCAGTTTAAGTAGCCCTTCCAACCCCAACCTTTTCAAAATCAGACGAACAACTTTGCACCCAACAATTCTTTTCCACAAAACAAATTTGTTCCATCAAACAACGATAAGGTTTCCTCACTCGAACGAAGTCTGGAGGCGTTCGTTAAACAATCGACACAATCCACCGCCAACATCTAGTCATCTATTCAGTCTTTGGTGCAACACACTGCTGCACACGGGCAAAGCATCAAGACCATCGAAGCCCAGATTGCACAGCTGAATGCGGCGTTAAGCGGGCGAGAAAAGGGGAAGCTTCCATCTCAACCACTCCCAAATCCCGGTCACCCACATAATGTACATGTTGCTCTTGAACAACAGAACCATAATGTGAGTGCCGTGACTATATTGAGATCGGGAAGGATGCTGCACAACAACATCGGCACAACAATTAAGGATAATGACACCCCGCCACTTCTTCTTCTTCTTCTTCTTCTTCTCCTTCCTCATCTTCTGAGCCTATTCTTCATTCGTCAAAAGGCTTTTCTTCTTCTTCTTCTGCTCTGAACGGACCCACTTCTCACTCCACGAAAACACCAGCTCTGGGATCCGTTCCAACTCCACAATCTCCTCCACAAGCATTGGACTCAACCAATTTTAAAAACGTTCCATTTCCAAACCGGTTGAGGTCTAATAAACAAAATCCGCAAATGGAGAAGATTCTGGAGTTGTTTAAGCAGGTTAACATCAACATTCCCTTTTTAGATACTGTCCAACAAGTCCCGTCCTATGCGAAAATCTTAAAGGACTTGTGCACGAAAAAGAGGAAATCTCAGGTACCGAAGAAATTTTTCTTGGCTAGTGCTGTGAATGATGCTCTTACCCAATCTTTACCTCAAAAACAGAAGGACCCTGGCTGTCCTACGATTTCTATTACCATTGGGGATAAGAACATCAACCGCGCACTATTAGATCTTGGTGCCAGTGTTAACCTGCTTCTGTACTCAGTATATGAGCAACTAGGTGTAGGAGAGCTGAAACCCACACACTGCACTCTCCAAATGGCCGACCGATCGATCACCCATCCTAGGGGTGAGCTAGAGGATGTGTTAATCAAGGTTGGGGACTTCATATTCCCTGTTAACTTCATTGTTTTAGACACACAGCCTGTAGCTAACCCCCGGAATCAAATTCCGGTGATACTCGGTCGCCCATTCCTTGCAACCTCAAATTCTGTGATCAATTGTCGAAATGGTTCGATGAACCTATCTTTTGGAAACATGACAATTGAACTCAACATTTTTAGGTTGGGGAATCAGCCCACCGAACCTAATGCTCATATACTAAACGTTTGCTCAATCCAGGAGATCACCCCAGAAGAGTGTGAATTCGAGGAGTTTTTGTTCGATCACGATAACCTTAACGCCACTAGTGCGTTCCTCTTCGAATCTGCTGCTGTTTCTGCGCCCGACAATGACTACGAGTGTTTTACTTTCTCGAACAATCTTGGCCACTCACCACCCGAGTTTGAATCCTTTGAATTTCCGGATGACTTACCTGAACCATACAACTCGGTCGCTTACACTCGTTTTGAACCTTTGCTGGAATCCTTTGAGTTCGAGACCTTTTCACCAATCTTGCCTTCACCAACGCTCGAACTCAAGCCTTTGCCGTCTCACCTCCAACGCTCGAACTCAAGCCTTTGCCGTCTCACCTTAAGTACGCTTACTTGGGTAAGAACGAGACCCTCCCTGTTATCATCTCGGCTTCTCTAGCTCCAGAGCAAGAGAAAGGCCTTCTTGCGGTCTTGCATAGCAATAGGCAAGCTTTTGGATGGTCCATGGCGGACATCAAGGGGATTAGTCCCCTGATCGTTGAACATCACATTCATCTGATGGATGATGCCAAACCAGCCAGGGATCCACAAAGGCGACTCAATCCAGTCATGAAGGAGGCTGTGAAAAAGGAAATCGTAAAATGTCTGGATAGTGGTATCATTTACCCTATTTCTGATAGCCAGTAGGTTAGCCCCATTCATATTGTCCCCAAGAAATCAGGCATAACGGTCATCACTAACGAGGCGAACGAGTTAATCCCTACTCGCACCCAAACTGGGTGGCGAGTATGCATCGATTACAGAAAACTCAACGCCGCAACGCGGAAGGACCACTTTCTGCTACCTTTCATTGACCAAATGCTTGAACGATTGGCCGGACACGAGTACTACTGCTTTCTTGATGGCCACTCCGGCTATAATCAGATTCCCATAGCCGAAAAAGACCAGGACAAGACCACATTCACTTGTCCTTTCGGCACGTTTGCATATCGTCGCATGCCTTTTGGGTTATGCAATGCGCCCGCTACCTTCCAGCGGTGTACGATAGGAATCTTCTCAGACATGGTGGAAAAATTCCTGGAGATCTTCATAGAAGATTTCTCCATCTTCGGCGATTCCTTCAATGAGTGTTTGCTGCATCTTGACGCTGTCCTTACCCGATGTAAGGACAAGAACCTCACTTTGAATTGGGAGAAGTGCCACTTCATGGTGCGCGAAGGTATTATCTTAGGACATATCATTTCGCAAAATGGCATAGAGGTTGACAATGCGAAGATTGAGGTCATTTCCAATCTCCCTCCTTCCAGATGCGTCAGAGACATCCGAGCCTTTCTTGGCCATGCCGGTTTCTATAGATGGTTCATCAAGGACTTTAGCAAGATTGCTAGGCCCTTGACTCTTCTACTGGCCAAGGACACGCCATTCGACTTCAACTCGAGCTGTGTGACTGCGTTCGAGTCATTAAAAAGCTCACTCACTTCTGCTCCCATTCTTTCTTCACCTGACTGGACGCACCCATTTGAGATTATGTGCGATGCATCCGACTTTGCCATTGGTGTTGTTCTTGGACAACACATCAACAAGATGCCGCATGTAATCTATTATGCTAGCCGAACCCTGAACGATGCCCAACTTAATTATACAACAACTGAAAAGGAATTCTCAGATGTTGTATTTGCTTTAGAAAAGTTCAGGCCCTACCTCATCGGCTCTCCAGTCATTATCTATATAGACCATTCTGCTCTGTGACATCTTTTTGCGAAGAAAGATGCAAAATCTCGGTTAATACGTTGGATCCTCTTGCTTCAAGAGTTTGACCTTGTCATCAAGGACAAAAGAGGATGTGAAAACGTAGTCGCCGACCATCTCTCACGACTTCCTTCTTCGCCGTCGCCTCAACTTCCGATCAACGACGTTTTTCCGGATGAACAACTCTTGACAGTATCTCGCGAACTCTGGTTCGCAGATATTGTGAATTATTTGGCCACGGGATTACTACCGACTAAATGGTCATGTCAGGACAGACTTCGATTCTTATCCCAAGTAAAACACTTTTACTGGGACGAACCCTATCTGTTCAAGTACTGTCCAGACCAGATTATGCGTCGGTGTGTCCCTGACGATGAATTCAAGAGCGTGCTGTCATTTTGCAACGATCAAGCATGTGGCGGGCATTTTGGCCCCAGAAAGACAGCTGAGAAGATCTTGCAGTGTGGTTTCTACTGGCCACAACTCTTCAAAGACGCTCATGACTACTGCAAGACTTGCTCCCGGTGCTAACACTTGGGCCGGATATCCAGGACGAACGAGATGCCGCTCCAACCAATCTTGGTTGTGGAGATTTTCGACCTTTGGGGGATAGATTTCATGGGGCCGTTTCCCAGCTCTTTTGGGAACTTGTACATCCTTCTCGCTGTTGATTACGTCTCTAAGTGGGTCGAGTCTGTGCCCAGCCGGACTAACGACAACAAGGTTGTCGTTAGGTTTCTTAAAGAAAACATTTTCTCCCGGTTTGGGCACCCCCGAGCGATCATTAGCGACAATGGAACTCATTTCTGCAATAAGACTTTCGAGGTCTTGATGCGGAAATATTCCATTAATTATAAGCTATCTACGCCCTACCACCCCAAACCTGTGGGCAAGCCGAAGTTTCAAATCGGCAAATCAAGCAGATACTGGAGAAGACGGTTTCCAAGAACCGTAAGGATTGGTCGTTGAAACTCACCGATGCCCTTTGGGCATTTCGAACTGCTTATAAGACCGATCTTGGCATGTCTCCCTATCGGCTTGTGTACAGAAAGGCTTGCCACCTCCCTGTGGAAATAGAGCATCGCGCATTTTGGGCGATAAAGGAGCTGAATCTGTCTCTCAAAGATGCGGGCAGCCATCGGAAGCTGCAGTTGAACGAATTGAGCGAGCTTAGAGATGAGGCTTACGAAAACGTGGTTGTCGTTAAGAACCGAACGAAGGTGTTTCATGATTGTTAGCGATTCTACGTGTTCAAGTTTTAGTTTAAATACCGCAATCAAGACGGTTTCGCTTGTAGCTAGCCGGTTGAGTACGGGTCGTCCGCAGGGAGATGGGAGTCTTTTTCAATGTGTTTTAACGAGTTAAGTCCAGTTTTCAGATTTTGTTGTGGTTATCTAAGTGTTGAGTTGATAATTAAAGAGAGCTTGTTAGGGTTAGGATTAGGTTAGTTTGAGTTAGGAGTCTCCACATCTTTCGTTGCCCCTCTTAATATCGGTGTTACGGTAATCGGCAACAACGGGGATTAGCACGACTAGGAAGGAACTTGCGAGTATAAGCTAGGCTTTCCAACGCATAAGTTCTTCCTTTTGGTGCTTGTCCGTCCATTCTTGGCTCTTAGCCATAACCTCCGGTTAATTCAACCACAACCGGTCTCACTACGGGATCACCGCTATCATGTAGGATAGGGTGCCGTAAGGAGCGGATTGTGGTTCAATTAACGGGAGTCGAATTAAGCTGTTGGGCAAGGAAAGAGTGAGAGAGATTTCCTTCTCTCAAACTTCCCTTATCCTACCCTAACAAGTATGAACTACTCACACATCATGATACGGAAAAATAAAACAAAACAAAAGAGGAAGATAGAAAGAAAGAGATTAGAAGAATACGACTAGCTATTTGCGACCTCACCTTGGCGAGGATCGAGCATAAGCATCATTGTCGTATTAAGGATAAAGAAAAAGAGAGATGAAAGAAACAACAAGAAATAACAACAACTAGTTAACGAATTAAAGTTACAACAATTATAGAAAAAGCAAGACAAGCATGATAATAAAATGATCTTCTTTATTCATCACTCTTCTCTCACAAGCTCACTACAAGTTTAATAGAGAAGAGATGAGAAGAGGAAGAAGAAAAACACTAAACCTAGCAAAATGAAAATACAAGAATCGACCCTTTCCTTCTCAAAGTTCTGGGCTATTTATAGGCTGGAGAATGGAAATCTAGGGCAACCACCAGAACATATGTACAAAGACAAAACTGCCCCTGAAAGATGACAAGGTGCGGCGCCAGTAAGGCCGCGGATCCGCGGCCTAGACCCCCTATTGGCCGCGGATCCGCGGCCCTATAGGTGAGTTGGGGCATGGCTTTTCTTGTGGTCCCCTGGTTTGCTGTCCCCTTTTGTATGGTACATGTATTTTCTGAAAATACTTCCACATTTCTTCCAGAATTTCTGTTGAGGGAAAGGTGGACTTTTTGTGGATGTTTTTGTCATGATTGCCTCGAGCTCCGCGTAGATTTCTTGGATCTAGTGCTGCCATTGAGCCTTGTGCATGAAAACGACATTGATTTGACATTTTGTCTTCCTAAACTGGTATCTGGCAACATACGGATGAAGAGCGGAGACCGTGTTTTCTCAGTGGTTGGCAGGAACCCGGATTTTGTCGTGTTTTCCATGAATTTCACTGTTTTAGAACCGAGAACCTGTATCCTGCAATTGACTAGCAAACACGGCTCAAGAGTATCTACCGATATGCAATGTGACAAAAATTGGGCGGTATAAAAATGCAAAAATCTGATATGAACATTTCACGATAAACACTTTTTGCGCAAAACTTTCACACCTGGTCAACAGGTGCTGCTTTACGACACCCGGCTACACTTCCATCTAGGAAAGCTCAGATCTCGTTAGAAAGGGTCGTATTTTGAGCGGAATGTGTATCCGCATGGCGCTGTGGATTTGGAGAATCCAAAGGACGGTTCATTTTTCAAAGTAAACGGACACCGACTTAAACCGTACCTTAGCGCCGAACCAACAGAGGAGCTCCTGGTCTTACAGGAGCCAGTTTACCCTGCATAATCTTTCTCTGCCTGCCACCAAACTTCGGTTATCCAGCCAAGAACAGTGGACACTGTTCTAAATAAGTTTGGGGGTATGTATATACCTTTTTGTATATATTTGTAGATATTCTTTTCCATTTTTACTATTTTTCTTTTTCTTTGAAAAAAACAAAAAACAAATAAAAAATTAAAACATAAAAAAATAATAAAATAAAAAATTGTGTATCTAACCGACAATTTTGACCCTTCAATGATCTCTTCATGCAATGACAGTGAGGACACTGTCCAGTTTAATTTTGGGGGTACGCTCGGTACGCATTTCTAACCTTCGCATTCATATGTATATTTTGCATCTGCATATTAAAATCCATTAAATTCATAAAAATCAGAAAATTTTCTAAAAACATAAAAACTTTTCTGTCAAGTTAGCTAGTGGGAGAACTCTGATTCAACATTTCGACGGTTTTGTTTGATAAGATGAAAATAACTAAATCTTATTTTTAGATTTTGAAAACCTGAAAAATAACTCTCCTTTGAAGTTAACTATAGCTGATATACGTCTTTACATCACACTACACGTGTCGTGAGTTTTGGAAATTAGATGACAAGTCTATTATGTCTAAAAACTTTTAAATGGATAAGTGATTTTCTGAGAATCAAATAGGTTTGTTCTGAAATAAGTAATATCAAGAATAGTTTATAAAGTGAAGTGAATATGAAGGAATGTTATTGATGCATTAATTGGAACTAAGTCTGAAAAATAACCCATCTGGAACTTGATTAGAATGATTACACACTGAACCCACTAAACACGTCTTTTATCCAAAAAAATGATTGAACTGTCGGTTATATCTCCGTTCGCATTGAATCATCATGATTTTCACGCTAAATTATCTTTTGTTTTTAGGCCTAGGTAACTTGAGTAATTAAGTCCGCTGGGGTGTCTCTACACCTAATGCCCTAAAGCCAACTGGTTTGAGTGCATTGGCCCAAAGCTCGTTAAGAAGCCTAGAAAGTCCAGATTAAAACAAAGTCAAGCAAGTGTTCTATCCGAGTTAAAATTCCTAACGGTTCTTTGTGTGAGAATAATCTTGACAAAAGACAGGTTTTTATAAAAAAAATATATTTCTAGCGGAGATATGAAGGTTTTATTCTATGATAAAGACTATTGCACGTTCACAGATGTGTGTATGAAATGAAAACAAGAAAAAGGTGGAATGAAAAATAAGACCTAGTTTCCTGTTAAGGAAGATATAAATTCTGAAGTTGAAACTTTACTGGAAAACGAAACTTGAAAAATGCTTAACTCTTTATAAAACTTATGTGATCCTTTCAAAATTCTTATCTGGGCTTTATTGTGTGACATGATGACTTTAACCGATCCTTCTGGAACTTAACGACAATATTTGCACTGCATGTAAAGACATATAAAATCTTAAGTTAAATAAGAAGCGAGGTGTGAAAAATAAAGGTTCGATAGTCTAGACTTAGGATAATAGAATTGTTATTTTCTGAAACAAAACCCTTGAGTTTTGAATCATAGTTATTTTGCAAAGCTAGCTTGACCGGATTTTGTGGTTAGTATCCGCTGAAAACCCTCAGGAGACAACACTCCTCCTACTAGGGACACCGAGAGGTTTAACGGCTTGTTGCACATGCTCAGTGCAATCGCGTTCCCTGCGAAAGTGAGGTTAGGATTTTTTGTGAATAAATTGGCTTTGCTCGGGACGAGCAAATGATAAGTTTGGGGGTATTTGTTCATATCAGATTTTTGCATTTTTATACCGCCCAATTTTGATCACATTGCTTATCGGTAGGTACTCTTGAGCCGTGTTTGCTAGTCAATTGCAGGATACAGGTTCTCGGCTCTAAACAATGAAATTGATGGAAAAGCATGACAAATTCTGGATTACTGCCAACCACAGATAAAACACGGGTCTCCGCTCTCTATCCGTATGTTGCCGCACACCAGTTTAAGGGACAAAATAGCAAATCGATGTCATTTTCATGCACAAAGCACAATGTCAACACAAGATCCAACATGTCTACGCGGAGCTCGAGGAAATCATGGCAAAAGATCCACATCAAATCACCTTTTGATCTGCTGAAATTCTGGAAAAATTGTGAAGAGATTCTGAGAAACAACATATACCACACTGAAGAGGAATGCAAACTAAGGGAAATCACCAAAATTGAAGGCCTAAGCCTCCTAAATGGCCGCGGTTCCGCGGCATAAGCACGCTTAGGCCGCGGAACCGCGGCCGTACGGTGTAGGCAGTTGACCTGTTTTCAGGGGCGTTTTGGTCATTTCATTTTTGTTCTGAATGTTGCCCTAGAATTTATGTTGCCTGCCTATAAATAGTCCAGAACATGCCAAAGCCAAGGGTGCTTATTCTTGTATTTAGATTTTAGAATACATGTTGTTGTTCTTCTTCCACTTCTCATCTCTTCTCCATTAAAACCTTGTAGTGAGCTTTTGTGAGTGAAGTGATGAATAAAGAGTTTTTTTTGTTACCATGCTTGTCTTATTGTTAATTATAATTGCTTGTATTTTTCATTTGCCAATCTAGTTGTTGTTATTTGTTGTTTGTTTCTTTCTTGTTCTCTTTTTCTTTTTCCTTAAATAACAATGATGCTTAAGCTTGATCCTTGCCAAAGTGAGGTCTCAAATAGCTAGTTGTAATCTTCTAATCTCTTTCTTTCTATCTTCCTCCTTTGTTTTATTTTCCTTTTTCTTGTAACGGGTGAGTAGTTTTCTCACTTGTTAGGGTGGGATAAGGAAAGTTTGAGAGAAGGAAATCTCCCTCACTCTTTTCTTGCCCAACATCTTAATTCGGACTCCCGTTAATTGAACCACAATCCGCTCCCTACGGCACCCTATCCTAGATGATAGCGGTGATTCCTTAGTGAGACCGGTTGTGGTTGAATTAACCGGAGGTTAAGGCTAAGAGCCAAGAACGGACGGACAAGCACCAAAAGGAAGAAATTAAGCGTTGGAAAGCCTAGCTTATACTCGCAAGTTCCTTCCTAGTCGTGCTAATCCCCGTTGTTGCAGATTACCGTAACACCGATATTAAGAGTGGCAATGAAAGAAGTGAGCGACTCATAACTCAAACTAACCTAATCCTAACCCTAACAAGCTCTCTTTATATAACATTTTAGCACATAGTTAATCTCAAATCAAACCTGGACATTTGGACTTAACTCGTTAAAGCACATAGAAAAAGATTCCCATCTCCCTACGGACGACCCGTACTCAACCGGCTAGCTACAAGCGAAACCGTCTTGATTGCGGTAATTAACTAAGCACGCAAAAATTCTACCAATCAGTCATCTTGGATCGATAGGTGAAGAAATTAAGATCGAAGGTTATACCGTTCGTCCAGGTCCTTTGCCGTGGCCAGAGTAGCGAGGAAGTCACCTAGGAGACCGAAGACGAGATGAGGAAGAAATATCCACATCTCTTTGAAGGTACGCGTAACTAGATTTTTAAATTCGGGGACCGAATTTCTTTTATGGGGGAAGGTTGTAACGCTTTGAAATTCGTTAGATTAATTTTCGCATTAATTAGCGGTAATGCATGTTTTTCATAAAATCTCGTAAATTTTAAATTTCCACTTAAACTAAAATAAAATCAGTTTTAATTGTGATAAGGTGTGTTTTTATATATAAATGGGTTTTATTAATTATAAATTAGCTTAGTGTTCACTTAATTAGTAAATTTTCTTAACTAATTTTCCTAAGCCATAGTTAGCATGCACAACCCTAATCACCTAGGTTAAGTGTAAACTTGTGGTCATTTTCTTTTCCCTCTTGCATGGTTCTTTTATCCATAAAAATCAAGTCAAACCTTTATTTGAAAAAATGAAATTAAAAGAATGGGAGGCATGGGGGTGTTAGGTGAAGAATGGCTTGACTTTGACCATACTCCTCCACTCATTTCTCTCTCTCCCTCTCATTTTCTGCAATTCAGCAAAGGCAACAGCAGCAACAGCAGCACACTCTTCACCTTCTTCTTCTTTGCTTCTCCTTGCCTCCAAACAACAAACCCCTACACAAAAAATCACTTTTTCTTCATAAAACCCTTGCAAAATGCCTCTTTTGTGGGTCTTGGTGGCAAATCCGTGCCTTTGAAGGAAACTGCTGCAAGTTAGACTCCCCTAAGATCATTTGGAGGTTTTAAACTCACCCATATCACTTTATTTCTTAACTTGTAGTTTTATTAGCTAAAAATTGTGTTTTTGTGTGTTTTAGTGCTAATGAGATAGATTAAGTGAGGTTTAGGGTAAGTTAGGGTTTTTAAGGTTTGATTAACTTGATTAGGTGCTATTAATGTTGTTTAAAATAAGTTAATTCCTCAGGTTACACTAAAATACCATTTTGTATCAAATTAGTGTTAAATTAGCGTTTTAGTTAAGATTTGTGCTTTGCTTTCAACCCGGTTGCTTCAGGCAAAAGTTGCAATTACTGGAGCATGTACACTAAACCTAGACCACACACACAAAGCACAGGACCCCAATTCCCCAAGTTGGCCGCAAATAAATGGGTTCTGGCCACAATTTGCGGCCAGATGAGGGTTGTGGGTGTCGGGGTTTGGTGACTAGGAGTCTGCTACATTTTTAAGGCCTTTGGTGTATGAAACTTTTTCTAATTCTGCCTGTATCAAAATGTGGAGAAAAATACCCTATTTTCAATACTTTAAGTTTGCGCGACACGTGCGTTATGTGAGTGGGTTTATTGTTTTCTATGTGTCGCAGCGTGTCGGGGTAGTTTCAGACGCGTATTCACACGTTTTAGCGTATCGGATAAACACACGTTTAGTTCGCGACGCGAGTTTCTCGTTCGGTTTTGATATCGCGTTTTTGCAGGATTTTAGCTTATGTGTATTCTTTGTGTAAATTCTAGGTTCACAGGAGGGTACGTCGGACGCCGCAAAGAAGGGGAAGCACGTAGTCGGCTACACTTAGCAAGGGACCACTGTGAGTAGATTTAACATCTAAAGGGAAATCACCCGTATGGCGTTAAGCGTCAGGGCTTGATAGGATATTGTAGTCGTGTGTGTGTGTGTGTGTATATATATATATATATATTGCTTGTGCATATGTACTTTTGTAGCGTACCCCTCTTTGGTTGCATATAGACACGATATTTATTTAACACCGCACTGTCACTAACGGTTCCAGCTGCACGAGTACTATCTGTATGTTACACCCACACCGTTAGTTTTTGGCATGACACTCGCACTATAGGATTGCCACGAACCATACATCATTCGGATTATCTCATCATTGATGTTTAGACATGATTCTGTTACATATTGTACACTCATGTTTGCATAAATACCATTTGTACATCCATGCCTATATACACACTCTTGAACATACATAGATGATGCTGACTTTGATTTTGGAAAATTGGGGACCGCATGAAATATTTTCAACTGGATCCATTTAAAAGAGCGGTTTCCCCTTTTACTCATAGTACGATTTTATGTGGCATACGATACATTGCGTGGATTTACGCATTGAGTTTTGGATTCGTGTGATTTCTGAATTTGAGAACCGTGGTATTATTTTAAGAAAATATGCACTGTTTTGAAAACCCGGTTTCTCTTGATTTTATATTTCAGTGTGTCTACCATGCGTTTTCTCGGTTCTAAGACGTGTGACATGTGAACCCGATTCGAGGAGCTGGATGAGGCCGATTGCAGGTACATAGTAGACCCGGTATGGTACCCTGGGGCAAGAAAGGGATGCTGTGTATATAGACGGTGAGCCTGGCAGAGGGACTACTGTCTACCGGTGATTGGTTGGACCTTGCGGTTATCCGGAGGATACCGACCAGAGTCGAGAGATGGATACGGGCCGACCCGTACTGCCGAAGCCGAGAGCCGATTCCGCAGATGGAGCCCGTAGGCCGATCTGGACTGACAGAGCCCGATATATGAGGATTTGCGTGTCGATGCTGGACACGAGTATTTCATGATGTTTTCGGGTGCCGATGTTGGGCACCCCTCTTCTATGAGATTTACAGGATTGAGGGTCGGATAGAGTGACGGCGCCTGAGTTATTAGGATTTTGGGGTGTTTTTGGTAGGCACCGGGTTTTTCCACGTTGATGATTCGTGTAGATGATATTTTATCCCTTGCTCAGCATTCATTGTTATGCATTGCATCATGTAGTCGTAGTACCTGATAGAGTACTTTGCATGATTATTGCATACCCAGCTCATCATATAGATGTTATCTGATTGCACATGTTAGAATATCGCAGTACGTGCATACTCACAATTACCTTTATATGTTATTTACTATTCACGAGTTGGAAACTCACCCCCGTTGTGCCACAGTGTTTGCAGGTCGACCCTCAGAGTAGTTGCGGCAGGGCTATCTCTTGTATCTTTTTGGCTACAGATACCACTGCAGTTGGCGCGTGAGCTGTTTTGCTGATAGGTGGGCTTGTGGTATCCGGTTATTTTCCATTTGTACACTCTACTGTATCTAGTACTTTCCATCTACTATTTCAAGTATTGACATAGAGACCAGTTGTGAGGACGATGTTGTATATTATTTGTACTCTGGTGTCGAGCTCGTGTGAGCCGACTTTATTTATGCAGTTTTATCTTTTATGCTGTTCTTTTTGCTTATTCTGTCCTTTTCTTCGCTACGGCGTCGTATACTATTCTTGTGGTGGTTGTTTCCGCCGTTGGGCGTGATTGCTCCAGTTTGGAAATGTTTTATTCTTGCTATCAGTCATTTTACTTATATCATGTTTTATACCCGTTTTCGCGGCTAGCTTTTACAAAGGAGGTGCTGCCGGAATTTTTTTAAGAAAATAACTTAAACTTTTAAGATTTTACTCAAAGTTTTCTCAATGTTTTAAACTAATGTTTTTCTTCACTCACTATTTAAACGGCTTTGATTTCTGGGTTTCGGCTTACTTGATCGCGTTGCGCCTGTAGACGTTACGTGGTTAAGTGCCGGTCACGGGCCGAAATTTGGGTCTTGACAATAATACTAGTGGGGTTTGGTTTAATCCGGATCGTAGTATTAGATTATTGGATTATTTTCGTCTCCTTGTATTCGTATTTTTCGGAATACGGATACGAGTATGTATATACAGTGAGGGGTATTCTTTTAATTATGCAAGAATGCTTCTAGAAGAAGACACCGCATTTGTGGATTTAACCATTTTGTTAAATGGTTAGTGAGGTGGAGGTGTGAGGTGTTACTTGTACATTAATGAGGCATGGCTACTTGGGTGACTCATACTTTGGTGACTATTGAAGCATGCTTGATTCATTGGTTTGAATTATTAGTATGCTTCATTATTCACAAACACTTAGCCATTCTCACTTCAATGCTCATCACTACACTCTCATCTCCTCAAGCTTTCTTCTTCTTTCTCAACCCTAAAAGTCTCGTGTGTTGAGAAACCTACGGTATTTTGAGACAAATTAATCCATCATCATTCTTTACATCTTCTAGGCTAATAAGTTTAGCAAACTAGATACCCTAGTTACCTTGGTTTAAAGGTTAGAGCTTGAAGTACATACTCTCGGGTGGATCGTCTTTGACGCGAGGAGGCCAACCCTACAAGCTCGATCCGATCTTCAAGGAGCCAAGGAGAGGAGGACAAGAAGACCTGAAGGACTAGTACAGGGAGGTATAGCACTCTTACCGAGTAGCTAAACCTCCAAGTAGTTAGTTAGTTAAGGTTCAAGTAAAGATCCTGGAGTTTAGTCGGTGTTGCGAAGCTTGCAAAATTCGTTTTTTGCACATTCCGCCTCCCCGCGAACCCGCGGGGTGTGCGACATCGACTTACAGGAACCACACAAGTTCAGCAATGAACTTCTTCATCCAGACAGTCTCTTTGGCAACATCATTGGCAGCGATGTATTCAGCCTCCATTGTCGAGTTTGCAACGGTATCTTGCTTGGAACTCTTCCAACATACCGCCCCTGCATTGAGGGTGAAGACAAAACCGGAGTCAAACTTGCTGTCTTCCTTATCACTCAGGAAGCTCGAATCGGTAAAGGACTCCACTTGGATTTCTTCGTTACTATACACCAAAAACATCTCTTTAGTCCTTCTCAAGTACTTAAGAATGTTCTTCACAAATATCCAGTGCTTCTCCCATGGATCTGATTGATACCTAGTTACAACACTAAGTGCGTACGCTAAATCCGGTATGGTGCATAACATCGCGTACATGATAGACCCAACTGCAGAAGTATAGGGTATCACGTTCATGCGAGCCCTCTCGAAATCAGTCTTTGGAGACATCTCTTTAGAGAGAGTGATTCCTGAACAAGCGGGTAAATTACCACGCTTAGAATCTTCCATACTGAACCACTTTAGTGTGGTATCTATGTACCTGGATTGGGACAATCCCAACATCCTTTTAGATCTATCTCTATAGATCTTTATTCCCAGGATGTAGGAGGAATCACCCAGATCTTTTATGGAGAACTTTTGTGATAGGAAGAGTTTGACCGAGTGCTGCATAGGAACATCATTTCCTATCAAGAGTATGTCATCTACATACAATACGAAGAATACGACCTTACTCACTACAACCTTTTTTATATATACACGGTTCATCTACGTTTTTGATGAAGTCAAACTCTTTGACTGACTGCTGCATCAAAACAGGTGTTCCAACTCCGCGACGCTTGCTTTAATCCGTAGATTGATTTAAGCAGTTTGCACACCTTTCCACTGCTCCTACTGTCTACGCAGCCCTCTGGCTGTGTCATATACAAGCTTTCTTCTAAATCACCATTTAGAAAAGCAGTCTTGACATCCATCTGCCAGATTTCATAGTCATGGTATGCAATAGTAGAAAGTAGGATCCTAATGGACTTAAGTATAGCCACTGGAGAAAAGGTCTCATCATAGTCGACACCTGGTCGTTGACAAAATCTTTTGCTACAAGTCTAACTTTGAAGGTCTCAACCTTTCCATCTACACTAATTTTCTTCTTAAAGATCCACTTGCTCCAAATGTGTTTTACCCCTTCAGGAGCAACTTCCAAAGTCCATACTTTGTTGGTGTACATGGATTCCATCTCAGATTGCATAGCATCCAGCTATTTCACAAAGTCCCCACTTGTGATGGCCTGCTCGAAACTAGTTAGGTCATCATCTTCCATGATGTAATCCTCGCTCCCACCGTCTATGAGAAAACCATAGTATCTCTCAGGTGAATGGGGAACCATACTAGATCTGCGGAGTGGCTGAGGTTCGTCGGGGACTATTGAATCCTCCGGTTCTACCAAATCATCAGTTGTAGTTTGTATAGCTAGAACTTCTTCCAGCTCTACTTATTTACTACTAATTTCTGTTTCAATAAATTCTTTTTCGAAAAAGATGGCGTGTTGAGAAACAAATATCTTTTGTTCCTCGATGTGGTAGAATAGATATCCATATGAATTCCTTGGATATCCCACAAACTTGCAAAGAACTAATCGTCCTTAGAGTTTGTCCGGATTCTATTTTTTAACATAGGCCGGACAAACCCATATCTTAACTCATTTAAGATATGGTCTCTTTCCACTCCATATCTCATATGGTGTTTTTGGCGTGGATTTTGATGGAACTTGATTCAATAGGTATGCAGCTATCTCAAGTACATAACTCCAAAAGGAAATAGGTAACTCAGCAGTAGTCATCATAGAGTGCACCATATCTAATAGGGTGCGATTCCTCCGCTCCGATACTCCATTGTGCTGTGGTGTATACGGAAGAGTATGCTGTGAGAGAATCCTATTATCTTTTAGATAATCTCGGAATTCCATGCTTAATTATTCACCTCCTCGATCAGATCGAAGGATTTTAATACTTTTACCCGTCTGGTTCTTTACTTTTCTCTTATATTCTTTGCATTTCTCAAAAACTTCAGATTTGTGTTTCAACCGGAACACATGTCCGAATCTTGAGAGATCATCGGTGAATGTAATGAAGTACGAGGAACTATTCCTGGCTTGTGTAGACATAGGACCACATACATCACTATGTACTAGTCCCAAGAGTTCAGTAGCACTTTCTCCATGTCCCATAAACAGAGTTTTGGTCATCTTGCCTTTGAGACATGACTGACAAGTTTCATAAGATGTAAATTCGAACGGATTCAAGTATCCACCTTTATGCAACTTAGCTAGTCTGGTCGCATTGATATGACCAAGTCTACAATGCCACAAGAAGGCTTCGTTTATCTCCGAACTTTTCCTCTTGTGTGTATTTTGTATATTTAGAAGTGTATTTTGATTTAGAACGTATATACCATTACATAACGTACCAAACCCAATCAACACTTGATTTAGGAAAATGTTCATAACATTTTTATCTAATGCAAAGTTATATTCTTCTTTATCTAATAAAGAAACGGATATTATATTGCATATCATCGATGGTACGAAATAACAATCATTCAAAATCAATGTATTACCATTTGGTAATATTAGGTGATTTCGCCGACAGTTTCGGCAGCAACAATTGCTCCATTCCATACTCTGAGAGACATATCACCCTTTCCCCGTTCTCTACTTCTCTTTAACCCTTGTAACAGATTACAAATATGGGATCCTGATCCGGTATCTAATACCCATGACATAGAGCAGACTGAGAAACGGTTCTCAATAACTAACACACTCGAAGAAGATGCAACAGAATGCTCTTTCTTCATTCAACTTGCGTGGAAATCCTTGCATTCCCCTATCCCTTGCCCAAACTTATGACAGTTGCGGAACCAACGTTTCCCAGCCCAGTATAATAAGCGTGTTCGGTCAATATATCCATATTATTATCTTGATTAAGGCGTGACATGGTCGCTACTTGGAGAGAGAGAGAAGAAAACAGTTTAGCGTGCGCTTTTACAAGATTAGACTGGTTATTATCTTATCTAATCAGGATGGCTCCCACTGTTTTTATCAAATCTTCCTTCAAACCCTAAAAGGTATGATTAGCCGGGATTAATTACACCCTACAAGTTCGCTAATCGGTCAGCCAGAAAGGTGTTGGTACTCCGAGGGAGCCTCCCCGTGCTTTCGCATGGAAGTAATTAAATAACTTTGTTTCCACAGGGGCATAACCCTGTTAACACCTTTCTTAGACACCTACTGGATTAGCTAA
This sequence comes from Agapanthus africanus, assembly GCA_030015575.1. NCBI lineage: Eukaryota > Viridiplantae > Streptophyta > Magnoliopsida > Asparagales > Amaryllidaceae > Agapanthus > Agapanthus africanus. The sequence goes on from CM057341.1 coordinate 596,080,079, forward strand.
TTGTAAAGTGGAAAACTCTCCCAGGAGTAACACTTACTCGCAGTTGGTATCGAGATCCAACTATCATATAGAAGGTATGCAATCTCATTGCATATTTCAACACTTAAAATTCCCGATATCTTTTTTTACCCCATGCTGTTTATGACCTTGACAAGGTCAAAAAATCATAAACCGCAAGTCAAGTTCAACCTATCATTTCATGATTGAATTAGACCCACCCGCACGACCCTTGACAAGGTCAACAAGGCCGTACAACTAACCTAACCAATCGCATCAACATGCGGCAGAAAAGCACAAATCAACTACCGAACACTACGCCTTGATAAGGTCAACAAACGCAGCATGAATACTAAATAGTACCTATTTGAAATGACGGAGGGCTACGACTGGTTTTGAAGAAAATCTTTAGCGTAATGAACTTGAAATCGTTGTAGAATCTAATGATATGAAAAGGAGTGGTTTAAGCTCCGCTTTAAAATCGAGTAGTTTCCAAAAAAAACCGAGTGGGTTGTAGCATATGCTAGTTTTGCTAAAGTGGTCATTCCCAGTGAAGGGATCTAGGCTCTTTCATCATCGAATGAGGTGCGGGATATTCATAATGGAATATGCTATGCAAAGTAAGAACTAGAGCTACCTTTTTGAAAAATTTGATTCTACAGCATCTTTTCGGTTTCTTTTCTTTTTATTAATCTTATTAATGACGTCCCATCATTTAAGATTCCTAAATATCACAGAAGAAACGAAAATAAAACACACATATATGCCATCCGCGTTCGCCACAGGGACCCGAGTCTTCACCGTAAGGTTACTTAACTTACGGCAGGGCGGGGTCAGGACTAGCGCGGATGCAAAACATATATAGTGTCTACTAGTATATCATATATATATATAAGTAGCATTCATCTCACGCAGTTATATGATCACATCACAGAAACAGCAGAAGCAGATATATAAAATATAGGAAATACTAGGAGGTCCGTATTTTAGATTAAGCCAGAAATGAAAAACACGGATTCTACGGTCGTGATGAATAGCCAAGCTCACACCCCTAGACCCTTATAAGAGCGGAAAGCAATCCTGCCAATTCTAAAGTTAAGTGACCGGTCTCGACTCCTTGAGATGGCCTCCCACTGGACTCTAGAACCCGGTTACTTATGCTCCCCGCCTTGGATCTATCCTAATGCGGAAAAGTAAATAATATACATCAAATGGAGACAACAATCTCAACTCGGAAGTGTCCCAATAAAAGAATATTATATACAAATATTTACATGAATGAAAATTGAAAAACTCTCATCTCACGTAAAAACCCCCAGCTATTCAATCACGACAATCCAATATAATATATCACTTGCAACACAATAATATCACATGTCATCAACATAAGTAAATATGCGTATCCCTAATGTCATTGACGTATAGCAACGAGATCGAAGATACTGCTACATATTACACTTATGGTCGCAGAAAAGAAATGCAAACTACAATAATTAGAATCTGCATCATCTTTAGACATCATAAACTCGGATTATCACATATTCTGAATTTCATGCCTAACCCTATAAATCTTGCATTTAAGTCTCGAATTGAAAACACTTTTCAAAAATAAAGTCTGGGAATTCAACAAGATTCCCGATTATAAGATTGAACACTCGTCGGGAACTTTAGTAGATGGCCGCACCCCCGGGGCCATCAACGAAGTGCACTTGGGCGGAACACCGTGGCCGCGAGCCTCGTAGTGGATGCTTTTAGCCATGGGGTTCTCCTATAGTCACTTGGTCAGGGCATTGGTGTGTGGCCATCTAATTTTGTCTCCCGGTGAGTATTCGCATAGAATACGAGATTACGATAGAGTTTCAATCCAAACCCAAACTCCGTAGTAATCCATCATTTTAGACTAAAATGCGAGATTTATATTTCGTTAACTAGTTTTTGCAAAACTAATCAATGTGGATTCCAAAAATTATATCACATATCCAAAACAGTATAGACGATGTTAAAAATTTCGATCGATATTTTAAACACCACCAATTCATAGAGACCTCAACCACTTGACTCATTAAAAATTTCCGGAATATCCAAAATTTCAAGATGAAGCAGAACATGGAAAATGAGCTCGTAACACCACACTTCGGTGGCGGAACCGCAGCTAATACAGGGTATAAGAGGCGGTTCCGCGGCCGAGTGATAGGGTTAAGTTCTCGTATTTAATGAGCCTTCACAGAAAACCCTGCAAGATTTTTTGAGCACTTTTAATTGTGGAAACATCAACTTTTGAATAAATGGACAGAAACTACAAATTACGGGGTCTAAAACATCGATCGGACACTTTAATGTCTTCTAGACTTCACTTAAGTCTCTAGCTTGGCTCTGATATCATGAAAGTATGTATTAGCACCTCTACTATGATTATATGAGCATCAAGTATGCAATTTAAAAAAAATCTAGAGGTCCAAGTATACTAAACAAGAATCGAACTAGAGAATTAGGGTTTTTAAGCAAGCAAGTAATGTTTTAAACTAAGTGATGGGAAACTACAACCTTTGTAGTCTAGTCCTTCACTTCTAAAGCTCCGAGTTGAAGTCCCTAGAACTCTTCTTAAGGCTCCACTTAAAGAAAGTTTCCAGTTTGCTTGTTGTCTTAGTTGCCGAAGATGATCCACATTGAAGTCTCTGTCACTCAATCTCACACTTCACTAATCAAGGTATTAGTGAAGTTAACAACCTAAACTAATGGGCTAGATTAGTGTAGGTTGATGAAGTAAAAGTTTTGCTCACTAAAAATATTTTTCTCTTTTTCTTTTTCTAAACTCAAGAAAATACTAGAGAGGAGTTCAAGAAGAAGATGAACTTGGATGAGTTTTGAACCATGTCTCAAGTGATAAGAATGAGATGAGAATGATAAATACCAATGAATCAAAAAAAAAGAGCAGAGGTGAGTCATGGCTTCTCAATCCTTCTAAACACCATGACTCATTTATCTTTTTGTTTAATTCATAAATTGATCATTATCTTCTCATCCTCACTTCTTTTGTGATTCTTATACAATCTAGTTCTATGTACCATCAACCATGATACAATTTAAATACATACATACACACACACATACACACACACACACACACACACACACACATATATATATATATATATCACATAAATAAATATATATATACAGAGAAGAAAATCAGAAGTGAGCTTAATATTAGTTTATATATATATATATCAAATTATTAAATCAACACTTGATTCAATAATCCGGTTATATCATATATAACTCGGCTAATATCAAATATATGTGTATACCAAATTATTAAATCAACACTTGATTCAATAATTCGGTTATATCACATATACCCGGCTAATATTCAATATTAGTCATTAAATCAACACTTGATTCAATATATTCGGCCAATATCAAATATAAACACACACACACACACACGCGCGCGCGCGCGCACACATAATAATCAAATCATTGAATCAACACTTGATTCAATAATCTGGTTATATCACATATAACCTGACTGATATCAAATATCGCTGGATTAGAATACAGTATCACATAGTCGTATTCAATCAAGCTCCTGCACATATCTCCATGTGTGCCCTAATTCGTTTCGCTTGAGCTAGGAAACCTCTATGTGGGACTCTAAAGACTCGTCAATACGCCAGCAGTAGGTAATGATCACATCAGATACCCACAAGCCGTCAGCGGTACTAACTGGACGTAACGGCTACCCAGGTATGAACGAGTAGAAGATCAAAAAGAAAACTTATCCAAACTCCCGTAAATCCTATAAGCAACACTTACTGTACAGTCCGATCTCTTCGTCTGATATGTCGTATATCGAGTCTGGGGGTGGAATCGTCAGTCCCCACTAACTTGATAAGTCATGCCACTGTATGGCCTATAACCTTTCGAGAAACTACTGATAACACTTACCAATAAATCTCATCAGCCCTGACCAGGGATTTGCTGTTAAATCCAATCGAGTATAGCGCAACATCAACTCCCAATACCGGGAGAAACGAAACCCCTCCTATCGCTCACTGTCTGCATGTGACTCGGGACTGTACCCAAAATCCACCTATTTGCAAGACTACTTTGAGCCGTGGTAGGGAGGAAATCAAAGCACAATGGGAACCACACAAGACACTATGACGATCTTGATTCTACAAACTAACCTGTACAAGTATCACCAGAGAACTGCTATCTGACGATAGGTATGGTACCATCTAGGAGTTCTCGGCGAGTCTTGTTCGGTATACTCATTCTCTAATGAGCACCTGTGTACAATCTTTGATTTCAAACACCAATAGTTATGGGATCAACCATCGCCCTATACAGGGTCAAGAAACGTACACACTAGTCTACTCTGGAAAATCGATGCCTTGTCACGATACTCCCTCGATTAGGAACTGTTAAAAGATGTGCTTATGGACTACACAAGCCCCATTAGTATGATTTGCATCATAGTCATGGTAGTCAAGCCAACATCCTAAGGGCTTTATCAACATGTATCAAAGAGACAGTAAACTAAAACAAGTGTACATGTTAAGATAAAGAGCAACCAGATAGCATACTTTCATGTCGAGCAAGAAAGTCCTTTATATATATGTCCAAGCATCCACTATAATATACAATAATGGCCTCTGGGGCATACATATTCCTAACAAGTTTGGTACTGTTGATAAGAGTTGGATGGTTGTATCCAATTTTCATAAATAGGATTAGGATCAATATTTTGATATGAAGAAAATTGAGATTGGTTGAATTGTTGGCTGCTGGCTTTTGCAATTTTCTCAGCAATGGTCATGGGTGTAAAAGTTGCCATATTCGTCTCAAAATGAGTATCAACATGTTCATATGGAAATGATTGTAATTGTTGTCTTAAGGGTTTTGGAGTAATGAAAGGTATGAAACTGTGGCTATGGGCTTTCGCAATATGCTCAGCAATGGATATGGGTTTAAAAGCTTCCTCACTAGCATTAAAAGGGTTATCAACATAGGAAGGTATTGAATTTTGACACGGTTGATAAAAATTTAAGTGAGGCGTCCTACTGTTTTTTCGAGAGCCCTCCATCCTATCTCTTAAAGATATGGTGGGGTCGGAAGTTCTACCAAAGCAATAACGAAATAAAGAAATATCTGGTTGTATGTAGTAAAGCTCGCCAAGAGTTGGTCGGTTTGGGTTACCCATCTGAAAAGAGTGAAAATAATTTAAGATGAAAAGAAAAGAAAGTGAAATGGTAGGGTTTTTTATTTTTAAAATTGTTTTTCTTGGAAAGAGGGACTCGACTCAACCAATCACAAATGTGCACAAACAATACCTAGAGCTAGGGTCACCTAGGTTAAAACAATAGACCGCTCCAAAACATTCAAAAGAGAAGACGTGGGATAAATCCTCTATCACCTCCTTATCAATCTTGCAGCCAGGTAAGTTTCAGGTAAGTGGGAGTTATCCGCTATACGAATCACCGAAATAGCGGGCCTGATTAAGCAAACCACTTTCCTAAGTCCAACTTGCCTTAGACACCACAAGAAAATGCAGATAAGCAATAAATTACCCATGACCCTCCCTTGTCCTAATTGAGCGCGATTGTCCTCAGAGGCTTGGTCTAGATATATTTTATTAATGTAGGGTGATGCGTATAATTATTTTTGATTTGTGGGGCCTAGGAAAGGTGATGAAATCCCCACCTAATCTGAATTTGTGTTTCTTACCCTTTAATATTTTAGTTGTATGTATGCCATAGAGGCCATTATTGTACATGATTGTATGTTATAGTGGATGCTTGGACAAATATAGATAGGACTTTCTTGCTCGACAAGATAGTATGCTATCTGGTTGCTTTTTGTCCTAACATGTAGACTTGTATTATGATACTGTCTTGCTCTCACATGTTGATAAAGCCCTTAGGATGTGTACTTGACTACCAGGACTATGATGGAGATCATATTAGTGGGGCCAAGGGAGTCCATAAGTTCATCCTTTAATTGTTCCTAGTCGAGGGTGTATCGAGACGGGGCATCGATATTCCAGAGTAGACTAGCGTATACGCTTCTTGACCCGTATGATGGGCGATGGATGATCCCACATCCATTGGTATTTGACATCAAAGATGGTATACGAGTACTCAATGGAGACTGGATACACTGAATAGGACTCGCTGAGAACTCCTAGATTGTATTATACCACACGCCAGATAGCAGTTCTCTGGTGACACTGGTACAGGTTAGTCTGTAGACCCGAGATCGTCATAGAGTCTTGTGTGATTCCCACTGTGCTTTGATTTCCACCTTACCACGTTCAAGAGAACGTGCAAAACGGTGATTTTTGGATACAGTCCCTAGTCATATGGAGGCAATGAGCGATAGGAGGGGTTTCGTCTCTCCTGGTATTGGGGGTTGATATTGCGTTGTGCTCGATTGGCTATAACAGGAATTCCCTGGCCAGGGATGATACGGAGATTTACCGGTAAGTGTTATCAGTAATTTCTCGACCCGTTATAAGCCTCACATCGGCACGACTTATCAAGTAAATGGGGTCTAACGTTTACCACCCCTGGACTAGATAAGTGATATATCAGACGAAGAGACCAGGCTTTACGATAGTGTTACTATTGGATTCACAGGAGTATGGACAAGCTTGCTTGTTGATCTTCTGATCGCTCAATACCCGGGTAGCCGTTACGTCCAACTAGTACCGCTGACGGCTTGTGGGTGACTGATATGATCATCACCTACTGCCGGCGTATTGACGAGTCATTAGAGTCCTACACAGTGATTTCCTAGCTCATGCGAAACGAAGTAGGGCACATATGTGATATGTGAGGCACCGAGATTAATACGCGTATGTGATACCGTATTCTAATCTCGCGATATGTGATATCGATCGGTTATATGTGATATAGCCGGGTTATCGAATCAAGTGTTGATTCACTAAGTTGATACAAATGATATTAGTCGGTTATATGTGATATAGCCGGATTATTAAATCAAGTGTTGATTTAATAATTTAATGTATAATTATATATTTGATATATTAACATACATTAACTAATATTACGCTCACTTAAGTATTTCTTTTTCTCACTTATGCATATAATAAATATGTGATATATTATTGTATTTGTTTTTATGTGTCATGCTTGATGATACATTGTACATGGGTGTATGAGACTCACACCATACTTGAGATAATATGAGGTTTTAAATATTAAGGGTAAATCAAAATTAAGTGGAAATTTGTCATGGTTAATGAAGCTTGGAGAAGCTTGTGGAACCATTGACTTAGTCCACTAATTTTGTCTTATCATAGATATTTATTAACCTAACCATTATCTAAATCCATGGTTAAGTCTCTACATGAGTTATATGAGATATTTCTTACCCATGGTTGCCATTCTATTGTCCACTTCATCTTCTTCTTCATCAAAAGAGAGCTCCTAGGTTTTTGATTGTTAGGATACATGCGTGTTCAAGTTTTAGTTAAATACCGCAATCAAGACAGTTTCGCTTGTAGCTAGCCGGTTGAGTACGGGTCGTCCGCAGGGAGATGGGAGTCTTTTTCTATGTGCTTTAACGAGTTAAGTCCGGTTTTTCAGATTTTGTTTGTAGTTATCTAAGTGTTGAGTTGATATTTAAAGAGAGCATGTTAGGGTTAGGATTAGGTTAGTTTGAGTTAGGAGTCTCCACATCTTTCGTTGCCCCTCTTAATATCGGTTTTACGGTAATCGGCAACAACGGGGATTAGCACGACTAGGAAGGACTTTGCGAATATAAGCTAGGCTTTCCAACGCATAAGTCTTCCTTTTGGTGCTTGTCTGTCCGTTCTTGGCTCTTAGCCATAACCTCTGGTTAATTCAACCACAACCGGTCTCACTACGGAATCACCGCTATCATGTAGGATAGGGTGCCGTAAGGAGCGGATTGTGGTTCAATTAACGGGAGTCGATTTAAGCTGTTGGGCAAGGAAAGAGTGAGAGAGATTTCCTTCTCTCAAACTTCCCTTATCCTACCCTAACAAGTATTAACTACTCACACATCATAATACGGAAAAATAAAACAACACAAAAGAGGAAGATAGAAAGAAGGAGATTAGAAGAATACGACTAACTATTTGCGACCTCACCTTGGCGAGGATCAAGCGTAAGTATCATTGTCATATGTAAGGATAAAGAAAAAAGAGAAGAAAGAAACAACAAGGAAATAACAACAACTACTTAACGAATTTAAAGTTACAACAATTATAATAAAAGTAAGACAAGCATGATAATAAATTGATCTTCTTTATTCACCATTCCTCACTCACAAAGCTCACTACAAGTTTAATGGAGAAGAGATGAGAAGAAGAAGAACATGTAAACTAAATCCTAGCAAAAGAAAATACAAGAATGGACTCTTTCCTTCACAAAGTTCTGGGCTATTTATAGGCCAAAAAATGAAACCCTAGGGCAACCACCAGAACCCAAACAAAATGACAAAAATACCCCCAAAAACTTTCTGTCTGCCGCCACTATATGGCCGCGGATCCGCGGCCTGGACCCCACTTTGGCCGCGGATCCGCGGCCCTCTTGATGAATTGGACTTTGGGCTTTTTGGTGGCACCCTGGTTTGATGTGTACATTTTTCTGGTACATGTATTTTCTCAACTTGGCTCCACGATTTTTCCAGAATTTCTGTTGAGGGAAAGGTGGACTTTTTGTCAAGATTTTGTCATGATTGTCTCGAGCTCCGCGTAGATCTCTTGGATCTTGTGCTACCATTGAGCCTTGTGCCTGAAAACGACATTGATTTGACATTTTGTCTTTCTAAACTGGTATCTGGCAGCATACGGATGAAGGGCGGAGACCGTGTTTTATCTGTGGTTGGCAGGAACCCGGATTTTTTCGTGTTTTCCATGAATTTCACTGTTTTAGAACCGAGAACCTGTATCCTGCAATTGACTAGCAAACACGGCTCAAGAGTATGTACGGATATGCAATGTGATAAAAATTGGGCGGTATGAAAATGCAAAAATCTGATATGAACAAATACCCCCAAACTTATCATTTGCTCGTCCCGAGCAAAGTCCATTTATTCACAAAAATTTCCTAACCTCACTTTCGCAGGGAACGCGATTGCACTGAGCATGTGCAACAAGCCGTTAAACCTCTAGGTGTCCCTAGTAGGAGGAGTGTTGTCTCCTGAGGGTTTTCAGCGGATACTACCCACAAAATCCGGTCAAGTTGGTTTGTAAAAATGACTAAGTTTCAAACCCTAAAGTTTTGTTTTAGAAAATAACAATTCTATAATCCTAAGTCTAGACTATCGAACCTTTATTTTTCACACCTCGCTTCTTATTTAACTACAGATTTTATATGTCTTTACGTGCAGTGCAAATAGGGTCGTTAAGTTCCAGAAGGATCGATTAAAGTCATCATGTCGCACAATAAAGCCCAGATAACAATTTTAAAAGGATCACATAAGTTTTATAAAGAGTTAAGCATTTTTCAAGTTTCGTTTTCCAGTAAGGTTTCAACTTCAGAATTTCTATCTTCCTTAACAGGAAACTAAGTCGTATTTTTCACTCCACCTTTTTCTTGTTTTCATTTCATACACACCTCTGTGAACGTGCAATAGTCTTTATCAAAGAGTAAAACCTTCATATCTCCGTTAAAATTTTTTTAAAAGCCTGTCTTTTATCAAGATTATTCTCACACAAAGAACCGTTAGGAATTTTAACTCGGAGAGAACACTTGCTTGACTTTGTTTTAAACTGGACTTTCTAGGCTTCTTAGCGAGCTTTGGGCCAATGCACCCAAACCAGTTGGTTTTAGGGCATTAGGTGTAGAAACACCTAAGCGGACTTAATTACTCAAGTTACCTAGGTCCAAAAACAAAAGACAGTTTGTCGTGAAAATCAGATGATTTAATACGAACGGAGATATAACCGGTAGTTCAAATATTTTTTTGGATAAAAGAATATCTGCGAACCAGGGTTCGCAAGATACTGTCAAGAGTTGTTCATCCGGGAAAACGTCGTTAATTGGAATTGGAAGCGAAGGCGAAGAAGGAAGTCGTGAGAGATGGTCGGCAACTACGTTTTCACATCCTCGTTTGTCCTTAATGACAAGGTCAAACTCTTGAAGCAAGAGGATCCAACGTATTAACCGAGATTTTGCATCTTTCTTCGCAAAAAGATGGCGCAGAGCTGAATGGTCCGTGTAGACAATGACTGGAGAGCCGATGAGGTAGGGCCTGAACTTTTCTAAAGCAAATACAACAGCCAAGAATTCCTTCTCAGTTGTTGTATAATTGAGTTGGGCGTCGTTCAGGGTTCGGCTCGCGTAATAGATTACGTGCGGCATCTTGTTGATGTGCTGTCCAAGGACAGCACCGATGGCAAAGTCGGATGCATCGCACATGATCTCGAATGGGTGCGTCCAGTCAGGTGAAGAAAGAACGGGAGCAGAAGTGAGGGAGCGTTTCAATGATTCGAATGCAGTGACACAGCTAGAGTCGAAGTCGAAGTCGAATGGTGTGTCCTTGGCCAGCAACAGAGTCAAGGGCCTAGCAATCTTGCTAAAGTCCTTGATAAACCGTCTATAGAAACCGGCATGGCCAAGGAAGGCTCGGATATCTCTGACGCAACGGGGAGGAGGCAGATTGGAAATGACCTAAATCTTTGCTTTGTCGACCTCTATGCCATTTTGCGAGATGATATGTCCTAAGACAATACCTTCGTGCACCATGAAGTGGCATTTTTCCCAGTTCAAAGTGAGATTCTTGTCCTTACATCGGGTAAGGACAGCGTCAAGATGCAGCAAACACTCGTTGAAGGAATCGCCGAAGATGGAGAAGTCATCCATGAAAATCTCCAGAAATTTTTCCACCATGTCCGAGAAAATACCCATCATACACCGCTGGAAGGTAGCGGGCGCATTGCATAACCCAAAGGGTATGCGACGATATGCAAACGTGCCGAAAGGACAAGTGAAGGTGGTCTTGTCCTGGTCTTTTTCGGCGATGGGAATTTGATTATAGCCAGAGTAGCCATCAAGAAAGCAGTAGTACTCGTGTCCGGCCAATCGTTCAAGCATTTGGTCAATGAAAGGTAGCGGAAAGTGGTCTTTCCGCGTTGCGGCGTTGAGTTTTCTGTAATCAATGCAAACTCGCCACCCAGTTTGGGTGCGGGTAGGGATTAACTCGTTCGCCTCGTTGGTTATGACCGTGATGCCCGACTTCTTGGGGACAACGTGAATGGGGCTAACCCACTGGCTATCAGAGATAGGGTAAATGATACCACTATCTAGACATTTGACGATCTCCTTCTTCACAGCCTCCTTCATGACTGGATTAAGACGTCTTTATGGATCCCGGGCTGGTTTGGCATCATCCATCAGATGAATGTGATGCTCAACGATCAGGGGACTAATCCCCTTGATGTCCGCCATGGACCAGCCAAAAGCTTGCCTGTTGCTGTGCAAGACCGCGAGAAAGGCTTTCTCTTGCTCGGGAGCTAGAGAAGCCGAAATGATGACAGGGAGGGTCTCGTTCTCACCTAAGTAAGCATACTTAAGGTGAGACGGCAACGGCTTGAGTTCGAGCGTTGGAGGTGAAACGATGGAAGGCAAGACTGGTGCAAAAGTCTCGAACTCAAAGGACTCCAGCAAAGGTTCAAAGCGAGTGTAGGCAACCGAGTTGGATGGTTCAGGTAACTCATCCGGAAAGTCGAAAGATTCAAACTCGGGTTGTGCGCGGCTAAGATCGTTCAAGAACGTGAAACACTCGTATTCGTTGTCGGGCGCAGCAGCAGCAGGTTCGAAGAGAAACGCACTAGTGGCGTCAAGATTATCGTGTTCAAACAGAAACTCCTCGAATTCACACTCTTCTGGTGTGATCTCCTGGATCGAGCAGACATCCAGTATATGAGCATTAGGTTCGGCGGGTTGATTCCCCAACCTAAAAATGTTGAGTTCAATTGTCATATTTCCAAAAGAGAGGTTCATCGAACCATTGCGACAATTGATCACAGCATTTGAGGTTGCGAGAAATGGGCGACCGAGTATCACCGGAATTTGATTCCGGGGGTTAGCTACAGGCTGTGTATCTAAGACAATGAAGTCGACGGGGAATATGAAGTCCCCGACTCTTATTAACACATCCTCTAGCTCACCCCTAGGATGGGTGATCGATCGGTCGGCCATCTGGAGAGTGCAGTGTGTGGGTTTCAACTCTCCGACGCCTAATTGCTCGTATACTGAATACGGAAGCAAGTTAACACTGGCACCAAGATCTAATAGTGCGCGGTTGATATTCTTATCCCCAATAGTGATTGAAATCGTAGGACAGCCAGGGTCCTTCCGCTTTTGTGGTAAAGATTGGGTAAGAGCATCACTCACAGCACTGGCCAAGAAAACTTTCTTTGGTACCTGAGACTTCCTCTTTTTCGTGCACAAGTCCTTTAAGATTTTCGCGTAAGACGGGACTTGTTGGACAGCATCTAAAAGATGAATGTTAATGTTAACTTGCTTAAATAACTCTAGAATCTTCTCCATTTATGGATTTTGTTTGTTAGACCTCAACCGGTTTGGAAATGGAACATTTTGAAAATTGGTTGAGTCTAAAGCTGGAGGAGGAGATTGTGGAGTTGGAACGGATCCCAAAATAGGTGTCTTCGTGGAGTGAGAAGTGGGTCCGTTCAGAGAAGAAGAGGAAGGAGAGCCTTGCGAAGAACGGAGAATAGGCTCAGAAGACGAAGAAGAAGAAGAAGAAGAAGAAGAATCAGCGGCCGGGGTGTCATCGTTGATCTGCTTGCCAATGTTGTTTTGCAGCATCCTTCCCGATCTCAGTGTAGTCACGGCACTCACATTATGGTTTTGTTGTTCAAGAGCAACATGTGCATTATGTGGGTGACCGGGATTTGGAAGTGGCTGGGACGGGAGCTTCCCCTTCTCTCGCTCGCTCAAGGCCGCGTTCAGCTGTGCAATCTGGGCCTCAATGGTCTTGATGCTTTGCCCGTGTGCGGCAGTGTGTTGCACTAAAGATTGAATTGAAGACTGGATGTTGGCGGTGGATTGAGTCGACTGTTTAACGAACGCCTCCAGACTTCGCTCGAGCGAGGAAACCTTATCGTTGTTCGACGGAACAAAGTTGTTTGGTGGAAAAGAATTGTTTGGTGCAAAGTTGTTCGTCTGGTTTTGGAAAGGTTGGGGTTGGAAGGGCTGCTGATACTGAGTTTGTTGCTGCGCTTGTTGTTGCGGCGGAGGGGCCCTTTGGAAATTGTTGCCCTGGAATTGATTTTGATTCTGATTCCAGGCGAAATTGGGGTGGTTCCTCCAACCGGGATTGTAGGTGGAAGAGTATGGATCATTCCTCGGTCTTTGCTGGAAGGCAGCATTAACCTGATCCTGTCCTTGCGAGGGTGGATTGTAAGGACACTCTTCGGTCAAGTGGGAAGGATCGGAACAACAAGCGCAGATGGTACGAAGGGGGAGAACAGGTGTGGGGGCAGGAGCAGAAAATTTGCTCTCTATCGCTTCAAGCTTTCGTGTTATTGCAGCCATTTCAGCTTTCATCGCAATAGAGACATCGAGTTGGTGGATTCCTACCCTAGACTGACCGGTAGAAGTGGAGGTAGAAGAAGAAGAAGTCGGTCTGGTGCTCTCCCACTGTAGCGTTTGCTCCGCAAGATCGTCAAAGAACTGCTACGCTTCCTCGTCAGATTTGGATAGGAAGTGGCCCTGACAGATGGTTTCCAGCAACTGCTTCGTTGCTGGGTTCAGTCCTTCGTATAAGGTTTGGCAGAGTTGCCATTTCTCTATACCGTGGTAAGGACACTGAACAAGAAGGTCTTTGTATCGGTCAAAGCACTTCCAGAAGGGTTCAGAAGGAAGCTAGGAGAATTGGTTGATTTCATTTCGAATTCTTGCGGTCTTATGATTCGGATAGAATTTATTAAGAAACGCTTTAACAAACTCGTCCCAGCTGGTGATTGAGTGGGAAGCGGTGCTATACAACCATTTTTCAGCGAGATCGCATAAAGTGAACGGAATGACCCGTAGACGTATATCATCGTCCGACAGCTGGGTTGTTTTCATCATGGAACAGACATTTTGAAATTTGTTGATGAAGATATAGGCATCTTCAGATTCAAGCCCATGAAAACGTGGAAGCATGTTGATGAAATGGGGCTTAATTTCAAAGTTGTCCCCATTGGCCGGAGGAAGAGAAAGGCAGGTGGGAAGTGCAGAACGGGTGGGGTAGAAACGATCTTGGAGCGCAATTCGCTGCGGCGCTACAACAGGTGGAGGTGGTGGGAGATTGGTCTCCGTAGGAGGTGGAGCCAATCCAGGGGTGGTCAAAGAGATGTTCGGATTAAATCCCGACATCGCGGAAGAAGAGGTTGGTGAAGGTGAAGGTGAAGGTGAAGATGTACGAACAGAATTCCGGTCAACGTCGGAGTTGGCCGGCAAAGGAAGGGGTAAAAAAGGAGTGGACGGAGTATCGACTTCGGAGTCGATCGCGTAGTCGGTCGCGACTAACGTAACGCGGACTAGACGGGCGCTAGTGTCCCGAGTCCAAGCGGACATACACTAAACGAGTTTAGTATAGTCAAAGCGGAGAAGGTGAGGGTAAGAAAACGTCAATGGAGAAAGGCGATGGGTGGTGGGTGAAAATGGATTTGGCGACAAAAGGGCAAGTTTTTATAAAAGTTTTTGATTTTTTCTTTTTTCTTTTTTTTTTTTTTAGAAAGATTTTTACAGAAATATGTACGGAAATACGGCTTAAGCAATCACAAACAAGATATGCACAATTACACCTAGATCTAGGGTAACCTAGGTCTACTAGACCTGCTCCTGAACTTGATTGTCGAAGTTAAACAATGTCGAGAAACGGGCTTAAAAATACACTGATCAAGAGGCCAGGTAAGTGCAGAGATAAGGGGAGGTTGTCCAACGCTTTCGCGAAGTTCCTTAATTAAATAACCCTTTCTCTTTCGGCGGTTGCGCCTTTAACACTTTCCTAGACACCCCGTAAACAATATACGGTTTAGCGAGGTTCTAAACACGGTTTATCTTCTCCTAATGAGCGCGAAGTCCTTAGGGCTGAAGTCTAGTATTTTTTAATTTACAATGGACAATGCATATGCTTTAGTGATTTCCGGGGTCCTGGGAAGGGTGATGAGATCCCCACCCAATCTGGATTGGTTTCAAGCCCCTTAAGTCCGTATTAAAGAAATGCAAAGCGGTAACAAATCAACTGCAAACAATTTTTATTTGCGGCGCAAAGAATCCTGCACAAGAACAGTTTATTGGAAGGTGGAGAAGAATTTGCGCAAAGAAAGCTGCAGAAAACACAATTTATTGGAGTCCAGAGGAGTGGAGAGAGAAGAGGAGCTTACCCAGAAAAATTAGCACAGAGAACTCCCCAAGTGGCCACGGTTCCGCGGCAAAAGAGCCCTAATGCCGCGGTTTCGCGGCTGTAAAGAGGAGTGGATGCATCATTTTTCTTGTGTGGGTTCTGTTGGGTGTCCTCTGGTTGTCTGGATGTTCTGAATTTGAATTTACTCACTGTATCTGCTCCAGATTTTGACAGTAGGCCGTATGCTTCGTTTTTCTTTCGTCGCGGTGTAGCCGCGAAATGTGGGTCTATCTTCCCACGTCTTTGGCACTGTACTTGAACTCCGTATTTTCAACGTCTTGGCCACTGAACTCGAACCTTGTATTTTCCTGCACACTTGCACAAAAGCTAATCAAAAATAACAAGATGATTTTTTTACAAAGTATGTATTTTTTTTCGTTTTTTTTGGTTATATTTATACTTACAAATTAACCCGAAATTACACAAGGAAATAAACTACCGTCTCCCCGGCAACGGCGCCATTTGATTGTTAGGATACATGCGTGTTCAAGTTTTAGTTAAATACCGCAATCAAGACAGTTTCGCTTGTAGCTAGCCGGTTGAGTACGGGTCGTCCGCAGGGAGATGGGAGTCTTTTTCTATGTGCTTTAACGAGTTAAGTCCGGTTTTTCAGATTTTGTTTGTAGTTATCTAAGTGTTGAGTTGATATTTAAAGAGAGCATGTTAGGGTTAGGATTAGGTTAGTTTGAGTTAGGAGTCTCCACATCTTTCGTTGCCCCTCTTAATATCGGTGTTACGGTAATCGGCAACAACGGGGATTAGCACGACTAGGAAGGACTTTGCGAGTATAAGCTAGGCTTTCCAACGCATAAGTCTTCCTTTTGGTGCTTGTCCGTCCGTTCTTGGCTCTTAGCCATAACCTCCGGTTAATTCAACCACAACCGGTCTCACTACGGAATCACCGCTATCATGTAGGATAGGGTGCTGTAAGGAGCGGATTGTGGTTCAATTAACGGGAGTCGATTTAAGCTGTTGGGCAAGGAAAGAGTGAGAGAGATTTCCTTCTCTCAAACTTCCCTTATCCTACCCTAACAAGTATTAACTACTCACACATCATAATACGGAAAAATAAAACAACACAAAAGAGGAAGATAGAAAGAAGGAGATTAGAAGAATACGACTAACTATTTGCGACCTCACCTTGGCGACGATCAAGCGTAAGTATCATTGTCATATGTAAGGATAAAGAAAAAAGAGAAGAAAGAAACAACAAGGAAATAACAACAACTACTTAACGAATTTAAAGTTACAACAATTATAATAAAAGTAAGACAAGCATGATAATAAATTGATCTTCTTTATTCACCATTCCTCACTCACAAAGCTCACTACAAATTTAATGGAGAAGAGATGAGAAGAAGAAGAACATGTAAGTCCGTGTTGCCCACCCCGGTGCTTACGGGGAGGCGGAAAACATAATAAAAATCGGATTTTTAATGACTTAGGCAACATGGACTATGCTTGTGAGGATCTTTGCTAAACATAGACTAGCTAACCCTAACTACAAAGTAGCTAAGTGATGAAAGGTTATACCTTTGGTCTTTAGTCCTTCTCTCCTTGCTCCTAGGTATGGTAGAAAAGGATCACCTTGCTTGTCTTCTCCCGTCAAAGAAGGATCCACCCGAAAGCCACCACCTTTAGCTTCAACTCCAAGCTAGGAGTAACTAGAGTGCAAGAAATGCTAAGACTTGAACCCTAGAAGTGAGTAGAGAAGATCAAGAGAGGGTTTTTCTCAAGCCCTTTTTGTTTCTCAACACATGAGAGGGAGAGAGCTTGAGGGAGAGGATGAGCAAGAGAGAGAAAAGATATGATAGAATGAGAAAAATAGTGAGCCATTCTCACTAATATGTGAGGATAATTTTAATTAGATAATTAGCTTGAAAATTGTCATGATAAATCATGAATTGACCATTATCATTTCATTTTTGCAAAGATCAAAGAGCATCTTCCAAATGAAATGATTATGGTCAAGTTGTCAACATGGTCAACAAGTCAATGAAGTCAAATTGTCAACAACAACCATGCACAATAATTAAGCTAATTATCAATTAACAATAATCCACACAAAAACAATAGGGTTAAAAAAATGACAATAGTCATTAACCCTAAACAAGGTCCTCTCCCTCAATCTCAAGCAACCGTGCATACGCACCCGCATTCGTGAACCGAGGAACACGAACACAATGAGAAAAACCAATCTCAAAACATATACTAGGATCCGGCTTAAACCAAAGCCCGCTAGTATAGACTGTCCGGACAGCAAACGTGCACAAGTGCGCGGATGCGAACGAACCCTGTCGCAAAACCATGCGACCTCTACTCGTTTTGCCTAAAGGCGAATAGCTCTCTGTGTGGGACTCTAAAGACTCGACACTACGCTGGCAGTGGGTTTAACCACAGACCGCAAGCGGCACTAGCTGTACGTAACGGTCCCCAGGTAGATGTCGATAAGAAGACTGACGAGGTGAACCCCATCAGCACTCCTACTGAGCCTGTATGTGACAGTCTCCGTACAGTCCGGTCTGTTCGTCTGATACATCGCATGGCGGGCCTAGGGGGGCGGTGAACGTCAGTCCCCTAATAGCGGTACAAGTCGTGTCGGAGTGTAGCCCAGAACACCCTGAGATAACACTGGAAACCTACCAGTATATCTCGCTTGCCCTGGCCAGGGACTACTCGTGTAATGGCTCTCCTAGACACAGCGCGATGTCAACCCCCAATACCGGGAGAGACGAATCCTGTCTAACCGTCACTGCCTCCAAGTGCTTCGGGACTGCACCCAAAAACTACCTGTTTGCACAGCTCCTTTGAGCCGTGGTAGGGTAGTAATCAAAGTGCAGTGGGAACACACTCGAGGCGAAGTGACAGTGTCAAGTCAGCGGACTAAGCTGTACTCATGTCACCTGGGAACTGATAACTGACGATAGGTATATTACCAACCAACAGTTCCCGACGAGTCCTGTCCAGTGTACTCGTAACCTAACGAGCACCCGCATACTATCCCAAGTACGACGTACTAACGGCTGTGGGACAGACCGTCTCCCACACTGGGATGAGAAGCGCATACGCTAGTCTACTCCGGAGTATCGATGCCCTGTCTCGATAGTCCAACGACCAGGGACCTGTATAAGGATGTGCTTATAGATTACCCAGCTCCCACGAGTGCGAGCGCCATCACAACGCTGGTAATCAAGCAAAGATCCTAAGGGCTCTACTAATATGTATACCAGCAATATGCTAAAAGAAACACATGCACATATTAAAGCAGAGACAAACCAAGTAGCATACTACCATTTCGAGCGAGATTGTATATACAACTGTGAATATCCCAAGCTTCCATTAAGTAATATACAAGCTAGTATGATACAGTAATGGCCTCTAGGGCATATACACTAACAATCTCCCACTTGCACTAAGGCCATGTACTGGCGTATCGAAGACCTATCATCTCGATCAGCCGCTCGAACTGAGTCTGGGGCAAGGCCTTGGTGAATGGATCTGCTGTGTTATCCTCTGATGCAACTCTCCGGACCTCGATCTCCTGGCGATCCACGATCTCCCTGATCAGGTGATACCGCCTTAAGATGTGTCTGGATTTCTGATGGGACCTGGGTTCCTTCGCTAAAGCTATAGCCCCGTTGTTGTCGCAATACAGAGGTATTGGGTCAACAACGGACGGAACCACCTGAAGTTCTTTCAAGAACTTCCTCATCCAGACAGCTTCTTTTGCGGCATCAGATGCAGCGATGTATTCTGCTTCCATAGTCGAGTCAGCAACGGTTTCCTGTTTGGAGCTCTTCCAACACACCGCCCCTCCATTGAGGGTAAAGACAAAACCCGACATGGACTTGGAATCATCCTTGTCACTCTGGAAGCTGGAGTCAGCAAAGGCCTCAATCTGCAGGTCTTTTCCGCCATACACCAAGAACATCTCCTTAGTCCTTCTCAGGTACTTGAGAATGTTCTTTACTGCTATCCAATGTTTCTCCCCAGGGTTTGACTGATACCTGCTTACCACACTCAGTGCATAAGCCACATCCGGTCTGGTACACAACATCGCATACATTATAGAGCCTACCGCAGAAGCGTAGGGTATAATAGACATGCGATCCCTCTCCAAATCAGTCTTGGGAGACATCTCTTTGGAGAGGGTGATCCCGTGACAAGCCGGTAGATTACCGCGCTTGGAATCTTCCATACTGAATCTCTTCAGTATGGTGTCGATGTACCTGGACTGCGAGAGTCCTAATATCCTCTTGGATCTGTCACGGTAGATCCGGATACCCAGAATGTATGAGGCATCACCCAGGTCTTTCATGGAGAACCTGTGTGACAAGAACCCTTTGACAGATTGTAGCATAGGAATGTCATTTCCTATTAAGAGAATGTCATCCACGTATAAAACGAGGAATACTACAGTTCTCGCTACAAATCTACAATAGATGCATGGTTCATCTGGATTTTTGATAAAGCCAAATTCTTTGACCGTCTCATCAAAACAGATGTTCCAACTCCGCGATGCCTGCTTGAGTCCATAAATGGACTTGAGCAACTTGCACACTTTTCCGCTGCTCCCACCCTGAATGAAACCCTCTGGCTGGTCCATATAGACACACTCCTCTAAATGACCATTTAGAAAAGCTGTCTTTACGTCCATCTGCCAAATCTCATAATCGTGGAAAGCAGCGATGGCAAGAAGGATCCGAATGGATTTCAGCATAGCTACTGGAGAAAAGGTTTCGTCATAGTCCAAACCAGGTCGCTGACGAAAACCCTTTGCTACCAGTCTAGCTTTATAGGTCTCAACCTGTCCATCTACACCAATCTTCCTTTTGAAGATCCACTTGCATCCTACGGGTTTTACCCCGTCTGGAGCAATGTCCAACGTCCATACTTTGTTGGTGTACATGGACTCCATCTCGGTCCGCATTGCATCCAGCCATTTTACCGAGTCGACGCTCTGAATGGCTTGCTGGAAGCTGGTAGGCTCATCACAATCTAGGATGCAGTCCTCTCTATCCCCGTCAATGAGGAAACCGTAGTACCTCTCGGGCGGATGAGACTGCCTACTACTCCTGCGGAGTGGCATGGGAATGTCTTGTTCTTTCGAACCTTCTGGTTCCTCTAAGCTTTCAGTGATGGTTTGTGGTTCTGGAATTTCTTCCAGTTCTATTGCGTTCCCGCTTATCTGATTTTCTAAAAACTCAGTTTCCAAGAAGCGGGCATGACGAGAAACAAGGACTTTTTGCTCCTCTGCGTAATAGAAGAGATACCCCTTGGAGTTCTTTGGGTATCCCACAAACTTGCACTGTACTGAGCGTGCCTCGAGCTTGTCCGCATGCTGCTTTTTTACAAAAGCTGGACATCCCCATGTCTTAAAGGATTTAAGACAGGGTTTCTTCCCACTCCACATCTGATATGGTGTGGTAGGCACTGTTTTAGTAGGAACCTGGTTCAAGAGATGTGCAGCTGTTTCCAGTGCATAACCCCAGAAAGATCGCGGTAACTCAGCCTTACTCATCATGGACCGTACCATATCCAATAGGGTTCGGTTCCGTCTCTCCGATACACCGTTGTGTTGCGGAGTGTATGGAGGAGTAAGCTGAGAGAGAATTCCATTCTCTTTTAAGTAATTCAGGAATTCGGCACTTAAGTATTCTCCTCCTCGATCCGATCTTAGGATCTTGATACTTTTGCCGGTTTGTTTCTCTACTTCACTCTTATATTCCTGGAACTTTTCAAAGGCCTCGGACTTATGTTTCATTAAGAAGACATAACCGTACCTTGAAAAATCATCCGTAAAAGTAATGAAGTAAGAGTAACCGCTTCGCGCATGTGTAGACATTGGACCGCACACGTCACTGTGTACGAGTCCCAAGAGCTCGCTCGCTCTTTCTCCGTGTCCAGTGAACGGAGCCTTTGTCATCTTTCCCATGAGACAAGATTCACAAGTGGCATAAGACTGATACTCGAACGGATCCAAGTATCCTTCTTTATGTAACTTAGTCAACCGTGTCTCATTGATGTGACCTAGTCTACAATGCCACAAGAAAGCCTGATTAATATCTGGAGACTTTCTTTTATGTGTATTCTGGATATTGAAAACCTGTGGTTGGTTTAAAACGTAAATACCGTTGTTTAATGTACCTGACCCAATCAACACTTGATTAAGGTGAATGTTCACTACATTACTTACAAATGCAAATTCATAACCTTCTTTAGATAATAAAGATACAGAAATGATATTACAGGTTGCATTTGGTACATAATAACAACTACGCAAAACCAAAAGGTGTCCATCTGATAATCCCAGGTGATAGTCCCCCACGGCCTCTGCATCCATGCTAGCACCGTTCGCAACTCTGAGGGTCATGTCACCTGCCTTCAAAACTCTACGCTTTCTCAACGCCTGCAAAGAATTACAGATATGAGATCCTGATCCGGTATCCAATACCCAGGATGTAGAGTTTATTGATAGACAGTTTTCAATAACATACACACCTGAAGCTGAAGCTGCAACACGCTTCAAATCCTGTGTTCTGGCTTTCCAAGCCTTGCAATCTTGTTTCCAGTGGCCACTTTTGTGACAATAGAAGCATTCTTCCTTCCCCACCAGTTTCCCCGCTACCTTTGTTGCTTTACCCTTTCCCTTCGTATCCACTTTACCGACACCGCCTCTTGGTTTGGCGGGGGCTTTCTTCTTCTTGCCCTTGGCTTTCGCCCTGGACCTAGAAGAGGAAGATCCTCCTACAAACAAAGTGGATGTCTCCCTACCCTTCTGTAGGGTGCCCTCAGCAGTCCTCAACATGTTCAGAAGTTCGGCAAGTTCAACCTCCTTTCCTTGCATGTTGAAGTTGAGAATGAACTGGGCGTAAGTGGAAGGAAGGGACTGGAGAATCAGATCAGTATAGAGTTCATTCTCCAACGTGGTCCCGAGGTCCGCGAGCTCCTCTATGTAGCCGATCATCTTAAGCACGTGGTCCGCTACCGATGATCCGACGGCCAACCTTACCGAAAAGAGCTTCTTCGACACTTCGTATCTTGCGATACGAGACTGCTCTCCATACAGTTCTTTTGTATGGAGAAATATGGACTCTAGGTCCATATTCTCGTGCCTCCTCTGATGGTCATTGTCCATCGAGGCTAGTACGAGGCATTTGGCCCTCGCGCAATCTATCTCCCATGTCTTACGGATTTCTACATCCGCGACGCTGGAGGTGGGACCTGGGACGGGGGGAGCTTTGGTGGTAAGTATATACCCCAGCTTGTCATAAGTGATAGCCATCTTGACATTCCTGAGCCAATCTTTGTAGTTTGGCCCTGTCAATATGTTTTTATCTAAAAGTAACTTAAGTCCGGTCATCTTGAATGGTCGCTGCAATTAGGAGAGAGAAAAGAAACACTTTAGCATGATGCTCTTGCAAGTTTAGAGTGGTTTTTAGTTTGTCTAAACTGGATGGCTCCCACTGTCTCTCGAATCCCTTCTCAAACCATAAAGAAAAGGATTAGCCGGGATCATTCTCACCGTACAATACTTGCTTAACCGGTCAGCCAGGCCAGTGTCGGTACTTCGAGGGAGGTTTTCCAACGCTTTCGCGAAGTTCCTTAATTAAGTAACCTCTTTTCCCTGTGGGCGTAGCCCCGCTAACACCTTTCTAGGCACCTACTAGGTTTATAGCATTGATCGTTAAGTGAGAGTTTTCCCGAGGAGTAGCATATACTCACAGTAGGATCGGGATCCAAATATCATCGCGTGATAAAACCGAAGGAATCCTACCAGAATCATCACACTCCAAATGGTATGCAACGCTAGCAAGTTTCAGTACTTATGAAACTCCCGATGTGGATTTTTGCCCCATGCTCTTATGACCTTGACTAAGGCCAACAAATCATAAGTCACATGTCAAGTTCTACCCGTCGTTATCCAGGTTAATTTGAACCCACCCGTATCCACCCTTGACTATGGCCAACAAGGCAATACGACTGTCTCAAACCAACGCATTCTATCTATGCAACATATGAATACCCACCAGCTACCAAACACTGTGCCTTGACTAAGGCCAACAAACACAGCTTGAATACCGTTGATTATTCATATGAAACGACGGAGGGCTACGGATGGTTTTGGCGAAACCGTGAACGTAGTGAACTTGATATAATCGATGGAACGAGATAGCTTTTAAAAGGAGTGGTTCAAGCTCCGCGTTTAAAAGTTTAGTTTTTGAAAAAGAACCGAGTGGTTTTCAAAGTGTTCCAATCGACTTTTACTTGGTTTATTTCTTGCATTAGTTCTTTTAATGCGTCCCATCATTTAATCCTACCATTGCAGAAAACAACCAAAATATGACGTACGCTTATGCCATTCGCATTCGCCACGGGGCCCCGTCATCACCCGTTAGGTTACTTAACTAACGACAGAGCGGGGGCTGGGCTAGCGCGGCTGTAAAACATAAGCAACGCCTAAATAGTTATTATATATAAATATATAGCAATGATAGACATTACAGATCACAGATGAATACATTGGATATACTAGGAATCCGCAATGCGTTCGAGCCTGCAACGCAAAGCGGATTACACGGTCGCGGTGAATAGCCAATACCCCACCCAAGACCCCTACGGGTGCGGCAAACTACCCGCCAAGCACCCGAAGCGAAGCAACCTCCCTCACCACCGTGAGTAGGCCACTCGGCACTTCGAGATACCCGGTAGTTTGTGCACCCCCTCCATGGGTCTATCCTAGGAGCAAAAACAGTAAAAAGAATTATACAATGACGGCTACAACCCCGACCCGGTTGTGCGGCCATACAAAGAATATTATTACATCAATTTACATGTTACAAATGAATGAAAGAAAATAACGCTCATCTCACATCCAACCCGGCTATTCACCCGCGACAATCCAATCCATTCATATCCACAAACCAACAATCACAGATCACAGAGATGTATAACCCCGACTAATCGACTTATAGCGATTAGCCGACGTTCAATACATACAAGCATTACAGATATAACCGATATAGTTAAAGTGTAGTGAAGTTCCGAAAAATACGGATTTATAGGCCCCCAAAAGTAAATTTTAGTTCTGGAAAATCTGGGCACATATAACATATCCTAAAAATCCTAAAACCAACTCAGAAACAAACTGCAGCAAAAACGATACAGAGAGTTGACAAGACGGCCGCGCTTCCGCGGCAAGAGCTTCCTTATGCCGCGGAAGCGCGGTCCTCTTGGCTCCTCTCTGGTTCGTATTTGGTGGTGTTTCACACAAAACCCTGAGACAATTTTACAAGTATACAGTTTTTCATTTTAACCAGGAAAAATTTTAACAGAAAGTTGGATTTTGAAAAAGTTTGGTTTTAGGGTTTTTCGGTTTCGAAACTTCGTTACACTTAACTACTTAGCTAGTTTGAGTTTAGTTAGGCTCTGATACCACTGTAAGTCCGTGTTGCCCACCCCGGTGCTTACGGGGAGGCGGAAAACATAATAAAAATCGGATTTTTAATGACTTAGGCAACATGGACTATGCTTGTGAGGATCTTTGCTAAACATAGACTAGCTAACCCTAACTACAAAGTAGCTAAGTGATGAAAGGTTATACCTTTGGTCTTTAGTCCTTCTCTCCTTGCTCCTAGGTATGGTAGAAAAGGATCACCTTGCTTGTCTTCTCCCGTCAAAGAAGGATCCACCCGAAAGCCACCACCTTTAGCTTCAACTCCAAGCTAGGAGTAACTAGAGTGCAAGAAATGCTAAGACTTGAACCCTAGAAGTGAGTAGAGAAGATCAAGAGAGGGTTTTTCTCAAGCCCTTTTTGTTTCTCAACACATGAGAGGGAGAGAGCTTGAGGGAGAGGATGAGCAAGAGAGAGAAAAGATATGATAGAATGAGAAAAATAGTGAGCCATTCTCACTAATATGTGAGGATAATTTTAATTAGATAATTAGCTTGAAAATTGTCATGATAAATCATGAATTGACCATTATCATTTCATTTTTGCAAAGATCAAAGAGCATCTTCCAAATGAAATGATTATGGTCAAGTTGTCAACATGGTCAACAAGTCAATGAAGTCAAATTGTCAACAACAACCATGCACAATAATTAAGCTAATTATCAATTAACAATAATCCACACAAAAACAATAGGGTTAAAAAAATGACAATAGTCATTAACCCTAAACAAGGTCCTCTCCCTCAATCTCAAGCAACCGTGCATACGCACCCGCATTCGTGAACCGAGGAACACGAACACAATGAGAAAAACCAATCTCAAAACATATACTAGGATCCGGCTTAAACCAAAGCCCGCTAGTATAGACTGTCCGGACAGCAAACGTGCACAAGTGCGCGGATGCGAACGAACCCTGTCGCAAAACCATGCGACCTCTACTCGTTTTGCCTAAAGGCGAATAGCTCTCTGTGTGGGACTCTAAAGACTCGACACTACGCTGGCAGTGGGTTTAACCACAGACCGCAAGCGGCACTAGCTGTACGTAACGGTCCCCAGGTAGATGTCGATAAGAAGACTGACGAGGTGAACCCCATCTGCACTCCAACTGAGCCTGTATGTGACAGTCTCCGTACAGTCCGGTCTGTTCGTCTGATACATCGCATGGCGGGCCTAGGGGGGCGGTGAACGTCAGTCCCCTAATAGCGGTACAAGTCGTGTCGGAGTGTAGCCCAGAACACCCTGAGATAACACTGGAAACCTACCAGTATATCTCGCTTGCCCTGGCCAGGGACTACTCGTGTAATGGCTCTCCTAGACACAGCGCGATGTCAACCCCCAATACCGGGAGAGACGAATCCTGTCTAACCGTCACTGCCTCCAAGTGCTTCGGGACTGCACCCAAAAACTACCTGTTTGCACAGCTCCTTTGAGCCGTGGTAGGGTAGTAATCAAAGTGCAGTGGGAACACACTCGAGGCGAAGTGACAGTGTCAAGTCAGCGGACTAAGCTGTACTCATGTCACCTGGGAACTGATAACTGACGATAGGTATATTACCAACCAACAGTTCCCGACGAGTCCTGTCCAGTGTACTCGTAACCTAACGAGCACCCGCATACTATCCCAAGTACGACGTACTAACGGCTGTGGGACAGACCGTCTCCCACACTGGGATAAGAAGCGCATACGCTAGTCTACTCCGGAGTATCGATGCCCTGTCTCGATAGTCCAACGACCAGGGACCTGTATAAGGATATGCTTATAGATTACCCAGCTCCCACGAGTGCGAGCGCCATCACAACGCTGGTAATCAAGCAAAGATCCTAAGGGCTCTACTAATATGTATACCAGCAATATGCTAAAAGAAACACATGCACATATTAAAGCAGAGACAAACCAAGTAGCATACTACCATTTCGAGCAAGATTGTATATGCAACTGTGAATATCCCAAGCTTCCATTAAGTAATATACAAGCTAGTATGATACAGTAATGGCCTCTAGGGCATATACACTAACAGAACATGTAAACTAAATCCTAGCAAAAGAAAATACAAGAATGGACTCTTTCCTACACAAAGTTCTGGGCTATTTATAGTCCAAAAAATGAAACCCTAGGGCAACCACCAGAACCCAAACAGAATGACAAAAATACCCCCAAAAACTTTCTGTCTGCCGCCACTATATGGCCGCGGATCCGCGGCCTGGACCCCACTTTGGCCGCGGATCCGCGGCCCTCTTGATGAATTGGACTTTGGGCTTTTTGGTGGCACCCTGGTTTGATGTGTACATTTTTCTGGTACATGTATTTTCTCAACTTGGCTCCACGATTTTTCCAGAATTTCTGTTGAGAGAAAGGTGGACTTTTTGTCAAGATTTTGTCATGATTGTCTCGAGCTCCGCGTAGATCTCTTGGATCTTGTGCTACCATTGAGCCTTGTGCCTGAAAACGACATTGATTTGACATTTTGTCTTTCTAAACTGGTATCTGGCAGCATACGGATGAAGGGCGGAGACCGTGTTTTATCTGTGGTTGGCAGGAACCCGGATTTTTTCGTGTTTTCCATGAATTTCACTGTTTTAGAACCGAGAACCTGTATCCTGCAATTGACTAGCAAACACGGCTCAAGAGTATCTACGGATATGCAATGTGATAAAAATTGGGCGGTATGAAAATGCAAAAATCTGATATGAACAAATACCCCCAAACTTATCATTTGCTCGTCCCGAGCAAAGTCCATTTATTCACAAAAATTTCCTAACCTCACTTTCGCAGGGAACGCGATTGCACTGAGCATGTGCAATAAGCCGTTAAACCTCTAGGTGTCCCTAGTAGGAGGAGTGTTGTCTCCTGAGGGTTTTCAGCGGATACTACCCACAAAATCCGGTCAAGTTGGTTTGTAAAAATGACTAAGTTTCAAACCCTAAAGTTTTGTTTTAGAAAATAACAATTCTATAATCCTAAGTCTAGACTATCGAACCTTTATTTTTCACACCTCGCTTCTTATTTAACTACAGATTTTATATGTCTTTACGTGCAGTGCAAATAGGGTCGTTAAGTTCCAGAAGGATCGATTAAAGTCATCATGTCGCACAATAAAGCCCAGATAACAATTTTAAAAGGATCACATAAGTTTTATAAAGAGTTAAGCATTTTTCAAGTTTCGTTTTCCAGTAAGGTTTCAACTTCAGAATTTCTGTCTTCCTTAACAGGAAACTAAGTCGTATTTTTCACTCCACCTTTTTCTTGTTTTCATTTCATACACACCTCTGTGAACGTGCAATAGTCTTTATCAAAGAGTAAAACCTTCATATCTCCGTTAAAAATTTTTTAAAAGCCTGTCTTTTATCAAGATTATTCTCACACAAAGAACCGTTAAGAATTTTAACTCGGAGAGAACACTTGCTTGACTTTGTTTTAAACTGGACTTTCTAGGCTTCTTAGCGAGCTTTGGGCCAATGCACCCAAACCAGTTGGTTTTAGGGCATTAGGTGTAGAAACACCCCAGCGGACTTAATTACTCAAGTTACCTAGGTCCAAAAACAAAAGACAGTTTGTCGTGAAAATCAGATGATTTAATACGAACGGAGATATAACCGGTAGTTCAAATATTTTTTTGGATAAAAGACGTGTTTAGTGGGTTTGGTGTGTAATCATTCCAATCAAGCTTTAGATGGGTTATTTTTCAGACTTAGCTCCAATTACGGCATCAATAACATTCCTTCATATTCGCTTTACTTCATAAACTATTCTGGACATTACTTATTTCAGAACAAACCTCTTTGATCCTCAGAAAATCATTTATCTGTTTAAAAGTTTAAACATGAAAGACTTGTCATCTAATTCCCAAAATCTTATGACACGTGTAGTGTGATGTAAAGACTTATATCAGCTATAGTTAACTTCAAAGGAGAGTTATCTTTCAGGTTTTCAAAATCCAAACATAAGATTTAGTTATTCCTATTTTTTCAAACAAAAACCGTCGAATGTTGAATCAGAGCTCTTCCACAAGCTAACTTGACAAAAAAGTTTTTATATTTTTAGAAAATTTTCAAATTTTTATGGATTTTATGGATTTAATATGCAGATGCAAAATATACATATGAATGCGAAGGTAAGAAATGCGTACCGAGCATACCCCCAAACTTAAACTGGACAGTGTCCTCACTGTCATTGCATGAAGAGATCATTTGAAGGGTCAAAATTGTCGGTTAGAGATACAAAAATTTTTATTTGTTTTTGTTTTTAAAGAAAAGAAAAAAGAATATACACAAATATATGCAAAATGGTTTGTACATACCCCCAAACTTATTTGGAACAGTGTCCACTGTTCTTGGCTGGATAACCGAAGTTTGGAGGTAGGCAGAGGAAGATTAGGCAGGGTAAACCGGCTCCTGTAAGAACAGGAGCTCCTCCGTTGAATCGGCGCTAAGGTACGGTTTGCATCGGTGTCCGTTTACTTTGAAAAGTGAACCGTCCTTTGGATTCTCCAAATCCACAGCGCCCTGCGGATACACATTCCGCACAAAATACGGCCCTTTCCAGCGAGATCTCAGCTTTCCAGGATGGAAGTGAAGTCGGGTGTCGTAAAGCAGTACCTGCTGACCAGGTACGAAGGTTTTGCGCAAAAGGTGTTTATCGTGAAACACCTTCGTTCGATTCTTAACGACAACCGCGTTATCGTAAGCCTCATCCCTAAGCTCGTTCAGTTCGTTCAGCTGCAGCTTCCGATGGCTGCCCGCGTCCTCAAGAGACAGATTCAGCTCCTTTATCGCCCAAAATGCGCGATGCTCGATTTCGACAGGAAGGTGGCAGGCTTTTCCGTACACAAGCCGATAGGGAGACATGCCAAGGTCGGTCTTATAAGCGGTTCTAAATGCCCAAAGGGCATCAGTGAGTTTCAGAGACCAATCCTTACGGTTCTTGGAAACCGTCTTCTCCAGTATCTGCTTGATTTGCCGATTTGAAACTTTGGCCTGCCCGCAGGTTTGGGGGTGGTAGGGCGTAGAGAGCTTATGATTAATGGAGTATTTCCGCATCAAGGCTTCGAAAGTCTTATTGCAGAAATGACTTCCATTGTCGCTAATGATCGCTCGGGAGTGCCCAAACCGTGAGAAAATGTTTTCTTTAAGGAACCTAACGACAACCTTGTTGTCGTTAGTCCGGCTGGGCACAGCCTCGACCCATTTAGAGACGTAATCAACAGCTAGAAGAATGTACAAGTTCCCAAAAGAGCTGGGAAACGGCCCCATGAAGTCTATCCCCCAAACATCGAAAATCTCCACAACCAAGATCGGTTGGAGCGGCATCTCGTTTCGCCGGGATATCCGGCCCATGTGTTGGCACCGGGAGCAAGTCTTGCAATAATCGTGAGCGTCTTTGAAAAATTGTGGCCAGTAGAAACCACATTGCAAGATCTTCTCAGCTGTCTTCCGGGGCCCAAAATGCCCGCCACATGCTTGATCGTGGCAAAATGACAGCACACTCTTGAATTCCTCATTAGGGACACACCGACGAATAATCTGGTCGGGACAGTACTTGAACAAGTAGGGTTCGTCCCAGTAAAAGTGTTTTACTTGGGATAAGAAGCGAAGTCTGTCCTGACTTGACCATTCGGTCGGTAGTAATCCCGTGGCCAAATAGTTCACAATATCTGCGAACCAGGGTTCACAAGATAC
The DNA here is from genome assembly GCA_030015575.1 of Agapanthus africanus. Taxonomy (NCBI): domain Eukaryota; kingdom Viridiplantae; phylum Streptophyta; class Magnoliopsida; order Asparagales; family Amaryllidaceae; genus Agapanthus; species Agapanthus africanus. Next base: position 596,110,618 of record CM057341.1, read on the forward strand.
TGTCAAGAGTTGTTCATCCGGGAAAACGTCGTTAATTGGAATTGGAAGCGAAGGCGAAGAAAGAAGTCATGAGAGATGGTCGGCAACTACGTTTTCACATCCTCGTTTGTCCTTAATGACAAGGTCAAACTCTTGAAGCAAGAGGATCCAACGTATTAACCGAGATTTTGCATCTTTCTTCGCAAAAAGATGGCGCAGATCTGAATGGTCCGTGTAGACAATGACTGGAGAGCCGATGAGGTAGGGCCTGAACTTTTCTAAAGCAAATACAACAGCCAAGAATTCCTTCTCAGTTGTTGTATAATTGAGTTGGGCGTCGTTCAGGGTTCGGCTCGCGTAATAGATTACGTGCGGCATCTTGTTGATGTGCTGTCCAAGGACAGCACCGATGGCAAAGTCGGATGCATCGCACATGATCTCGAATGGGTGCGTCCAGTCAGGTGAAGAAAGAACGGGAGCAGAAGTGAGGGAGCGTTTCAATGATTCGAATGCAGTGACACAGCTAGAGTCGAAGTCGAAGTCGAATTGTGTGTCCTTGGCCAGCAACAGAGTCAAGGGCCTAGCAATCTTGCTAAAGTCCTTGATAAACCGTCTATAGAAACCGGCATGGACAAGGAAGGCTCGGATATCTCTGACGCAACGGGGAGGAGGCAGATTGGAAATGACCTCAATCTTTGCTTTGTCGACCTCTATGCCATTTTGCGAGATGATATGTCCTAAGACAATACCTTCGCGCACCATGAAGTGGCATTTCTCCCAGTTCAAAGTGAGATTCTTGTCCTTACATCCGGTAAGGACAGCGTCAAGATGCAGCAAACACTCGTTGAAGGAATCGCCGAAGATGGAGAAGTCATCCATGAAAATCTCCAGAAATTTTTCCACCATGTCCGAGAAAATACCCATCATACACCGCTGGAAGGTAGCGGGCGCATTGCATAACCCAAAGGGCATGCGACGATATGCAAACGTGCCGAAAGGACAAGTGAAGGTGGTCTTGTCCTGGTCTTTTTCGGCGATGGGAATTTGATTATAGCCAGAGTAGCCATCAAGAAAGCAGTAGTACTCGTGTCCGGCCAATCGTTCAAGCATTTGGTCAATGAAAGGTAGCGGAAAGTGGTCTTTCCGCGTTGCGGCGTTGAGTTTTCTGTAATCAATGCAAACTCGCCACCCAGTTTGGGTGCGGGTAGGGATTAACTCGTTCGCCTCGTTGGTTATGACCGTGATGCCCGACTTCTTGGGGACAACGTGAATGGGGCTAACCCACTGGCTATCAGAGATAGGGTAAATGATACCACTATCTAGACATTTGACGTTCTCCTTCTTCACAGCCTCCTTCATGACTGGATTAAGACGTCTTTGTGGATCGCGGGCTGGTTTGGCATCATCCATCAGATGAATGTGATGCTCAACGATCAGGGGACTAATCCCCTTGATGTCCGCCATGGACCAGCCAAAAGCTTGCCTGTTGCTGTGCAAGACCGCGAGAAGGGCTTTCTCTTGCTCGGGAGCTAGAGAAGCCGAAATGATGACAGGGAGGGTCTCGTTCTCACCTAAGTAAGCATACTTAAGGTGAGACGGCAACGGCTTGAGTTCGAGCGTTGGAGGTGAAACGATGGAAGGCAAGACTGGTGCAAAGGTCTCGAACTCAAAGGACTCCAGCAAAGGTTCAAAGCGAGTGTAGGCAACCGAGTTGGATGGTTCAGGTAACTCATCCGGAAAGTCGAAAGATTCAAACTCGGGTTGTGCGCGGCTAAGATCGTTCAAGAACGTGAAACACTCGTATTCGTTGTCGGGCGCAGCAGCATCAGGTTCGAAGAGAAACGCACTAGTGGCGTCAAGATTATCATGTTCAAACAGAAACTCCTCGAATTCACACTCTTCTGGTGTGATCTCCTGGATCGAGCAGACATCCAGTATATGAGCATTAGGTTCGGTGGGCTGATTCCCCAACCTAAAAATGTTGAGTTCAATTGTCATATTTCCAAAAGAGAGGTTCATCGAACCATTGCGACAATTGATCACAGCATTTGAGGTTGCGAGAAATGGGCGACCGAGTATCACCGGAATTTGATTCCGGGGGTTAGCTACAGGCTGTGTATCTAAGACAATGAAGTCGACGGGAAATATGAAGTCCCCGACTCTTATTAACACATCCTCTAGCTCACCCCTAGGATGGGTGATCGATCGGTCGGCCATCTGGAGAGTGCAGTGTGTGGGTTTCAACTCTCTGACGCCTAATTGCTCGTATACTGAATACGGAAGCAAGTTAACACTGGCACCATGATCTAATAGTGCGCGGTTGATATTCTTATCCCCAATAGTGATTGAAATCGTAGGACAGCCAGGGTCCTTCCGTTTTTGTGGTAAAGATTGGGTAAGAGCATCACTCACAGCACTGGCCAAGAAAACTTTCTTTGGTACCTGAGACTTCCTCTTTTTCGTGCACAAGTCCTTTAAGATTTTCGCGTAAGACGGGACTTGTTGGACAGCATCTAAAAGAGGAATGTTAATGTTAACTTGCTTAAATAACTCCAGAATCTTCTCCATTTGTGGATTTTATTTGTTAGACCTCAACCGGTTTGGAAATGGAACATTTTGAAAATTGGTTGAGTCTAAAGCTGGAGGAGGAGATTGTGGAGTTAGAACGGATCCCAAAATAGGTGTCTTCGTGGAGTGAGAAGTGGGTCCGTTCAGAGAAGAAGAGGAAGGAGAGCCTTGCGAAGAACGGAGAATAGGCTCAGAAGACGAAGAAGAAAAAGAAGAAGCAGAAGAAGAAGAAGCAGCGGCCGGGGTGTCATCGTTGATCTGCTTGCCCATGTTGTTTTGCAGCATCCTTCCCGATCTCAGTGTAGTCACGGCACTCACATTATGGTTTTGTTGTTCAAGAGCAACATGTGCATTATGTGGGTGACCGGGATTTGGAAGTGGCTGGGACGGGAGCTTCCCCTTCTCTCGCTCGCTCAAGGCCGCGTTCAGCTGTGCAATCTGGGCCTCAATGGTCTTGATGCTTTGCCCGTGTGCGGCAGTGTGTTGCACTAAAGATTGAATTGAAGACTGGATGTTGGCGGTGGATTGAGTCGACTGTTTAACGAACGCCTCCAGACTTCGCTCGAGCGAGGAAACCTTATCGTTGTTCGACGGAACAAAGTTGTTTGGTGGAAAAGAATTGTTTGGTGCAAAGTTGTTCGTCTGGTTTTGGAAAGGTTGGGGTTGGAAGGGCTGCTGATACTGAGTTTGTTGCTGCGCTTGTTGTTGCGGCGGAGGGGCCCTTTGGAAATTGTTGCCCTGGAATTGATTTTGATTCTGATTCCAGGCGAAATTGGGGTGGTTCCTCCAACCGGGATTGTAGGTGGAAGAGTATGGATCATTCCTCGGTCTTTGCTGGAAGGCAGCATTAACCTGATCCTGTCCTTGCGAGGGTGGATTGTAAGGACACTCTTCGGTCAAGTGGGAAGGATCGGAACAACAAGCGCAGATGGTACGAAGGGGGAGAACAGGTGTGGGGGCAGGAGCAGAAAATTTGCTCTCTATCGCTTCAAGCTTTCGTGTTATTGCAGCCATTTCAGCTTTCATCGCAATAGAGACATCGAGTTGGTGGATTCCTACCCTAGACTGACCGGTAGAAGTGGAGGTAGAAGAAGAAGAAGTCGGTCTGGTGCTCTCCCACTGTAGCGTTTGCTCCGCAAGATCGTCAAAGAACTGCCACGCTTCGTCGTCAGATTTGGATAGGAAGTGGCCCTGACAGATGGTTTCCAGCAACTGCTTCGTTGCTGGGTTCAGTCCTTCGTATAAGGTTTGGCAGAGTTGCCATTTCTCTATACCATGGTAAGGACACTGAACAAGAAGGTCTTTGTATCGGTCAAAGCACTTCCAGAAGGGTTCAGAAGGAAGCTGGGAGAATTGGTTGATTTCATTTCGAATTCTTGCGGTCTTATGATTCGGATAGAATTTTTTAAGAAACGCTTTAACAAACTCGTCCCAGCTGGTGATTGAGTGGGAAGCGGTGCTATACAGCCATTTTTCAGCGAGATCGCATAAAGTGAACGGAATGACCCGTAGACGTATAGCATCGTCCGACAGCTGGGTTGTTTTCATCATGGAACAGACATTTTGAAATTTGTTGATGAAGATATAGGCATCTTCAGATTCAAGCCCATGAAAACGTGGAAGCATGTTGATGAAATGGGGCTTAATTTCAAAGTTGTCCCCATTGGCCGGAGGAAGAGAAAGGCAGGTGGGAAGTGCAGAACGGGTGGGGTAGAAACGATCCTGGAGCGCAATTCGCTGCGGCGCTACAACAGGCGGAGGTGGTGGGAGATTGGTCTCCGTAGGAGGTGGAGCCAATCCAGGGGTGGTCAAAGAGATGTTCGGATTAAATCCCGACATCGCGGAAGAAGAGGTTGGTGAAGGTGAAGGTGAAGGTGAAGATGTACGAACAGAATTCCGGTCAACGTCGGAGTTGGCCGGCAAAGGAAGGGGTGAAAAAAGAGTGGACGGAGTATCGACTTCGGAGTCGATCGCGTAGTCGGTCGCGACTAACGTAACGCGGACTAGACGGGCGCTAGTGTCCCGAGTCCAAGCGGACATACACTAAACGAGTTTAGTATAGTCAAAGCGGAGAAGGTGAGGGTAAGAAAATGTCAATGGAGAAAGGCGATGGGTGGTGGGTGAAAATGGATTTGGCGACAAAAGGGCAAGTTTTGATAAAAGTTTTTGATTTTTTCTTTTTTCTTTTTTTTTTAGAAAGATTTTTACAGAAATATGTACGGAAATACGGCTTAAGCAATCACAAACAAGATATGCACAATCACACCTAGATCTAGGGTAACCTAGGTCTACTAGACCTGCTCCTGAACTTGATTGTCGAAGTTAAACAATGTCGAGAAACGGGCTTAAAAATACACTGATCACGAGGCCAGGTAAGTGCAGAGATAAGGGGAGGTTGTCCAACGCTTTCGCGAAGTTCCTTAATTAAATAACCCTTTCTCTTTCGGCGGTTGCGCCTTTAACACTTTCCTAGACACCCCGTAAACAATATACGGTTAAGCGAGGTTCTAAACACGGTTTATCTTCTCCTAATGAGCGCGAAGTCCTTAGGGCTGAAGTCTAGTATTTTTTAATTTACAATGAACAATGCATATGCTTTAGTGATTTCCGGGGTCCTGGGAAGGGTGATGAAATCCCCACCCAATCTGGATTGGTTTCAAGCCCCTTAAGTCCGTATTAAAGAAATGCAAAGCAGTAACAAATCAACTGCAAACAATTTTTATTTGCGGCGCAAAGAATCCTGCACAAGAACAGTTTATTGGAAGGTGGAGAAGAATTTGCGCAAAGAAAGCTGCAGAAAACACAATTTATTGGAGTCCAGAGGAGTGGAGAGAGAAGAGGAGCTTACCCAGAAAAATTGGCACAGAGAACTCCCCAAGTGGCCGCGGTTCCGCGGCAAAAGAGCCCTAATGCCGCGGTTCCGCGGCTGTAAAGAGGAGTGGATGCATCATTTTTCTTGTGTGGGTTCTGTTGGGTGTCCTCTGGTTGTCTGGATGTTCTGAATTTGAATTTACTCACTGTATCTGCTCCAGATTTTGACAGTAGGCCGTATGCTTCGTTTTTTTTTCCGGCGCCGTGTAGCCGCGAAATGTGGGTCTATCTTCCCACGTCTTTGGTACTGTACTTGAACTCCGTATTTTCAACGTCTTGGCCACTGAACTCGAACCTTGTATTTTCCTGCACACTTGCACAAAAGCTAATCAAAAATAACAAGATGATTTTTTTACAAAGTATGTATTTTTTTTCGTTTTTTTGGTTATATTTATACTTACAAATTAACCCGAAATTACACAAGGAAATAAACTACCGTCTCCCCGGCAACGGCGCCATTTGATTGTTAGGATACATGCGTGTTCAAGTTTTAGTTAAATACCACAATCAAGACAGTTTCGCTTGTAGCTAGCCGGTTGAGTACGGGTCGTCCGCAGGGAGATGGGAGTCTTTTTCTATGTGCTTTAACGAGTTAAGTCCGGTTTTTCAGATTTTGTTTGTAGTTATCTAAGTGTTGAGTTGATATTTAAAGAGAGCATGTTAGGGTTAGGATTAGGTTAGTTTGAGTTAGGAGTCTCCACATCTTTCGTTGCCCCTCTTAATATCGGTGTTACGGTAATCGGCAACAACGGGGATTAGCACGACTAGGAAGGACTTTGCGAGTATAAGCTAGGCTTTCCAACGCATAAGTCTTCTTTTTGGTGCTTGTCCGTCCGTTCTTGGCTCTTAGCCATAACCTCCGGTTAATTCAACCACAACCGGTCTCACTACGGAATCACCGCTATCATGTAGGATAGGGTGCCGTAAGGAGCGGATTGTGGTTCAATTAACGGGAGTCGATTTAAGCTGTTGGGCAAGGAAAGAGTGAGAGAGATTTCCTTCTCTCAAACTTCCCTTATCCTACCCTAACAAGTATTAACTACTCACACATCATAATACGGAAAAATAAAACAACACAAAAGAGGAAGATAGAAAGAAGGAGATTAGAAGAATACGACTAACTATTTGCGACCTCACCTTGGCGAGGATCAAGCGTAAGTATCATTGTCATATGTAAGGATAAAGAAAAAAGAGAAGAAAGAAACAACAAGGAAATAACAACAACTACTTAACGAATTTAAAGTTACAACAATTATAATAAAAGTAAGACAAGCATGATAATAAATTGATCTTCTTTATTCACCATTCCTCACTCACAAAGCTCACTACAAGTTTAATGGAGAAGAGATGAGAAGAAGAAGAACATGTAAACTAAATCCTAGCAAAAGAAAATACAAGAATGGACTCTTTCCTTCACAAAGTTCTGGGCTATTTATAGGCCAAAAAATGAAACCGTAGGGCAACCACCAGAACCCAAACAGAATGACAAAAATACCCCCAAAAACTTTCTGTCTGCCGCCACTATATGGCCGCGGATCCGCGGCCTGGACCCCACTTTGGCCGCGGATCCGCGGCCCTCTTGATGAATTGGACTTTGGGCTTTTTGGTGGCACCCTGGTTTGATGTGTACATTTTTCTGGTACATGTATTTTCTCAACTTGGCTCCACGATTTTTCCAGAATTTCTGTTAAGGGAAAGGTGGACTTTTTGTCAAGATTTTGTCATGATTGTCTCGAGCTCCGCGTAGATCTCTTGGATCTTGTGCTACCATTGAGCCTTGTGCCTGAAAACGACATTGATTTGATATTTTGTCTTCCTAAACTGGTATCTGGCAGCATACGGATGAAGGGCGGAGACCGTGTTTTATCTGTGGTTGGCAGGAACCCGGATTTTTTCGTGTTTTCCTTGAATTTCACTGTTTTAGAACCGAGAACCTGTATCCTGCAATTGACTAGCAAACACGGCTCAAGAGTATCTACGGATATGCAATGTGATAAAAATTGGGCGGTATGAAAATGCAAAAATCTGATATGAACAGTTTTCAAGTGGTGAAGAAATTTAGTGAGAAAAATAATTCTAAAGTGAGCAAAATTTCTACTTCGTCAACCTACACTAGATTAGCCATTTAGTTTAGGTTGTTTGCTTCACTAATTCCCAATTAGTGAAGAGGTAGCTTGAGTTGGTGATTTCTCGACGTAGATCATCTTCGGCCTCGAAGACTTCAAGCAAGCTTATTCCTTTCGCCTAGTGGAGCTTAGCGAGAGTCCGGAAGACCACTACTTAGGGCAAAGGGACTACTACACAGAGCTTTTGAAGTGAAGGACCGGTCTACAAATGTTGTATTTCCCATTCACTTAGTGTAATGTTTGATTACATGCATGCTTACCCTAATTCCTCTAGTTAGATCCTTGGTTTGGGTTACTTGGCACACTAAAAATTTCATATTGGCATGGTTGATGCCTTCTGAAACCTAGTAGTAGTGCTAAGGAACCCTTCATAATGTCCGTTTTAAATATGTAAAACAACCCAAAATCGAAAACACACAAAAAGATTTTTTTAGCGGCGCTGTTTACAAAGAATCCTGCAGGTAGAAAGAGTTTATTGGAGCTTCAGAGGAGAGAGGAAGACGATAAAATAATACTAGAAAAATTTAGGGGATTGAATCCCCAATTCGGCCACGGTTCAACCGCTAAATGCTCTAAACGGACGCGGTTCCGCCGCCTTTTGGTGAGATCACCCCTCCAAATTTTGGCACTGCACTCCAATGCTCCTCTGCTTCTATTTGACAATCTCTAAACCTCTGTTGGTTCGCTCCAAGTGCTCCAGATTTCTTACAAAACTCGCACAAGAATTGTTAAAAACACAAGATGCGGATTTTATTTCTATTTTTATTTTTATTTTTTCTGGTTTTTTTAGAAATCAACCTGAATAACAAGAAAAATAAAACTACCATTTCACCGGCAACGGCGCCATTTGATTGGTTTGAAAAAGTGAGTTTTTATGCGTTCTAAATACCGCAATCAATAACGGTATCGCAATAGCTAACCGATAGTGAGTATGGGTCGTCCATAGGGAAATGGTGAATTACTTATCTTGTTTTAGACGAGTTAATAAATAAATATGGGATTTTTATCGTTTTATTTTAAGAAGATTTGAAAATTTTATAAGAGAAGGGCTTGCAAGGTTTATCGAATTGAGTAGTTAATAGATGGTGTTTTTAAAAATAATTCTTTTTATCATTTAGTTATTTAATACTAGAGAAATAGCGATGAATGTGGATTTGGGTTCTTAAAAGGATTAGGGTTTCCCTCTACTGACTCTTGTCCTTCCATTGACCCCTATTTATCTCAAACCATCAACAAAGCAAGTATTAACTAATCTTAAATCGTGGGCATAACTATCATGAATTGATAGCACGCCCGATAAGAGGGTTAAGACTTATTTTACTAAAGTTTATAAAAATTAAAATTTTTAAAAAGAAGTTAAGCGATTTTATTCATCTATTATACTACCCTATCTTACAAACCCTAACAAGTGAGAATTTACTCGCTCATTAGGACAAACGAAGTAAACAAGGAAAGATAGAAGATTAATAAACCAATAAGAAATAACAAAAAATAAAAGTGCGGAAAGTGAATGCAGAAAATAAATACGGAAAGTAATGAGACGAGATTAAAAAAACTACCTTTTATTGAATAAACAATTGCATTACAGAATTTAATTGCTGAAAAACTACCAGAATTAATAACCTAGTTTGCTTGATAGATCTAAATCGATCGATAGATAGATGATAGATAGATCGATAAATCGCTCCCGGTCTTTTATATAGGCTTTGGAACTTAAAACCCTAGACTACATCTTAAAGTATGTGAAAAAACGATCAAGCTCCTGAAATTGCACATCCAATGGCCCTTACTTGACTGCGGAACCACCTCCATATACCCCATTCCACCGCGGATCCACCGCCCTTTGGTGTGATCTAGCCCCCATATTTCTTGTGTTATCTTTTCGCGATGTTAGGAGATTTTTTTGATAAAAATATTTTGAAAATATCTCTTTCTCTCTGCGGTTGCGAGATTCTTCAATTTGCTCCTAACATTCGGCAGATTTAGTTTGGTAATTCGATTTGATTTGATCTTCTCAATTCTCTTTGTAGTCTTGAACTGATTTGTTATTTTAAACCTGCACAATATTTCAAATCAAATCATCAGTAGCATTTAGTTTATTTGAGATAATATTCCAACCAATTAAATTACGGATATGATATCTTAATAATAACGGTTAAGAATATTTGATATGACATGATATGCATATTTAAATAATTAGGAATCTCATCGATATTTTATTTAAATATGATATGCATATTTTCCCCAATTATATTAATTATAAATTAAGAAACATATGACAAAATTCTTTTTACAAATAAACCCACAGATGTTCTTAAATTACAAATAACACCTTTTAGTAATTAATAATAGTAGAGAAAATGACCGTGCAAATGTGTAATAAATATGATTGATCAAAAGCCACCCGCCAATCCCAGAAGCAAGGCTGTTGGATATAGTGCCCTCAGAATCAATTATTGGCTCACAGGCACGTGATTGCAATGATTGAGGGAGGACCTATACCGGTAGGATAGTCTTACTCAAGATGATAGTATGCTATCTGGTTTAACTTTATCATCGTGTACATGCTTTAGGTGACATTACAGGTCACTATTGCACGTTGTTAGAGCCCTTAGGATTCTTGTTTGACTACCAGCAGCATGATGGCGATCATATAGGTGAGAGTTGGGTAGTCTATAAGCACATCCTTAAAGTGGTCCCTAGTCGTGGGAGTTTCGAGACTGGGCATCAATACTCCATTAGTAGACTAGTGTATACAGTCGAGACCCCGACGAGGGGGGGTGGCCGGTCTCACAAGCCATTGGTGTCAGTTGGTTCACCTAAGATGAATACAGGTGCTCATTGGGTTATGAGTACACCGGATAGGACTCGCCGGGAACATGCTAGTTGGTATTATACCTGACGTCAGATAGCAGTTCCCTGGTGACATGTGTACAGGTTAGTTCATCGACCTGAGATCGTCATTTGTCTTGTGTGAGTTCGCGCTGGGAACAGTCCCGAGCTACATGGAGGAAGTGAGCGGATCGGCAGGGGTTTCGTCTCTCCCGGTATTGGGGGTGAGATCGCGCTGTGTCTAGGAGAGCCATTACACGAAGTCCTTGGCCAAGGCAGGAGATTTACTTGTAGGTATTCCAGTAGTATCTCAGGGTGTTCTAGGCTACACTCCGACACGACTTGTACCGTTTTTGGGGGTCTGACTTTTACCAACCCCCAAGGCCCGACATGCGATGCTCATAGACGAACGAACCGGACTGTACGAATATTGTCACTAACAGGCTCAGTAGGGTGTCAGGATGAGTTCGCTCATCGACCTCCCTTTTGGTCAATACCTGGTAGCCCGTTACGTACAGCTAGTACCACTGACGTGCTAGTGGTTAAATTCACAGCCAAAGTATTGACGAGTCTTTAGAGTCCCCCACAGACTGTTTCTCAAGTTTCGGGCGAAACGTTGTAGATGTAAGTCGACGCTAGCGCCCCGGCCGTCTACAGACGCCAAATGCGGAACAAAAACTTTTTATCTGGCGCTATCGTATACTTTAACCCGGATCTTCCATTATTGCTAAACTAACAAACTGTAAAGAGTGTAGAAAGGTTATACCGAACGATCCGAGTCCTTCGTTCTTTAACCATCATCCCACGCTCCGTTGCGGCTGCTCTGATCTCGTCGATCTCCGATCTGCTCGTCCAGGTGGCACCACATCAACGATTCTTTAAACGGGCTCCCGCCTCTGACTTGAGGCAACTCGGTCGTCAAGTTTGCTAAAAGAGACGACCAAGAATGATGTAGAGAATGAGTAGATGACTTTGTCCCACTTCGTCCAAATCCGTGGACGATCGGTTAATGAAGTTGCCGTGGGATTCGGGTGATGGAATGAAATGAGCTGTGAAATTCCATACACCCCAAAATCTATCATAATCTTTTGCAAATGAAAACTCAAGTAGTGAGAGAGAGAGGAGGGGCCGGCCATTTATAGGGAGGGGGGTGAGTGTAGGAGAGAAGAGGGTGACCATGTCAAGTCACCCTTTCTACAACCTTCTACAAGCATGACTCTCCCTCATCCAAGAAAAGATAAATCCGTCTTTAACCGAATGTTAAAAGACGGCTGATAGAAAACTGGAAACCGGCAACTTCCAAAAGTGATCCTGAAACGACTTTCAGGATAACCCCGTAACTGTATAAATATACCCGCATTTGTATTACGACCGAATACAAATGCAACTGAGACAAAGATATTATACCTACTCAATATAATACTCGGATCCAGCTTAAACCAAAGCTGACCAGTATCATCTGCCCGAAAAATAACACGTGCGTAAACGCACGTGCATTTTCCGAACCCTGCCATAAAACCATACGGCCTCTACAACGTTTTGCCCGAACTTGGAAAACTGTCTGTGGGGGACTCTAATGACTCGTCAGTACCCTGGCAGTGGGTTTAACCACAAACTGTCAGCGGCACTAGCTATGCGTAACGGCTGCCCATGGACTGACCTCAAGGGAGGCTGATGAGCGAACTCATCCAGAAACCCTACTGAGCCTAACAGTGACAATGTATATACAGTCCGGTCCGTTCGTCTATGAGTATCGCATATCTGCCTAGGGGGCTAGAAACGTCAGACCCCCAATAGCAGTATAAGTCGTGTCGGAGTGTAGCCCAATAACACCCTGAGATACTACTGGAGTACCTACCAGTAAATCTCCTGCCATGGCCATGGACTTTGTGTAATGGCTCTCCTAGACACAGCACGACCTCGCCCCCAATACCGGGAGAGACGAATCCCCTGCCGATCTGCTCACGTGCCTCCATATGGCTCGGGACTGTACCCAAAAGCTACCTGTTTGCACGACTCCTTTGAGCCGTGGTAGGGTAGAAATCAAAGCACAGTGGGAACTCACACGAGACAAATGACGACCTCAGGTCGATGAACTAACCTGTACACATGTCACCAGGGAACTGCTATCTGACGATAGATATAATACTAACTAGCAGATTCCCGGCGAGTCGTGTCCGGTGTACTCATAACCCAATGAGCACCTGTATACATCTTAGGTGATCCAACTGACACCAGTGGCTTGTGAGACCGGCCACCGCCCCTCGTCGGGGTCTCGACTGTATACACTAGTCTACTCCGGAGTATCGATGCCCTGTCTCGAAACTCCCACGACTAGGGACCACAATTAAGGATATGCATATAAACCACCCAACTCTCACGTATATGATCGCCATCATACTGTTGGTGGTAAAGCAAGATCCTAAGGGCTCTATCAAAGTGTAACATGTAATCAGTCACCTGAACATGTACACGACTGATAAAGGAAACCCAGATAGCATACTATCATCTCGAGTAAGACTGTCCTACCGGTATAGGTCCTCCGCAATCATTGCAATCACGTACCTGCGATCCAATAATTGACTATGAGGGCACTATCTCCAACAATCTCCCACTTGCACTCAAGGCTAATTATTGCGATGTCGACTACTCACAGCCCGTGTGAAACCGAACATCCAACTCCTCTACTAATCAGTTTCACAAAGCCCGTTTGTAAAACTATTGTGTTCGAGAAATAGCCTCAGTGAGTGGATCCGCCTAGATGTTTCTTTCTATATCTCTCTTAATCTCAAGTTCGTGGAGAAAGCCATCTCCCGAATTGAGTAATACCTGTCTTAGAATATGTCTGGATATCAGATAGGACCTAGTTCATAAATGAACTCCAAATCCAAACTTCTTAGACTGTATCGATCACTGAACCTAATCAGTATCCGGCACCATGCCTCCCACAGTATCCTCTTGGACCACCTGTCCATAATACTGTCCCTCTTCGTCAGAGGGAAAACTATAACTCTGACAATCACTCTGTCATCCATGTCACCTTTGAAGCCTGGAATGATGATCGTCTCCCGAAGGAGGCTGTCGTCATCAAATCCGTAGAACATGTACTTATGTTCTAAAACTGCTTCCTTATGTTTCTCCAGGATTGGATTAATACAAACTCATTGCATCTAGTGCAAAAACAACATCTAGTGTGGTACTTGACATCTCATGATTGACTCAATTGCCTAAGCAAGTGATCTGCCAATCATGCACTTCCCTCTCCCCTTTAATGTATACGACACCTTTAGAGAGGGTGACTCCATCACCTGCAGGTACACCACCATGCTAGGAGTCAACTATTCTAAAAACCATTAGAATATCTGTCAAAGTACCCACATTGGGAAACTACCCAATTCCAGATCTAAAACCATAGATCTAGAAACCAGAATGTCAAATATTATATCCATATCCTGTCTGGAGAAACAACTGTGTGACGACCACAGTACAACCGATCGTAGTATAGGAATTTTACTTCCTACTTTGTGTATGTCATCCAGATACTATGACATCACACCCTACAACCTTCTTAACAGATCCATCCCTTATTCTGATTGAAGTCAAAACCATGACTGTCACATCAAAAATAGATGATCTATCTCCGCTATAACTGCTCTAGTCTATAAATAGACATAAGCATCATGTCCACTATGCTTCCGCCGCTCCCACTGACTACGACAACCCTCCTATCGGGTCTCATAGCCTGGAACAACAGTAGTGTCTAGTCTGGGTAGATAAGAACCTCCCTGTCACCGTCCTTGAGGCTACCGAAGTACCTCTCGGATGTCTGAGGTTACCCACCAAATCTGCGGAGTGGCTAATGGAATGTCAAACCTGATTGAATATATAGGTTCTATTAAATTTTCCGTAATCCTTCGCGGTTCTGGAATCACTTCCAGTTCTACCATACTCCCACTACTGTTTTCTGAAAAAGATTCATTTTACTAAAACTGTGGCGAGTCAAGAACAATATCACTATTGATCTTCCAAATGGTAGAATATCAACCCTCGTCATAGCCAGGGTCAACCCATAAACAGCCATTACAGAAACGTGCCCTGAGTTATCCAGAGTCTGGTTTTAAACATAAGCTGGACAACTCCCCGTACCTTAACATCTTTTAAGGTACGATCCATTCTATATCCAATACAGAAACTTTGGCACTTTATTTAATTGGAACCATATTCAAATCATGCAGCTGTCTCCAGTGCATATCAACTTAATGGAAAGAGGCCAATCAGCATTACTCAACTTAGGAATCCATCCAATTATGAGTAACCTGAAAGAGAAACAAGTTTCTCAAAACCATTACTATCATCTGAATACCATTCACAAGAATCTACATCTTCGATCTCTTTGAAGAATCCTGATACTTGTGATACCTGGTTCTCTACTTTATTCTTATACCCACAACTTCTCAAAACTTAGACCTTGTATTTCTACGAAACACTTGTCTAAATACTAGAGAAGTTATAAGTAAACAGAACATAGTACGAGGACCTACCCCTTTGTCCTGATGGACACTTGGACAACATACAATACTCTGTATATGTCCGCTGAGTTTGAACAACTCAAAACCTGTGCGTCATAGGTGAAAAACTGTACCCTGGCGATTTCCTCAAATATCACCAATTACAACGAATTCCGATATAATGAGGATAATCACCTAATTCCCAATAACTTACTCCTACTCATCATCTTTAAAACCATACAGATATGAGAATGAAACCTGGTAAATACATACCCTTGGAGTAAGTGTCTAATCGGGAAAACAGTTTTTCTTTAACAATGCACTGAAACATGAAAATGTTTCGTAGGGGTATCCTGGTATTCATAGTAATGCCTCTTCCATAATCCAATTCATGACTTACCGTATATTTTATTGCCGTCTCTCCAAATCCCTTTATTTGTTTTTAGTCGTTACCTTCTGTACACCATCGTTAGGCTAAATGGTTTTCTTCTTTCCCTACCGTTCGGCACCAGCCTATGGTTTGGAAGAAGACTATCCAGTAAGCATAATAGGTGTACCCTCCTAAACCAAGGAGTACTCGTATCTTGAGAGAAGGTGATGATAAAAGACAACTGAATAATACCTTATTCTTTTAAAAGTGAAATAGGAGTGGCGATGAAGTACGCGGTTTTGGTCGTGAATGATATCAGTCGCAATTTACTTTGCCCTCTTTCTAATCCCTTTATTTTGTCTTTACATATTACCTTCTGCACACCCTGCTTAGGCTAATTGGTTTTCTTCATTCCCTACCTTTCGGCACCAGCCTATGGTTTGGAATAAGACTATCCAATAAGCGTAATAGGTGTACTCTCCTAAACCAAGGAGCCCTCGCAACCTGAGAGAAGGTGATAATAAAAGACAACTGAATAAACCAATTATATTTCTCCTGAACCTGGATCCATCCTCGAAGAAGTCCCTTCGAGTTCGTATATAACCATACGATGGATCTATCCAATGGAAGTGGATGTCCGTAGTAATACGGGTGTTCTGAGAAATTCAAAGGGTAGAAGAAGGAGTGGCAATGACTTATGCAACATAGACAATCCAAAAGCCAGTATTTTAAAGAAGGTTCGGTCAACCTGGTCACTGAGTCATAGTCTAGGGTCGGTCAAAGGTCGCTGCCAAAGAGAGAGAGAAAAGAAACACTCTGCGTGCACTCTAACCTAGATCAGAATGGTTATCACTTTATCTAATCCGGAAACCTCCCACTGTCCTGTCAAATTCTCCTCCAAACCTAAAGAAGAATCAATCGGGATCACCCGAAGAGTAAACCAACTCATCAGTGGGAATCGGGATCCAACTCTCATCGCATGATAACGTGATGGAATGCATCCACGTTACTCATACTCCAGAAGGTATGCGCATACTTGGCAAGTTTCAGTTTCTTTAGAAACTCCCGATATGATTTTTGCCCCATGCTCATATAACCTTGGCGTTGGTCAAAATGTTATAAGTCACATGCCAAGTTCTACCCGTCACTATCTTGTCAATTTGAACCCACCCGCACATGCCCTTGACGTTGGCCAAAATGGCAGAACGACTGTCCCAAACCAACTCATCTATCTATGCAACAATTGAATACCCAGCAGCTACCAAACACTATGCCTTGGCGTTGGTCAAAATACATAGCTTGAATACTACTGAATACCCAAAAGAAGTGACTGAGGGCTACGGCTGGTTTTTGGCGAAAAACCTTTAACGTAGTGAACTTGATATCGCTGAAGGAACCTGATAGCTTTTTAAAATATAGTGGCGAAAACCTTTGCTAAAGAGGTCACTCCCGGTAAAGGGATCTCGGCTCTTTCCTCGTGGAATGAGGTGCAGGATATTCCACTGAATACCGCGGTGCAAAGCAACTTGTAATCGACTATAGTGATGTTATTACCCTGACGCAAACTTTTGCCCAAGGGGTCAGTCCCGGTGAAGGGATATCGGCCCTTGCCCCGTCGAATGAGGTGCAGGATATTCCACTGAATACCGCTATGCAAAACAAAAGGAAACGTCTTTGCAATAACACTTTTTAAATTTGTTCCAACAACTATAAACAGGTTTGTTTAACTTTGGATTGATCAGAATCAACGCAGTCCCATCAATAATCACACCAGAAAAGAACGAAAATAAAATGTATGTATATGCCATCCGCATTCGTCACTGGGTCCCGTCATCACCCGTTAGGTTACTTAACTAACGACAGAGCGGGGACTGGACTAGCGCGGGTGTAATACATATACAACATCTAATAGTATATAAACCAATATACAATAATCGCTCCAGGCGTGATAATATGCAACATTACAGAAAAGTAATAAGCATCACAGAACAATACAGATAATCTGGGATCCCCGGGTTTCACAGAGCCGCTGCTGAAACCCGACGTTCCCCTGTCGTGTGGATAGCCTGTGCAATGAAACCTAGACCCCTACGGGTGCGGCAAGTTACCTGCCAAAACCTGAAGCGAGGCAGCCCCTTACAGCAAAGTGAATGGACCACCCAGCACTTCACGGAATCCGGTAATCTTGGGCACCCCTCCTTGGGTCAACCTGTACCCCCTACGAGTGCGGCGAGTAGTCTGCCAATTTTAGAGTGGGGCCCCTCGGCCTCTCAAAGCCATGAGATGCGAACCCGTTGCCCTCCAGAACCCGGCTATCCGTGCACTCCGTCTCGGGGCAAAACCTTGTACAGTAATGAAAAATAGTACAACAGGTACATCGACCGCAACCTGGTCGTGCCCCAAAAGAATATTATACAACAGGCAGTGACGGCAGTCCACAAGTTGGACGCTCGCCCCGCAATATCAAATGTACAAATAAACTCAAACTGCACTATCATTGCACACTTCTATGCACCACGACAAATCCGCAACATTACAGCACAACACAGAACATCAACGCGAATGTCACGTTCGCAAACCCGTCTAAAAGAACTATAGCAATCAGACACGGTTTACCGATCAAATGACATTCCCGGTGGGAGATATAATGTAAGCACTGTAAACTAACATGTTTAAATTTCGATCGACTAAATATCACAAAGTGGGCCCCACGCAAATCTGGTGAACAGTAACAAAACCTGGGCCCAAAAGATATGTACCAAAAACCCCAATTTCCAGAGGAGAACACACTGTACAAATTTGGGAGCATGATCTCACCAAGTGGCCGCGGATGCGCGGCCAAACCATGGGTTTGGCCGCGTTTCCGAGGCGGTTTGGTCGAATCACGTGCCCAAATTTTGTCGGTGCTCTAATAAAACCCTGCACAGATTTCTGTGATATGTGGAATAATTTTAGGAAATCATTTAAAATCAACAGAAACTGTCAAATTGAAAAAATGCGGTTTTTGATTTCCGGTTCGATCGATGTTTTAAACGCGTTAGCACAAGTTAGTATAGCAAAATGGTGAGGCTCTGATACCACTGTAAGTCTACGCTAGCGCCCCGGCTGTCTACAGACGCCAAATGCGGAACAAAAACTTTTTATCTGGCGCTATCGTATACTTTAACCCGGATCTTCCATTATTGCTAAAGTAACAAACTGTAAAGAGTGTAGAAAGGTTATACCGAACGATCCGAGTCCTTCGTTCTTTAACCATCATCCCACGTTCTTTAACCATCATCCCACGCTCGTCCAGGTGGCACCACATCAACGATTCTTTAAACGGGCTCCCGCCTCTGACTTGAGGCAACTCGGTCGTCAAGTTTGCTAAAAGAGACGACCAAGAATGATGTAGAGAATGAGTAGATGACTTTGTCTCACTTCGTCCAAATCCGTGGACGATCGGTTAATGAAGTTGCCGTGGGATTCGGGTGATGGAATGAAATGAGCTGTGAAATTCCATACACCCCAAAATCTATCATAATCTTTTGCAAATGAAAACTCAAGTAGTGAGAGAGAGAGGAGGGGCCGGCCATTTATAGGGAGGGGGGTGAGTGTAGGAGAGAAGAGGGTGACCATGTCAAGTCACCCTTTCTAGAACCTTCTAGAAGCATGACTCACCCTCATCCAAGAAAAGATAAATCCGTCTTTAACCGAATGTTAAAAGACGGCTGATAGAAAACTGGAAACTGGCAACTTCCAAAAGTGATCCTGAAACGACTTTCAGGATAACCCCGTAACTGTATAAATATACCCGCATTTGTATTACGACCGAATACAAATGCAACTGAGACAAAGATATTATACCTACTCAATATAATACTCGGATCCGGCTTAAACCAAAGCTGACCAGTATCATCTGCCCGAAAAATAACACGTGCGTAAACGCACGTGCATTTTCCGAACCCTGCCATAAAACCATACGGCCTCTACAACGTTTTGCCCGAACTTGGGAAACTGTCTGTGGGGGACTCTAATGACTCGTCAGTACCCTGGCAGTGGGTTTAACCACAAACCGTCAGCGGCAATAGCTATGCGTAACGGCTGCCCATGGACTGACCTCAAGGGAGGCTGATGAGCGAACTCATCCAGAAACCCTACTGAGCCTAACAGTGACAATGTATATACAGTCCGGTCCGTTCGTCTATGAGTATCGCATATCTGCCTAGGGGGCTAGAAACGTCAGACCCCCAATAGCAGTATAAGTCGTGTCGGAGTGTAGCCCAATAACACCCTGAGATACTACTGGAGTACCTACCAGTAAATCTCCTGCCATGGCCATGGACTTTGTGTAATGGCTCTCCTAGACACAGCACGACCTCGCCCCCAATACCGGGAGAGACGAATCCCCTGCCGATCCGCTCACGTGCCTCCATATGGCTCGGGACTGTACCCAAAAGCTACCTGTTTGCACGACTCCTTTGAGCCGTGGTAGGGTAGAAATCAAAGCACAGTGGGAACTCACACGAGACAAATGACGACCTCAGGTCGATGAACTAACCTATACACATGTCACCAGGGATCTGCTATCTGACGATAGATATAATACTAACTAGCAGATTCCCGGCGAGTCCTGTCCGGTGTACTCATAACCCAATGAGCACCTGTATACATCTTAGGTGATCCAACTGACACAAGTGGCTTGTGAGACCGGCCACCGCCCCTCGTCGGGGTCTCGACTGTATACACTAGTCTACTCCGGAGTATCGATGCCCTGTCTCGAAACTCTCACGACTAGGGACCACAATTAAGGATATGCATATAAACCACCCAACTCTCACGTATATGATCGCCATCATACTGTTGGTGGTAAAGCAAGATCCTAAGGGCTCTATCAAAGTGTAACATGTAATCAGTCACCTGAACATGTACTCGACTGATAAAGGCAAACCAGATAGCATACTATCATCTCGAGTAAGACTGTCCTACCGGTATAGGTCCTCCGCAATCATTGCAATCACGTACCTGCGATCCAATAATTGACTATGAGGGCACTATCTCCAACAGTAGAGGCCGTATGATATATGGCAGGGTTCGATCATATACGTGCCGTAGTGCACAGATCATGATCGGGCGGATCATACTAGTAGGCTTTGGTTTAAGCCGGATCCTAGTATTAGATCTGTTGGATTACTTTAGTCTCATCGCATTCGCATTCAGTCGAAATGCGGATGCAGGTATGTATATACAGGTAAGGGGTATCCTTGTGATCCGTCACAAGTTTACTTTAGATGTTGTCGTATCTTTTTGTTGTTGTAAACATTTGGGTTAGTGTTTACAAATGGAAATAATGAGCTAGAAATCATGATTAGGAGCATTAATTGTAAGTCTACGGTAGCGCCCCGGCCGTCTTTCCGAGGACAAAATGCGGAAACGAAAAGTTTTTCAAACTAGAAAAACGTCGCTATCGTATGCTTAAAACCCGGATCGAACCATTAATCTACTACTAGCAAACTAGAGAAGGGATAGAAATCTATACCGATCGATCCGTGTCCTTCGGACTTTGGCCACCATCCCAAGCTCCCCACGGCAACTCCGATCTCGATCTCCTCGTCGGAAAGGGCACCACATCTACGAGTCTTTTTACGGGCTCTCGCTTCATCCGAAGCAACTCGGGCACGAAGTGTGCTAGCCGACGTGTCCAAGGTGTTGTAGAGAATGTTTGTGATGACTTTGTCTCTTGCATCCATGGCTTGGATGGAGGTTAGAGGTGTTGCCATTGATGGAGATAAAGAGCTAGAGGAAGAAGAAGAAGTGATTTCTTTTTCTTTTTCTTTTGTTGTGATAGAAAAAAAATGAGAGAGAGTGAGAAGAAAAATACAAGACCAAGCTCACCCAAGGCAGCCCCTCTCTCTCTCCTCTCATCATATCTACACAAATCAATCCACTATTATGACATTTTTCACAAAAAGAGACCATGAGTCATAATATATGTCCATGTCACATTAATGCATCTCATGATGAATTCTAG
The DNA here is from genome assembly GCA_030015575.1 of Agapanthus africanus. NCBI lineage: Eukaryota > Viridiplantae > Streptophyta > Magnoliopsida > Asparagales > Amaryllidaceae > Agapanthus > Agapanthus africanus. Next base: position 596,131,882 of record CM057341.1, read on the forward strand.
CTCATTACTTCCACCATCCAAACATAAATATAAAAGTTTGGCACAACAAAAAGATACGGCAACATCTAAAGTAAACTCGTGATGGATCACAAGGATACCCCTCACCTGTATATACATACCTACAACCGCATTCCGACTGAATGCGAATGAGACGAGACTAAAGTAATCCAACAAATCTAATACTATGATCCGGCTTAAACTAAAGCCCACTAGTATGATTCGTCCGATCATGATCCGTGCAATACCGCACGTATAAGATCGAACCCTGCTATATATCATACGGCCTCTACAACGTTTCGCCCGAAACTTGAGAAACTGTCTGTGGGGGACTCTAAAGACTTGTCAATATTTTGGCTGTAGATTTAACCACTAGCACGTCAGAGGTATTGGCCGTACGTAACGAGCTACTAGGTATTGACCAAAAGGGAGGTCGATGAGAGAACTTATCCTCACACCCTACTGAGCCTGTCAGTAACAATATCCATACAGTCTGGTCCGTTCGTCTATGAGCATCGCATGGCGGGCCTAGGGTGTTGGTAAAAGTCAGACCCCCAAAAGCGGTACAAGTCGTGTCGGAGTGTAACCCAGAACACCCTGAGATACTACTGGAATACCTACCAGTAAATCTCCTGCCTTGGCCAAGAACTTCGTGTAATGGCTTTCCTAGACACAGTGCGATCTCACCCCCAATACCGGGAGAGACGAAACCCCTGCCGATTCGCTCACTGCCTCCATGTGGCTCGGGACTGTACCCAACTAAAACCAGTCTGCACGACTCCTTTGTGTCGTGGTAGGGTAGTAATAAAAGCACAGTAGGAACTCACACGAGACAAATGACGATCTCAGGTCGATGAACTAACCTGTACACATGTCACCAGGGAACTGCTATCTGACGTCGGCTATAATACCAACTAGCATGTTCCCAGCGAGTCCTTTCCGGTGTACTCATAACCCAATGAGCACGTGTATACATCTTAGGTGAACCAACTGACACTAATGGCTTGTGAGACAGGCCACCGCCTCTCGTCGGGGTCTCGACTGTATACACTAGTCTACTCCGGAGTATCGATGCCCTGTCTCGAAAACTCCCACGACTAGAGACCACTTTAAGGATGTGCTTATAGACCCTAGCTCCCACGTATATGATCACCATCATACTGCTGGCCGTCAAGCAAGAATCCTAAGGGCTCTATCAATGCGCAATAGTGACCTGTAAGGTCACCTGAAGCAGTACACGATGATAAAGATAAGCCAGATAGCATACTATCATCTTGAGTAAGACTGTCCTACCGGTATAGGTCCTCCCCCAATCATTGCAATCACGTGCCTGCGATCGAATAATTGACTTTGAGGGCAATATATCCAACAATCTCCCACGTGCACTCAAGGCTAATTATTGCGATGTCGCATACTCACAGCCCGTGTGATACCGAACACCCAACTCCTCTACTAGTCAGTCTCACAAAGCCCGTTTGCGAAACTATTGCGTTCGAGGAATAGCCTCAGTGAGTGGATCCGCCCTAATGTTTCATTCTATGTCACTCTTTATCTCAAATTCACGGAGAAAGCCATCTCCCGAAATGAGCAATACCTGTCTTAGAATATGTCTGGATATCTGATGGGACCTAGTTCATAAATAACTCCAAATCCAAACTTCTTAGACTGTATCGTCAACTGAACTTAATCAGTATCCTGCGCAATGCTTCCCTCAGTGTCTGCTTGGACCATCTGTCCAAACTACTGCCCCTCGTCAGAGGGAAAAACTATAACTCTGACAGCCACTTTGTCATCCAGGTCACCTTGGAAGCCTGGAATGATAACTGTCTCCCGAAGGAGGCTGCCGTTATCATTTCCCTAGAACATCCACTTATGTTCTAAAACTGCTTCCAAACATTTCTCCAGGATAGGATTAATATCAACTTATTGCATCTAGTGCAAAAAACAATGTCTGGTGTGGTACTTGACATCTCAAGATCAACTCAATTGCCTAAGCAAGTGATCTGCCAATCATGCGTATCCCTCTCCCCTTTAGTCTGTAAGACACCTTTAGAGAGGGAGACTCCATCACCTGCAGGTACACTACCGTGCCAGGAGTCGTCCATTCTAAAACACCTTTAGAATGCTGTCTAAGTACGCAGATTGGGAAACCACCCAAGTCTAGATCTAAAACCATAGATCTAGTGACCAGAATGTCTGATATAATATCCAAGTCCTTTGTGGAGAAACACTATGTGACAACCAAAGTATAACCGATCGTAGTATAGGAACTTCACTTCTTACTCTGTGTATGTCATCCAAATACCAGGACATCACACCCTACTACCTTCTTAACAGATCCATCCCTCATTCTGATGAAGTCAAACCTATGACTGTCACATTAGAAATAGATGATCTATCTCCGCTATATCTGCTTTAGTCTATAAATAGACATAAGCTACTTGTCCACTATGCTTCCTCTGCTCCCACTGACTACGAGAACCCTTTGGCAGAGTCGTATACACGTGCACTTCTAAAGCCAGTTCAGAACGACGCTACACTCATCCTCTTGCCGGGTCTCATAGCCTGGAACAACAGTAGTGTCAAGTCTGGGTAAACAAGAACCGCCATGTCACCGTCTTTAAGCATACCGGAGTACCTCTCGGGTACCTGAGGTTACCCACCAAGTATGCGGAGTGGCCAATGGAATGTCAATCCAGATTGAATCTTTAGGTCATATTAAATTTTCAGTAATCGTTTGCGGTTCTGGAATCACTTCCAGTTCTACCATACTCCCACTACTGTTTTCTGAAAAAATCCATTTTTATTAAAACTGTGGCGAGTCAAGAACAATATCACTATTGATCTTCCAGATGGTAGAAAGTTAACCCTCGTCATAGCCCGGGTCAACCCATAAACTGCCATTATAGAAGCGTGCCTCGAGTTATCCAGAGTCTGCTTTTAAGCATAATCCGGACAACTCCCCGTACCTTAACATCGTTAAGATATGAACTATTCTATATCCAATATAGAATCAGAGGCACTGATTTATTTGGAACTAGATTCAAATCATGCAGCTGTCTCTAGTGCATGTCAACTAAATGGAGAGAGGCCTATCAGCATTACTCAACTTAGGAATACATCCAGATATGAATAACCTGAAAGAGAAGCAAGTTCTCATAATCATTACTATCAACTGAATACCATACACAAGTATCTACATCTTCGATCACCTTGAAAAATCCTGATACTTGCAATACCTGGTTCTCTACTTTATTCATATACCTATAACTTCTCAAAACTTAGACCTTGTATTTCTACGAAACACCTGTCTAAAAACTAGAAAAGTCAGAAGTAAAAAGAATATAGTACGAGGACCAACCCCTCTGTCGTCATGGACACTGGACAACATGCAATACTCTGTATAAGTCCCTTGAGTCTGATAACTCATTCCCTGTGTATCGTAGGTTGAAAACTGAACTTATGATTAAGAAGAATTACACCGCTGTTTAATGCTCCTTACCTAACCATCCACTGATATCGGTAAATGTCATAGACATAATTTCAAAAAGTTATATCTCACTTTATAAAAATAAACGTACAGATATATCAATTTGAAATTGGTGCATATCAACGGATATTCAAAACCAAATATTTGCCGTACGGCAAACAACCCAGGTGATTTCCTCAAATATCACCAATTACAACGAATCCCGATATAATGAGGATGATCTCCCAATTCCCAATAATTTACTCCCACTCATCATCTGTAAAACCATACAGATGTGAGAATCAAACCTGGTAAATACATACCCTGCAGCAAGGATTAATTGGGAAATCAGTTTTCTTTTAACAATACACAGTGAAACTGAAACATATAAATGTTTCGAAGGGGTATCCGGGTATTCTAAGTAATGCATCTTCCATTATCATATTCACAACTGTAACCGTATATTTCTTTGCCATCTATCCAAATCCCTTTATATGTCTATAGTCATTACCTTCTGTACACCCTTTTAGGCTAAATGGTTTTCTTCCTTCCCTACCGTTCGGCACCAGCCTATGGTTTGGAAGAAGACTATCCAATAAGCATAATGGGTGTACTCTCCTAGTCCTAGGAGTACTCGTAATCTGAGAGAAGGTGAAGATAAAAGACAACTGAATAAACATTATTCCTATTTCTCCTGAACCAGAATCCATCCCCGAACTGGAACAAGTTCCTTCGAGTTCGTATATAACCATACGATGGAGTATCCAATAAACTGTGGATCTTTGTAGTGATACGGAGTGTTCTGGAGAAATACAAAAGGTGATGTAGGATTGGCGAAGAAATACTTGGTTTGGTCGTGAATAGCAGTCGCAATTTACTTTGCCCTCTTACTAATCCCTTTATTTGTCTTAACTCATTACCTTCTGTACACCATCGTTAGGCTAATTGGTTTTCTACATTCCCCACCGTTCGGCACCTGCCTATGGTTTGGAAGAAGACTATCCAATTAGCGTAATAGGTGTACCGTCCTAATCCAAGGAACACTCGCAACGTGAGAGAAGGTAAAAGGAAAATACAACTGAATAGTCCTATTCGTTTTCTCCAGAACCGGAAACCATCCTCAAATAAGTTCCTTCGAGTTCGTATATAACCATACGATGGTTTTATCCAATGGAAGTGGATGTTCGTAGTAATACGGGGTGTTCTGGAGAAAAGGGTAAAAGTAGGAGTGGCAATGAGGTATGCAACTCTGACAATCCAAAAGCCAGTGTTTAAGAAGGTTCGGTTAACTTGGTCACTGAGTCATAGTCCAGGGTCGGGTCATGGTCGCTTCCAAAGAAAGAGAGAAAAGAAACACTCAGCGTGCACTCTAACCTAGATTAGAATGGTTATCACTTTATCTAATCAGGAAACCTCCTACTATAACCTCAAATTCTCCTCCAAACCTGAAAGAAGAATTCGTCGGGATCACCCGAGGAGTAAACCAACTCATCAGTGGGAATCGGGATCTAACTATCATCGCATGATAACGTGATGGAATCCACTCACGTTATCACACTCCAGAAGGTATGTGCATATCTGGCAAGTTTCAGTTTCTTTAGAAACTCCCGATGAGATTTTTACCCCATGCTCTTATGACCTTGACTTTGGCCAACAAATCATAAGTCACATGTCAAGTTCTACCCGTCATTATCCAGGTTAATTTGAACCCACCCGTACCTACCCTTGACTTTGGCCAACAAAGCAGTACGACTGTCCCAAACCAATGCATCTATCTATGCAACAGAAAAGTAACAAATAGCTACCATACACTATGCCTTGACTTTGGCCAAAAAACATAGCATGAATACTAAGTGCTACCCGTCTGAAATGACGGAGGGCTACGAATGGTTTTTGGCGAAAAACCTTTAATGTAATGAACTTGATATCTTTGAAAGAACCGAATAGCATTTTATAAAAATATAGTGGCGAAAACCTTTGCTAAAGAGGTCACTCCCGGTGAAGGGATCTCGGCTCTTTCCCCGTAGAATGAGGTGCAGGATATACCAACTTAATATCGCGATGCAAAGTAAAAAGGCAATCGGCTATAGTGAAGTTATTACCCTGATGCAAACTTTTGTCCAAGGGGTCACTCCCGGTGAAGAGATCTCGGCCCTTGCCTCGTCGACTGAGGTGAAGGATATTCCAACTGAATACCACTGTGCAAAACAAAAGAGAACGTTCTTGCAATAACAGCTTTTTGAAAAATGTTCCAACTACATCAGAATATGTTTGTTTAGCTTGCATTGATCTGAATCAATGCAGTCCGATCAATTGATCACACCACAAAAGAACGAAAATACGATGTACGTATATGCCATCCGCATTCGCCACTGGGTCCCGTCATCACCCGTTAGGTTACATAACTAACGACAGAGCGGGGACTGGACTAGCGCGGGTGTAAAACATATACAACATCTACTAGTATATATATCAATTTATAATATTCTCTCAAGGCATGATAAAATGCAACATCACAGAAAGTAATCAGCATCACAGAAAAATACAGATAATCTGGGATCCCCGGGTTTCATAGAGCCGCTACTGAAACCCGACGTTCCCCTGGTCGTGTGGATAGCATGTTCAATGAAATCCTAGACCCCGACGGGCGCGGCAAGTTACCCGCCAAAACCTGAAGCGAGGCAGCCCCCTTCAACAACGTGAATGGACCATCCAGCACTTCACGGAATCCGGTAACTTGAACACCCCTCCTTGGGTCAACCTGTACCCCCTACGAGTGCGGCGAATAGCCCGCCAATTCTAGAGTGAAGCCCCCTCCGTCTCAAAGCCATGAGATGCGGGCTCGTTGCCCTCTAGAACCTGGCTATCCGTGCACCCCACCGCGGGGTAATCCTAGTACAGAAAGTAAAATATACAACGGGTACATCGACCTCAGCCCGGTCGTGCCCCAAAAGAATAATATACAAATAGGAAGTGAAGGCAGTCCACATGTCGGATGCTCGCCCCGCAATATCAAATGTACAAATACAACCAAACTGTACTACCATTGCATCCAGGCTATCCTCCACGACAAATCCGCAACATCACAGCACAACACAGAACATCAACGTAAATGTCACGTTCGCAAATCCGTCTAAAAGGGCTATAGCAATTAGACAGGATTTACCGATCAAATGACATTAACGGTCGCAGATATAATGTAAATACTATAAACTAACGTATTTAAAATTCCGATTCACAAAACTTCCCAAAGTGGGCCCCAAGTACAATTCCAGCACTCAAAATAATCTGGGCTAAAAACTACATATCAAAAAAATCATATTTCCATGAAATAAAGCCCCAGAAAAAATTTGGGTTATTGTAGCCCAAAAAGGGCTGTGGAAGGGCCGCCAAATGCCACATTTCGCGGCAGTTCCGCGGCGGAATTTTGGACTTAGGTCTCCAGCATTTTTCTGTAGCTTTATAAATGCCTGCATGTATTTTTAAGATGCCTAAAATAATTTTTTGAACAACTTTGAAAATCAACAGCAATGATACTGAAATGGAAATACGAATCGGAAATTTCGATCGATCGATATTTTAAACACGTTAGAACAAGCTAGTAAAGGTTAATCGCGTGGCTCTGATGCCATGTAAGTCTACGGTAGCGCCCAGGCCGTCTTTCCGAGGCCATAATGCGAAAACGAAAACTTTTTCAAACTAGAAAAACGGCGCTATCGTATGCTTAAAACCCGGATCAAACCATTAACCTACTACTAGAAAACTAGAGAAGGGATAGAAAGCTATACCGATCGATCCGTGTCCTTCGGACTTTGGCCACCATCCCAAGCTCCTCACGGCAACTCCGGTCTCGATCTCCTCGTCGGAAAGGGCACCACATCTACGAGTCTTTTTACGGGCTCCCGCTTCATCCGAAGCAACTCGGGCACGAAGTGTGCTAGCCGACATGTCCAAGGTGTTGTAGAGAATGTTTGTGATGACTTTGTCTCTTGCATCCATGGCTTGGATGGAGGTTAGAGGTGTTGCCATTGATGGAGATAAAGAGCTAGAGGAAGAAGATAAAGAAGAGGTTTCTTTTTCTTTTTCTTTTGTTGTGATAGAAAAAAAAATGAGAGAGAGTGAGAAGAAAAATACAAGACCAAGCTCACCCAAGGCAGCCCCCCTCTCTCTCCTTTCATCATATCAACACAAATCAATCCACTAATGTGACATTTTTCACAAAAAGATGCTATGAGTCATAATATATGTCCATGTCACATTAATGCGTCTCATGATGAATTCTAGCTCATTATTTCCACCATCCAAACATTAATCCAAATGTTTGGCACAACAAAAAGATGCGGCAACATCTAAAGTAAACTCGTGACGGATCACAAGGATACCCCTCACCTGTATATACATACCTGCATCCGCATTCCGACTGAATGCGAATGCGACAAGACTAAAGTAATCCAACAAATCTAATACTAGAATCCGGCTTAAACCAAAGCCCACTAGTATGATCCGTCCGATCATAATCCGTGTAATACCATACGTATAAGATCGAACCGTGCCATATATCATACGGCCTCTACAATGTTTCGCCCGAAACTTGAGAAACTGTCTGTGGGGGACTCTAAAGACTCGTCAATACTTTGGCTGTGAATTTAACCACTAGCACGTCAGAGGTATTAGCCGTACGTAACGAGCTATCAGGTATTGACCAAAAGGGAGGTCGATGAGCAAACTTATCCTGACACCCTACTGAGCTTGTCAGTGACAATATCCGTACAGTCCGGTCCGTTCGTCTATAAGCATCGCATGGCGGGCCTAGGGGGTTGGTAAAAGTCAAACCCCCAAAAGCGGTACAAGTCGTGTCGGAGTGTAGCCCAGAACACCCTGAGATACTACTGGAATACCTACAAGTAAATCTCCTGCCTTGGCTAAGGACTTCGTGTAATGGCTCACCTAGACACAGCGCGATCTCACCCCTAATACCGGGAGAGACGAAACCCCTGCCGATCCGCTCACTGCCTCCATGTGGCTCGGGGTTGTACCCAACTAAAACCTGTTTGCACGACTCCTTTGAGCCGTGCTAGGGTAGTAATCAAACCACAGTGGGAACTCACACGAGACAAATGACGATCTCAGGTCGATGAACTAACCTATACATGTCACCAGGGAACTGCTATCTTACGTCAGGTATAATACCAACTAGCATGTTCCCGGCGAGTCCTGTCCGGTGTACTCATAACCCAATGAGCACCTGTATACATCTTAGGTGAACCAACTGACACCAATGGCTTGTGAGACCGGCCACCGCCGCTCGTCGGGGTCTCGACTGTATACACTAGTCTACTCCGGAGTATCGATACCCTATCTCGAAAACTCCAACGACTAGGGACCACTTTAAGGATGTGCTTATAGACCCCAGCTCCCACGTATATGATCGCTATCATACTGCTGGCCGTCAAGCAAGAATCCTAAGGGCTCTATCAACATGCAATAGTGACCTGTAAGGTCACCTGAAGCAGTACACGATGTTAAAGATAAACCAGATAGCATACTATCATCTTGAGTAAGACTATCCTACCGGTATAGATCCTCCCTCAATCATTGCAATCACGTGCCTGTGATCCAATAATTGACTTTGAGGGCACTATATCCAACCTTAATTATGACACATGCACAAGTGGTGACTCATGGTCTCTTTCTTTGTGCATGTGTCATATATTGTGATTGATTTATGTATTGAAATGATAAGAGGGGAGAGAGAGGGCAGCCATATGGCTTGAGATTGCTCTTGTGTTTATTGATTCTTACTCTCATTTTATCATAGCAACACATAAGAAAAAGAAAGGCACTTCTTCTTCTTCCTCTTGCTTCTTGAGCTCACCATTTCCACCAATGGCATCACCTTCAACCTCCATCTATACACTCTCATGTGATGAGAATAAATGGATGCTTGAGACAAATTTATCACTCGCATTCTCTACATCGCCTTGGACACGTCGGCTAGCAAACTTCGTGCCTGAGTTGCTTCGGATGAAGCGGGAGCCCGTAAAAAGACTAGAAGATGTGGTGCCCTTTCCGACGAGGAGACCGGAGATCGGAGATGCTGTGAGGAGCTAGGGATGGTGGCGAAAGACCGAAGGACACGGATCGATCGGTATAGCTTTTCTAATCCTTCTCTAGTTAGCTAGTTGTAGGTTAATAGTTCGATCCTGATTTAAAGTATACGATAGCGCCGGTTTCATGTTTAGAAAAAGTTTTCGTTTCCGCATTTTGGCCTCGGACAGACGGTCGGGGCGCTACCGTAGAATTACATGGTATCAGAGCCACGCCATTAACCATTACTAGCTTGCTCTAACGTGTTTAAAATATCGATCGAACGAAATTTTCCAAAACCGCATTTCCAATTCTGCAGTTTCTGTCAAAATTTTTTTGTGCTCTAAAAATTATTTTCAGTACGTCAGAAAATCAGGCAGGCTTTTCTAAGAACACTGTTGAAATTTGGCAAATTGATTCTAATGTAACGCCGAGGAACCGTGGCCATACCTACGTTTTGGCCGCGGTTTCGCCGCAGTTAAGATGCTTCTCTGCACCATTTCTTCTACAGCGGTCTTTAAACTTGGAATTGGGGTTTCTGGAATTTTTAGTTTTGGCCCAGATTATATTGAGTACTGGGAATTTTGTTTGGGGCCCACTTCGGAAAATTTTGTCGATCGAAAATTTTAAATATGTTAGTTCACAAAGCTTACTTTATATCTGTGACCGTGAATGTCATTCGAGCGGTAAATCTTGTCTAATTGCTATAGCTCTTTTAGACGGATTTGCGAACGTGACATTCACGTTGATGTTCTGTGTTGTGCTATGATGTTGCGGATTTGTCGTGGTGGATAGCCTGGAGCAATGGTAGTACAGTTTGGTATTATTTGTACATTTGATATTGCGGAGCGAGCGTCCGACATGTGGACTGCCGTCACTGCCTGTTTGTATATTATTCTTTTAGGGCACGACCGGGCTGAGGTCGATGTACCCGTTGTATATATTTTTACTTTCTGTACTAGGATTACCCCAAGGTGGGGTGCACGGATAGCCAAGTTCTAGAGGGCAACGAGCCCACATCTCATGGCTTTGAGAAGGAGGGGGCTTCACTCTAGAATTGGCGGGCTATTCACCGCACTTGTAGGGGGTACAGGTTGACCCAAGGAGGGGTGCTCAAGTTACCGGATTCCGTGAAGTGCTGGGTGGTCCATTCAGTTAGTTGAAGGGGGCTGCCTCGCTTCAGGTTTTGGCGGGTAACTTGCCGCGCCCGTAGGGGTCTAGGATTTCATTGCACAGGCTATCCACACGACCAGGGGAACGTCGGGTTTCAGTACGGCTCTATGAAACCCGGGGATCCCAGGTTATCTGTATTGTTCTGTGATGCTTATTATATTTCTGTGATGTTGCATTTTATCACGCCTGGAGTGATTATTATATATTGATATATATACTAGTAGATATTGTATATGTTTTACACCCGCGCTAGTCTAATCCCCGCTCTGTCGTTAGTTAAGCAACCTAACGGGTGATGACGGGACCCAGTGGCGAATGCGGATGGCATATACGTACATCATAATTTCGTTCTTTTGTGGTGTGATTAATTGATAGGACTGCATTGATTCGGATCAATGCAAGCTAAACAAACCTATTCTGATGTTGTTGGAACACTTTTCAAAAGGCTGTTATTGCAAGGACGTTCTCTTCTGTTTTGCACAGTGGTATTCGATTATGAATATCCAGCACCTCAGTCGACGAGGAAAGAGACGAGATCCCTTCACCGGGAGTGACCTCTTTAGCAAAGGTTTTCTCCACTATATTTTTATAAAAAGCTATCCGGTTCCTTCAACGATATCAAGTTCATTACGTTAAAGGTTTTTCGCCAAAAACCATTCGTAGCCCTCCGTCATTTCAGACGGGTAGCGCTTGTAGGGCTCCTAGGCAGCCATAAAAGGGTTTATAAGGCATCAACCATGCCCGATTTAAAATTTAGACGTGCCGAAACAACCCAAAGCCGGGATCTTTGCAAGATAATTAGGGTTTAACATGCAAGTAAACATCTTTACAACTAAGAGTGAGGGATTACAACCTTTGTAGTCCGCTCCTTCGCTTCATAAGCTCCGAGTAGAAGTCCCTTCGCCGTGATCCATGATCTCCCGGACTCAAGAGAGGCTCCACAACTCGAACGATCCATGCTAGCTTGTAGTCTTCCTTTTCTCCGATGATCTACCTCGAAATTTCTATAACTCAAGCTATCACTCTCTAATGAGGTGAACACCCTAATCTAATTGGCTAGATTAGATGAGGATGATGGAGTGGTATTTTTGCTCTCTTTTCTTATCAAATTCTCACTCTTAATCATCACAAAGTGAAAACCTAGAAAGCTTTCTCAAAATTCAAGGTTGAAGAAGAAGAAGAAATAATGGATAAATCCTTTTGTGATGAATAATGAAATGATATATGATTAATAATGCAACCATGGTTAACTACGACAAGGCTAACACTTGTAGAGAATTAACTAAGGCTAAGGGTTTGGGTTGGGTTAAGAATGAGTCACTAGAAAATATCAACCATAATATCTTAGCTCAAAACAAAATAAATCCTTCTAGAAGCATCAAGAAAGAACTAACCCAAATCAAACCCTAACCATGTTTAATATCCACTAAACATGTTGCATTAGTAATCATATCATGTTACTATATTATATATCACATATATAATATATATTTGTAACAAAAGAAAATAATACAATTAACATATATTACATATATATCAATGTATTACCCGGTGAGAAAATGAAATAATAAAGCGAGCCAATATTAAATAATATAATGCAATATATCATATATATTATTATACATTAAATTATCGAATCAACACTTGATCCGACAATCCGGCTATATCGAATATAACCGACTAATATATCATGTACCGATTCATCGAATCAACACTTGATCCGATGACCCGGCTCATATCAAAATATCGCGAGAATATAATACGGTATCTCATATCGCATTATCCTCGGTCCTGCACATATCACATATGTACTCCTACTCCGTTTTGCCTGAGTCAAGAAACCTCTATGTAGGACTCTAAAGAATCGTCAATACGCCGGCAGTAAGTGATGATCATATCAAACACCCACAAGCTGCAAGCAGTTAGCTAAACGTAACTGCCACCAAGGTATTGAGCAATCAGAAGATCAACAAGCAAGCCTGTACATTCTCCTGTGAATCCAATCGGTAACACTCCCGTACAGTCCGGTCTCTTCGTCTGATATGTTTCATATCTAGTCTAGGGGTGGTATTCGTCAGACCCCAGTAACCGATAAGTCGTGTCGATGTGAGGCTCATAACAGGTCGAGAAACTACTGGTAACACTTACCAGTAAATCTCTATATCAGCCATGGCCAGGGACTTCCAGTTATAGCCAATCGAACACAGCACAACATCAACTCCCTATACCGGGAGTGACGAGTCCCCTCCTAAAGCTCTTTGCCTCTATGTGATTCGGGATTGCACCCAAAAGCCACGGTTTTGCACGCCCTCTTGGACGTGGTAAGGTGGAAATCAAAGCACAGTGGGAATCACACAAGACTCTATGACGATCTCGGGTCTACAGACTACCCTGTACCAGTGTCACCGGAGAACTGCCATCTGACGTGTAGTATATCACCATCTGGGAATTCTCGGCGAGTCTGTCCAGTGTACCCAGTCTCCACTGAGCTCCTGTACACCATCTCTGATGTCAAAACACCGATGGATATTGGATCATCCATCGCCCATCATATGGGTCATAATGCGTATACGCTAGTCTACTCTGGTGTATCGATGCCCTGTCTCGACACGCCCTCGACTAGGAACAGTTATAGGATGTACTCATCGACTACCGTGCCCCCACTAGTATGATCTCATCATAGTCCCAGTAGTCGAGTACAGATCCTAAGGGCTTTATCAACATGTGAGAGTAAGACAGTAAACTAATATAAGTCAACATGTTAAGATAAAGGAAAACCAAATAGTATACTATCATGACGAGCAAGAAAGTCCTCTCTCTATATATCCAAGCATCCATTATAATATACATCATATGTACAACAATGGCCTCTATGGCATATACATAACTAACAATCTCCCACTTGTACTAAGGCCAGCTGCTGTAGTATCTCATACCTAGCATCCCGAATAATCTCTCAAACTGTATCTGGGGAATGGCTTTTATGAGTGGATCCGCAGTGTTGTCCTTCGTATCTACTCTCCTGACCTCGATCTCTCGGCGATCAACTATCTCCCTGATCAGGTGATACCGCCTCAGAATATGTCTGGACTTTTGATAGGACCTGGGTTCCTTGGCCAAAGCCACAGCTCCATTGTTATCGCAATACAGAGGCATTGTCTTCACCCTTAGAAGAGGGACGGTATGTTGGAAAAGTTCCAAGCTAGATACCGAGATAAACTAGACGATTAAAGGCTAGATACATCGTTACTAAGGATACTACCAAAGAGGCAGTCTGGATATATTAGTTCATGAGATGAACTTAGTTCCTACCATTGTGTGACAATGGAGTTATGGCTTTGGCCAAGGAACCCCGTCCCATCTGTAGTCCAGACATATTCTTAGGCAGTATCACCTGATCATAGAGATGGTTGATCTCCAGGGAGATCGTTGTCAGGAGAGTTGACACGAAGGACAACGTAGCGGATCCACTCACGAAAGCCACCCCTCAGACGCAATTTGAGAGACTTTTGGGACGTTGGGTATGATATACTACAACAACTGGCCTTAGTGCAAGTAGGAGATTGTTAGTTATATGTATGCCCTAGAGGCCATTATTGTACATATGATTTATATTATAGTGGATGCTTGGATATATATATATATATATATATGACTTTCTTGCTCGACATGATAGTGTGCTATCCGGTTACCTTTATCTTAACATGTAGACTTGTATTGTGATACTGTCGTGCTCTCACGTGTTGATAAAGCCCTTAGGATATGTACTTGACTACTAGGACTATGATGTGGATCATACTAGTGGGGCCATGGTAGTTCACATGTACATCCTTCAATTGTTCCTAGTCGAGGGAATATCGAGACAGGGCATCGATATTCCAGAGTAGACTAGCGTATACGCTTCTTGACCCATATGATGGGCGATGGATGATCTCACATCCATTGGTGTTTGACATCAGAGATGGCATATGAGTGCTCAGTGGAGACTGGGTACACTGAACAGGACTCGCCGAGGACTCCTATATGGTAGTATACCTATCGTCAGATAGCAGTCCTCTGGTGACACTGGTACAGGTTAGTCTGTAGACCCGAGATCGTCAAAGAGTCTTGTGCGGCTCCCACTGTGCTTTGATTTCCTCCCTACCACGCTCAAAGGAGACGTGCAAACAGGTGGATTTTAGGTACAGTCTCGAGTCGTATGGAGGCAATGAGCGATAGGAGGGGTTTCGTCTCTCCCGGTGTTGGGGGTTGATGTTGCGCTATGTACGATTGACAATAACTGGAAATCCCTGGCCAGGGCTGATATGGAGATCTACTGATAAGTGTCATCAGTAGTTTCTCGACCTGTTATGAGCCTCACATCGACATGAGTTATCACGTTACCAGGGTTTGACGATTTCCACCGCTAGACATGATATGCGACATATCAGACAAAGAGACCGGACTGTACGGTAGTGTTACTGATAGGCTTCATTGAGACTGTGGACAGGCTTGCTTGTTGACCTTCATATCGCTCAATACCCGGGTAGCCGTTACGTCCAGCTAGTACCGCTGACGGCTTGTACGTGACTGATATGATCATCACCTACTACCGGCGTATTGACGAGTCTTTAGAGTCCCACACAGAAGTTCCCTGGTTCAAGCGAAACGAAGTAGGACACATATGTGATATGTGTGCGGGCCTGATTAAATACGAGTATGTGATACCGTATTATAATCTGGCAGTCATCTGTTATCGGTGCGGTTATATGTGATATAACCAGATTGTCGAATCAAGTGTTGATTCGATAATATGATAAACAGATATATGATATTAGTCGGTCGTATATGATATAACCGCATTATTAGATCAAATGTTGATTAAATAATATGATATAAATTATATGTGATATAATTACATATTAACTAATATCATTAGCTCACTAATTAATCTTCATTAAATATATATTAATATATATGATATATATATATATATATATTAAAATGAAGCATGGCATTTTCTTTTCTATTTTATGAAAATAGAAATGAGGTGTAAAGTTGAAGCATGGTGTTTTATATTGTTTATTCATTCTTGAATCACTATTCAAGCATGGTTGCAATTTAATATTGCATAATTCCATGCTTGAATGAGTGAGGGGTCAAGGATTATGATTGATTCTTGTTCATTCCAAAAGACTTAGCCATTTTCTTGCTCATGCTTGCTCTTGCTTCTTCTTCCTCCTCTTGCTTTTTCTCAAGCTTCAACCCTCACATGAGATGTGAATCATGAAGCTTGAGCACAAATTAGTGAGCTCTTAACATCCCCTACTTCATCATCTCACACCTTTTAGCAAATTAGTGTGATGTGTTTCATGCACTAAAAGGTTTAGTGCAATGGTAGATTGAACTAGTAGGAGCTTCGGGGTGCTTCATCATTGGCGCGAAGGCTATGAAGGGAGCTTGTTCAAAATCTCAAGAGAAGCCTTGTGGAGTCGCGGGACTACTACACGGAGCATATTGAAGAGAAGGACTTGGTTCTACCAAGGTATAAACATCTCTCCTTCTCTCTAGTTGACATATCATCTAAAGAAAACCCTAATAATCTAGTTAAGATCTTGTTAGTCTAGCTTAGCACCAAGAAAAATTTGAATTTGGCATGGTAGATGCTTCTACAACCTCATCATGGTGCTAAGGTACTCCTTCAGTTCCGCCGCCGTACTGTAGCATCAGTCCACCAAAATTTCCATAGTGGTCTCTGACATGGAAATGGGGTTTCTGGTATTTTTTGTTTGGGCCCAGATTTGTTTGAGTACTGGGAATTGTGCTTGGGGCCCACTTCGGGGAAATTTTGTCGATCGAAAATTTTAAACATGTTAGTACACAGTATTTACATTATATCTGCGACCGTGAATGTCATCCGAGCGGTAAATCTTGTCTAATTGCTATAGTTCTTTTAGACGAATTTGCGAACGTGATATTCAGGTTGATATTCTGTGTTGTGCTGTGATGTTGCGGATTTGTCGTGGTGGATAGCCTGGATGCAATGGTAGTACAGTTTGGTTGTATATGTACATTTGATATTGCGGGGCGAGCGTCCGACATGTAGACTGCCGTCACTGCCTGTTTGTATATTATTCTTTTGGGGCACGATCGAGCTGAGGTCGATGTACCCGTTGTATATATTTTACTTTCTGTACTAGGATTACCCCGCGGTGGGGTGCACAGATAGCCGGGTTCTAGAGGGCAACGGTCCCACATCTCATAGCTTTGATACGGAGGGGGCTTCACTCTAGAATTGGCGGGCTATTCGCCGCACTCGTAGGAGGTACAGGTTGACCCAAGGAGGGGTGCTCAAGTTACCGGATTCCGTGAAGTGTTGAGTGGTCCATTCACTTTGTTGAAGGGGTCTGCCTCGCTTCAGGTTTTGACGGGTAACTTGTCGTGCCCGTAGGGGTCTAGGATTTCATTGCACAGGTTATCCACACGACTAGGGGAACGTCGAGTTTCAGTAGCGGCTCTATGAAACCCGGGGATCCCAGAATATCTGTATTGTTCGGTGATGCTTATTATATTTCTGTGAAGTTGCATTTTATCACGCCATGAGCGATTATTATATATTGATATGTATACTAGTAGATGTTGTATATGTTTTACACCCGCGCTAGTCCAGTCCCCGCTCTGTCGTTAGTTAAGTAACCTAACGGGTGATGACGGGACCCAGAGGCGAATGCGGATGGCATATACGTACATCATATTTTCGTTCTTTTGTGGTGTGATTAATTGATTGGACTGCATTGATTCGGATCAATGCAAGCTAAAAAAAACCTATTCTGATGTTGTTGGAACATTTTTCAAAAAGCTGTTATTGCAAGGACGTTCTCTTTTGTTTTGCACAATGGTATTCGGTTAGGAATATCCAGCACCTCAGTCGACGAGACAAGGGCCGAGATCCCTTCACCGAGAGTGACCCCTTGGACAGAAGTTTGCGTCAGGGTAATAACTTCACTATAGTCGATTACTTTTTGCTTTGCATCGTGGTATTCAGTTGGAATATCCTGCACCTCATTCTACGGGGAAAAAGCCGAGATCCCTTCACCGGGAGTGACCTCTTTAGCAAAGGTTTTCGCCACTATATTTTTATATAAAAAGCTATCTGGTTCCTTCAACGATATCAAGTTCATTACGTTAAAGGTTTTTCGCCAAAAACCATTCGTAGCCCTCCGTCATTTCAGACGGATAGCACTTAGTATTCATGCTATGTTTGTTAACCTTCGTCAAGGCATAGTGAATGGTAGCTGCTTGTTACCTCTCTGTTGCATAGATAGGACAGTCGTACAACCTTGTTGACCTTCGTCAAGGGCTTGTACGGGTGGGTTCAAATTAACTTGGACAATGACGGGTAGAACTTGATATGTGACTTATGATTTGTTGACCTACGTCAAGGTTGTAAGTCGACGTTGGACACCCCACGAGTTGCGGGGAGGCGGAAATATGAAAAACAATCTTTTTCTTTAAACTAACATCGACTAACCGAAAGATCTTTGCTAAACTATAACTAACACTATCATAGGAGTAGTTAGCTACTATGAAAGAAGATTATACCTAATGAACCAAGTCCTTCTTCTTCTTGTTAGCCACCTCCTCGTCGGCCTCCTCTTTGTAATAGACGATCCACCCGAAAGCTACTACTCCAAGCTTTGCCTCTAACTTGAGGAAACTAGGTTACTCCAATTGCTAATCAAAGTCACCTAGGTAATATAGAGTGTGATTAGGGATTAACAAGTCTTACTAACCCTTGATCTCAACACATGAGAGTTTAGGGTTAGGGTTTGAAGAGAGAGAGCTTGAGAAGAGAGAAGGTGAGAGTGAGAATGAAATGAAATAATAACTCATTTTGAATATATGAAGCATGATGATTTATTAAATGAATAAATCAAATGATTTATCAACCATGCTTCATTCATTCACCTTGTGTGATTCATCTCATGAGTCATTAGCCATTAAATTCATCATTAACTACATGAATGAAGCACACAAATGAGTCACTAAATCAATAAATGCAAATGCCACCTTAACCCCCAAATCATCATCCTATTAGAAGATTCTCGCCAAATTACGAGAACGCCCCTCCTATCCATGAAAACACGGAAAAACATTATACTGTATAAATCCAATAATCCGATACTAGAATCTGGCTTAAACCAAAGCTGGCTAGTAAAAACTATCCGAACATCGTACGTGCGTAAAAACACGTATGCGTCCGAACCCTTGTCGTAAAACCATACGACCTCTATATCGTTTCCCACGGAGCAGGGAAACTCTCTATGTGGGACTCTAAAGACTCGACTGCTACGCTGGCAGTGGGTTTAACCACAGACCGCAAGCGGCACTAGCTGTACGTAACGGTCCCCAGGTAGATGTCGATAAGAAGGCCGATGAGGAAACCCATCCGAACTCCTACTGAGCCTGATGTGACAATCTCCGACACAGCACGATATCAACTCCTAATACCGGGAGAGACGAATCCTGTCTAACCGCCACTGCCTCTAAGTGCTCGGGACTGCACCCAACTGCTACCTGTTTGTACGACTCCTTTGAGCCGTGGTAGTGTAGCAATCTAAGAACAGTGGGACACACTCGAGGCGAAGCAGCAGTGTCAAGTCTGCGGACTATGTTGTACTCATGTCACCTGAGAACTGTTAACTGACGACGGGTATAATACCAACCAACAATTCCCCGCGAGTCCTGTCCGGTGTACCCGTAACCCAACAAGCACATGTATACTATCTCCAATACGACGTACTGATGGCTGTGGGACAGACCATCTCCCCAACTGGGATGAGAAGCATACACACTAGTCTACTCCGGAGTATCGATGCCCTATCTCGATAATCCTACGACTAGGGACCTGAAAAAAGATGTGCTTGTAGACTACCCAGCCCCCACTAGTGTGACTGCCATGACAACGCTGGTAGTCAAACAAGATCCTAAGGGCTCTATCAATACGTACACACATATTAAGATAGATATAACCAAGTAGAATACTACCATGTTTAGCAAGACTGTTAATATAACTGTAAATATCCCAAGCTTCCATTAAGTAATATACAAGCTAGTATGATACAATAATGGCCCCTAGGGCATATACACTAACAATATCCCATTTGCACTAGGGCCATATACTGGCGTATCGAAGACCGATCATCTCGAGTAGCCTCTCAAACTGAATCTGAGGTAAGGCCTTTGTGAATGGATCAGCAATGTTCTCCTCTGTACCAACTCTCCGGACCTCGATCTCCCGGCGATCTATGATCTCCCTGATCAGGTGATACCGCCTTAAGATGTGTCTGGACTTCTGATGGGACCTGGGTTCCTTCGCTAAAGCTATAGCTCCGTTGTTGTTGCAATACAGCGGTATTGGATCAACAATGGTAGGAACCACCTGAAGTTCTGTTAGGAACTTATTCATCCAGACCGCTTCTTTTGTGGCATCGCAAGCAGCAATATACTCCGCTTCCATCGTCGAGTCAGCAACGGTGTCCTGCTTAGAACTCTTCCAGCACACCGCCCCTCCATTGAGGGTAAAAGACATAACCTGACATGGACTTGGAGTCATCCTTATCACTCTGGAAGCCGGAATCAGCAAAGGCCTCGATCTTGAGGTCTTTTCCGCCGTAAACCAAGAACATCTCCTTAATCCTTCTCAGGTACTTGAGAATGTTCTTTACTGCTATCCAGTGCTTCTCCTTTGGGTCTGACTGATACCTGCTTACCACGCTCAGTACGTAAGCTACATCTGGTCTGGTGCACAACATCGCATACATTATAGAGCCTACCGCAGAAGCGTAGAGTATAATAGACATGCGATCCCTTTCCAAATCAGTCTTGGGAGACATCTCTTTGGAGAGGGTGATTCCGTGACAAGCCGGTAGATTACCGAGCTTAGAATCTTCCATACTGAATCTTTTCAGTACAGTGTTGATATACCTGGACTGCGAAAGTCCCAACATCCTCTTGGATCTATCACGATAGATCCGGATCCCCAGAATGTAAGAGGCATCACCTAGGTCTTTCATGGAGAACCTGTGTGACAAGAATCTTTTGACAGATTGTAGCATAGGAATGTCATTTCCTATTAATAGAATGTCATCCACGTACAAGACGAGGAATACAACAGTTCGTGCTACAATTTTACTATATATACATGGTTCATCTGGATTTTTGATAAAGTCATATTCTTTGACCGTTTCATCAAAACAGATGTTCCAACTCCGCGATGCCTACTTTAGTCCATAAATGGACTTAAGCAACTTGCACACTTTTCCGCTGCTTCCACTATGATTGAAGCCTTCTGGCTGATCCATATAGACGCACACTTCCAAATTACCATTTAGAAAAGCCGTCTTTACGTCCATCTGCCAGATCTCATAATCATGGAAGGCGGCAATAGCAAGAAGGACTCGAATGGATTTGAGCATAGCCACTGGAGAAAAAGTCTCGTCATAGTCCAAACTAGGTCTTTGACGAAAACCCTTTGCAACAAGTCTAGCCTTATAGGTTTCCACTTGTCCATCTACACCAATCTTTTTCTTGAAGATCCATTTGCATCCTATGAGTTTTACCCCATCTGGAGCAAAGTCCAAAGTCCATACTTTGTTGGTGTACATGGACTCCATCTCGGTCCGCATTGTATCCAGCCATCGTACCGAGTCACCGCTCTGGATGGCCTGCTGGAAGCTAGTAGGTTCATCATCATCAATGACTCAATCCTCTCTATCCCCATCTATGAGAAAACCGTAGTATCTCTCAGGTGGATGAGACTACTCCTGCAGAGGGGTGCAGGAATGTCCTGTTCTTATTGAACTACTGGTTCTACCAAACATTCAGTAGTAGTTTGTGGTTCTGGAATTTCTTCCAGTTCTATTTCGCTCCCACTAGTTTCTTTTTCTAAAAACTGCTGTTCTAGAAAATAGGCATTACGAGAAACAAAAACCTTTTGTTCCTCTGCGTAATAGAAATAATACCCCTTTGAGTTCTTTGGATATCCCACAAACTTACACTGTACTGATCGTGCCTCGAGTTTTTCCGCATGCTGCTTTTTAACAAAAGCTGGACATCCCCATATCTTTAAATACTGAAGATAGGGTTTCTTCCCACTCCACATCTGATATGGCGTGGTAGGCACAGTCTTGGTAGGAGCTATGTTCAAAAGATATGCCGCTGATTCTAGCGCATAACCCCAGAAAGATCGCGGTAACTCAGAATTACTTATCATGGAACGTACTATATCCAATAGAGTTCGATTCCGTCTCTCCGATACACCGTTATGCTATGGAGTGTTTGGAGGAGTAAGCTGAGAGTGAATTCCTTTCTCTTTTATGTAACCTAGGAACTCGGCACTTAAGTATTCACCACCTCGATCAGATCTTAGTGTCTTGATATTTTTGCCGGTTTGGTTTTCTACTTCATTCTTATACTCTTGGAATTTCTCAAAAGCCTCGAATTTATGTTTCATCAAGAAAATGAATCCGTACTTAGAGTACTCATCCGTAAAAGTAATGAAATAGGAAAAACCACCTCTTGCATGTGTAGACATTGGACCACATACATCGCTGTGTATGAGTCCTAAGAGCTCACTCGCTCTTACTCCATGTCCAGTGAATGGAGTCTTTGTCATCTTTCCTTTAAGACATTATTGACAAGTGGCATAAGTTTGATATTCGAACGAATCCAAATATCCTTCTCTATGTAACTTAGTTAACCTTGTCTCATTGATGTGACCCGATCTACAATGCCATAAGAAAGACTTATTTAAATCTGGAGACTTTCTTTTTAGTGTGTTCTGGACATTGAAAATCTGTAATTGGTTTACGATATATATACCGTTATCTAGTGTACCGGACCCAATCAAACCATGATTAAGGTGGATGTTAACAACATCGCTTACGAACGTGAAATCATAAGCTTCTTTTGATAACAACGAAACCGATATGATATTACACGTTAAACTGGGTACACAAAAACAGTTATGCAAAACCAAAATATGTCCACTCGTCAATCCCAGGTGATAATCCCCTACGGACACAGCTCCCACGCTAGCTCCGTTAGCAACCTTCAGGGTGATGTCACCAACCTTCAGCGCTCTACGGTTTCTCAGTGCCTGGAATGAATTGCATATATGAGATCCTGATCCGGTATCCAATACCCAGGAAGTAGAGTTGATTGACAGACAATTCTCAATTACAAACACACCTGAAGTCGAAGCCACAACTTGCTTCGGTTCCTGGTTCTTGGCGTTCCAAGCCTTGCAATCTTTCTTCCAGTGCCCTTTTCTATGACAGTGGAAGCACTCATCTATTGCCACTACTGGCACCGCAATATTTTTCATTCCCTTCACTCCCACCATACTAACACCTCCTCTAGGTTTGGTGGCGGCCTTATTCTTCCTTCCTTTGGCCCTAGCCTTGGACCCGGAAGAAGAAGCATCGCGAACAAACATAGCGGGTGTATCTCTTGCCTTCTGCAAGGTGCCCTCTGCACCCCTCAACATGTTAAGGAGTTCTGGAAGTTCAACTTCTTTTCTTTGATGTTGAAATTCAGAATAAACTGGGCATAGGTGGAAGGAAGGGACTGGAGAATCAAGTCTGTATAAAGCTCGTTCTCCAAAGTCATCCCAAGGTATGCGAGCTCTTCTATATAGCCAATCATCTTTAGGACATGTTCTCCTATCGATGATCCGACGGCCAACCTCGCCTGAAACAAGTTCTTTGAGGTCTCGTATCTTGCTATACGAGATTGCTCTCTATAAAGATCCTTTGTATGGAGAAATATGGCATCTAGATCCATATCCTCGTGCCTCCTCTGATGTTCATTATTCATCGATGCAAGCACAATGCACTTGGCCCTCGCGCAATCTAACTCCCAGGTTTTGCTGATTTCCTTATCCGTATTACTGGATTTGGGACCAGGAACAGCCGGTGCCTTAGCAGTAAGGACATACCACAATTTGTCATAGGTCAAAGCCATCTTGACATTCCGCAGCCAATCTTTATAGTTTGGCCCTGTCAATATATTTTTTTCTAGTAGTAACTTAAGTCCTGTCATTTTCTGGGTCGCTGCAATTAGGAGAGAGAGAGAGAACACTTTAGCATGATGCTCTTGCAAGTTTAGAGTGGTTTTTAGTTTATCTAAACTGGATGGCTCCCACTGTTTCTCAAATCCCTCCTCAAACCAAAAAGGAAGAGCTAGCCAGGACTATTCTCACCGAACAATACTTGCTTAACCATTCAGCCAGGCCGATGCCGGTACTTCGAGGGAGGTTTTCCAACGCTTTCGCGAAGTTCCTTAATTAAATAACCTCTTTTCTCTGGGGGCGTAGCCCCGCTGACACCTTTCTCGGCACCTACTTGGTTTATAGCATTGATCGTTAAGTGACGAATCTCCTGATGAGTAGCATATGTTGGGTTAGCCTAGCACCACATGAAGGGTTTGGAAGCATCACATGAACCAAAAGTGGAGTCTTTAGGGTGCTAAGTTAACGAACAAAGAATCGTTCATAGAATCAATTATGGTTTCAAATTTTTCACATCATCATATGAAAGAAATGCTAGGGTTTAGAGAGTACAACCTTTGTATCTCCCTACGCTAGACTCCTCGGCTACTTGGGGTTTGAAAAAGCTCCGCTTGAACTCCTCGAGGTCACCGATGATCCACCCGGAGTCCGCTTTGTCCAAGCTTGCAACTTTATCCGATCAAGTGAACGAAATCAAGCTAACACTCTAAACAAGTGGGCTAGACTTATGTAGAATGGTGTTGTGGTTCTCTTTCTCACTTCAAAATCCAATTTTGATGAGTATATTGCTCACTACAAAGAACTAGAGAGCAAAATGAGGGAGGAAGAAGAAGATGATGGCAATATGAGAAGATGATAAGTTCAACTCTCAAAAGAAAATAGAAAAAATATATCAATATATATTTTCCTCTTCTCATATCAAACCATGGTTAGGATATTATTGAACTTGAGTTAAAACACAAAAGGTAAAGCAACCCATGGTCAAATGGTGGGTGAGAATGGTTAGGTCAAGAGAAGAGTGTAGAAACAAATCAATAATGACCATTTTACTTTTTTCCCTTTTGTTTTAAATCAAATGCAATTTAATCCATAAATAAAACCATGGTGTGAGTCTTATATTGCCACCATTTTCATGTATATACAACCATGAAAGATGCATGTATGTGTATATGTACATCCATATGTGCATGAATCAATAAAGAAACTATACATGCATGCATACATCCATCATACTCAAGAAAGGATTTCAAGTGAGAAGCTAATGGTTAAATGATAAATCAACACTTGATTTATCAATCCGGCCATATCACATATGACCCCTACCAAAAGCAAGCCGCCCGACCAATATACGGTATCCTATACGCGCATTTTAATCGGGTCCATGCGCATATCGCATACGCGCACCACAACGTTTCGCCTGGACTAGGAAACTCCATTATGGGACTCTGAGACTCGTCAATACGCCGGCAGTGGGTGATGATCATATCAAGCACCCCCAAGCCGCAAGCGGTCAGCTAAACGTAACGGCCATCCGGGTATTGAGCGATCAGAAGAGAACAAGCGAACCTGCTACAACTCCCGTCGAGCCAACCGGCAACACTTCCCGTACAGTCCGGTCTCCTCGTCTGATATGTCACATATCAAGTCTAGGGGTGGTAAACGTCAGACCCCAATAACCGATAAGTCGTGCCGATGTGAGGCTCATAACGGGTCGAGAAACTACTGGTAACACTAACCAGCAAATCTCTGAATTAGCCCTGGCCAGGGACTTCCCTGTTACGGCTAATCGAGCACAGCGCAAAATCAACCCCCAATACTGGGAGAGACGAAACCCCTCCTATCGCTCATTGCCTCCATGTGACTCGGGACTGTACCCAAAAACCACCGTTTTGCACGCCCTCATGGATGTGGTAAGGTGGAGATCAAAGCACAGTGGGAATCACACAAGACTCTATGACGATCTCGGGTCTCCAGACTAACCTGTACAAGTGTCACCTGAGAACTGCCATCTGACGTGAGGTATAATACCATCTGGGAGTTCTCGGCGAGTCCGTCCAGTGTACCCAGTCTCCACTGAGCACCCGTATACCATCTCTGATGTCAAACACCAATGGATATGGGATCAACCATCGCCCATCTCATAGGTCGAGAAGCGTATACGCTAGTCTACACTGGTATATCGATGCCCCGTCTCGATACACCCACGACTAGGGACCTTGAAGGATGTACTTATGGACTACCATGTCCCCACTAGTATGATCTGCATCATAGTCCAGGTAGTCAAGTACACATCCTAAGGGCTTTACCAACATGTAACTATAAGACAGTTTAAAGAGACTAGTATACATGTTAAGATAAAGAGCAACAAGATAGCATACTATCATATCGAGCAAGAAAGTCATCTCTATATATGTCCAAGCATCCAATATAATATACATCATCTGTACAATACTGGCCTCTAGGGCATACATACAACTAACAATCTCCCACTTGCACTAGGGCCAGCTACTGTAGTATCGCATACCGAGCATCCCGAAGAGTCTCTCAAACTGTATCTGGGGAATGGCCTTCGTGAGTGGATCCGCTGTGTTGTTCTTCGTGTTAACCCTCCTGACCTCGATCTCCCGGCGATCAACTATCTCCCGGATCAGGTGATACCGCCTCAGAATATGCCTGGATCGCAGATGGGACCTAGGTTCCTTGGCCAAAGCCACTGCTCCATTGTAATCGCAATACAAAGGTATTGGATGCTCAATGGATGGAACCACTCCAAGTTCAGTAATGAACTTCTTGATCCAGACAGCCTCTTTAGCAGCATCGTTGGCAGCGATGTATTCAGCCTCCATCGTCGAGTCTGCCACGGTTTCCTGCTTGGAACTCTTCCAGCTAACCGCCCCTCCGTAAAGGGTAAAGACAAATCCCGACTGCGACTTAGAGTCGTCCTTATCACTCTGAAAGCTCGAATCGGTAAAGGACTCCACTTGGAGTTCTCCGTTACCATACACCAAGAGCATCTCTTTAGTCCTTCGTAAGTACTTGAGAATGCTCTTCACAGCTGTCCAGTGACTCTCTCCAGGATCAACTTGATACCTACTCACTACACTTAGTGAGTATGCTACATCGGGTCAGGTACAAAGCATCGCGTACATGATAGAGCTGTAGGGTTCCTAGGCACGCTAAGGAGGTCTCACAAGGCATCAACCATGCCATATTCTAATTTTTCCGGTGCCGAGAAACCCTAATGCGATCATTAACTAGAGTTTAGGCGAAAACAAATGCGAATAAACAACTTTACTCTAAAGTGAACGGAAATACAACCTTTGTAGATCCGGTCCTCCACTTCCTTAGCTCCATGATAATGTCCCTCCGCTGCGATCATCGGATCCCAGACTCTAGCTTCGGCTTCATCGGAGAAATGGGCGGGCCGGGTCATCGACTACGATGCCGAAGATGATCTACGTCGAGGCATCACAAGATCAAGCTCCCACTTCACCAAGTCATGAAACTTGTGAAGAAAACACCCTATACTACTTGGCAAGAGGTAGAGGATGAAGAAATAGGAAGTGGGTTCACTTTAGAATTGGATTTCTCACTCTTTTCATCAAATCACCATTGATGGAAGCAAGGCTTTCTTCTTGAAGAAGAAGAAGAAGAAGATGATAGAATATTATGATAAGTTAATTAAAATACAAAAGAAAATGAATACTTATCATAATATGAACCATGGTTAGGTGTAGAGAATTGACTAAGGTTAGATGAATGGTTAGGGTTAAGCATGAAGACAAAATGGTCACTTTGGTCAAAGCATCATGAAGCTTCAACAAGCTTCAAGAATGAAAGCAACCATTTTGTTTTCATATCCCATTTCCTTTTAATCCAAATTAAAAAGATAAATGAATGAATAAATAAAAACCCTAACCATTTACTTAACCAAGGTTTAATTCTTTACACAATCCCTAGCATTCATGTATCGTCAAACATGATACAATCAAGTGCACAAAAGTATATCACATATACAACTTGTGCAATGCAAGTGAGAAAATCCATTTAAAGTGAACCAATACTAGTTAATGCAAAGTCATATATCAAATATATAATTATACATTAAATCATTAAATCAACACTTGATTTAACGATCCGGTCATATCGCATATAACCGACTAATATCCAATGTATCGGCTTATCGAATCAATCCTCGATTCGATAACTAGGTTATATCGCATACAACCAATCGATACATTCATCGCGAGAATAGAATACGGTATCACATACACGCATTATTCTCGGACCCGCACATATCTCATATGCGCTCCTATTTCGTTTCGCTTGAGCCAGGAAACCTCTGTGTAGGACTCTAAAGACTCGTCAATAGGCCGGCAGCAGGTGATGATCATATCAAACACCCACAAGCCGCAAGCGGTCTGCTAAACGTAACGGCCACCCGGGTATTGAGCGATTAGAAGATCGACGAGCAAGCCCGCTCACACTCCTGTGAATCCAACCAGTAACACTTACCGTACAGTCCGGTCTCGTCATCTGATATGTCGCATATCTCGCCTAGGGGTGGTAAACGTCAGACCCCAATAGCTCGATAAGTCGTGTCGATATGTGGTCTATAACAGTTCGAGAAACTACAGGTAACACTTACCAGTAAATCTCGGCAACCCTGGCCAGGGATTTCCGGTTATAGCCAATCGAACACAGCGCAACATCAACCCCCTATACCGGGAGAGACGAATCCCCTCCTATCGCTCATTGCCTCCATGTGACTCGGGACTGTACCCAAAAACCACCGTTTAGCACGCCCTCTTGGACGTGGTAAGGTGGAAATCAAAGCACAGTAGGAACCACACAAGACTCTATGACGATCTCGGGTCAACAGACTACTCTGTACCAGTGTCACCAGAGAACTGCCATCTGACGTAAGGTATAATACCATCTGGGAGTTCTTAGCGAGTCCGTCCAGTGTACCCAGTCTCAACTGAGCACCCGTATATCATCTCCGATGTCAAACACCAATGGATATGGGATCATCCATCGCCCATCTGTATGGGTCGAGAAGGTATACGCTAGTCTACTCTGGTATATCGATGCCCCGTCTCGATATACCCACGACTAGGGACTTTGAAGGATGTACTTATGGACTACCATGTCCCCACTAGTATGATCCGCATCATAGTCCAGGTAGTCAAGTACACATCCTAAGGGCTTTACCAACATGTAACAGAGAGACAATCAGTGTACACGTTAAGGTAAAGATCAACCAGATAGCATACTATCATGTCGAGCAAGAAAGTCCTCCCTATATATGTCCAAGCATCCACTACAATATACATCCTATGTACAGTAATGGCCTCTAGGGCATACATATAACTAACAATCTCCCACTTGCACTAGGGCCATCTGACAGCAGTGGTTGTAGTATCTCATACTCAACCATCCCATAAAAGTCTCTCTCTGGGAAAAGGCCTTTGTGAGTGGATCCGCCGCGTTGTCCTCTGAGTCTACTCTCCTTACCTCGATCATCCTGGAGATCAACTATCTCCATGATCAGGTGATACTGCCTCAGAATATGTCTGGATCACTGATGGGACGGACGTTCCTTGGCATAAGCCACAACTCCATTGTCACACAATGGGAGGAACTAAGTTCATCTCATGAACAAATATACACCCAGACAGCCACTTTGGTAGCATCTTAAGTAGCGATGTATCCATCCTTTATCGTCTAGTATGTCACGGTATCTAGCTTGGAACTCTTCCAACATACCGTCCCTTTACTGAGGGTAAAGACAATGCCTGTGACTGACTTTCAGTCGTCCTTATCACCTTGGAACCCTTCCAGTGATTCTCCCCAGGATCGGTTGATACCATCTCACTACAACTAGTGAGAATCCTAACATCCAATTAGATCTATCTCATAGATCCAAAACCCAAGGTTTAGGAGGTATCATTTTGATCCTATATGGAGAATCATTATGATAAGCGGAGATTGACCGAGCGTAGCATAGGAAACTTCTTTCTTATCAAGAGTATGTCATCCACGTACTCTACGAGGATCGTCACAATACTCCCTACTACCTTTTTGTTTATACAAGGTTCATCTACTATTTTGATGATGTCAAACTCTTTGACTAACACATCAAAACAGATGTTCCAACTCCGCGATACCTGCTTTATCCTATAAAGCATCTTGTACACGTTTCCGCTGCTCCCACTGTCTACGAAGCCCTCTGGCTGTGTACTTATAGACGTTCTCTTCTAAAACATCATTTAGAAAAGCAGTCATGACACCCAACCGCCAGATATCGTAGTCATGGTGTGTAGCCGTGGCAAGTAGGATCTGGATGGACTTAAGCATAACCACTTGAAAAGGTTTCATCATTATCCACGCCTGGTCGATGACGAAAAGCTTTAACAAGTCTAGCTTTGAAAGTCTCAACTTTTCCATCTACACCATGTAAACTTCTCAAGATATACTTGCTCCTGATGGGAATTTAACCCTTCAGATATAGCAACCAAAGTCCATACTTTGTTGGTGTACATGGGTTCCATATCAGATCGCTAAGCATCCAGCCATTCTTACAGAGTCCCACTCCTGATGGCCAGCTCGAAACTAGTTGAGTCATCATCTCATGATGCAATCCTCGCTCCCACTGTCATAGAGAAACCGAAGTATCTCTCAGGTGGGTGAGGAACCCTACTAGATCGGCGGATTGGCTGAGGTTCGTCGGTGTCTATTGAATCCTTTGGTTCTACCAAATCATCTGCTGTAGTTTGTATATCTGGAACCTTTCCAGTTCTACATAACAGACCTTGCCTCGAGCTTGTCCGGATTTTGCTTTTAGACATAGTCCGGACAACCCCAAATCTTAACTAGCTTAAGACATGGGCTCTTCCCATACCATATCACATATGGAGTGGTAGGCAACTGATTTGATTTGAACCCTATTCAATAGGTATGCAGCTTCTCAAGTGCATAACTCCCAAATGGAAATAGGAAACTCAGTAGTACTCATCATAGAGCACACCATATCACATAGGGTGCTATTGCTCCGTCCCGATATACCATCGTGCTATAGTGTATACGGAGGAGTAATGCTGAGAGAGAATCTCATTCTCCTTTAGAATAGTCCAGGATTTCCATGCTCAAGTATTCTCCTCCCTGATCACATCAAAGGACATAATACTTATACCTGTATTTTGGTTCTCTACTTCTAACTTATATTCTGTGAATATCTCAAAAGGTTCGGACTTGTGTTTCAACAGGAACATATATCTGAATCTTGAGAGATTATCAGAGAATGTAATGAAGTACTAAGAACCGGTCTTGGCATGTGTAGACAGGGGACCTTTCATACATCAGCATGTATCAATCCCAAGAGTTCACTAACTCTTTCTCTGCTTCCAATAAACAGAGTTGTGGTCATCCTATCATTGTGACATGACTGGCAAGTTTTCACAAGATGTAAATTCAAACATATTTAAATATGCATCTATGTGCAACTTAGCTAGTCGGGTCGCATTGATATGACCTAGTCTACAATACCTCAAGAAGGATCCGTTCATTTCTAAACTCTTCCTCTTGTGTGTGTTCTGTATACTAAGAACTGTAGTTTGATTTAGAACATCAATGCTTTTAGATAACGTGCCTGAACCGATCAACTTTTGATATAGGAAATGTTCAAAACATTATCCAACAATACAAAATTTTA
This sequence comes from Agapanthus africanus, assembly GCA_030015575.1. Taxonomy (NCBI): domain Eukaryota; kingdom Viridiplantae; phylum Streptophyta; class Magnoliopsida; order Asparagales; family Amaryllidaceae; genus Agapanthus; species Agapanthus africanus. Next base: position 596,163,373 of record CM057341.1, read on the forward strand.
TCATTTCTTTACTAATAAAGAGACTGATATGATTTTGTATATCAGGTTCGGTATCTAATAACATTCGTTCAGAATCAATGTATTTGGAATACAGGGTGCCAGTGACCAACAGACTTGGCTGCAACACTTGCACCGTTTTCTGTCTCATGAAACTTATCACCCGATCTCAGTTCTTTACCTATCTGTAGCCCATGTAGCTAATTACATATGCGGGATCCTGATCCGGTATCTCATATCCAGGACGTAAAGAATACTGAGAAACAGTTCTGTATAATGAACACACCCAAAGATGATGCATCAGTATGCACTTTCTTCGTTTGGGTGGCACGGGAATTCTGGTATTCCCCAATTTCCTGCTCTGACTTATAACAATTATAAGTTGGAGCGGGACCAACGTTCCCCAGCTCAGAATAACAAGCGGGTTCGGTCAATACATCCATATTATTATCTTGATTAAGGCATGATATGGTCGCTACCTGGAGAGAGAGAGAAGAAAACACTCTGCGTGCGCCCTTGCAAGATCAGATTGGTTATTATTTTATCTAATCAGGATGGCTCCCACTGTTTTTATCAAATCTTCCTTCAAACCCTAAAAGGAAAGACTAGCCGGAATTAATTACACGCTACAAGTTCGCCAATCTTTCAACCAGGCCAGTGTCGGTACTTTGAGGGAGGTCTCCCGTGCTTTCGCACGAACCTAATTAATGTAAACCTCGTTTTCCCAGAGGCGTAACCCCGTTGACACCTTTCTAGACACCTACTTGATCGGCTAATTGTAATGTGTAAAACTCTACCAGGAGTAACAATTACTCACAGTGGGTATCGGGATCCAACTATCTCATAGAAGGTATGCAATCTCATCGCAAATTTCAACACTTGGAATTCCCGATAATATTTTGCCCCTAACGTGCTAGGACCTTGACGAAAGCCAACAAACCATAGCCCGCTAGTCAAGTTCAACCCGTACATTTCTTGATTGAATTAAACCCACCCGCACGACCCTTGACGAAAGCCAACAAAGCCGCACGACTACCCTAATCCAATCGCATCGTATGCAGCAGATAAGCAGCATATAGCTACCGCACACTGCGTCTTGACAAGGTCAACAAACGCAGCACGAATACTAAACAGGACTTATCTGAAATGACGGAGGGCTACGACAGGTTTTTCTGAAAACCTATTGCGTAATGAACTTGATATCGTTGTAGAATCAAATGATTTTAAAATGGAGTGTTTTTGAGGCTTTTCTAGTTTTGCTAAAGGGGTCACTCCCGGTGAAGGGATCGTCGGCCCTTTCCTCGTCGAATGAGGTGCGGGATATATCATATATATCACTGTGCAAAGCAAGAACTATAGAAGCAATCAAAAGACAAACCGAGGGGTGTAGCATCTGCCAGTTATTGCTAAAGGGGTCACTCCCGATGAAGGGATCGTCGGCCCTTTCCTCATCGAATAAGGTGCAGGATATATCATATATACCGCTGTGCAAAGCAAGAACTGTAGCTACCTGTTTTATTTTTGAAATTCGATTCTACAACATCTTTAGGTTTCATTTCTTCCATTAATCACATTAATGAAGTCCCATCATTTAAATTACCTAAACATCACAGATAAATACGACGTACACTTATGCCATCCGCATTCGCCTCGATGTCCTCTCGTGCACCGTTAGGTTAGGTAACTAACGGCAGAGCGGGGCAGGGCTAGCACGGGTGTAAAACATAAGTAACGTCTATATAATATATCATATATACTATATATAGTATCTATCACAGAACATATCACATGATCACATCACAGATAACGCAGCAGAAAAAAAATCATATGAAATATTGGATATACTAGGACGTCCGTGTTTTCAATACGAGCCAGTATAAAACACGGATTCCACGGTCGCGATGAATAGCCAAACCCACACCCCTAGACCCCTACGAGAGCGGCAAGCAACCCTACCAATTCTAGAGTTAGGAGACCCGGACTCGACTCCTCAAGTTGGTCTCCCACTGGACTCTAGAACCCGGTTACTTGTGCCCTCCTCCTTGGGTCTATCCTAGTACGGAAAAGAAAATAATATACAAAAGGTGACATCTTCCGCAACCTGGAAGTGCCCCAATAAAAGAATATTACATACAAGATTTTACATGAATGAAAATGAAAAACACCCATCTCACATAAAAACCCCCGGCTATTCAAACACGACGATCCAATATAACATATCCAGCAACACATAACATCACATGTCATCAACGTAAGTAAATGTGCGCATCCCAATTGTCGTTGACATATAGCAACGAAACCGGCGATATCACATATTACACTTACGGTCACAGAAAAAGAAAGTGTAAAACTACAACAGTTGGAATCCGCAACTTCTTTAGACATCGCATGCCTAATCAAATGAATTACTTAGACATCGCATGCCTAACAATTATAAACCCCGCATTTTAGTCTCTATATCGAAAACACTTTTCAATATCAAGTCGGGCAATTCAACAAGATTCCCGACATCCTGATCGAATGCTCGTCGCAAACTTTAGTAGATGGCCGCACCCCCGATACCGTCGACGAAGTGCACCAGGGCGGAACACCGCTACAGCGAGCACCCGAACGGATGCTTTCGGCGACGGGGTTCTCCTACAGTCACTTGGTCGGGGCTATGGAATAAGGCTGTCTATTAAGTTTACCCGGCGAGTATCCGCGTACGCTACGTGATTGCGACGGACTTTTGATCACATCAAAATTCCGTGGCAACCGATCAAGTGAGACTAAAGTGCTATGTTTATAACATTCATTCAGTTATCTCATAACTACTTGTGAATTCCAATTATTGTATCCCATTCCAGATAAATAGAAAATGTTAAACTTTCCAATCGAACATTCAAACACCCAAGTTTTCCCGATACAGATCAACACATTAAATAAGTTCAAAGACATTCACTTCATGCCTCAGTACCAACGGTCCAGCCGTAGAAGGGTCAAGCCAACGCCTCACATGTGGCACGCCGTACTGCCCCAAACCCGAAGGTTCAAAGGGCAGTTCAAGACGGTCACATAATCGAGTTAAGGTTTGTTGTCTTCTAAAGGGACCATCGCGTTACTTGCACTACTTAGAACGTCGTTAAACCATGGAAAAATCCAACAATTAGAAATTTCCCGGCAGGGGAAAAAGTAGGTATTTATATCCGGTCGAACTTTTTAACATATTCTAAAATTATCCGGAAAAACACATAGACAAAGCTTGATAATCCGATCGAATCTTCGATTCCCAATGCAACCCCAGAACACTCAACACTTGAGTCAAATTAAAAATTCCCAGAAAACTCAGCATCATAAAATAGGATTTACTGTGCAAAAAAGGAAGGATGACGTCATCATATGGCCGCGGAACCGCCGCAGAAGCCAGGCTTCTGCCGCGGTTCCGCCGCTCTTTGGACTCATCTTTCGGAAAATTTGCACCGTAATTCTTAGAATTCTCTACTGAATTTTTTAAGGATTTTTAATCTGGAAAAAACCCAGTTTTTGAAAATTGTCCAGAGAGCATTATCGGGTTAGGGTTTCGGGTCGATCGGATTTCAAACTTCGTCTACGCATAGCCTAAGGCTCTAGCTAGGCTCTGATACCACTGTAGGGTTCCTAGGCACGCTAATGAGGTCTCACAAGGCATCAACCATGCCATATTCTAATTTTTCCGGTGCCGAGAAACCCTAATGCGATCAGTAACTAGAGTTTAGGCGAAAACAAATGCGAATAAACAACTTTACTCTAAAGTGAACGGAAATACAACCTTTGTAGATCCAGTCCTCCACTTCCTTAGCTCCATAATAATGTCCCTCCGCTGCGATCATCGGATCCCAGACTCTAGCTTCGGCTTCATCGGAGAAATGGGCGGGCCAGGTCATCGACTACGATGCCGAAGATGATCTACGTCGAGGCATCACAAGATCAAGCTCCCACTTCACCAAGTCATGAAACTTGTGAAGAAAACACCCTATACTACTTGGCAAGAGGTAGAGGATGAAGAAATAGGAAGTGGGTTCACTTTAGAATTGGATTTCTCACTCTTTTCATCAAATCACCATTGATGGAAGCAAGGCTTTCTTCTTGAAGAAGAAGAAGAAGAAGATGATAGAATATTATGATAAGTTAATTAAAATACAAAAGAAAATGAATACTTATCATAATATGAACCATGGTTAGGTGTAGAGAATTGACTAAGGTTAGATGAATGGTTAGGGTTAAGCATGAAGACAAAATGGTCACTTTGGTCAAAGCTTCATAAAGCTTCAACAAGCTTCAAGAATGAAAGCAACCATTTTGTTTTCATATCCTATTTCCTTTTAATCCAAATTAAAAAGATAAATGAATGAATAAATAAAAACCCTAACCATTTACTTAACCAAGGTTTAATTCTTTACACAAACCCTAGCATTCATGTATCATCAAACATGATACAATCAAGTGCACAAAAGTATATCACATATACAACTTGTGCAATGCAAGTGAGAAAATCCATTTAAAGTGAACCAATACTAGTTAATGCAAAATAATATATCAAATATATAATTATACATTAAATCATTAAATCAACACTTGATTTAACGATCCGGTCATATCGCATATAACCGACTAATATCCAATGTATCGGCTTATCGAATCAATCCTCGATTCGATAACTAGGTTATATCGCATACAACCAATCGATACATTCATCGCGAGAATAGAATACGGTATCACATACACGCATTATTCTCGGTCCCGCGCATATCTCATATTCGCTCCTATTTCGTTTCGCTTGAGCCAGGAAACCTCTGTGTAGGACTCTAAAGACTCGTCAATACGCCGGCAGCAGGTGATGATCATATCAAACACCCACAAGCCGCAAGCGGTCTGCTAAACGTAACGGCCACCCGGGTATTGAGCGATCAGAAGATCGACGAGCAAGCCCGCTCACACTCCTGTGAATCCAACCAGTAACACTTACCGTACAGTCCGGTCTCGTCGTCTGATATGTCGCATATCTCGCCTAGGGGTGGTAAACGTCAGACCCCAATAGCTCGATAAGTCGTGTCGATATGTGGTCTATAACAGTTCGAGAAACTACAGGTAACACTTACCAGTAAATCTCGGCAACCCTGGCCAGGGATTTCCGGTTATAGCCAATCGAAAACAGCGCAACATCAACCCCCTATACCGGGAGAGACGAATCCCCTCCTATCGCTCATTGCCTCCATGTGACTCGGGACTGTACCCAAAAAACACCGTTTTGCATGCCCTCTTGGACGTGGTAAGGTGGAAATCAAAGCACAGTGGGAACCACACAAGATTCTATGACGATCTCGGGTCAACAGACTACTCTGTACCAGTGTCACCAGAGAACTGCCATCTGACGTAAGGTATAATACCATCTGGGAGTTCTCGGCGAGTCCGTCCAGTGTACCCAGTCTCCACTGAGCACCCGTATATCATCTCCGATGTCAAACACCAATGGATATGGGATCATCCATCGCCCATCTGTATGGGTCGAGAAGGTATACGCTAGTCTACTCTGGTATATCGATGCCCCGTCTCGATATACCCAAGACTAGGGACTTTGAAAGATGTAATTATGGACTACCATGTCCCCACTAGTATGATCCGCATCATAGTCCAGGTAGTCAAGTACACATCCTAAGGGCTTTACCAACATGTAACAGAGAGACAATCAGTGTACACGTTAAGGTAAAGATCAACCAGATAGCATACTATCATGTCGAGCAAGAAAGTCCTCCCTATATATATCCAAGCATCCACTACAATATACATCCTATGTACAGTAATGGCCTCTAGGGCATACATATAACTAACAAGAGCCTACAGCCGAAGCATAGGGTATCCCTTGCATGCGAGCTCTCTCCAAATCAGTCTTGGGAGACATCTCTTTGGAGAGAGTGACTCCAGAGATCGTGGGTAAATTCCCACGCTTGGATTCTTCCATACTAAACCTCTTTAGTATGCTGTCAATGTACCTGGACTGGGACAATCCCAATATCCGTTTGGATCTATCTCTATAGATCCTGATTCCCAATATGCAGGAGGCATCACCAAGATCTTTCATTGAGAATCTTTGTGATAAGAAGAGCTTGACCGATTGCAGCATAGGAATGTCATTTCCTATCAAGAGTATGTCGTCCACGTACAATACGAGGAAGACAACCTTACTCTCTGCCACCTTCTTGTAGATACAAGGTTCATCTGGGTTTTTGACGAAATCAAAGTCTTTGATAATGACGTCAAAGCAGATGTTCCAACTCCGCGATGCTTTCTTTAATCCATAAATGGATTTAAGCAGCTTGCACACCTTCCCGCTGCTCCCACTATCTACGAAGCCCTCTGGCTGAGTCATGTACACGCACTCTTCTAAATCACCGTTTAGAAAGGCGGTCTTAAGATCCATTTGCCAGATTTCGTAATCATGATATGCAGCGATGGCAAGCATGATCCGGATGGATTTAAGCATAGCCACTGGAGAAAAGGTTTCGTCATAGTCTACACCTGGTCTTTGACGAAAACCCTTTGCAACAAGTCTAGCTTTGAAAGTCTCCACTTTCCCATCTACACCAAGTTTTTCTTGAAGATCCACTTGCTCCCAATGGTTTTACCCTTTCAGGAGCAACTTCCAAAGTCCATACTTTGTTGGTGTACATGGATTCCATCTCGGATCGCATAGCATCCAGCCATTTCACTGAGTCCGTACTCGTGATGGCCTGCTCGAAGCTAGTTGGGTCATCATCATCCATGATGCAATCCCCGCTCCCACCATCCATGAGAAAACCGTAGTATCTCTCAGGTTGGCGAGGAACCCTACTAGATCGGCGGAGAGGCTGAGGTTCGTTGGGAGCTACTGAATCTCCTGGTTCCACTAAATCTTCAGTTACGGTTTGTGTATCTGGAACCTCTTCCAGCTCTACCACTTTGCCACTAATTTCTTTTTCAAGGAATTCCTTTTCTAAAAAGGTGGCATGTTGAGCAACAAACACTTTTTGTTCCTCACTGTGGTAAAAAAATACCCATATGAGTTCTTTGGATATCCCACAAACTTGCAAAGAACTGACCGTGCCTCGAGCTTGTCCGGATTTTGTCTTTTAACATAGGCTGGACAACCCCATATCTTAACTCGTTTAAGATATTGCCTCTTCCCACTCCATATCTCATATTGTGTGGTAGGTACAGATTTAGATGGAACTTGATTCAATAGGTATGCTGCTGTCTCTAGCGCATATACCTAGAAGGAAATAGGTAACTCAGCTATGCTCATCATAGAGCGCACCATATCTAATAGGGTGCGGTTCCTCCGTTCCGATACACCGTTGTGCTGTGGTATATATGGAGGAGTCAGCTGAGAGAGAATCCCATTCTCTTTTAGGAAGTCCAGGAATTCATTGCTCATGTATTCACCTCCTCGATCAGATCGAAGGATTTTAATACTTTTTCCGGTTTGGTTCTCGACTTCTTGTTTATATTCTTTAAATTTCTCAAAAGCTTCTGATTTGTGTTTCATCAGGAACACATATCCGAATCTAGAGAGATCGTCAGTGAATGTAATGAAGTACGAAGAACCATCCCTGGCATGTGTAGACATGGGACCGCATACATCACTATGTATCAGTCCCAAGAGTTCGGTAACTCTTTCTCCGTGTCCCGTAAACGGAGTTTTGGTCATCTTGCCTTTGAGACATGACTGGCAAGTGTCATAAGATGAAAATTCGAATGGTTTCAAATATCCATCCTTATGCAACTTAGCCAGTCGTGTCGCATTGATGTGACCCAGTCTACAGTGCCACAAGAAGGATTCGTTCAGTTCTGAACTCTTCCTCTTGTGTGTGTTTGTTATGCTCAGAACTGTTGATTGATTTAGAACATAAATGCCATTGCACAACGTGCCTGATCCAACCAACTTTTGGTTACAGAAAATGTTCATAACATTATCCTGTAATACAAAATTATATCCCTCTTTACTCAACAAAGAGACCGATATAATGTTGCAAATCAGGTTCGGCATATAATAGCATTCGTTCAGAACCAATGTATTACCAGTTGGTAATGCAAGGTGATATTCCCCGACAGTCTTAGCTGCAACAATTGCACCATTTCCAACTCTAATGTCTTTATCACCTTCTCCAAGTTCTCTACCTTTTCTGGGCCCATGTAACTGATTACATATATGGGATCATGACCCGGTATCTAATACCCAGGACGTAGGGCAAATGGAGAAACAGTTCTCGGTAACGAACACACTTGAAGAAAATGCATCAACATGTACTTTCTTCATTCGGGTGGCATGGGAATCCTGGTATTCCCCTATATCCTGTTCAGTCCTATAACTCTTATAAGAAAGAACGGAACTAACGTTCCCCAGCACAGTATAACATGTGGGTTCGGTCAATACATCGATATTATTATCTTGATTAGGGCATGACATGGTCGCTACCTGGAGAGAGAGAGAAGAAAACACTTTAGCGTATGCTCTTGCAAGATCAGATTGGTTATTATCTTATCTAATCAGGATGGCTCCCACTGGTTTTTATCAAATCTTCCTTCAAATCCTAAAAGGAAAGACTAGCCGGGATTAATTACACCTTACAATTTCGCTGATCTTTCAGCCAGGCCAGTGTCGGTACTTTGAGAGAGGTTCCCCGTGCTTTCGCACGAACCTAATTAAAGTAAACCTCGTTTTCCCAGAGGCGTAACCCCGTTGACACCTTTCTAGACACCTACTTGATCGGCTAATTGTCCTGTGTAAAACTCTCCCAGGAGTAACAATTACTCGCAGTGGGTATCGGGATCCAACTATCTCATAGAAGGTATGCAATCTCATTGCAAATTTCAACACTTGAAATTCCCGATAATATTTTGCCCCAAACGATCTATGACCTTGACAAGGTCAACAAACCATAGACCGTAAGTCAAGTTCAACCCGTCATTTCTTGATTGAATTAAACCCACCCGCACGACCCTTGACAAGGTCAACAAGGCCGTACGACTACCCTTATCCAATCTGCATCATATGTATAAGTAGATAAATACTGGTCAGCTACCGCACACTGCGTCTTGACAAGGTCAACAAACGCAGCACGAATACTAAACAGGACTTATCTTAAATGACGGAGGGCTACGACAGGTTTTTCTGAAAACCTATTGCGTAATGAACTTGATATCGTTGTAGAATCAAATGAAGTTTTGAAGTGGAGTGATTTTGAGGCTTTTCTAGTTTTGCTAAAGGGGTCACTCCCGGTGAAGGGATCGTCGGCCCTTTCCTCGTCGAATGAGGTGCGGGATATATCATATATATCACTGTGCAAAGCAAGAACTATAGCAGCTTTCAAAAGACAAACCGAGTGTGTAGCATCTGCCAGTTATTGCTAAAGGGGTCACTCCCGGTGAAAGGATCTCGGCCCTTTCCTCATCGAATAAGGTGCAGGGTATATCATATATACCGCTATGCAAAGCAAAACTGAAGCTACCCTTTTTATTTGAAAATTTGATTCTACAACATCTTTTAGGTTTCTTTTCTTTCATTAATCACATTAATGAAGTCCTATCATTTAAGTCACCTAAACATCACAAATAAATACGACGTACACTTATGCCATCCGCATTCGCCTCGATGTCCCCTCGTGCACCGTTAGGTTAGGTAACTAACGACAGAGCAGGGCAGGGCTAGTGCGGATGTAAAACATAAGTAACGCCTATATAATATATCATATATACTATATACTGTATCCATCAGAACATATCAAATGATCACATCACAGATATCGCAGCAGAAACATAGATATAATGTGGGATATACTAGGACGTCCGTATTTAGTATTTAGCCAAAATAGAAAATACGGATTCCACAGTCGCGATGAATAGCCAAGACCACACCCTGGACACCTACGAGAGCGGCAAGCGACCCTACCAATTCTGGAGTTTAGGTGACCCGGTCTCGATATTGCGCCACGGCAGCGCCCCGACCGTCTATCCGAGGCCAAAATGCGGAATCCAAATTTTCTTAACTTTTAAACTGGCGCTACCGCGGGCAATAAACCCGGATCATAACCATTAACCGATACTAGCTAACAAGAGAAAGGGTGAGAGATATACCGAGTGATCCGAGTCCTCCGGTCTTCTCGTCATCGTCCCGATCTCCCGCGGAAACTCCGGTCGTCGCCTCCTTACCGCAAGGGCACCACATCGTCTGTATCTTTTACGGGCTCCCACCTCTATACCGAGGCAACTCGGGCATGAAGCTGGCAAGTCGACATGCCCTAGATGTGCTATAGAATGTGGTGTAGATCATGCAAGTCTCATTTGGGGTTTGTAATTGCCTTGATGGAGGAATCAACAAGATATGAACTTGTGTTTTTTTGTAGCAATGGAAAAATGAGATGGATGATAAATTTCCCACACCAAATGAAACTCTCTCATTTTTCTCCTCTCTTCAAAATGTGGCCGGCCATGATCATGTAAGAATGGTGGTGGTGACAAAGTATATATCACAAGAGGGAGGTGAGTGTAGGAGATAGAAATGGTGACCATACCAAAACATCATCATAACAAAAGCACATCAAACCCATACCCTTTCTTATCTCAATTAATGCAAGTAATGGTGCATTAAAAGAAAAGAAGGAAAAAGAATCTAAAGATGCTATCATAATGAATACATTTGCAAGAAACCCCCTCCACAAATGTTATTTGCACAATTGCAAATAACCCCCTCCATCGGAAAAGTCCGGCCGGGAAAGAACAAAGGAAAACCGGCCGGAACAGAATGCAAACTGGCAACTCCAGAAAACTGGTCCCGTAATAAATTACAGGAAAACCCCGATGCTGTGCATACACACCCGCATCTGTATTCCGACCGGATACAAATGCAATGAGACAAAATCTACACTGTACTATACTAGGATCCGGCTTAAAACAAAGCCGGCTAGTAATATCCGTTCGATCCTGATCCGTGCAATACCGCACGTATCCGATCGAACCTTGCCATATATCCATAAGGCCACTAGTACAAACCGTCCGATCTTGACCCGTGCAATACCGCACGTATCTGATCGGACCCTGCCATATCTCCATACGGCCTCTACAGCGTTTCGCCCGAAAGCTGAGTAACTGAAAGTGTGGTGGACTCTAAAGACTCGTCAATACTATTGCTGTGGATTTAACCACTAGCACGTCAGAGGTATAAGCCAATACGTAACGGGCCACCAGCTATTGACCAAAAGGGACGTCGATGAGCGAACTCATCCTGACACCCTACTGAGCCTGTCAGTGACAATATCCGTACAGTCCGGTCCGTTCGTCTATGAGCATCGCATGGCGGGCCTAGGGGGTTGGTAAAAGTCAGACCCCCAAAAGCGGTACAAGTCGTGTCGGAGTGTAGCCCAGAACACCCTGAGATACTACTGGAATACCTACCAGTAAATCTCCTGCCTCGGCCGAGGGCTTTGTGTAATGGCTCTCCTAGACACAGCGTGACCTCACCCCCAATACCGGGAGAGACGAACCCCTGCAGATCCGCTCACTGCCTCCATGTGGCTCGGGACTGTACCCAACTAAAACCTGTTTGCACGACTCCTTTGAGCCGTGGTAGGGTAGTAATCAAAGTACAGTGGGAACTCACACGAGACAAATGACGATCTCAGGTCGATGAACTAACCTGTACACATGTCACCAGGGAACTGCCATCTGACGTCTGGTTTAATCCCAACTGGCTGGTTCCCGGCGAGTCCTGTCCGGTGTACTCATAACCCAATGAGCACCTGTATACATCTTAGGTGAACCAACTGACACCAGTGGCTTGTGAGACCGGCCACCGCCCCTCGTCGGGTTCTCAACTGTATACACTAGTCTACTAATGGAGTATCGATGCCCTGTCTCGAAACTCCCACGACTAGGGACCTTTTAAGGATGTGCTTATAGACCCCAGCTCCCACGTATGTGATCGCCATCATACTGCTGGCAGTCAAGCAAGAATCCTAGGGGCTCTATCAGCGTGTAATAGCGACCTGTAAGGTCACCTGAAGCAATACACGATGATAAAGGTAAACCAGATAGCATACTATCATCTCGAGTAAGACTGTCCTACAGGGATAGGTCCTCCCTTAATCATTGCAATCACGTGCCTGTGATCCAATAATGGACTCTGAGGGCACTATCTCCAACAATCTCCCACTTGCACCCAAGGCTAATTATTGCGGTGTCGCATACTCACAGCCCGTGTGATACCGAACACCGAACTCCTCTACTGGTCAGTCTCACAAAGCTCGTTTGCGAAACTATTGCGTTCGAGGAATAGCCTCAGTGAGTGGATCCGCTGTGATGTTTCTCTCTATGTCTCTCTATGTCTCAATTTCGCAGAGAAAGCCATCTCCCGAAATGAGCAATACCTGTCTTAGAGTATGTCTGGATATCTGATGGGACCTAGCTCATAAATGAACTCCAAATCCAAACTACTTAGACTGTATCGATAACTGAACTTAATCAGTACCCAGCGCCATGCCTCCCTCAGTATTGCCTTGGACCACCTGTCCAAAATACTGCCCCTCGTCAGAAGGAGAAAAAATAACTCTGACAGCCACTCTGCCATCTATGTCACCTTGGAAGCCTTGAGTGACAACCGTCTCCTAAAAGAGGCTGTCGTTATCACATCCCTAGAACATCAACTTATGTTCTAAAACTGCTTCCGACTGTTTCTCCAGGATTGGATTAATATCAGCTTATTGCAGCTACTGCAAGAACAACATCTGGTGTGGTACTTGACATCTCATGTTTGACTCAATTGCCTAAGCAAGTAATCTGTCAATCATGCGTATCCCTCTCCCCTTTAGTCTGTAAGACACCTTTAGAGAGGGTGACTCCATTACCTGCAGGTGTACTACCATGCCAGGAGTCGTCCATTCTAAATACTCATAGAATGCTGTCAAGGTACCCAGATTAGGAAACCACCCAAATCTAGATCTAAAACCATAGATCTAGTAACCAGAATGTCTGATATAATATCCAAGTCCTGTGTGGAGAAACCACTGTGTGACAACCAAAGTATAACCGATCGTATTATAGGAGTTTCCTTTCCAACTCTGTGTATGTCATCCAAAACCAGGACATCACACCCTACTACCTTCTTAACAGATCCATCCCCTATTCTGATGACGTCAAACCTATGACTGTCACATCAGAAATAGATGATCTATCTCCGCTATATCTGCTTTAGTCTATAAATAGACATAAGCCTGATGTCCACCAATGCTTCCGCTGCTCCCACTGACTACGACAACCCTCTGGCAGAGTCATATAGACGTGCACTTCTAAAGCTAGTTTAGAACGACGCTATACTCATCCTCCTGCCGGGTCTCGCAGCCTGGAACAACAACAATGGCAAGTGTGGGTAAACAAGAACTTCCTTGTCACCGTCCTTGAGGCTACCGGAGTACCTCTCGGGTGCCTGAAGTTACCCACCTTATCTGCGGAGTGGCCAATGGAATGTCAAATCAGATTGAATCTTTAGGTTCCTTATCAAATCTTCAGTAATCGTTTGCGGTTCTGGAATCGCTTCCAGTTCTACCATACTCCCACTACTGTTTTCTGAAAAATAACCATTTCTTTTTAAAATGTGGCGAGTTAAGAACAACATCACTATTGATCTTCCAGATGGTAGAAAGTCAACCCTCGTCATAGCCTGGGTCAACCCACAAACAGCCATTACAGAAACGTGCCTTGAGTTATCCAGTGTCTGGTTTTAATCATAAGCCGGACAACTCCCCGTACCTTAACATCGTTAAGATATGAACCGTTCTATATCCAATATAGAACCAGAGGCACTGATTTAAATGAACCAGATTCAAATCATGCAGCTATCTCCAGTGCATGTCAACTAAATGGAAGGAGGCCGATCAGCGTTACTCAACTTAGGAATGCTTCCAATTATGAGTAACCTGAAAGAGAAGCAATTTCTCTTTATCATTACTATCAACTGAATACCATACACAAGTATCTACATCTTCGATCACCTTGAAGAATCCCGATACTTGCTACACCTGGTTCTCTACTCTATTCAAATACCTATAACTCCTCAAAACTTAGACCCTATGTTTCTACGAAAACTATGTCTAAGAACTAGAGAAGTTAAAAGTAAACAGAATATATTATGAGGACCAACCCCTCTGTCCCAATGGACACTGGACAACATACAATACTCTGTATAAGTCCGCTGAGTCTAACAACTCTTTCACTGTGCGTCGTAGGTAGAAAACTGTACTTATGGTTAAGAAGAATTACATCGCTGTTTAATGCTCCTTACCTAACCATCCACTGATATAGGTAAATGTCATCGACATAATATCAAACGGTATATCTCACTCTATGAAAATAGACGTACAGATATATCAATTTGAAATTGGTGCATAACAACGGATATTCAAAACCAAATATTTGCCGACCGGCAAACAACCCAGGTGGCTTCCTCAAATATCACCAATTACAACGAATCCCGATATAATGAGGATGGTCACCTAATTCCCAATAACTTACTCCCACTCATCATCTGTAAAACCATACAGATGTGAGAATCATACCTGGTAAATACATACCCTGGAGTAAGTATCTTATCGGGAAATCAGTTTTCTTTTAACATTACACAGTGAAACTAAAACATTGAAATGTTTCGGTGGGGTATTCCGGTATTCTTAGTAATGCCGCTTCCAATATCCAGATTCACAACTATAACCGTATAATTCTTTGCCACCTCTCCAAATCCCTTTATATGTCTTTAGTCATTACCTTCTGTACACCCCTTTAGGCCATTTGGTTTTCTTCCCTCCCTACAGTTCGGCACCAGCCTATGGTTTGGAAGAAGACTATCCAATAAGCATAATGGGTGTACTGTCCTAATCCTAGGAGCACTCGCAATGCGAGAGAAGGTGAAGAGAAAAGACAACCGAATAAACCGTATTCCTATTTCTCCTAGACCAGAATCCATCCCCGAACTGGAACAAGTTCCTTTCGAGTTCGTATATAACCATACGATGGAGTATCCAAAAACTTGGGATCTTCATAGTGATACGGAGTGTCCTGGAGAAATACAAAGGTGATTTAGGATTGGCGAAGAAATACTCGGTTTGGTCGTGAATAGCAGTCGCAATTTACTTTGCCCTCTTACTAATCCCTTTCTTTGTCTTAACTTAATACCTTCTGCACACCATCGTTATGCTAATTGGTTTTCTTCATTCCCCACCGTTCGGCACCAGCCTAAGGTTTGGAAGAAGACTATCCAATTTGCATAATAGGTGTACTATCTCCTAAACCAAGGAGTACTCGTAATGAGAGAAGGTGAAAAGAAAAGACAACTGAATAATCCTATTCGTTTTCTCCAGAACCAGAAACCATCCTCGAAGTCCTTCGAGTTCGTATATAACCATACGATGGTTTTGTCCAATGGAAGTGGACGTTCGTAGTAATACGGGGTGTCCTGGAGAAAAGGGTAAAAGTAGGAGTGGCAATGAGGTTTGCAACTCTGACAATCCAAAAGCCAGTGTTAAGAAGGTTCGGTCAACTTGGTCACTGAGTCATAGTCTAGGGTCGGGTCAATGGTTGCTGCCAAAGAGAGAGAGAAAAGAAACACTCAGCGTGCACTCTAACCTAGATCAGAATGGTTATCACTTTGTCTAATCTGGAAACCTCCTACTGTAACCTCAAATTCTCCTCCAAACCTTAAAGAAGAATTAGTCGGGATCACCCGAGGAGTAAACCAACTCATCAGTGGGAATCGGGATCCAACTATCATCGCATGATAACGTGACGGAATCCACTCACGTCACCACACTCCAGAAGGTATGCGCATGTCTGGCAAGTTTCAGTTCTTTTGAAACTCCCGATGTGTGTTTTTACCCCTAGGACCCAAGTGACCTTGACACAGTCAACAAATCAAATAGTCCTAGTCAAGTTCAACCCGTCATTATCCTGGATTGCATTAAACCCACCCGTACGAGCCCTTGACACAGTCAACAAGGCCGCACGACTGTCCTAACCAATCCCATTAATATGCTACAAACAAACACTACTTAGCTACCGCACACTACGCCTTGACACAGTCAACAAACGCAGCACGAATACTAAGTAATATTTGTAAGAAATGACGGAGGGCTACGTCTAGTTTTTTGCGAAAAACCTTTAACGTAATGAACTTGATATCGTTGAAGGAACTGCATAGCCTTTTTAGAAAATATAGTGACGAAAACCTTTACTAAAGAGGTCACTCCCGGTGAAGGGATCTCGGCTCTTTCCCCGTAGAATGAGGTGCAGGATATTCCAACTGAACACCACGATGCAAAGCAAAAGTAATCGGCTACAGTGAAGTTAATGCCCTGACGCAAACTTCTGTCCAAGGGGTCACTCCCGGTGAAGGGATCTCGGCCCTTGCCTCGTCGACTGAGGAGCAGGATATTCCAAATGAATACCACGATGCAAAACAAAAGTGAACGTCCTTACAATAACAGCTTTTTGAAAAAGTGTTCCAACAACATCAGAATAGGTTTTTTTATCTTGCATTGATCCGAATCAACGCAGTCCCATCAATTGATCACACCATAAAGAACGAAAATATACTGATGTACGTATATGCCATCCGCATTCGCCATTGGGTCCCGTCATTACCCGTTAGGTTAGCTAACTAACGACAGAGCGGGGACTGGACTAGCGCGGATGCAAAACATATACAACATCTACTAATATATATACCAATATATTATATTCGCTCAAGGCGTGATAAAATGCAACATCACAGAAATGAACAGCATCACAGAACAATATAGATATCTGGAAGCCCCGGGTTTCACAGAGCCGCTGCTGAAACCCGACGTTCCCCTGGTCGTGTGGATAGCCTGTGCAATGAAATCCTAGACCCCTACGGGCGCGGCAAGTCACCCGCCAAAACCTGAAGCGAGGCATCCCCCTTCAGCACCGTGAATGGACCACCCAGCACTTCATGGAATCCGGTAACTTGGGCACCCCTCCTGGGTCAAACCGTACCCCCTACGAGTGCGGCGAATAGCCCGCCAATCCTAGAGTAAAGCCCCCTCCGTCTCAATGCCATGAGATGCGGGCCCGTTGCCCTCTAGAACCCGGCTATCCGTGAACCCCTCCGCGGGGTAATCCTAGTACAGAAAGTAAAATATACATACAACGGGTACATCGACCGCAACCAGGCCGTGCCCCAAAAGAATAATACAAACAGGCAGTGACGGCAGTCCACATGTCGGACGCTCGCCCCGCAATATCAAATGTACATATAAAACAAAACTGTACTAGCATTGCATCCAGGCTATCCCCACGACCGATCCGCAACAACACAGCATAAACACAGAACATCAACGTGAAAATCACGTTCGCAAATCCGTCTAACCGGGCGATGGCAGTTAGACAGGATTTACCGATCAAGTGATATTCACGGTCGCAGATATAATGTAAATACTGTGAAATAATGTGTTTAAAATATCCAATCGATCAAAAATTAACAAGTGGGCCCCCAAGTAATACTGTAGCACTCACAGAAATTCTGGGCCCAATTTTAATATTCCAAAACCCCTATCTTAAGCCCAAAAGCCCACTGCAAAAAATTGGTGGAATGATACTCTATTCCTGCGGCGGAACCGCGGCAAAAGAGGGGTTATTGCCGCGGTTCCGCGGTCGTATGGAATGATCAAGCTACCAAATTTTTGCAGTGTTCTTAGGATTCTCTGTACATCATTCTGCAATCACCTGAAAAATTTTTCGAGCCCGGAAAAAATCGACAGAAAACTGATGCATGCAAAACGCGGATTTTGGAATTTTGGTCGATCGGATAAGTAAAACGCATTAGAACAAGCTAGGCAAGGTTAATGGCGTGGCTCTGATACCATGTTGCACCACGGCAGCGCCCCGGCCGTCTATCCGAGGCCAAAATGCGGAATCAAAATTTTCTTAACTTTTAAACTGGCGCTACCGCGGGCAATAAACCCGGATCGTAACCATTAACCGATACTAGCTAACAAGAGAAAGGGTGAGAGATATACCGAGTGATCCGAGTCCTCCGGTCTTCTCGTCATCGTCCCGATCTCCCGCGGAAACTCCGGTCGTCGCCTCCTTGCCGGAAGGGCACCACATCGTCTGTATCTTTTACGGGCTCCCGCCTCTATACCGAGGCAACTCGGGCATGAAGTTGGCAAGTCGACATGCCCAAGATGTGCTATAGAATGTGGTGTAGATCATGCAAGTCTCATTTGGGGTTTGTAGTTGCCTTGATGGAGGAATCAACAAGATATGAACTTGGGTTTTTTTGTAGCAATGGAAAAATGAGATGGATGATAAATTTCCCACACCAAATGAAACTCTCTCATTTTTCTCCTCTCTTCAAAATGTGGCCGGCCATGATCATGTAAGAATGGTGGTGGTGACAAAGTATATATCACAAGAGGGAGGTGAGTGTAGGAGATAGAAATGGTGACCATACCAAAACATCATCATAACAAAAGCACATCAAACCCATACCTTTTCTTATCTCAATTAATGCAAGTAATGGTGCATTAAAAGAAAAGAAGGAAAAAGAATCTAAAGATGCTATCATAATGAATACATTTGCAAGAAACCCCCTCCACAAATGTTATTTGCACAATTGCAAATAACCCCCTCCATCGGAAAAGTCCGGCCGGGAAAGAACAAAGGAAAACCGGCCGGAACGGAATGCAAACTGGCAACTCCAGAAAACTGGTCCCGTAATAAATTACAGGAAAACCCCGATGCTGTGCATACACACCCGCATCTGTATTCCGACCGGATACAAATGCAATGAGACAAAATCTACACTGTACTATACTAAGATCCGGCTTAAAACAAAGCCGGCTAGTAATATCCGTTCGATCCTGATCCGTGCAATACCGCACGTATCCGATCGAACCTTGCCATATATCCATACGGCCACTAGTACAAACCGTCCGATCCTGACCCGTGCAATACCGCACGTATCTGATCGGACCCTGCCATATCTCCATACGGCCTCTACAGCGTTTCGCCCGAAAGCTGAGTAACTGAAAGTGTGGTGGACTCTAAAGACTCGTCAATACTATGGCTGTGGATTTAACCACTAGAACGTCAGAGGTATAAGCCAATACGTAACGGGCCACCAGCTATTGACCAAAAGGGACGTCGATGAGCGAACTCATCCTGACACCCTACTGAGCCTGTCAGTGACAATATCCGTACAGTCCGGTCCGTTCGTCTATGAGCATCGCATGGCGGGCCTAGGGGGTTGGTAAAAGTCAGACCCCCAAAAGCGGTACAAGTCGTGTCGGAGTGTAGCCCAGAACACCCTGAGATACTACTGGAATACCTACCAGTAAATCTCCTGCCTCGGCCGAGGGCTTTGTGTAATGGCTCTCCTAGACACAGCGCGACCTCACCCCCAATACCGGGAGAGACGAACCCCTGCAGATCCGCTCACTGCCTCCATGTCGCTCGGGACTGTACCCAACTAAAACCTGTTTGCACGACTCCTTTGAGCCACGGTAGGGTAGTAATCAAAGTACAGTGGGAACTCACACGAGACAAATGACGATCTCAGGTCGATGAACTAACCTGTACACATGTCACCAGGGAACTGCCATCTGACGTCTGGTATAATCCTAACTGGCAGGTTCCCGGCGAGTCCTGTCCGGTGTACTCATAACCCAATGAGCACCTGTATACATCTTAGGTGAACCAACTGACACCAGTGGCTTGTGAGACCGGCCACCGCCCCTCGTCGGGGTCTCAACTGTATACACTAGTCTACTAATGGAGTATCGATGCCCTGTCTCGAAACTCCCACGACTAGAGACGTTTTAAGGATGTGCTTATAGACCCCAGCTCCCACATATATGATCGCCATCATACTGCTGGCAGTCAAGCAAGAATCCTAGGGGCTCTATCAGCGTGTAATAGCGACCTGTAAGGTCACCTGAAGCAATACACGATGATAAAGGTAAACCAGATAGCATACTATCATCTCGAGTAAGACTGTCCTACAGGGATAGGTCCTCCCTTAATCATTGCAATCACGTGCCTGTGATCCAATAATGGACTCTGAGGGCACTATCTCCAACACTCGACTCCTCGAGATGGCCTCCCACTGAACCCCAGAACCCGGTCACCCGTGCTCCCCACCTTGGGTCCATCCTAATGCGGAAAAGTAAATAATATACAACACAGGTGGTATCGACCTCAACCCGGAAGTGCCCCAAATAAAAGAATATTACATTATATTTGAATTTACATGATTGAAAATATAAAACTCTCATCTCACATAAAAAAAACCCGGCTATTCAATCGCGGCAATCCTTCACATTATATCTCAGCAACACATAATATCCCATATCATCAACGTAAGTAAGTATGCATACACCGATTATCGTCGATGTATAGCAACGACAATCGGCAATACCACTACATACTACACTTACGGTCACAGAAAAGAAAGTGTAAAACTGCAATATCTGGAATCCATATTCACTTTAGACATCGTAAATGCGAAATATCACATACCTCGTATTTCATGTCTTATAATATGAATTCCAAACATTGCATCACATTCTAGATAATTAGACAGTATTAAAGTTTTCGAACGAACGATCAAATACCCAAGATTCCCCAAAGCTCAACACTTGAGCGAAGTTCAAAAACTTGGAGTGTGACATAGTAGTAGCGGTCCAGCCGTAGAAGGGTCAAGCCAACGCCTCACATGTGGCACGCCGTACTGCCCCAAACCCTAAGGTTCAAAGGGCAGTTCAAGACGGTCACATAATCGAGTTAAGGTTTGTTGTCTTCTAGAGGGACCAGCACAAAAATTGCACGAACCTCCGAAGGATTTAAACCCCGTGAAAAGTGAGCAAATGACACTCGTTCAAACACTTCAATACTTTCTAAATTTACCCGGAAAAGCAACGAAATGAAAATTCCGATCGAATCGATAAGTCCAAAACCATCTCCAGAATTTTTCAGCAGTAAATACAGATTAAAAATACTCTAAAAAATATACAAGCAGAACACAACATTACAGTATAAATTTTATGCAGTGATCGATTTGTACGGCCGCGGAACCGCGGCCTAAGCAAGCTTAGGTCGCGTTTCCGCGGCAAGGTTCACTGTTCATTGCATAATTTTTACACCGTAATTCTTATATTTTCCTGCTGAATTTTTTACGTATTTTTAATTCTAAAAATAACCAGATTTTGAAAAAAGTCCAGAGAGCACCAAAAAACCGTATTTTCCGGTTTGATCGGAGTTTTAACTTCGTTAAAGTGTCGCCTAACGTTCTAGGCCGGCTTTGATACCAATGTTGGTCAGGCAGCCACCCCATCCAATGGGGTCACCGTGGCACCAACGGGTCCCTCAGCCGCTACTTTTTACTCATGCCCCCTCGCGAGGACTACTCGGGACACCCTGGGGGTAAGAGCCTATGTTTCGCCACACTGTCACACAGTGAGAACCCCCCATAGGTCGACATCCAATGCCTAGTAGCTCTGATACCAATGTTGGGTTAGCCTAGCACCACATGAAGGGTTTGGAAGCATCACATGAACCAAAAGTGGAGTCTTTAGGGTGCTAAGTTAACGAACAAAGGATCGTTCCTAGAATCAATTAGGGTTTCAAATTTTTCACATCATCATATGAAAGAAATGCTAGGGTTTAGAGAGTACAACCTTTGTAGCTCCCTACGCTAGACTCCTCGGCTACTTGGGGTTTGAAAAAGCTCCGCTTGAACTTCTCGAGGTCACCGATGATCCACCCGGAGTCCGCTTTGTCCAAGCTTGCAACTTTATCCGATCAAGTGAACGAAATCAAGCTAACACTCTAAACAAGTGGGCTAGACTTGTGTAGAATGGTGTTGTGGTTCTCTTTCTCACTTTAAAATCCAATTTTGATGAGTATATTGCTCACTACAAAGAACTAGAGAGCAAAATGAGAGAGGAAGAAGAAGATGATGGCAATATGAGAAGATGATAAGTTCAACTCTCAAAAGAAAATAGAAAATATATCAATATATATTTTCCTCTTCTCATATCAAACCATGGTTAGGATATTATTGAACTTGAGTTAAAACACAAAAGGTAAAGCAACCCATGGTCAAATGGTGGGTGAGAATGGTTAGGTCAAGAGAAGAGTGTAGAAACAAATCAATAATGACCATTTTGCCTTTTTCCCTTTTGTTTTAAATCAAATACAATTTAATCCATAAATAAAACCATGGTGTGAGTCTTATATTGCCACCATTTTCATGTATATACAACCATGAAAGATGTATGTATGTATGTATGTGTATATGTACATCCATATGTGCATGAATCAATAAAGAAACTATACATGCATGCATACATCCATCATACTCAAGAAAGGATTTCAAGTGAGAAGCTAATGGTTAAATGATAAATCAACACTTGATTTATCAATCCGGCCATATCACATGTGACCCCTACCAAAAGCATGCCGCCCGACCAATTTACGGTATCCTATACACGCATTTTAATCGGGTCCATGCGCATATCGCATACGCGCACCACAACGTTTCGCCTGGACTAGGAAACTCCATTGTGGGACTCTGAGACTCGTCAATACGCCGGCAATGGGTGATGATCATATCAAGCACCCCCAAGCCACAAGCGGTCAGCTAAACGTAACGGCCACGCGGGTATTGAGCGATCAGAAGAGAACAAGCGAACCTGCTACAAATCCCGTCGAGCCAACCGGCAACACTTCCCGTACAGTCCGGTCTCCTTGTCTGATATGTCGCATATCAAGTCTAGGGGTGGTAAACGTCAGACCCCAATAACCGATAAGTCGTGCCGATGTGAGGCTCATAACGGGTCGAGAAACTACTGGTAACACTTACCAGCAAATCTCTGAATCAGCCCTGGCCAAGGACTTCCCTGTTACGGCCAATCGAGCACAGCGCAACATCAACCCCCGATACCGGGAGAGACGAAACCCCTCCTATCGCTCATTGCCTCCATGTGACTCGGGACTGTACCCAAAAACCACCGTTTTGCACGCTCTCATGGACGTGGTAAGGTGGAGATCAAAGCACAGTGGGAATCACACAAGACTCTATGACGATCTCGGGTCTACAGACTAACCTGTACAAGTGTCACATGAGAACTGCCATCTGACGTGAGGTATAATACCATCTGGGAGTTCTCGACGAGTCCGTCCAGTGTACCCAGTCTCCACTGAGCACCCGTATACCATCTCTGATGTCAAACACCAATGGATATGGGATCATCCATCGCCCATCTCATGGGTCGAGAAGCGTATACGCTAGTCTACTCTGGTATATCGATGCCCCGTCTCGATACACCCACGACTAGGGACCTTGAAGGATGTACTTATGGACTACCATGTCCCCACTAGTATGATCTGCATCATAATCCAGGTAGTCAAGTACACATCCTAAGGGCTTTACCAAGATGTAACTATAAGACAGTTTAAAGAGACTAGTATACATGTTAAGATAAAGAGCAACCAGATAGCATACTATCATATCGAGCAAGAAAGTCATCTCTATATATGTCCAAGCATCCAATATAATATACATCATCTGTACAATACTGGCCTCTAGGGCATACATACAACTAACAGCATATACTCACAGTAAGATCGGGATCCAAATATCATCGTGTGATAATGTTGAAGGAATCCTACCAACATTCATCAAACTCCAAATGGTATGCATCTCTTTGCAAATTTCAGTTTCTTTAGAAATTCCCGATATAAATTTCTGCCCCATGCTCTTATGACCTTGGTGTTAGTCAAAATGTCATAAGTCACATGTCAAGTTCTACCCATCATTATCTTGTTAATTTGAACCTATCCGTACATACCCCTGACGTTGGTCAAATGATAATACGACTGTCCCAAACTAACTCATCTATCTATGCAACAAATGAATACCCAGCAGCTACCAAACACTATGCCTTGGCGTTGGTCAAAATACATAGCTTGAATACTACTGAATACCCAAATAAAATGATGGAGGGCTACGAATGGTTTTGGCGAAACCGTGAACGTAGTGAAAATGATATGACCGAAGGAACCTGATAGCTTTTAAAAAGAGTGGTTAAAGCTCCACAATTAAAAAATATCTTCAGTTTTAAAAATAACCGAGTGGTTTCTTTTAAACTGTTCCAACGATTCAGCTTTGGTTTATTTTCTTTGCATTAAAATAATGTGTCCCATCAATTAACCTATTATCGCAGAAAACAACGAAAATACAATGTCCTATTATGCCATCTGCATTCGCCACTGGGTTCCGTCATCACCCGTTAGGTTACTTAACTAACGACAGAGCGGGGGCTGGGCTAGTGCGGGTGTAAAACATAAGTGACGTCTAAATAGCTATCATATATAGATATTGTACATTCGTCAGATGCAATAATAAGCATTCTAGATCACAGATGAACATTATTGGATATACAAGCAATCCGTGTTTCCTTTGAGCCTGCAGCGAAAGACGGATTACACAGTTGTGATGAATAGCCATTACCCCACCCTAGACCCCTACGGGTACGGCAAACTACCCACCAAGTACCCGAAGTGAAGCGGTCTCCCTCAACAACGTGAGTAGGCCACTAAACACTTCAAAGTACCCGGTAGTTTGTGCACCCCACCTTGGGTCTATCCTAGGAGCAAAAATCAGTAATTGAAATAATACAACGGTGGTTACAACCGCAACCTGGATGTGCCCCGCAAAAGAATATTACAACATATTACAATTTACATAGAATGAATGAATATAAAAACCCATCTCAAACCCCGGCTAATCATCACAACGATCCAATCAAGTTCATAAGCACAAACAGTAAAATCATTACAGAAATATGCAACCCCCTGCCAACCGACATACTAGCAGTTAGGGGAGGTTTACGAACACATTATACAAATCACAGATATAATCCAATTAGCCAAACATCATAGAATTTCAATCGAGCAAACACAATTGATTCTACTCCAAAAACTTCTCTGTGCACTTGAGACTTGAGCAGAAACAAAACATTCCAGAAAGAACAAAATTATCACAGAAGAGTTCTGAGGAATTTTGGGCTGACTCGGCCCCAACTCGGCAGCGGATCCGCGACCGATCGCTTGGATCGGCCGCGGTTCCGCGGCGCTTTGGCCGATTCAATAACCCAAATTTCTCAAGTATTCTTAAGTTTCCCTGCTTGTAATTTTAAGGGTCCCTGAAAAAATTTTAGACCCTGTTTTAAAATCGACAAAAACTTGATAAAAATGATGTTTTTTTCGGTTCGTTTTGCGATCGAATTTCTAACGACTTTGCTAACAAGTTAGTTATGATTTAGCGAGGCTCTGATACCACTGTAAATCGACGTTGTACACCCCACGAGTTGCGGGAAGGCGGAAATATGAAAAACAATCTTTTTCTTTAAACTCACATCGACTAACCGAAATGATCTTTGCTAAACTATAACTAACACTATCATAGGAGTAGTTAGCTACTATGAAAGAAGATTATACCTAATGAACCAAGTCCTTCTTCTTCTTGTTAACCACCTCCTCGTCGGCCTTCTCTTTGTAATAGATGATCCACATGAAAGCTACTACTCCAAGCTTTGCCTCTAACTTGAGGAAACTAGGTTACTCCAATTGCTAATCAAAGTCACCAAGGTAATATAGAGTGTGGTTAGGGATTAACAAGTCTTACTAAACCTTGATCTCAACACATGAGAGGTTAGGGTTAGGGTTTGAAGAGAGAGAGCTTGAGGAGAGAGAAGGTGAGAGTGAGAATGAAATGAAATAATAACTCATTTTGAATATATGAAGCAAGATGATTTATTAAATGAATAAATCAAATGATTTATCAACCATGCTTCATTCATTCACCTTGTGTGATTCATCTCATGAGTCATTAGCCATTAAATTCATCATTAACTACATGAATGAATCACACAAATGAGTCACTAAATCAATAAATGCAAATGCCACATTAACCCCCAAGTCATCATCCTTCTAGAAGCTTCTCGCCAAATTATGAGAATACCCCTCCTATCCGTAAAAACACGGAAAAACTTTAGACTGTATAAATTCAATAATCCGATACTAGAATCTGGCTTAAACCAAAGCCGGCTAGTAAAAACTGTCCGAACATCGTACGTGCGTAAAAACACGTATGCGTCCGAACCCTTGTCGTAAAACCATACGACCTCTATATCGTTTCGCCCGGAGCAGGGAAACTCTCTATGTGGGACTCTAAAGACTCGACTACTACGCTGGCAGTGGGTTTAACCACAGACCACAAGCGGCACTAGCTGTACGTAACGGTCCCCAGGTAGATGTCGATAAGAAGGATGATGAGGAAACCCATCCGAACTCCTACTGAGCGTGATGTGACATTCTCCGTACAATCCGGTCTGTTCGTCTAGGACTATCGCATATCGGGCCTAGGGGGCGGCAAGCATCAGTCCCCTAAAAGCGGTATAAGTCGTGTCGGAGCGAAGTCCATTACACCTTGAGAAACTACTGGAAAACCTACCAATAAATCTCGCTTGCCCTGGCCAGGGACTTTGCGTAATGGGTCTCTGACACAGCGCGATATCAACTCCCAATACGGGGAGAGACGAATCATGTCTAACCGCCACTACCTCCAAGTGCTCGGGACTGGACCCAACTGCTATCTGTTTGCACGAGTCCTTTAAGCCGTGGTAGGGTAGCAATCTAAGAACAGTGGGACACACTCGAGGCAAAGCAGCAGTGTCAAGTCTGCGGACTATGATGCACTCATTTCACCTAGGAACTGTTAACTGACGACGGGTATAATACCAACCAACAGTTCCCCGCGAGTCCTGTCCGGTGTACCCGTAACCCAACGAGCACCTGTATACTATCTCCAGTACGACTTACTGATGGCTGTGGAACAGACTATCTCCCCAACTGGGATGAGAAGCGTACACACTAGTCTACTCCGGAGTATCGATGCCCTGTCTCGATAATCCTACGACTAGGGACCTGAAAAATGATGTGCTTGTAGACTACCCAGCCCCCACTAGTGTGACTGCCATCACAACGCTGGTAGTCAAGCAAGATCCTAAGGGCTCTATCAATACGTACACACATATTAAGATAGATATAACCAAGTAGCATACTACCATGTTTAGCAAGACTGTTAATATAACTATGAATATCCCAAACTTCCATTAAGTAATATACAAGCTAGTATGATACAATAATGGCCCTTAGGGCATATACACTAACAAAGGTCATAAGAGCATGGGGTAAAAATCACATCGGGAGTTTCTAAAGAAACTGAAATTTGCCAGATATGCGCATACCTTCTGGAGTGTGATAACGTGAGTAGATTCCATCATGTTATCATGCGATGATAGTTGGATCCCGATTCCCACTGATGAGTTGGTTTACTCCTCGGGTGATCCCGACTAATTCTTCTTTCAGATTTGGAGGAGAATTTGAGGTTACAGTGGGAGGTTTCCTGATTGGATAAAGTGGTAACCATTCTGATCTAGGTTAGAGTGCACGCAGAGTGTTTCTTTTCTCTCTCTCTCTTTGGCAGCGACCATGGCCCGACCCTATACTATGACTCAATGACCAAGTTAACCGAAGCTTCTTAAAACACTGGCTTTTGGACTGTCTGAGTTGCATACATCATTGCCACTCCTACTTTTACCCTTTTCTCCAGGACACCCCGTATTATTACGAACATCCACTTCCATTGGATAAAACCATCGTATGGTTATATACGAACTCGAAGGAACTTATTCGAGGATGGTTTCCGGTTCTGGAAAAAACGAATAGGACTATTTAGTTGTCTTTTCTTTTTACCTTCTCTCAGGTTGCGAGTGTTCCTTGGATTAGGACGGTACACCTATTATACTAATTGGATAGTCTTCTTCCAAACCATAGGCAGGTGCTGAATGGTGGGGAATGAAGAAAACCAATTAGCCTAACGATGGTGTACAGAAGGTAATAAGTTAAGACAAGTAAACGGATTTGTAAGAGGGCAAAGTAAATTGCGACTGCTATTCACGACCAAACCAAGTATTTCTTCTCCAATCCTACGTCACCTTTGTATTTCTCCAGAACACTCCGTATCACTACGAAGATCCACAGTTTATTGGATACTCCATCGTATGGTTATATACGAACTCGAAGGGACTTGTTCCAGTTCATGGATGGATTCTGGTTCAGGAGAAATAGGAATAAGGTTTTATTCAGTTGCCTTTTATCTTTACCTTCTCTCGGGTTGCGAGTGCTCCTAGGATTAGGACAGTACACCTATTATTCTTATTAGATATTCTTCTTCCAAACCATAGGCTGGTGCCGAACGGTAGGGAAAGAAGAAAACCACTTAGCCTAAAGGGGTGTACAGAAGGTAATGACTAAAGACATATAAAGGGATTTGGAGAGATGGCAAAGAAATATACGGTTACAGTTGTGAATCTGATAATGGAAGAGGCATTACTAAGAATACCAG
The DNA here is from genome assembly GCA_030015575.1 of Agapanthus africanus. Classification (NCBI taxonomy): domain Eukaryota; kingdom Viridiplantae; phylum Streptophyta; class Magnoliopsida; order Asparagales; family Amaryllidaceae; genus Agapanthus; species Agapanthus africanus. The sequence goes on from CM057341.1 coordinate 596,191,901, forward strand.
GATACCCCTTCGAAACATTTACATGTTTCAGTTTCACTGTGTATTGTTAAAGGAAAACTGATTTCCCAATTAGTACTTACTCCAGGGTATGTATTTACCAGGTTTGATTCTCACATCTGTATGGTTTTACAGATGATGAGTGGGAGTAAGTTATTAGGAATTGGGTGATCATCCTCATTATATAGGGATTCGTTGTAATTGGTGATATTTGAGGAAATCGCCTGGGCTGTTTGCCGGACGGCAAATATTTGGTTTTGAATATCCGTTGTTATGCACCAATTTCAAATTGATATATCTGTACGTTTATTTTTATAAAGTGAGATATAACTTTTTGAAATTATGTCCATGACATTTACCTATATCAGTGGATGGTTAGGTAAGGAGCTTTAAACAGCGGTGTAATTCTTCATAACCATAGTACAGTTTTCAACCTACGACACACAGGGAATGAGTTATTAGACTCAGGGGACTTATACAAAGTATTGTATGTTGCCCAGTGTCCATTAGGACAGAGGGGCTGGTACTCGTACTATATTTTGTTTACTTATGACTTCTCTAGTTCTTAGACATGTGTTTCATAGAAATACAAGATCTAAGTTTTGAGAAGTTATAGGTATATGAATAAAGTAGAGGACCAGGTATTGCAAGTATCAGGATTCTTCATGGTGATCGAAGATGTAGATACTTGTGTATGGTATTCAGTTGATAGTAATGGTTTTGAGAACTTGCTTCTCTTTCAGGTTACTCATATCTGGATGTACTCCTAAGTTGAGTAATGCTGATTGGCCTCTCTCCATTTAGTTGACATGCACTGGAGACAGCTGCATGATTTGAATCCGGTTTCAATTAAATCAGTGCCTCTGTTTCTATATTGGATATAGTGTAAGTCCACGTTGCGACCCCCGGTTCTTACGGGGAGGCGGAAACGGTATAAAAATCAAATTATTAGCGCAATGGGCAACATGGACTAAGCAAAGTCGGGATCTTTGACTAAACTAAAACTAGCATACTTAGCTAAAGAGAGTTAGCTACTCGGATGGAGATGGTTATACCTAAACTTGAACTCCTTCGTCTCCGAGCTCCGATGGTGGTCCGATGGCTCCTTCTCGTCGTCTCCGTACGCCGAAGATAGATCCACCTGAAAGCTCCAACCTTTAGCTCCTTCTTCGTTCTTTGAAGAAACTAGTTCACTTGGTTTGCTAAACCTAGTGAACTAGAATGAGTAGAGAAGATTTAGAATGGGATTTTATCTATGGTTCTTGATTCTCAACTCATGAGACAAGAGAACCATAGATCAAGAGAGGGAGCAAGAGGTTGAGGGTGAGAGCAAGAGGAGAGCTCAAGAACAAGAGAGAGAATGAGCAAGAAAGAATGAGGCTCTCTTTTGTCTCTCACCCTCTCATAATCCAATGTAATCATAACTCATCATATCAATAAAAGTCTTATGTGATGGTTGAAGCAACCATAACCTTATCATGTCATGCACTCATTTTACTCAAATGAACAAGCAAGTAAAAGTCTTTGGCATGAAATGATAACCATGGTTATCATGATGGTCAACTAGTCAAGCCTAGTCAACCGGTCAACAAAGTCAACAAGTCAACAAAAGTCAACAAGTCAACAAAGTCAACAAAAGTCAACAACCAAGTCACCATAATACTTAATTAATATAATAGTTAATCGCATATCATATTCTCATTAGGGTTGAGCAAAAAGTCAAAAAGTCAACGGTCAACTGTCAACAACCCTAATGAGAATCCGCTGTCTGTGCCTCCCTGTCAACTGTGCATACACACCCGCATCCGCGTTCCGAGGAACACGAATGCAAACTGGATAAATCCAATCCCATAAGATACACTAGGATCTGGCTTAAACCAAAGCCCGCTAGTGTAAACTGTCCGGACACTGTACGTGCACAAGTGCACGGATGTGACCGAACCCTGTCGCAAAACCATGCGACCTGTCGCAATACCATGCGACCTCTACTCTTTTGCCTAAAGGCGAAAAGCTTTCTGTGTGGGACTCTAAAGACTCGACACTACGCTGGCAGTGGGTTTAACCACAGACCGCAAGCGGCACTAGCTATGCGTAACGGTCCCCAGGTAATGCCGACAAGAAGACCGACGAGGCGAAACCCATCTGAACTCCTACTGAGCCTGAGTGTGACATTCTCCGTACAGTCCGGTCTGTTCGTCTGATACATCGCATGGCGGGCCTAGGGGGCGGTAAACGTCAGTCCCCCAATAGCGGTACAAGTCGTGCCGGAGCGAAGCCCAAAACACCCTGAGATAACACTGGAAACCTACCAGTATATCTCGTTTGCCCTGGCCAGGGACTACTCGTGTAATGGCTCTCCTAGACACAGCGCGATGTCAACCCCCAATACTGGGAGAGACGAATCCTGTCTAACCGTCACTGCCTCCAAGTGCTTCGGGACTGCACCCAACCACTACCTGTTTGCACGACTCCTTTGAGCCGTGGTAGGGTAGTGATCAAAGTACAGTGGGAACACACTCGAGGCGGAGTGACAGTGTCAAGTCAGCGGACTAAGCTGTACTCATGTCACCTAGGAACTGATAACTGACGATAGGTATAATACCAACTAGTCAGTTCCCGACGAGTCCTGTCCAGTGTACCCGTAACCTAACGAGCACCCGCATACTATCTCAAGTACGACGTACTGACGGCTGTGGGACAGACCGTCTCCCACACTGGGATGAGAAGCGCATGCGCTGGTCTACTCCGGAGTATCGATGCCCTGTCTCGATAGTCCTGTGACCAGGGACCTGCATAAGGATGTGCTTATAGATTACCCAGCCCCACTAGTGTGACGGCCATCACATCGCTGGTAATCAAGCAAAGATCCTAAGGGCTCTACTAATGTGTATAGGCGATATACAAAAATAAACACATGTACACATTGAAGTAGAAACAAACCAAGTAGCATACTACTATTTTGAGCAAGATTGTATATACAAGGTGAATATCCCAAGCATCCATTAAGTAATATACAAACTAGTATGATACAGTAATGGCCTCTAGGGCATATACACTAACAATCTCCCACTTGCACTAAGGCCATGTACTGGCGTATCGAAGACCTATCATCTCGATCAGCCGCTCGAACTGAGTCTGGGGCAAGGCCTTGGTGAATGGATCTGCAGTGTTGTCTTCTGAAGCGACTCTCCGAACCTCGATCTCCTGGCGATCCACGATCTCCCTGATCAGGTGATACTGCCTCAAGATGTGCCTGGATTTCTGATGGGACCTTGGTTCCTTCGCTAAAGCTATAGCCCCGTTGTTGTCGCAATACAGAGGTATTGGATCAACAATGGACGGAACCACCTGAAGTTCTTTCAAGAACTTCCTCATCCAGACAGCTTCTTTTGCGGCATCAGATGCAGCGATGTATTCCGCTTCCATCGTCGAGTCTGCAACGGTTTCCTGTTTGGAACTCTTCCAACACACCGCCCCTCCATTGAGGGTAAAGACAAAACCCGACATGGACTTGGAATAATCCTTGTCACTCTGGAAGCTGGAGTCAGCAAAGGCCTCGATCTGGAGGTCTTTTCCGCCATACACCAAGAACATCTCCTTAGTCCTTCTCAGGTACTTGAGAATGTTCTTTACCGCTATCCAGTGTTTCTCCCCAGGGTTAGACTGATACCGGCTTACCACACTCAGTGCATAAGCTACATCCGGTCTGGTACACAACATCGCATACATTATAGAGCCTACCGCAGAAGCGTAGGGTATAATAGACATGCGATCCCTCTCCAAATCAGTCTTGGGAGACATCTCTTTAGAGAGGGTGATCCCGTGACAAGCCGGTAGGTTACCGCGCTTGGAATCTTCCATACTGAACCTCTTCAGAATGGTGTCGATGTACCTGGACTGTGAAAGTCCTAATATCCTCTTGGATCTGTCACGGTAGATCCGGATACCCAGAATGTATGAGGCATCACCCAGGTCTTTCATGGAGAACCTGTGTGACAAGAACCCCTTGACAGATTGTAGCATAGGAATGTCATTTTCTATTAAGAGAATGTCATCCACGTACAAAACGAGGAATACTACAGTTCTCGCTACAAATCTACTATAGATGCATGGTTCATCTGGATTTTTGATAAAGCCAAATTCTTTGACCGTCTCATCAAAGCAGATGTTCCAACTCCGCGATGCCTGCTTTAGCCCATAGATGGACTTAAGCAACTTGCACACCTTTCCGCTGCTCCCACTCTGAATGAAACCCTCTGGTTGGTCTATATAGACACACTCCTCTAAATTTCCATTTAGAAAAGCTGTCTTTACGTCCATTTGCCAGATCTCATAATCGTGGAAGGCAGCAATGGCAAGAAGGATCCGAATGGATTTCAGCATGGCTACTGGAGAAAAGGTTTCGTCGTATTCCAAGCCAGGTCTTTGACGAAAACCCTTTGGTACCAGCCTAGCTTTATAGGTCTCAACCTGTCCATCTACACCAATCTTCCTTTTGAAGATCCACTTGCATCCTACGGGTTTTACCCCGTCTGGAGCAATGTCCAACGTCCATACCTTGTTGGTGTACATGGACTCCATTTCGGTCCGCATTGCATCCAGCCATTTCACTGAGTCAACGCTCTGAACGGCCTGCTGGAAGCTAGTAGGCTCATCATAATCTATGATGCAATCCTCTCTATCCCCGTCTATGAGAAAACCGTAGTATCTCTCGGGCGGATGAGACTGCCTACTACTTATGCGGAGCGGCGTAGGAATGTCCTGTTCTGTTGAACCCTCTGGTTCCACTAACCTTTCAGTAATAGTCTGTGGTTCTGGAATTTCTTCCAGTTCTACTGCGCTCCCACTAATCTCCTTTACCAAGAACTGGTGTTCTAGAAAGTGGGCATTACGAGAAACAAGGACTTTTTGTTCCTCTGCGTAGTAGAAAAGATACCCCCTGGTGTTCTTTGGGTATCCCACAAACTTGCACAGTACTGAGCGTGCCTCGAGCTTGTCCGCATGCTGCTTTTTGACAAAAGCCGGACATCCCCAGATCTTCAGATATTGAAGATAGGGTTTCTTCCCACTCCACATTTCATATGGTGTGGTAGGCACAGTCTTAGTTGGAACTCGGTTCAAAAGATATGCGGCTAATTCTAGCGCATATCCCCAGAATGATCGCGGCAATTCAGCATTACTCATCATGGACCGCACCATATCCAATAGGGTGCGGTTCCGTCTCTCCGATACACCGTTATGTTGCGGGGTGTATGGAGGAGTAAGCTGAGAGAGAATTCCGTTCTCTTTTAAATAGTCCAGGAACTCGGCACTTAAGTATTCTCCACCTCGATCCGATCTTAGAATCTTAATACTTTTGCCGGTCTGTTTCTCTACTTCATTTTTATACTCCTGGAATTTTCCGAAAGCCTCGGACTTATGTTTCATTAAGAAGACATAGCCGTACCTTGAGAAGTCATCCGTAAAAGTAATGAAGTAAGAATGTCCGCTTCGGGCATGTGTAGACATTGGACCGCACACGTCACTGTGTACGAGTCCCAAGAGCTCGCTCGCTCTTACTCCTTATCCAGTAAATGGAGTCTTTGTCATCTTTCCTTTGAGACAAGATTGACAAGCGGCATACGATTGATATTCGAACGCATTCAAATATCCTTCTGCATGTAACTTAGTCAACCTTCTCTCATTGATGTGACCCAATCTACAATGCCATAAGAAAGTCTGATTTATTTCTGGAGACTTTCTTTTATGTGTATTCTGGACATTAAAAATCTGCGGTTGGTTTAACACGTATATACCATTACTCAATGTACCTGACCCAATCAAAACTTGATTAAGGTGAATGTTTACAACATTACTTACAAACGCAAATTCATAACCTTCTTTAGAAACTAAAGATACAGAAATGATATTACAAGTTGCGTTGGGTACAAAAAAGCAATTACGCAAAACCAAAACATGTCCATCTGACATTCCCAGGTGATAGTCCCCCACGGCTTTAGCATCCATGCTAGCTCCGTTTGCAACTTTGAGGGTCATGTCACCTGCCTTCAAAACCCTACGGTTTCTCAACGCCTGCAAAGAATTACAGATATGAGATCCTGATCCGGTATCCAATACCCAGGAAGTAGAGTTTATTGAAAGACAGTTTTCAATAACATACACACCTGAAGCTGAAGCTGCAACTTGCTTCAATTCCTGTGTTCTGGCCTTCCAGGCCCTGCAATCATTCTTCCAGTGTCCTTTCTTATGACAATAGAAGCATTCTTCCTTATCCACAAGCTTCCCCGCTATCTTTGTTGCTTTTGCTTTTCCCTTCGTATCCACTTTACTAACACCGCCCCTTGGTTTGGCGGGGGCTTTCTTCTTCTTTCCCTTGGCTTTCGCCTTGGACCTAGAAGAAGACGATCCTCCTACAAACAAAGTGGATGTTTCCCTACCTTTCTGTAGGGTGCCCTCTGCGCTCCTCAGCATGTTGAGGAGCTCTGATAGTTCAACCTCTTTTTCTTGTAGGTTGAAGTTCAGTGTAAACTGGGCGTAAGTGGAAGGAAGGGACTGGAGAACTATATCCGTATATAGCTCACTCTCCAATGTGATCCCTAGGTCAGCGAGCTCCTCAATGTAGCCGATCATCTTTAGCACGTGCTCGGCTACTGATGATCCGACGGCCATTCTTGTCGAAAATAACTTTTTCGACGCTTCGTATCTTGCGATACGTGATTGCTCTCCATACAGTTCTTTTGTATGGAGCAATATGGACTCCATGTCCATATTCTCATGCCTCCTCTGATGTTCGTTGTCCATCGAGGCAAGCAGGAGGCACTTGGCCTTCGCGGTATCAATCTCCCAAGTCTTACGGATTTCCTTATCCGCGACACTGGAAGTTGGACCAGGGACAGGGGGAGCTTTGGTGGTAAGAAGATACCCCAGCTTGTCATAAGTGATTGCTATCTTGACATTCCTGAGCCAATCTTTGTAGTTTGGCCCTGTCAGTTTGTTTTTATCTAGGAGTAACTTAAGTCCAGTCATGTTGATTGGTCGCTGCAATTAGGAGAGAGAAGAAGAAACACTCAGCATGATGCTCTTGCAAGTTTAGAGTGGTTTTTAGTTTGTCTAAACAGGATGGCTCCCACTGTTTCTCGAATCCCTCCTCAAACCATAAAGGAAGAATTAGTCAGGATCAATCCCACCGTACAATACTTGCTTAACCGTTCAGCCAGGCCGGTGTCGGTACTTCGAGGGAGGTTTTCCAACGCTTTCGCGAAGTTCCTTAATTAAAGAACCTCTTTTCCCTGGGGGCGTAGCCCCGCTAACACCTTTCTGGGCACCTACTAGGTTTATAGCATTGATCGTTAAGTGAGAAATTTCCCGAGGAGTAGCATATACTCACAGTAGGATCGGGATCCAAATATCATCGCGTGACGAAACTGAAGGAATCCTACCAGAATCATCACACTCCAAATGGTATGCAAATCTAGCAAGTTTCAGTACTTATGAAACTCCCGATGTGGATTTTTGCCCCATGCTCTTATGACCTTGGCGTGAGGTCAAAATGTCATAAGTCACATGTCAAGTTCGTCCTATCATTATCCAGGTTAATTTGAACCCACCCGTACATACCCTTGACATAGGCCAAAATGGCAGTACGACTGTCTCAAACCAACGCATTCTATCTATGCAACAGATAAATATCCGGCAGCTACCAATCACTATGCCTTGGCGTGAGGTCAAAATACATAGCTTGAATACTACCGAATATTTAACTGAAATGATGGAGGGCTACGGATGGTTTTGGCAAAACCGTGAACGTAGTGAACTTGATTTGGTCGATGGAACGAGATAGCTTTTAAATGGAGTGGCTCAAACTCCGTATTTTAAAAGTTTGTTTTGAAAAGAACCGAGTGGTTTTTCGAAAGTGTTCCAACGACTTTAACTTGGTTTATTATCTTGCATTAGTTCTTTTAATGCGTGATATTCTTGCATTAGTTCTTTTAATGCGTCCCATCATTTAATCCTACCATTGCAGAAAACAACCAAAATATGACGTACGCTTATGCCATTCGCATTCGCCACGGGGCCCCGTCATTACCCGTTAGGTTACTTAACTAACGACAGAGCGGGGGCTGGGCTAGCGCGTCTGTAAAACATAAGCAACGCCTAAATAATATCATATATAGATATACTGCAATGATAAACATTTCAGATCACAGATGAATACATTGGATATACTAGGAATCTGTAATTTGTACGAGCCTGTAACAAAAGACAGATTACACGGTCGCGGTGAATAGCCAAAACCCCACCCAAGACCCCTACGGGTGCGGCAAACTACCCGCCAAGTACCCGAAGCGTAGCAACCTCCCTCATCTCCATGAGTAGGCCACTCGACACTTCGGCATACCCGGTAGTTTGTGCACCCCTCCATGGGTCTATCCTAGGAGCAAAAACAGTAAAAAGAAATTATACAATGACGGCTACAACCCCGACCCGGTTGTGCGGCCATACAAATAATTATTACATCAATTTACAAATTTACATGAATTGAAAGAAAAGAAAACTCTCGTCTCACAACCCCCGGCTATTCAGCCGCGACAATCCAACATGTTCATATACACATTCCAACACATTACAGATCATGTATAACCCCGACCAATCGACTTATAGCGATTAGCCGACGTTCAATACATGCAAACATCACAGATATAACCATCATAGTCAAAGTGCAGTGAAGTTCGGAAAAAAATACGGAATTATAGGACCCCAAAAGGAAATTTCTTTTCTGGAAAATCTGGGCACATATAATATATTTCAAAAATCCCAAAACCAACACAGACACACACTGCACGAAAAACGATGCAGAGAAGACGACAAACCGCGGCGCTTCCGCGGCACATGCCTACCTCGTGCGGCGGAAGCGCGGCGGTTTGAACGAAACAGTGGACCGTTTTTCATGGGTGTTCACACAAAACCCTGAGCCGAATTTAGGAGTATAAAGTTTTTCATTTTGACCAGAAAAAATTTCAACAGAAACTCAGGTTTTGTAAAAGTTTGGTTTTTTTGATTTTTCCGGTTCCGAACTTCGTTACACTTCACTACCAAGCTAGTTTAAGTTTAGTTAGGCTCTGATACCACTGTAAGTCCACGTTGCGACCCCCGGTTCTTACGGGGAGGCGGAAACGGTATAAAAATCAAATTATTAGCGCAAGGGGCAACATGGACTAAGCAAAGTCGGGATCTTTGACTAAACTAAAACTAGCATACTTAGCTAAAGAGAGTTAGCTACTCGGATGGAGATGGTTATACCTAAACTTGAACTCCTTCGTCTCCGAGCTCCGATGGTGGTCCGATGGCTCCTTCTCGTCGTCTCCGTACGCCGAAGATAGATCCACCTGAAAGCTCCAACCTTTAGCTCCTTCTTCGTTCTTTGAAGAAACTAGTTCACTTGGTTTGCTAAACCTAGTGAACTAGAATGAGTAGAGAAGATTTAGAATGGGATTTTATCTATGATTCTTGATTCTCAACTCATGAGACAAGAGAACCATAGATCAAGAGAGGGAGCAAGAGGTTGAGGGTGAGAGCAAGAGGAGAGCTCAAGAACAAGAGAGAGAATGAGCAAGAAAGTGTTAGAGATAGTGCCCTCAGAGTCAATTATTAGGTCACAGGTACGTGATTGTAATGATTGAGGGAGGACCTATCCCGGTAGGACAGTCTTACTCGAGATGATAGTATGCTATCTGGTTTACCTTTATCATCGTGTACTGTTTTAAGTGACATGACACGTCGCTATTACACGTTGATAGAGCCCCTAGGATTCTTGCTTGACCACCAGCAGTATGAGGGCGATCATATAAGTGGGAGCTGGGGTCTACAAGCATATCCTTAAAAAGTCCCTAGTCGTGGGAGTTTCGAGACCGGGCATCGATACTCCATTAGTAGACTAGTGTATACAGTCGAGACCCCGACGAGGGGCGGTGGCCGGTCTCACAAGCCACTGGTGTCAGTTGGATTACCTAAGATGTATACAGGTGCTCATTGGGTTATGAGTACACCGGACAGGACTCGCCGGGAACATGCTAGTTGGTCATATACCAGACGTCAGATGGCAGTTCCCTGGTGACATGTGTGCAGGTTAGTTCATCGACCTGGGGATCATCATTTGTCTCGTGTGAGTTCCCACTGTACTTTGATTACTACCCTACCACGGCTCAAAGGAGTCGTGCAAACAGGTTTTAGTTGGGTACAGTCCCGAGCCACATGGAGGCAGTGAGCGTATCTTCAGGGGTTCGTCTCTCCCGGTATTGGGGGTGAGGTCGTGCTGTGTCTAGGAGAGCCATTACACAAAGTCCTTGGCCAAGGCAAGGAGATTTACTGGTAGGTATTCCAGTAGTATCTCAGGGTGTTCTGGGCTTCACTCCGACACGACTTGTACCGCTTTTGGGGGTCTGACTTTTACCAACCCCCTAGGCCCGCCATGCGATACTCATAGACGAACGGACCGGACTGCACGGATATTGTCACTGACAGGCTCAGTAGGGTGTCAGGATGAGTTCGCTCATCGACGTCCCTTTTAGTCAATAGCTGGTGGCCCGTCACGTATTGGCTTATACCTCTGACGTGCTAGTGGTTAAATCCACAGCCATTGTATTGACGAGTCTTTAGAGTCCACCACACTTTCAGTTACTCAAGCTTTCGGGCGAAACGCTGTAGAGGCCGTATGGAGATATGGCAGGGTCCGATCAGATACGTGCGGTATTGCACGGATCAGGATCGGACGGTTTTGTACTAGTGGCCGTATAGTTATATGGCAGCGTTCGATCAGATACGTGCGGTATTGCACGGATCAGGATCGGACGGATATTACTAGCCGGCTTTGGTTTAAGCCGGATCCTAGTATAGTACAGTGTAGATTTTGTCTCATTGCATTTGTATCCGGACGGAATACAGATGCGGGTGTGTATGCACAGTATGGGGGTTTTCCTGTAATTTATTACGGGACCAGTTTTCTGGAGTTGCCAGTTTGCATTCCGTTCCGGCCGGTTTTCCTTTGTTCTTTCCCGGCCGGACTTTTCAGATGGAGGGTGTTATTTGCAATTGTGCAAATAACATTTGTGGAGGGGGTATCTTGCATATTGGTGGCATCATGATGGCTTTTCATGATGAGATCCTTTTTCTTTCTTTTCTTTGCTTTATGAGATTAGAAATGAAAAGAGGTTTGATGTTGATTTAGTGATGATTATGTTTTAGGTTGTGGTCACCACTTTTTGCATCCTACACTCACCTCCCTCTTGTTATCATATTGTTTTTGCTCCACCATTTTTCATTCTCACTTGATGAGAGGTTTTTGTTCATGGTTGAGAAAAAGAAAGAGAGAAAGAAAAGAGAAGAAAAGAGTTTCATCTTCATCCTTGAGAGTGTTTCATTTGATTGATCTCATTTCATGTTAAGAAAAATGCAAGCACCATTTTTCTTGTCTTGTTTCCTCCATCATCCACAAATGGCAACCAAACCCCAAAAGAGACTATGATTCTACACTACACTTCCTACAGCATATCTTGAGCATGTCGATTTGCCGGCTTCATGCGCGAGTTGCCTCGGTATTGAGGTGGGAGCCCGTAAAAGTACCCGGCTTCGTGGTGCCCTTTCCGACGAGGAGGAGATGGACGGAGATCCCGCGAGGAGATCGGAGTGGAGATGAAGACCGGAGGACTCGGATCGTATGGTATACATCTCTTCTCATCTTGTAGTTAGCTAGATATAGTTTAATGGCACGATCCGGGGTTTAGTGCGCGGTGGTGCCGGTTTGCTAAGTCCGCAAAATTAAAGTTTATCACCGTTTCCGCGTTTGGCCGTCGGTTTGACGGCCGGGGCGCCGCCGTGCACTTACAGTGGTATCAGAGCCTCGCCATTAACTTAGTCTAGCTTTGTGTAATGTGTTTGCATTTCCGATCGATCAAAAAGTTCCAAAACTGCATTTTAGTTCGCATCAGTTTCTGTTGAAAATTTTTGGTCTCGAAAAATTTTTCAGGTTGTAAAATATTGATGTACTGGAAAATCTAAGAGTTCTGTAAAAATTTGACGAAGTAACTCCACAGTTGGAGCGCGGAACCGCCGCGAAAACCCCATTTGTGCGGCCCTTCCGCCGCGCACTATTCACATCACTTCACCAAATTTTTTCAGAGGCCTTATGGGCTTAAATTATGGGTTTTGGAATATTAAAGTTGGGCCAATTATTTCTGTGAGTGCTACAGTTTTTTGTTTGGGGGCCCACTTGTTAAGTTTGATCAATCGGAAAATTTTAAACACATTTTTCACAGTATTTACATTATATCTGCGACCGTGAATGTCACTCGATCGGTAAATCCGGTCTAACTGCTATAGCCCGGTTAGACGGATTTGCGAACGTGACTTTCACGTTGATGTTCTATGTATTTGCTGTGATGTTGCGGATCGGTCGTGGGGGATAGCCTGGATGCAATGCTAGTACAGTTTTGTTGTATTATGTACATTTGATATTGCGGGGCGAGCGTCCGACATGTGGACTGCCGTCACTGCCTGTTTGTATTATTCTTTTTGGGGCACGACCTGGTTGCGGTCGATGTACCCGGTGTATGTATATTTTACTTTCTGTACTAGGGTTACCCCATGGAGGGGTGCACGGATAGCCGGGTTCTAGAGGGCAACGGGCCCGCATCTCAGGGCATTGAGACGGAGGGGCTTCAGTCTGGAATTGGCGGGCTATTCGCCGCACTCGTAGGGGGTACAGGTTGACCCAGGAGGGGTGCCCAAGTTACCGGATTCCGTGAAGTGCTGGGTGGTCCATTCACGGTGCTGAAGGGGGCTGCCTCGCTTCAGGTTTTGGCGGGTGACTTGCCGCGCCCGTAGGGGTCTAGGATTTCATTGCACAGGCTATCCACACGACCAGGGGAACGTCGGGTTTCAGTAGTGGCTCTGTGAAACCCGGGGATCCCAGATATCTGTATTGTTCTGTGATGCTGTACATTTCTGTAATGTTGCATTTCTTTTCACGCCTAGAGCGAAATATAATATATTGGTATATATATTAGTAGATGTTGTATATGTTTTTCATCCGCGCTAGTCCAGTCCCCGCTCTGCCGTTAGTAAGCTAACCTAACGGGTGATGACGGGACCCAGTGGCGAATGCGAATGGCATATACGTACGTCAGTATATTTTCGTTCTTTGTGGTGTGATCAATTGGTGGGACTGCATTGATTCGGATCAATGCAAGTTAAACAAACCTAATCTGATGTTGTTGGAACACTTTTCAAAAAGCTGTTATTGCAAGGACGTTCACTTTTGTTTTGCATCGCGGTATTCATTTAGAATATCCTGCTCCTCAGTCGACGAGGCAAGGGCCGAGATCCCTTCACCGGGAGTGACCCCTTGGACAGAAGTTTGCGTCAGGGCATTAACTTCATTATAGCCGATTACTTTTGCTTTGCACAGTGATATTCGGTTATGAATATCCTGCACCCCATTCTACGGGGAAAGAGCCGAGATCCCTTCACCGGGAGTGACCTCTTTAGTAAAGGTTTTCGTCACTATATTTTCTAAAAAGCTATCCGTTCCTTCAACGATATCAAGTTCACTACGTTTAAGGTTTTCGCCAGAAACCATTCGTAGCCCTCCGTCGTTTCATATGGGTAGTCAATAGTATTCAAGCTGTGTTTGTTGGCCTTAGTCAAGGCACAGTGTTTGGTAGCTATTGGGTATTCATATGCTGCATAGATAGATGCGTTGGTTTGGGACAGTCGTATAGCCTTGTTGGCCTTAGTCAAGGGCTTGTACGGGTGGGTTCAAATCAACCTGGACAATGACGGGTAGAACTTGACATGTGACTTATGATTTGTTGGCCTTAGTCAAGGTCATAAGAGCATGGGGCAGAAATCACATCGGGAGTTTCAAAAGTACTGAAACTTGCCAGATATGCGCATACCTTCTGGAGTGTGATACCGTGAGCGGATTCCGTCACGTTATCGTGCGATGAGAGTTGGATCCCGATTCCCACTGATGAGTTGGTTTACTCGTCGGGTGACCCCGACTAATTCTTCTTTCAGGTTTGGAGGAGAATTTGAGGTACAGTGGGAGGTTTCCAGATTAGATAAATTGGTAACCATTCTGATCTAGGTTAGAGTGCACGCTGAGTGTTTCTTTTCTCTCTCTCTCTGGCAGCGACCATTGACCCGACCCTAGACTATGACTCAGTGACCAAGTTGACCGAACCTACTTAACACTGGCTTTTGGATTGTCAGAGTTGCAGACCTCATTGCCACTCCTACTTTTACCCTTTTCTCCAGGACACCCCGTATTGCTACGAACGTCCACTTCCATTGGACAAAACCATCGTATGGTTAGATACGAACTCGAAAGAATTTATTCGAGGATGGTTTCCGGTTCTGGAGAAAACGGATAGGATTATTCAGTTGTCTTTTCCTTTTACCCTCTCTCAGGTTACGAGTACTCCTTGGTTTAGGGGTAGTACACCTATTACGCAAATTGGATTGTCTTCTTCCAAACCTTAGGCTGGTGCCGACCGGTGGGGAATGAAGAAAACCAATTAGCCTAACGATGGTGTGCAGAAGGTATTAAGTTAAGACAAAGCAAGGGATTAGTAAGAGGGCAAAGTAAATTGCAACAGATATTCACGACCAAACCAAGTATTTCTTCGCCAATCCTAAATCACCTTTGTATTTCTCCAGGACACTCCGTATCACTACGAAGATCCCATTTTATTGGATAATCCATCGTATGGTTATATACGAACTCGAAAGGAACTTGTTCCAGTTCGGGGATGGATCCTGGTTCAGGAGAAATAGCAATAAAGTACATTCAGGTGTCTTTCATCTTCACCTTCTCTCGCGTTGCGAGTGCTCCTAGGATTAGGACAGTACACCCTTTATGCTTTTTGGATAGTCTTCTTCCAAACCATAGGCTGGTGCCGAACGGTAGGGAAGGAAGAAAACCATTTGGCTTAAAGGGGTGTACAGAAGGTAATGACTAAAGACATATAAAGGGATTTGGAGAGGTGGCAAAGAATTATACGGTTATAGTTGTGAATCTGGATAATGGTAGAGGCATTACTAGGAATACCAGAATACCCCATCGAAACATTTCAATGTTTCAGTTCAACTGTGTACTGTTAATGGATAACTGATTTCCCGATTAGACACTTACTCCAGGGTATGTATTTACCAGGTATGATTCTCACATCTGTATGGTTTTACAGATGATGAGTGGGAGTAAGTTATTGGGAATTGGGTGATCATCCTCATTATATCGGGATTCGTTGTAATCGGTGATATTTGAGGAAGTCACCTGGGTAGTTTGCAGGTCGGCAAATATTTGGTTTTGAATATCCGCTGTTATGCACCAATTTCAAATTGATATATCTGTACGTCTATTTTCATAGAGTGAGATATACCTTTCTGAAATTATGTCTACGACATTTATCTATATCAGTGGATGGTTAGGTAAGGAGCATTAAACAGCGGTGTAATTCTTCTTAACCATAAGTACAGTTTTCAACCTACGACGCACAGTGAATGAGTTGTTAGACTCAGTGGACTTATACAGAGTATTGTATATTGTCCAGTGTCCACTAGGACAGAGGGGTTGGTCCTCGTACTGTATTCTGTTTACTTATGACTTCTCTAGTTCTTAGACAGGTGTTTCGTAGAAACACAGGGTCGAAGTTTTGAGAAGTTATAGGTATAAGAATAAAGTAGAGAACCAGGTGTTGCAAGTATCGGGATTCTTCAAAGTGATCGAAGATGTAGATACTTGTGTATGGTGTTCAGTTGATAGTAATGATTAAGAGAACTTGCTTCTCTTTCAGGTTACTCACAATTGGAAATGCTTCCTAAGTTGAGTAACGCTGATCGGCCTCCTTCCATTTAGTTGACATGCGCTGGGGACAGCTGCATGATTTGAATCTGGTTCAATTAAATCAGTGCCTCTGTTTCTATATTGGATATAGAACAATTCATATCTTAATGATGTTAAGGTACGGGGAGTTGTCCGGTTTATGATTAAAACCAGACACTGGACAACTCAAGGCACGTTTCTGTAATGGCTGTTTGTGGGTTGACCCAGGCTATGACGAGGGTTGACTTTCTACTATCTGTATGAACAATAGCGATATTGTTCTAGACTCGCCACAGTTTTATTAAAAATGGATTTTTCAGAAAACAGTAGTGGGAGTATGGTAGAACTGGAAGTGATTCCAGAACCACAAACGATTACTGAAGATTTGATAAGGAACCTAAAGATTCAATCTGGATTGACATTCCATTGGCCACTCCGCAGATACGGTGGGTAACCTCAGGCACCCGAGAGGTACTCCGGTAGCCTCAAGGACGGTGACAGGGAGGTTCTTGTTTACCCAGACTTGCCATTGCTGTTGTTCCAGACTGTGAGACCCGGCAGGAGGATGAGTATAGCGTCATTCTAAACTTGCTTTAGAAGTGCACGTGTATATGACTCTGCCAGAGGGTTGTCATAGTCAGTGGGAGCAGCGGAAGCATTGGTGGACAGGTAGCTTATGTCTATTTATAGACTAAAGCAGATGTAGCGGAGATAGATCATCTATTTCTGACGTGACAGTCATAGGTTTGACTTCATCAGAATAGGGGGTGGATCTGTTGAGAAGGTAGTAGGGTGTGATGTCATGGTATTTGGATGACATACACAAAGTAGGAAAAGAAACTCCTATACTACGATCGGTTATACTTTGGTCGTCACACAGTTGTTTCTCCACAAAGGAAATGGATTTTATATCAGACATACTGGTTACTAGATCTATGGTCTTAGATCTAGATTTGGGTGGTTTCCCAATCAGGGTACTTGACAGCATTCTAAGAGTATTTAGGATGGACGACTCCTGGCACGGTAGTGTACCTGCAGGTAATGGAGTCACCCTCTCCAAAGGTGTCTTACAGACTAAAGGGGAGAGGGACGTGCATGATTGGCAGATCACTTGCTTAGGCAATTGAGTCAATCATGAGATGTCAAGTACCACACCAGATGTTGTTCTTGCACTAGATGCAATAAGTTGACATTAATCCAATCCTGGAGAAACAGTCGGAAGCAGTTTTAGAACATAAGTGGATGTTCTAGGGATATGATAACGACAGCCTCATTCAGGAGACAGTTATCATTCCAGGCTTCCAAGGTGACATGGACGACAAGGAGGTTGTCAGAGTTATAGTTTTCCTTCTGATGAGGGGCAGTATTTTGGACAGGTGGTCCAAGGCAATACTGAGGGAGGCATGGCGCGCAGCATACTGATTAAGTTCAGTTGACGATACAGTCTAAGAAGTTTGGATTTGGAGTTCATTTATGAGCTTGGTCCCATCAGACATCCAGACATATTCTGAGACAGGTATTGCTCTTTTCGGGAGATGGCTTTCTCTGCGAACTTGAGATATAGAGAGAGACATAGAAAGAAACAACTAAGCGGATCCACTCACTGAGGCTATTCCTCGAACGCAATAGTTCCGCAAACGAGCTTTGTGAGACTGACTAGTAGAGGAGTTGGATGTTCGGTATCACACGGGCTGTGAGTATGCAACATCGCAATAATTAGCCTTGAGTGAAAGTGGGAGATTGTTAGAGATAGTGCCCTCAGAGTCAATTATTAGGTCACAGGTACGTGATTGTAATGATTGAGGGAGGACCTATCCCGGTAGGACAGTCTTACTCGAGATGATAGTATGCTATCTGGTTTACCTTTATCATCGTGTACTGTTTTAAGTGACATGACACGTCGCTATTACACGTTGATAGAGCCCCTAGGATTCTTGCTTGACCACCAGCAGTATGAGGGCGATCATATAAGTGGGAGCTGGGGTCTACAAGCATATCCTTAAAAAGTCCCTAGTCGTGGGAGTTTCGAGACCGGGCATCGATACTCCATTAGTAGACTAGTGTATACAGTCGAGACCCCGACGAGGGGCGGTGGCCGGTCTCACAAGCCACTGGTGTCAGTTGGATTACCTAAGATGTATACAGGTGCTCATTGGGTTATGAGTACACCGGACAGGACTCGCCGGGAACATGCTAGTTGGTCATATACCAGACGTCAGATGGCAGTTCCCTGGTGACATGTGTGCAGGTTAGTTCATCGACCTGGGGATCGTCATTTGTCTCGTGTGAGTTCCCACTGTACTTTGATTACTACCCTACCACGGCTCAAAGGAGTCGTGCAAACAGGTTTTAGTTGGGTACAGTCCCGAGCCACATGGAGGCAGTGAGCGTATCTTCAGGGGTTCGTCTCTCCCGGTATTGGGGGTGAGGTCGTGCTGTGTCTAGGAGAGCCATTACACAAAGTCCTTGGCCAAGGCAAGGAGATTTACTGGTAGGTATTCCAGTAGTATCTCAGGGTGTTCTGGGCTTCACTCCGACACGACTTGTACCGCTTTTGGGGGTCTGACTTTTACCAACCCCCTAGGCCCGCCATGCGATACTCATAGACGAACGGACCGGACTGCACGGATATTGTCACTGACAGGCTCAGTAGGGTGTCAGGATGAGTTCGCTCATCGACGTCCCTTTTAGTCAATAGCTGGTGGCCCGTCACGTATTGGCTTATACCTCTGACGTGCTAGTGGTTAAATCCACAGCCATTGTATTGACGAGTCTTTAGAGTCCACCACACTTTCAGTTACTCAAGCTTTCGGGCGAAACGCTGTAGAGGCCGTATGGAGATATGGCAGGGTCCGATCAGATACGTGCGGTATTGCACGGATCAGGATCGGACGGTTTTGTACTAGTGGCCGTATAGTTATATGGCAGCGTTCGATCAGATACGTGCGGTATTGCACGGATCAGGATCGGACGGATATTACTAGCCGGCTTTGGTTTAAGCCGGATCCTAGTATAGTACAGTGTAGATTTTGTCTCATTGCATTTGTATCCGGACGGAATACAGATGCGGGTGTGTATGCACAGTATGGGGGTTTTCCTGTAATTTATTACGGGACCAGTTTTCTGGAGTTGCCAGTTTGCATTCCGTTCCGGCCGGTTTTCCTTTGTTCTTTCCCGGCCGGACTTTTCAGATGGAGGGTGTTATTTGCAATTGTGCAAATAACATTTGTGGAGGGGGTATCTTGCATATTGGTGGCATCATGATGGCTTTTCATGATGAGATCCTTTTTCTTTCTTTTCTTTGCTTTATGAGATTAGAAATGAAAAGAGGTTTGATGTTGATTTAGTGATGATTATGTTTTAGGTTGTGGTCACCACTTTTTGCATCCTACACTCACCTCCCTCTTGTTATCATATTGTTTTTGCTCCACCATTTTTCATTCTCACTTGATGAGAGGTTTTTGTTCATGGTTGAGAAAAAGAAAGAGAGAAAGAAAAGAGAAGAAAAGAGTTTCATCTTCATCCTTGAGAGTGTTTCATTTGATTGATCTCATTTCATGTTAAGAAAAATGCAAGCACCATTTTTCTTGTCTTGTTTCCTCCATCATCCACAAATGGCAACCAAACCCCAAAAGAGACTATGATTCTACACTACACTTCCTACAGCATATCTTGAGCATGTCGATTTGCCGGCTTCATGCGCGAGTTGCCTCGGTATTGAGGTGGGAGCCCGTAAAAGTACCCGGCTTCGTGGTGCCCTTTCCGACGAGGAGGAGATGGACGGAGATCCCGCGAGGAGATCGGAGTGGAGATGAAGACCGGAGGACTCGGATCGTATGGTATACATCTCTTCTCATCTTGTAGTTAGCTAGATATAGTTTAATGGCACGATCCGGGGTTTAGTGCGCGGTGGTGCCGGTTTGCTAAGTCCGCAAAATTAAAGTTTATCACCGTTTCCGCGTTTGGCCGTCGGTTTGACGGCCGGGGCGCCGCCGTGCACTTACAGAAAGAATGAGGCTCTCTTTTGTCTCTCACCCTCTCATAATCCAATATAATCATAACTCATCATATCAATAAAAGTCTTATGTGATGGTTGAAGCAACCATAACCTTATCATGTCATGCACTCATTTTACTCAAATGAACAAGCAAGTAAAAGTCTTTGGCATGAAATGATAACCATGGTTATCATGATGGTCAACTAGTCAAGCCTAGTCAACCGGTCAACAAAGTCAACAAGTCAACAAAAGTCAACAAGTCAACAAAGTCAACAAAAGTCAACAACCAAGTCACCATAATACTTAATTAATATAATAGTTAATCGCATATCATATTCTCATTAGGGTTGAGCAAAAAGTCAACGGTCAACTGTCAACAACCCTAATGAGAATCCGATGTCTGTGCCTCCCTGTCAACTGTGCATACACACCCGCATCCGCGTTCCGAGGAACACGAATGCAAACTGGATAAATCCAATCCCATAAGATACACTAGGATCTGGCTTAAACCAAAGCCCGCTAGTGTAAACTGTCCGGACACTGTACGTGCACAAGTGCACGGATGTGACCGAACCCTGTCGCAAAACCATGCGACCTGTCGCAATACCATGCGACCTCTACTCTTTTGCCTAAAGGCGAAAAGCTTTCTGTGTGGGACTCTAAAGACTCGACACTACGCTGGCAGTGGGTTTAACCACAGACCGCAAGCGGCACTAGCTGTGCGTAACGGTCCCCAGGTAATGCCGACAAGAAGACCGACGAGGCGAAACCCATCTGAACTCCTACTGAGCCTGAGTGTGACATTCTCCGTACAGTCCGGTCTGTTCGTCTGATACATCGCATGGCGGGCCTAGGGGGCGGTAAACGTCAGTCCCCCAATAGCGGTACAAGTCGTGCCGGAGCGAAGCCCAAAACACCCTGAGATAACACTGGAAACCTACCAGTATATCTCGTTTGCCCTGGCCAGGAACTACTCGTGTAATGGCTCTCCTAGACACAGCGCCATGTCAACCCCCAATACCGGGAGAGACGAATCCTGTCTAACCGTCACTGCCTCCAAGTGCTTCGGGACTGCACCCAACCACTACCTGTTTGCACGACTCCTTTGAGCCGTGGTAGGGTAGTGATCAAAGTACAGTGGGAACACACTCGAGGCGGAGTGACAGTGTCAAGTCAGCGGACTAAGCTGTACTCATGTCACCTGGGAACTGATAACTGACGATAGGTATAATACCAACTAGTCAGTTCCCGACGAGTCCTGTCCAGTGTACCCGTAACCTAACGAGCACCCGCATACTATCTCAAGTACGACGTACTGACGGCTGTGGGACAGACCGTCTCCCACACTGGGATGAGAAGCGCATGCGCTGGTCTACTCCGGAGTATCGATGCCCTGTCTCGATAGTCCTGCGACCAGGGACCTGCATAAGGATGTGCTTATAGATTACCCAGCCCCACTAGTGTGACGGCCATCACATCGCTGGTAATCAAGCAAAGATCCTAAGGGCTCTACTAATGTGTATAGGCGATATACAAAAATAAACACATGTACACATTGAAGTAGAAACAAACCAAGTAGCATACTACTATTTTGAGCAAGATTGTATATACAAGGTGAATATCCCAAGCATCCATTAAGTAATATACAAACTAGTATGATACAGTAATGGCCTCTAGGGCATATACACTAACATATAGAACGGTTCATATATTAACGATGTTAAGGTACGGGGAGTTGTCCGGCTTATGCTTAAAACCAAATTCTGGATAACTCAAGGCACGTTTCTGTAATGGCTGTTTGTCAGCTGACCCGGGCTATGACGAGGGTTGACTTTCTACCATCTGGAAGATCAATAGTGATATTGTTCTTGACTCGCCACGGTTTTAGTAAAATGGATTTTTTCAGAAAACAGTAGTTGGAGTATGGTAGAACTGGAAGTGATTCCAGAACCGCAAACGATTACTGAAAATTTGATAAGAACCTAAAGATTCAATATGGCTTGACATTCCATTGGCCACTCCGTAGATATGGTGGGTAACCTCAGGCACTCGAGAGGTACTTCGGTATGCTCAAGGACGGTGACAGGGAGGTTCTTGTTTACCCAGACTTGCCATTGCTGTTGTTCCAGACTGTGAGACCCGGCAGGAGGATGAGTATAGCGTCGTTCTAAACTAGCTTTAGAAGTGTACGTGTATATGACTCTTCCAGAGAGTTGTCGTAGTCAGTGGGAGCAACGGAAGCATAGTGGTCAAGTAGCTTATGTCTATATATGGACTAAAGCAGATATAGCGGAGATAGATCATCTATTTCTGATGTGACAGTCATAGGTTTGAATTCATCAGAATAGGGGATGGATCTGTTAAGATGGTAGTAGGGTGTGATGTCCTGGTATATGGATGACATACACATAGTAAGAAGTGAAATTCCTATACTACGATCGGTTATACTTTGGTTGTCACATAGTGGTTTCTCCACAGTGGATTTGGATATTATATGAGGCATTCTGGTTACTAGATCAATGGTTTTGGATCTAGATTTGGGTAGTTTCCCAATCTGGGTACTTAGACAGCATTCTAAAGGTGTTTTAGAATGGACCACTCTTGGAACGGAAGTGTACCTGCAGGTGATGGAGTCACCCTCTCTAAAGGTGTCTTACAGACTAAAGGGGAGAGGGATGTTCATGATTGGCAGATCACTTGCTTAGGCAATTGAGTTGATCATGAGATGTCAAGTACCACACCATATGTTGTTTTTGCACGAGATGCAATAAATTGATATTAATCCAATCCTGGAGAAACGATCGGAAGCAGTTTTAGAACATAAGTGGATGTTCTAGGGATATGATAACAATAGCCTCTTTTGGGAGACGGTTATCATTCCAGGCTTCCAAGGTGACCTGGATGACAGAGTGACTGTCAGAGTTATAGTTTTCTCTCTGACGAGAGGCAGTAGTTTGGACAGGTGATCCAAGCGGACACTGTAGGAGGCATGGCGCAGGATACTGATTAAGTTCAGTTGACGATACAGTCTAAAAAGTTTGGATTTTGAGTTCATTTATGAACTAGGTCCCATCAGATATCCAGAAAAATTCTAAGACAGGTATTGCTCATTTCGGGAGATGGCTTTCTCTGCGAACTTGAGATAAAGAGAGACATAGAAAGAATCATCAGGGCGGATCCACTCACTGAGGCTATTCCTCGAACACAATAGTTTCGCAAACGGGCTTTGTGAGACTGATTAGTACAGGAGTTGGGTGTTCGGTATCACACGGGCTGTGAGTATGCGACATCGCAATAATTAGCCTTGGGTGCAAGTGGGAGATTGTTGGATATAGTGCCCTCAGAGTCAATTATTGGATCACAGGAACGTGATTGCAATGATTGAGGGAGGACCTATGCCGGTAGGACAGTCTTACTCAAGATCATAGTATGCTATCCGGTTTATCTTTATCATCGTGTACTGCTTTAGGTAACCTTACTGGTCGCTATTACACATTGATAGAGCCCTTAGGAATCTTGCTTGACTTCCAGCAGTATGATAGCGACCATATACGTGGGAGCTGGGGTCTATAAGCACATCCTTAAAGTGGTCCCTAGTCGTGGGAGTTTCGAGACTGAGCATCGATACTCCATTAGTATACTAGTGTATACAGTCGAGACCCCGACGAGGGGTGGTGGCCGGTCTCACAAGCCATTGGTGTCAGTTGGTTCACCTAAGATGTATATAGGTGCTCATTGGGTTATAAGTACACCGGACAGGACTTGCCGGGAATATGCTAGTTGGTATTATACCTGACGTCAGATGGCAGTTCCCTGGTGACATGTGTACAGGTTAGTTCATCGACCTGAGATCGTCATTTGTCTCATGTGAGTTCCTACTGTGCTTCGATTACTACCCTACCACGGCTCAAAGGAGTCATGCAAACAGGTTTTAGTTGGGTACAGTCCCGAGCCACATGGAGGCAGTGAGCAGATCGGCAGGGGTTTCGTCTCTCCCGGTATTAGGGGTGAGATCGCGCTGTGTCTAGGAGAGCCATTACACGAAGTCCTTGGCCAAGGCAGGAGATTTACTGGTAGGTATTCCAGTAGTATCTCAGGGTGTTCTGGGCTACACTCCGACACGACTTGTACCGCTTTTGGGGGTCTGACTTTTACCAACCCCCTAGGCCCGCCATGCGATGCTCATAGACGAACGGACCGGACAGTATGGATATTTTCACTGACTGGCTCAGTAGGGTGTCAGGATGAGTTCACTCATCGACCTCCCTTTTGGTCAATGCCCGGTTGCCCGTTACGTACAGCTAGTACCACTGACGTGCTAGTGGTTAAATTCACAGCCAGTGTATTGACGAGTCTTTAGAGTCCCCCACAGACTGATTCTCAAGTTTCGGGCGAAACGTTGTAGAGGCCGTATGATATATGGCAGGGTTCGATCATATACGTGCGGTATTGCACAGATCATGATCGGGCGGATCATACTAGTGGGCTTTCGTTTAAGCCGGATGCTAGTATTAGATTTGTTAGATTACTTTAGTCTCATCGCATTCGGTCGAAATGCGGATGCAGGTATGTATATACAGGTGAGGGGTATCCTAGTGATCCGTCACGAGTTTACTTTAGATGTTGCCATATCTTTTTATTGTTGCAAACATTTGGATTAATGTTTGCATATGGAAATTGTGAGCTAGAAGCCATCATTTTGTGCATTAAATGATACATGTACTTCATAGGTGACTCATGGTATCATTTCTTGTGCATATGTCATTTTATTTGATGGATTTGAGTGTTGAAATGAGAAGGAGAGAGAGGGGTTGCCATATGAATGAGTTTGGTTTTGTATTTTTGATCTAACTCTCTCATTCTCATTATCATCACAAGACATAAGAAAAGAAAAGGGAACTTCTTCTTCCTGTAAGTGCATGGCGGCGCCCCGGCCGTCAATCCGACGCTGGAATGTGGAAGCGATGATTTACTTTAGCTTTTCAAACCGGCACCACCGCGCACTATAAACCCGGATCGTGCCATTAAACTAGTCCTAGCTAAACTAGAGAAGGGGGAAGAGAGATATACCGAGCGATCCGTGTCCTCCGGTCTTCTCGCCGTCGTCCCGATCTCCCGCGGAGTGTCCGGTCTCCACCTCCTCTCCTGAAGGGCACCACGTCGCCGGCTTCTTTTACGGGCTCCCGCCTCTGGTCCGAGGCAACTCAGGCATGAAGTTGGCGAGCCGACGTGCCCAAGGTTTGCTGTAGAATGTGTGTAGAACTCATGTCTCATTTGGGGTAGTGGAGGTTGCCATTTTGGTGGAGGAATGATACTTGGAGTTTTGTGATGAAAAAATGGAATTTTGCAAGCACCATGAGAACAAAACCCCACCCCCATAATTTTGGACAGCCCCATGCCATACTTGGCCGGCCAAAAGAATAGAGAGGAGAGAGTGAATGAGGGAGTGAGTGGAATAATACAAAGGGAGAGAGATCAAATGATATCATGAATGAAAATGATCACAAACACAAACCCACACTCCACCAACCTCATCATCTCATCACATAGTCAAGCCATCATGAAAGAAGAAGTCAAATGGTCAAGGGATGGTGCAACCATCATGATCCAACAATATGCAAAGACCCCCTTCCAAATTGCTTATTTGCACAAATGCAAATAAGCCCTCCTCCACCAATCTTCGGCTAATGAAAGATACAAAGAAATATGGCCGAAACGGAAAGCAAACTGGCAACTCCAGAAAACTGGTCCCGTAATAAATTACAGGAAAACCCTGATACTGTGTATACACACCCACATCTGTATTCCAACCGAATACAAATGCAATGGGACAAAATCTACACTGTACAATCTAGGATCCGGCTTAAACCAAAGCCGGCTAGTATTATCCGTCCGATCATGATCCGTGCAATACCGCACGTATCTGATCGAACCCTGCCATATCTCCATACGGCCTCTACAGCGTTTCGCCCGAAACTTGAGTAACTGAATGTGGGGGACTCTAAAGACTCGTCAATACTATGGTTGTGGATTTAACCACTAGCACGTCAGAGGTATTAGCCATACGTGACGGGCTACCAGCTATTGACCAAAAGGGACGTCGATGAGCGAACTCATCCTGACACCCTACTGAGCCTGTCAGTGACAATATCCGTACAGTCCGGTCCGTTCGTCTATGAGCATCGCATGGCGGGCCTAGGGGGTTGGTAAAAGTCAGACCCCCAAAAGCGGTACAAGTCGTGTCAGAGATCAGCCCAGAACACCCTTAGATACTACTGGAATACCCACCAGTAAATCTCCTGCCTTGGCCAAGGACTTTTCATGTTCTGGCTCTCCTAGACACAGCGCGACCTCACCCATAATACCGGGAGAGATGAACCCCCGAAGATCCGCTCACTGCCTCCATGTGGCTCGGGACTGTACCCAACTAAAACCTGTTTGCACGTCTCCTTTGAGCGTGGTAGGGTAGTAATCAAAGTACAGTGGGAACTCACATGAGACAAATGACGATCCTCAGGTCGATGAACTAACCTGTACACATGTCACCAGGGAACTGCTATCTGACGTCAGGTATAAGACCAACTAGCATGTTCCCGGCGAGTCCTGTCCGGTGTACTCATAACCCAATGAGCACCTGTATACATCTTAGGTGAACCAACTAACACCAGTGGCTTGTGAGACCGCCCACCGCCCCTCGTCGGGGTCTCGAATGTATACACTAGTCTACTCTGGAGTATCGATGCCCTGTCTCGAAACTCCCACGACTAGGGACCTTTTAAGGATGTGCTTATAGACTACCAGCTCTCACGTATATGATCGCCCTCATACTGCTGGCAGTCAAGCATGAATCCTAGGGGCTCTATCAACGTGTAATAGCAACCTGTCTGGTCACCTAAAGCAGTACACGATGATAAAGATAAACCAGATAGCATACTATCATCTTGAGTAAGACTGTCCTACCGGGATAGGTCCTCCCTCAATCTTTGCAATCACGTGCCTGTGATCCAATAATTGACTCTGAGGGCACTATCTCCAACAATCTCCCACTTGCACTCAAGGCTAATTATTGCGATGTCGCATACTCACAGCCCGTGTGATACCGAACACCCAACTCCTTTACTAGACGGTCTCACAAAGCTCGTTTGTGAAACTATTGCGTTCGAGGAATAGCCTCAGTGAGTGGATCCGCTCTGATGTTTCTTTCTATGTCTCTCTATATCTCAAGTTCGCGGAGAAAGCCATCTCCCGAAAAGAGCAATACCTGTCTTAGAATGTGTCTGGATGTCTGATGGGACCTAGCTCATAAATGAACTGCAAATCCAAACTTCTTAGACTGTATCGTCAACTAAACTTAATCAGTATCCTGCGCCATGCCTCCCTCAGTATCTGCTTGGATCACCTGCCCAAAATATTGCCCCTCGTCAGAGGGAAAACTATAACTCTGACGACCACCCTGTCGTCCATGTCACCTTGGAAGCCTGGAATGATAACTGTCTCCTGAACGAGGCTGTCGTTATCATATCCCTAGAACGTCCACTTATGTTCTAAAACTGCTTCCGACTGTTTCTCCAGGATTGGATTAATATCAACTTATTGCATCTACTGCAAGAACAACATCTGGTGTGGTACTTGACATCTCATGATTGACTCAATTGCCTAAGCAAGTGATCTGCCAATCATGCACATCCCTCTCCCCTTTAGTCTGTAAGACACCTTTAGAGAGGGTGACTCCATCACCTGCAGGTACACTACCGTGCCAGGAGTCGTCCATTCTAAATACTCTTAGAATGTTGTCTAAGTACCCTTAATTGGGAAACCACCCAAATCTAGATCTAAAACCATAGATCTAGTAACTAGTATGTCTGATATAATGTCCAAGTCCCATGTGGAGAAACCACTGTGTGACGACCAAAGTATAGCGGATCGTAGTATAGGAATATCACTTCCTACTCTGTGTATGTCATCCAAATACCAGGACATCACACCCTACTACCTTCTTAACAGATCCATCCCCTATTCTGATGAAGTCAAACCTATGACTGTCACATCAGAAATTGATGATCTATCTCCGCTATATCGGCTTTAGTCTATAAATAGACATAAGCCACTTGTCCATCAATGCTTGTAGGGTTCCTACGCACCCTAATGAGGTCTCACAAGGCATCGAACATGCCAATTTCAAATTTTACGGTGCCGAGAAACCCTAAACTACGGATCGTCGGCTAGATGTCTAGGCGAAAAACTAACTAGTTAACACTTAACTAAAAGTTTAACGGAAATACAACCTTTGTAGATCCGGTGCTCCACCTCCATAGCTCCGCAACGAAGTCCTCTCCGCTGTCCAAAGAGAATCCGGGCTCTCGTGTCGGCTTCGTCGGAGAATGGGCAAGCTAGGTCGTCGATGTCCATGCCGAAGATGATCTACGTCGAGGCATCGCTAAATCAAGCTCCGACTTCACCAAGTCAAGAAACTTGTGAAGTAAACACACTCTACTACTTGGCAAGAGGTAGAGGATGAAGAAATAGGAAGTGGGTAGACTTTAGAATTGGATTTCACACTCATTTTCATCAATCACCATTGATGAAGTGAACTTTCTTCATGTGAAGAAGATGAAGAAGAAGAAGAAAGAATTATGATAAGTTATTAGAAAATAGAAAATAATAGAATACTTATCATAATTCTAACTATGGTAATGTGTAGAGAATTAACCAAGGTTAGTTGAATGGTTAGGGTTAAGAATGAGATAAGAATGGTGGACTTTGGTCAAAGCTTCATGAAGTTTCAACTAAACAACAAAAGAAGCCACCATTCTTTTCTCATTTTCTTTTATTCATTTATCAAAAATAAATGGATAACTAAATAAGATAAATGAATAACAAATAATAAACCCTAACCATTTCATTAACCAAGGTTTAATACTTTACACTTAACCAAAAGCATGTATCATCAAACATGATACAAGCAAGTGCACAAAATCATATCACATATATAATGTGCACATCCGAGTGAGAAAATCCATCTGAAGTAAACCGATACTAGTTGATGCAAAGTAATGTATCAAATATATAATTATACATTAAATCATTAAATCAACACTTGATTTAATGATCCGGTCATATCGCATATAACCGACTAGTATCCAATGTATCGGCTTATCGAATCAACCCTCGATTCGATAACTAGGTTATATCGCATATAACCATTCGACACATTCATCGCGAG
Source organism: Agapanthus africanus (assembly GCA_030015575.1). NCBI lineage: Eukaryota > Viridiplantae > Streptophyta > Magnoliopsida > Asparagales > Amaryllidaceae > Agapanthus > Agapanthus africanus. Next base: position 596,220,998 of record CM057341.1, read on the forward strand.
AATGAAATACGGTATCACATACACGCATTATTCTCGGTCCCGCACATATCTCATATGCGCTCCTATTTCGTTTCGCTTGAGCCAGGAAACCTCTGTGTAGGACTCTAAAGACTCGTCAATACGCCGGCAGCGGATGATGATCATATCAAACATCCACAAGCCGCAAGCGGTCTGCTAAACGTAACGGCCACCCGGGTATTGAGCGATCAGAAGATCGACGAGCAAGCCCGCTCACACTCCAGTGAATCCAACCAGTAACACTACCGTACAGTCCGGTCTGATCATCTGATATGTCGCATATCCCGCCTAGGGGTGGTAAACGTCAGACCCCAATAGCTCGATAAGTCGTGTCGATATGAGGTCTATAACAATTCGAGAAACTACTGGTAACACTTACCAGTAAATCTCGGTAACACTTACCAGTAAATCTCAGCAACCCTAGCCAGGGATTTCCTGTTATAGCCAATCGAACACAGCGCAACATCAACCCCCTATACCGGGAGAGACGAATCCCCTCCTATCGCTCATTGCCTCCATGTGACTCGGGACTGTACCCAAAAACCACCGTTTTGCACGCCCTCTTGGACGTGGTAAGATGGAAATCAAAGCACAGTGGGAACCACACAAGACTCTATGACGATCTCGGGTCAACAGACTACTCTGTACCAGTGTCACCAGAGAACTGCCATCTGACGTGAGGTATAATACCATCTGGGAGTTCTCGGCGAGTCCATCCAGTGTACCCAGTCTCTACTGAGCACCTATATATCATCTCTGATGTCAAACACCGATGGATATGGGATCATCCATCGCCCATCTGTATGGGTCGAGAAGGTATACGCTAGTCTACTCTGGTATATCGATGCCCCGTCTCGATACACCCACGACTAGGGACTTTGAAGGATGTACTTATGGACTACCATGTCCCCACTAGTATGATCCGCATCATAGTCCAGGTAGTCAAGTACAGATCCTAAGGGCTTTACCAACATGTAACAGAGAGACAATCAGCATACACGTTAAGGTAAAGGGTAACCAGATAGCATACTATCATGTCGAGCAAGAAAGTCCTCCCTATATATGTCCCAGCATCCACTACAATATACATCCTATGTACAGTAATGGCCTCTAGGGCATACATATAACTAACAAGCTCCTACTTGCACTAGGGCCATCTGTAGCAGTGGTTGTAGTATCTCATACTCAACCATCCCATAAAAGTCTCTCTCTGGGAACAGGCCTTTATGAGTGGATCCGCTGTGTTGTCCTCTGAGTCTACTCTCCTAACCTCGATCTCCCTGGAGATCAACCATCTCCATGATCAAGTGATACTGCCTTAGAATATGTCTGGATCACTGATGGGACTGACGTTCCTTGCCATAAGCCACAACTCCATTGTCTCACAATGGGAGGAACATAGTTCATCTCATGAACCAATATACATCCAAACAGCCTCTTTGGTAGCATCTTAAGTAGCGATGTATCCTGCCTTTATCGTCTAGTATGCCACGGTATCTAGCTTGGAACTTTTCCAACATACCGTTCCTTTATTGAGGGTAAAGACAATGCCTGCGACTGACATTCAGTCGTCTTTATCACCCTGGAACCCTTCCAGTGATTCTCCCCAGGATCGATTGATACCATCTCACTACTACTAGTGAGTATTCTAACATCCAATTAGATCTATCTCATAGATCCAAAACTCAGGATTTAGAAGGTATCATTTTGATCCTATACGGAGAATCTTTGTGATAAACGGAGATTGATCGAGCGTAGCATAAGAAACTCCTTTCTTATTAAGAGTATGTCATCCACGTACTCTACGAGGATCGTCACCATACTCCCTACTACCTTTTTGTTTATACAAGGTTCATCTGCCATTTTGATGATATCAAACTATTTGACTTATCCATCAAAACAGACGTTCCAACTCCGCGATGCCTGCTTTATCCTATAAAGCATCTTGCACACGTTTCCGCTGCTCCCACTGTCTACGAAGCCCTCTGGCTGTGTACTTATAGACGCTCTCTTCCAAATCATCATTTAGAAAAGCAGTCAAGACACCCAACCACCAGATATCGTAGTCATGGTATGTAGCCATGGTAAGTAGGATCTGGATGGACTTAAGCATAGATCCTTAGAAAAGGTTTCATCATAATCCACGCCTGGTCAATGACGAAAACCTTTAACAAGTCTAGCTTTGAAAGTCTCAACTTTTCCATCTACACCAAGTAATCTTCTCAAGATATACTTGCTCCTGATGGGGATTTAACCCTTCAGATATAGCAACCAAAGTCTATACTTTGTTGGTGTATAAGGATTCCATCTCAGATCGATAAACATCCAGCCATTCTTACAGAGTCTCACTCTTGATGGCCAGCTCGAAACTAGTTGGGTCATCATCTCATGATGCATTCCTCGCTCCCACTGTCATAGAGAAACCGAAGTATCTCTCAGGTGGGTGAGGAATCCTACTAGATCGGCGGAGAGGCTGAGGTTCGTTGGTTTCTACTGAATCCTCTGGTTGTACCAAATCATTTGCTGTAGTTTGTATAGCTGGAACACTTCCAGTTCTACATAACAGACCTTGCCCTGAGCTTGTCCGGATTTTGCTTTCAGACATAGGCCGGACAACCCCAAATCTTAACCAACTTAAGATATGGGCTCTTCCCTTTCCATATCACATATGAAGCGGTAGGCAACTGATTTGATTTGAACCCTATTCAATAGGTATGCATCTTCTCAAGTGCATAACTCCCAAAAAGAAATAGGTAACTCAGTAGTACTCATCATAGAGCACACCATATCAAATAGGGTGTATCTGCTCCGCCCCGATATATCATCGTGCTATGGTGTATACAGAGGAGTAATGCTGAGAGAGAATCTCATTCTCCTTTTGAATAATCCAGGATTTCCGTGCTCAAGTATTCTCCTCCTTGATCTCATCAAAGGACATAATACTTATACCTGTGTTTTGGTTCTCTACTTCTAGCTTATATTCTGTGAATATCTCAAAAGGTTCGGACTCATGTTTCAACAGGAACATATGACTGAATCTTGAGAGATTATCAGAGAATATAATGAAGTATAAAGAACCGGTCTTGGCATGTGTAGACAGGAGACCTTACATACATCATCATGTATCAGTCCCAAGAGTTCATTAACTCTTTCTCTGTTTCCAGTAAACGGAGCTATGGTCATCTTATCTTTGTGACATGACTGGCGAGTTTCACAAGATGTAAGTTCAAACTAATTTAAATATGCATCTTTATGTAACTCTAGCTAGCCGGGTCACATTGATATGACCTAGTCTACAATGCCTCAAGAAGGATTCGTTCATTTCTGAACTCTTCCTCTTGTGTGTGTTCCGTTTACTAAAGAACTGTAGTTTGATTTAGAACATCAACGCTTTTAGATAACGTGCCTGAACCGATCAACTTTTGATATAGGAAATGTTCAAAACATTATCCAACAATACAAAATTATATCATTTCTTTACTGATAAAGAGACTGATATGATTTTGTATATCAGGTTCAGTATCTAATAACATTCGTTCAGAATCAATGTATTGGTAATACAGGGTGACAGTAACCAACAGACTTGGCTGCAACACTTGCCCCGTTTTCTGCCTCATGAAACTTATCACCCGTTCTCAGTTCTCTACCTTTCTGTAGCCCTATGTAACAGATTACATATCTGGGATCCTGATCTGGTATCACATACCCAGGACGTAAAGGATACTGAGAAACAGTTCTGTATAATGAACACACCCGAAGATGATGCATCAGCATGCACTCTCTTCGTTTGGGCGGCACGGGAAATCTGGTATTCCCCAATTTCCTGCTCGGTCTTATAACAATTATAAGTTGGAGCGGGACCAACGTTCCCCAGCTCAGTATAACAAGCGGGTTCGGTCAATATTCCGTATTATTATCTTGATTAAGGCGTGATATGGTCGCTACTTGGAGAGAGAGAGAAGAAAACACTCAGCGTGCGCTCTGTCAAGAATAGATTGGTTATTATTTTATCTAATCAGGATGGCTCCCACTGCTTTTTATCAAATCTTCCTTCAAACCCTAAAAGGAAAGACTAGCCGGGATTAATTACACACTACAAGTTCGCCAATCTTTCAGCCAGGCCAGTGTCGGTACTTTGAGGGAGGTCCCCCGTGCTTTCGCACGAACCTAATTAATGTAAATCTCGTTTTCCAAGAGGCGTAACCTCGTTAACACCTTTCTAGACACCTAATTGATCTGCTAATTGTAATGTATAAAACTCTCCCAGGAGTAACACTTACTCGCAGCGGGTATCGGGATCCAACTATCTCATAGAAGGTATGCAATCTCATTGCAAATTTCAACACTTGAAATTCCCGATAATATTTTGCCCCTAGCTCGCTATGACCTTGACGGAGGCCAAACAACCCATAGTCCGCTAGTCAAGTTCAACCCATCATTTCCTGATTGAATTAAACCCACCCGCACGACCCTTGACGGAGGCCAAACAACGCCGTACGAATACCCTAATCCAATCGCATCATATGCTAGCAGATAAGCACTAGTTAGCTACCGTACACTACGCCTTGACGGAGGCCAAACAACCGCAGCACGAATACTAACTAGTACGTATCTGAAATGACGGAGGGCTACGACAGGTTTTTCTGAAAACCTATTGCGTAATGAACTTGATATCGCTGTAGAATCAAATGATTTTAAAATGGAGTGCTTTTGAGGCTTTTCTAGTTTTGCTAAAGGAGTCACTCCCGGTGAAGGGATCGTCGGTCCTTTCCTCGTCGAATGAGGTGCGGGATATATCATATATATCGCTGTGCAAAGCAAAAACACTTAAAATCAATCAAAAGAAAAACCGAGTGTATAGCATCTGCCAGTTATTGCTAAAGGAGTCACTCCCGGTGAAGGGATCTCGGTCCTTTCCTCATCGAATAAGGTGCAGGATATATCACATATACCGCTGTGCAAAGCAAGAACTGTAGCTACCTGTTTTAATTTTGAAATTCGATTCTACAACATCTTAGGTTTCTTTTATTTCATTAATCATATTAATGAAGTCCCATCATTTATGTACCTAAACATCACAGATAAATACGACGTACACTTATGCCATCCGCATTCGCCTCGATGTCCCCTCGTGCACCGTTAGGTTAGGTAACTAACGGCAGAGCGGGGCAGGGCTAGCGCGGGTGTAAAACATAAGTAACGCCTATATAATATATCATATATACTATATACTGTATCTATCACAAAACATCACATGATCACATCACAGATATCGCAGCAGAAGAAACATATGAAATATTGGATATACTAGGACGTCCGTGTTTTCAATACGAGCCAGTATAAAACACGGATTCCACGGTCGTGATGAATAGCCAAACCCACACCCCTAGACCCCTACGAGAGCGGCAAGTAACCCTACCAATTCTAGAGTTTGGAGACCCGGACTCGACTCCTCGAGTTGGTCTCCCACTGGACTCCAGAACCCGGTTACTTGTGCTCCCCTCCTTGGGTCTATCCTAGTGCAGAAAAGTAAATAATATACAAGAGGTGACAACTTCCGCAACCTGGAAGTGCCCCAATAAAAGAATATTACATACAAGTTTTTACATGAATGAAAATGAAAAAACACTCATCTCACATAAAAACCCCTCGGCTATTCAAACACGACGATCCAATATAACATATCCAGCAACACATAACATCACATGTCATCAACGTAAGTAAATATGCGCATCCCAATTGTCGTTGACATATAGCAACGAAACCGGTGATATCACATATTACACTTACGGTCACAGAAAAGAAAGTGTAAAACTACAACAGTTGGAATCCGCAACCATCTCAGACATCGCATGCCTGACCAAATGAATTACTTAGACATCGCATGCCTAACAATTATAAACCCCGCATTTTAGTCTCATTATCGAAAACACTTTTCAATATCGTGTCGGGCAATTCAACAAGATTCCCGACAGTCTGATCGAATGCTCGTCGCAAACTTCTGTAGACGGCCGCACCCCCGATACCGTCGACGAAGTGCACCAAGGCGGAACACCGCTGCCGCGAGCACCCGAACGGATGCTTTCGGCGACGGGGTTCTCCTACAGTCACTTGGTCGGGGCTATGGAGTGAGGCTGTCTATTAAGTTTATCCGGCGAGTATCCGCGTACACTACGTGATTGCGACGGACTTTTGATCACATCAAAATTCCGTGGCAACCGATCAAGTGAGACTAAACCGCTAGATTTATAACATTCATTCAGTTATCACATAACTACTTGTGAATTCCAATTATTGTATCCCATTCCAGATAAACAGAAAATGTTAAACTTTTCGATCGAACAGTCGAACACCCAAGTTTTCCCGATACAGATCAACACATGAAACAAGTCTAACAACATTCAGTTCATGCCTCAGTACCAACGGTCCAGCCGTAGAAGGGTCAAGCCAATGCCTCACATGTGGCACGCCGTACTGCCCCAAACCCGAAGGTTCAAAGGGCAGTTCAAGACGGTCACATAATCGAGTTAAGGTTTGTTGTCTTCTAGAGGGTCCATCGCGTTACTTGCACTACTTAGAACGTCGTTAAACTACGGAAAAATCCAACATTTGGAAATTTCCCGACAAGGGAAAAATTGGGTATTTATATCCGGTCGAACTTTTTAACATATTCTAAAATTTATCCGGAAAGCCACACAGACAAAATTTGATAATCCGATCGAACTCATGAAAACCCAAAACAACCCCTGAAAACTCAACTGTATAATAAATATTAAAATATCCCAGGAAAACCAGCACAGAAAACTGAGAATTACTGTGAAAACCAAAACACACAAAACAACAAAACCGCCGCTGAACCGCCGCGTCGTGCATAGCACGTGCCGCGGTTCCGCGGTGGAAAAGTTGAATTAGGCCCACGAAATTTACAGTAATTCTTAGAAAACACTGCTTGATTTTCTGCATATTTTTAATACTGAAAAATCCCTGTTTTAGAAAAAAGGACAGAGAGCATTTTGGGTTTGGGTTTTCGGGTTCGTTCGGGTTTCAAAATCCGTCTAGACTTCGCCTAAGGCTCTAGCTAGGCTCTGATACCACTGTAGGGTTCCTAGGCACCCTAATGAGGTCTCACAAGGCATCGAACATGCCAATTTCAAATTTTACGGTGCCGAGAAACCTTAAACTACGGATCGTCGGCTAGATGTCTAGGCGAAAAACTAACTAGTTAACACTTAACTAAAAGTTTAACGGAAATACAACCTTTGTAGATCCGGTGCTCCACCTCCATAGCTCCGCAACGAAGTCCTCTCCGCTGTCCAAAGAGAATCCGGGCTCTCGCATCGGCTTCGTCGGAGAATGGGCAAGCTAGGTCGTCGATGTCCATGCCGAAGATGATCTACGTCGAGGCATCGCTAAATCAAGCTCCGACTTCACCAAGTCAAGAAACTTGTGAAGTAAACACACTCTACTACTTGGCAAGAGGTAGAGGATGAAGAAATAGGAAGTGGGTAGACTTTAGAATTGGATTTCACACTCATTTTCATCAATCACCATTGATGAAGTGAACTTTCTTCATGTGAAGAAGATGAAGAAGAAGAAGAAAGAATTATGATAAGTTATTAGAAAATAGAAAATAATAGAATACTTATCATAATTCTAACTATGGTAATGTGTAGAGAATTAACCAAGGTTAGTTGAATGGTTAGGGTTAAGAATGAGATAAGAATGGTGGACTTTGGTCAAAACTTCATGAAGTTTCAACTAAACAACAAAAGAAGCCACCATTCTTTTCTCATTTTCTTTTATTCATTTATCAAAAATAAATGGATAACTAAATAAGATAAATGAATAACAAATAATAAACCCTAACCATTTCATTAACCAAGGTTTAATACTTTACACTTAACCAAAAGCATGTATCATCAAACATGATACAAGCAAGTGCACAAAATCATATCACATATATAATGTGCACATCCGAGTGAGAAAATCCATCTGAAGTAAACCGATACTAGTTGATGCAAAGTAATGTATCAAATATATAATTATACATTAAATCATTAAATCAACAATTGATTTAATGATCCGGTCATATCGCATATAACCGACTAGTATCCAATGTATCGGCTTATCGAATCAACCCTCGATTCGATAACTAGGTTATATCGCATATAACCATTCGACACATTCATCGCGAGAATGAAATACGGTATCACATACACGCATTATTCTCGGTCCCGCACATATCTCATATGCGCTCCTATTTCGTTTCGCTTGAGCCAGGAAACCTCTGTGTAGGACTCTAAAGACTCGTCAATACGCCGGCAGCGGATGATGATCATATCAAACATCCACAAGCCGCAAGCGGTCTGCTAAACGTAACGGCCACCCGGGTATTGAGCGATCAGAAGATCGACGAGCAAGCCCGCTGTAGCGTCTTGAAAAGTCGTTTTGGTGTTTTCCTGAAATTCGGTGAAAATTCGGTATTTTTCCGAAAACCGTCTTTCTTGTTATTTTGCTGTTTAGGGATAATTATACCTAAAATGGATAGGTAATTGCTTGTTTTTAGTAGCTAATGGGTTAAATATGAAATTCTGGTCGTTTAAAAATTTTCCCTAATTTTTCAATTTTTTTAATATTATTTTAAGCCGGTAAGAAAATACATTAAATTAGCGATAAATACAAATTTTTCCGGGCTAATTTTAATCTCTAAAATTATGATAATTAAAATCTAGTGGTAACATAAATTTTTAGTAATTTATTTTGATTTTTAACAAATTTTTATGATATGAAACGAATTTATTGAATTTTAAGCTAAAACTTGCAATTTTTGACTTGTAGGGGGCCTTTTTGCATAAAATTTCTTTTGTAAAACCCCTCTCTCTTTTCCCTCAGCCCTAGGACAGCCCCACCTTGTGCAAGTCCAGAAATTTCTGGCCTCTTTTTCTTGTTTTCTTTCTTGAGTTGATTTAGTGGTTTATTGATTTATTTTAAATATAGTGGTTGAAGTATGATGCATTGACTTTGGGGAGTTGACTCTTGACTTTCCCACACACCCACACCCTCCCCCTTACCTCATTTCTGGCCGAAACCTGCACTTCCCCCTCTTCATCTCTTTTCTTCTCATTTTCTTCAAAATTCTTCAAGTGTAATTCATCAAAATTGCAAATTAAAGCTTGCAAATTAAAACCATCCTTCATCTTCTTTTCCTTCACCTCCCGAGCTTGGATCTTGATGCTTGAGACCATCATTTGGAGCAAAATTTATTCTTGCTAGATCTCAATTGAGGTATAATTTCCATCAAGTTACTTTCTTTTTTTGCTAAATTCCTTTAATTATATGGTATTAGTGTTAAAAGTTAGCTAATTTCTAATCTTGTTTTTTAAAAAAGAGTAGTTTGTTTAAACTAGGGTTTTGAAGCCATGATAGTTAATTAAATTGTTTTGTAGTTAATCTAGTTGTTACTTAACTAATCTATATGGTTACCTTGTTATGTAGTCTTCAATTTTGCTAATATTAGTTAATTTTAAATGTTTGATTTTGGTTGTAAATTGTTGTTTTAGGAAAATCTAGAAAGGGGTTAGTGTATGGAAAATAGGTTTTTAATCTTTGCTAATGTGTTGTAATATTAGTGTTTGTAGATTGCTTGTTGTGTGGTTGGATTGTGATAACCGTATCGCTAATTTTCGATTTTTGCACCAAATTGCTAGTTTTGTGCTTACTAGGTTTTTATTAAGATTTTTTTTGGTGAATTATTTGTGATACCTTGGGGATGTTTTTAGCATCTCCTATGACGTTTAGGATGCGTGAGTGCGGAGTTTTGAGTAGTCGGGTTTTAGTTTTGCCGGCCGATCAAATCGGCGTTTTTTGGCAGTTTTTGCGATTTTCGCGTGTGTTCCGCGCACTTTGTGCACGTTGTACCTAGCTAGCGAACTTTAGTAGTTTCGTTGGGGTTTTGCGTCGTTCTTGATATGTAACCTTATGTTTGGTATTGATGTAAATTCCAGGTTCGGTCGCGGAGACGTCAGACGCGGCGCGAAAGGGGAAAGCGGTGATTGGACACAGCTAGCCAGGGATTCCGGTGAGTAGATGTAATATCTACGGGGGACTATCGTTGGATGGCGCAAGCCGCCCGATAGTTTTAGTAACTTACAAGATTCTTAGTGATGTTAGTAATTAGGGGTGAAATACTTATTTGATTATTTGCTGCATCCATACATTATATTGACATACATATACGAAACCATGTTATAGGACACCTGCACTATTGCCAGGGTTTTTATATGCAGCACGAGCACTATTCATGCTTACACACACACCCTGGTAATTGCCATGCCACCACACTAGATAACCTTTAAATTTAAACCTTTTACTAAATGATACTTAAACTTGTGCTATTGCCTTTAATTCCTTAAAATGAAACCGTAGGATTGCTATTCATGTGCATGTACTTCATCATATTAATTGTTCATGCCTAATCTATTAATCACACATCGCAACTTGATTATTGATACCATATGCATTCATTATCATTGATATATGCACTTATGAGGATTTCTTGAGATTTTATGATATTTCTGGATTTCGGGGGAAAGCCGCAAAATTTCTAAACTTATTATATTTTTAAAATATGTAAATTGCGGTTTTCTAGTGATGTAAGTGTCGTCCACCATGAGTTTGCTGTGGTTTTGGAAATCCATGTCGAGGAGTGGAGGAACCGGCACGGGTACATGGTGGGCCCGGTAAGGTACCCCGGGGCAAGAGGAATGTGGTGTTGACGTTGAGCCTGGCAGGGGACGGATTACCTACCGGTGACTGTTTGGGACGGCGGATATCCAGAGGATACCGACCGTGGCCGCTAGATGATGAGATATTGATATTTGAGATGGGTCAGCCGGACGGCTGAGGCCAGAGACACTATGACATGGATTTATGAGATTTGAGACAGCTTTTAGGTGTCGTTGCTGGACACCGGTTCTCGTCGATTCTTTGAGTATTATGCTGGCATTCTAAAAGAGTTTCAAAAACAAAAAGAGATAAATGTTTCTTATATATACCTATTGAGACCTCAGATATTCATGTTGCATACATATTCGTACACTGATGTTGTATACACACCTGCTAGTGCACCCATTCATACCTGTATTTTAGATGCTAGGATGCTTGTGTGCATGCATACGATAGCCTTTGTAGGTGTTATTTATTACTCACGAGTTGGCAACTCACCCCCGTTGTGCCATAGCCTTTTTCAGGTCCGCTCCGTCAGTACAGTAGCGGCGGGCGCACTTGTTCTTTTGCCTCCTTTGCTTGGACTCGAGGTTTTGCTCCTAGGTGGGTTATATCATTATTTTTGTACCACCTTGTATATTCTTTGTATCTAGTACACTCCATCTACTGTATCTACCAGTATTGTTGTATATTGACTTAGAGATGACTGTGAGGTTTGTGGACTTTTATGCTGTATTTTGGGGTCGAGCTCACTTGAGTCGACATGCGGTTTTTTTTTATGCTTCATTATGATTATTTTGCTTGTTGTCATTTTATATTGCGTGGGATTTGTGACCGCCTTGTGGCGAAGAGCTAGCTCCCGCTTGGGGATGCCCTATTTTGGTGGATTCATGTATATTTTTGTTGTACCCATTTTGGGGGCCAGTATTTACAAAGGAGACTCTGCCGAAATTTTCGGAAAAATTGGTATTGTTTTTAAAAAGGGTTTTACATGACTTATTTGATAAATTCGCTTTCAATTGATTGGGTTTTCTTCACTTTTTTTCTTAATTGGTTTTGTTTTCTGGGCTTTGGCTTACTTATTTTACGGACGTCTTTAGACGTTTCGTAAACTTAAGTGCCTGTCATGTTCCGTACCCTGCGGGTCGTGACAAAGTTGGTATCAGAGCGATAGGTTTTACCTTTTTGAGTGTAGGATGACCCTTGGTATATAGAGTAAGTGACTTAAGTAGGGTAACGTAGCGTGCGTATGTCCGCGGCATACTTACGATACGGTACTCCGCCTAAGTGACTTTAGGATATATTTGCTTGAAAAATTCCTTCTTCAATTCCGTGTATCCTATGATCCTATTGCACTGTCCTTACTATCCGTTTTCCTGTGACAGCCACTATGCCGCCGAAGGCTACGAGGGCACAGAGGGCTGCCGCCAGAGACGAGATTCGAGCTGGCTCGTCCGAGACTAGGACTGAGCAGGGTGGTATGCCTACGCTGCAGGGACAGACCGATCCACCTTCCCCAGGCCGTATGGATAGGCTCGAGACCGGTATGGAGGAGTTGCGACAGATGATGGGAGGCATGCAGGAGCTACGTCAGATGGTAGGATCCCTAGTTGCAGCCAGTCGTACACCGAGGCCGGATGACGTACCTACTACATCACAGACGACCATGGTACCTGCTCCTACTACTACTACCGTGGCCATTCCGGTTTCACTACAGGATTTCATGAGGCTGAGACCTCCAGTATTCACCGGCACCGAGGCAGCGGAGGACCCACAGACGTTCCTTGACAGTTTAGCCAGGATCTGCCGTTCGCTGAGATGTTCGGATGATCGATGGGTAGAGCTTGCGAGTTTCCGACTAGAGGGTCTCGCGCAGACATGGTGGGAGTCAGTCTTGAGAGGTCGAACTGCAGGTCTACCGCCTATGACTTGGGCCGAGTTTACAGCGGTCTTTCTAGCCCGTTTCCTTCCAGAGAGCGTTCGTGACGCCAGAGCTCGTAGCTTCGAGGCCTTAGTCAAGACACCTGGGATGACGGTGTCTGAGTATGACATCCAGTTTACACAGTTATCCCGATATGCTCAGTATTTGGTGGATACCGAGGAGAAGATGGTGAAGAGGTTCGTACAGGGACTTGATGCCCAGCTATATCTTGCCATTGGTGCCCAGCACCATGACACTTATTCAGCTGCTATGGATACGGCATTGCGGATAGAGGCACGCATATTACGGACTTCGGCCGTTTCTGGGCCAAAGAGGATTCGCACCGATGTACCGTCTCAGAGGTAGCGTGCCAGATTCTTTCCGAGAGATAGGCCTGGCAGAGGATTTGGGCGGGGACAGTTATATGGTTCTTACCCCCAGGGGCAGCAGCCGTCGCCAGGGTGTTTTGGGTGCGGGAGTCCGCACCATCTTGTCAGAGACTGTCCGGTGAGACGACAGGGAGCAGCGACAGTTCCGCATGTGACCCTACCACCATCACCACCCCCTCCTCAGAGAGCCCTACTTCCTACCCCAGGCGATGCTCCACGCCAGTTAGGTGCACCGAGAGGCCGTGGACGCGGCGGTCCTGTTCAGAGAGGACGAGGAGGCAGAGGCCGAGGTCGAGGTCAGCCCGCTATCGGTGGAGGACAGGCCCGAGTTTTTGCTTTGACACCGCAGGATGCGCAGGCATCCAATGCCGTTGTGACAGGTACCTTGCCAGTTTGTTCTTTCGATGCACGGGTATTATTCGACCCAGGTTCCATACATTCGTACGTATCTACACACTTTGCACCGATGTTTGCCGTGAGTCATCGTCGTTAGATCAGCCGCTTGTTGTTGTTACTCCGGTAGGCGAGTCGTTTGTCGCTCATTTTGTTTTTCGTTTGTGTTCCGTTCGTATCGGGGAGAGGGATTCATCGGTTGATTTGATTCTCCTCGATATGTTGGACTTTGATGTGCTTCTGGGCATAGATTGGCTAGCCACTTGTTATGCTTCGGTGGACTGCCGTGAGAAGGCAGTCATATTTAGCTTTCCGGGAGAGCCAGTCCTTGTTATTCGGGGAGACCGCAGTGTCGCCCTTCCCAGCTTAATTTCGTCTCTTCGCGCTGGTCAGCTCTTGCGGAAGGGATGTCAGGGATTCTTAGCGTCTATTTGTGATACTCGAGCTGCAGAGGTTCCGTTAGACCGGGTCCCGGTAGTTTGTGAGTTCCCTGATGTTTTCCCTGATGAGCTACCTGGGCTACCGCCTGAGCGCGATGTTGAGTTCTGCATTGATTTGATTCCCGGCTCGGGGCCTATTTCTATACCGCCTTATCGGATGGCCCCGGCAGAGCTTCGAGAGCTGAAGGATCAGTTGCAGGATTTGTTAGATAAGGGGCTTATTCGACCGAGTGTTTCTCCGTGGGGTGCTCCGGTCCTGTTTGTCAAGAAGAAGGATGGAAGTTTGCGCTTATGTATCGACTACCGCCAGCTGAACAAAGTTACCGTTCGGAACAGATATCCGTTGCCGCGCATTGATGATTTGTTCGACCAGCTTCAGGGTGCGGGGTATTTTTCGAGGATCGACTTGCGATCAGGATACCATCAGCTGCGACTTCGACAGGAGGATATACCGAGGACAGCTTTCCGCACGCGCTACGGCCACTACGAGTTTTTGGTGATGTCGTTCGGACTCACCAACGCCCCAGCAGCATTTATGGATTTGATGAACCGTACATTCAGGCCGTATCTTGACTTGTTCATCATCGTGTTTATCGACGATATCTTGGTGTACTCCCGGAGCAGAGAGGAGCACGAGCAGCACTTGCGGATTACGTTACAGACTCTGAGGGAGCACCAGCTATTCGCAAAGTTCTCCAAGTGTGCATTCTGGCTGGATAGCGTCGGATTCTTGGGTCACGTGGTTACGAGAGACGGCATTTGTGTAGACCCGAAGAAGATTGAGGCTGTTCAGCAGTGGCCCCGACCTACATCGGTTACTAAGATCCGTAGTTTTCTAGGCCTGGCGGGCTACTACAGGCGTTTTGTTCAGGACTTCTCCCGTATAGCTGCACCGTTGACCAGTTTGACCCGGAAGGGAGTTCCTTTCGTTTGGACAGAGGAGTGCGAGCGCAATTTTCAGCAGCTACGGACTTGTTTGACTACGGCGCCGGTATTATCTTTGCCTTCGGGATCAGGCGGATTTGTTGTTTACTGTGATGCTTCGCGAGTGGGATTAGGATGCGTATTGATGCAGCATGGCCGGGTGATCGCTTATGCTTCTCTGCAGTTGAAGAAGCATGAACAGAACTACCCCACTCATGATTTGGAGATGGCTGCAGTGGTCTTTGCACTGAAGATTTAGCGACATTACCTTTACGGCGAGTCGTGTCAGATATTCACCGATCACAAGAGCTTAAAGTACATATTTCAGCAGCGAGACCTGAACCTCAGACAGCGTCGTTGGATGGAGTTGGTGAAAGACTATGACTGCGAGATCTTATATCACCCCGGCAAGGCAAATGTGGTGGCAGATGCGTTGAGTAGGAGGCCCGGGGGTAGTCTATCCTTTTTGCGCGCAGTGCAGAGGCAGTCGTCAGCAGATTGGCAGATGTTATGCGACAGCCGAGTTGAGTTCGAGTTCACTCAGACAGGGGGACAGCTCGCGCATGTTCGTACACGCCCACAGTTGCTTGACCGTATATGTGAGGCACAGCGCAGTGACGACCGTTGCTCAGAGATCATGGCACAGATGGGACAAGGCAGATTTTCCGAGTTCGTGGTTGACGATCAGGGGATTTTATGATATGGATCTAGACTGTGCGTACCAGATGCTGATGGATTGCGGCGCGACATTCTGGAGGAGGCACACCGATCAGTGTATAGTGTCCACCCCGGTTCCACCAAGATGTACCATGATATGAGAGAGACCTACTGGTGGGACGGGATGAAGAGGGACATTGCGGAGTTCGTTTCGAGATGCCTGACTTGTCAGCAAGTCAAGGCCGAGCACCAGAGGCCCGCAGGAGAGCTACAGCCGTTACCCATTCCAGAGTGGAAATGGGAGCAGATTTCGATGGATTTCGTTGTGGGTCTACCGAGGACCAGTCGAGGGTACGACTCCATCTGGGTGATCGTGGATAGATTGACGAAAGCGGCTCACTTCCTACCGGTGAAGACCACTTTCAGCTTCGCTCAGTATGCTAAGCTCTATATTGACGATATCGTACGACTTCATGGCGCACCGACTTGTATCGTGTCAGATCGAGGCACCCAGTTCACCAGCCGACTTTGGCAGAGACTTCAGGAGGCTTTGGGCACTCGTTTGAGCTTCAGCACAGCGTTTCATCCGCAGACAGACGGACAGTCAGAGCGCACCATTCAGACTCTCGAGGACATGCTCAGAGCGTGCGTTTTAGACTTTGGTGGTAGCTGGGATCATCATTTACCTCTAGTGGAGTTCTCCTACAACAACAGCTTCCAGGATACTATTCAGATGGCACCTTTCGAGGCATTGTATGGGAGGAGATGCAGATCGCCCGTCTGTTGGACAGAGCTCAGCGAGAGCAGCATTTTGGGGCCGCAGCTTGTTGAGGAGACGACAGCGAAGATGCAGTTGATCCGAGACCGGATGAGAGCGGCTCAGAGCAGGCAGAAATCGTATGCGGACAGGCGCCGTCGCAGATTAGAGTTCGCAGTTGGCGACCATGTTTTTCTGAAAGTCTCTCCGATGAAGGGCGTGATGCGTTTTGGGCAAAAAGGGAAGCTTAGCCCTAGATTCGTAGGTCCCTTCGAGATCCTCGAGCGGGTTGGCGCTGTTGCATATCGTTTGGCTCTTCCTCCCAGCTTTCCCGATGTTCACCCCGTCTTCCATGTTTCGATGCTCCGCAAGTACCTTCACGACCCTTCGCATGCGATTCAGCACCCGACAATCCAGCTAGAGCGCGACCTTTCTTTTGCAGAGCAGCCGGTGGCCATCCTGGATCGGCAGGTGAAGAAGTTGAGGACGAAGATTATACCAACCGTCAAGGTCCTTTGGCGTAGCCCGAGCAGCGAGGAGGTTACCTGGGAGACCGAGGGCGAGATGAGGAAGAAATATCCCCATCTCTTCGAAGGTACGCGTAGCTATATTTTTTAATTCGGGGACCGAATTTCTTTAAGGGGGGAAGATTGTAGCGTCTTGAAAAGTCGTTTTGGTGTTTTCCTGAAATTCGGTGAAAATTCGGTATTTTTCCGAAAACCGTCTTTCTTGTTATTTTGCAGTTTAGGGCTAATTATACCTAAAATGGATAGGTAATTGCTTGTTTTTAGTATCTAATGAGTTAAATATGAAATTCTGGTCGTTTAAAAATTTTCCCTAATTTTTCAATTTTTTTAATATTATTTTAAGCCGGTAAGAAAATACATTAAATTAGCGATAAATACAAATTTTTCCGGGCTAATTTTAATCTCTAAAATTATGATAATTAAAATCTAGTGGTAACATAAATTTTTAGTAATTTATTTTGATTTTTAACAAATTTTTATGATATGAAACGAATTTATTGAATTTTAAGCTAAAACTTGCAATTTTTGACTTGTAGGGGGCCTTTTTGCATAAAATTTCTTTTGTAAAACCCCTCTCTCTTTTCCCTCAGCCCTAGGACAGCCCTACCTTGTGCAAGTCCAGAAATTTCTGGCCTCTTTTTCTTGTTTTCTTTCTTGAGTTGATTTAGTGGTTTATTGATTTATTTTAAATATAGTGGTTGAAGTATGATGCATTGACTTTGGGGAGTTGACTCTTGACTTTCCCACACACCCACACCCTCCCCCTTACCTCATTTCTGGCCGAAACCTGCACTTCCCCCTCTTCATCTCTTTTCTTCTCATTTTCTTCAAAATTCTTCAAGTGTAATTCATCAAAATTGCAAATTAAAGCTTGCAAATTAAAACCATCCTTCATCTTCTTTTCCTTCACCTCCCGAGCTTGGATCTTGATGCTTGAGACCTTCATTTGGAGCAAAATTTATTCTTGCTAGATCTCAATTGAGGTATAATTTCCATCAAGTTACTTTCTTTTTTTGCTAAATTCCTTTAATAATATGGTATTAGAGTTAAAAGTTAGCTAATTTCTAATCTTGTTTTTTAAAAAAGAGTAGTTTGTTTAAACTAGGGTTTTGAAGCCATGATAGTTAATTAAATTGTTTTGTAGTTAATCTAGTTGTTACTTAACTAATCTATATGGTTACCTTGTTATGTAGTCTTCAATTTTGCTAATATTAGTTAATTTTAAATGTTTGATTTTGGTTGTAAATTGTAGTTTTAGGAAAATCTAGAAAGGGGTTAGTGTATGGAAAATAGGTTTTTAATCTTTGCTAATGTGTTGTAATATTAGTGTTTGTAGATTGCTTGTTGTGTGGTTGGATTGTGATAACCGTATCGCTAATTTTCGATTTTTGCACCAAATTGCTAGTTTTGTGCTTACTAGGTTTTTATTAAGATTTTTTTTGGTGAATTATTTGTGATACCATGGGGATGTTTTTAGCATCTCCTATGACGTTTAGGATGCGTGAGTGCGGAGTTTTGAGTAGTCGGGTTTTAGTTTTGCCGGGCGATCAAATCGGCGTTTTTTGGCAGTTTTTGCGATTTTCGCGTGTGTTCCGCGCACTTTGTGCACGTTGTACCTAGCTAGCGAACTTTAGTAGTTTCGTTGGGGTTTTGCGTCGTTCTTGATATGTAACCTTATGTTTGGTATTGATGTAAATTCCAGGTTCGGTCGCGGAGACGTCAGACGCGGCGCGAAAGGGGAAAGCGGTGATTGGACACAGCTAGCCAGGGATTCCGGTGAGTAGATGTAACATCTACGGGGGACTATCGTTGGATGGCGCAAGCCGCCCGATAGTTTTAGTAACTTACAAGATTCTTAGTGATGTTAGTAATTAGGGGTGAAATACTTATTTGATTATTTGCTGCATCCATACATTATATTGACATACATATACGAAACCATGTTATAGGACACCTGCACTATTGCCAGGGTTTTTATATGCAGCACGAGCACTATTCATGCTTACACACACACCCTGGTAATTGCCATGCCACCACACTAGATAACCTTTAAATTTAAACCTTTTACTAAATGATACTTAAACTTGTGCTATTGCCTTTAATTCCTTAAAATGAAACCATAGGATTGCTATTCATGTGCATGTACTTCATCATATTAATTGTTCATGCCTAATCTATTAATCACACATCGCAACTTGATTATTGATACCATATGCATTCATTATCATTGATATATGCACTTATGAGGATTTCTTGAGATTTTATAATATTTCTGGATTTCGGGGGAAAGCCGCAAAATTTCTAAACTTATTATATTTTTAAAATATGTAAATTGCGGTTTTCTAGTGATGTAAGTGTCGTCCACTATGAGTTTGCTGTGGTTTTGGAAATCCGTGTCGAGGAGTGGAGGAACCGGCACGGGTACATGGTGGGCCCGGTAAGGTACCCCGGGGCAAGAGGAATGTGGTGTTGACGTTGAGCCTGGCAGGGGACGGATTACCTACCGGTGACTGTTTGGGACGGCGGATATCCAGAGGATACCGACCGTGGCCGCTAGATGATGAGATATTGATATTTGAGATGGGTCAGCCGGACGGCTGAGGCCAGAGACACTATAACATGGATTTATGAGATTTGAGACAGCTTTTAGGTGTCGTTGCTGGACACCGGTTCTCGTCGATTCTTTGAGTATTATGCTGGCATTCTAAAAGAGTTTCAAAAACAAAAAGAGATAAATGTTTCTTATATATACCTATTGAGACCTCAGATATTCATGTTGCATACATATTCGTACACTGATGTTGTATACACACCTGCTAGTGCACCCATTCATACCTGTATTTTAGATGCTAGGATGCTTGTGTGCATGCATACGATAGCCTTTGTAGGTGTTATTTATTACTCACGAGTTGGCAACTCACCCCCGTTGTGCCATAGCCTTTTTCAGGTCCGCTCCGTCAGTACAGTAGCGGCGGGCGCACTTGTTCTTTTGCCTCCTTTGCCTGGACTCGAGGTTTTGCTCCTAGGTGGGTTATATCATTATTTTTGTACCACCTTGTATATTCTTTGTATCTAGTACACTCCATCTACTGTATCTACCAGTATTGTTGTATATTGACTTAGAGATGACTTTGAGGTTTGTGGACTTTTATGCTGTATTTTGGGGTCGAGCTCACTTGAGTCGACATGCGGTTTTTTTTTATGCTTCATTATGATTATTTTGCTTGTTGTCATTTTATATTGCGTGGGATTTATGACCGCCTTGTGGCGAAGAGCTAGCTCCCGCTTGGGGATGCCCTATTTTGGTGGATTCATGTATATTTTTGTTATACCCATTTTGGGGGCCAGTATTTACAAAGGAGACTCTGCCGAAATTTTCGGAAAAATTGGTATTGTTTTTAAAAAGGGTTTTACATGACTTATTTGATAAATTCGCTTTCAATTGATTGGGTTTTCTTCACTCTTTTGCTTAATTGGTTTTGTTTTCTGGGCTTTGGCTTACTTATTTTACGGACGTCTTTAGACGTTTCGTAAACTTAAGTGCCAGTCACGTTCCGTACCCTGCGGGTCGTGACACCCGCTCACACTCCAGTGAATCCAACCAGTAACACTACCGTACAGTCCGGTCTGATCGTCTGATATGTCGCATATCCCACCTAGGGGTGGTAAACGTCAGACCCCAATTGCTCGATAAGTCGTGTCGATATGAGGTCTATAACAATTCGAGAAACTACTGGTAACACTTACCAGTAAATCTCAGCAACCCTGGCCAGGGATTTCCTGTTATAGCCAATCGAACACAGCGCAACATCAACCCCCTATACCGGGAGAGACGAATCCCCTCCTATCGCTCATTGCCTCCATGTGACTCGGGACTGTACCCAAAAACCACCATTTTGCACGCCCTCTTGGACGTGGTAAGATGGAAATCAAAGCACAGTGGGAACCACACAAGACTCTATGACGATCTCGGGTCAACAGACTACTCTGTACCAGTGTCACCAGAGAACTGCCATCTGACGTGAGGTATAATACCATCTGGGAGTTCTCGGCGAGTCCATCCAGTGTACCCAGTCTCTACTGAGCACCCATATATCATCTCTAATGTCAAACACCGATGGATATGGGATCATCCATCGCCCATCTGTATGGGTCGAGAAGGTATACGCTAGTCTACTCTGGTATATCGATGCCCCGTCTCGATACACCCACGACTAGGGACTTTGAAGGATGTACTTATGGACTACCATGTCCCCACTAGTATGATCCGCATCATAGTCCAGGTAGTCAAGTACAGATCCTAAGGGCTTTACCAACATGTAACAGAGAGACAATCAGCATACACGTTAAGGTAAAGGGTAACCAGATAGCATACTATCATGTCGAGCAAGAAAGTCCTCCCTATATATGTCCCAGCATCCACTACAATATACATCCTATGTACAGTAATGGCCTCTAGGGCATACATATAACTAACAATGCTTCCGCTGCTCCCACTGACCACGACAACCCTCCGGCAGAGTCATATTGACGTACACTTCTAAAGCTAGTTTAGAACGACGCTATATTCATCCTTCTGCCGGGTCTCGCAGCCTGGAACAACAGCAATGGAAAGTCTGGGTAAACAAGAACCTCCCTGTCACCGTCCTTGAGGCTACCTGAGTACCTCTCGGGTGCCTAAGGTTACCCACCTTATCTGCGGAGTGGCCAATGGAATGTCAAACCAGATTGAATCTTTAGGTTCCTATCAAAATCTTCAGTAATCGTTTGTGGTTCTGGAACCACTTCCAGTTCTATCATACTCCCACTACTGTTTTCTGAAAAAATCCATTTTTTTTATTAAAACTGTGGCGAGTCTAGAACAATATCACTATTGATCTTCCAGATGGTAGAAAGTCAACCCTCGTCATAGCCTGGGTCAACCCACAAACAGCCATTACAGAAACATGCCTTGAGTTGTCCAGAGTCTGGTTTTAAGCATATGCCAGACAACTCCCCGTACCTTAACATCGTTAAGATATGAACTGTTCTATATCCAATACAGGAACAGAGGCACTGATTTAATTGAACCAGATTCAAATCATGCAGCTGTCTCCAGTGCATGTCAACTAAATGGAAGGAGGCCGATCATCGTTACTCAACTTAATAATGCTTCCAATTATGAGTAACCTGAAAGAGAAGCAAGTTCTCTTAATCATTATTATCACCTGAATGCCGTACACAAGTATCTACATCTTCGATCACTTTGAAGAATCCCGATACTTGCTACACCTGGTTCTCTACTCTATTCAAATACCTATAACTTCTCAAAATTCGGACCCTGTGTTTCCACGAAACACCTGTCTAAAAACTAGAGAAGTCATAAGTAAACCGAATATAGTATGAGAACCAACCCCTTTGTCCTCATGGAGGCTGGACAACATACAATACTCTGTATAAGTCCCTTGAGTCTAATAACTCAGTCCCTGTGTGTCGTAGGTTGAAAACTGTACTTATGGTTAAGAAGAATTACACCGCTGTTTAATGCTCCTTACCTAACCATCAACTGATATAGGTAAATGTCATTGACATAATTTCAAAAAGGTACATCTCACTCTATAAAAATAGACATACAGATATATCAATTTGAAATTGGTGCATAACAGCGGATATTCAAAACCAAATATTTGCCGTCCGGCAAACAACCCAGGTGAATTCCTCAAATATCACCGATTACAACGAATCCTGATATAATGAGGATGATCACCCAATTCCCAATAACTTACTCCCACTCATCATCTGTAAAACTATACAGATGTGAGAATCAAACCTGGTAAATACATACCCTGGAGTAAGTATCTAATCGGGAAATCAGTTTTCCTTTAACAGTACACAGTGAAACTGAAACATTGAAAATGTTTCGTAGGGGTATCCTGGTATTCCTAGTAATGCCTCTTCCAGATTCACAACTGTAACCGTATAATTCTATGCCACCTCTCCAAATCCCTTCATATGTCTTTAGTCATTACCTTCTGTACACCCCTTTAAGCCAAATGGTTTTCTTCCTTCCCTACCGTTCGGCACCAGCCTATAGTTTGGAAGAAGACTATCCAATAAGCATAATGGGCGTACTGTCCCAATCCTAGGAACATTCGCAATGCGAGAGAAGGTGAAGATAAAAGACACCTGAATAAACCTTATTCCTATTTCTCCTGAACTAGAATCCATCCCCGAACTGGAACAAGTTCCTTTCGAGTTCGTATATAACCAAACGATGGAATATCCAATAAACTGTGGATTTTCGTAGTGATACGGAGTGTCCTGGAGAAATACAAAGGTGAAGTGGGAGTGGTAATGAAATACTTGGTTTGGTCGTGAACATCAGTCGCAATTTACTTTGCCCTCTTACTAATCCCTTTCTTTGTCTTTACATAATATCTTCTGTACACCATCGTTAGGCTAATTGGTTTTCTTCATTTCCTACCGGTCGGCACCAGCCTAAGGTTTGGAAGAAGACTATCCAATTTGCGTAATAGGTGTACTGTCTCCTAAACCAAGGAGCACTCGCAACCAGAGAGAAGGTAAAAGGAAAAGACAACTGAATAGTCCTATTCGTTTTCTCCAGAACCGGAAACAATCCTCGAATAAATCCTTTCTGTAAGTCCATGCTACCTCTCCCGGTACATACGGGCTTGCGGAATTTGATGAAAAACGTTTTTCTAGAGGCGGCAACATGGACTCAAAACGGATCTTTGTTAAACTTAGCTAACTAACAACCTAACTAAGAGTTGTTAACTACTCGGTTAGGGGGTTATACCTTTCTTTCTTGAACTCCTTCGTCTTCTACACTTGATGGTTGTGCGGATCGGCTTCACCCCGTCGTCTCCTTGCGCCGAAGATCGATCCATCCGAAAGCTTCTACCTTTGGCTTCTTCTTCGAACTTTGAAGAAACTAGTTCACTCGGTTTGCTAAACCTTGTGAACTAGAGTGAGTAGAGGAGAGTGTGTTGGGATTTTTCTCTATGGTTCTTGGTTCTCAACACATGAGACAAGTGAACCATAGACTAAAGAGAGGGAGAGCAAGAGGAAGAGGATGAGAGCTCAAGAACAAGAGAGAGAATGAAAATGATAGAATGAGAAAGACTTTTCTCTCTTGGCTCTCATAATCCAAAGCCATCATAACAAATCATAGCAATCAAGTATTATGTGATGGTTTAAGATACAATAGCCATATCATTTCATACACTCATTTTTCATAAGAGAACAAGCAAGTAAAAAGTCTTTGCCATGAAATGATAGCCATTGTCATCATGATGGTCAACTAGTCCAACCTAGTCAACCGGTCCACAAAGTCAACAAGTCAACAAAGTCAACCCCTCAACAACCATGTCACCATAATATTTAATTAATATTATTGTTAATCATATATCATATTCTCATTAGGGTTTAGCAAGAAGTCAATCGTCAACAGTCAACAACCCTAATGAGAATCCTCTGCCTCTGTCTCTCCGTCAACTGTGCATACACACCCGAATCCGCGTTCCGAGGAACACGAATACATACGAGATAAAATCAATCCCAAAACGTACACTAGGATCTGGCTTAAATCAAAGCCCGCTAGTGTTAACTGTCCGGACACTAAACGTGCACAAGTGCACGGATGTGACCGAACCCTGTCGCAAAACCATGCGACCGGTCGCAAAACCATGCGACCTCTACTCTTTTGCCTAAAGGCGAATAGCTTTCAGTGTGGGACTCTAAAGACTCGACACTACGCTGGCAGTGGGTTTAACCACAGACCGCAAGCGGCACTAGCTGTGCGTAACGGTCCCCAGGTAGATGCCGACAAGAAGACTGACGAGGTGAAACCCATCTGAACTCCTACTGAGCCTGAATGTGACAGTCTCCGTACAGTCCGGTCTGTTCGTCTGATACATCGCATGGCAGGCCTAGGGGGGCGTTAAACGTCAGTCACCTAATAGCGGTACAAGTCGTGTTGGAGTGAAGCCCAAAACACCCTGAGATAACACTGGAAGCCTACCGGTATATCTCGCTTGCCCTGGCCAGGGACTACTCGTGTAATGGCTCTCCTAGACACAGCGCGATGTCAACCCCCAATACCGGGAGAGACGAATCCTGTCTAACCGTCACTGCCTCCAAGTGCTTCGGGACTGCACCCAACTACTACCTGTTTGCATGACTCCTTTGAGCCGTGGTAGGGTAGTAATCAAAGTACAGTGGGAACACACTCGAGGCGAAGTGACAGTGTCAAGTCAGCGGACTAAGCTGTACTCATGTCACCTGGGAACTGATAACTGACGATAGGTATAATACCAAACGGTCAGTTCCCGACGAGTCCTGTCCAGTGTACTCGTAACCTAACGAGCACCCGCATACTATCTCCAGTACAACGTACTGATGGCTGTGGGACAGACCATCTCCCACTCTGGGATGAGAAGCGCATACGCTAGTCTACACCGGAGTATCGATGCCCTGTCTCGATAGTCCTGCGACTAGGGACCTGCATAAGGATGTGCTTATAGATTACCCAGCCCCCACTAGTGTGACTGCCATCACAACGCTGGTAATCAAGCAAAGATCCTAAGGGCTCCACTAATGCGTATAGGTGATATAATAAAATAAACACATGTAAACATTGAAGTAGAAACAAACCAAGTAACATACTACTATTTTGAGCAAGATTGTATATACAACTGTGAATATCCCAAGCTTCCATTAAGTAATATACATACTAGTATAATACAGTAATGGCCTCTAGGGCATATACACTAACAATCTCCGACTTGCACTAAGGCCATGTACTGGCGTATCGAAGACCTATCATCTCGATCAGCCGCTCGAACTGAGTCTGGGGCAAGGCCTTGGTGAATGGATCTGCAGTGTTATCTTCTGAAGCAACCCTCCGAACCTCGATCTCCTGGCGATCCATGATCTCCCTGATCAGGTGATACCGCTTCAAGATGTGTCTGGATTTCTGATGGGACCTGGGTTCCTTCGCTAAAGCTATAGCCCCGTTGTTGTCGCAATACAGAGGTATTGGGTCAACAATGGACGGAACCACCTGATGTTCTTTCAAGAACTTCCTTATCCAGACGGCTTCTTTTGCGGCATCAGATGCAGCGATGTATTCCGCTTCCATAGTCGAGTCAGCAACGGTTTCCTGTTTGGAACTCTTCCAACACACCGCCCCTCCATTGAGGGTAAAGACAAAACCCGACATGGACTTGGAATCATCCTTGTCACTCTGGAAGCTGGAGTCAGCAAAGGCCTCGATCTGGAGGTCTTTTCCGCCATACACCAAGAACATCTTCTTAGTCCTTCTCAGGTAGTTGAGAATGTTCTTTACCGCTATCCAGTGTTTCTCCCCAGGGTTTGACTGATACCGGCTTACCACACTCAGTGCAAAAGCTACATCCGGTCTGGTACACAACATCGCATACATTATAGAGCCTACCGCAGAAGCGTAGGGTATAATAGACATGCGATCCCTCTCCAAATCAGTCTTGGGAGACATCTCTTTGGAGAGAGTGATCCCGTGACAAGCCGGTAGGTTACCGCTCTTGGAATCTTCCATACTGAATCTTTTCAGTATGCTGTCGATGTACCTGGACTGCGAAAGTCCTAATATCCTCTTGGATCTATCACGATGGATCCGGATCCCCAGGATGTATGAGGCATCACCCAGGTCTTTCATGGAGAACCTGTGTGATAAGAACCCCTTGACAGATTGTAGCATAGGAATGCCATTTCCTATTAAGAGAATGTCATCCACGTATAAAACGAGGAATAATACAGTTCTCGCTACAAATCTACTATAGATGCATGGTTCATCTGGATTTTTGATAAAGCCAAATTCTTTGACCGTCTCATCAAAGCAGATGTTCCAACTCCGCGATGCCTGCTTTAGTCCATAGATGGACTTAAGCAACTTGCACACCTTTCCGCTGCTCCTACTCTGAATGAACCCTCTTGCTGGTCCATATAGACACACTCCTCTAAATTTCCATTTAGAAAAGCGGTCTTTACGTCCATCTGCCAAATCTCATAATCGTGGAAGGCAGCAATGGAAAG
Organism: Agapanthus africanus; assembly: GCA_030015575.1. Taxonomy (NCBI): domain Eukaryota; kingdom Viridiplantae; phylum Streptophyta; class Magnoliopsida; order Asparagales; family Amaryllidaceae; genus Agapanthus; species Agapanthus africanus. Next base: position 596,247,820 of record CM057341.1, read on the forward strand.
AAGGATCCGAATGGATTTCAGCATAGCCACTGGAGAAAAGGTTTCGTCATAGTCCAAACCAGGTCTTTGACGAAAACCCTTTGCAACAAGTCTAGCTTTATAGGTCTCAACCTGTCTATCTACACCAATCTTCCTTTTGAAGATCCACTTGCATCCTACGGGTTTTACCCCGTCTGGAGCAATGTCCAACATCCATACTTTGTTGGTGTACATGGACTCCATTTCGGTCCGCATTGCATCCAGCCATTTTACCAAGTCAACGCTCTGATCGGCCTGCTGGAAGCTAGTAGGCTCATCATAATCTATGATGCAATCCTCTCTATCCCCGTCTATGAGAAAACCGTAGTATCTCTCGGGCGGATGAGACTGCCTACTACTCCTGCAGAGCGGGGTAGGAATGTCCTGTTCTTTTGAACCCTCTGGTTCCACTAAGCTTTCAGTAATAGCTCGTGGTTCTGGAATTTCTTCCAGTTCTACTGTGCTCCCACTTATCTGGTTTTCCAAAAACTCAGTTTCCAAGAAGTAGGTGTAGGGTTCCTAGGCATCCTAATGAGGTCTCACAAGGCATCAACCATGCCAATTTCAAAAATTCTAGGTGCCGAGAAACCCGACTACGGATCGTTTGCTAGAAAACTAGGAGAAAAGTAAACTAGTTAACAATTAACTAATGGGAAACGGAAATACAACCTTTGTAGATCCGGTCCTCCACCTCCACGGCTCCGAGATGAGGTCCTCTCCGCTGTCCAAATCAAATCCGGGCTCTAGCGTCGACTTCATCGGAGAACGAGCGGGCAAGGTCGTCGGCTTCGTGCCGAAGATGATCTACGTCGAGGCATCGCTAGATCAAGCTCCACCTTCACCAAGCCATGATAACTTATGAAGGAAACACACTCTACTACTTGGCAAGAGGTAGAGGATGAAGAAATAGGAAGTGGGTTCAATTTAGAATTGGATTTCTCACTCTTTATCATCAATCACCATTGATGACCTCAAGGTTTTCTTCTTGAGTTCAAAGAAGAAGAAGAAGAAAAGATATCATAAGTTTAATAAATATTGAAAAAGAAAATCAATACTTATCATAACATGAACCATGGTCAAGTGTAGAGATTAAACTAGGGTTAATGGAGTGGTTAGGGTTAAGCATGAGACAAAATGGTTACTTAGGTCAAAGCTTCATGAAGCTTCAACTAGAATACAAAACAAGCCACCATTTTCCTTTATGCTATTCATTTTTCCAAAAAGAATAAATGAACAAATAAATGAATAAGTAAAAACCCTAATCATCCACTTAACCATAGTTTAATACTTTACACTTAACCAAAAAGCATGTATCATCAAACATGATACAATCATGTGCACAAAATCATATCGCATATGCAATGCGCACACCCGAGTGAGAAAATCCATTTAAAGTGAACCGATACTAGTTAATGCAAAGTAATATATCAAATATATAATTATGCATCAAATAATTAAATCAACACTTGATTCAATGATCCGGTCATGTCGCACACAACCGACTAGTATACAATGTATCGGCTTATCGAATCAATCCTTGATTCGATAACTAGGTTATATCGCATACAACCATTCGACACATTCATCGCGAGAATGGAATACGGTATCACATACACGCATTATTCTCGGTCCCGCACATATCTCATATGCGCTCCAATTTCGTTTCGCTTGAACCAGGAAACCTCTGTGTAGGACTCTAAAGACTCGTCAATACGCCGGCAGCAGGTGATGATCATATCAAGCACCCACAAGCCGCAAGCGGTCTGCTAAACGTAACGGCCACCCGGGTATTGAGCAATCTGAAGATCGACGAGCAAGCCCGCTCACACTCCAGTGAATCCAACCAGTAACGCTACCGTACAGTCCGGTCTGATCGTCTGATATGTCGCATATCTCGCCTAGGGGTGGTAAAACGTCAGACCCCAATAGCTTGATAAGTCATGTCGATATGAGGTCTATAACTATTCGAGAAACTACTGGTAACACTTACCAGTAAATCTCAGCAACCCTGGCCAGGGATTTCCTGTTATAGCCAATCGAACACAGCGCAACATCAACTCCCTATACCGGGAGAGACGAATCCCCTCCTATCGCTCATTGCCTCCATGTGACTCGGGACTGTACCTAAAAACCACCGTTTTGCACGCCCTCTTGGACGTGGTAAAATGAAAATCAAAGCACAGTGGGAACCACACAAGACTCTATGACGATCTCGGGTCAACAGACTACTCTGTACCAGTGTCACCAGAGAACTGCCATCTGACGTGAGGTATAATACCATCTGGGAGTTCTCGGCGAGTCCGTCCAGTGTACCCAGTCTCTACTGAGCACCCGTATATCATCTCTGATGTCAAACACCAATGGATATGGGATCATCCATCGCCCATCTGTATGGGTCGAGAAGGTATACGCTAGTCTACTCTGGTATATCGATGCCCCGTCTCGATACACCCTCGACTAGGGACTTTGAAGGATGTACTTATGGACTACCATGTCCACACTAGTATGATCCGCATCATAGTCCAGGTAGTCAAGCACACATCCTAAGGGCTTTACCAATATGTAACATAGAGACAAACAGTGTACATGTTAAGGTAAAGAGCAACCAGATAGCATACTATCATGTCGAGCAAGAAAGTCCTCCCTATATATGACCCAGCATCCACTACAATATACATCCTATGTATAGTAATGGCCTCTAGGGCATACATATAACTAACAATCTCCCACTTGCACTAGGGCCATCTGTAGCAGTGGTTGTAGTATCTCATACTCAACCATCCCATAAAAGTCTCTCTCTGGGAACAGGCCTTTATGAGTGGATCCGCTGTGTTGTCCTCTGAGTCTACTCTCCTAACCTCGATCTCCCTGGAGATCAACCATCTCCATGATCAAGTGATACTGCCTTAGAATATGTCTGGATCACTGATGGGACCGGCGTTCTCCGGCATAAGCCACAACTCCATTGTCTCACAATAGTAGGAACGTAGTTCATCTCATGAACCAATATACACCCAAACAGCCTCTTCGGTAGCATCTTAAGTAGCGATGTATCCTGCCTTTATCGTCTAGTATGTCACGGTATCTAGCTTGGAACTCTTCCAACATACCGTCCCTTTACTGAGGGTAAAGACAATGCCTGCGACTGACATTCAGTCGTCATTATCACCCTGGAACCCTTCCAGTGATTCTCCCCAGGTTCGATTGATACCATCTCACTACAACTAGTGAGAATCCTAACATCCATTTAAATCTATCTCATAGATCCAAAACTCAGGATTTAGGAGGTATCATTTTGATCCTATATGGATAATCATAGTGATAAGCGGAGATTGCTCGAGCGTAGCATAGGAAACTCCTTCCCTATCAAGAGTATGTCATCCACGTACTCTACGAGGATCACCACCATACTCCCTACTACCTTTTTGTTTATACAAGGTTCATCAACCATTTTGATGATGTCAAACTCTTTGACAAATCCATCAAAACAGATGTTCCAACTCCGCGATGCCTGCTTTATCCTATAAAGCATCTTGCACACGTTTCCGCTGCTCCCACTGTTTACGAGGCCCTCTGGCTGTGTACTTATAGACGCATTCTTCCAAATCATCATTTAGAAAAGCAGTCAAGACACCCAACCACCAGATATCGTAGTCATGGTATGTAGCCGAGGCAAGTAGGATCTGGATGGACTTAAGCATAGCTACTTGAAAAGGTTTCATCATAATCCACGCCTGGTCGATGACGAAAACCTTTAACAAGTCTAGCTTTGAAAGTCTCAACTTTTCCATCTACACCAAGTAATCTTCTCAAGATATACTTGCTCCTGATGGGGATTTAACCCTTCAGATATAGCAACCAAAGTCCATACTTTGTTGGTGCATAAGGATTCCATCTCAGATCGCTAAGCATCCAGCCATTCTTACAGAGTCTTACTCTCGATGGCCTGCTCGAAACTAGTTGGGTCATCATCTCATGATGCAATCCTCGCTCCCACTGTCATAGAGAAACCGAAGTATCTCTCAGGTGGGTGAGGAACCCTACTAGATCGGCGGAGAGGCTGAGGTTCGTTGGTATCTACTGAATCCCTTGGTTCTATCAAATCATCTGTTGTAGTTCGTATAGCTAGAACTTTTCCAGTTCTACATAACAGACCTTGCCTCGAGCTTGTCCGGATTTTGCTTTTAGACATAGGCCAGAGAACCCCAAATCTTAACCAACTTAAGATATGGGCTCTTCCCTTTCCATATCACATATGAAGCGGTAGGCAACTGATTTGATTGGAACCCTATTCAATAGGTATGCAGCTTCTCAAGTGCATAACTCCCAAAAGGAAATAGGTAACTCAGTAGTACTCATCATAGAGCACACCTTATCATATAAGGTGTTATTGCTCCGCCCCGATATACCATCATGCTATGATGTATACGGAGGAGTAATGCTGAGAGAGAATCCCATTCTCCTTTAGAATAGTCCAGGAATTTCGTGCTCAAGTATTCTCCTCCTTGATCTCATCAAAGGACATAATACTTATACCCGTATTGGTTCTCTACTTCTAACTTATATTCTGTGAATATCTCAAAAGGTTCTGACTTGTGTTTCAACAGGAACATATATCTGAATCTTGAGAGATTATCAGAGAATGTAATGAAGTACAAAGAACCAGTCCTGGCATTTGTAGACCGGGGACCTACATACATCAACATGTATCATCCCAAGAGTTTACATAACTCTTTCTCTGTTTCCAATAAACAGAGCTGGTGTCATTATATCTTTGTGACATGACTGGAAAGTTTCACAAGATGTAAATTCAATCTGATTTAAATATGCATCTATATGTAACTTCAGCCAGTCGGGTCGCATTGATATGACCTAGTCTACAATACCTCAAGAAGGATCCGTTCATTTCTGAATTGTTCCTCTTGTGTGTGTTCCATATACTAAGAACTGTAGTTTGATTTAGAACGTCAATGCTTTTAGATAACATGCCTGAACCGATCAACTTTTGATATAGGAAATGTTCAAAACATTATCCAACTATACAAAATTTTATCATTTCTTTACTAATAAAGAGACTGATATGATTTTGTATATCAGGTTCGGTATCTAATAACATTCGTTCAGAATCAATGTATTGGTAATACAGGGTGACAGTGACCGACAGACTTAGCTGCAACTCTTGCCCCGTTTTCTGCCTCATGAAACTTATCACCCGTTCTCAGTTCTCTACCTATCTGTAGCCCTATGTAACAGATTACATATCTGGGATCCTGATCCGGTATCATATACCCAGGACGTAAACGATACTGAGAAACAGTTCTGTATAATGAACACACCCGAAGATGATGCAACATCATGCACTCTCTTCGTTTGGGCGGCACGGGAAATCTAGTATTCCCCAATTTCCTGCTCGGTCTTATAACAATTATAAGTTGGAGCGGGACCAACGTTCCCCAGCTCAGTATAACAAGCGGGTTCGGTCAATAATCCGTATTATTATCTTGATTAAGGCGTGATATGGTCGCTACCTGGAGAGAGAGAGAAGAAAACACTCAGCGTGCGCTCTTGCAAGAATATATTGGTTATTATTTTATCTAATCAGGATGGCTCCCACTGCTTTTTATCAAATCTTCCTTCAAACCCTAAAAGGAAAGACTAGCCGGGATTAATTACACACTACAAGTTCGCCAATCTTTCAGCCAGGCCAGTGTCGATACTTTAAGGGAGGTCCCCCGTGCTTTCGCACGAACCTAATTAATGTAAACCTCGTTTTCCCAGAGGCGTAACCTCGTTAACACCTTTCTAGACACCTACTTGATCGGCTAATTGTAATGTATAAAACTCTCCCAGGAGTAACACTTACTCGCAGCGGGTATCGGGATCCAACTATCTCATAGAAGGTATGCAATCTCATTGCAAATTTCAACACTTGAAATTCCCGATAATATTTTGCCCCTAGCGTCCTATGACCTTGACGGAGGTCAACAAACCATAGGCTACTAGTCAAGCTTCAACTAGAATACAAAACAAGCCACCATTTTCCTTTATGCTATTCATTTTTCCAAAAAGAATAAATGAACAAATAAATGAATAAGTAAAAACCCTAATCATCCACTTAACCATAGTTTAATACTTTACACTTAACCAAAAAGCATGTATCATCAAACATGATACAATCATGTGCACAAAATCATATCGCATATGCAATGCGCACACCCGAGTGAGAAAATCCATTTAAAGTGAACCGATACTAGTTAATGCAAAGTAATATATCAAATATATAATTATGCATCAAATAATTAAATCAACACTTGATTCAATGATCCGGTCATGTCGCACACAACCGACTAGTATACAATGTATCGGCTTATCGAATCAATCCTTGATTCGATAACTAGGTTATATCGCATACAACCATTCGACACATTCATCGCGAGAATGGAATACGGTATCACATACACGCATTATTCTCGGTCCCGCACATATCTCATATGCGCTCCTATTTCGTTTCGCTTGAACCAGGAAACCTCTGTGTAGGACTCTAAAGACTCGTCAATACGCCGGCAGCAGGTGATGATCATATCAAGCACCCACAAGCCGCAAGCGGTCTGCTAAACGTAACGGCCACCCGGGTATTGAGCGATCTGAAGATCGACGAGCAAGCCCGCTCACACTCCAGTGAATCCAACCAGTAACGCTACCGTACAGTCCGGTCTGATCGTCTGATATGTCGCATATCTCGCCTAGGGGTGGTAAAACGTCAGACCCCAATAGCTTGATAAGTCGTGTCGATATGAGGTCTATAACTATTCGAGAAACTACTGGTAACACTTACCAGTAAATCTCAGCAACCCTGGCCAGGGATTTCCTGTTATAGCCAATCGAACACAGCGCAACATCAACTCCCTATACCGGGAGAGACGAATCCCCTCCTATCGCTCATTGCCTCCATGTGACTCGGGACTGTACCCAAAAACCACCGTTTTGCACGCCCTCTTGGACGTGGTAAGATGGAAATCAAAGCACAGTGGGAACCATACAAGACTCTATGACGATCTCGGGTCAACAGACTACTCTGTACCAGTGTCACCAGAGAACTGCCATCTGACGTGAGGTATAATACCATCTGGGAGTTCTCGGCGAGTCCGTCCAGTGTACCCAGTCTCTACTGAGCACCCGTATATCATCTCTGATGTCAAACACCAATGGATATGGGATCATCCATCGCCCATCTGTATGGGTCGAGAAGGTATACGCTAGTCTACTCTGGTATATCGATGCCCCGTCTCGATACACCCTCGACTAGGGACTTTGAAGGATGTACTTATGGACTACCATGTCCCCACTAGTATGATCCGCATCATAGTCCAGGTAGTCAAGCACACATCCTAAGGGCTTTATCAACATGTAACATAGAGACAAACAGTGTACATGTTAAGGTAAAGAGCAACCAGATAGCATACTATCATGTCGAGCAAGAAAGTCCTCCCTATATATGTCCCAGCATCCACTACAATATACATCCTATGTATAGTAATGGCCTCTAGGGCATACATATAACTAACAGTAGGCATGACGAGAAACAAAAACCTTTTGTTCCTCTTCGCAGTAGAAGAAATATCCCTTGGAGTTCTTTGGATATCCCACGAACTTGCACTGTACTGAGCGTGCCTCGAGTTTGTCCGCATGCTGCTTTTTGACAAAAGCTGGACATCCCCATGTCTTAATGTGATTAAGATGGGCCCTCTTCTCACACCACATCTCATATGGTGTGGTAGGCACAGTCTTAGTGGGAACTCGGTTCAAAAGGTATGCGGCTGATTCTAGCGCATATCCCCAGAATGATTGCGGTAACTCAGCATTACTCATCATGGACCGTAACATATCCAATAGGGTTCGGTTCCGTCTCTCCGATACACCGTTATGTTGCGGAGTGTATGGAGGAGTAAGCTGAGAGAAAATTCTATTCTCTTTTAAATAGTCCAGGAACTCGGCACTCAAGTATTCACCACCTCGATCCGATCTTAGAATCTTGTTACTTTTGCCGGTTTGTTTTTCCACTTCATTCTTATATTCCTGGAACTTTCCAAAGGCTTCGGATTTATGTTTCATTAAGAAGACATGTCCGAACCTTGAAAAATCATCCGTAAAAGTAATGAAGTAAGAAAAACCGCTTCGCGCATGTGTAGACATTGGACCGCACACGTCGCTATGTACGAGTCCCAAGAGCTTGCTCGCTCTTACTGCGTGTCCAGTGAACGGAGTCTTTGTCATCTTTCCTTTGAGACAGGATTGACAAGTGGCATACGATTGATATTCGAACGGATTCAAGTATCCTTCTGTATGTAACTTCGTCAACCTTCTCTTATTGATGTGACCCAGTCTATAATGCCATAAGAAAGTCTGATTGATTTCTGGAGACTTTCTTTTGTGTGTATTCTGGACATTGAAAATCTGTGGTTGGTTTAATACGTATATACCATTGCTTAATGTACCTGACCCAATCAGAACTTGATTAAGGTGAATGTTTACAACATTACTTACAAACGCAAATTCATAACCTTCTTTAGAAGTCAAAGATACAGAAATGATATTACAAGTTGCGTTGGGTTCAAAAAAACAATTACGCAAAACCAAAACATGTCCAGCTGACATTCCCAGGTGATAGTCCCCCACGGCCTTAGCATCCATGCTAGCTCCGTTTGCAACTTTGAGGGTCATATCACCTGCCTTCAAAAACCTACGGTTTCTCAACGCCTGCAAAGAATTACAGATATGAGATCCTGATCCGGTATCCAATACCCAGGAAGTAGAGTTTATTGAAAGACAGTTATCAATAACATACACACCTGAAGATGAAGCCGCAACCTGCTTCAGATCCTGTGTTCTGGCCTTCCAAGCCCTGCAATCATTCTTCCAGTGTCCCTTCTTATGACAATAGAAGCATTCTTCTTTATCCACAAGCTGCCCCGTTTTCTTTGTTGCTTTTGCTTTTTCTTTTCCCTTCGTATCCACTTTACTAATACCGCCCCTTGGTTTGGCGGGGGCTTTCTTCTTCTTTCCCTTGGCTTTCGCCTTGGACCTAGAAGAAGAAGATCCTCCTACAAACAAAGTGGATGTTTCCCTACCTTTCTATAGGGTGCCCTCTGCGCTCCTCAGCATGTTGAGGAGTTCTGATGTTCAACTTCCTTTTCTTGTAAGTTGAAGTTCAGGATAAACTGGGCGTAAGTCGAAAGAAGGGACTGGAGAATCAAGTCCGTATAGAGCTCATTCTCCAACGTGGTCCCAAGGTCCGTGAGCTCTTCTATGTAGCCAATCATCTTAAGCACGTGTTCCGCTACCGATGATCCGACGGCCAACCTTGCCGAAAATAGCTTCTTCGACACTTCGTATCTTGCGATACGAGATTGCTCTCCATACAGTTCTTTTGTATGGAGAAATATGGACTCGAGGTCCATATTCTCGTGCCTCCTCTGATGTTTGTTGTCCATAGAGGCAAGCACGAGGCACTTGGCCTTCGCGCAGTCGATTTCCCAGGTCTTACGGATTTCCTTATCCGCGACGCTGGTTTTGGGACCTGGGACAGGAGGAGCTTTGGTGGTAAGAAGATACCCCAGCTTGTCGTAAGTGATTGCCATCTTGACATTCCTGAGCCAATCTTTGTAGTTTGGCCCTATCAGTATGTTTTTATCTAGAAGTAACTTAAGTCCAGTCATGTCGATTGGTCGCTGGAATTAGGAGAGAGAAGAAAACACTCAGCATGATGCTCTTGCAAGTTTAGAATGGTTTTTAATTTGTCTAAACAGGATGGCTCCCACTGTCTCTCGAATCCCTCCTCAAACCAAAAAGGAAGAATTAGTCGGGATCAATCTCACCATACAATACTTGCTTAACCATTCAGCCAGGCCAGTGTCGGTACTTCGAGGGAGGTTTTCCAACGCTTTCGCGAAGTTCCTTAATTAAATAACCTCTTTTCCCTATGGGCGTATCCCCGCTAACACCTTTGTAGACACCTACTTGGTTTATAGCATTGATCGTTAAGTTAGAAATTTCCCGAGGAGTAGCATATACTCACATTAGGATCGGGATCCAAATATCATCGCGTGACGAAACTGAAGGAATCCTACCAGAATCATCACACTCCAAATGGTATGCAACACTAGCAAGTTTCAGTTCTTTTGAAACTCCCGATGTGGATTTTTGCCCCATGCTCTTATGACCTTGACTTTGGCCAACAAATCATAAGTCACATGTCAAGTTCTACCCGTCGTTCTCCAGGTTAATTTGGACCCACCCGTACCTACCCTTGACTTTGGCCAAAATGGCAGTACGACTGTCCCAAACCAACGCATCTATCAATGCTACACATGAATACCCAGTAGCTACCAATCACTATGCCTTGACTTTGGCCAACATACATAGCTTGAATACTATTGACTATTCATGTGAAACGACGGAGGGCTACGAATGGTTTTGGCGAAACCGTAAACGTAGTGAACTTGATATAATCGATGGAATGAGATAGCTTTTAAAAGGAGTTGCTCAAACTCCGCATTTAAAAGTTGGTTTTGAAAAGAACCGAGTGGTTTTTGAAAGTGTTCCAACGACTTTTACTTGGTTTATTTTCTTGCATTAGTTCTTTTAATGCGTGATATTCTTGCATTAGTTCTTTTAATGCGTCCCATCATTTAATCCTACCATTGCAGAAAACAACCAAAATATGACGTACGCTTATGCCATTCGCATTCGCCACGGGGCCCCATCATTACCCGTTAGGTTACTTAACTAACGACAGAGAGGGGGCTGGGCTAACGCGGCTGTAAAACATAAGCAACGCCTAAATAATATCATATATAGATATATTGCAATGATAGTCATTTCAGATCACAGATAAACACATTGGATATACTAGGAACCCGCAATTCGTACGAGCCTGTAACGAAAAGCAGATTACACGGTCGCGGTGAATAGCCAATACCCCACCCAAGACCCCTACGGGTGCGGCAAACTACCCGCCAAGTACCCGAAGCGAAGCAACCTCCCTCAACTCCGTGAGTAGGCCACTCGGCACTTCGGGATACCCGGTAGTTTGTGCACCCCCTCCATGGATCTATCCTAGGAGCAAAAACAGTAAAAAGAAATTATACAATGACGGCTACAACCCTGACCCGGTTGTGCGGCCATACAAATAATTATTACATCAATTTATAAATTTACATGAATTGAAAGAAAAGAAAACTCTCGTCTCACAACCCCCGGCTATTCACCCGCGACAATCCAATGAATTCATATACACAAACCAACATCATTACAGATCACAGATTTGTATAACCCCCACTAATCGACATATAGCGATTAGCAGACGTTCAATACAAATATCACATCACAGATAAATACCCGTCAGCTTAAGTCTTAAGAAACTCGATCAAAATACGGTTTTTAAAGCCCCAAAAGGAAAATTTTCTTTCTGGAAAATCTGGGCTGAAAAAACATATATCAAAATTCCCAAAATACCCCACTGAATATACTGTAGCAAAGAAGATCCAGAGAAGAGCCAATACGGCTGCGGAACCGCGGCAATAGCAAGCTATTGCCGCGTTTCCGCGGCGCTTTGATGAGATCACAGGACCGTCTTTCTACAGTATACTCTAAAATCCCTGAGTCGATTTCTAAACCATGATTTATTACTTTTACAGAACTTTGAAAATCGACAGCAAGTTAGATTTTTGGGTGTATTTCGTGACTTTTTCTCCGATCGAATTTCTAGTTACTATGCTAACATGTTAGGTAGTGTTTAACTAGGCTCTGATACCACTGTAAGTCCATGCTACCTCTCCCGGTACTTACGGGCTTGCGGAATTTGATGAAAAACGTTTTTCTAGAGGCGGCAACATGGACTCAAAACGGATCTTTGTTAAACTTAGCTACCTAACAACCTAACTAAGAATTGTTAACTACTCGGTTAGGGGGTTATACATTTCTTTCTTGAACTCCTTCGTCTTCTACACTTGATGGTTGTCCGGATCGGCTTCACCCCGTTGCCTCCTTGCGCCGAAGATCGATCCACCCGAAAGCTTCTACCTTTGGCTTCTTCTTCGAACTTTGAAGAAACTAGTTCACTCGGTTTGCTAAACCTTGTGAACTAGAGTGAGTAGAGGAGAGTGTGTTGGGATTTTTCTCTATGGTTCTTGGTTCTCAACACATGAGACAAGTGAACCATAGACTAAAGAGAGGGAGAGCAAGAGGAAGAGGATGAGAGCTCAAGAACAAGAGAGAGAATGAAAATGATAGAATGAGAAAGACTTTTCTCTCTTGGCTCTCATAATCCAAAGCCATCATAACAAATCATAGCAATCAAGTATTATGTGATGGTTTAAGCTACAATAGCCATATCATTTCATGCACTCATTTTTCACAAGAGAACAAGCAAGTAAAAATTCTTTGCCATGAAATGATAGCCATTGTCATCATGATGGTCAACTAGTCCAACCTAGTCAACCGGTCCACAAAGTCAACAAGTCAACAAAGTCAACCCCTCAACGACCATGTCACCATAATACTTAATTAATATTATTGTTAATCATATATCATATTCTCATTAGGGTTTAGCAAGAAGTCAATGGTCAACAGTCAACAGTCAACAACCCTAATGAGAATCCTCTGCCTCTGTCTCTCCGTCAACTGTGCATACACACCCGCATCTGCGTTCCGAGGAACACGAATACATACGAGATAAAATCAATCCCAAAACGTACACTAGGATCTGGCTTAAACCAAAGCCCGCTAGTGTTAACTGTCCGGACACTAAACGTGCACAAGTGCACGGATGTGACCGAACCCTGTCGCAAAACCATGCGACCTGTCGCAAAACCATGCGACCTCTACTCTTTTGCCTAAAGGCGAATAGATTTCTGTGTGGGACTCTAAAGACTCGACACTACGCTGGAAGTGGGTTTAACCACAGACCGCAAGCGGCACTAGCTGTGCGTAACGGTCCCCAGGTAGATGCCGACAAGAAGACTGACGAGGTGAAACCCATCTGAACTCCTACTGAGCCTGAATGCGACAGTCTCCATACAGTCCGGTCTGTTCGTCTGATACATCGCATGGCGGGCCTAGGGGGCGGTAAACGTCAGTCCCTTAATAGCGGTACAAGTCGTGTCGGAGTGAAGCCCAAAACACCCTGAAATAACACTGGAAGCCTACCAGTATATCTCGCTTGCCCTGGTCAGGGACTACTCATGTAATGGCTCTCCTAGACACAGCGCGATGTCAACCCCCAATACCGGGAGAGACGAATCCTGTCTAACCGTCACTGCCTCCAAGTTCTTCGAGACTGCACCCAACTACTACCTGTTTGCACGACTCCTTTGAGCCGTGGAAGGGTAGTAATCAAAGTACAGTGGGAACACACTCGAGGCGAAGTGACAGTGTCAAGTCAGCGGACTAAGCTGTACTCATGTCACCTGGGAACTGATAACTGACGATAGGTATAATACCAATCGGTCAGTTCCCGACGAGTCCTGTCCAGTGTACTCGTAACCTAACGAGCACCCACATACTATCTCCAGTACAACGTACTGATGGCTGTGGGACAGACCATCTCCCACTCTGGGATGAGAAGCGCATACGCTAGTCTACTCCGGAGTATCGATGCCCTGTCTCGATAGTCCTGCGACTAGGGACCTGCATAAGGATGTGCTTATAGATTACCCAGCCCCCACTAGTGTGACTTCCATCACAACGTTGGTAATCAAGCAAAGATCCTAAGGGCTCCACTAATGCGTATAGGTGATATAATAAAATAAACACATGTACACATTGAAGTAGAAACAAACCAAGTAGCATACTACTATTTTGAGCAAGATTGTATATACAACTGTGAATATCCCAAGCTTCCATTAAGTAATAAACATACTAGTATAATACAGTAATGGCCTCTAGGGCATATACACTAACAATCTCTCACTTGCACTAAGGCCATGTACTGGCGTATCGAAGACCTATCGTCTCGATCAGCCGCTCGAACTGAGTCTGGGGCAAGGCCTTGGTGAATAGATCTGCAGTGTTATCTTCTGAAGCAACCCTCCGAACTGTAGGGTTCCTAGGCACCCTAATGAGGTCTCACAAGGCATCGAACATGCCAATTTCAAAATTTACGGTGCCGAAAAACCCTAAACTACGGATCGTTGGCTAGAAATCTAGGCGAAACAATAAACTAGTTAACACTTAACTAAGAGATACGGAAATACAACCTTTGTAGATCCGGTGCTCCACCTCCATAGCTCCGCAACGAAGTCCCTTCGCTGTCCAAGTGAACTCCCGGGCTCTAGCGTCGGCTTCGTCGAAGAATAAGCGAGCTAGGTCGTCGATGTCCATGCCGAAGATGATCTACGTCGAGGCATCGCTAGATCAAGCTCCACCATCACCAAGCCATGAAAACTTGTGAAGGAAACACACTCTACTACTTGGCAAGAGATAGAGGATGAAGAAATAGGAAGTGGGTTCACTTTAGAATTGGATTTCTCACTCATTTCATCAATTCACCATTGATGAAGAGAAGGTTTCTTCATTGAAGAAGAAGAAGAAGAAGATGATAAAGCATGATAAGTTAATTCAAAAAAGAAAAGAATAATCAAATCTTATCATGACTAAACCATGGTCAAGTGTAGAGTATTAATCATGGTTGAAAGGAATGGTTAGGGTTAAGCATGAGACAAAATGGTCACATAGTCAATACTTCATGAATCTTCATGAATAAAACAAAGAATGCCACCATTTCATCTTATGTTTATATTTTCCAAAAATAAAAACAAATGAATAAATGAATAATCAAATAAAAACCCTAACCATTTCTTTAACCAAGGTTTAATTCTTTACACAAACCCTAATTTGCATGTATCATTAAACATGATACAAACAAGTGCACAAAATCATATCGCATATGCAATGCGCACAAGCGAGCGAGAAAATCCGTTTAAAGTGAACCGATACTAGTTAATGCAAAGTAATATATCAAATATATAATTATGCATTAAATCATTAAATCAACACTTGATTCAATGATCCGGTCATGTCGTACATAACCGACTGGTATCATTAGTAACAACTTATCGAATCAACACTTGATCCGATAACCCGGTTATATCCCATATAACCGATCAATGTCACATCGCGAGAATCGAATACAGTATCACATACTGGTATTATTCTCGGTCCCGCACATATCTCATATGCGCTCCTATTTCGTTTCGCTTGAGCCAGGGAACCTCTGTGTAGGACTCTAAAGACTCGTCAATACGCCGGCAGCAGGTGATGATCATATCAAACACCCACAAGCCGCAAGCGGTCTGCTAAACGTAACGGCCACCCGGGTATTGAGCGATCAGAAGATCGACGAGCAAGCCCGCTCACACTCCTGTGAATCCAACCAGTAACACTTACCGTACAGTCCGTTCTGATCGTCTGATATGTCGCATATCTCGTCTAGGGGTGGTTAACGTCAGACCCCAATAGCTCGATAAGTCGTGTCGATATGAGGACTATAACAATTCGAGAAACTACTGGTAACACTTACCAGTAAATCTCAGCAACCCTGGCCAGGGATTTCCTGTTATAGCCAATCGAACACAGCGCAACATCAACTCCCTATACCGGGAGAGACGAATCCCCTCCTATCGCTCATTGCCTCCATGTGACTCGGGACTGTACCCAAAAACCACCGTTTTGCACGCCCTCTTGGACGTGGTAATATGGAAATCAAAGCACAGTGGGAACCACACAAGACTCTATGACGATCTCGGGTCAACAGACTACTCTGTACCAGTGTCACCAGAGAACTGCCATCTGACGTGAGGTATAATACCATCTGGGAGTTCTCGGTGAGTCCGTCCAGTGTACCCAGTCTCCACTGAGCACCCGTATATCATCTCTGATGTCAAACACCGATGGATATGGGATCATCCATCGCCCATCTGTATGGGTCGAGAAGGTATACGCTAGTCTACTCTGGTATATCGATGCCCCGTCTCGATATACCCTCGACTAGGGACTTTGAAGGATGTACTTATGGACTACCATGTCCCCACTAGTATGATCCACATCATAGTCCAGGTAGTCAAGCAAACACCTAAGGGCTTTACCAACATGTAACGGAGAGACAATCAGTATACACGTTAAGGTAAAGTTCAACCAGATAGCATACTATCATGTCGAGCAAGAAAGTCCTCCCTATATATGTCCCAGCATCCACTACAATATACATCCTATGTACAGTAATGGCCTCTAGGGCATACATATAACTAACAATCTCCCACTTGCACTAGGGCCATCTGATAGCAGTGGTTGCAGTATCTCATACTCAACCATCCCATAAAAGTCTCTCTATAGGAACAGGCCATTGTGAGTGGATCCGCTGTGTTGTCCTCTGAGTCTACTCTCCTATCCTCGATCTCCCTGGAGATCAACCATCTCCATGATCAAGTGATACTGCCTTAGAATATGTCTGGATCACTGATGGGACCGGCGTTCCTTGGCATAAGCCACAACTCCATTGTCACACAATGGGAGGAACATAGTTCATCTCATGAACCAATATACACCCAAACAGCCTCTTTGGTAGCATCTTAAGTAGCGATGTATCCAGCCTTTATCGTCTAGTATGTCACGGTATCTAGCTTGGTGTTAGTTATATGTATGCCCTAGAGGCCATTACTGTACATAGGATGTATATTGTAGTGGATGCTGGGACGTATATAGGGAGGACTTTCTTGCTCGACATGATAGTATGCTATCTGGTTGAACTTTACCTTAACGTGTATACTGATTGTCTCTCTGTTACATGTTGGTAAAGCCCTTAGGATCTGTACTTAACTACCTGGACTATGATGCGGATCATACTAGTGGGGACATGGTAGTCCGTAAGTACATCCTTCAAAGTCCCTAGTCGTGGGTGTATCGAGACGGGGCATCGATATACCAGAGTAGACTAGCGTGTACCTTCTCGACCCATACAGATGGGCGATGGATGATCCCATATCCATTGGTGTTTGACATCGGAGATGATATACGGGTGCTCAGTGAAGACTGGGTACACTGGACGGACTCGCCGAGAACTCCCAGATGGTATTATACCTCACGTCAGATGGCAGTTCTCTGGTGACACTGGTACAGAGTAGTCTGTTGACCCGAGATCGTCATAGAGTCTTGTGTGGTTCCCACTGTGCTTTGATTTCCATCTTACCACGTCCAAGAGGGCGTGCAAAACGGTGGTTTTTGGGTACAGTCCCGAGTCACATGGAGGCAATGAGCGATAGGAGGGGATTCGTCTCTCCCGGTATAGGGGGTTGATGTTGCGCTGTGTTCGATTGGCTATAACAGGAAGTCCCTGGCCAGGGCTGATCAGAGAATTGCTGGTAAGTGTTACCAGTAGTTTCTCGACCCGTTATGAGCCTCATATCGACACGACTTATCGAGCTATTGGGGTCTGACGTTTACCACCCCTAGGCGAGATATGCGACATATCAGACGATCAGACCGGACTGTACGGTAGTGTTACTGGTTGGATTCACTGGAGTGTGAGCGGGCTTGCTCGTCGATCTTCAGATCGCTCAATACCCGGGTGGCCGTTACGTTTAGCAGACCGCTTGCGGCTTGTGGATGTTTGATATGATCATCATCCGCTGCCGGCGTATTGACGAGTCTTTAAAGTCCTACACAGAGGTTTCCTAGCTCAAGCGAAACGAAATAGGAGCGCATATGAGATATGTGCGGGACTGAGAATAATACCAGTATGTGATACTGTATTCGATTCTCGCGATGTGACATTGATCGGTTATATGCGATATAGCCGGGTTATCGGATCAAGTGTTGATTCGATAAGATGTTACTAATGGTACCAGTCGGTTATGTGCGTCATGACCGGATCGTTAAATCAAGCGTTGATTTAATGATTTAATGCATAATTATATATTTGATATATTACTTTGCATTAACTAGTATCGGTTCACTTTAAATGGATTTTCTCGCTCGGTTGTGCGCATTGCATATGCGATATGATTTTGTGCACTTGTTTGTATCATATTTGATGATACATGCAAATTAGGGTTTGTGTAAAGAATTAAACCTTGGTTAAAGAAATGGTTAGGGTTTTTATTTGATTATTCATTTAATCATTTGTTTTTATTTTTGGAAAATAAAATTGCATAAAATAGAATGGTGGCTTCTTTTGTTTTCTTTCATGAAGCTTCATGAACTTTTGACTTAGTCACCATTTTGTCTCATGCTTAACCCTAACCAATTCAATTAACTCAAGTTAATTCTCTACACCTAACCATGGTGAGAATTATGATAAGAATGGATTTTTATTTATTCTTTTATTCTTATCATAATACTTATCTTCTTCTTGCTCTTCTTCTTCTTCATTCTTCTTTGAAGAAAACCAAGCTCCATCAATGGTGATTGTTGGAAAAGAGTGAGAAATCCAAAACTAAAGTCTACCCACTTCCTATTTCTTCATCCTCTACCTCTTGCCAAGTAGTAGAGTGTGTTTACTTCACAAGTTTCTTGACTTGGTGAAGTTGTGAGCTTGATCTAGCGATGCCTCGACGTAGATCATCTTCGGCATGGACATCGACGACCTAGCTTGCCCATTCTCCGACGAAGCCGACGCTAGAGCCCGGATTTGATTTGGACAGCGGAGAGGACCTCATCTCGGAGCTGTGGAGGTGGAGGACCGGATCTACAAAGGTTGTATTTCCGTATCTTTTAGTTAAGTGTTAACTAGTTAGTTTTTCGCCTAGACTTCTAGCCGACGATCCGTAGTTTAGGGTTTGTAGGCACCGTAAAATTTGAAATTGGCATGTTCGATGCCTTGTGAGACCTCACTAGGGTGCCTAGGAACCTTTCAGTGGTATCAGAGCCTAGCTAGAGCCTTAGGCGAAGTCTAGACGGATTTTGAAACCCGAACGAACCCGAAAACCCAAACCCAAAATGCTCTCTGTCCTTTTTTCAAAAACAGGGATTTTTCAGTATTAAAAATATGCAGAAAATCAAGCAGGGTTTTCTAAGAATTACTGTAAATTTCGTGGGCCTAATTCAACTTTTCCACCGCGGAACCACGGCACGTGCTATGCACGACGCGGCGGTTCAGCGGCGGTTTTGTCGTTTTGTGTGTTTTGGTTTTCACAGTAATTCTCAGATTTCTGTGCTGGTTTTCCTGGGATATTTTAATATTTATTATACAGTTGAGTTTTCAGGGGTTGTTTTGGGTTTTTATGAGTTCGATCGGATTATCAAATTTTGTCTGTGTGGCTTTCCGGATAAATTTTAGAATATGTTAAAAAGTTCGACCGGATATAAATACCCAATTTTTCCCCTGTCGGGAAATTTCCAAGTGTTGGATTTTTCCGTAGTTTAACGACGTTCTAAGTAGTGCAAGTAATGCGATGGACCCTCTAGAAGACAACAAACCTTAACTCGATTATGTGACCGTCTTGAACTGCCCTTTGAACCTTCGGGTTTGGGGCAGTACGGCGTGCCATATGTGAGGCGTTGGCTTGACCCTTCTACGGCTGGACCGTTGGTACTGAGGCACGAACGGAATGTTGTTAGACTTGTTTCATGTGTTGATCTGTATCGGGAAAACATGGGTGTTCGATTGTTCGATCGGAAAGTTTAACATTTTCTGTTTATCTGGAATGGGATACAATAATTGGAATTCACAATAGTTATGAGATAACTGAATGAATGTTATAAATCTAGCGGTTTAGTCTCACTTGATCGGTTGCCACGGAATTTTGATGTGATCAAAAGTCCGTCGCAATCACGTAGCGTACGCGGATACTCGCCGGATAAACTTAATAGACAGCCTCACCCCATAGCCCCGACCAAGTGACTGTAGGAGAACCCCGTCGCCGAAAGCATCCGTTCGGGTGCTCGCGGCAGCGGTGTTCCGCCTTGGTGCACTTCGTCGACGGTATCGGGGGTGCGGCCGTCTACAGAAGTTTGCGACGAGCATTCGATTAGACTGTCGGGAATCTTGTTGAATTGCCCGACTCGATATTGAAAAGTGTTTTCGATAATGAGACTAAAATGCGGGGTTTATAATTGTTAGGCATGCGATGTCTAAGTAATTCATTTGGTCAGGCATGCGATGTCTGAGATGGTTGCGGATTCCAACTGTTGTAGTTTTACACTTTCTTTTCTGTGACCGTAAGTGTAATATGTGATATCGCCGGTTTCGTTGCTATATGTCAACGACAATTGGGATGCGCATATTTACTTACGTTGATGACATGTGATGTTATGTGTTGCTGGATATGTTATATTGGATCGTCGTGTTTGAATAGCCGGGGGTTTTTTATGTGAGATGAGTGTTTTTTCATTTTCATTCATGTAAAAACTTGTATGTAATATTCTTTTATTGGGGCACTTCCAGGTTGCGGAAGTTGTCACCTCTTGTATATTATTTACTTTTCTGCACTAGGATAGACCCAAGGAGGGGAGCACAAGTAACCGGGTTCTGGAGTCCAGTGGGAGACCAACTCGAGGAGTCGAGTCCGGGTCTCCTAACTCTAGAATTGGTAGGGTTACTTGCCGCTCTCGTAGGGGTCTAGGGGTGTGGGTTTGGCTATTCATCACGACCGTGGAATCCGTGTTTTATACTGGCTCGTATTGAAAACACGGACGTCCTAGTATATCCAATATTTCATATGTTTCTTCTGCTGCGATATCTGTGATGTGATCATGTGATGTTCTGTGATAGATACAGTATATAGTATATATGATATATTATATAGGCGTTACTTATGTTTTACACCCGCGCTAGCCCTGCCCCGCTCTGCCGTTAGTTACCTAACCTAACGGTGCACGAAGGGACATCGAGGCGAATGCGGATGGCATAAGTGTACGTCGTATTTATCTGTGATGTTTAGGTACATAAATGATGGGACTTCATTAATATGATTAATGAAATAAAAGAAATCTAAGATGTTGTAGAATCGAATTTCAAAATTAAAACAGGTAGCTACAGTTCTTGCTTTGCACAGCGGTATATGTGATATATCCTGCACCTTATTCGATGAGGAAAGGACCGAGGTCCCTTCACCAGGAGTGACTCCTTTAGCAATAACTGGCAGATGCTACACACTCGGTTTGTCTTTTGATTGCTTTTAAGTGTTTTTTCTTTGCACAGCGATATATATGATATATCCCGCACCTCATTCGACGAGGAAAGGACCGACGATCCCTTCACCGGGAGTGACTCCTTTAGCAAAACTAGAAAAGCCTCAAAAGCACTCCATTTTAAAATCATTTGATTCTACAGCGATATCAAGTTCATTACGCAATAGGTTTTCAGAAAAACCTGTCGTAGCCCTCCGTCATTTCAGATACGTACTAGTTAGTATTCGTGCTGCGGTTGTTTGGCCTCCGTCAAGGCGTAGTGTACGGTAGCTAACTAGTGCTTATCTGCTAGCATATGATGCGATTGGATTAGGGTATTCGTACGGCGTTGTTTGGCCTCCGTCAAGGGTCGTGCGGGTGGGTTTAATTCAATCAAGAAATGACGGGTTGAACTTGACTAGCGGACTATGGGTTGTTTGGCCTCCGTCAAGGTCATAGCGAGCTAGGGGCAAAATATTATCGGGAATTTCAAGTGTTGAAATTTGCAATGAGATTGCATACCTTCTATGAGATAGTTGGATCCCGATACCCGCTGCGAGTAAGTGTTACTCCTGGGAGAGTTTTATACATTACAATTAGCCGATCAATTAGGTGTCTAGAAAGGTGTTAACGAGGTTACGCCTCTGGGAAAACGAGGTTTACATTAATTAGGTTCGTGCGAAAGCATGGGGGACCTCCCTCAAAGTACCGACACTGGCCTGGCTGAAAGATTGGCGAACTTGTAGTGTGTAATTAATCCCGGCTAGTCTTTCCTTTTAGGGTTTGAAGGAAGATTTGATAAAAAGCAGTGGGAGCCATCCTGATTAGATAAAATAATAACCAATCTATTCTTGACAGAGCGCACGCTGAGTGTTTTCTTCTCTCTCTCTCCAGGTAGCGACCATATCACGCCTTAATCAAGATAATAATACGGAATATTGACCGAACCCGCTTGTTATACTGAGCTGGGGAACGTTGGTCCCGCTCCAACTTATAATTGTTATAAGACCGAGCAGAAAATTGGGGAATACCAGATTTCCCGTGCCGCCCAAACGAAGAGAGTGCATGCTGATGCATCATCTTCGGGTGTGTTCATTACAAAGAACTGTTTCTCTGTATCCTCTACGTCCTCGGTATGTGATACCAGATCAGGATCCCAGATATGTAATCTGTTACATAGGGCTGCAGAAAGGTAGAGAACTGAGAACGGGTGATAAGTTTCATGAGGCAGAAAACGGGGCAAGAGTTTCAGCCAAGTCTGTTGGTCACTGTCACCCTGTATTACAATACATTGATTCTGAACGAATGTTATTAGATACCGAACCTGATATACAAAATCATATCAGTCTCTTTATTAGTAAAGAAATGATAAAATTTTGTATTGTTGGATAATGTTTTGAACATTTCCTATATCAAAAGTTGATCGGTTCAGGCACGTTATCTAAAAGCATTGATGTTCTAAATCAAACTACAGTTCTTAGTATACAGAACACACACAAGAGGAAGAGTTCAGAAATGAACAAATCCTTCTTGAGGTATTGTAGACTAGGTCAGATCAATGTGACCCGACTAGCTAGAGTTACATATAGATGCATATTTAAATCAGTTTGAATTTACATCTTGTGAAACTCGCCAGTCATGTCACAAAGATAAGAAGACCATAGCTCCGTTTACTGGAAACAGAGAAAGAGTTAATGAACTCTTAGGACTGATACATGATGATGTATGTAAGGTCTCCTGTCTACACATGCCAAGACCGGTTCTTTATACTTCATTATATTCTCTGATAATCTCTCAAGATTCAGTCATATGTTCCTGTTGAAACATGAGTCCGAACCTTTTGAGATATTCACAGAATATAAGCTAGAAGTAGAGAACCAAAACACAGGTATAAGTATTATGTCCTTTGATGAGATCAAGGAGGAGAATACTTGAGCACGGAAATCCTGGATTATTCAAAAGGAGAATGAGATTCTCTCTCAGCATTACTCCTCTGTATACACCATAGCACGATGGTATATCGGGGCGGAGCAGATACACCCTATTTGATATGGTGTGCTCTATGATGAGTACTACTGAGTTACCTATTTCTTTTTGGGAGTTATGCACTTGAGAAGATGCATACCTATTGAATAGGGTTCAAATCAAATCAGTTGCCTACCGCTTCATATGTGATATGGAAAGGGAAGAGCCCATATCTTAAGTTGGTTAAGATTTGGGGTTGTCCGGCCTATGTCTGAAAGCAAAATCCGGACAAGCTCAAGGCAAGGTCTGTTATGTAGAACTGGAAGTGTTCCAGCTATACAAACTACAGCAGATGATTTGGTACAACCAGAGGATTCAGTAGAAACCAACGAACCTCAGCCTCTCCGCCGATCTAGTAGGATTCCTCACCCACCTGAGAGATACTTCGGTTTCTCTATGACAGTGGGAGCGAGGAATGCATCATGAGATGATGACCCAACTAGTTTCGAGCTGGCCATCAGGAGTAAGACTCTGTAAGAATGGCTGGATGCTTAGTGATCTGAGATGGAATCCTTATACACCAACAAAGTATGGACTTTAGTTGCTATATCTGAAGGGTTAAATTCCCATCAGGAGCAAGTATATCTTGAGAAGATTACTTGGTGTACATGGAAGAGTTGAGACTTTCAAAGCTAGACTTGTTAAAGGTCTACATCATTGACCAGGTATGGATGATGATGAAACCTTTTCTAAGTAGCTATGCTTAAGTCCATCCAGATCCTACTTGCCACGGCTACATACCATGACTACGATATCTGGTGGTTGGGTGTCATGAAAGCTTTTCTAAATGATGTTTAGAAGAGAGATCTGTAAGTACACAGCCAGAGGACTTCGTAGACAGTGGGAGCAGCAGAAACGTGTACAAGATGCTTTATAAGATAAAGCAGGCATCGCGGAGTTGGAACATCTGTTTTGATGGATTAGTCAAAGAGTTTGACATCATCAAAATGGTAGATGAACCTTGTATATACAAAAAGGTAGTAGGGAGTATGGTGATGATCCTCATAGAGTACGTGGATGACATACTCCTGATAGGGAAGGAGTTTCCTATGCTACGCTCGATCAATCTCCGCTTATCATAATGATTCTCCACATAGGATCATGATGATACCTGCTAAATCCTGAGTTTTGGATCTATGAGATAGATTTAATTGGATGTTAGGATACTCACTAGATGTAGTGAGATGGTGTCAATCGATCCTGAGGAGAATCACTGGAAGGGTTCCAGGGTGATAAAGACGACTGAATGTCAGTCGCAGGCATTGTCTTTACCCTCAATAAAGGGACGGTATGTTGGAAAAGTTCCAAGCTAGATACCGTGGCATACTAGACGATAAAGGCAGGATACATCGCTACTTAAGATGCTACCAAAGAGGCTGTTTGGATGTATATTGGTTCATGAGATGAACTATGTTCCTCCCATTATGAGACAATGGAGTTGTGGCTTATGCCAAGGAACGCAGGTCCCATCAGTGATCCAGACATATTCTAAGGCAGTGTCGCCTGATCATGGAGATAGTTGATCTCCAGGGTGATCGAGGTTTGGAGAGAAGACTAAGAGGACAACACAGCGGATCCACTCACAAAGGCCTGTTCCCAGAGAGAGACTTTTATGGGATGGTTGAGTATGAGATACTACCACCACTGCTATCAGAAGGCCCTAGTGCAAGTGGGAGATTGTTAGTTATATGTATGCCCTAGAGGCCATTACTGTACATAGGATGTATATTGTAGTGGATGCTGGGACGTATATAGGGAGGACTTTCTTGCTCGACATGATAGTATGCTATCTGGTTGAACTTTACCTTAACGTGTATACTGATTGTCTCTCTGTTACATGTTGATAAAGCCCTTAGGATCTGTAGTTGACTACCTGGACTATGATGCGGATCATACTAGTGGGGACATGGTAGTCCGTAAGTACATCCTTCAAAGTCCCTAGTCGTGGGTGTATCGAGACGGGGCATCGATATACCAGAGTAGACTAGCGTGTACCTTCTCGACCCATACAGATGGGCGATGGATGATCCCATATCCATTGGTGTTTGACATCGGAGATGATATACGGGTGCTCAGTGAAGACTGGGTACACTGGACGGACTCGCCGAGAACTCCCAGATGGTATTATACCTCACGTCAGATGGCAGTTCTCTGGTGACACTGGTACAGAGTAGTCTGTTGACCCGAGATCGTCATAGAGTCTTGTGTGGTTCCCACTGTGCTTTGATTTCCATCTTACCACGTCCAAGAGGGCGTGCAAAACGGTGGTTTTTGGGTACAGTCCCGAGTCACATGGAGGCAATGAGCGATAGGAGGGGATTCGTCTCTCCCGGTATAGGGGGTTGATGTTGCGCTGTGTTCGATTGGCTATAACAGGAAGTCCCTGGCCAGGGCTGATCAGAGAATTGCTGGTAAGTGTTACCAGTAGTTTCTCGACCCGTTATGAGCCTCATATCGACACGACTTATCGAGCTATTGGGGTCTGACGTTTACCACCCCTAGGCGAGATATGCGACATATCAGACGATCAGACCGGACTGTACGGTAGTGTTACTGGTTGGATTCACTGGAGTGTGAGCGGGCTTGCTCGTCGATCTTCAGATCGCTCAATACCCGGGTGGCCGTTACGTTTAGCAGACCGCTTGCGGCTTGTGGATGTTTGATATGATCATCATCCGCTGCCGGCGTATTGACGAGTCTTTAGAGTCCTACACAGAGGTTTCCTGGCTCAAGCGAAACGAAATAGGAGCGCATATGAGATATGTGCGGGACCGAGAATAATACCAGTATGTGATACTGTATTCGATTCTCGCGATGTGACATTGATCGGTTATATGCGATATAGCCGGGTTATCGGATCAAGTGTTGATTCGATAAGATGTTACTAATGGTACCAGTCGGTTATGTGCGTCATGACCGGATCGTTAAATCAAGCGTTGATTTAATGATTTAATGCATAATTATATATTTGATATATTACTTTGCATTAACTAGTATCGGTTCACTTTAAATGGATTTTCTCGCTCGGTTGTGCGCATTGCATATGCGATATGATTTTGTGCACTTGTTTGTATCATATTTGATGATACATGCAAATTAGGGTTTGTGTAAAGAATTAAACCTTGGTTAAAGAAATGGTTAGGGTTTTTATTTGATTATTCATTTATTCATTTGTTTTTATTTTTGGAAAATAAAATTGCATAAAATAGAATGGTGGCTTCTTTTGTTTTCTTTCATGAAGCTTCATGAACTTTTGACTTAGTCACCATTTTGTCTCATGCTTAACCCTAACCAATTCAATTAACTCAAGTTAATTCTCTACACCTAACCATGGTGAGAATTATGATAAGAATGGATTTTTATTTATTCTTTTATTCTTATCATAATACTTATCTTCTTCTTGCTCTTCTTCTTCTTCATTCTTCTTTGAAGAAAACCAAGCTCCATCAATGGTGATTGTTGGAAAAGAGTGAGAAATCCAAAACTAAAGTCTACCCACTTCCTATTTCTTCATCCTCTACCTCTTGCCAAGTAGTAGAGTGTGTTTACTTCACAAGTTTCTTGACTTGGTGAAGTTGTGAGCTTGATCTAGCGATGCCTCGACGTAGATCATCTTCGGCATGGACATCGACGACCTAGCTTGCCCATTCTCCGACGAAGCCGACGCTAGAGCCCGGATTTGATTTGGACAGCGGAGAGGACCTCATCTCGGAGCCGTGGAGGTGGAGGACCGGATCTACAAAGGTTGTATTTCCGTATCTTTTAGTTAAGTGTTAACTAGTTAGTTTTTCGCCTAGACTTCTAGCCGACGATCCGTAGTTTAGGGTTTGTAGGCACCGTAAAATTTGAAATTGGCATGTTCGATGCCTTGTGAGACCTCACTAGGGTGCCTAGGAACCTTTCACTTGGAACTCTTCCAACATACCGTCCCTCCACTGAGGGTAAAGACAATGCCTGTGACTGACATTCAGTCGTCTTTATCACCCTGGAACCCTTCCAGTGATTCTCCCCAGGATCGGTTGATACCGTCTCACTACAACTAGTGAGAGTCCTAACATCCAATTAGATCTATCTCATAGATCCAAAAACCCAGGATTTAGGAGGTATCATTTTGATCCTATATGGAGAATCATTGTGATAAGCGGAGATCGATCGAGCGTAGCATAGGAAACTCCTTCCCTATCAAGAGTATGTCATCCACGTACTCTACGAGGATCATCACCATACTCCCTACTACCCTTTTGTATATACAAGGTTCATCTACCATTTTGATGATGTCAAACTGTTTGACTACTTCATCAAAACAGATGTTCCAACTCCGCGATACCTGCTTTATCCTATAAAGCATCTTGCACACGTTTCCGCTGCTCCCACTGTCTACGAAGCCCTCTGGCTGTGTACTTATAGACTTTCTCTTCTAAATCATCATTTAGAAAAGCTGTCATGACACCCAACCACCAGATATCGTAGTCATGGTATGTAGCCGTGGCAAGTAAGATCTGGATGGACTTAAGCATAGATCCTTAGAAAAAGTTTCATCATGATCCACACCTGGTCAATGATGCAAACCTTTAACAAGTCTCAACCTTTCCATGTACACCAAGTAATCTTCTCAAGATATACTTGCTCCTGATGGGGATTTAACCCTTCAGATATAGCAACCAAAGTCCATACTTTGTTGGTGTATAAGGATTCCATCTCAGATCACTAAGCATCCATCCATTCTTATAGAGTCTTACTCCTGATGGCCAGCTCGAAACTAGTTGGGTCATCATCTCATGACGCAATCCTCGCTCCCACTGTCATAGAGAAACCGAAATATCTCTCAGGTGGGTGAGGAACTCTACTAGATCGGCGGAGAGGCCGAGGTTCGTTGGTAACTATTGAATCCTTTGGTTCTTTCAAATCATCAGCTGCAGTTTGTATGGCTGGAACATTTCCAGTTCTACATTACAGACCTTGCCTCGAGCTTGTCCGGATTTTGATTTTAGACATTGGCCGGACAACCCCAAATCTTAACTAACTTAGGACATGGGCTCTTCCCTTTCCATATCACATATGAAGTGGTAGGCAACTGATTTGATTTGAACCCTTTTCAATAGGTATGCAGCTTCTCAAGTGCATAACTCCCAAAAAGGAAAATAGGAAACTCAGTAGTACTCATCATAGAGCACACCTTATCATATAGGGTGTGATTGCTCCACCCCGATATACCAACGTGCTATGGTGTATACGGAGGAGTAATGCTGAGAGAGAATCTCATTCTCCTTTAGAACAGTCCAGGAATTCCGTGCACAAGTATTCTCCTCCTTGATCGCATCAAAGGACATAATACTTATACCCGTATTTTGGTTCTCTACTTCTAAATCATATTCTGTGAATATCTCAAAAGGTTCGGACTTGTGTTTCAACAGGAACATATGTCTGAATCTTGAGAGATTATCAAAGAATGTAATGAAGTACAAAGAACCGGTCTTGGCATATGTAGACAGGGGACCTTTATACATCAACATGTATCATCCCAAGAGTTTACTAACTCTTTCTCTGTTTCCAGTAAATGGAGCTATGGTCATCTTATCTTTGTGACATGACTGGCAAGTTTCACAAGATGTAAATTCAAACAGATTTAAATATGCATCTATGTGTAACTTCAGCTAGTCGGGTCGCATTGATATGACCCAGTCTACAATACCTCAAGAAGGAATCGTTCATTTCTGAACTCTTCCTCTTGTGTGTGTTCCGTATACTAAGAACTGTAGTTTGATTTAGAACGTTAATACTTTTGGATAACGTGCCTGAACCGATCAACTTTTGATATAGGAAATGTTCAAAACATTATCCAACAATACAAAATTTTATCATTTCTTTACTGATAAAGAGACTGATATGATTTTGTATATCAGGTTCGGTATCTAATAACATTCGTTCAGAATCAATGTATCGGTAATACAGGGTGACAGTGACCAACAGACTTGGCTGCAACATTTGCCCCGTTTTCTGCCTCATGAAACTTATCACCCGTTCTCATTTCTCTACCTATCTGTAGCCCTATGTAAGAGATTACATATCTGGGATCCTGATCTGGTATCACATACCCAGGACGTA
Source organism: Agapanthus africanus (assembly GCA_030015575.1). Classification (NCBI taxonomy): domain Eukaryota; kingdom Viridiplantae; phylum Streptophyta; class Magnoliopsida; order Asparagales; family Amaryllidaceae; genus Agapanthus; species Agapanthus africanus. The sequence goes on from CM057341.1 coordinate 596,277,130, forward strand.
GAGGATACTGAGAAACAGTTCTCTGTAATGAACACACCCGAAGATGATGCATCAACATGCACTCTCTTCGTTTGGGCGGCACGGGAAATCTGGTATTCCCCTTATTTCCTGCTCTGTCTTATAACAATTATAAGTTGGAGCGGGACCAACGTTCCCCAGCTCAGTATAACAAGCGGGTTCGGTCAATAATCCGTATTATTATCTTGATTAAGGCGTGATATAGTCGCTACCTGGAGAGAGAGAGAAGAAAACACTCAGCGTGCGCTCTTGCAAGAATAGATTGGTTATTATTTTATCTAATCAGGATGGCTCCCACTGCTTTTTATCAAATCTTCCTTCAAACCCTAAAAGGAAAGACTAGCCGGGATTAATTACACACTACAAGTTCGCCAATCTTTCAGCCAGGCCAGTGTCGGTACTTTGAGGGAGGTCCCCCGTGCTTTCGCAAGAACCTAATTAATGTAAACCTCGTTTTCCCAGAGGCGTAACCTCGTTAACACCTTTCTAGACACCTACTTGATCGGCTAATTGTAATGTATAAAACTCTCCCAGGAGTAACTCTTACTCGCAGCGGGTATCGGGATCCAACTATCTCATAGAAGGTATGCAATCTCATTGCAAATTTCAACACTTGAAATTCCCGATAAAATTTTGCCCCTAACCTCCTATGACCTTGACAAAGGCCAACAAACCATAGGATGCTAGTCAAGTTCAACCCGTCATTTCCTGATTGAATTAAACCCACCCGCACGGCCCTTGACAAAGGCCAACAAGGTCGCACGATTACCCTAACTCAATCTGCATCATATGCATAAGCAGATAAGCACCAGTTAGCTACCGCACACTGCGCCTTGACAAAGGCCAACAAACGCAGCACGAATACTAACTACTACTTATCTGAAATGACGGAGGGCTACGACAGGTTTTTCTGAAAACCCATTGCGTAATGAACTTGATATCGTTGTAGGATCGAATGAATTTTGAAATGGAGTGTTTTTGAGGCTTTTCTAGTTTTGCTAAAGGAGTCACTCCCGGTGAAGGGATCGTCGGTCCTTTCCTCGTCGAATGAGGTGCGGGATATATCATATATATCACTGTGCAAAGCAAAAACTCTTAAAAGCAATCAAAAAGCAAACCGAGTGTGTAGCATCTGCCAGTTATTGCTAAAGGAGTCACTCCCGGTGAAGGGATCTCGGTCCTTTCCTTATCGAATAAGGTGCGGGATATATCACATATACCTCTGTGCAAAGCAAGAACTGTAGCTACCTGTTTTATTTTGAAATTCGATTCTATAACATCTTAGGTTTCTTTTACTTTCATTAATCACATTAATGAAGTCCCATCAATTAAGTACCTAAACATCACAGATAAATACGACGTACACTTATGCCATCCGCATTCGCCTCGATGTCCCCTCGTGCACCGTTAGGTTAGGTAACTAACGACAGAGCGGGGCAGGGCTAGCTCGGGTGTAAAACATAAGTAACGTCTATATAATATATCATATATACTATATAATGTATCTATCACAGAACATCACATGATCACATCACAGATATCGCAGCAGAAGAATCATATGAAATATTGGATATACTAGGACGTCCGTGTTTTCAATACGAGCCAGTATAAAACACGGATTCCACGGTCGTGATGAATAGCCAAACCCACACCCCCAGACCCCTACGAGAGCGGCAAGCAACCCTACCAATTCTAGAGTTAGGAGACGCGGACTCGACTCCTCGAGTTGGTCTCCCACTGGACCCCAGAACCCGGTTACTTGTGCTCCCCTCCTTGGGTCTATCCTAGTGCGGAAAAGTAAATAATATACAAACGGTGACAACTTCCGCAACCTGGAAGCGCCCCAATAATAGAATATTACATACAAGTTTTTACATGAATGAAAATGAAAAAACACTCATCTCACATAAAAACCCCCGGCTATTCAAACACGACGATCCAATATAACATATCCAACAACACATAACATCACATGTCATCAACGTAAGTAAATATGTCCATCCCAATTGTCGTTGACATATAGCAACGAAACCGGCGATATCACATATTACACTTACGGTCACAGAAAAGAAAGTGTAAAACTACAACAGTTGGAATCCGCAACCTCCATAGACATCGCATGCCTAATCAAATGAAATACTTAGACATCACATGCCTAACAATTATAAACCCCGCATTTTAGTCTCAAAATCGAAAACACTTTTCAATATCTAGTCGGGCAATTCAACAAGATTCCCGACATCCTGATCGAATGCTCGTCGCAAACTTCAGTAGACGGCCGCACCCCCGATACCGTCGACGAAGTGCACCAAGGCGGAACACCGCTGCCGCGAGCACCCGGAAGTATGCTTTCGGCGACGGGGTTCTCCTACAGTCACTTGGTCGGGGTTATGGAGTGAGGCTGTCTATTAAGTTTACCCGGCGAGTATCCGCGTACGCTACGTGATTGCGACGGACTTTTGATCACATCAAAATTCCGTGGCAACCGATCAAGTGAGACTAAACTGCTATGTTTATAACATTCATTCAGTTATCTCATAACTTTTTGTGAATTCCAATTATTGTATCCCATTCCAGATAAACAGAAAATGTTAAACTTTTCGATCGAACAGTCAAACACCCAAGTTTTCCCGATACAGCTCAACACATGAAATAAGCCTAACAACATTCCGTTCGTGCCTCAGTACCAACGGTCCAGCCGTAGAAGGGTCAAGCCAACGCCTCACATGTGGCATGCCGTACTGCCCCAAACCCGAAGGTTCAAAGGGCAGTTCAAGACGGTCACATAATCGAGTTAAGGTTTGTTGTCTTCTAGAGGGTCCATCGAGTTACTTGCACTACTTAGAACGTCGTTAAACTACGGAAAAATCCAACACTTGGAAATTTCCCGACAGGGGAAAAATTGGGTATTTATATCCGGTCGAACTTTTTAACACATTCTAAATATTATCCGGAAAGCCACACAGACAAAATTTGATACTCCGATCAAAACACCGAATCCCCAAAACAATCCCAGAAAATTCAACTCTTGAATAAGTATTAAAAATTTCCAGAAAACCCAGCATAATTTATCAGGAATTACTGTGCAAAGATTGAGGGCTGACGTCACCAGACAGCCGCGGAACCGCCGCAGAAGCTAGGCTTCTGCCGCGGTTCCGCCGCAATAAATACTGTTCATCGAAAAAAATTTGCAACGTAATTCTTATTTTTCCCTGCTGAATTTTTTAGCAATTTTTAATTTGGAAAAATCCATGTTTTCAGAAAAAGTACAGAGAGCATCTATGGAGTTAGGGTTTCGGTTCGTTCGGATTCCAAACTTCGTCTAAACTTCGCCAAAAGCTCTAGCTAGGCTCTGATACCACTGTAGGGTTCCTAGGCACCCTAATGAGGTCTCACAAGGCATCGAACATGCCAATTTCAAAATTTACGGTGCCGAGAAACCCTAAACTACGGATCGTTGGCTAGAAATCTAGGCGAAACAATAAACTAGTTAACACTTAACTAAGAGATACGGAAATACAACCTTTGTAGATCCGGTGCTCCACCTCCATAGCTCCGCAACGAAGTCCCTTCGCTGTCCAAGTGAACTCCCGGGCTCTAGCGTCGGCTTCGTCGAAGAATAAGCGAGCTAGGTCGTCGATGTCCTTGCCAAAGATGATCTACGTCGAGGCATCGCTAGATCAAGCTCCACCATCACCAAGCCATGAAAACTTGTGAAGGAAACACACTCTACTACTTGGCAAGAGATAGAGGATGAAGAAATAGGAAGTGGGTTCACTTTAGAATTGGATTTCTCACTCATTTCATCAATTCACCATTGATGAAGAGAAGGTTTCTTCATTGAAGAAGAAGAAGAAGAAGATGATAAAGCATGATAAGTTAATTCAAAAAAGAAAAGAATAATCAAATCTTATCATGACTAAACCATGGTCAAGTGTAGAGTATTAATCATGGTTGAAAGGAATGGTTAGGGTTAAGCATGAGACAAAATGGTCACATAGTCAATACTTCATGAATCTTCATGAATAAAACAAAGAATGCCACCATTTCATCTTATGTTTATATTTTCCAAAAATAAAAACAAATGAATAAATGAATAATCAAATAAAAACCTTAACCATTTCTTTAACCAAGGTTTAATTCTTTACACAAACCCTAGTTTGCATGTATCATTAAACATGATACAAACAAGTGCACAAAATCATATCGCATATGCAATGCGCACAAGCGAGCGAGAAAATCCGTTTAAAGTGAACCGATACTAGTTAATGCAAAGTAATATATCAAATATATAATTATGCATTAAATCATTAAATCAACACTTGATTCAATGATCCGGTCATGTCGCACATAACCGACTGGTATCATTAGTAACAACTTATCGAATCAACACTTGATCCGATAACCCGGTTATATCACATATAACCGATCAATGTCACATCGCGAGAATCGAATACAGTATCACATACTGGTATTATTCTCGGTCCCGCACATATCTCATATGCGCTCCTATTTCGTTTCGCTTGAGCCAGGAAACCTCTGTGTAGGACTCTAAAGACTCGTCAATACGCCGGCAGCAGGTGAAGATCATATCAAACACCCACAAGCCGCAAGCGGTCTGCTAAACGTAACGGCCACCCGGGTATTGAGCGATCAGAAGATCGACGAGCAAGCCCGCTCACACTCCTGTGAATCCAACCAGTAACACTTACCGTACAGTCCGGTCTGATCGTCTGATATGTCGCATATCTCGCCTAGGGGTGGTTAACGTCAGACCCCAATAGCTCGATAAGTCGTGTCGATATGAGGACTGTAACAATTCGAGAAACTACTGGTAACACTTACCAGTAAATCTCAGCAACCCTGGCCAGGGATTTCCTGTTATAGCCAATCGAACACAGAGCAACATCAACTCCCTATACCGGGAGAGACGAATCCCCTCCTATCGCTCATTGCCTCCATGTGACTCGGGACTGTACCCAAAAACCACCGTTTTGCACGCCCTCTTGGACGTGGTAAGATAGAAATCAAAGCACAGTGGGAACCACACAAGACTCTATGACGATCTCGGGTCAACAGACTACTCAGTACCAGTGTCACCAGAGAACTGCCATCTGACGTGAGGTATAATACCATCTGGGAGTTCTCGGCGAGTCCGTCCAGTGTACCCAGTCTCCACTGAGCACCCGTATATCATCTCTGATGTCAAACACCGATGGATATAGGATCATCCATCGCCCATCTGTATGGGTCGAGAAGGTATACGCTAGTCTACTCTGGTATATCGATGCCCCGTCTCGATATACCCTCGACTAGGGACTTTGAAGGATGTACTTATGGACTACCATGTCCCCACTAGTATGATCCGCATCATAGTCCAGGTAGTCAAGCAAACATCCTAAGGGCTTTACCAACATGTAACGGAGAGACAATCAGTATACACGTTAAGGTAAAGTTCAACCAGATAGCATACTATCATGTCGAGCAAGAAAGTCCTCCCTATATATATCCCAGCATCCACTACAATATACATCCTATGTACAGTAATGGCCTCTAGGGCATACATATAACCAACAAGAACCTCGATATCCAGGCGATCCACGATTTCCTTGATCAGGTGATACCGCCTCAAGATGTGTCTGGATTTCTGATGGGACCTGGGTTCCTTCGCTAAAGCTATAGCCCCGTTGTTGTCGCAATACAGAGGTATTGGGTCAACAATGGACGGAACCACCTGAAGTTCTTTCAAGAACTTCCTCATCCAGACGGCTTCTTTTGCGGCATCAGATGCAGCGATGTATTCCGCTTCCATAGTCGAGTCAGCAACGGTTTCCTGTTTGGAACTCTTCCAACACACCGCCCCTCCATTGAGGGTAATGATAAAACCCGACATGGACTTGGAATCATCCTTGTCACTCTGGAAGCTGGAGTCAGCAAAGGCCTCGATCTGGAGGTCTTTTCCGCCATACACCAAGAACATCTTCTTAGTCCTTCTCAGGTACTTGAGAATGTTCTTTACCGCTATCCAGTGTTTCTCCCCAGGGTTTGACTGATACCGGCTTACCACACTCAGTGCATAAGCTACATCCGGTCTGGTACACAACATCGCATACATTATAGAGCCTACCGCAGAAGCGTAGGGTATAATAGACATGCGATCCCTCTCCAAATCAGTCTTGGGAGACATCTCTTTGGAGAGGGTGATCCCGTGACAAGCCGGTAGGTTACCGCGCTTGGAATCTTCCATACTGAATCTTTTCAGTATGGTGTCGATGTACCTGGACTGCGAAAGTCCTAATATCCTCTTGGATCTATCACGATGGATCCGGATCCCCATGATGTATGAGGCATCACCCAGGTCTTTCATGGAGAACCTGTGTGACAAGAACCCCATGACAGATTGTAGCATAGGAATGTAATTTCCTATTAAGAGAATGTCATCCACGTATAAAACGAGGAATACTACAGTTCTCGCTACAAATCTACTATAGATGCATGGTTCATCTGGATTTTTGATAAAACCAAATTCTTTGACCGTCTCATCAAAGCAGATGTTCCAACTCCGCGATGCCTGCTTTAGTCCATAGATGGACTTGAGCAACTTGCACACCTTTCCGCTGCTCCCACTCTGAATGAAACCATCTGGCTGGTCCATATAGACACACTCCTCTAAATTTCCATTTAGGAAAGCGGTCTTTACGTCCATCTGCCAAATCTCATAATCGTGGAAGGCAGCAGTGGTAAGAAGGATCCGAATGGATTTCAGCATAGCCACTGGAGAAAAGGTTTCGTCATAGTCCAAACCAGGTCTTTGACGAAAACCCTTTGCAACAAGTCTAGCTTTATAGGTCTCAACCTGTCCATCTACACCAATCTTCCTTTTGAAGATCCACTTGCATCCTACGGGTTTTACCCCGTCTGGAGCAATGTCCAACGTCCATACTTTGTTGGTGTACATGGACTTCATTTCGGTCCACATTGCATCCATCCATTTTACCGAGTCAACGCTCTGAACGGCCTGCTGGAAGCTAGTAAGCTCATCATAATCTATGATGCAATCCTCTCTATCCCCGTCTATGAGAAAACCGTAGTATCTCTCGGGCAGATGAGACTGCCTACTACTCCTGCGGAGCGGCGTAGGAATATCCTGTTCTTTTGAACCCTCTGGTTCCACTAAGCTTTCAGTAATAGCTCGTGGTTCTGGAATTTCTTCCAGTTCTACTGTGCTCCCACTTATCCGGTTTTCCAAAAACTCAGTTTCCAAGAAGTAGGCATGACGAGAAACAAAAACCTTTTGTTCCTCTTCGCAGTAGAAGAAATATCCCTTGGAGTTCTTTGGATATCCCACGAACTTGCACTGTACTGAACGTGCATCGAGTTTGTCCGCATGCTGCTTATTGACAAAAGCTGGACATCCCCATGTCTTAATGTGATTAAGATGGGGCCTCTTCCCACACCACATCTCATATGGTGTGGTAGGCACAGTCTTAGTGGGAACTCGGTTCAAAAGGTATGCGGCTGATTCTAGCGCATATCCCCAGAATGAACGCGGTAACTCAGCGTTACTCATCATGGACCGTACCATATCCAATACGGTTCGGTTCCGTCTCTCCGATACACCGTTATGTTGCGGAGTGTATGGAGGAGTAAGCTGAGAGAGAATTCCATTCTCTTTTAAATAGTCCAGGAACTCGGCACTCAAATATTCACCACCTCGATCCGATCTTAGAATCTTGATACTTTTGCCGGTTTGTTTTTCCACTTCATTCTTATATTCCTGGAACTTTCCAAAGGCTTCGGATTTATGTTTCATTAAGAAGACATGTCCGAACCTTGAATAATCATCCGTAAAAGTAATGAAGTAAGAAAAACCGCTTCGCGCATGTGTAGACATTGGACCGCACACGTCGCTGTGTACGAGTGCCAAGAGCTCGCTCGCTCTTACTCCGTGTCCAGTGAACGGAGTCTTTGTCATCTTTCCTTTGAGACAGGATTGACAAGTGGCATACGATTGATATTCGAACGGATTCAAATATCCTTCTGTATGTAACTTCCTCAACCTTTTCTCATTGATGTGACCCAGTCTAGAATGCCATAAGAAAGTCTGATTGATTTCTGGAGACTTTCTTTTGTGTGTATTCTGGACATTGAAAATCTGTGGTTGGTTTAATACGTATATACCATTGCTTAATGTACCTGACCCAATCAGAACTTGATTAAGGTGAATGTTTACAACATTACTTACAAACGCAAATTCATAACCTTCTTTAGAAGTCAAAGATACAGAAATGATATTACAAGTTGCGTTGGATATAAAAAAACAATTACGCAAAACCAAAACATGTCCATCTGACATTCCCAGGTGATAGTCCCCCACGGCCTTAGCATCCATGCTAGCTCCGTTTGCAACTTTGAGGGTCATATCACCTGCCTTCAAAAACCTACGGTTTCTCAACGCCTGCAAAGAATTACAGATATGAGATCCTGATCCGGTATCCAATACCCAGGAAGTAGAGTTTATTGAAAGACAGTTATCAATAACATACACACCTGAAACTGAAACCGCAACCTGCTTCAGATCCTGTGTTCTGGCCTTCCAAGCCCTGCAATCATTCTTCCAGTGTCCTTTCTTCTAACAATAGAAGCATTCTTCTTTATCCACAAGCTGCCCCGTTTTCTTTGTTGCTTTTGCTTTTGCTTTTCCCTTTGTATCCACTTTACTAACACCGCCCCTTGGTTTGGCGAGGGCTTTCTTCTTCTTTCCCTTGGCTTTCGCCTTGGACGTAGAAGAAGAAGATCCTCCTACAAACAAAGTGGATGTTTCCCTACCTTTCTATAGGGTGCCCTCTGCGCTCCTCAGCATGTTGAGGAGTTCTGAAAGTTCAACTTCCTTTTCTTGTAAGTTGAAGTTCAGGATAAACTGGGCGTAAGTGTAAGGAAGGGACTGGAGAATCAAGTCCGTATAGAGCTCATTCTCCAACGTGGTCCCAAGGTCCGCGAGCTCTTTTATGTAGCAAATCATCTTAAGCACGTGTTCCGCTACCGATGATCTGACGGCCAACCTTGCCGAAAATAGCTTCTTCGACATTTCGTATCTTGCGATACGAGATTGCTCTCCATACAGTTCTTTTGTATGGAGAAATATGGACTCGAGGTCCATATTCTCGTGCCTCCTCTGATGTTCGTTGTCCATAGAGGCAAGCACGAGGAACTTGGCCTTCGCGCAGTCGATTTCCCAGGTCTTACGGATTTCCTTATCCTCGACGCTGGTTTTGGGACCTGGGACAGGGGGAGCTTTGGTGGTAAGAAGATACCCCAGCTTGTCGTAAGTGATTGCCATCTTGACATTCCTAAGCCAACCTTTGTAGTTTGGCCATGTCAGTATGTTTTTATCTAGAAGTAACTTAAGTTCAGTCATGTCGATTGGTCGCTGTAATTAGGAGAGAGAAGAAAACACTCAGCAAGATGCTCTTGCAAGTTTAGAATGGTTTTTAATTTGTCTAAACAGGATGGCTCCCACTATCTCTCGAATCCCTCCTCAAACCAAAAAGGAAGAATTAGTCGGGATCAATCTCACCGCACAATACTTGCTTAACCGTTCAGCCAAGCCAGTGTCGGTACTTCGAGGGAGGTTTTCCAACGCTTTCGCGAAGTTTCTTAATTAAATAACCTCTTTTCCCTATGGGAGTAGCCCCGCTAACACCTTTTTAGACACCTACTTGGTTTATAGCATTGATCGTTAAGTGAGAAATTTCCCGAGGAGTAGCATATACTCACAGTAGGATCGGGATCCAAATATCACCGCGTGACGAAACTGAAGGAATCCTACCAGAATCATCACACTCCAAATGGTATGCAACACTAGTAAGTTTCAGTTCTTTTGAAACTCCCGATGTGGATTTTTGCCCCATGCTCTTATGACCTTGACTTTGGCCAACAAATCATAAGTCACATGTCAAGTTCTACCCGTCGTTCTCCAGGTTAATTTGGACCCACCCGTACCTACCCTTGACTTTGGCCAAAATGGCAGTACGACTGTCCCAAACCAACGCATCTATCTATGCTACACATGAATACCCAGTAGCTACCAATCACTATGCCTTGACTTTGGCCAACATACATAGCTTGAATACTATTGACTATTCATGTGAAACGACGGAGGGCTACGAATGGTTTTGGCGAAACCGTGAACGTAGTGAACTTGATATAATCGAAGGAACGAGATAGCTTTTAAAAGGAGTGGATCAAACTCCGCATTTAAAAGTTGGTTTTGAAAAGAACCGAGTGGTTTTTGAAAGTGTTCCAACGACTTTTACTTGGTTTATTTTCTTGCATTAGTTCTTTTAATGCGTGATATTCTTGCATTAGTTCTTTTAATGCGTCCAATCATTTAATCCTACCATTGCAGAAAACAACCAAATTATGACGTACGCTTATGCCATTCGCATTCGCCATGGGGCCCCGTCATTACCCGTTAGGTTACTTAACTAACGACAGAGCGGGGGCTGGGCTAGCGCGGCTGTAAAACATAAGCAACGCCTAAATAATATCATATATAGATATATTGCAATGATAGCCATTTCAGATCACAGATGAACACATTGGAAATACTAGGAACCCGCAATTCGTACGAGCCTGTATCGAAAAGCAGATTACACGATCGCGGTGAATAGCCAATACCCCACCCAAGACCCCTACGGGTGCGGCAAACTACCCGCCAAGTACCCGAAGCGAAGCAACCTCCCTCAACTCCATGAGTAGGCCACTCGGCACTTCGGTATACCCGGTAGTTTGTGCACCACCTCCATGGGTCTATCCTAGGAGCAAAAACAGTAAAAAGAAATTATACAATGACGGCTACAACCCTGACCCGGTTGTGCGGCCATACAAATAATAATTACATCAATTTACAAATTTACATGAATTGAAAGAAAAGAAAACTCTCGTCTCACAACCCCCGGCTATTCACCCGCGACAATCCAATGAATTCATATACACAAACCAACATCATTACAGATCATAGATTTGTATAACCCCCACTAATCGACATATAGCGATTAGCAGACGTTCAATACAAATATCACACACAGATAAATACCCATCAGCTTAAGTCTTAAGAAACTCGATCAAAATACGGTTTTTAAAGCCCCAAAAACAAAATTTTCTTTCTGGAAAATCTGGGCTGAAAAAACATATACCAAAATTCCCAAAATACCCCACTGAATATACTGTAGCAAAGAAGATCCAGAGAAGAGCCAATACGGCCGCGGAAACGCGGCAATAGCAAGCTATTGCCGCGTTTCCGCGGCGCTTTGATGAGATCACAGGACCGTCTTTCTACAGTATACTCTAAAATCCCTGAGTCGATTTTTAAAGCATGATTTATTACTTTTACAGAACTTTGAAAATCGACGGCAAGTTAGATTTTTGGGTGTATTTCGTGACTTTTTATCCGATCGAATTTCTAGTTACTATGCTAACATGTTAGGTAGTGTTTAACTAGGCTCTGATACCACTGTAAGTCCATGCTACCTCTCCCGGTACTTACGGACTTGCGGAATTTGATGAAAAACGTTTTTCTAGAGGCGGCAACATGGACTCAAAACGGATCTTTGTTAAACTTAGCTACCTAACAACCTAACTAAGAGTTGTTAACTACTCGGTTAGGGGGTTATACCTTTCTTTCTTGAACTCCTTCGTCTTCTACACTTGATGGTTGTCCGGATCGGCTTCACCTCGTCGCCTCCTTGCGCCGAAGATCGATCCACCCGAAAGCTTCTACCTTTGGCTTCATCTTCGAACTTTGAAGAAACTAGTTCACTCGGTTTGCTAAACCTTATGAACTAGAGTGAGTAGAGGAGAGTGTGTTGGGATTTTTCTCTATGGTTCTTGGTTCTCAACACATGAGACAAGTGAACCATAGACTAAAGAGAGGGAGAGCAAGAGGAAGAGGATGAGAGCTCAAGAACAAGAGAGAGAATGAAAATGATAGAATGAGAAAGACTTTTCTCTCTTGGCTCTCATAATCCAAAGCCATCATAACAAATCATAGCAATCAAGTATTATGTGATGGTTTAAGCTACATTAGCCATATCATTTCATGCACTCATTTTTCACAAGAGAACAAGCAAGTAAAAAGTCTTTGCCATGAAATAATAGCCATTGTCATCATGATGGTCAACTAGTCCAACCTAGTCAACCGGTCCACAAAGTCAACAAGTCAACAAAGTCAACCCCTCAACGACCATGTCACCATAATACTTAATTAATATTATTGTTAATCATATATCATATTCTCATTAGGGTTTAGCAAGAAGTCAATGGTCAACAGTCAACAGTCAACAACCCTAATGAGAATCCTCTGCCTCTGTCTCTCCGTCAACTGTGCATACACACCCGCATCCGCGTTCCGAGGAACACGAATACATACGAGATAAAATCAATCCCAAAACGTACACTAGGATCTGGCTTAAACCAAAGCCCGCTAGTGTTAACTGTCCGGACACTAAACGTGCACAAGTGCAGGGATGTGACCGAACCCTGTCGCAAAACCATGCGACCTGTCGCAAAACCATGCGACCTCTACTCTTTTGCCTAAAAGCGAATAGCTTTCTGTGTGGGACTCTAAAGACTCGACACTACGCTGGCAGTGGTTTTAACCACAGACCGCAAGCGGCACTAGTTGTGCGTAACGGTCCCCAGGTAGATGCCGACAAGAAGACTGACGAGGTGAAACCCATCTGAACTCCTACTGAGCCTGAATGTGAAAGTCTCCGTACAGTCCGGTCTGTTCGTCTAATACATCACATGGAGGGCCTAGAGGGGCGGTAAACGTCAGTCCCCTAATAGCGGTACAAGTCGTGTCGGAGTGAAGCCCAAAACACCCTGAGATAACACTGGAAGCCTACCAGTATATCTCGCTTGCCCTGGCCAGGGACTACTCGTGTAATGGCTCTCCTAGACACAGCGCGATGTCAACCCCCAATACCGAGAGAGACGAATCCTGTCTAACCATCACTGCCTCCAAGTGCTTCGGGACTGCACCCAACTACTACCTGTTTGCACGACTCCTTTGAGCCGTGGTAGGGTAGTAATCAAAGTACAGTGGGAACACACTCGAGGCGAAGTGACAGTGTCAAGTCAGCGGACTAAGCTGTACTCATGTCACCTGGGAACTGATAACTGACGATAGGTATAATAACAACCGGTCAGTTCCCGACGAGTCCTGTCTAGTGTACTCGTAACCTAACGAGCACCCGCATACTATCTCCAGTACAACGTACTGATGGCTGTGGGACAGACCATCTCCCACTCTGGGATGAGAAGCGCATACGCTAGTCTACTCCGGAGTATCGATGCCCTGTCTCGATAGTCCTGTGACTAGGGACCTGCATAAGGATGTGCTTATAGATTACCCAGCCCCCACTAGTGTGACTGCCATCACAATGCTGGTAATCAAGCAAAGATCCTAAGGGCTCCACTAATGCGTATAGGTGATATAATAAAATAAACACATGTACACATTGAAGTAGAAACAAACCAAGTAGCATACTACTATTTTGAGCAAGATTGTATATACAACTGTGAATATCCCAAGCTTCCATTAAGTAATATACATACTAGTATAATACAGTAATGGCCTCTAGGGCATATACACTAACACCTTCGAGTTTGTATATAACCATACGATGGTTTTGTCCAATGGAAGTGGACATTCGTAGTAATACGGGGTGTCCTGGAGAAAAGGGTAAAAGTAGGAGTGGCAATGAGGTGTGCAACTCTGACAATCCAAAAGCCAGTCTTATAAGAAGGTTCGGTCAACTTGGTCTCTGAGTCATAGTCTAGGGTCGGGTCAATGGTCGCTGCCAAAGAGAGAGAGAAAAGAAACACTTAGCGCGCACTCTAACCTAGATCAGAATGGTTACCAATTTATCTAATCTGGAAACCTCCCACTGTAACCTCAAATTCTTCTCCAAACCCGAAAGAAGAATTAGTCGGGATCACCCGAGGAGTAAACCAACTCCTCAGCGGGAATCGGGATCCAACTATCATCGCATGATAACATGACGGAATCCGCTCAAGTCATCACACTCCAGAAGGTATGCGCATATCTGGCAAGTTTCTGTTTCTTTAGAAACTCCCGATGTGATTTTTACCCCATACTCTTATGACCTTCACTTTGGCCAACATATCATAAGTCACTTGTCAAGTTCTACCCGTCATTCTCGAGGTTAATTTGAGCCCACCCATACATACCCTTGACTTTGGCCAAAATTGTAGTACGACTGCCCCAAACCAACGCATCTATCTATACTGCATATGAATACCCAATAGCTACCAATCACTGTGCCTTGACTTTGGCCAACATACACAGCTTGAATACTATTGACCACCCATATGAAACGACGGAGGGCTACGAATGGTTTCTGGCGAAAACCTTTAACGTAATGAACTTGATATCATTGAAGGAACGGATAGCTTTAAAAAATATAGTGACGAAAACCTTTGCTAAAGAGGTCACTCCCGGTGAAGGGATCTCGGCTCTTTCCCCGTAGAATGAGGTGCAGGATATTCCAACTGAATACCTCGATGCAAAGCAAAAGTAATCGGCTATAGTGAAGTTATTGCCCTGACGCAAACTTTTGTCCAAGGGGTCACTCCCGGTGAAGGGATCTCGGCCCTTGCCTCGTCGACTGAGGAGCAGGATATTCCAACTGAATACCATGATGCAAAACAAAAGAGAATGCCCTTGCAATAACAGCTTTTTGAAAAATGTTCCAACAACATCAGATTAGGTTTGTTTATAACTTGCATTGATCCAAATCAACGCAGTCCCATCAATTGATCACACCACAAAGAACGAAAATATACTGATGTACGTATATGCCATCCGCATTCGCCACTGGGTCCCGTCATTACCCGTTAGGTTAGCTAACTAACGACAGAGCGGGGACTGGACTAGCGCGGATGCAAAACATATACAACATCTACTAGTATATATATATATATATATATATATATATATCAATATATAATATTTCGCTCAAGGCATGATAAAATGCAACATCACAGAAATGTACAGCATCACAAAACAATACAGATATCTGGGATCCCCGGGTTTCACAGAGCCGCTGAAACCCGACGTTCCCCTGGTCGTGTGGATAGCCTGTGCAATGAAATCCTAGACCCCTACGGGCGCGGCAAGTTACCCGCCAAAACCTGAAGCGAGGCAGCCCCCTTCAGCAACGTGAATGGACCACCCAGCACTTCACGGAATCCGATAACTTGGGCATCCCTCCTGGGTCAACCTGTACCCCCTACGAGTGCGGCGAATAGCCCACCAATTCTAGAGTGAATCCCCCTCCGTCTCAATGCCATGAGATGCGGGCTCATTGCCCTCTACAACCCGGTTATCCGTGCACCCCTCCTTGGGGTAATATTAGTACAGAAAGTAAAATATACATACAACGGGTACATCGACCGCAACCTGGTCGTGCCCCAAAAGAATAATACAAACAGGCAGTGACGGTAGTCCACATGTCGGACGCTCGCCCCGCAATATCAAATGTACATAATACAACAAAACTGTACTACCACTGCAACCAGGCTATCCCCCACGACCGATCCGTAACATCACAGCAATACACAGAACATCAACGTGAAAGTCACGTTCGCAAATCCGTCTAACTGGGCTATAGCAGTTAGACAGGATTTACCGATCAAGTGACATTCACGGTCGCAGATATAATGTAAATACTGTGAACAAATGTGTTTAAAATATCCGATCGATTAAATTTTACCAAGTGGGCCCCCAAGCAATACTGTAGCACTCACAGAAATTCTGGGCCCAAACAAAGTATACCAAAACCCCTATTATCAGCCCAAAAGCCCACTGCAAAAAACTGGTGGAATGAAACCAAATTCCTGCGGCGGAACCGCGGCCAAAGAGGGGTTATGGCCGCGGTTCCGCGGTCGTATGGAAAGATCAGATCACTAAATTTTTACAGTGTTCTTAGGATTCTCTGCATATCATTCTGCAACATACTGAAAAAAATTTCGAGCCAGAAAAAAAATCGACAGAAACTGATGCTAAGAAAAATACGGGTTTTGGAATTTTGTTCGATCGGAAACGTAAAACACAGAAGACCAAGCTAGACTAGGTTAATGGCGAGTCTCTGATACCACTGTAAGTGCACGGCGGTGCCCCGGCCGTCAATCCGACGCCGGAATGCGGAAGCGGTGATTTACTTTAGCTTTTCAAACCGGCACCACCGCGCACTATAAACCCGGATCGTGCCATTAAACTAGTCCTAGCTAAACTGGAGAAGGGGGAAGAGAGATATACCGAGCGATCCGTGTCCTTCGGTCTTCTCGCCGTCGTCCCGATCTCCCGCGGAGTGTCCGGTCTCGACCTCCTCTCCTGAAGGGCACCACGTCGCCGGCTTCTTTTAGGGGCTCCAGCCTCTGGTCCGAGGCAACTCGGGCACGAAGTTGGCGAGCCGACGTGTCCAAGGTTTGCTGTAGAATGTGTGTAGAACTCATGTCTCATTTGGGGTAGTGGAGGTTGCCATTTTGGTGGAGGAATGATAATTGGAGTTTTGTGATGAAAAAATGGAATTTTGCAAGCACCATGAGAACAAAACCCCACCCCCATAATTTTGGACAGCCCCATGCCATACTTGGCCGGCCAAAAGAATAGAGAGGAGAGAGTGAATGAGGGAGTGAGTGGAATAATACAAAGGGAGAGAGATCAAATGATATCATGAAAGAAAATGATCACAAACACAAACCCACACTCCACCAAACTCATCATCTCATCACAAAGTCAAGCCATCATGAAAGAAGAAGTCAAATGGTCAAGGGATGGTGCAACCATCATGATCCAACAATATGCAAAGACCCCCTTCCAAATTGCTTATTTGCACAAATGCAAATAAGCCCTCCTCCACCAATCTTCGGCCAATGAAAGATACAAAGAAATATGGCCGAAACGGAAAGCAAACTGGCAACTCCAGAAAACAGGTCCCGTAATAAATTACAGGAAAACCCCGATACTGTGTATACACACCGACATCTGTATTCCAACCGAATACAAATGCAATGGGACAAAATCTACACTGTACAATACTAGGATCCGGCTTAAACCAAAGCCGGCTAGTATTATCCGTACGATCATGATCCGTGCAATACAGCACGTATCTGATTGAACCCTGCCATATCTCCATACGGCCTCTACAGCGTTTCGCCCGAAAACTTGAGCAACTGAATGTGGGAGACTCTAAAGACTCGTCAACACCTTGGTTGTGGATTTAACCACTAGCACGTCAGAGGTATAAGCCAATACGTAACGGGCTACCAGGTATTGACCAAAAAGGGACGTCGATGAGCGAACTCATCCTGACACCCTACTGAGCCTGTCAGTGACAATATCCGTACAGCCCGGTCCGTTCGTCTATGAGCATCGCATGGCGGGCCTAGGGGGTTGGTAAAAGTCAGACCCCCAAAAGTGGTACAAGTCGTGTCAGAGATCAGCCCAGAACACCCTGAGATGCTACTGGAATACCCACTAGAAAATCTCCTGCCTTGGCCAAGGACTTTTCATTTTCTGGCTCTCTTAGACACAGCGCGACCTCACCCCCAATACCGAGAGAGACGAACCCCCGAAGATCCGCTCACTGCCTCCATGGGGCTCGGGACTGTACCCAACTAAAACCTGTTTGCACGTCTCCTTTGAGCGTGGTAGGGTAGTAATCAAAGTACAGTGGGAACTCACACGAGACAAATGACAATTCTCAGGTCGATGAACTAACCTGTACATATGTCACCAGGGAACTGCTATCTGACGTCAGGTATAAGACCAACTAGCATGTTCCCGGCGAGTCCTGTCCGGTGTACTCATAACCCAATGAGCACCTGTATACATCTTAGGTGAACCAACTGACACCAGTAGCTTGTGAGACCGGCCACCGCCCCTCGTCGGGGTCTCGAATGTATACACTAGTCTACTCTGGAGTATCGATGCCCTGTCTCGAAACTCCCACGACTAAGGACCTTTTAAGGATGTTCTTATAGACTACCAGCTCTCACGTATATGATCGCCCTCATACTGCTGGCAGTCAAGCATGAATCCTAGGGGCTCTATCAACGTGTAATAGCGACCTGTCTGGTCACCTAAAGCAGTACACGATGATAAAGATAAACCAGATAGCATACTATCATCTTGAGTAAGACTGTCCTACCGGGATAGGTCCTCCCTCAATCATTGCAATCACGTGCCTGTGATCCAATAATTGACTCTGAGGGCACAATCTCCAACACTTCCTCTTCTTCTTCTTCCTCTAGCTCACAACCTCCATTAATGGCATCATCTCTAACCTCCATCCATACAATGGATGCAAGAGACAAAGTTATCACACATTCTCTACATCGCCTTGGACACGTCGGCTAGCGAACTTCATGCCCGAGTTGCTTCGGATGAAGCGGGAGCCCGTAAAAAGACTCGATGATGTGGTGCCCTTTCCGACGAGGAGAACGAGCTCGGAGATGCCGCGAGGAGCTTGTGATGGTGGCCCAAAACCGAAGGACACGGATCGATCTGTATAGCTTTTTTATCCCTTCTCTTGTTGCTAGTTTATAGGTTAATGGTTCGATCCGGTTTTTAAGCACACGATAGCGCCAGTTTCTAGTTTGAAAAAGTTTTCGTTTCCGCATTTTGGCCTCGGACAGACGGCCGGGGCGCTACCGTAGACTTACATTACTAAGAATACCCGGATACCCCTTCGAAACATTTACATGTTTTAGTTTCACTGTGTATTGTTAAAAGAAAACTGATTTCCCAATTAGCCCTTGCTCCAGGGTATGTATTTACCAGGTTTGATTCTCACATCTGTATGGTTTTACAGATGATGAGTGGGAGTAAGTTATTGGGAATTGGGTGATCATCCTCATTATATCGGGATTCGTTGTAATTGGTGATATTTGAGAAAATCGCTTGGGTTGTTTTGCCGGACGGCAAATATTTGGTTTTGAATATCCGTTGTTATGCACCAATTTTAAATTGATATGTCTGTGCGTTTATTTTTATAAAGTGAGATACAACTTTTTGAAATTATGTCCATAACATTTACCTATATCAGTGGATGGTTAGGTAAGGAGCATTAAACAGCGGTGTAATTTTTCTTAACCATAAGTACAGTTTTCAACCTACGACACATGGGGAATGAGTTATTAGACTCAGGGGACTTATACAGAGTATTGTATGTTGTCCAGTGTCCATTAGGACAGAGGGGTTGGTACTCGTACTATATTCTGTTTACTTGTGACTTCTCTAGTTCTTAGACATGTGTTTCTTAGAAATACAAGATCCAAGTTTTGAGAAGTTATAGGTATATGAATAAAGTGGAGAACCAGGTATTGCAAGTATCAGGATTCTTCAAGGTGATCGAAGATGTAGATACTTGTGTATGGTATTCAGTTGATAGTAATGATTATGAGAAACTTGTTTCTCTTTCAGGCTACTCATATCTGGATGCATTCCTAAGTTGAGTAACGCTGATAGGCCTCTCTCCATTTAGTTGACATGCACTGGAGACAGCTGCATGATTTGAATCTGGTTCCAATTAAATCAGTGCCTCTGTTTCTATATTGGATATAGAATAGTTCATATCTTAACAATGTTAAGGTACGGGGAGTTGTCCAGCTTATGCTTAAAACCAGACTCTGGATAACTCAAGGCACGTTTCTGTAATGGCTATTTGTGGGTTGACTCGGGCTATGACGAGGGTTGACTTTCTACCATCTGGAAGATCAATAGTGATATTGTTCTTGACTCGCCACAGTTTTGATAAAAATGGATTTTTTCAGAAAAACGGTAGTGGGAGTATGGTAGAACTGGAAGTGATTCCAGAACCGCAAACGATTACTGAAAATTTGATAAGAACCTAAAGATTCAATCTGGTTTGACATTCTATTGGCCACTCCGCAGATATGGTGGGTAACCTCAGGCACCCGAGGAGTACTCTGGTAGCCTCAAGGACGGTGACAGGGAGGTTCTTGTTTACCCAGACATGCCATTGCTGTTGTTCCAGACTGTGAGACCCGGCAGGAGGATGAGTATAGCGTCGTTCTAAACTAGCTTTAGAAGTGTACGTGTATATGACTCTGCCAGAGGGTTGTCGTAGTCAGTGGGAGCAGCGGAAGCATAGTGGACAAGTAGATTATGTCTATTTACGGACTAAATCAGATATAGCGGAGATAAATCATCTATTTCTGATGTGAAAGTCATAGGATTGACTTCATCAGAATAGGGGATGGATCTGCTAAGAAGGTAGTAGGGTGTGATGTCCTGGTACATGGATGACATACACATAGTAGGAAGTGAAAATCCTATACTACGATCGGTTATAGTTTGGTTATCACACAGTGGTTTCTCCACATAGGATATAGATATAATATCAAACATTCTGGTTACTAGATCTATTGTTTTAGATCTAGATTTGGGCAATTTCCCAATCTGGGTATTTTGACTGCATTCTACAGGTGTTTTAGAATGGACGACTCCTGGCACGGTAGTGTACCTGCAGGTGATGGAGTCACCCTCTCTAAAGGTGTCTTACAGACTAAAGGGGTGAAGGATGTGCATGATTGGCAGATCACTTGCTTAGGCAATTGAGTCAATCATGAGATGTCAAGTACCACACTAGATATTGTTTTTGTACGAGATGCAGTAAGTTGATATTAATCCTATCCTGGAGAGACATTCGGAAGCAGTTTTAGAACATAAATAAATGTTCTAAGGATATGATAACAACAGCCTCTTTCGGGGGACGGTTATCATTCCAGGCTTCCAAGGTGACCTGGATGACAGAGTGGCTGTCAGAGTTATAGTTTTCCCTCTGACGAGGGGCAGTATTTTGGACAGGTCGTCCAACCGGATACTGAGGAAGGTGTGGCGCAGGACACTGATTAAATTCAGTTGACAATACAGTCTAAGAAGTTTGGATTTGGAGTTCATTTATGAACTAGGTCCCATCAGATATCCAGACATATTCTAAGATAGGTATTGCTCATTTCGGGAGATGGCTTTCTCCGCGAATTTGAGATAAAGAGAGACATAGAAAGAAACATCAGGGTGGATCCACGCACTGAGGCTATTCCTCGAATGCAATAGTTTCGCAAACGGACTTTGTGAAACTGATTAGTAAAGGAGTTGGGTGTTCGGTATCACACGGGCTGTGAGTATGCGACATCGCAATAATTAGCCTTGAGTGCAAGTGGGAGCTTCTTGGATATAGTGCCCTAAGAGTCAATTATTGGATCACGGGCACGTGATTGCAATGATTGAGGGAGGACCTATACCGGTAAGACAGTCTTACTCAAGATGATAGTATGCTATCTGGTTTATCTTTATCATCGTGTACTGCTTTAGGTGACCTTATAGGTCGCTATTACACATTGATAGAGCTCTTAGGATTCCTGCTTGACTACCAGCAGTATGATGGCGATCATATACGTGGGAGCTGGGGTCTATAAGAACATCCTTAAAGTGGTCCCTAGTCGTGCGAGTTTCGAGACCGGGCATCGATACACCATTAGTAGACTAGTGTATACAGTCGAGACCCCGACGAGGGGCGGTGGCCGGTCTCATAAGCCATTGGTGTCAGTTGGTTCACCTAAGATGTATACAGGTGATCATTGGGTTATGAGTATGCCGGACAGGACTCGCCGGGACATGCTAGTTGGTATTATACCTGACGTCAGATAGCAGTTCCCTGGTGACATGTGTACAGGTTAGTTCATCGACCTGAGATCGTCATTTGTCTCGTGTGAGTTCCCACTGTGCTTTGATTACTACCCTACCATGGCTCAAAGGATTCGTGCAAACAGGTTTTAATTGGGTACAGTCCAGAGCCACATGAAGGCAGTGAGCGGATCGGAAGGGGTTTCGTCTCTCCCGGTATTGGGGGTGAGATCGCGCTGTGTCTAGGAGAGCCATTACACGAAGTCCTTGGCCAAGGCAGGAGATTTACTGGTAGGTATTCCAGTAGTATCTCAGGGTGTTCTGGGCTACACTCCGACACGACTTGTACCGCTTTTGGGGGTCTGACTTTTACCAACCCCCTAGGCCCGACATGCGATGCTCATAGACGAACGGAACGGACTGTACGGATATTGTCACTGACAGGCTCAGTAGGGTGTCAGGATGAGTTCGCTCATCGACCCCCCTTTTGGTCAATACCTCGTAGCTCGTTACGTACGGCTAGTACCACTGACGTGCTAGTGGTTAAATCCATAGCCAAAATATTGACGAGTCTTTAGAGTCCCCCATAGACTGTTTCTCAAGTTTCGGGCGAAACGTTGTAGAGGCCGTATGATATATGGCAGGGTTCGATCATATACATGCAGTAGTGCACGGATCTTGATCGGGCGGATCATACTAGTGGGTGTAGAGTGTTTTTCGTCACCCCAGTGAGATGGGAATACGCGCGCGCTTGTCAGGCGTACTACAGATTCCCCCTGCCTAGGGAAGGCTGGGGTTTAATGATTGTGGGGATCCGAATCTCCGGCAGCCGCGGACTAAGCTGCCGTTAATTACCCCTCGCCTTTGGGGCGGGGGAACCTCCGATTAACGGGTTAAACTGGTCATGCGAACTCAATGTGCAGTGTACGTATGTTCTGTTTTGAAAGGGGGGTCTTGGATATATCGGGAGCCACGCAGAGTTTTTACGGGCGCAAGCGCGCGCCACGTGTCGGCACGCGGGCGCTTTGCGCACTTGCGCTGCGCGCCGGAATGGACAAGAGGCTTTTAGCCTAAGAAACAGAAGCTGTGCTTCAAAAATGAAATATTTATTATGTATATATATATGGAGTTAAACTCCTGTGATGTTTTGAAGATTATAAAAGGGGTTCTTCTTCTTCCTCCTGTTGTTTGGCCAGATCTTGAAGATCAAGAAATATGAGATTTTAAAAATCACTCCTTTTTGAGATCTGATGGGTGATCTGAGTTCCCCTTTGTGGGTTTTGTGGTGGAAAACTACTTAGTTTTGGAAAAGAAAGAGTAAAACTCTTGATTTAATTCAAAAGAATTGAGAAGGTTTAGAACCTTGGAGAAGGAGCAAGAGGCACAAAGAACCCTAGTTTTTGGGGGGATTGAAAAGTCTATCTTTTATTCATCATCATGTTGCCTTATATAGGCTTACACATTTATATATAGCCCCTTGGGCTTTGCAAAAATGGCATTTTAGCTCATCCCATGGTTCATGTGCCATTTCTTTTTGCACATAAACCATGGGCTTACAAAATATTGGTTTTATGCCCATTTTGCATACATTCATGTATGAAAAAATTACATAAAAATTATTTATTACATGATTTCATTTTTGGCATGGGGAGGGTCGGCCGCTTCATGTTTCGGACTCGACCTGGGCATGGGCCCACTTGACCTGGGCTTGGGCCCACCTGGCTTGGGGTTGACCTTGACTTTGACTCGGTCAACCGGGGTGTAAATTTTTACCCCAACAGTGGGCTTTTGTTTAAGCCGGATCCTAATATTAGATTTGTTGGATTACTTTAGTCTCATCGCATTCGCATTCAGTCGGAATGCGGATGCAGGTATGTATATACAGGTGAGGGGTATCCTTGTGATCCGTCACGAGTTTACTTTAGATATTGCCGTATCTTTTTGTTGTTGTAAACATTTGGGTTAATGTTTACAAATGGAAATAATGAGCTAGAAATCATGATTAGGAGCATTAATTGTGACACATGCACAAGTGGTGACTCATGGTCTCTTTCTTTGTGCATGTGTCACATATTGTAATTGATATATGTGTTGAAATGATAAGAGGAGAGAGAGAGGGCAGCCATATGGCTTGAGTTTGCTCTTGTGTTTATTGATTCTTACTCTCATTTTATCATAGCAACACATAAGAAAAAGAAAGGCACTTCTTCTTCTTCCTCTTGCTTCTTGAGCTCACCATTTCCACCAATGGCATCACCTTCAACCTCCATCCATACACTATCATGTGATAAGAATCAATGGATGCTTGAGACAAAGTTTTCACACGCATTCTCTACATCACCTTGGACACGTCGGCTAGCGAACTTCGTGCCTGAGTTGCTTCGGATGAACCGGGAGCCCGTAAAAAGACTCGAAGATGTGGTGCCCTTTCCGACGAGGAGACCGGAGATCGGAGATGCCGCGAGGAGCTAGGGATGGTGGCTAAAGACCGAAGGACACGGATCGATCGGTATACTTTTCTAACCCTTCTCTAGTTAGCTAGTTGTTGGTTAATAGTTCGATCCGGATTTAAAGTATACGATAGGGCCGGTTTCGAGTTTAGAAAAAGTTTTCGTTTTCGTATTTTGGCCTCGGACAGATGGCCGGGGCACTACTGTAGAATTACAAAGGCAACCTAATCAACAAAATCAGTGGGCCACCCAACACTTCCCAAATCCGGTGATTTGGGCACCCTTCCGTAGGTCAATCCTATACCCCCTACAAATGCGTCGAATAGCCTGCTAATTCTAGAGTAAGGTACCTCAGTCTCAACGCTATGAGATGGAGGCCCGTTGCCCTCTAGAACCAGGCTACTCGAGCACTTTACCGCTGGGTAATCCTAGTGCATGTAATGAAAACCTGAATATACAACGGTGACTACGTCCGCAACCAGGACGTGCCCCAAAGAATAATACAAGCCGCGATGACGCCAGTCCACAAGTCGGACGCTCATCATTCAATAATGAATATACATTACATCACATAGAATTACATTTAATACTACACACACCGGGCTATTCATCTCGACAATCCAACATAACCATAATCACCAAGCATCATCCATCATAGAACTTACAAACTTGCGAGTATCAATTCCGTAACCCCGTCTAACTGATACATATAGCAATTAGACGATATTTTACCAAACATTATGATACATGCAACCAACATAAAGCCAATGACATTCAAATACTACACATAAATAGCCAACACTTCAATTTTCCAAAACACCGGAAATCAAGTGTGCCGCAAAAATTTCATGCAAAAATCCACTCCGGGAGATCGAAATGAGCTCGGATCGAATCAAAACTTTGTAGAGGGCCTCGTCACATAATTAAGGATGACTCGGAAGGGTCCTAAGGAGTACCTACCCCGAGGCCACTATAAGGTGGCCCAAGGGGATGGATAGACACGAGCCTGCCCTATGGGTTGGTATCAGGTCCCCACTTCTCAAAAGGCCACCGTGTGGTGGTCTAGAAGGGGGGCCCTCTTTCGGTCCTCCCGGGGCATCCTCGGGGTCCCCATGCACCTTCCCATGGCTTCCTGGTCCAAACCGAGAGCCCGCGGGGAGTGAAAATATCAAATTAGTATAGAATAGTTATTGGTTTTGACAGAAATTTTCCGGGTGAAAAATTGCGGTTTTCGGGCATCGTAATAATCTAGTTTGAGATTCTAGTTAGACTCTGATACCATGTTGTTGGACCTAGGGCCCTGTTCGTCACGAAAAACTGCATTTCAATACCGCTCATTCATTATCATTTTTGTGTATATCAGTACTATTAATCCATGTCTGCTCAATAAGTATAGAGTACATGTATTCATGACAAAACACTGAAAACACACTCAAATGCACGGATACGTCATTTGTGAGACACTACAACCGGAACGGAATACCGATCATTATTCAAGAAGATTTTGCAAAATAATTCAAGTGTACACATTTTTATCAAGAATTGTCAAATAAGACATGATTACTTACAAGTGTGAACACAACCTTTTTGATGCATGAACCATGGTGGGCTGTCATGAAGATGACATGGTCAAGTGGAGCAAGTGGGCAAGATGTTTAAAGCAAGTGGGCATGGTGTGATAAAGTGTTGATGTGATTTAAAGATTGTAATTTCCCTCCAAATCTACATATTAAAACTCAAGTGTTTATAGAAGAATTAAACAATACCAGAGAGATAGTGGAGAGAACAAAAGATCGCCACAAGAAGACAGGCTCCACCACATGAAGAAAAACCGCCAGAATTGGTCATTTCCCCGCCACCGGCGATCCCACCTCCACTAATTGCACCTTTTTTCTTCTGGTCATTCTAAGTTGTCACATAATCTTAATTTTATTTTATTTTTTTGTTGATGAAGCGCCTATATATATCAGGACAGAGAGCAAGCTTGGGGGAATACTTAGACTACTCTTTAGGCATTTCATTTCCACATTTTGTAATTTTTGTTTAACTCTTTGTACATAGCAGTAAGTAACTTTGAGTTTCTTGCCCTCTCCTAATCTTAAAACCTCTTTATTGAGCTTGCAAGTTTAGGTTTGGGTTATTGAACTCATTGCTTGTATCTTAGATATTGAATTTTAAATGAAGCTTTTACTTTTGCACCATGGTTCATAGTATCTTCTCCACTTTATTTTCTTGCATTTACTTACTTGCAATGTTATTTTCTTTGATGTCTTCTATCTTGTATTCTCTTTTTATGTTTGTGATGGATTGTAAGTTGTGATCTTGTTAGAGAATGAGAATGGTTGCTTAAGTTAAGATTTTCTTTACTCGTTTCCTTTGTCCAAACCTTACTACTAATTGAACTCCGCCCAAATCTCATGCAAGTGCTCCGTTAGGCACCCTATCCTACCAAGATAGCGGTGATTCCTAAACGTGACCGATTGCGTTTGGTTTGGCTGGAGGCGAAAGTTAAGAAGCAAGAACGGAAGAATAAGGGTCAATAAGCCAGATTTCGCAAATACCATGCTTAAACACCCTAATCTACGCTGTTGCCAATTACTCTAGATTCAATAGTCAACTTAGGCACAAAGGAATAAGTACGGATTTTTTTAACTTAAACTAACCTATCTCTATCCCTAACAAGCATTTCGTTTGCATATATACAAAATACATAGGTTAGAATCGAACAAATTCGGACCATTTGGCTTAACTCATGAGAACAAGAACCTAAAACGTACTATCTCCCTGCGAATGACCCGTAATCATCACGGCTAGCTACACGTGACGCCGTCTTGATTGCAGTTACTTTAAAACTTAAACACGACACATGAAATCACATACCAATCAGGCCATCTACCATATTTTTCAAGCAAGCAAGCATGACATTTTCAAAAATCAAGAGATCTCTAAGTTAAATAATAAAGGACCATTACAAGAATATCAAACTGTAAGTCGATGTACAACACCCCACGACTTGCGGGGAGGCGGAAATATGAAAAACGATCTTGTTCTTTGCTTAAACATCGACTAACCGCACGAATCGAAGCTAAACGATAACTAACAAGAAACATAGAAGTTCTATACTACTATGTTTAGGGATTATACCTAACGAATCGTGTCCTTCGTCTTTGCGAACTCCTCCTCCTCCTCGGCCTTCTCGAAGTAGCAGACGATCCACCCGAGAGCTTTACTCCAAGCTTAGCCTCTAAACTTGAGGCAACTAACCTTCTTTAAGTGCTAATCAAAGAAGCTAGGTGATATAGAGTGAGGGTTATAGTTTAATTAGTCTAACTAATCCTTGTACTCAACACATGAGAGGGGAGGATTAGGGTTTGAAGAGGGAGAGCTTGAGGAGAGAGAAGATGAAGATAATAATGAAGTGAGAAGAATGAGTTATGATAATATATATCAAGCATTTCTTTTATCAAGAAAAGAAAAAGAAATGAATTTAACAACCATGCTTGATAATATCTAGTGATGATTCACATCCATGAGTCATTAAGCATTTATGATGCATTAATGACAAGGATGAATCATCCATATGACTCACTAATCACATTCATTGTATATGCCACCTAAACCTCCTTAGTCACCATCTTCTAGAAGCTTCTCGCGCAATTACGAGAACGCCCCTCCTTTCCGCAAAAATACGGAAAAACTTTAGACTCTATAAATCCAATAACCAGATACCAGTAACTGGCTTAAACCAAAGCCGACTGGTAAAAACTGTCCGAAAGTCGTACGTGCGTAAACACACGTATGCGTCCGAACCCTTGTCGTAAAACCACACGACCTCTATATCGTTTCGCCTGGAGTAGGGAAACTCTCTGTATGGGACTCTAGAGACTCGACTACTACGCTGGCAGTGGGTTTAACCACAGACCGCAAGCGGCACTAGCTATACGTAACGATCCCCAGGTAGATGTCGATAAGAAGGCCGATGAGGAAACCCAACCGAACTCCTACTAAGCCTGCTGTGACAATCTCCATACAGTCCGGTCCGTTCGTCTTAGACTATCGCATATCGGGCCTAGGGGGCGGCAAGCGTCAGTCCCCTAATAGCGGTATAAGTCGTGTCGGAGGGAAGCCCATTACACCCTGAGAAACTACTGGAACCTACCAGCAAATCTCGCTTGCCCTGGCCAGGGACTTTGCGTAATGGCTCTCTGACACAGCGCGATATCAACCCCCAATACCGGGAGAGACGAATCCTGTCTAACCGCCACTGCCTCCAAGTGCTCGGGACTGCACCCAACTGCTACCTGTTTGCACGACTCCTTTGAGTCGTGGTAGGGTAGCAATCTAAGAACAGTGGGACACACTCGAGGTGAAGTAGCAGTGTCAAGTCTGCGGACTATGCTGTACTCATGTCACCTGGGAACTGTTCACTGACGACTGGTATAAAACCAACCAACAGTTCCCTGTGAGTCCTGTCCGGTGTACCCGTAACCTAACGAGCACCTTCATACTATCTCCAGTACGACGTACTGACGGCTGTGGGACAGACCATCTCCCCAACTGGGATGAGAAGCGTACACACTAGTCTACTCCGGAGTATCGATCCTCTGTTTCGATAATCCAACGACCAGGGACCTGAATAAGGATGTGCTTGTAGACTACCCAGCCCCCACTAGTGTGACTGCCATCACAACGCTGGTAGTCAAGCAAGATCCTAAGAGCTCTATCAATACGTATACTCACATATTAAGATAGAAAACCAAGTAGCATACTACCATGTTTAGCATGACTGTTATATACATGTGAATATCACAAGCTTCCATTAAGTAATATACAAACTAGTATGATACAGTAATGGCCTTCTAGGGCATAAACACTAACAATCTCCCACTTGCACTAGGGCCATGTACTGGCGTATCGAAGACCGATGATCTCGAGTAGCCTCTCGAACTGAATCTGAGGTAGGGCCTTCGTGAATGGATCAGCAATGTTCTCTTCAGAAGCAACTCTCCGAACCTCGATCTCCTGACGATCAATGATCTCCCTGATCAGGTGTGTTAGTGTATATGCCCTAGAGGCCATTACTGTATCATACTAGTTTGTATATTACTTAATGGAAGCTTGGGATATTCACAGTTGTATATACAATCTTGCTCGAAATGGTAGTATGCTACTTGGTTTGTCTCTGCTTTAATATGTGCATGTGTTTCTTTTAGCATATTGCTGGTATACATATTAGTAGAGCCCTTAGGATCTTTGCTTGATTACCAGCGTTGTGATGGCGCTCGCACTCGTGGGAGCTGGGTAATCTATAAGCACATCCTTATACAGGTCCCTGGTCGTTGGACTATCGAGACAGGGCATCGATACTCCAGAGTAGACTAGCGTATGCGCTTCTCATCCCAGTGTGGGAGACGGTCTGTCCCACAGCCGTTAGTACGTCGTACTTGGGATAGTATCCGGGTGCTCGTTAGGTTACGAGTACACTGGACAGGACTCGTCGGGAACTGTTGGTTGGTAATATACCTATCGTCAGTTATCAGTTCCCAGGTGACATGAGTACAGCTTAGTCCGCTGACTTGACACTGTCACTTCGCCTCGAGTGTGTTCCCACTGCACTTTGATTACTACCCTACCACGGCTCAAAGGAGCTGTGCAAACAGGTAGTTTTTGGGTGCAGTCCCGAAGCACTTGGAGGCAGTGACGGTTAGACAGGATTCGTCTCTCCCGGTATTGGGGGTTGACATCGCGCTGTGTCCAGGAGAGCCATTACACGAGTAGTCCCTGGCCAGGGCAAGTGAGATATACTGGTAGGTTTCCAGTGTTATCTCAGGGTGTTCTGGGCTACACTCCGACACGACTTGTACCGCTATTAGGGGACTGACGTTCACCGCCCCCCTAGGCCCGCCATGCGATGTATCAGACGAACAGACCGGACTGTACGGAGACTGTCACATACAGGCTCAGTAGGAGTGCAGATGGGGTTCACCTCGTCAGTTTTCTTATCGACATCTACCTGGGGACCGTTACGTACAGCTAGTGCCGCTTGCGGTCTGTGGTTAAACCCACTGCCAGCGTAGTGTCGAGTCTTTAGAGTCCCACACAGAGAGCTATTCGCCTTTAGGCAAAATGAGTAGAGGTCGCATGGTTTTGCGACAGGGTTCGTTCACATTCGCGCACTTGTGCACGTTTGCTGTCCGGACAGTTTATACTAGCGGGCTTTGGTTTAAGCCGGATCCTAGTATATGATTTGAGATTGGTTTTTCTCATTGTGTTCGTGTTCCTCGGATCACGAATGCGGGTGCGTATGCACAGTTGCTTGAGATTGAGGGAGAGGACCTTGATTAGGGTTAATGGCTATTGTCATTTTATTAACCCTAATATTTATATGTGTGTTATTGTTAATTAGTAATTAGTTTAATAATTATCCATGGTTGTGGTTGTTGACCATTTGACTTCTTTGACTTGTTGACCTAGGTTGACACTTTGACCATCATAATTTCTTTTGGAAGATGCTTTTTGATCTTTGCAATTTGAAATGATAATGGTCATGTCATGATTTACCATGATAATTATCTAGCTAATTATTCAATTAAATTAATTCACACATATTAGTGAGAAGAGCTCTATTATTTTCTCATTCTCTCATATCATTTCTCTCTCTTGTTCATCCTCTCCCTCAAGCTCTCTCCCTCTCATGTGTTGAGAAACAAAAAGCTTGAGAAAAACCTTCACTTGATCCTCTCTACTCTCTTCTAGGGTTCAAGTCTTAGCATTTCTTGCACTCTAGTTACTCCTAGCTTGGAGTTGAAGCTAAAGGTGGTGGCTTTCAAGTGGATCTTTCTTTGACGGAAGAAGACAAGCAAGGTGAGGCCTTTCTACCATTCCGACGAGCAAGGAGAGAAGGAGTTCGAGCTCAAGGTATAACCTTTCTACAACTTAGTTAGTTGTTAGTTTACTTTAGCTAGTTTTCGTTTAGCAAAGATCCTCACAAGCAAGGTCCATGTTGCCTAAGTCATTAAAAATCCGTTTTTTATTATGTTTTCCGCCTCCCCGTAAGCACCGGGGTGGGCAACACGGACTTACAGTGGTATCAGAGACTAACTAAACCTAAACTAGCTAAGTACTTAAATGTAACGAAGTTTCGAAACCGGAAAATCGAAAAACCAAACTTGCAAAACCCTAGTTTCTGTTAAATTTTTTTCTGCTCAAAATGAAAATATTTATACTTGTAAAATCGTCTCAGGGTTTTCTGAATACACCCAAGAAAAACGATACC
The DNA here is from genome assembly GCA_030015575.1 of Agapanthus africanus. Taxonomy (NCBI): domain Eukaryota; kingdom Viridiplantae; phylum Streptophyta; class Magnoliopsida; order Asparagales; family Amaryllidaceae; genus Agapanthus; species Agapanthus africanus. The sequence goes on from CM057341.1 coordinate 596,308,613, forward strand.
CTAATTCCATCAAACCGCCGCCCTTCCGCCGCACGAGGTAGGCATGTGCGGCGGAAGCGCCGCGGTTTGTCGTTATCGGCGCATCGTTTTTCGTGCAGTGTGTGTTGTTGTTGGTTTTGGGATTTTTAGGATATATTATATGTGCCCAGATTTTCCAGAACTAAAATTTACTTTTGGGGGCCTATAAATCCGTATTTTTCGGAACTTCACTACACTTTAACTACATCGGTTATATCTGTAATGCTTGCATGTATTGAACGTCGGCTAATCGCTATAAGACGATTAGTCGGGGTTATACATGATCTGTGATTGTTATTGGTTTGTGGATATGAATGGATTGGATTGTCGCGGGTGAATGGCCGGGGTGGATGTGAGATGAGCGTTGTTTTTCTTTCATTCATTTGTAACATGTAAATTGATGTAATAATATTCTTTGTATGGCCGCACAACCGGGTCGGGGTTGTAGCCGTCATTGTATAATTCTTTTTACTGTTTTTTCTCCTAGGATAGACCCATGGAGGGGGTGCACAAACTACCGGGTATCTCGAAGTGCCGAGTGGCCTACTCACGGTGGTGAGGGAGGTTGCTTCGCTTCGGGTGCTTGGCGGGTAGTTTGCCGCACCCGTAGGGGTCTTGGGTGGGGTATTGGCTATTCACCGCGACCGTGTAATCCGCTTTGCGTTGCAGGCTCGAACGCATTGCGGATTCCTAGTATATCCAATGTATTCATCTGTGATCTGTAATGTCTATCATTGCTATATATTTATATATAATAACTATTTAGGCGTTGCTTATGTTTTACAGCCGCGCTAGCCCAGCCCCCGCTCTGTCGTTAGTTAAGTAACCTAACGGGTGATGACGGGGCCCCGTGGCGAATGCGAATGGCATAAGCGTACGTCATATTTTGGTTGTTTTCTGCAATGGTAGGATTAAATGATGGGACGCATTAAAAGAACTGATGCAAGAAATAAACCAAGTAAAAGTCGATTGGAACACTTTGAAAACCACTCGGTTCTTTTCAAAACTAAACTTTTAAACGCGGAGCTTGAACCACTCCTTTTAAAAGCTATCTCGTTCCATCGATTATATCAAGTTCACTACGTTCACGGTTTCGCCAAAACCATTCGTAGCCCTCCGTCATTCCACATGAATGGTCAAAAGTATTCAAGCTATGTATTTTGGCCAAAGTCAAGGCATAGTGATTGGTAGCGTTTGGGTATTCATGTGCAGCATAGATAGATGCGTTGATTTGGGACAGTCGTGCTGCCATTTTGGCCAAAGTCAAGGGTAGGTACGGGTGGGTCCAAATTAACCAGGAGAATGACGGGTAGAACTTGACATGTGACTTATGATATTTTGGCCAAAGTCAAGGTCATAAGAGCATGGGGCAAAAATCCACATCGGGAGTTTCATAAGTACTGAAACTTGCTAGTGTTGCATACCATTTGGAGTGTGATGATTCTGGTAGGATTCCTTCGGCTTTATCACGCGATGATATTTGGATCCCGATCCTACTGTGAGTATATGCTACTCCTCGGGAAAACTCTCACTTAACGATCAATGCTATAAACCTAGTAGGTGCCTAGAAAGGTGTTAGCGGGGCTACGCCCACAGGGAAAAGAGGTTACTTAATTAAGGAACTTCGCGAAAGCGTTGGAAAACCTCCCTCGAAGTACCGACACTGGCCTGGCTGAACGGTTAAGCAAGTATTGTACGGTGAGAATGATCCCGGCTAATCCTTTTCTTTACGGTTTGAGAAGGGATTCGAGAGACAGTGGGAGCCATCCAGTTTAGACAAACTAAAAACCACTCTAAACTTGCAAAAGCATCATGCTAAAGTGTTTCTTTTCTCTCTCCTAATTGCAGCGACCATTCAAGATGACCGGACTTAAGTTACTATTAGATAAAAACATATTGACAGGGCCAAACTACAAAGATTGGCTCAGGAATGTCAAGATGGCTATCACTTATGACAAGCTGGGGTATATACTTACCACCAAAGCTCCCCCTGTCCCAGGTCCCACCTCCAGCGTCGCGGATGTTGAAATCCGTAAGACATGGGAGATAGATTGCGCGAGGGCCAGATGCCTCGTACTAGCCTCGATGGACAACGACCATCAGAGGAGGCACGAGAATATGGACCTAGAGTCCATATTTCTCCATACAAAAGAACTGTATGGAGAGCAGTCTCGTATCGCAAGATACGAAGTGTCGAAGAAGCTCTTTTCGGCAAGGTTGGCCGTCGGATCATCGGTAGCGGACCACGTGCTTAAGATGATCGGCTACATAGAGGAGCTCGCGGACCTTGGGACCACGTTGGAGAATGAACTCTATACCGATTTGATTCTCCAGTCCCTTCCTTCCACTTACGCCCAGTTCATTCTTAACTTCAACATGCAAGGAAAGGAGGTTGAACTTGCCGAGCTTCTGAACATGTTGAGGACTGCTGAAGGCACCCTACAGAAGGGTAGGGAGACATCCACTTTGTTTGTAGGAGGATCTTCCTCTTCTAGGTCCAGGGCGAAAGCCAAGGGCAAGAAGAAGAAAGCCCCCGCCAAACCAAGAGGCGGTGTCGGTAAAGTGGATACGAAGGGAAAGGGTAAAGCAACAAAGGTAGCGGGGAAGCTGGTGGGGAAGGAAGAATGCTTCTATTGTCACAAAAGTGGTCACTGGAAACAAGATTGCAAGGCTTGGAAAGCCAGAACACAGGATTTGAAGCGAGTTGCAGCTTCAGCTTCAGGTGTGTATGTTATTGAAAATTGTCTATCAATAAACTCTACTTCCTGGGTATTGGATACCGGATCAGGATCTCATATCTGTAATTCTTTGCAGGCGTTGAGAAAGCGTAGAGTTTTGAAGGCAGGTGACATGACCCTCAGAGTTGCGAACGGTGCTAGCATGGATGCTGAGGCCGTGGGGGACTATCACCTGGGATTATCAGATGGACACTTTTTGGTTTTGCGTAGTTGTTATTATGTACCAAATGCAACCTGTAATATCATTTCTGTATCTTTATTATCTAAAGAAGGTTATGAATTTGCATTTATAAGTAATGTAGTGAACATTCACCTTAATCAAGTGTTGATTGGGTCAGGTACATTGAACAACGGTATATACGTTTTAAACCAACCACAGATTTTCAATATCCAGAATACACACAAAAGAAAGTCTCCAGAAATTAATAAAACTTTCTTATGGCATTGTAGACTGGGTCACATCAACGAGAGAAGATTGACTAAGTTACATACTGAAGGATATTTAGATTCGTTCGAATATCAATCGTATGCAACTTGTCAATCCTGTCTCAAAGGAAAGATGACAAAGGCTCCGTTTTCTGGACACGGAGAAAGAGCGAGCGAGCTCTTGGGACTCGTACACAGCGACGTGTGCGGTCCAATGTCTACACATGCGCGAAGCGGTTATTCTTACTTCATTACCTTTACGGATGATTTTTCAAGGTACGGTTATGTCTTCTTAATGAAACATAAATCCGAGGCTTTTGAAAAATTCCAGGAATATAAGAATGAAGTAGAAAAACAAACAGGCAAAAGTATCAAGATCCTAAGATCGGATCGAGGAGGAGAATACTTAAGTGCCGAATTCCTGAACTATTTAAAAGAGAATGGAATTCTCTCTCAGCTTACTCCTCCATACACTCCGCAACATAACGGTGTATCGGAGAGACGGAACCGAACCCTATTGGATATGGTACGGTCCATGATGAGTAACGCTGAGTTACCGCGATCGTTCTGGGGGTATGCGCTAGAAACAGCTGCATATCTTTTGAACCGTGTTCCCACTAAGACTGTGCCTACCACACCATATGAGTTATGGAGTGGGAAGAAACCCTATCTTAATCACATTAAGACATGGGGATGTCCAGCTTTTGTAAAAAAGCAGCATGCGGACAAGCTCGAGGCACGCTCAGTACAGTGCAAGTTTGTGGGATATCCAAAGAACTCCAAGGGATATTATTTCTATTGCGAAGAGGAACAAAAAGTCCTTGTTTCTCGCCATGCCCACTTTCTAGAACATCAGTTCATAGAAAAAGAAATAAGTGGGAGCGCAATAGAACTGGAAGAAATTCCAGAACCACAAACTATTACTGAAAGTTTAGTGGAACCAGAAGGTTCAAAAGAACAGGACATTCCTATGCCGCTCCGCAGGAGTAGTAGGCAGTCTCATCCGCCCGAGAGATACTACGGTTTTCTCATTGACGGGGATAGAGAAGACTGCATCCTGGATTGTGATGAGCCTACTAGCTTCCAGCAAGCCATTCAGAGCGTCGACTCGGTAAAATGGCTGGATGCAATGCGGACCGAGATGGAGTCCATGTACACCAACAAAGTATGGACGTTGGACATTGCTCCAGACGGGGTAAAACCCGTAGGATGCAAGTGGATCTTTAAAAGGAAGATTGGTGTAGATGGACAGGTTGAGACCTATAAAGCTAGACTGGTAGCAAAGGGTTTTCGTCAGCGACCTGGTTTGGACTATGACGAAACCTTTTCCCCAGTAGCTATGCTGAAATCCATTCGGATCCTTCTTGCCATCGCTGCTTTCCACGATTATGAGATTTGGCAGATGGACGTAAAGACAGCTTTTCTAAATGGTCATTTAGAGGAGTGTGTCTATATGGACCAGCCAGAGGGTTTCATTCAGGGTGGGAGCAGCGGAAAGGTGTGCAAGTTGCTCAAGTCCATTTATGGACTCAAGCAGGCATCGCGGAGTTGGAACATCTGTTTTGATGAGACGGTCAAAGAATTTGGCTTTATCAAAAATCCAGATGAACCATGCATCTATTGTAGATTTGTAGCGAGAACTGTAGTATTCCTCGTTTTATACGTGGATGACATTCTCTTAATAGGAAATGACATTCCTATGCTACAATCTGTCAAGGGGTTCTTGTCACACAGGTTCTCCATGAAAGACCTGGGTGATGCCTCCTACATTCTGGGTATCCGGATCTACCGTGACAGATCCAAGAGGATATTAGGACTCTCGCAGTCCAGGTATATCGACACCATACTGAAGAGATTCAGTATGGAAGATTCCAAGCGCGGTAATCTACCGGCTTGTCACGGGATCACCCTCTCCAAAGAGATGTCTCCCAAGACTGATTTGGAGAGGTATCGCATGTCTATTATACCCTACGCTTCTGCGGTAGGCTCTATAATGTATGCGATGTTGTGTACCAGACCGGATGTGGCTTATGCACTGAGTGTGGTAAGCAGGTATCAGTCAAACCCTGGGGAGAAACATTGGATAGCAGTAAAGAACATTCTCAAGTACCTGAGAAGGACTAAGGAGATGTTCTTGGTGTATGGCGGAAAAGACCTGCAGGTTGAGGCCTTTGCTGACTCCAGCTTCCAGAGTGACAAGGATGATTCCAAGTCCATGTCGGGTTTTGTCTTTACCCTCAATGGAGGGGCGGTGTGTTGGAAGAGCTCCAAACAGGAAACCGTTGCTGACTCGACTATGGAAGCGGAATACATCGCTGCATCTGATGCCGCAAAAGAAGCTGTCTGGATGAGGAAGTTCTTGAAAGAACTTCAGGTGGTTCCGTCCATTGTTGACCCAATACCTCTGTATTGCGACAACAACGGGGCTATAGCTTTAGCGAAGGAACCCAGGTCCCATCAGAAATCCAGACACATCTTAAGGCGGTATCACCTGATCAGGGAGATCGTAGATCGCCAGGAGATCGAGGTCCGGAGAGTTGCATCAGAGGATAACACAGCAGATCCATTCACGAAGGCCCTACCCCAGACTCAGTTCGAGCGGCTGATCGAGATGATAGGTCTTCGATACGCCAGTACATGGCCTTAGTGCAAGTGGGAGATTGTTAGTGTATATGCCCTAGAGGCCATTACTGTATCATACTAGTTTGTATATTACTTAATGGAAGCTTGGGATATTCACAGTTGTATATACAATCTTGCTCGAAATGGTAGTATGCTACTTGGTTTGTCTCTGCTTTAATATGTGCATGTGTTTCTTTTAGCATATTGCTGGTATACATATTAGTAGAGCCCTTAGGATCTTTGCTTGATTACTAGCGTTGTGATGGCGCTCGCACTCGTGCGAGCTGGGTAATCTATAAGCACATCCTTATACAGGTCCCTGGTCGTTGGACTATCGAGACAGGGCATCGATACTCCGGAGTAGACTAGCGTATGCGCTTCTCATCCCAGTGTGGGAGACGGTCTGTCCCACAGCCGTTAGTACGTCCTACTTGGGATAGTATGCGGGTGCTCGTTAGGTTACGAGTACACTGGACAGGACTCGTCGGGAACTGTTGGTTGGTAATATACCTATCGTCAGTTATCAGTTCCCAGGTGACATGAGTACAGCTTAGTCCGCTGACTTGACACTGTCACTTCGCCTCGAGTGTGTTCCCACTGCACTTTGATTACTACCCTACCACGGCTCAAAGGAGCTGTGCAAACAGGTAGTTTTTGGGTGCAGTCCCGAAGCACTTGGAGGCAGTGACGGTTAGACAGGATTCGTCTCTCCCGGTATTGGGGGTTGACATCGCGCTGTGTCCAGGAGAGCCATTACACGAGTAGTCCCTGGCCAGGGCAAGTGAGATATACTGGTAGGTTTCCAGTGTTATCTCAGGGTGTTCTGGGCTACACTCCGACACGACTTGTACCGCTATTAGGGGACTGACGTTCACCGCCCCCCTAGGCCCGCCATGCGATGTATCTGACGAACAGACCGGACTGTACGGAGACTGTCACATACATGCTCAGTAGGAGTGCAGATGGGGTTCACCTCGTCAGTCTTCTTATCGACATCTACCTGGGGACCGTTACGTACAGCTAGTGCCGCTTGCGGTCTGTGGTTAAACCCACTGCCAGCGTAGTGTCGAGTCTTTAGAGTCCCACACAGAGAGCTATTCGCCTTTAGGCAAAATGAGTAGAGGTCGCATGGTTTTGCGATAGGGTTCGTTCACATTAGCGCACTTGTGCACGTTTGCTGTCCGGACAGTTTATACTAGCGGGCTTTGGTTTAAGCCGGATCCTAGTATATGATTTGAGATTGGTTTTTCTCATTGTGTTCGTGTTCCTCGGATCACGAATGCGGGTGCGTATGCACAGTTGCTTGAGATTGAGGGAGAGGACCTTGATTAGGGTTAATGGCTATTGTCATTTTATTAACCCTAATATTTATGTGTGTGTTATTGTTAATTAGTAATTAGTTTAATAATTATCCATGGTTGTGGTTGTTGACCATTTGACTTCTTTGACTTGTTGACCTAGGTTGACACTTTGACCATCATAATTTCTTTTGGAAGATGCTTTTTGATCTTTGCAATTTGAAATGATAATGGTCATGTCATGATTTACCATGATAATTATCTAGCTAATTATTCAATTAAATTAATTCACACATATTAGTGAGAAGAGCTCTATTATTTTCTCATTCTCTCATATCATTTCTCTCTCTTGTTCATCCTCTCCCTCAAGCTCTCTCCCTCTCATGTGTTGAGAAACAAAAAGCTTGAGAAAAACCTTCACTTGATCCTCTCTACTCTCTTCTAGGATTCAAGTCTTAGCATTTCTTGCACTCTAGTTACTCCTAGCTTGGAGTTGAAGCTAAAGGTGGTGGCTTTCAAGTGGATCTTTCTTTGACGGAAGAAGACAAGCAAGGTGAGGCCTTTCTACCATTCCGACGAGCAAGGAGAGAAGGAGTTCGAGCTCAAGGTATAACCTTTCTACAACTTAGTTAGTTGTTAGTTTACTTTAGCTAGTTTTCGTTTAGCAAAGATCCTCACAAGCAAGGTCCATGTTGCCTAAGTCATTAAAAATCCGTTTTTTATTATGTTTTCCGCCTCCCCGTAAGCACCGGGGTGGGCAACACGGACTTACAAGGTGATACCGCCTTAAGATGTGTCTGGACTTCTGATGGGACCTTGGTTCCTTTGCTAAAGCTATAGCTCCGTTGTTGTCGCAATACAGAGGTATTGGATCAACTATGGTAGGAACCACCTGAAGTTCTGTTAGGAACTTCTTCATCCAGACTGCTTCTTTTGCGGCATCGCAAGCAGCTATATACTCCGCTTCCATTGTCGAGTCAGCAACGGTGTCCTGCTTGGAGCTCTTCCAGCACACCGCCCCTCCATTGAGTGTAAAGACATAACCCGACATGGACTTGGAATCGTCCTTATCACTCTGAAAGCCGGAATCAGCAAAGGCCTCCAACCTGAGGTCTTTTCCGCCGTAAACCAAGAACATCTCCTTAGTCCTTCTCAGGTACTTGAGAATGTTCTTTACTGCTATCCAGTGCTTCTCCCCTGGGTCTGATGTAGGGTTCCTAGGCACCCTAGTGAGGTCTCACAAGTGATCAAACATGCAAATTTCTAAAAATTACGGTGCCGAGAAAACCTAGAACGGATCGTTAACTAGATATTTAGGCAAAGCAAGCAATTAATCGAATTAAATGCTAAGAGATAGTGACTACAACCTTTGTAGATCCGGTCCGCCAATTCCTAAGCTCCACGATGATCTCCCTCCGCTGTCCAAATCGAACCCCGAACTCAAGTATCGGCTTCGTCGAAGAAATGGGCGGGCTTGATCGTCGGTTCGATGCCGCAGATGATCTACGTCGAGGCATCGCAAAACTCGAGCTCCGCCTTCGCCAAGTCAAGAAACTTGTGAAAACAACACACTCTACTACATGGCAAGTAGTAGAGGATGAAGAAATAGGAAATGGGTAGACTTTAGATTTGGATTTCTCACTAGTTATCATCACTTGCCATTGGAGTAGCAAGCTTTCTCCTTTTGTTGAAGAAGATGAAGAAAAAGAAGAAGATATGATAAGTTAATTAAAAAAGAAAATAAAAAGAATACTTATCATAACTTCAACCATGGTTTAGTGTAGAGATTTAACCAAGGTTTAGAAGAGTGGTTAGGGTTAAAGAAGAGACAAGAATGGTCGACTTTTTCAAAGCTTCAAGAAGCTTCAAAGAAAAGACAAATTAAGCCACCATTTCATTTTCTCTTTATCTTTTCCAAAACAATAATAAATGGATAAATAAATAAGAGAAAAGAAACCCTAACCATTCACTAAACATGGTTTAATCTTTACATAAACCCAAAAGAGCAAGTATCATCAAACATGATACAATCTTGTGCACAAAAGTATATCACATATACAATGTGTACAAACCAAGTGAGTAAATCCATTTAAAGTGAACCAATACTAGTTAATGCAAAGTAATATATCAAATATATAATTATACATTAAATCATTAAATCAACACTTGATTCAATGATCCGGTTATATCGCATATAACCGGCTAGTATCCAATGTATCGGCTTATCGAATCAATCCTTGATTCGATAACTAGGTTATATCGCATACAACCATTCGACACATTCATCGCGAGAATGAAATACGGTATCATATACACGCATTATTCTCGGTCCCGCACATATCTCATATGCGCTCCTATTTCGTTTCGCTTGAGCCAGGAAACCTCTGTGTAGGACTCTAAAGACTCGTCAATACGCCGGCAGCGGATGATGATCATATCAAACACCCACAAGCCGCAAGCGGTCTGCTAAACGTAACGGCCACCCGGGTATTGAACGATCAGAAGATCGACGAGCAAGCCCGCTCACACTCCTGCGAATCCGACCAGTAACACTTACCGTACAGTCCGGTCTGTTCGTCTGATATGTCGCATATCTCGCCTAGGGGTGGTAAACGTCAGACCCCAGTAGCTCGATAAGTCATGCCGACTTGAGGTCCATAACATTCGTGAAACTACTGATAACTCTTACCAGTATATCACTGCAACCCTGGCCAGGGATTTCCTGTTATGGCCAGTCGAGCATAGCACAACATCAACCCCCAATACCAGGAGAGACGAATCCCCTCCTATCGCTCATTGCCTCCATGTGAATCGGGACTGTACCCAAAAACCACCTGTTTGCACGCCTCAGTAGAGCCGTGGTAGGGTGGAAATCAAAGCACAGTGGGAGACACACAAGACTCTATGACGATCTCAGGTCAACAGACTAAGCTGTACCAGTGTCACCAGAGAACTGCCATCTGACGTGAGGTATAATACCATCTGGGAGTTCTCGGCGAGTCCGTTCAGTGTACCCAGTCTCCACTGAGCACCCGCATACCATCTTCGATGTCAAACACCAATGGATATGGGATCATCCATCGCCCATCGCATGGGTCGAGAAGATATGCGCTAGTCTACTCTGGAATATCGATGCCCCGTCTCGATATTCCCTCGACTAGGAACATTTCAAGGATGTACTCATGGACTACCCAGGCCCCACTAGTATGATCTACATCATAGTCCTGGAAGTCGAGTACACATCCTATGGGCTTTATCAACATGTAATCAAAGAGACAGAAAGTATACATGTTAAGATAAAGTGCAACCAGATAGCGTACTATCATGTCGAGCAAGAAAGTCCTACCTATATATGTCCCAGCATCCACTACAATATACATCCAATGTACAGTAATGGCCTCTAGGGCATACATATAACTAACAATCTCCCACTTGCACTAGGGCCATCTGTAGCAGTGGTTGCAGTATCACATACTCAACCATCCCCTAAAGGTCTCTCTTTGGGAAAAGGCCTTCGTGTGTGGATCCGCCGTGTTGTCCTCTGAGTCTACTCTCCTAACCTCGATCACCCTGGAGATCAACTATCTCCATGATCAGGTGATGCTTCCTCAGAATTTGTCTGGGTCACTGATGGGACCAGGGTTCCAGGGCCAAAGCCACACTTCCATTGTCATACAATGGCAGGAACCTAGTTCATCTTATGAAACAATATACACCCAAACTTCCTCTTTGGTAGTATCTTCAATAGTGATGTTACCAGCCTTTATCGTCTAGTTTGCCACGGTATCTAGCTTGGAACTTTTCCAACATACCGTCCCTTTACTGAGGGTAAAGACAATGCCTGTGACTGACATTCAGTCGTCTTTATCACTCTGGAACCCTTCCAGTGATTCTCCCCACGATCGATTGATACCATCTCACTACAACTAGTGAGTATACTAACATCCAATTAGATCTATCTCATAGATCCAAAACTTACGATTTAGGAGGTATCATCTTTATCCTATTTGGAGAATCCTTGTGATAATAGGAGATTGACCGATCGTAGCATAGAAAACTCTTTTCCTATCAAGAGTATGTTGTCTACGTACAATACGAAGATGACCACCCTACTCTCTACTACCCTTTTGTATATACAAGGTTCGTCTACCATTTTGATGAAGTCAAACACTTTGACTATCACATCAAAACAGACGTTCCAACTCCGCGATGCCTGCTTCATTATGTAAAGCAACTTGCACACGTTTCCGCTGCTCCCACTGTTTACGAAGACCTCTGGCTGTATTCTTATAGACGTTCTCTTCTAAATCAGTATTTAGAAAAGCAGTCAGGGCACCCAACCGCCAGATATCGTAGTCATGGTATGTAGCCGTGGCAAGTAGGATCTGGACAGACTTAAGCATAGCTACTAAAAAAAGGTTTCATCATTATCCACGCCTGGCCGATGACGAAAACCTTTAACAAGTCTAGCTTTGAAAGTCTCAACTTTTCCATCTACACCAAGTAATCTTCTCAAGATATACTTGCTCCTGATGGGGATTTAACCCTTCAGATATCGCAACCAAAGTCCATACTTTGCTGGTGTACATGGATTCCATCTCAGATCGCTAAGCATCCAGCCATTCTTACAGAGTCCCTACTCTCGATGGCCTGCTCGAAACTAGTTGGGTCATCATCTCATGATGCAATCCTCGCTCCCACTGTCACCGAGAAACCGAGGTATCTCTCAGGCGGATGAGGAACCCTACTAGATCGGCGGAGAGGGTGAGGTTCGTCGGGGACTATAGAATCCTTTGGTTCTTTCAAATCTTCAGCTGCAGTTTGTATAGCTGGAACATTTTCGGTTCTACATAACAGACCTTGCCTCGAGCTTGTCCGGATTATGCTTTCAGACATAGGCCGGTCAACCCCAAATCTTAACTAGCTTAAGACATGGGCTCTTCCCTTTCCATATCACATATGAAGCGGTAGGCAACAGACTTGATTCGAACCTAATCCAATAGATACGCAGCTTCTCAAGCGCATAACTCCAAAAAGGAAATAGGTAACTCAGTAATACTCATCATAGAGCACACCATATCTAATATTGTGCAATTGCTCCGCCCTGATACACCGTTGTGCTGTGGTGTATTCAGAGGAGTAATGCTGAGAGAGAATCTCATTCTCCTTTAGAATAGTCCAAGGATTCCATACACAAGTATTCTCCTCCCTGATCTTATCATAGGACATAATACTTATACCCATATTTTGGTTCTCTACTTCTAACTTATATTCTGTGAATACCTCAAAAGCTTCGGACTTATGTTTCAGCAGGAACATACGACTGAATCTTGAGAGATTATCAGAGAATATAATGAAGTATAAAGAACCATTCCTGGCATGTGTAGACAGGAGACCTTACATACATCATCATGTATCAGTCCCAAGAGTTCATTAACTCTTTCTCTGTTTCCAGTAAACGGAGCTATGGTCATCTTATCTTTGTGACATAACTGGCAAGTTTCACAAGATGTAAATTCAAACTGATTTAAATATACATCTAAATGTAACTTCAGCCAGTCGGGTCGCATTGATGTGACCTAGTCTACAATACCTCAAGAACGAATCGTTCATTTCTGAACTCTTCCTCTTGTGTGTGTTCTGTATACAAGGAACTGTAGTTTGATTTAGAACGTCAATGCTTTTAGATAACGTGCCTGAACCGATCAACTTTTGATATAGGAAATGTTCAAAACATTATCCAACAATACAAAATTATATCATTTCTTTATTAATAAAGAGACTGATATGATTTTGTATATCAGGTTCGGTATCTAATAGCATTTGTTCAGAATCAATGTATTCGTAATACAGGGTGACAGTGACCAACAGACTTGGCTGCAACACTTGCCCCAGTTTCTGTCTCATGAAACTTATCACCCGTTCTCAGTTTTTCTACCTTTTTGTAGCCCTATGTAACAGATTACATATCTGGGATCCTGATCCGGTATCATATACCCTGGATGCAGAGGATACTGAGAAACAGTTCTTTGTAATGAACACACCCGAAGGAGATGCATCATATGCACTTTCTTCGTTTGGGCGGCATAGGAATTCTGGTATTCCCTATTTCCTGCTCTGTCTTATAACAATTATAAGTTGGAGCGGGACCAACGTTCCCCAGCTCAGAATAACAAGCGGGTTCGGTCAATACATCCATTTTATTATCTTGATTAAGGCGTGATATGGTCGCTACCAGGAGAGAGAGAGAAGAAAACACTCTGCGTGCGCTCTTGCAAGATCAGATTGGTTATATATTTTATCTAATCAGGATGGCTCCCACTGTTTTTATCAAATCTTCCTTCAAACCCTAAAAGGAAAGACTAGCCGGGATTAATTACACTCTACAAGTTCGCCAATCTTTCAGCCAGGCCAGTGTCGGTACTTTGAGGGAGGTTCCCCGTGCTTTCGCACGGACCTAATTACTGTAAACCTCGTTTTCCCAGAGGCGTAACCCCGTTGACACCTTTCTAGACACCTACTTGATCGGCTAATTGCAAAGTGCAAAACTCTCCCAGGAGTAACAATTACTCGCAGTGGGTATCGGGATCTAACTATCATATAGAAGGTATGCAATCTCATTGCAAGTTTCAACACTTGAAACTCCCGACAATGGTTTTTACCCCTAGCACCTATGACCTTGGCTAAGGTCAACAAATCATAGGTACTAGTCAAGTTCTACCCGTCATTTCGTGATTAATTAGACCCACCCACATGACCCTTGGCTAAGGTCAACAAAGCCACATGACTGTCCTAACTAATCGCATCATATGCTGTGTAGGAAGACATCACTTAGCTACCGTACACTGTGTCTTGACTATGGTCAACAAACACAGCACGAATACTAAGTACTCTACTTCCTAAAATGACGGAGGGTTGCGAATGGTTTTTGTGAAAACCTTTAACGCTTTGAACTTGATCTCGTTGCGGAATCAAATGGTTTTAAATGGAATGTTTTCGAGGCTTTTCTAGTTTTGCTAAAGGGGTCACTCCCGGTGAAGGGATCGTCGGCCCTTTCCTCGTCGAATGAGGTGCGGGATATATCATATATATCACTGTGCAAAGCGGAAACTATAGAAGCAATCAAAGACAAACCGAGGGTTGTAGCATCTGCCAGTTATTGCTAAAGGAGTCACTCCCGGTGAAGGGATCTCGGTCCTTTCCCTATCGAATAAGGTGCAGGATGTTCTATAATGAACACCGCGATGCAAAGCAAGAACTGTAGCTACCTGTTTTATTTTGAAATTCGATTCCACAACATCAATTAGGTTTATTTTCTTTCATTAATCTCATTAATGAATATCCCATCATTTAAGTCCACCTAACCATCACAGATAAATATAACGTACGCTTATGCCATCTGCATTCGCCTCGATGTCCCGTCTGCACCGTTAGGTTAGGTAACGAACGCCAGAGCGAGGCAGGGCTAGCGCGGGTGTAAAACATAAGCAACGTCTATATAATATATCATATATACTATATATAATACCTGTCACAGAATATCACATGATCTCATCACAGATAAAACACAGCAGAAGAAACATATGAAATATTGGATATACTAGGACGTCCGTGTTTTCAATACGAGCCAGTATAAAACACGGATTCCACGGTCGTGATGAATAGCCAATCCCACACCCCTAGACCCCTACGAGAGCGGCAAGCAACCCTACCAATTCTAGGGTTAGGAGACCCGGACTCGACTCCTCGAGTTGGTCTCCCACTGGACCCCAGAACCCGGTTACTTGTGCTCCCCTCCTTGGGTCTATCCTAGTGCAGAAAAGTAAATAATATACAAGTGGTGACAACATCCGCAACCTGGAAGTGCCCCAATAAAAGAATATTACATACAAGTTTTTACATGAATGAAAATGGAAAAACACTCATCTCACATAAAAACCCCCGGCTATTCAAACACGACGATCCAATATAACATATCCAGCAACACATAACATCACATGTCATCAACGTAAGCAAACATGCGTATCCCAATTGTCGTTGACATATAGCAACGAAACCGGCGATATCACATATTACACTTACGGTCACAGAAAAGAAAGTGTAAAACTACAACAGTTGGAATCCGCAACCACCTCAGACATCGCATGCCTGACCAAATGAATTACTTAGACATCGCATGCCTAACAATTATAAACCCCGCATTTTAGTCTCATTATCGAAAACTCTTTTCAATATCAAGTCAGGCAATTCAACAGGATTCCCGACATTCTGATCGAATGCTCGTCGCAAACTTTAGTAGGCGGCCGCACCCCCGACGCCGTCGACGAAGTGCACCAAGGCAGAACACCGCTACCGGGAGCACCCGAACGGATGCTTTCGGCGACGGGGTTCTCCTACAGTCACTTGGTCGGGGCTATGGGGTGAGGCTGTCTATTAAGTTTACCCGGCGAGTATCCGCGTACGCTACGTGATTGCGACGGACTTTTGATCACATCAAAACTCCGTGGCAACCGATCAAATGAGACTAAACTGCTATGTTTATAACATTCATTCCGTCATCTCATAACTATTTGCGAATTCCAATTATTGTATCACATTCCGGATAAATAGAAAATGTTAAACTTTCCGATCGAACAATCGAACACCCAAGTTTTCCCGAAACAGCTCAACACATGAAATAAGTCTAACAGCATTCAGTTCGTGCCTCAGTAGCAACGGTCCAGCCGTAGAAGGGTCAAGCCAACGCCTCACATGTGGCACGCCGTACTGCCCCAAACCCGAAGGTTCAAAGGGCAGTTCAAGACG
This sequence comes from Agapanthus africanus, assembly GCA_030015575.1. NCBI lineage: Eukaryota > Viridiplantae > Streptophyta > Magnoliopsida > Asparagales > Amaryllidaceae > Agapanthus > Agapanthus africanus. The sequence goes on from CM057341.1 coordinate 596,324,520, forward strand.
GTCACATAATCGAGTTAAGGTTTGTTGTCTTCTAGAGGGTCCATCGTGTTACTTGCACTACTTAGAACGTCGTTAAACTACGGAAAAATCCAATAATTGGAAATTTCCCGGCAGGGGAAAAAGTGGGTATTTATATCCGGTCGAACTTTTTAACATATTCTAAGATTTATCCGGAAAAACACACCGACAAAATTAGACAATCCGATCGATACACCGAGTTCCCAATACAACCCAGAAAATGCAACTCTGGAAAAATTATTAAAAATCCCCAGGAAAACCAACACAGAAAGCTAAGAACTACTGTGCAAAATTGGCTGCACAAAGCGACAAAAGAGCCGCGGATCAGCCGCATGATCCTACTGTAGGGCCGCGGATCCGCGCCGCCTTTGTGGAATCAATCCCTCGAATTTCACAGTAAGTCTTAGGATTACCTGCTGATTTTTCTGAATATTTTTAATTTCGAAAAAACCACGAATTTCAAAAAAAGTCCAGAGAGAATTTTTAGGTTTGGGTTTTGGGTCGATCGGACTTCTAATTCCGTCGGGACTTCGCCTAAGGCTCTAGCTAGGCTCTGATATCACTGTAGGGTTCCTAGGCACCCTAGTGAGGTCTCACAAGTGATCAAACATGCAAATTTCTAAAAATTACGGTGCCGAGAAAACCTAGAACGGATCGTTAACTAGATATTTAGGCAAAGCAAGCAATTAATCGAATTAAATGCTAAGAGATAGTGACTACAACCTTTGTAGATCCGGTCCGCCAATTCCTAAGCTCCACGATGATCTCCCTCCGCTATCCAAATCGAACCCCGAACTCAAGTATCGTCTTCGTCGAAGAAATGGGCGGGCTTGATCGTCGGTTCGATGCCGAAGATGATCTACGTCGAGGCATCGCAAAACTCGAGCTCCGCCTTCGCCAAGTCAAGAAACTTGTGAAAACAACACACTCTACTACATGGCAAGTAGTAGAGGATGAAGAAATAGGAAATGGGTAGACTTTAGATTTGGATTTCTCACTAGTTATCATCACTTGCCATTGGAGTAGCAAGCTTTCTCCTTTTGTTGAAGAAGATGAAGAAAAAGAAGAAGATATGATAAGTTAATTAAAAAAGAAAATAAAAAGAATACTTATCATAACTTCAACCATGGTTTAGTGTAGAGATTTAACCAAGGTTTAGAAGAGTGGTTAGGGTTAAAGAAGAGACAAGAATGGTAGACTTTTTCAAAGCTTCAAGAAGCTTCAAAGAAAAGACAAATTAAGCCACCATTTCGTTTTCTCTTTATCTTTTCCAAAACAATAATAAATGGATAAATAAATAAGAGAAAAGAAACCCTAACCATTCACTAAACATGGTTTAATCTTTACATAAACCCAAAAGAGCAAGTATCATCAAACATGATACAATCTTGTGCACAAAAGTATATCACATATACAATGTGTACAAACCAAGTGAGTAAATCCATTTAAAGTGAACCAATACTAGTTAATGCAAAGTAATATATCAAATATATAATTACACATTAAATCATTAAATCAACACTTGATTCAATGATCCGGTTATATCGCATATAACCGGCTAGTATCCAATGTATCGGCTTATCGAATCAATCCTTGATTCGATAACTAGGTTATATCGCATAAAACCATTCGACACATTCATCGCGAGAATGAAATACGGTATCATATACACGCATTATTCTCGGTCCCGCACATATCTCATATGCGCTCCTATTTCGTTTCGCTTGAGCCAGGAAACCTCTGTGTAGGACTCTAAAGACTCGTCAATACGCCGGCAGCGGATGATGATCATATCAAACACCCACAAGCCGCAAGAGATCTGCTAAACGTAACGGCCACCCGGGTATTGAGCGATCAGAAGATCGACGAGCAAGCCCGCTCACACTCCTGCGAATCCGACCAGTAACACTTACCGTACAGTCCGGTCTGTTCGTCTGATATGTCTCATATCTCGCCTAGGGGTGGTAAACGTCAGACCCCAGTAGCTCGATAAGTCATGCCGACTTGAGGTCCATAACATTCGTGAAACTACTGATAACTCTTACCAGTATATCACTGCAACCCTGGCCAGGGATTTCCTGTTATGGCCAGTCGAGCATAGCACAACATCAACCCCCAATACCGGGAGAGACGAATCCCCTCCTATCGCTCATTGCCTCCATGTGAATCGGGACTGTACCCAAAAACCACCTGTTTGCACGACTCAGTAGAGCCGTGGTAGGGTGGAAATCAAAGCACAGTGGGAGACACACAAGACTCTATGACGATCTCGGGTCAACAGACTAAGCTGTACCAGTGTCACCAGAGAACTGCCATCTGACGTGAGGTATAATACCATCTGGGAGTTCTCGGCGAGTCCGTTCAGTGTACCCAGTCTCCACTGAGCACCCGCATACCATCTTCGATGTCAAACACCAATGGATATGGGATCATCCATCGCCCATCGCATGGGTCGAGAAGATATGCGCTAGTCTACTCTGGAATATCGATGCCCCGTCTCGATATTCCCTCGACTAGGAACATTTCAAGGATGTACTCATGGACTACCCAGGCCCCACTAGTATGATCTACATCATAGTCCTGGAAGTCGAGTACACATCCTATGGGCTTTATCAACATGTAATCAGAGAGACAGAAAGTATACATGTTAAGATAAAGTGCAACCAGATTGCGTACTATCATGTCGAGCAAGAAAGTCCTACCTATATATGTCCCAGCATCCACTACAATATACATCCAATGTACAGTAATGGCCTCTAGGGCATACATATAACTAACATCTGACTGATACCGGCTTACCATGCTCAGTACGTAAGCTACATCTGGTCTGGTGCACAACATCGCATACATTATAGAGCCTACTGCAGAAGCGTAGGGTATAATAGACATGCGTTCCCTTTCCAAATCAGTCTTGGGAGACATCTCTTTGGAGAGGGTGATTCCGTGACAAGCCGGTAGATTACCGCGCTTAGAATCTTCCATACTGAATCTTTTCAGTACAGTGTCGATATACCTGGACTGCGAAAGTCCCAACATCCTCTTGGATCTATCACGATAGATCCGGATCCCCAGAATGTAAGAGGCATCACCCAGGTCTTTCATGGAGAACCTGTGTGACAAGAATCCTTTGACAGATTGTAGCATAGGAATGTCATTTCCTATTAATAGTATGTCATCCACGTACAAGACGAGGAATACGACACTTCTGGCTACAACTTTACTATATATGCACGGTTCATCTGGATTTTTGATAAAGTCATATTCTTTGACTGTCTCATCAAAACAGATGTTCCAACTCCGCGATGCCTGCTTTAGTCCATAAATGGACTTAAGCAGCTTGAAAACTTTCCCGCTGCTCCAACTCTGATTGAAACCCTCTGGCTGATCCATATAGACGCACTCTTCTAAATTTCCATTCAGAAAAGCCGTCTTTACGTCCATCTGCCAGATTTCATAATCATGGAAGGCAGCAATAGCAAGAAGGACCCGAATGGATTTGAGCATAGCCACTGGAGAAAAAGTTTCGTCATAGTCCAAACCAGGTCTTTGACGAAAACCCTTTGCAACAAGTCTAGCCTTATAGGTTTCCACCTGTCCATCTACACCAATCTTTTTCTTGAAGATCCATTTGCATCCTATGGGTTTTACCCCATCTGGAGAAAAGTCCAAAGTCCATACTTTGTTGGTGTACATGGACTCCATTTCGGTCCGCATTGCATCTAGCCATCGTACCAAGTCGCCGCTCTGGATGGCCTGCTGGAAGTCAGTAGGTTCATCATCATCTATGATGCAATCCTCTCTATCCCCATCTATGAGAAAACCGTAGTATCTCTCAGGCGGATGAGACGGCCTACTACTCCTGCGGAGGGGTGCGGGAATGTCCTGTTCTTCTTGAACTTCCGGTTCTACCAAACTTTCAGTAGCAGCTTGTGGTTCTGGAATTTCTTCCAGTTCTATTTCGCTCCCACTTATTTCCTTTTCTAAAAACTGATGTTCTGGAAAATGGGCATTACGAGAAACAAAAACCTTTTGTTCCTCTGCGTAATAGAAATAATATCCCTTGGAGTTCTTTGGATATCCCACAAACATACATTTTACTGATCGTGCCTCGAGCTTGTCCACATGCTGCTTTTTAACAAAAGCTGGACATCCCCAAATCTTCATATGCTGAAGATGGGGTTTCTTCCCAGTCCACATCTGATATGGAGTGGTAGGCACAGTCTTGGTAGGAGCCCTGTTCAAAAGATATGCCGCTGATTTTAGCGCATAACCCCAGAAAGATCGCGGTAACTCAGCATTACTCATTATGGATCGTACCATATCCAATAGGGTTGGATTCCGTCTCTCCGATACACCATTATGCTGTGGAGTGTATGGAGGAGTAAGCTGAGAGAGAATTCCTTTCTCTTTTAGGTAACCTAGGAACTCGGCACTCAAGTATTCACCACCTCGATCAGATCTAAGTGTCTTGATACTTTTGCCGGTTTGGTTTTCTACTTCATTCTTATACTCTTGGAATTTCTCAAAAGCCTCGGATTTATGTTTCATCAGATAAATGAATCCGTACCTTGAGTAATCATCCGTGAAAGTAATGAAATAGGAAAAACCACCTCTTGCATGTGTAGACATTGGACCGCATACATCGCTGTGTATGAGTCCTAAGAGCTCGCTCGCTCTTACTCCTTGTCCAGTAAATGGAGTCTTTGTCATCTTTCCTTTGAGACAAGATTGACAAGTGTCATAAGTTTGATATTCGAACAAGTCCAAATATCCTTCTCTATGCAACTTAGTCAACCATCTCTCATTGATGTGACCCAGTCTACAATGCCATAAGAAAGCTTTATTTAAATCTGGAGACTTTCTTTTAAGTGTGTTCTGTACATTGAAAATTTGGAGTTGGTTTAAAACATATATACCGTTATTTAGTGTACCGGACCCAATCAAACCATGATTAAGGTGGATGTTAACAACATCTCTTACAAACGTGAAATCATAACCTTTATTTGATAACAAGGAAACTGATATGATGTTACACGTTAAGCTTGGTACAAAAAAAACAGTTAGGTAAAACCAAAATGTGTCCACTCGTCAATCCTAGGTGATAATCCTCGACGGACGCAGCTCCCACGCTAGCTCCGTTAGCAACCTTTAGGGTCATATCACCTTCCTTCAGCACTCTACGGTTTCTCAGTGCCTGCAATGAATTGCAAATATGAGATCCTGATCCGGTATCCAATATCCAGGAAGGAAGGTTGATCGACAGACAATTCTCAATTACAAACACACCTGAAGTCGAAGCCACAGCTTGCTTCGGTTCCTGGTTCTTGGCGTTCCACGCCTTGCAATCCTTCTTCCAGTGCCCTTTCCTGTGACAATGGAAGCACTCATCCTGGCCAACTACCGGTACCGCAAACTTTTTCTTTCCCTTCCCTCCCACCTTACTAACACCTCCTCTAGGTTTGGTGGCGGCCTTCTTCTTCCTTCCTTTGGCCTTAGCCTTAGACCCGGAAGAAGATGCACCGCTAACAAACATAGCGGGTGTTTCCCTTGCTTTCTGCAAGGTGCCCTCTGCACTCCTTAACATGTTCAGGAGTTCCGGAAGTTCAACTTCTTTTCTTTGAAGGTTGAAGTTCAGGATAAACTGGGCGTAGGTGTGAGGAAGGGACTGGAGAATAAGGTCTGTATAGAGCTCATTATCCAAAGTCGTCCCAAGGTCTGCGAGCTCTTCAATATAGCCGATCATCTTTAGGACATGTTCTCCTACCGATGACCCGACAGCCAACCTCGCTCGAAACAAGTTCTTAGAGGTCTCGTATCTTGCTATACGAGATTGCTCTCCATAAAGTTCCTTTGTATGGAGAAATATGCCATCTAGGTTCATATCCTCGTGCCTCCTCTGATGTTCATTGTTCATTGAGGCAAGCACGATGCACTTGGCTTTCGCGCAATCTAAATCCCAGGTTTTACGGATTTCCTTATCCGCATTGCTCGATTTGGGACCAGGGACAGCAGGTGCCGTAGCGGTGAGGACGTACCCTAGTTTGTCATAGGTCAAAACCATTTTGACATTCCGCAGCCAATCTTTATAGTTTGGCCCTGTCAGTATATTTTTCTCTAAAAGTAACTTAAGTCCAGTCATTTTCAGGTTCGCTGCAATTAGGAGAGAGAGAAGAAAACTCTTTAGCATGATGCTCTTGCAAGTTTAGAGTGGTTTTTAGTTTATCTAAACTGGATGGCTCCCACTGTTTCTCGAATCCTTCCTCAAACCATAAAAGAAGAATTAGCCAGGACTATTCTCACTGTACAATACTTGCTTAACCGTTCAGCCAGGCTAGTGTCGATACTTCGAGGGAGGTTTTCCAACGCTTTCGCGAAGTTCCTTAATTAAATAACCTCTTTTCTCTGGGGGCGTAACCCCGCTGACACCTTTCTTGACACCTACTTGTTTTATAGCATTGATCGTTAAGTGACGAATCTCCTGATAAGTAGCATATACTCACAGTAGGATCGGGATCCAAATATCATCGTATGATAATGTTGAAGGAATCCTACCAACATTCATCAAACTCCAAATGGTATGCAACTCTTTGCAAATTTCAGTTTCTTTAAAAATTCCCGATATATATTTTTGCCCCATGCTCTTATGACCTTGGCTTTGGTCAAAATATCATAAGTCACATGTCAAGTTCTACCCGTCATTATCTTGTCAATTTGAACCCATCCGTATATACCCCTGATTTTGGTCAAATGATAATACGACTGTCCCAAACTAACTCATCTATCTTATGCAACAAATGAAAACCCAGCAGCTACCAAACACTATGCCTTGACTTTGGCCAAAATGCATAGCTTGAATACTACTGAATACCTAAATGAAATGATGGAGGGCTACGAATGGTTTTGGCGAAACCGTGAACGTAGTGAACTTGATATAACCGAAGGAACCTGATAGCTTTTAAAAGGAGTGGTTAAAGCTCCGCATTTAAAAATATCTGGTTTTTAAAATTAACCGAGTGGTTTCTTTTAAATTGTTCCAACGATTAAACTTTTGGTTTATTTTCTTTGCATTATAAATAATGCGTCCCATCATTAACCTATCATTGCAGAAAACAACGAAAATAAAACGTCCTCTTATGCCATTCGCATTCGCCATGGGGTCCCGTCATCACCCGTTAGGTTACTTAACTAACGACAGAGTGGGGGCTGGGCTAGCGCGGGTGTAAAACATAAGTGACGTCTAAATAGCTATCATATATAGATATTGTACATTCGTCAGACGCAATAATAGGCATTCCAGATCACAGATGAACTTTATTGGATTTGCAAGTAATCCGTGTTTGTTTTGAGCCTGCAACAAAAGACGGATTACACAGTTGTGATGAATAGCCATTACCCCACCCAAGACCCCAACGGGTACGGCAAACTATCCGCCCGGCAGTTTGTGCACCCCACCTTGGGTCTGTCCTAGGAGCAAAAACAGTAAAATGAATTAATACAACTGTGGCTACAACCGCAACCTGGATGTGCCCCGCAAAATAATATTACAACAAATTACATTTACATCAAATGAATTAAATAATAACCCATCACATAACCCCGGCTATACATCACAACAGTCCAACACAGTTCATATCCACAAACAGTAAAAATCCATTACAGAAATGTGCAACCCCCTGCCAACCGACATACTAGCAGTTAGGGGAGGTTTACAAACACATTATACAAACACAGATATAATCCAACAAGCAAATACTGTATAATTTCGATCGATTAAACACTTTTAATTTTGCTCCAATACTTCTCTGTAAATCTGAAACATGAGCAAAAATAAAAACTTCCAGAAAATACCAAATATCACAGAGAAGCAACACAGGAAATTTGGGTTCCTGAATCGCCAACTCGGCGGCGGAAGCACGGCGGATCGGTGCGATCCGCCGCGGTTCCGCGGCGCTTTAGGCGATTCAGGGGCCCAAATTTCTTGGGTGTTCTTCTACTGTCTTTTTAAGCTTTCTGAACCTCCCTGAAAAATTTTTGGACTTCATTTAAAAATCGACAGAAACTTGTGATTTCGGGTTTTTCCGGTTTCGTTTTTTCCGTTCGAAATTCATACAAATTTGCAAGTAAGTTATTTATTGTTTAGCGAGGCTCTGATACCACTGTAAGTCGATGTACAACACCCCACGACTTGCGGGGAGGCGGAAATATGAAAAACGATCTTGTTCTTTGCTTAAACATCGACTAACCGCACGAATCCAAGCTAAACGATAACTAACAAGAAACATAGAAGTTCTATATTACTATGTTTAGGGATTATACCTAACAAATCGTGTCCTTCGTCTTTGCGAACTCCTCCTCCTCCTCGGCCTTCTCGAAGTAGCAGACGATCCACCCGAGAGCTTTACTCCAAGCTTAGCCTCTAAACTTGAGGCAACTAACCTTCTTTAAGTGCTAATCAAAGAAGCTAGATGATATAGAGTGAGGGTTATGGTTTAATTAGTCTAACTAATCCTTGTACTCAACACATGAGAGGGGAGGATTAGGGTTTGAAGAGGGAGAGCTTGAGGAGAGAGAAGATGAAGATAATAATGAAGTGAGAAGAATGAGTTATGATAATATATATCAAGCATTTCTTTTATCAAGAAAAGAAAAAGAAATGAATTTAACAACCATGCTTGATAATATCTAGTGATGATTCACATCCATGAGTCATTAAGCATTTATGATGCATTAATGATATGGATGAATCATCCATATGACTCACTAATCACATTCATTGTATATGCCACCTAAACCTCCTTAGTCACCATCTTCTAGAAGCTTCTCGTGCAAATACGTGAACGCCCCTCCTTTCCGCAAAAATACGGAAAAACTTTAGACTGTATAAATCCAATAACCGGATACCAGTAACTGGCTTAAACCAAAGCCGACTGGTAAAAACTGTCCGAAAGTCGTACGTGCGTAAACACACGTATGCGTCCGAACCCTTGTCGTAAAACCATACGACCTCTATATCGTTTCGCCTGGAGTAGGGAAACTCTCTGTGTGGGACTCTAGAGACTCGACTACTACGCTGGCAGTGGGTTTAACAACAGACCGCAAGCTGCACTAGCTGTACGTAATGGTCCCCAAGTAGATGTTGATAAGAAGGCCGATGAGGAAACCCATCCGAACTCCTACTGAGCCTGCTGTGACAATCTCCATACAGTCCGGTCCGTTCGTCTTAGACTATCGCATATCGGGCCTCGGGGGGCGGCAAGCGTCAGTCCCCTAATAGCGGTATAAGTCGTGTCGGAGGGAAGCCCATTACACCTTGAGAAACTACTGGAACCTACCAGCAAATCTCGCTTGCCCTGGCCAGGGACTTTGCGTAATGGCTCTCTGACACAGCGCGATATCAACCCCCAATACCGGAAGAGACGTATCCTGTCTAACCGCCACTGCCTCCAAGTGCTCGGGACTGCACCCAACTGCTACCTGTTTGCACGACTCCTTTGATTCGTGGTAGGGTAGCAATCTAAGAACAGTGGGACACACTCAAGGCGAAGTAGCAGTGTCAAGTCTGCGGACTATGCTGTACTCATGTCACCTGGGAACTGTTCACTGACGACTGGTATAAAACCAACCAACAGTTCCCTGTGAGTCCTGTCCGGTGTACCCGTAACCTAACGAGCACCTGCATACTATCTCCAGTACGACGTACTGACGGCTGTGGGACAGACCATCTCCCCAACTGGGATGAGAAGCGTACACACTAGTCTACTCCGGAGTATCGATGCTCTGTTTCGATAATCCAACGACCAGGGACCTGAATAAGGATGTTCTTGTAGACTACCCAGCCCCCACTAGTGTGACTGCCATCACAACGCTGGTAGTCAAGCAAGATCCTAAGAGCTCTATCAATACGTATACTCACATATTAAGATAGAAAAACCAAGTAGCATACTACCATGTTTAGCAAGACTGTTATATACATGTGAATATCCCAAGCTTCCATTAAGTAATATACAAACTAGTATGATACAGTAATGGCCTTCTAGGGCATAAACACTAACACAAACTAGAACACAAAAGGTAATAAAAGCAAGGTTGAAATTACAACCTTTGTAGTTTATTCCATTTCTCCAATTGGGTTAGGCTCTAGCATGCCCTCAAGAGCTCCGGATCATGCTTGCAATCCAGTCTTCCTTCGCCGAAGATGATCCACCCGAGAGAACCAAGTCCAAGCTCTAGCTTCACACTTAAAAAACCTAGTGAAGCAACTAAGGCTCATAACTTGTTAAAAAGTGAAGCTTAGGGATGTAGTGTGATTGTTCTAGTATTTTTTCTCTTTCTCTTCTTGATTCTCATCACATGAGAGGGTAGAAGATGAAGATGAAGAAGTGGCCATTTGAGGAGAGAAAAGCTAGAATGGTTGAAATGAAAAACTCATCACAAATTCAAGCATGAAAATTTTCTTTTGTTAAAAGAATTTTCACAATTTTAAAAAGCAACCATACTTGAATAGTATAACCAAATGAATAAATAATTCATTTGTCCATACCCTCCACCATTTCTCTCCTCCACCTTATTTCATAATTTCTTTAAAAACAAAAATCTAGAAATGAGGTGTCCTCCTTCTAGAAGCATTCTTGTATGAATACAAGAATACGTCTTCGCAAATACATGCCCGTATTTGTTGTTAGTTATATGTATGCCCTAGAGGCCATTACTATACATAGGATGTATATTGTAGTGGATGCTTGGACATATATAGGGAGGACTTTCTTGCTCGACATGATAGTATGCTATCTGGTTGCTCTTTACCTTAACGTGTACATTGATTGTCTCTCTCTGTTACATGTTGGTAAAGCCTTTAGGATGTGTACTTGACTACCTGGACTATGATGCAGATCATACTAGTGGGGACATGGTAGTCCATAAGTACATCCTTCAAGGTCCCTAGTCGTGGGTGTATCGAGACGGGGCATCGATATACCAGTGTAGACTAGCGTATACCTTCTCGACCCATACTGATGGGCGATGGATGATCCCATATCCATTGGTGTTTGACATCAGAGATGATATACGGGTACTCAGTGGAGACTGGGTACACTGGACGGACTCGCCGAGAACTCCTAGATGGTATTATACCTTACGTCAGATGGCAGTTCTCTGGTGACACTGGTACAGAGTAGTCTGTTGACCCGAGATCGTCATAGAGTCTTGTGTGGTTCCCACTGTCCTTTGATTTCCACCTTACCACGTCCCAGAGGGCGTGCAAAATGGTGGCTTTTGGGTACAGTCCCGAATCACATGGACGCAATGAGCGATAGGAGGGGATTCGTCTCTCCCGGTATAGGGAGTTGATGTTGCGCTGTGTTCGATTGGCTATAACCGGAAATCCCAGGCCAGGGTTGCTGAGATTTACTGGTAAGTGTTACCTGTAGTTTCTCGAATTGTTATAGTCCTCATATCGACACGACTTATCGAGCTATTGGGGTCTGACGTTTACCACCCCTAGGCGAGATATGCGACATATCAGACGATCAGACCGGACTGTACGGTAAGTGTTACTGGTTGGATTCACAGATGTTTGAGCGGGCTTGCTCGTCGATCTTCTGATCGCTCAATACCCGGATGGTCGTTACGTTTAGCAGACCGCTTGCGGCTTGTGGATGTTTGATATGATCATCACCTGCTGCCGGCGTATTGACGAGTCTTTAGAGTCCTACACAGAGGTTTCCTGGCTCAAGCGAAACGAAATAGGAGCGCATATGAGATATGTGCGGGACCGAGAATAATGCGTGTATGTGATACCGTATTCTATTCTCGCGATGAATGTACCGATCTGGTTGTATGCGATATAACCTAGTTATCAAATAAAGGATTGATTCGATAAATCGATACATTGGATATTAGTCGGTCATATGAGATATGACCGGATCGTTAAATTAAGTGTTGATTTGATGATTTAATGCATAATTATATATTTGATATATTACTTTGCATTAACTAGTATTGGTTCACTTTAAAAGGGTTTTCTCACTTGAAGTACACAACTTGTATATGTGATATACTTTTGTGCACTTGTTTGTATCATGTTTGATGATACATGCTCACTTGGGTGTAGTTTTGGTTTAAACCTTGGTTATGTAAATGGTTAAGGTTTTTATTTATTTATTCATTTATTTATTTCATTTTGGCAAGAAATAAAATGGTTGCTAGTTTTGTTTTATATTGAAAGTTCATGAAGGTTTGAAAAGTTGACCATTTTGTTTCTTTCCTTTAACCTAACCATTCCACTTAACCCTAGTTTATTCTCTACACCTAATCATGGTTTAAATATGATAAGTATTGATTTTCTTTTCTTTTTTGATTAACACTTATCATATTCTTGCTACTTCTTCTTCTTCTTCTTCACTTCAAGAAAAAGCTTGCTATCAACAATGGCAACTTGTGAAAATGAGTGAGAAATCCAATTCTAAAGTGAACCCACCTCCTATTTCTTCATCCTCTACCTCTTGCTAAGAAGTATAGGGTGTTCTCTTCACAAGTTTCATGACTTGGTGAAGTGGGAGCTTGGTCTTGCGATGCCTCGACGTAGATCATCTTCGGCACGAAGCCGACGACTTTGCCCGCATATTTCTCCGATGAAGCCGACGCTAGAGCCCGGGATTTGTTATGGACAGTGAGGAGACTTCATTGCGGAGCTATGGAGGTGGAGGACCGGATCTACAAAGGTTGTATTTCCGTTCTTGTAGTTAAGTTGTTAACTAGTTTCTTTTTTCGCCTAGACTTCTAGCCAACGATCCGTATTAGGGTTTCTCGGCACCCGTAAAATTTGAAATTGGCATGGTTGATGCCTTGTGAGAACTCTTGAGAGTGCCTAGGAACCCTACAGTGGTATCAGAGCCTAGCTAGAGCCTTAGGCGATGCGTAGACGAAGTTTGAAACCCGAACGAACCCGAAACCCTAACCCGATCATGCTCTCTGGACTTTTTTCAAAAACTGGGTTTTCTCCAGATTAAAAATTCTTAAAAAATTCAGCAGGGAATTCTAAGAATTACGGTGCAAAATTTAGCTCATGATTCCTTTAAAGTGCGGCGGAACAGCGGCATAAGCTAGGCTTATGCGGCGGTTCCGCGGCCGCATTATCACATTGCCCCATAATTTTTGCACAGTAATTCCACATTTCTGGTGTTGGATTTTCTTGGATTTTTTAATATTTATTCTAGAGTTGTATAATCTGGGTTGTTTTGGAGCTTCGTATATTCGATCGGATTATCAAACTTTGTCTATGTGTTTTCCGGATAATTTTTGAATATGTTAAAAAGTTCGACCGGATATAAATACTCAACTTTTCCCCTGCCGGAAAATTTCCCAGTGTTGGATTTTTCCGAGATTTAAAGACGTTCTAAGTAGTGTAAGTAACGCGATGGACCCTCTAGAAGACAACAAACCTTAACTCGATTATGTGACCGTCTAGAACTGCCCTTTGAACCTTCGGGTTTGGGGCAGTACGGCGTGCCACATGTGAGGCGTTGGCTTGACCCTTCTACGGCTGGACCATTGGTACTGAGGCATGAAGTGAATGTCTTTGAACCTATTTCATGTGTTGAACGGTTTCGGGAAAACTTGGGTGTTCGAATGTTCGATCGGAAAGTTTAATATTTTCTATTTATCTGGAATGGGATACAATAATTGGAATTCACAAGTAGTTATGAGATAACTGAATGAATGTTATAAACATTGCAGTTTAGTCTCACTTGATCGGTTGCCACGGAATTTTGATGTGATCAAAAGTCCGTCGCAATCACGTAGCGTACGCGGATACTCGCCGGGTAAACTTAATAGACAGCCTCGCTCCATAGCCCCGACCAAGTGACTGTAGGAGAACCCCGTCGCCGAAAGCATCCGTTCCGGTGCTCGCGGTAGCGGTGTTCCGCCTTGGTGCACTTCGTCGACGGTATCGGGGGTGCGGCCGTCTACTGAAGTTTGCGACGAGCATTCGATCAGGATATCGGGAATCTTGTTGAATTGCCCGACTTGATATTGAAAAGTGTTTTCGATAATGAGACTAAAATGCGGGGTTTATAATTGATTAGGCATGCGATGTCTATGGTGATTGCGGATTCCAACTGTTGTAGTTTTACACTTTCTTTTCTGTGACCGTAAGTGTAATATGTGATATCGCCGGTTTCGTTGCTATATGTCAACGACAATTGGGATATGCATGTTTACTTATGTTGATGACATGTGATGTTATGTGTTGCTGGATATGTTATATTGGATCGTCGTGTTTGAATAGCCGGGGTTTTTTATGTGAGATGAGTGTTTTTCATTTTCATTCATGTAAAAAAATCTGTATGTAATATTCTTTTATTGGGGCACTTCCAGGTTGCGGATGATGTCACCATTTGTATATTATTTTCTTTTCCGCACTAGGATAGACCCAAGGAGGGGAGCATAAGTAACCGGGTTCTGGGGTCCAGTGGGAGACCAACTCGAGGAGTCGAGTCCGGGTCTCCTAACCCTAGAATTGGTAGGGTCGCTTGCCGCTCTCGTAGGGGTCTAGGGGTGTGGGTTTGGCTATTAATCGCGACCGTGGAATCCATGTTTTATACTGGCTCGTATCAAAAACACGGACGTCCTAGTATATCCAATATTTCATATGTTTCTTCTGCTGCGATATCTGTGATGTGATCATGTGATATGTTCTGTGATGGATACTTTATATAGTATATATGATATATTATATAGGCGTTACTTATGTTTTACACCCGCGCTAGCCCTGCCCCGCTCTGCCGTTAGTTACCTAACCTAACGGTGCACGAGGGGACATCGAGGCGAATGCGGATGGCATAAGTGTACGTCGTATTTATCTGTGATGTTTAGGTACTTAAATGATGGGACTTCATTAATGTGATTAATGAAATAAAAGAAACCTAAAGATGTTGTAGAATCGAATTTCAAAAATAAAACAGGTAGCTACAGTTCTTGCTTTGCACAGAGGTATATGTGATATATCCTGCACCTTATTCGATGAGGAATGGACCGAGATCCCTTCACCGGGAGTGACTCCTTTAGCAATAACTGGCAGATGCTACACACTCGGTTTGTCTTTTGATTACTTTTAAGAGTTTTTGCTTTGCACAGTGATATATATGATATATCCCGCACCTCATTCGACGAGGAAAGGACCGACGATCCCTTCACTGGGAGTGACTCCTTTAGCAAAACTAGAAAAGCCTCAAAAACACTCCATTTTAAAATCATTTTATTCTACAACGATTTCAAGTTCATTACGCAATAGGTTTTCAGAAAAACCTGTCGTAGCCTTCCGTCATTTCAGATAAGTAGTAGTTAGTATTCGTGCTGCGTTTGTTGGCCATTGTCAAGGCGCAGTGTGCGGTAGCTAACTGGTGCTTATCTGCTTATGCATATGATGCAGATTGGATTAGGGTAGTCGTGCGACCTTGTTGGCCTTTGTCAAGGGCCGTGCGGGCGGGTTTAATTCAATCAGGAAATGACGGGTTGAACTTGACTAGCATCCTATGGTTTGTTAGCCTTTGTCAAGGTCATAGGAGGTTAGGGGCAAAATATTATCGGGAATTTCAAGTGTTGAAATTTGCAATGAGATTGCATACCTTCTATGAGATAGTTGGATACCGATACCCGCTGCGAGTAATTGTTACTCCTGGGAGAGTTTTACACATTACAATTAGCCGATCAAGTAGGTGTCTAGAAAGGTGTTAACGGGGTTACGCCTCTGGGAAAACGAGGTTTACATTAATTAGGTTCGTGCGAAAGCACGGGGGACCTCCCTCAAAGTACCGACACTGGCCTGGCTGAAAGATTGGCGAACTTGTAGTGTGTAATTAATCCCGGCTAGTCTTTCCTTTTAGGGTTTGAATAAAGATTTGATAAAAAGCAGTAGGAGCCATCCTGATTAGATAAAATAAAAACCAATCTATTCTTGCAAGAGCGCATGCTGAGTGTTTTCTTCTCTCTCTCTCCAGGTAGCGACCATATCACGCCTTAATCAAGATAATAATACGGATTATTGACCGAACCCGCTTGTTATACTGAGCTGGGGAACGTTGGTCCCGCTCCAACTTATAATTGTTATAAGACAGAGCAGGAAATTGGGGATTACCAGAATTCCCGTGCCACCCAAACGAAGAAAGTGCATATGATGCATCTTCTTCGGGTGTGTTCATTACAGAGAACTGTTTCTCAGTATCCTTTACGTCCTGGGTATGTGATACCAGATCAGGATCCCATATATGTAATATGTTACATAGGGCTACAGAAAGGTTGAGAACTGAGAACGGGTGATAAGTTTCATGAGGCAGAAAACGGGGCAAGTGTTGCAGCCAAGTCTGTTGGTCACTGTCACCCTGTATTACCAATACATTGATTCTGAACAAATGTTATTAGATACCGAACATGATATGAAAAATCATATCTGTCTCTTTATTAGTAAAGAAACGATAAAATTTTGTATTGTCGGATAATATTTTGAACATTTCCTATATCAAAAGTTGATCGGTTCAGGCACGTTATCTAAAAGCATTGAGGTTCTAAATCAAACTACAGTTCTTTAGTATACTGAACACACACAAGAGGAAGAGTTCAGAAATGAACGAATCCTTCTTGAGGCATTGTAGACTAGGTCATATCAATGCGATTCGACTGGCTCAAGTTACATTTTAGATGCATATTTAAATCAGTTTGAATTTACATCTTGTGAAACTTGCCAGTCATGTCACAGAGATAAGATGACCATAGCTCCGTTTACTGGAAACAGAGAAAGAGTTAGTGAACTCTTGGGATGATACATGTTGATGTATGTAGGTCCCCTGTCTACACTTGCCAAGACCGGTTCTTTATACTTCATTACATTCTCTGATGATTTTTCGAGATTCAGACCTATGTTCTTGTTGAAACATAAGTCCGAACCTTTTGAGATATTCACAGAATATAAGTTAGAAGTAGAGAACCAAAATACGGATATAAGTATTATGTCCTATGATGAGATCAAGGAGGAGAATACTTGAGCACGAAATTCTTGGGCTTTTCTAAAGGAGAATGAGATTCTCTCTCAGCATTACTCCTCCGTATACACCATAGCACGATGGTATATCGGGGCGGAGCGATCACACCCTATATGATAAGGTGGCTCTATGATGAGTACTACTGAGTTACCTATTTCCTTTTTGGGAGTTATGCACTTGAGAAGCTGCATACCTATTGAATAGGGTTCAAATCAAATCAGTTGCCTACCGCTTCATATGTGACATGGAAAGGGAAGAGCCCATATCTTAAGTTGGTTAAGATTTAGGGTTGTCCGGGCTATGTCTAAAAGCATAATCCGGACAAGCTCGAGGCAAGGTCTGTTATGTAGAACTGGAAATGTTCCAGCTATACAAACTACAGCTGATGATTTGAAAGAACCAAAGGATTCTATAGTTACCAACGAACCTCAGCCTCTCCGCCGATCTAGTAGGGTTCCTCACCCACCTGAGAGCTACTTCGGTTTCTCGATGACAGTGGGAGCGAGGATTGCATCATGAGATGATGACCCAACTAGTTTCGAGCTGGCCATCAGGAGTGGGACTCTGTAAGAATGGCTGGATGCTTAGTGATCTGAGATGGAATCCCTATACACCAACAAAGTATGGACTTTGGTTGCAATATCTGAAGGGTTAAATCCCCATCAGGAGCAAGTAAATCTTGAGAAAATTACTTGGTGTAAATGGAAAAGTTAAGACTTTCAAAGCTAGACTTGTTGAAGCTTTTCGTCATCGACCAGGCATGGATAATGATGAAACCTTTTCAACTGGCTATGCTTAAGTCCATCCAGATCCTACTTGCCACGGCTACATACCATGACTACGATATCTGGCGGTTGGGTGTCGTGATTGCTTTTCTAAATAATGTTTTAGAAGAGAGAGTCTATAAGTACACAGCCAGAGGGCTTCGTAGACAGTGGGAGCAGCGGAAACGTGTACAAGATGCTTTATAGGATAAAGCAGGTATCGCGGAGTTGGAACATCTGTTTTGATGAAGTAGTCAAACAGTTTGACATCATCAAAATGGTAGATGAACCTTGTATATACAAAAAGGTAGTAGGGAGTATAGTGACGATCCTCGTAGAGTACGTGGATGACATGCTCTTGATAGGGAAGGAGTTTCCTATGCTACGCTCGATCAATCTCCGCTTATCATAATGATTCTCCATATAGGATCAGAGTGATACCTCGTAAATCCTGGGTTTTGGATCTATGAGATAGATCTAAATGGATGTTAGGATTCTCACTAGTTGTAGTGAGAAGGTATCAATTGACCCTGGGGAGAATCACTGGAATGGTTCCAGGGTGATAAAGACGACTGAAAGTCAGTCACAGGCATTGTCTTTACCCTCAATCGAGGGACGGTATGTTGGAAGAGTTCCAAGCTAGATACCGTGGCATACTAGACGATAAAGGCTGGATACATCGCTACTTAAGATGCTACCAAAGAGGCTGTTTGGGTGTATAATGGTTCATGAGATGAACTACGTTCCTACCATTGTGAGACAATGGAGTTGTGGCTTATGCCGAGGAACGCAGGTCCCATCAGTGATCCAGACATATTCTAAGGTAGTATCACCTGATCATGGAGATGGTTGATCTCTAAGGGATCGAGGTTACGAGAGTAGACTCACAGGACAACACGGCGGATCCACTCACAAAGGCCTTTTCCCAGAGAGAGACTTTTATGGGATGGTTGAGTATGAGATACTACAACCACTGCTATCAGATGGCCCTAGTGCAAGTGGGAGATTGTTAGTTATATGTATGCCCTAGAGGCCATTACTATACATAGGATGTATATTGTAGTGGATGCTTGGACATATATAGGGAGGACTTTCTTGCTCGACATGATAGTATGCTATCTGGTTGCTCTTTACCTTAACGTGTACATTGATTGTCTCTCTCTGTTACATGTTGGTAAAGCCCTTAGGATGTGTACTTGACTACCTGGACTATGATGCAGATCATACTAATGGGGACATGGTAGTCCATAAGTACATCCTTCAAGGTCCCTAGTCGTGGGTGTATCGAGACGGGGCATCGATATACCAGTGTAGA
This sequence comes from Agapanthus africanus, assembly GCA_030015575.1. Classification (NCBI taxonomy): domain Eukaryota; kingdom Viridiplantae; phylum Streptophyta; class Magnoliopsida; order Asparagales; family Amaryllidaceae; genus Agapanthus; species Agapanthus africanus. The sequence goes on from CM057341.1 coordinate 596,343,653, forward strand.
CTAGCGTATACCTTCTCGACCCATACAGATGGGCGATGGATGATCCCATATCCATTGGTGTTTGACATCAGAGATGATATACGGGTGCTCAGTGGAGACTGGGTACACTGGACGGACTCACCGAGAACTCCTAGATGGTATTATACCTTACGTCAGATGGCAGTTCTCTGGTGACACTGGTACAGAGTAGTCTGTTGACCCGAGATCGTCATAGAGTCTTGTGTGGTTCCCACTGTGCTTTGATTTCTACCTTACCACGTCCCAGAGGGCGTGCAAAACGGTGGCTTTTGGGTACAGTCCCGAATCACATGGAGGCAATGAGCGATAGGAGGGGATTCGTCTCTCCCGGTATAGGGAGTTGATGTTGCGCTGTGTTCGATTGGCTATAACCGGAAATCCCTGGCCAGGGTTGCTGAGATTTACTGGTAAGTGTTACCTGTAGTTTCTCGAATTGTTATAGTCCTCATATCGACAGGACTTATCGAGCTATTGGGGTCTGACGTTTACCACCCCTAGGCGAGATATGCGACATATCAGACGATCAGACCGGACTGTACGGTAAGTGTTACTGGTTGGATTCACAGATGTATGAGCGGGCTTGCTTGTCGATCTTCTGATCGCTCAATACCCGGGTGGCCGTTACGTTTAGCAGACCGCTTGCGGCTTGTGGGTGTTTGATATGATCATCACCTGCTGCCGGCGTATTGACGAGTCTTTAGAGTCCTACACAGAGGTTTCCTGGCTCAAGCGAAACGAAATAGGAGCGCATATGAGATATGTGCGGGACCGAGAATAATGCGTGTATGTGATACCGTATTCTATTCTCACGATGAATGTACCGATCTGGTTGTATGCGATATAACCTAGTTATCAAATCAAGGATTGATTCGATAAATCGATACATTGGATATTAGTCGGTCATATGAGATATGACCGGATCGTTAAATTAAGTGTTGATTTGATGATTTAATGCATAATTATATATTTGATATATTACTTTGCATTAACTAGTATTGGTTCACTTTAAAAGGGTTTTCTCACTTGAAGTACACAACTTGTATATGTGATATACTTTTGTGCACTTGTTTGTATCATGTTTGATGATACATGCTCACTTGGGTGTAGTTTTGGTTTAAACCTTGGTTATGTAAATGGTTAAGGTTTTTATTTATTTATTCATTTATTTATTTCATTTTGGCAAGAAATAAAATGGTTGCTAGTTTTGTTTCATATTGAAAGTTCATGAAGGTTTGAAAAGTTGACCATTTTGTTTCTTTCCTTTAACCTAACCATTCCACTTAACCCTAGTTTATTCTCTACACCTAATCATGGTTTGAATATGATAAGTATTGATTTTCTTTTCTTTTTTGATTAACACTTATCATATTCTTGCTTCTTCTTCTTCTTCTTCACTTCAAGAAAAAGCTTGCTATCAACAATGGCAACTTGTGAAAATGAGTGAGAAATCCAATTCTAAAGTGAACCCACCTCCTATTTCTTCATCCTCTACCTCTTGCCAAGAAGTATAGGGTGTTCTCTTCACAAGTTTCATGACTTGGTGAAGTGGAAGCTTGATCTTGCGATGCCTCGACGTAGATCATCTTCGGCACGAAGCCGACGACTTTGCCCGCACATTTCTCCGATGAAGCCGACGCTAGAGCCCGGGATTTGTTATGGACAGCGAGGAGACTTCATTGCGAAGCTATGGAGGTGGAGGACCGGATCTACAAAGGTTGTATTTCCGTTCTTGTAGTTAAGTTGTTAACTAGTTTCTTTTTTCGCCTAGACTTCTAGCCAACGATCCGTATTAGGGTTTCTCGGCACCCGTAAAATTTGAAATTGGCATGGTTGATGCCTTATGAGAACTCTTGAGAGTGCCTAGGAACCCTACATTTGTATCAAAATACGAATATCCAAGAGATAGAAAAATACAATGAACATAATACTAGAATATACATATCGAAATATATATGTGTAAATTATTAATCAAAACTTGATTTAATAATCCGGCTTAATCCTAAGCCGGATAGTATTATCATCCGTCCGATTAAATTCCGTGTGGCTAGCACACATACCTAATCAGAACCCTGTACGTATCAATATACGACCACTACATCATTTCTCCTGAACCGAGAAAACCCTCTGTATAGGACTCTAAAGACTTGTCAATACGCTAGCAGTGGGTTTAACCACAAGCACGTCAACGGCACTACCTGTACGTAACGGCTACCCAGGTATTGAGCGAAAAGAAGGACGATGAGCAAACTCATCCGTACCTCTACTGAGCCTGCCTGCGACAATCTCCGTACAGTTCGGACTTTTCATCTAAGAGTATCGCATACTGCGTCTAGGGGGTGGATAACGTCAGACCCTTACTAACCCGGTAAGTCGTGCCGGTCTTAAGCTCATCACCCACTGAGAAACTACTGCTATCATATCAGTAAATCTTATCCACCTTCGCTAAGGATTTTATGGCGAGAGCTGACTCAACGCAGTGCGACATCGACTCCTAATACCGGGAGAGATGAATCCCTGACAATTGTTCACTGCCTTCATGTGGCTAGGGACTGTAACCAAGTAAAACCTATTTGCATGACTCTTTTGAGCCGTGGTAGGGTAGTAATCTAAGTACTGTGGGAACTCATACGAGAAAAATGAAAATATTAGGTCAAACGACGAACCTGTACTCATGACACAAGAGAACTTCTATCTGGCGATAGGTAAATACCATCTGTAAGTTCTCGGTGAGTCTGTCCGGTTTACTCACCTCCAGTGAGCACCTATATACTATCTTAGTTGACTCAACACCAATGGCTTGTGTGACCTCGCTACTGCCCCTCGTCAGGGTTTCAAAACGTATACACTAGCCTATTCCAGTGTATCGATGCCCGGTCTCGGTACTCTCGCGACTAGGGACATTTAAGGATGTGCTTATGGACTACCCAGCTCCTACATATATGATCGCCATCATAATTCTGGTAGTCAATCAATGATCCTACAGGCTTTATCATTATGTATTACCGACACATAATAACGAGTAAAACGTATACACACAATGATAAAGACAAACCAGATAGCATACTATCATCTCGAGTAAGACTGCTCTACCTGTATAGGTCCTCTTTCGATTATCATAATCGCCTAGCTTCAATTACAATAATTGTCTTGAGGGCACTATATCCAACAGATAGCGTAGGATGCGCTTAACTAGCGATCAATGGTGCTCGGTAGGAGCATGCATATGCTAACAGACTCGATTGATTACAAAGGAGATATCGGGGCGAGTGATGGTGACATATTGAAGAGCGCCTACAATGCTGCGATACATAAAAGGATTGGTGAGGGGTGTGGAAAGAGAATCATCGGTAGTCGTGACGGTGGCCATAAGTGTGGACATCGGACGTCCGGCAGTCATTTTGGAGCGCTTAAGAATATCCAGAATATATTAAGATTTAGATAAATGGCAGCTATCGGGGTGATGACAGAGTTCGATCCTAATGAAATAATGAGCGGTGTTCGTACCAGAATATTGCATTTTATACCGCCCATTCTTACGCTCGGATGTTTATAGATAGGTGCTTTTAATCCGTGTTTGTTACATATTTACAGAATACAGGTTTCCAGTCCAAATATTGCAAATCATGACAAAATCTCCACAGTTACGCCAAAAGCAGAACATCTGTTGACAGCAGATAAAAGCCGGGTTCCGGTCATCCATATCCGTCCAGTGCCGAGTACCTGTTCCTGAGACAAGACATATGACAGTGGTCATTCGTGTCTGGGACAAGCACAGAGCACGAGGGGGCAGCACAAGAATCAATGGGTGCGCGGAGCTCGAGAGAGATAGAAGTCAAAAGTGAAGAAAAGATAGCAATCTTGGACTAAGAATTCTGAAGATATTCTGGAAAGATTATCAGAAAATATATGTACCAGACAACAGGGGACAGCAGACCAGGGACCTACAGAAAAGCCCATGCCCTGAACCCTCTATAGTGCGGCGGATCCGCGGCCAATAGGGGGTATTGGCGGCGGATCCGCGGCCTTACTGACTCCTTGTCGTGTCGTTTTTTGGGGGTAGTTTGGGGACTTCATATTGTGGCAGATTCTTGCCCTAGGTCTTCAACCCTCTGCCTATAAATACTCCAGAATTGAGCTAAGCCAAGGGTCCAATTCTAAGTTCATTCTTTGTTCTTTTTTTTGTTAGGATTTAGTCTTTTTCTTCTTCTTCTTCATCTTTTCTCCATGAAAATTGTAGTGAGAGCTTTTTGAGTGGAAGATCAATGAAGATGAGGGCTTTTGTATCATTCTCTTTTGTTTAACTTCCCCTTGAGATTCTTGCTTCCTCTTGATCTTTCAACCTCTTCATTAAGCTTGAAAGGTTAAGGGTTAGTTATTGATCTCAAGGGTCGTATTTTTTTATGAAATTAGCACTTCATTTCACATGCGTTCTCTACCCTTCTCTTGATCTTGCAACCTCTTGATTGAGCTTGCAAGTTTAAGGGTTGGCTATTGATCACATGCTTGTCTTGAGTTCTAGTTTCTATTTCTTTTTATTGCTTATTTATTACTTGCCTTTTATTATCTTGCTTTACTTTCTTGCAATTTAAATTCATGCACTTAATTATTTGTAATCTTCTCTTTTCTTTGTTCTTTTCTTTGTTCTTTTCTTTTGCTCTTTTTGGTTCTCTTTATGAATGTTGTAATTATTGTCGTTGTTAAGAATCAATGCGGTATTGTAAGTTAAGATTTTCTTTGCTCATTACCTTTTCCCGTTATTTTCCATTGAACTCCGCCCAAACGTTACGCAAGCGCTCCTTTAGGCACCCTACCCTAACAAGGTAACGGTGATTCCTAACCGCGACCGGTTGCGTTCGGTTTGGCCGGAGGCAAAAGCAAGAGACAAGAACGGACGGACAAGGGTAAATAAGCCGGATTCCACGAATACCGCGCTTAAATCCCCTAATCCACGTTGTTGCCGATTGCTCTAGCTTCAATTGGTCAAGACTCGGCTCAAAGGTTTTGAGTACGGATTTCTTTAGCTTACATTATCGTATCTTTTCTTAACAACTTTATACTTGCAAATAATACACATTGGTTAGACTTGAACAAACACATACAAATTCTTTATTGACTCGTCTAAAACAAGAAAGAACATACAACCATCTCCCTGTGGATCGACCCGTGCTCAACCGGCTAGCTGCATAGCGACACCGTCCTGATCACGGTAAACTTTAGAACTTTGAACATCCGACACGCTTTTAGCGTGCGATCAAATGGCGCCGTTGCCGGGGAGACGGTAGCGTATTTTCTTTCTTGTTATTCGGGTTAATATTCTTTTTGTATATATATATAAAAAAAAATTCTTTTTGTTTTTTTTGATCATTTTTGTGGGCAAGTGTGCAGATTTTTGCGTATTTGCAAACTGCGATTGTGGGAGCAAAGTGTGCATTCAAGGCTAAGGTGATTACGAAGTACAGTGCCAAAGATCCGGGTAGTTTGACCCGCGCAAGCGAACCTTTTCAAGCTTACCGGATTTGATTCAACGGGGGTTTCCTAACCCAAAACTTAACGGTACGTACTTTACTAACACCTTCTTCTCAAATCCGACGCATCCAATATACTATTCTTTGCAGGATTCTTTGCAAGTTCGCTAGCAAACGCTAAAAAAATTGACTAACCCGTATTTGTTGCAGTGCCGCACTTAAACTAAAAAATGATTTTTTGATTCTTTATAGAATTTTTATTGAATTGCGCATTGCATCAATTAATACGGACTTAAGGGCAAGCGAACCCCATAATATACGGTAAAGGATTTCATCACCTTTTCCGTGGCCCACAAATCACGAACTTGAGCATAACGTTTACCCGCACAAATTTTAAAAGAAATTAGACTTTAAGCCTTAAGGACTTCGCGCTCACTAGGAGAAGTCAACTGTGTTTAGAACCTCGCTTAACGGTATATTGTTTACGGGGTGTCTAGGAAAGTGTTAACGGCGCAACCGCCAAAAGAGAAAGGGTTATTTAATTAAGGAACTTCGCGAAAGCGTTGGAAAACCTCCCCTTATCTCTGCACTTACCTGGCCTCGTGATCAGTGTATCTTGAGCCTGTTTCTCGACACAGTTTTACTTCGACAATCAAGTTCTGGAGCAGGTCTAGTTTACCTAGGTGAACCCTAGAACGATTAGGTGTGTGGTATTTTTGTGTCGTGATTGTTTTTGTCCATATTCTTTTTTTGTATATTTCATTCTTCTGTTAATATATATAAAAATAAAATAAAAAATATATATATCACATCCTTTTTCCCCTCCTTTTCTCTGCCTTTCTTTCTTTCTCTCTTCATATCATGGGTACCCCACCTCGCAAAACTCTTGCCGAACTTTGGTACCCACAACCAGACATTACTTCTTACGGTTCTTGCTTTGGCCGAACTTCGAACGACCCATCCATGTCCAAAATTTCATTGAGAGATCGGATAGACGCGTCTAGGACAAACAACTGGACCCCGCAATCCACTTCATATCAACCATTTCAAACATTCACCCCTTCTTGCGTTGATACCCCTTTTGAAAGTCCAGTTGTAGCCACAAGACCTATGTCTCTTGCTGAACGTATTGAACAATCCCGTAGCCGATCTTTCACTCCTTTCACCACTTCAAATTCTTGGGATCAACAATTCCATTCACATTCTTATCCAAATGTTGATCCTGCTCCTGTCCAGCCATTCAATTCCTACCAATCCTACCCTACTTTTGCACCTTCCCTAGACATTGCATCAGAACCGCCATTTGGGAGTTTTTAGTATCCAAACAACTTTGAATCTTTTCCTGAAACCCCTTCACAACCAATGTCTAGTCTAGAACAGTCGTTGGAAGACTTTAGGGTAGCGTCAAGCCAACAGATGATGGATTTGAATGCGTCCATGGCCGCTCTCATACAACCTACTGACCCGGTAGCTAGTTTCCAGCTAGCTCCAAATTTTCCAATGTATGATGAGGCGGTAGGACAGGCTGTGAATTTGAGTAGAGAGAGTGAGTTGTATACCCTTCCAAATCAAACCTACCCGTTTCAACTTGAATCCCACAACTCCTGTGTTGAAAGTCTATCAAGTGTCCCAAATGACTTATCTATTGAAGATAGAATGTTTAATGAGTAGTGCGACTTTGTAGTGTTTGATTTGCCAGATTGTGAAGGGACCTTGCCAAGTGAAACCACACCAAATCCTTTTGACCTCTACACCTCCATCTTAGAACCTGAATTGATTGAAATCCATGCTTTTGATGAGATGTCGGAGAAAATTGACTTTCACTTGATTAAGGATATTGACGCCGGGAATATTTTGGATGATGAACCTGTAGATCTGGCAGAGTTTTTCTCTCCAATTCATCATCCCGAGTCATTAAATATTTTTCCCGAACCCCATATGCGTCTGGATTTTGAAGAGATATGCATGGATAAGCTTAACTTTGAGGAGAATTTTGAGGATATTTTTGAGGATGAAACAGTTCTAGATGATGAGTCGGATTTTCCAATTCATCCTGTTCCTTTCACTAACTGTGTACACCCTCCAGAACCCTTAACCGATACCCTTCCTCAACCACTTCCCTCCATTCTTTCCATCGTTCCGACCTTGCAAGAAACCGTCTCACTTTCATTTACTATGTCTGGTTTACCAAGTTCGGCGTACCCATGGTTTCTTACGAATCTTGAGGGATTTGACCCCATTTCTCGACGGGTAAATATATTAGCACAATCGCTTTTCACACATCAGTCATCACAAATTGTGCTAATCTATTCACTCCATTTCCACCCTCAAATTCGTATTCCACTTCCTTCCCCCTTCCGCCACTCTTCTTCTCATATACCGAGACCGTATACCACTTCTATCTCCATACGGTCTCGCGTATTCTCCATTTCTTACCTCTTCACCTTCTTTCCCCAACCACTGCTTCACCACGATAAAATCTTTGAATGGTTGGTGTTAACTTTTGGCCTGTGTAAGGCCTTGTATAGCTTGATACTGTTCTCTTTCCCCCCTAATCCTGAATTTCAACGCTTAACAGTGGAAACACTGTTTTACTTAAGTTTGGGGGGGACTCCTTTTTTGTATATATTTTTTTTGTTTTCCTTTTTGTTTTGTATATAATTTGTTTCTAGGGAGCGCCGACAATTTTGACCCTCTTGGTGTAGCCTGACAGTGAGGGCACTGTCAAGTTTAAGTTTGGGGGTGTGCTCGGTAAGCTTTCTTCCTTCGCATTCATTTGTATATTTTGCATTTGCATACCTTATTTAAAAACCCATAAAAATCGAAAAAATTTCCAAAAAATATAAAAACTTTGTCATCAAGTTAGCTAATAGGGTAACTTAGATCTTTATTCCGAAAGTTTAGTTGATATGATAGAAATAACTAAATTCTAGGCTTAGGATTTGAAAACCCTAAAAATAACCCTCATTCTGTCTAACTTTGGTAAGTATACGTCCTTACAGTTTTTTTGAGAAATAGGTAATCTTGAGTTCAGTTCTTGAGTTAAGTCAAGATGAAGGGAAAGTATTGAAGCTTTACTGGAGGATAAGTCTGAAAAATAGTTTCTTTTCTTGAGTTTAAATTTAGAAAGTATATACCCTACAAACTGCACTTACACACACCTTGAAACTTGGGATAGTAGAAGATACCTAGAAATACTCTTGCCGGAAAGCCTAGTATGAAAGAAAAAACGGTATTTAAAGCTAAACACCAAAAGAGCATATTGAAAAATATATCCGGTCTTGAAAAAGAAAAAGAAAAAGAAAAAGAAAAAGAAAAATAGAATAAAGTCAAGACCTGGAAACTGCTATTTACGCTTTAAAGTTCACACATTCAGTAATCGGTCGTTAGTGCCTCAAGAAGCATTAATAGTCGCATGAAAGGTGTGTGAGCAAATCCGTCCATCCTTAATGAAAAGAAGTAGTATTAGGTATTAGGGCAAGGGTATTATAGCTTGAATTGAATTCTTGAGTGTAGGGGTGCAAATATACACACACGTAGGGGTATACAATCGATGTTTGAATAAAAGATAGAAATAAAGAATAAGACTTGTGTTTTCTGTAAAGTTGATAAAAATCCCTGATTTGAGGCCGCACTTTAGAAGGAAAACTCAGGAGAACCAACATCTTTCTAAACTTTTTTGGAACGTATAGGACCTAAGGTTAAATAGATAGGAGGTGTGAAAAATAAGGGTTGGATATTTCTAACTTAGGATGATAGAATTTCTAACGTAAATACTGAACTGTAGGAGTAGAATCTATGTTAACTTATGACACTAGCTTGACGGGATTTTGTGGGTGTAATCCGCTGAAAACCCTCAGGAGACAACACTCCTCCTACTAGGGACACCTAGAGGTTTAACGGCTTGTTGCACGTGCTCAGTGCAATCGCGTTCCCTGCGAAAGTGCGGTTAGGACCTTTTTGTGAATAATTGGTTTCGCTCGGGACGAGCAAAAGATAAGTTTGGGGGTATTTGTTCATACCAGAATATTGCATTTTAAACCGCCCATTCTTACGCTCGGATGTTTATAGGTAGGTGCTTTTAATCCGTGTTTGTTACAAATTTACAGAATACAGGTTTCCAGTCCAAATATTGCAAATCATGACAAAATCTCCACAGTTACGCCAAAAGCAGAACATCTGTTGACAGCAGATAAAAGCCGGGTTCCGGTCATCCATATCCGTCCAGTGCAGAGTACCTGTTCCTGAGACAAGACATATGACAGTGGTCATTCGTGTCTGGGACAAGCACAGAGCACGAGGGGGGCAGCACAAGAATCAATGGGTGCGCGGAGCTCGAGAGAGATAGAAGTCAAAAGTGAAGAAAAGATAGCAATCTTGGACTAAGAATTCTGAAGATATTCTGGAAAGATTATCAGAAAATATATGTACCAGACAACAGGGGACAGCAGACCAGGGACCTACAGAAAAGCCCATGCCCTGAACCCTCTATAGTGCGGCGGATCCGCGGCCAATAGGGGGTATTGGCAGCGGATCCGCGGCCTTACTGACTCCTTGTCGTGTCGTTTTTTAGGGGTAGTTTGGGGACTTCATATTGTGGCAGATTCTTGCCCTAGGTCTTCAACCCTCTGCCTATAAATACTCCAGAATTGAGCTAAGCCAAGGGTCCAATTCTAAGTTCATTCTTTGTTCTTCTTTTTATTAGGATTTAGTCTTTTTCTTCTTCTTCTTCATCTTTTCTCCATGAAAATTGTAGTGAGAGCTTTTTGAGTGGAAGATCAATGAAGATGAGGGCTTTTGTATCATTCTCTTTTGTTTAACTTCCCCTTGAGATTCTTGCTTCCTCTTGATCTTTCAACCTCTTCATTGAGCTTGAAAGGTTAAGGGTTAGTTATTGATCTCAAGGGTCGTATTTTTTTATGAAATTAGCACTTCATTTCACATGCGTTCTCTACCCTTCTCTTGATCTTGCAACCTCTTGATTGAGCTTGCAAGTTTAAGGGTTGGCTATTGATCACATGCTTATCTTGAGTTCTAGTTTCTATTTCTTTTTATTGCTTATTTATTACTTGCTTTTTATTATCTTGCTTTACTTTCTTGCAATTTAAATTCATGCACTTAATTATTTGTAATCTTCTCTTTTCTTTGTTCTTTTCTTTTGCTCTTTTTGGTTCTCTTTGTGAATGTTGTAATTATTGTCGTTGTTAAGAATCAATGCGGTATTGTAAGTTAAGATTTTCTTTGCTCATTACCTTTTCCCGTTATTTTCCATTGAACTCCGCCCAAACGTTACGCAAGCGCTCCTTTAGGCACCCTACCCTAACAAGGTAACGGTGATTCCTAACCGCGACCGGTTGCGTTCGGTTTGGCCGGAGGCAAAAGCAAGAGACAAGAACGGACGGACAAGGGTAAATAAGCCGGATTCCACGAATACCGCACTTAAATCCCCTAATCCACGTTGTTGCCGATTGCTCTAGCTTCAATTGGTCAAGACTCGGCTCAAAGGTTTTGAGTACGGATTTCTTTAGCTTACATTATCGTATCTTTTCTTAACAACTTTATACTTGCAAATAATACACATAGGTTAGACTTGAACAAACACATACAAATTCTTTATTGACTCGTCTAAAACAAGAAAGGACATACAACCATCTCCCTGTGGATCGACCCATGCTCAACCGGCTAGCTGCATAGCGACACCGTCCTGATCGCGGTAAACTTTAGAACTTTGAACATCCGACACACTTTTAGCGTGCGATCAAGCGGCCCCAAGGTCATGAGTGGAGAATTCCCGTTGAAGAGAGGAAATAAGGTTAGTAATGCCCCCTTGATCGGAACCTGTGATTAAAATATCGTCGACGTAAATTCGTGAGCATCGATTCCAACGAAAAAACACCGAAGTATCAGTCTTGGAGTCAAGGAAGTCGAGCTGAAGAAGTTGAGTACTCAAACGTTTGAACCAAGCACGAGGAGCCTAACAAAGTCCGTAAAAAGAGTGATGTAGTTGACAGACATGATTGGGAAATTGAGGGTGAGTGAAGCCTGGGGGCTGGTCCATATAGACCACTTTCTCAAGATGACCATGTAAAAATGCATTCGATACATCCAATTGTCACACTGGCCAACCCAAGTTGATCTCAATTGCATGAATCAAGCGAACCGTGGTGATCTTTATAATTGGACTGAAATTGTCAAAGTAGTCAACACCAGGTTGTTGCCGAAACCTCTTAGCCACGAGCCACGCCTTGTGACGCTCAATCAAACAATTAGCATGATGTTTCAATTTAAACACCCATTTGCACCTGATGATATCGAAATGAGATTTGCAAGGGACGAGCGACCATGTGCCATTGCGAAGTAGAGCATTGAATTATTGAAATTCAGAGGACATGGCCGCATGCCACGATAGGTCCTTGGAAGCCTGGGTAAAGCAGGCGGGCTCGACCGAAGTACTGGAAAGAAGTGTTGTAGGTAATGCGTGAATGCCGGTGAGCATGAGAGGTTGCGGAGAATAACCGACTGGGTCAGTGGAGGCATAGATGTCGACAAGAGAGAGCATGCGAAGAATAGGAGACTCATTGGAGGTGCTCGGCGAGGTGGTGGAAGGGGAATCCTAGAGTAGGGAGGATTGTGCTGAATGTTAGAGACCAGGTTCATCTATACGTGGCAACCGAGGAGCACGAGTGTGAGCGAGACTAAGAGTTGATGGTAGGGAGCTAGCTGGAGAAGGAGCGACTGTAGACAAGCCGCTGGGTGTTAGTGTATATGCCCTAGAGGCCATTACTGTATCATACTAGTTTGTATATTACTTAATGGATGCTTGGGATATTCACCTTGTATATACAATCTTGCTCAAAATAGTAGTATGCTACTTGGTTTGTTTCTACTTCAATGTGTACATGTGTTTATTTTAGTATATCGCCTATACACATTAGTAGAGCCCTTAGGATCTTTGCTTGATTACCAGCGATGTGATGGCCGTCACACTAGTGGGGCTGGGTAATCTATAAGCACATCCTTATGCAGGTCCCTGGTCGCAGGACTATCGAGACAGGGCATCGATACTCCGGAGTAGACCAGCGCATGCGCTTCTCATCCCAGTGTGGGAGACGGTCAGTCCCACAGCCGTCAGTACGTCGTACTTGAGATAGTATGTGGGTGCTCGTTAGGTTACGGGTACACTGGACAGGACTCGTCGGGAACTGACTAGTTGGTATTATACCTATCGTCAGTTATCAGTTCCCAGGTGACATGAGTACAGCTTAGTCCGCTGACTTGACACTGTCACTTCGCCTCGGGTGTGTTCCCACTGTACTTTGATCACTACCCTACCACGGCTCAAAGGAGTCATGCAAACAGGTAGTGGTTGGGTGCAGTCCGAAGCACTTGGAGGCAGTGACGGTTAGACAGGATTCGTCTCTCCCGGTATTGGGGGTTGACATCGCGCTGTGTCTAGGAGAGCCATTACACGAGTAGTCCCTGGCCAGGGCAAACGAGATATACTGGTAGGTTTCCAGCGTTATCTCAGGGTGTTTTGGGCTTCGCTCCGGCACGACTTGTACCGCTATTGGGGGACTGACGTTTACCGCCCCCTAGGCCCGCCATGCGATGTATCAGACGAACAGACCGGACTGTACGGAGAATGTCGCACTCAGGCTCAGTAGGAGTTCAGATGGGTTTCGCCTCGTCGGTCTTCTTGTCGGCATTACCTGGGGACCGTTACGCACAGCTAGTGCCGCTTGCGGTCTGTGGTTAAACCCACTGCTAGCGTAGTGTCGAGTCTTTAGAGTCCCACACAGAAAGCTTTTCTCCTTTAGGAAAAAGAGTAGAGGTCGCATGGTATTGCGACAGGTCGCATGGTTTTGCGACAGGGTTCGGTCACATCCGTGCACTTGTGCACGTACAGTGTCCGGACAGTTTACACTAGCGGGCTTTGGTTTAAGCCAGATCCTAGTGTACCTTATGGGATTGGATTTATCCAGTTTGCATTCGTGTTCCTCGGAACGCGGATGCGGGTGTGTATGCACAGTTGACAGGGAGGCAGAAGCAGCGGATTCTCATTAGGGTTGTTGACAGTTGACCGTTGACCTTTTGACTTTATGCTCAACCCTAATGAGAATATGATATGTGATTAACTATTATATTAATTAAGTATTATGGTGATATGGTTGTTGACTTGTTGACTTTTGTTGACTTGTTGACTTTGGTGACTTGTTGACTTTTGTTGACTTGTTGACCGGTTGACTAGGCTTGACTAGTTGACCATCATGATGACCATAGCCATCATTTCATGGCAAAGACTTTTGTTTACTTGCTCATTTGTGTAAAATGAGTGCATGAAATGATATGGTTGTGGTTGCTTCTAACCATCACATAAGACTTTTGTTAATATGATGAGTTATCATTGCTTTGGATTATGAGAGGGTGAGAGACAAAATACTTGCTCATATTCTTTCTTGCTCATTCTCTCTCTTGTTCTTGAGCTCTCCTCTTGCTCTCACCCTCAACCTCTTGCTCCCTCTCTTGATCTATGGTTCTCTTGTCTCATGAGTTGAGAATCAAGAACCATAGATAAAATCCCATTCTATTTCCTCTCTACTCATTCTAGTTCACTAGGTTTAGCAAACCAAGTGAACTAGTTTCTTCAAAGAACGAAGAAGGAGCTAAAGGTTGGAGCTTTCAAGTGGATCTATCTTCGGCGTACGGAGACGACGAGAAGGAGCCATCGGACCACCATCGGAGCTTGAAGAGAAGGAGTTCAAGACAAGCTAGGTATAACCCCCATCCGAGTAGCTAACTCTCTTTAGCTATGTATGCTCGTTTTAGTTTAGTCAAAGATCCCGACTTTGCTTAGTCCATGTTGCCCCTTGCGCTAAAAATTTGATTTTATACCGTTTCCGCCTCCCCGTAAGAACCGGGGGTCGCAACGTGGACTTACAGTGGTATCAGAGCCTAACTAAACTTAAACTAGCTTGGTAGTAAAGTGTAACGAAGTTCGGAACCGGAAAAAATCCAAAAACCTAACTTTTACAAAACCTGAGTTTCTGTTGAAATTTTTTCTGGTCAAAATGAAAAACTTTATACTCCTAAATTCGGCTCAGGGTTTTGTGTGAACACCCATGAAAAACGGTCCACTGTTTCGTTCAAACCGCCGCGCTTCCGCCGCACGAGGTAGGCATGTGCCGCGGAAGCGCCGCGGTTTGTCGTCTTCTCTGCATCGTTTTTCGTGCAGTGTGTGTCTGTGTTGGTTTTGGGATTTTTGGAATATATTATATGTGCCCAGATTTTCCAGAAAAGAAATTTCCTTTTGGGGTCCTATAATTCCGTATTTTTTCCGAACTTCACTGCACTTTGACTATGATGGTTATATCTGTGATGCTTGCATGTATTGAACGTCGGCTAATCGCTATAAGTCGATTGGTCGGGGTTATACATGATCTGTGTTTGATATTGGAATGTGTATATAAATATGTTGGATTGTCGCGGGTGAATAGCCGGGGGTTGTGAGACGAGAGTTTTCTTTTCTTGCAATTCATGTAATTTTGTAAATTGATGTAATAATTATTTGTATGGCCGCACAACCGGGTCGGGGTTGTAGCCGTCATTGTATAATTTCTTTTTACTGTTTTTGCTCCTAGGATAGACCCATGGAGGGGTGCACAAACTACCGGGTATGCCGAAGTGTCGAGTGGCCTACTCATGGAGATGAGGGAGGTTGCTACGCTTCGGGTACTTGGCGGGTAGTTTGCCGCACCCGTAGGGGTCTTGGGTGGGGTATTGGCTATTCACCGCGACCGTGTAATCTGTTTTTGTTACAGGCTCGTACAAATTACAGATTCCTAGTATATCCAATGTATTTATCTGTGATCTGAAATGTTTATCATTGCAGTATATCTATATATGATATTATTTAGGCGTTGCTTATGTTTTACAGACGCGCTAGCCCAGCCCCCGCTCTGTCGTTAGTTAAGTAACCTAACGGGTAATGACGGGGCCCCGTGGCGAATGCGAATGGCATAAGCGTACGTCATATTTTGGTTGTTTTCTGCAATGGTAGGATTAAATGATGGGACGCATTAAAAGAACTAATGCAAGAATATCACGCATTAAAAGAACTAATGCAAGATAATAAACCAAGTTAAAGTCGTTGGAACACTTTCGAAAAACCACTCGGTTCTTTTCAAAAACAACTTTTAAATGCGGAGCTTGAGCCACTCCTTTTAAAAGCTATCTCGTTCCATCGACCAAATCAAGTTCACTACGTTCACGGTTTTGCCAAAACCATCCGTAGCCCTCCGTCGTTTCACATGAATAGTCAATAGTATTCAAGCTGTGTATGTTGGCCAAAGTCAAGGCACAGTGATTGGTAGCTATTGGGTGTTCATGTGTAGCATAGATAGATGCGTTGGTTTGGGACAGTCGTACTGCCATTTTGGCCAAAGTCAAGGGTAGGTACGGATGGATCCAAATTAACCTGGATAATGACGGGTAGAACTTGACATGTGACTTATGATATTTTGGCCAAAGTCAAGGTCATAAGAGCATGGGGCAAAAATCCACATCGGGAGTTTCATAAGTACTGAAACTTGCTAGATTTGCATACCATTTGGAGTGTGATGATTCTGGTAGGATTCCTTCAGTTTCGTCACGCGATGATATTTGGATCCCGATCCTACTGTGAGTATATGCTACTCCTCGGGAAATTTCTTACTAATCGATCAATGCTATAAACCTAGTAGGTGCCTAGAAAGGTGTTAGCGGGGCTACGCCCCCAGGGAAAAGAGGTTCTCTAATTAAGGAACTTCGCGAAAGCGTTGGAAAACCTCCCTCGAAGTACCGACACCGGCCTGGCTGAACGGTTAAGCAAGTATTGTACGGTGGGATTGATCCTGACTAATTCTTCCTTTATGGTTTGAGGAGGGATTCGAGAAACAGTGGGAGCCATCCTGTTTAGACAAACTAAAAACCACTCTAAACTTGCAAGAGCATCATGCTGAGTGTTTCTTCTTCTCTCTCCTAATTGCAGCGACCAATCAACATGACTGGACTTAAGTTACTCCTAGATAAAAACAAACTGACAGGGCCAAACTACAAAGATTGGCTCAGGAATGTCAAGATAGCAATCACTTATGACAAGCTGGGGTATCTTCTTACCACCAAAGCTCCCTCTGTCCCTGGTCCAACTTCCAGTGTCGCGGATAAGGAAATCCGCAAGACTTGGGAGATTGATAGCGCGAAGGCCAAGTGCCTCCTGCTTGCCTCGATGGACAACGAACATCAGAGGAGGCATGAGAATATGGACATGGAGTCCATATTGCTCCATACAAAAGAACTGTATGGAGAGCAATCACGTATCGCAAGATACGAAGCGTCGAAAAAGTTATTTTCGACAAGAATGGCCGTCGGATCATCAGTAGCCGAGCACGTGCTAAAGATGATCGGCTTCATTGAGGAGCTCGCTGACCTAGGGATCACATTGGAGAGTGAGCTATATACGGATATAGTTCTCCAGTCCCTTCCTTCCACTTACGCCCAGTTTATACTGAACTTCAACTTACAAGAAAAAGAGGTTGAACTTTCAGAGCTCCTCAACATGCTGAGGAGCGCAGAGGGCACCCTACAGAAAGGTAGGGATACATCCACTTTGTTTGTAGGAGGATCATCTTCTTCTAGGTCCAAGGCGAAAGCCAAGGGAAAGAAGAAGAAGGCCCCCGCCAAACCAAGGGGCGGTGTTAGTAAAGTGGATACGAAGGGAAAAGCAAAAGCAACAAAGATAGCGGGGAAGCTTGTAGACAAGGAAGAATGCTTCTATTGTCATAAGAAAGGACACTGGAAGAATGATTGCAGGGCCTGGAAGGCCAGAACACAGGAATTGAAGCAGGTTGCAGCTTCAGCTTCAGGTGTGTATGTTATTGAAAATTGTCTTTCAATAAACTCTACTTCCTGGGTATTGGATACCGGATCAGGATCTCATATCTGTAATTCTTTGCAGGCGTTGAGAAACCGTAGGGTTTTGAAGGCAGGTGACATGACCCTCAAAGTTGCGAACGGAGCTAGCATGGATGCTAAAGCCGTGGGGGACTATCACCTGGGAATGTCAGATGGACATGTTTTGGTTTTGCGTAATTGCTTTTTTGTACCCAACTCAACTTGTAATATCATTTCTGTATCTTTAGTTTCTAAAGAAGGTTATGAATTTGCGTTTGTAAGTAATGTTGTAAACATTCACCTTAATCAAGTTTTGATTGGGTCAGGTACATTGAGTAATGGTATATACGTGTTAAACCAGCCACAAATTTTCAACGTCCAGAATACACACAAAAGAAAGTCTCCAGAAATAAATCAGACTTTCTTATGGCATTGTAGATTGGGTCACATCAATGAGAGAAGGTTGACTAAGTTACATACAGAAGGATATTTGAATGCGTTCGAATATCAATCGTATGCCACTTGTCAATCTTGTCTCAAAGGAAAGATGACAAAGACTCCGTTTACTGGACATGGAGTAAGAGCGAGCGAGCTCTTGGGACTCGTACACAGTGACGTGTGCGGTCCAATGTCTACACATGCCCGAAGCGGACATTCTTACTTCATTACTTTTACGGATGACTTCTCAAGGTACGGTTATGTCTTCTTAATGAAACATAAGTCCGAGGCCTTTGGAAAATTCCAGGAGTATAAGAATGAAGTGGAGAAACAGACCGGCAAAAGTATTAAGATTCTAAGATCGGATCGTGGTGGAGAATACTTAAGTGCCGAGTTCCTGGGCTATTTAAAAGAGAATGGAATTCTCTCTCAGCTTACTCCTCCATACATCCCGCAACATAACGGTGTATCGGAGAGACGGAACCGCACCCTATTGGATATGGTGCGGTCCATGATGAGTAACGCTGAGTTGCCGCGATCATTCTGGGGATATGCGCTAGAATCAGCCGCATACCTTTTGAACCGAGTTCCCACTAAGACTATGCCTACTACGCCATTTGAGATATGGTGTGGGAAGAGACCCCATCTTAATCACATTAAGATATGGGGAAGTCCAGCTTTTGTCAAAAAGCAGCATGCGGACAAGCTCGAGGCACGCTCAGTACTGTGCAAGTTTGTGGGATATCCAAAGAATTCCAAGGGATATTTCTTCTACTGTGAAGAGGAACAAAAAGTTCTTGTTTCTCGTCATGCCCAATTTCTAGAACACCAGTTCATAGAAAAAGAAATAAGTGGGAGCGCAGTAGAACTGGAAGAAATTCCAGAACCACGGACTATTACTGAAGGTTTAGTGGAACCAGAGGGTTCGAAAGAACAGGACATTCCTACGCCACTCCGCAGGAGTAGTAGGCAGTCTCATCCGCCCGAGAGATACTACAGTTTTCTCATAGACGGGGATAGAGAGGATTGCATCATAGATTATGATGAGCCTACTAGCTTCCAGCAGGCCGTTCAGAGCGTTGACTCAGTGAAATGGCTGGATGCAATGCGGACCGAAATGGAGTCCATGTACACCAACAAGGTATGGACGTTGGACATTGCTCCAGACGGGGTAAAACCCGTAGGATGCAAGTGGATCTTCAAAAGGAAGATTGGTGTAGATGGACAGGTTGAGACCTATAAAGCTAGGCTGGTAGCAAAGGGTTTTCGTCAAAGACCTGGCTTGGACTACGACGAAACCTTTTCTCCAGTAGCCATGCTGAAATCCATTCGGATCCTTCTTGCCATTGCTGCCTTCCACGATTATGAGATCTGGCAAATGGATGTAAAGACAGCTTTTCTAAATGGAAATTTAGAGGAGTGTGTCTATATGGACCAGCCAGAGGGTTTCATTCAGAGTGGGAGCAGCGGAAAGGTGTGCAAGTTGCTTAAGTCCATCTATGGACTAAAGCAGGCATCGCGGAGTTGGAACATCTGCTTTGATGAGACGGTCAAAGAATTTGGCTTTATCAAAAATCCAGATGAACCATGCATCTATAGTAGATTTGTAGCGAGAACTGTAGTATTCCTCGTTTCGTACGTGGATGACATTCTCTTAATAGGAAATGACATTCCTATGCTACAATCTGTCAAGGGGTTCTTGTCACACAGGTTCTCCATGAAAGACCTGGGTGATGCCTCATACATTCTGGGTATCCGGATCTACCGTGACAGATCCAAGAGGATATTAGGACTTTCACAGTCCAGGTACATCGACACCATACTGAAGAGGTTCAGTATGGAAGATTCCAAGCGCGGTAACCTACCGGCTTGTCACGGGATCACCCTCTCTAAAGAGATGTCTCCCAAGACTGATTTGGAGAGGGATTGCATGTCTATTATACCCTACGCTTCTGCGGTAGGCTCTATAATGTATGCGATGTTGTGTACCAGACCGGATGTAGCTTATGCACTGAGTGTGGTAAGCCAGTATCAGTCTAACCCAGGGGAGAAACACTGGATAGCGGTAAAGAACATTCTCAAGTACCTGAGAAGGACTAAGGAGATGTTCTTGGTGTATGGCGGAAACGACCTCCAGATCGAGGCCTTTGCTGACTCCAGCTTCCAGAGTGACAAGGATGATTCCAAGTCCATGTCGGGTTTTGTCTTTACCCTCAATGGAGGTGCGGTGTGTTGGAAGAGTTCCAAACAGGAAACCGTTGCAGACTCGACGATGGAAGCGGAATACATCGCTGCATCTGATGCCGCAAAAGAAGCTGTCTGGATGAGAAAGTTCTTGAAAGAACTTCAGGTGGTTCCGTCCATTGTTGATCCAATACCTCTGTATTGCGACAACAACGGGGCTATAGCTTTAGCGAAGGAACCCAGGTCCCATCAGAGATCCAGGCACATCTTGAGGCGGTATCACCTGATCAGGGAGATCGTAGATCGCCAGGAGATCGAGGTTCGGAGAGTCGCTTCAGAAGATAACACTGCTGATCCATTCACCAAGGCCCTGCCCCAGACTCAGTTCGAGCGGCTGATCGAGATGATAGGTCTTCGATACGCCAGTACATGGCCTTAGTGCAAGTGGGAGATTGTTAGTGTATATGCCCTAGAGGCCATTACTGTATCATACTAGTTTGTATATTACTTAATGGATGCTTGGGATATTCACCTTGTATATACAATCTTGCTCAAAATAGTAGTATGCTACTTGGTTTGTTTCTACTTCAATGTGTACATGTGTTTATTTTAGTATATCGCCTATACACATTAGTAGAGCCCTTAGGATCTTTGCTTGATTACCAGCGATGTGATGGCCGTCACACTAGTGGGGCTGGGTAATCTATAAGCACATCCTTATGCAGGTCCCTGGTCGCAGGACTATCGAGACAGGGCATCGATACTCCGGAGTAGACCAGCGCATGCGCTTCTCATCCCAGTGTGGGAGACGGTCTGTCCCACAGCCGTCAGTACGTCGTACTTGAGATAGTATGTGGTGCTCGTTAGGTTACGGGTACATTGGACATGACTCGTCGGGAACTGACTAGTTGGTATTATACCTATCGTCAGTTATCAGTTCCCAGGTGACATGAGTACAGCTTAGTCCGCTGACTTGACACTGTCACTTCGCCTCGGGTGTGTTCCCACTGTACTTTGATCACTACCCTACCACGGCTCAAAGGAGTCGTGCAAACAGGTAGTGGTTGGGTGCAGTCCCGAAGCACTTGGAGGCAGTGACGGTTAGACAGGATTCGTCTCTCCCGGTATTGGGGGTTGACATCGCGCTGTGTCTAGGAGAGCCATTACACGAGTAGTCCCTGGCCAGGGCAAACGAGATATACTGGTAGGTTTCCAGCGTTATCTCAGGGTGTTTTGGGCTTCGCTCCGGCACGACTTGTACCGCTATTGGGGGACTGACGTTTACCGCCCCCTAGGCCCGCCATGCGATGTATCAGACGAACAGACCGGACTGTACGGAGAATGTCGCACTCAGGCTCAGTAGGAGTTCAGATGGGTTTCGCCTCGTCGGTCTTCTTGTCGGCATTACCTGGGGACCGTTACGCACAGCTAGTGCCGCTTGCGGTCTGTGGTTAAACCCACTGCCAGCGTAGTGTCGAGTCTTTAGAGTCCCACACAGAAAGCTTTTCGCCTTTAGGCAAAAGAGTAGAGGTCGCATGGTATTGCGACAGGTCGCATGGTTTTGCGACAGGGTTCGGTCACATCCGTGCACTTGTGCACGTACAGTGTCCGGACAGTTTACACTAGCGGGCTTTGGTTTAAGCCAGATCCTAGTGTACCTTATGGGATTGGATTTATCCAGTTTGCATTCGTGTTCCTCGGAACGCGGATGCGGGTGTGTATGCACAGTTGACAGGGAGGCAGAGGCAGCGGATTCTCATTAGGGCTGTTGACAGTTGACCGTTGACTTTTTGACTTTATGCTCAACCCTAATGAGAATATGATATGTGATTAACTATTATATTAATTAAGTATTATGGTGATATGGTTGTTGACTTGTTGACTTTTGTTGACTTGTTGACTTTGGTGACTTGTTGACTTTTGTTGACTTGTTGACCGGTTGACTAGGCTTGACTAGTTGACCATCATGATGACCATAGCCATCATTTCATGGCAAAGACTTTTGTTTACTTGCTCATTTGTGTAAAATGAGTGCATGAAATGATATGGTTGTGGTTGCTTCTAACCATCACATAAGACTTTTGTTAATATGATGAGTTATCATTGCTTTGGATTATGAGAGGGTGAGAGAAAAAATACTTGCTCATATTCTTTCTTGCTCATTCTCTCTCTTGTTCTTGAGCTCTCCTCTTGCTCTCACCCTCAACCTCTTGCTCCCTCTCTTGATCTATGGTTCTCTTGTCTCATGAGTTGAGAATCAAGAACCATAGATAAAATCCCATTCTATTTCCTCTCTACTCATTCTAGTTCACTAGGTTTAGCAAACCAAGTGAACTAGTTTCTTCAAAGAACGAAGAAGGAGCTAAAGGTTGGAGCTTTCAAGTGGATCTATCTTCGGCGTACGGAGACGACGAGAAGGAGCCATCGGACCACCATCGGAGCTTGAAGAGAAGGAGTTCAAGACAAGCTAGGTATAACCCCCATCCGAGTAGCTAACTCTCTTTAGCTATGTATGCTAGTTTTAGTTTAGTCAAAGATCCCGACTTTGCTTAGTCCATGTTGCCCCTTGCGCTAAAAATTTGATTTTATACCGTTTCCGCCTCCCCGTAAGAACCGGGGGTCGCAACGTGGACTTACACTGGGTTGAGTATATTGCAGCGACTAGCGTGGGGAAGTCCCAAGGATGCCAGCAGCACGAGGGGAGGCAGTGGCCGGCACTAGTGGTAAAGTTAGGCTCAGAACAGGGCCAGAGCCAAGGATGCCCTCTCTTGGAAATGGCTCAGTGTTCTACGGCAAGCCTGAGGGAGAATTTGAATCTAAAAAGGGGAAGTAAATTTCATAAAAAATAACATACCTAGATACATACATTTGGCCGGATTATATGTGAAAACAACGGTGGTAGCCATGGTGTAGAGTATTATAACCCATGAACACACAACAATCGGACCAATTAGCAAGTTTATGTGGGGCGTAGGGATGAAGCCAGGGATAACACGCACAACCAAATATGCGTAGGAAGTTATAAGTAGGATGTGAAGGGTTCCTATTGACGGCAGCAAGGTTTCGGGATGTATCGTCCATGCCATTTTCAATAATTTGCCGTTAAAAGGAACTCTAAACTAGAATCGTTAACTAGAATATAATACGGAAAATATAGTAAACCATTTACTACTAAGTGAAATAGAAATACAACCTTTGTAGATCGGTCCTTCACTTCAATAGCTCCTTGTTGTAGTCCCTTCGCTGCATTCGTGGTTCTCCCGGACTCTTGCATGGCTTCACGAGGAGAAAAAGCGATCTTGCTTGAAGTCATCGAGGCCGAAGATGATCTACGTCGAGAGGATGCCAACTCAATCTACTACTTCACTAACTAAAAGAGTAGTGAAGCAAACACCCTATATTAAAGTGCTAATCTAGTAGAGAATGGAGAAATAGGAAGTGGGCTCACTTTAGAATTATTTTTCTCACAATAGTTTCTCACTTTTTCAAACCCTAAAAAGCTTTTCTGAGCTTGAGGAAGAAGATGAACAAATGAGAAGAGAAAAAAATGATCAAGTGAGAGAGTGAACCATGGTGAGTGAGTATCATATACTAACTCATGTAGAGACATAACCATGGCTAATTGTGATGGTTAGGTTACTAAATATCTTAAGTAAAACAAAACTAATGGACTTAGTCAAACCATCCACAAGCTTCCACTAGCTTCATGCAATAATCCAACATTCCACTAATTTTGTTTTCACTTTAAATATTAAAACCCAATATCACAAATAGCATGGTGTAAGTCTCATACACCCATGTATGTTGTATCAACGACCATGATACAAAAAGAAAAACACAATTTAATATATATCATATATATTAAGTGTGTACATGTGAGAAAAAATGCTTAAGTGAGCAAATGTTAATTAATGTAAATTAGTATATCAAATATACAATTATACACTAAATTATTAAATCAACACTTGATTTAATAATCCGGCTATATCACATATAACCGACTAATATCAAATGTATCGACTTATCAAATCAACACTTGATTTGACAACCGGCTATATCACATATAACCGACCGATACAAAAGTCGCGAGAATAGAATACGGTATCACATACACGCATTATTCTCGGTCCCACACATATCACATATGTGCTCCTATTTCATTTTGCTTGAGCCAGTAAAACCTCTATGTAGGACTCTAAAGACTCGTCAATACGCCGGCAGTAGGTGATGATCACATCAAGGACCCACAAGCCGTCAGCGGTACAAGCTGGACGTAACTCCTACCCGGGTATTGAGCGATCAGAAGATCAGTAAGCAAGCCTGCTCCAACTCCTGCAAAAGCCTGATGGTAACACTTGTCGTACAGTCCGGTCTCCTCGTCTGATATGTCGCATATCAAGTCTAGGGGTGGTAAACGTCAGACCCCAATAACTGATAAGTCATGCCGATGTGTGGCTCATAACGGGTCGAGAAACTACTGGTAACACTTACCAGTAAATCTCTAAATCAGCCCTGGCCAGGGACTTCCCTGTTATGGCCAATCGAGCACAGCGCAACATCAACTCCCAATACCGGGAAAGACGAAACCCCTTCTATCGCTCATTGCCTCCATGTGACTCGGGACTGTACCCAAAAACCACCGTTTTGCATGCCCACTTTGACGTGGTAAGGTGGAAATCAAAGAACAGTGGGAATCACACAAGACTCTATGACGATCTCGGGTCTACAGACTAACCTGTACAAGTGTCACCAGAGAACTGCCATCTGACGTGAGGTATAATACCATCTGGGAGTTCTCGGTGAGTCCGTCCAGTATACCCAGTCTCCACTGAGCACCCGTATACCATCTTTGATGTCAAACACCAATGGATATGGGATCATCCATCGCCCATCTTATGGGTCGAGAAGCATATACGCTAGTCTACTCTGGTGTATCGATGCCCTGTCTCGATATACCTACGACTAGGAACATTAAAGGATGAACTTATGGACTACCATGGCCCCAATAGTATGATCGGCATCATAGTCCTGGTAGTCAAGTACACATCCTAAGGGCTTTAACAACATGTAAACATAAGACAGTATCAAGAGACAAGTATACATGTTAAGATAAAGAGCAACCAGATAGCATACTATCATATCGAGCAAGAAAGTACTCTCTATATATGTTCAAGCATCCAATATAATATACATCATATGTACAATACTGGCCTCTAGGGCATACATACAACTAACAATCTCCCACTTGCACTACGGCCAGCTGCTGTTGTATCGCATACCGAGCATCCCGAAGAGTCTCTTGAACTGTATCTGGGGAATAGCCTTCGTGAGTGGATCTGCTGTGTTGTTCTTCATGTCAACCCTCCTGACCTCGATCTCCCGGCGATCAACTATCTCCCGGATCAGGTGATACCGCTTCAGAATATGCCTGGATCGCTGATGGGACCTGGGTTCCTTGTCCAAAGTCACCGCTCCATTGTTATCACAATACAAAGGTATTGGATCCTTAATGGATGGAACCACTCCAAGTTCTGTTATGAACTTCTTGATCTAGACAGCCTCTTTGGCAGCATCGTTGGCAGCGATGTATTCAGCCTCCATCGTCGAGTCTGCCACGGTTTCCTGCTTGGAACTCTTCCAGCATACCGCCCCTCTATAGAAGGTAAAGACCAACCCCGAGTGCAACTTAGAGTCGTCCTTATCACTCTGGAAGCTCGAATCGGTAAAGGACTCCACTTGGAGTTCTCCATTACCATACACCAAGAGCATCTCTTTAGTCCTTCGCAAGTACTTGAGAATGCTCTTCACAGCTGTCCAGTGACTTCTCCAGGATCTGCTTGATAGCTACTCATTACACTTAGTGAGTGTGCTACATTGGGTCTGGTACATAGCATCGCATACATGATAGAGCCTACTGCCGAAGCATAGGGTATCCCTTGCATGCGAGCTCTCTCCAAATCAGTCTTGGAGACATCTCTTTGGAGAGAGTGAGTCCAGAGATCGTGGGTAAAAACCCACACTTGGATTCTTCCATACTAAACCTCTTTAGTATGGTGTCAATGTACCTGGATTGGGACAATCCCAGTATCCTTTTAGATCTATCTCTATAGATCTTGATCCCCAAGATGTAGGTGGCATCCCCTATATCTTTCATTGAGAATCGTTGTGATAAGAAGAGCTTGACCAATTGCAGCATAGGAATGTCATTTCCTATCAAGAGTATGTCATCCACGTATAATACGAGGAAGACAACCTTACTCTCTGCCACCTTCTTGTATATATAAGGTTCATCTACGTTTTTGATGAAATCAAACTCTTTGATAATGACATCAAAGCAGATGTTCCAACTCCACGATGCTTGCTTTAATTCATAAATGGATTTAAGCAGCTTACACACCTTCCCGCTGCTCCCACTAGCTACGAAGTCCTCTGGCTGAGTCATGTACATGCTCTCTTCTAAATCACCATTTAGAAAGGCGGTCTCAACATCCATTTGCCAGATTTCGTAGTCATGATATGCAGCGATGGCAAGCATGATCCGGATGGATTTAAGCATAACCACTGGAGAAAATGTTTCGTCATAATCGACACCTAGTCATTGACGAAAACCCTTTGCAATAAGTCTATCTTTGAAAGTCTCTACTTTCCCATCTACACCAAGTTTTTTTCTTGAAGATCCACTTGCTCCTAATGGGTTTTACCCCTTCAAGAGCATCTTCAAAAGGCCATACTTTGCTGGTGTACATGGATTCCATCTCGGACCGCATTGCATCCAGCCATTTCACTGAGTCACCACTCGTGATGGCCTGCTCGAAACTAGTTGGGTCATCATCCTCCATGATGCAATCCTCGCTCCCACCATCCATGAGAAAACCGTTGTATCTCTCAGGTGGGTGAGGAACCCTACTAGATCGGCGGAGTGGCTGGGGTTCATCGGGAACTACTGAATCCTCTGGTTCCACCAAATCTTCTATTGTGGTTTGTACAGCTGGAACCTCTTCCAGTTCTACCTCAGAGCCATTAATCTCTTTTGCAAGAAATTTCTTTTCTAAAAAGGTGGCATGTTGAGCAACAAACACCTTTTGTTCCTCACTGTGGTAGAAGATATACCTTCGCAAATTCTTAGTATATCCAACAAACTTACACAAAACAGACCTTGCCTCGAGTTTGTCCGGTTTTTGTCTTTTGACATAGACCGGGCAACCCCATATCTTAATAAAATTAAGATATGGTCTCTTCCCCTCCCATATCTCATATGGGGTGGTAGGCACGGATTTGGTAGGAACTCTATTAAGTAGGTATGCCGCTGTATCCAATGCATAACCCCAGAAGGAAATAGGTAACTCAGCTATGCTCATCATAGAGCGCACCATATCTAATAGAGTGCGGTTCCTCCATTCCGATACACCGTTGTGCTGTGGTGTATATGGAGGAGTTAGCTGAGAGAGAATCCCATTCTATTTTAGAAAGTCCAGGAATTCATTGCTCAAGTATTCACCTCCTCGATCAGATCGAAGGATTTTAATACTTTTCATGGTTTGGTTCTCGACTTCTTGTTTATATTCTCTAAATTTTTCAAAAGCTTCTGATTTGTGTTTCATCAGGAACACATATCCGAATCTAGAGAGATCGTCAGTGAATGTAATGAAGTACGAAGAACCATCCCTGGCATGTGTAGACATGGGACCGCATAAATCACTATGTATCATTCCCAAGAGTTCAGTAACTCTTTCTCCGTGTCCCGTAAATAGAGTTTTGGTCATCTTGCCTTTGAGACATGACTAGCAAGTGTCATAAGATGAAAATTCAAACGGATTCAAATATCCATTCTTATGCAACTTAGCTAGCCGTGTTGTATTGATGTGACCTAGTCTACAATACCACAAGAAGGATTCATTCAGTTCTGAACTTTTCCTCTTGTGTGTGTTTGTTATGCTCAGAACTGTTGACTGATTTAGAACATAAATGCCATTTCACAATGTGCCTGATCCAACAAACTTTTGGTTCAGAAAAATGTTCATAACATTATCCTGTAATACAAAATTATATCCCTCTTTACTTAAAAAAGAAACCGATATAATGTTGCATATCAGGTTCGGCATGTAATAGCATTCGTTCAGAATCAATGTATTACCAGTTGGTAATACAAGGTGATATTCCCCGACGGTTTTAGATGCAACAATTGCACCATTTCCAACCCTTATGTCTTTATCACCTTCTCCAAGTTCTCTACCTTTTCTCAGCTCATGTAACTGATTACATATATGGGATCCTGACCCGGTATCTAATACCCAGGACGTAGAGCAAATGGAGAAACAGTTCTCAGTAATGAACACACCCGAAGAAAATACATCAACATGTACTTTCTTCATTCGGATGGCATGGGAATCCTGGTATTCCCCTATATCCTGTTCAGTCTTATAACTTTTATAAGAAAGAACGGAACCAACGTTCCCCAGCACAATATAACATGCGGGTTCGGTCAATACATCCATATTATTATCTTGATTAAGGCATGATATGGTCGCTACCTGGAGAGAGAGAGAAGAAAACACTTTAGCGTATGCTCTTGCAAGATCAGATTGGTTATTATTTTATCTAATCAGGATGGCTCCCACTGTTTTTATCAAATCTTCCTTCAAACCCTAAAAGGAAAGACTAGCCGGGATTAATTACACCCTACAACTTCGCCAATCTTTCAGCCAGGCCAGTGTCGGTACTTTGAGGGAGGTTCCCCGTGCTTTCGCACGGACCTAAATAAAATAAACCTCGTTTTCCCAGAGGCATAACCCCGTTGACACCTTTCTAGACACCTACTTGATCGGCTAATTGTCCTGTGTAAAACTCTCCCAGGAGTAACAATTACTCGCAGTGGGTATCGGGATCCAACTATCTCATAGAAGGTATGCAATCTCATTGCAAATTTAAACACTTGAAATTCCCGATAATATTTTGCCCCAAGCATCCAATGACCTTGACGGAGGTCAACAAACCATAGGGTGCAAGTCAAGTTCAACCCGTCATTTCTTGATTGAATCAAACCCACCCGCACGACCCTTGACGGAGGTCAACAAGGTCGTACGACTACCCTAATGCAATCTGCATCAGATGCATAAGCAGATAAATACTAGTTAGCTACCGCACACTACGCCTTGACGGAGGTCAACAAACGTAGCACGAATACTATGTAGGACTTATCTGAAATGACGGAGGGCTACGACAGGTTTTTCAGAAAACCTATTGCGTAATGAACTTGATATCGTTGTAGAAACAAGTGAATTTTGAAAAGGAGTGTTTTTGAGGCTTTCATTAGTTTTTCTAAAGAGGTCATTCCCGGTGAAGGGATCTCGGCTCTTTGCTTATCGAATAAGGTGCGGGATATATCATATATATCACCATGCAAAGCAAAACTCCAAAAGCAATCAAAAGACAAACTGGGTGTTGTAGCATCTGCCAGTTTTGCTAAAGAGGTCATTTCCGGTGAAGGGATCTCGGCTCTTTCCTCATCGAATAAGGTGCGGGATATATCATATATATCACTATGCAAAGCAAGAACTGTAGATACCCATTTTGAACAATTTAATTCTACAACATCTTTTAGGTTTCTTTTCTTTCATTAATCTCATTAATGAAGTCCCATAATTTAAGTCACCTAAACATCACAGATAAATACGACGTACACTTATGCCATCCGCATTCGCCTCGATGTCCCGTCATGCACCGTTAGGTTAGGTAACTAACGGCAGAGCGGGGCGGGGCTGGCGCGGGTGTAAAGCATAAGTAACGTCTATATAATATATCATATATACTATATACAGTATCCATCTCAACATATCAAATGATCACATCAGAGATATCGCAGCAAAAGAAACATATGAAATATTGGATATACTAGGAGATCCGTGTTTTATTTTGAGCCTCTATAAATCACGGATTCCACGGTCGCGATGAATAGCCAAACCCATACCCTTAGACCCCTATGAGAGCGGCAAGCAACCCTACCAATTCTAGAGTTAGGAGACCCGGACTCGACTCCTCGAGTTGGTCTCCCACTGGACTCTAGAACCCGGTTACTTGTGCTCTCCTCCTTGGGTCTATCCTAATGCGGAAAAGTAAATAATATACATCAATGGTGACATCAACCTCAAACCGGAAGTGCCCCAATAAAAGAATATTACATACATTTAATTTTACAAGAATGAAAATAAAAACTGTCATCTCACATAAAACCCCCGGCTATTCAAAACGCGGCGATCCAATATAACATATCCAGCAGCACATAACATCTCATGTTATCACATCACAGAGAAAACTAGACAATGTTAAACATTCCAATCGAATCATTAAACACCCAAAATTACCTAAAAAGCTCAACACTTGAGCATAGTTTTAAAGTTATTCAGCACACGCCACAGTACCAATGAACCAGCCGTAGAAGGGCCAAACCAACGCCTCACATGTGGCACCGCTGAACCACCACAAGCCTGAGGGTTCAGTGGCGGTTCTGACGGTCACATAATCGAGTTAAGGCTTTGTTCTTCTAGAGGGTCCATCGCATAACTTGCATGATCTTTGAAAGCTTTTTAACTACGGGAAAAATCCAACACTTGGAAAATTTTCCGGCAAGGGAAAAAGTGGGTATTTGACATCCGATTGAACTTTTTAATATCGTCTAAAGTAACCTGAAAACAGTTAAAATTACGACTACGATACACTCCGAGTTTCCTTTGCATTGAGTTAATCATCACATGAAAAAGTAGCAAAAATAAACAACACCCGAAATACCAAAACGCAGAGACCAAAACATGGAAAAAATTTGGGACCAAATTTCATCACTGGGCCGGCCTCCCCGGTTTTCATGCCCATGTGCTCGGTCCAAATCCGAGCACATGGTCCCAACTTTCTCCCATGTTCATTGTTTAGCTCATAGATGATTATGTACATGTTTGCAAAATTTTGGAGCTCATTTGAAAATCGACAGAATGCAGGTTTTCGTATTTCAAGTTTTGGAGTTCGTTTCGTATTCGTAATCTAACATTACCTGTATAATTTCCTAGCTAGGCTCTGATACCACTGAAGGGTTCTTATTGACGGCAGCAAGATTCGGGAGGTATCGTCCATGCCATTTTCAAAAATTTTCCGTTAAAAAGAAGTCTAAAGTAGAATATAATATGGAAACTATAGTAAACCATTTAGCACTAAGTGAAATAGAAATACAACCATTGTAGATCGGTCCTTCACTTCAATAGCTCCTTGTTGTAGTCCCTTCGCTGCGATCGTGGTTCTTGTTGGATATAGTGCCCTCAGAGTCTATTATTGGATCACAGGCACGTGATTGCAATGATTGAGGGAGGACCTATGCCGGTAGGACAGTCTTACTCGAGATGATAGTATGGTATCTGGTTTATCTTTATCATCGTGTACTGCTTTAGGTGACCTTACAGGTCACTATTGCACGTTGATAGAGCCCCTAGGATTCTTGCTTGACTACCAGCAGTATGAGGGCGATCATATACGTGGGAGCTGGGGTCTATAAGCAAATCCTTAAAAGGTCCCTAGTCGTGGGAGTTTCGAGACAGGGCATCGATTCTCCAGAGTAGACTAGTGTATACAGTCGAGACCCCGACGAGGGGCGGTGGCCGGTCTCACAAGCCACTGGTGTCAGTTAGTTCACCTAAGATGTATACAGGTGCTCATTGGGTTATGAGTACACCGAACAGGACTCGCCGGGAACCTGCTAGTTGGGATTATACCAGACGTCAGATAGCAGTTCCTAGGTGACATGTGTACAGGTTAGTTCATCGACCTGAGATCGTCATTTGTCTCGTGTGAGTTCCCACTGTGCTTTGATTACTACCCTACCACGCTCAAAGGAGACGTGCAAACAGGTTTTAGTTGGGTACAGTCCCGAGCCACATGGAGGCAGTGAGCGGATCTGCAGGGGTTCGTCTCTCCCGGTATTGGGGGTGAGGTCGCACTGTGTCTAGGAGAGCCATTACACGAAGCCCTCGGCCGAGGCATGAGATTTACCGGTAGGTATTCCAGTAGTATCTCAGGGTGTTCTGGGCTACACTCCGACACAACTTGTACCGCTTTTGGGGTTCTGAGTTTTACCAACCCCCTAGGCCTGCCATGCGATGCTCATAGACGAACGGACCGGACTGTACGGATATTATCACTGACAGACTCAGTAGGGTGTCAGGATGAGTTCGCTCATCGACGTCCCTTTTTGTCAATAGCTGGTGGCCCGTCACGTATGGCTAATACCTCTGACGTGCTAGTGGTTAAATCCATAGCCATAGTATTGACGAGTCTTTAGAGTCCACCACACTCAGTTACTCAAGTTTCGGGCGAAACGATGTAGAGGCCGTATGGAGATATGGCAGGGTTCGATCAGATACGTGCGGTATTGCACGGATCGTGATCAGACGGATTTTACTAGCCGGCTTTGGCTTAAGCCGGATCCTAGTATTAGATAGTGTAGATTTTGTCTCTTTGCAGTTGTATTCAGTGGGAATACAAATGCGGGCATGTATATGCAGTAGCGGGGTTTTCCTGTAATTTATTACGGGATCACGTTTTCTGAAGTTGCCAGTTTGCATTCCGTTCCGGCCGGTTTTTCCTTTGTTCCTTCCCGGCCGGACTTTTCGATGGAAGGGGTTATTTGCAAGTGTGCAAATAACATTTGTGGGAGGGGGTTTATTGTGATTGTGGCTTCATCATCATGAGATTCTTTTCTAGTCCATTCCATTGCATCTATTATGATGGTTGGTGAATGGATGTGAGTTTGAAATGGTGTGACCATTTTCTTATCATCTTGGCTTTTCTTCTATTGTTTATTTATTCACATTCTCCACTTGCTTAAGATTTTTTTTCCTCCACCTTGGCTATAGGGGCCGGCCTCATTAGAAGAGAAGAGAGAGAGGTTCATTTGGTGTAGCATTTTCTTCATCTCATTTCCTTGCTAAAATAGTGAGCACCATTTTCATCCAAAGCATTTTTCTCTCTTCTCCATCATGGCAACTTCTATAACCTCAAGAGACAAAGTGTTCTACACTACACCTACAGTACCCTTGGACGCGTCGGCTTGCCAACTTCGCGCCCGAGTTGTCTCGGTCTAGAGGTGGGAGCCCGTAAAAGAATTTGGCTACGTGGTGCCCTTTCCGACGAGGAGGTGACGGACGGAGATTCCGCGAGAGATCGGAGTGGAGACGAAGACCGAAGGACACGGATCGCTTGGTATAACGCTCTGCTTTTATTCTTGTTTGCTAGTAGCCAGGTTAATGGCCCGATCCGGGTTGATAGTGCGCCGTGGTGCCGGTTTGCTAGTTTGCAAAGTTTTTCGTTTCCGCATTTCCGGCGTCGAATCGACGGCCGGGGCGCCGCCGTGCACTTACACTGGTATCAGAGCCACGCCATTAACTTAGCCTAGCTTGCTCTAACGTGTTTAGAACTCGATCGAACAATAAAACCCCAAAAACCGTATTTTCTAGTGCATCGGGTTTCTGTCGAAATTTTTTTTTGCTCCAAAAATTTTTCAGGGTGTTGCAGAAGCACGTGCAGGGAATTCTAAGCATTCTGTAAAAATTTGATCGCCTGAACTCACTATACCACCGCGGAACCGCGGCCAAACCCACGCTTGGTCCGCGGTTCCGCCGCGATTTTTACTGTTCATTGTACCAAAGTTCCACAGTAGGCTTCTGAGTTGAAAATAGGGGTTTGGGGATATTCTTTTTTGGCCCCGATTTTCTGTGAGTGCTACAGTAGTGCTTGGGGCCCACTTCGATAAATTTGTTCGATCAGATAGTTTAAACATGTTAGTTCACAGTATTTACATTATATCTGCGACCGTGAATGTCATTCGATCGGTAAATCCAGTCTATCTGCTATAGCCCTTTTAGACGGATTTGCGAATGTGACATTCACGTTGATGTTCTGTGTTGTGCTGTGATGTTGCGGATTGGTCGTGGAGGATAGCCTGGTTGCAATGTTAGTACAGTTTCATTTTATATGTACATTTGATATTGCGGGGTGAGCGTCCGACACGTGGACTGCCGTCACTGCCTGTTTGTATTATTCTTTTGGGGCACGACCGGGTCAAGGTCGATGTACCCGTTGTATGTATATTTTACTTTCTGTACTAAGATTACCCCGCGGAGGGGTGCACGGATAGCCGGGTTCTAGAGGGCAACGGGCCCGCATCTCATAGCGTTGAGACGGAGGGGGCTTTACTCTAGAATTGGCGGGCTATTCGCCGCACTCGTAGGGGGTATAGGTTGACCCAGGAGGGGTGCCCAAGTTACCGGATTCCGTGAAGTGCTGGGTGGTCCATTCACGTTGCTGAAGGGGGCTGCCTCGCTTCAGGTTTTAGCGGGTAACTTGCCACGCCCGTAGGGGTCTAGGATTTC
This sequence comes from Agapanthus africanus, assembly GCA_030015575.1. Classification (NCBI taxonomy): domain Eukaryota; kingdom Viridiplantae; phylum Streptophyta; class Magnoliopsida; order Asparagales; family Amaryllidaceae; genus Agapanthus; species Agapanthus africanus. The sequence goes on from CM057341.1 coordinate 596,378,094, forward strand.
ATTGCACAGGCTATCCACACGACCAGGGGAACGTCGGGTTTCAGTAGCGGCTCTATGAAACCCGGGGATCCCAGATATCTGTATTGTTCTGTGATGCTGATTACATTTCTGTGATGTTGCATTTTATCACGCCTTGAGCGAAAATTATATATTATATATATACTAGTAGATGTTGTATATGTTTTGCTTCCGCGCTAGTCCAGTCCCCTCTCTGTCGTTAGTTAGCTAACCTAACGGGTGATGACGGGACCCAGTGGCGAATGCGGATGGCATATACGTATGTCATTATTTTCGTTCTTTATTGGTGTTATCAATTGATGGGACTGCGTTGATTCGGATCAATGCAAGCTAAACAAACCTATTCTGATGTTGTTGGAATATTTTTCAAAAGGCTGTTATTGCAAGGGCGTTCTCTTTTGTTTTGCACAGTGGTATTCAGTTGGAATATCCTGCTCCTCAGTCGACGAGGCAAGGGCCGAGATCCCTTCACCGGGAGTGACCCCTTGGACAAAAGTTTGCGTCAGGGCAATAACTTCACTATAGCCGATTACTTTTGCTTTGCATCGTGGTATTCAGTTGGAATATCCTGCACCTCATTCCACGGGGAAAGAGCCGAGATCCCTTCACCGGGAGTGACCTCTTTAGCAAAGGTTTTCGTCACTATATTTTTATAAAGCTATTAGTTCCTTCAACGATATCAAGTTGATTACGTTAAAGGTTTTCGCCAGAAACCATTCGTAGCCCTCCGTCATTTCAGAACGGTAGCACTTAGTATTCATGCTATGTATGTTGGCCTTCGTCAAGGCATAGAGTATGGTAGCTATTTGTTACTTTTCTGCAGCATAGATAGATGCGTTGGTTTGGGAGAGTCGTACTACTATTTTGGCCTTCGTCAAGGGTATGTACGGGTGGGTTCAAATTAACCTGGATAATGACGGGTAGAACTTGACATGTGACTTATGATATATTGGCCTTCGTCAAGGTCATAAGAGCATGGGGCAAAAATCCACATCGGGAGTTTCTGAAGAAACTGAAACTTGCCAGATATGCGCATACCTTCTGGAGTGTGATAACGTGAGCGGATTCCGTCAGGTTATCATGCGATGATAGTTGGATCCCGATTCCCACTGATGAGTTGGTTTACTCCTCGGGTGATCCCGACTAATTCTTCTTTCAGGTTTGGGGAAGAATTTGACGTTACAGTGGGAGGTTTCCTGATTAAATAAAGTGATAACCATTCTGATCTAGATTAGAGTGCACGCTGAGTGTTTCTTTTCTCTCTCTCTTTGGCAGCGACCATTGACCCGACCCTAGACTATGACTTAGTGACCAAGTTGACCGAACCTTCTTTAACACTGGCTTTTGGATTGTCAGAGTTGCAGACCTCATTGCCACTCCTACTTTTACCCTTTTCTCCAGAACACCCCGTGTTACTACGAACGTCCACTTCCATTGGACAAAACCATCGTATAGTTATATACGAACTCGAAGGAATTTATTCGAGGACGGTTTCCGGTTCTGGAAAAAACGAATATGACTATTCAGTTGTCTTTTCCTTTTACCTTCTCTCAGGTTACGAGTGTTCCTTGGATTAGGACAGTACACCTATTATGCAAATTGGATAGTCTTCTTCCAAACCATAGGCAGGTGGCGACCGGTAGGGAATGAAGAAAACCAATTAGCCTAAACGGTGTACAGAAGGTATTAAGTTAAGACAAAGAAAGGGATTAGAAGGAGGGCAAAGTAAATTGCGACTGATATTCATGACCAAACCAAGTATTTCCTTACCACTCCCACTTCACCTTTGTATTTCTCCAGGACACTCCGTATCACTACGAAGATCCACAGTTTATTGGATATTCCATCGTATGGTTATATACGAACTCGAAAGGAACCTGTTCCAGTTCGGGGGTGGATTCTGGTTCAGGAGAAATAGGAATAAGGTTTATTCGGTTGTCTTTTATCTTCACCTTCTCTCGCATTGCGAGTGCTCCTAGGATTAGGACAGTATACCCATTATGCTTATTGGATAGTCTTCTTCCAAACCACAGGCTGGTGCCGAACGGTAGGGAAGGAAGAAAACCATTTGGCCTAAAGGGTGTGCAGAAGGTAATGACTAAATACATATAAAGGGATTTAGAGAGCTAGCAAAGAAATATACGGTTATAGTTGTGGATCTGGATGATGGAAGAGGCATTACCATGAATACCAGGATACCCCATCGAAACATCTCAATGTTTCAGTTTTACTGTGTACTCTTAAAAGAAAACTGATTTCCCAATTAGCACTTGCTCCAGGGTATGTATTTACCAGGTATGATTCTCACATCTGTATGGTTTTATAGATGATGAGTGGGAGTAAGTTATTGGGAATTAGATGATCATCCTCATTATATCGGAATTCGTTGAAATTGGTGATATTTGAGGAAGTCACCTGGGTTGTTTGCCAGACGGCAAATATTTTGTTTTGAAGATCCGTTGTTATGCACCAATTTCAAATTGATATATCTGTACATCTATTTTCATAGAGTGAGATATAACTTTTTGAAATTATGTCTATGACATTTACCTATATCAGTGGATGGTTAGGTAAGGAGCATTGAACAACGGTGTAATTCTTCTTAACCATAAGTACAGTTTTTAACCTACGACACACAGTGAATGAGTTATTTGACTCACGGGACTTATACAGAGTATTGTATGTTGTCCAGTGTCCATTACGACAGAGGGGTTGGTCCTCGTACTATATTCTGTTTACTTATGACTTCTCTGGTTCTTAGATAAGTGTTTCGTAGAAACACAGGGTCTAAGTTTTGAGAAGTTATAGGTATAAGAGTAAAGTAGAGAACCAGGTGTTGCAAGTATCGGGATTCTTCAAGGTGATCGAAGATGTAGATACTTGTGCGTGGTATTCAGTTGATAGTAATGATTAAGAGAACTGGCTTCTCTTTCAGGTTACTCATAATTGGAAGTACTCCTAAGTTGAGTAATGCTGATCGGCCTCTTTCCATTTAGTTGACATGCACTGGAGACAGCTCCATGATTTGAATCTGGTTCAATTAAATCAGTGCCTCTGTTTCTATATTGGATATAGAATAGTTCATATCTTAACGATGTTAAGGTACGGGGAGTTGTCCGGCTTATGCTTAAAACCAGAATCTGGATAACTCAAGGTACGTTTCTGTAATGGCTGTTTGTGGGTTGACCCAGGCTATGACGAGGGTTGACTTTCTACCATCTGGAAGATCAATTGAGATATTGTTCTTGACTCGCCACAGTTTTAATAAAAATGGATCTTTTTCAGAAAACAGTAGTGGGAGTATGGTAGAACTGGAAGTGATTCCAGAACCGCAAACGATTACTGAAGATTTGATAAGAACCTAAAGATTCAATCTGGATTGACATTCCATTGGCCACTCCGCAGATATGGTGGGTAACCTCAGGCACCCGAGAGGTACTCCGGTAGCCTCAAGGACGGTGACAGGGAGGTTCTTGTTTACCCAGACTTGCCATTGCTGTTGTTCCAGACTGTGAGACTCGGTAGTAGGATGAGTATAGCGTCGTTCTGAACTAGCTTTAGAAGTGTACGTCTATATGACTCTGCCAGAGGGTTGTCGTAGTCAGTGGGAGCAGTGGAAGCATTAGTGGACAGGTGGCTTATGTCTATTTATAGACTAAAGCAGATATAGCGGAGATAGATCATCTATTTCTGATGTGACAGTCATAGGTTTGACTTCATCAGAATAGGGGATGGATCTGTTAAGAAGGTAGTAGGGTGTGATGTCCTGGTATTTGGATGACATACACAGAGTAGGAAGTGATATTCCTATACTACGATCGGTTATTCTTTGGTTGTCACACAGTGGTTTCTCCACATAGGACTTGGATATTATATCAGACATTCTGGTTACTGGATCTATGGTTTTAGGTCTAGATTTGGGTGGTTTCCCAATCTGGGTACTTAGACAACATTCTATGAGTATTTAGAATGGACGACTCCTAGCACGGTAGTGTACCTGTAGGTGATGGAGTCACCCTCTCTAAAGGTGTCTTACAGACTAAACTAGAGAGGGAAGTGCATGATTGGCAGATCACTTGCTTGGGCAATTGAGTCAATCATGAGATGTCAAGTACCACACCAGATGTTGTTCTTGCAGTAGATGCAATAAGTTGATATTAATCCAATCCTGGAGAAACGATCGGAAGCAGTTTTAGGACATAAGTGCGTGTTCTAGGGATATGATAACGACAGCCTCATTCAGGAGACAGATATTATTCCAGGCTTCCAAGGTGACCTGGATGGCAGAGTGGCTGTCAGAGTTATAGTTTTCCCTCTGACGAGGGGCAGTATTTTGGACAGGTGGTCCAGGAGGATACTGAGGGAATACTGATTAAGTTCAGTTGACGATACAGTCTAAGATGTTTGGATTTGGAGTTCATTTATGAACTAGGTCCCATCAGACATCCCGACACTCTAAGACAGGTATTGCTCATTTCGGAGATGGCTTTCTCCGCGAACTTGAGATATAGAGAGACATAGAAAGAAACAACAAAGCGGATCCACTCACTGAGGCTGTTCCTCGAACGCAATAGTTTCGCAAACGAGCTTTGTGAGACTGACTAGTAGAGGAGTTGGGTGTTCGGTATCACACGGGCTGTGAGTATGCGACATCGCAATAATTAGCCTTGAGTGCAAGTGGGAGATTGTTAGATATAGTGCCCTCAGAGTCTATTATTGGATCACAGGCACGTGATTGCAATGATTGAGGGAAGACCTATGCCGGTAGGACAGTCTTACTCGAGATGATAGTATGCTATCTGGTTTATCTTTATCATCGTATACTGCTTTAGGTGACCTTACAGGTCACTATTGCACGTTGATAGAGCCCCTATGATTCTTGCTTGACTACCAGCAGTATGAGGGCGATCATATACGTGGGAGCTGGGGTCTATAAGCAAATCCTTAAAAGGTCCCTAGTCGTGGGAGTTTCGAGACAGGGCATCGATTCTCCAGAGTAGACTAGTGTATACAGTCGAGACCCCGACGAGGGGCGGTGGCCGGTCTCACAAGCCACTGGCGTCAGTTGGTTCACCTAAGATGTATACAGGTGCTCATTGGGTTATGAGTACACCGGACAGGACTCGCCGGGAACCTGCTAGTTGGGATTATACCAAACGTCAAATAGCAGTTCCCAGGTGACATGTGTACAGGTTAGTTCATCGACCTGAGATCGTCATTTGTCTCGTGTTTGTTCCCACTGTGCTTTGATTACTACCCTACCACGCTCAAAGGAGACGTGCAAACAGGTTTTAGTTGGGTACAGTCCCGAGCCACATGGAGGCAGTGAGCGGATCTGCAGGGGTTCGTCTCTCCCAGTATTGGGGTTGAGGTCGCGCTGTGTCTAGGAGAGCCATTACACGAAGCCCTCGGTCGAGGCACGAGATTTACTGGTAAGTATTCCAGTAGTATCTCAGGGTGTTCTGGGCTACACTCCGACACGACTTGTACCGCTTTTGGGGGTCTGACTTTTACCAACCCCCTAGGCCCGCCATGCGATGCTCATAGACGAACGGACCGGACTGTACGGATATTGTCACTAACAGACTCAGTAGGGTGTCAGGATGAGTTCGCTCATCGACGTCCCTTTTGGTCAATAGCCGGTGGCCCGTCACGTATGGCTAATACCTCTGACGTGCTAGTGGTTAAATCCACAGCCATAGTATTGACGAGTCTTTAGAGTCCACCACACTCAGTTACTCCGGTTTTGGGCAAAATGCTGTAGAGGCCGTATGGAGATATGACAGGGTTCGATCAGATACGTGCGGTATTGCACGAATCGTGATCGGACGGATTTTACTAGCCGGCTTTGGCTTAAGCCGGATCCTAGTATTAGATAGTGTAGATTTTGTCTCTTTGCAGTTGTATTCAGTGGGAATACAAATGTGGGCATGTATATGCAGTAGCGGGTTTTCCTGTAATTTATTACGGGATCACGTAATCTGAAGTTGCCAGTTTGCATTCCGTTCCGGCCGGTTTTTCCTTTGTTCCTTCCCGGCCGGACTTTTCGATGGAAGGGGTTATTTGCAAGTGTGCAAATAACATTTGTGGGAGGGGGTTTATTTTGATTGTGGCTTCATCATCATGAGATTTTTTTCTAGTCCATTCCATTGCATTTATTATGATGGTTGGTGAATGGATGTGTGTTTGAAATGGTGTGACCATTTTCTTATCATCAAGGCTTTTCTTCTATTGTTTATTCATTCACATTCTCCACTTGCTTAAGATTTTTTTTCCTCCACCTTGGCTATAGGGGCCGGCCTCATTAGAACAGAAGAGAGAGAGGTTCATTTGGTGTAGCATTTTCTTCATCTCATTTCCTTGCTAAAATAGTGAGCACCATTTTCATCCAAAGCATTTTTCTCTCTTCTCCATCATGGCAACTTCTATAACCTCAAGAGACAAAGTGTTCTACATTACACCTACAGTACCCTTGGATGCGTCAGCTTGCCAACTTCGCGCCCGAGTTGCCTCGGTCCAGAGGTGGGAGCCCGTAAAAGAATTTGGCTACGTGGTGCCCTTTCCGACGAGGAGGTGACGAACGGAGATTCCGTGAGAGATCGGAGTGGAGACGAAGACCGAAGGACACGGATCGCTTGGTATAACTCTCTACTCTTATTCTTGTTTACTAGTAGCCAGGTTAATGGCCCGATCCGGGTTGATAGTGCGCGGTGGTGTCGGTTTGCTAGTTTGCAAAGTTTTTCGTTTCCGCATTTCCGGCGTCGAATCGACGGCCGGGACGCCGCCGTGCACTTACAGTTCTCCCAGACTCTTGCATGGCTTCACGAGGAGAAAAAGCGATCTTGCTTGAAGTTTTCGAGGCCGAAGATGATCTACGTCGAGGGGATGCCAACTCAAGCTACTACTTCACTAACTAAAAGATTAATGAAGCAAACACCCTATACTAAAGTGCTAATCTAGTAGAGGATGGAGAAATAGGAAGTGGGCTCACTTTAGAATTATTTTTCTCACAATAGTTTCTCACTTTTTCAAACCCTAGAAAGCTTTTTTGAGCTTGAGGAAGAAGATGAACAAATGAGAAGAGAAAAAAATGATCAAGTGAGAGAGTGAACCATGGTGAGTGAGTATCATATACTAACTCATGTAGAGACATAACCATGGCTAATTGCGATGGTTAGGTTACTAAATATCTTAAGTAAAACAAAACTAATGGACTTAGTCAAAGCATCCACTAGTTTCATACAATAATCTAACATTCCACTAATTTTGTTTCACTTTGAATATTAAAACCCAATATCACAAATACCATGGTGTAAGTCTCATACACCCATGTATGTTGTATCAACAACCATGATACAAAAAGAAAAACACAATTTAATATATATCATATATATATATATATATTAAGTGTGTACATGTGAGAAAAAATGCTGAAGTGAGCAAATGTTAGTTAATGTAAATTAGTATATCAAATATACAATTATACACTAAATTATTAAATCAACACTTGATTTAATAATCTGGATATATCACATATAACCGACTAACATCCAATGTATCGACTTATCGAATCAACACTTGATTCGACAACTGGCTATATCACATATAACCGACCGATGCAAAAGCCACGAGAATAGAATATAGTATCACATACACGCATTATTCTCGGTCCCGCACATATCACATATGTGCTCCTATTTTGTTTTGCCTGAGCCAGTAAAACTTCTATTTAGGACTCTAAAGACTCGTCAATATGCCGGCAGTAGGTGACGATCACATCAAGCACCCACAAGCTGTCAGGGGTACTAGCTGGACGTAACGGCTACCCGGGTATTGAGCGATCAGAAGATCAGCAAGCAAGCTCGCTCCAACTCCTGCAAAAGCCTGACGGTAACACTTGTCGTACAGTCCGGTCTCCTCATCTGATATGTCGCATATCAAGTCTAGGGGTGGTAAACGTCAGACCCCAATAACTGATAAGTCATGCCGATGTGAGGCTCATAATGGGTCGAGAAACTACTGGTAACACTTACCAGTAAATCTCTAAATCATCCATGGCTAGGGACTTTCCTGTTATGGCCAATCGAGCACAGCGCAACATCAACTCCCAATACCGGGAGAGACAAAACCCCTCCTATCGCTCATTGCCTCCATGTGACTCGGGACTGTACCCAAAACCCACCGTTTTGCACGCCCTCATGGACATGGTAAGGTGGAAATCAAAGCACAGTAGAAATCACACAATACTCTATGACGATCTCGGGTCTACAGACTAACATGTACAAGTGTCACCAGAGAACTGCCATCTGACATGAGGTATAATTCCATCTGGGAGTTCTCGGCGAGTCCGTCCAGTGTACCCAGTCTCCACTGAGCACCCATATACCATCTCTGATGTCAAACACCAATGGATATGGGATCATCCATCGCCCATCTCATGGGTCGAGAAGCATATTCGCTAGTCTACTCTGGTATATCGATGCCCTGTCTCGATACACCCACCACTAGAAAGACTACCATGGCCCCACTAGTATGATCTGCATCATAGTCCTGGTAGTCAAGTACACATCCTAAGGGCTTTACCAACATGTAACCATAAGACAGTATAAAGAGACAAGTATACATGTTAAAATAAAGAGCACCCAGATAGCATACTATCATATCGAGCAAGAAATTCCTCTCTATATATGTCCAAGCATCCAATATAATATACATCATATGTAAAATACTGGCCTCTAGCGCATACATACAACTAACATGATGGTGACCAAATAATTTGGGGAGAGGGGTATCGTTTCGAATATGTAAGTCCATGTCACGCACCCCACGAACTTGCGGGGAGGCGGAATATATGAAAAACGATTATCACGGACATGAGCGCATGAATCGTATCTAAACCGTCACTAGCAAACTACGAAAGGTTTAACTACTCGGATTCGAAGTTATACCTCACGTTACTTGTCCTTTGGGTCTTCATCGTGGTCCTCCACTCCTCGTAGGCTCCTTGGAACATCGGCACCTTAACGGCCTCCTCGAATCAAAGATGATCCATCCGAGAACTCCTACGCCAAGCTTTATCTCTAACTTGAGATAAATAGGTTGCTCAAAGTGCTAATCAAAGCTACCTATGGGATATAGAGTGAGGTTATGGATGTTTTAGTCTAGCTAACCCTTGATCTCAACACATGAGAGGTTAGGGTTAGGGTTTCAAGAATGAGAGAGCTTGAGGAGAGAGAAGGTGATGATAAGAATGAATTGAAATTGTTTCTCACTTCTAATATATTATGAAGCATAAAGAATTATCAAATGAATAATTCAAATGCATTATCATCATGCTTCATTGAATATATGCAATGAATCATCAGGTGAGTCATTAAGCAATAAATGCTTCATTAACTCACTTGAATGATTCATCGCATGAGTCATAAAATCAATTAATGCTAATGCCACCTTACCCTCCAAGTCACTATGCTTCTAGAAGCTTCCCGAAAAATTACGAGAGCGCCCTTCCAATCCGTGAAAACACGGAAAAACTTTAGACTGTATAAATCCAATAACCTGATACTAGAAACTTGCTTAAACCAAAACCGACTAGTAAAAACTGTCCGAACGTCGTACGTGCGTAAACACACGTATGTGTCCGAACCCTTGTCGGAAAACCATACGACCTCTATATCGTTTCACCTGGAGCAGGGAAACTTTCTGTGTGGGACTCTAAAGACTCGACACTACGCTGGCAGTGGGTTTAACCACAGACCGCAAGCGGCACTAGCTGTACGTAACGGTCCCCAGGTAGATGTCGATAAGAAGGCCGATGAAGAAAACCATCCGAACTCCTACTGAGCCAGATGTGACAATCTTCGTACAGTCCGGTCTGTTCATCTACGACTATCGCATATCGAACCTAGGGGGCGGCAAGCATCAGTCCCCTAATAGCGGTATTGTTAGTTATATGTATGCCCTAGAGGCCATTACTGTACATTGGATGTATATTGTAGTGGATGCTGGGACATATATAGGTAGGACTTTCTTGCTCGACATGATAGTACGCTATCTGGTTGCTCTTTATCTTAACATGTATACTTTCTGCCTCTCTGTTACATGTTGATAAAGCCCTTAGGATGTGTACTCGACTTCCAGGACTATGATGCAGATCATACTAGTGGGGCCTGGGTAGTCCATGAGTACATCCTTCAATGTTCCTAGTCGTGGGAATATCGAGACGGGGCATCGATATTCCAGAGTAGACTAGCGTATATCTTCTCGACCCATGCGATGGGCGATGGATGATCCCATATCCATTGGTGTTTGACATCAGAAATAGTATACGGGTGCTCAGTGGAAACTGGGTAAACTGAACGGACTCGCCGAGAACTCCCAGATGGTATTATACCTCACGTCAGATGGCAGTTCTCTGGTGACACTGGTACAGCTTAGTTTGTTGACCCGAGATCGTCATAGAGTCTTGTGTGTCTCCCACTGTGCTTTGATTTCCACCCTACCACGGCTCTACTGAGTCGTGCAAACAGGTGGTTTTTGGGTACAGTCCCGATTCACATGGAGGCAATGAGCAATAGGAGGGGATTCGTCTCTTCCGGTATTGGGGGTTGATGTTGCGCTATGCTCGACTGGCCATAACAGGAAATCCCTGGCCAGGGTTGCAGTGATATACTGGTAAGAGTTATCAGTAGTTTCACGAATGTTATGGACCTTATGTCGGCATGACTTATCAAGCTACTGGGGTCTGACGTTTACCACCCCTAGGCGAGATATGCGACATATCAGACGAACAGACCGGACTGTACGGTAAGTGTTACTAGATGGATTCACAGGAGTGTGAGCGGGCTTGCTCGTCGATCTTCTGATCGTTCAATACCCGGGTGGCCGTTACGTTTAGCAGACCGCTTGCGGCTTGTGGGTGTTTGATATGATCATCACCTGCTGCCGGCGTATTAACGAGTCTTTAGAGTCCTACCCAGAGGTTTCCTGGCTCAAGCGAAACGAAATAGGAACGCATATGAGATATGTGCGGGACCAAGAATAATGCGTGTATGTGATATCGTATTCTATCCTCGTGATGAATGTTTCGATTGGTTGTATGCGATATGACCTAGTTATCGAATCGAAGATTGATTCGATAAGTCGATACATTGGATACTAGTCGGTTATGTGCGACATGACCGGATCATTGAATCAAGTGTTGATTTAATGATTTAATGTATAATTATATATTTGATATATTACTTTGCATTAACTAGTATTGGTTCACTTTAAAAGGATTTTCTCACTTGATGTACACAAGTTGTATATGTGATATACTTTTGTGCACATGATTGTATCATGTTTGATGATACATGCAAACTTGGTTAAGTGTTTGATTAAACCATGGTTATATGAATGGTTAGGGTTTTGTTTATTTATCTATTCATTTATTTATTTATTTATTTATTTTGGCAAAAAGAGATAAGGTGGCTTTCTTTGTTTGCTTGTTGAAGCTTCATGAAGCTTTGAACAAGTCCACCAATTTTGTCTCATGCTTAACCCTAACCATTCAACCTAACCATAGTTCATTCTCTACACCTAACCATGGTTGGTATATGATAAGTATTCATATTATTTTCTTTTTTGAAATATATTTATCACAATCTTTCTTCTTCTTCTTCATCTTCAACAATGAAGAAAGCTTGCCTCCATCAATGGCAACTTGTGAAAAAGAGTGAGAAATCCAATTCCAAAGTGAACCCACTTCCTATTTCTTCATCCTCTACCACTTGCCAAGTAGTATAGGGTGTTTTCTTCATAAGTTTCATGACTTGGTGAAGTTGGAGCTTGATCTTGAGTTGCCTCGACGTAGATCATCTTCGGCATCGAAGTCGACGACCTAGCCCGATCATTTCTTCGACGATACCATCGCTAGAGTCCGGGGTCCGATGATCGCAGTGGAGGGATGTCAAAGAGGAGCTATGGAGGTGGAGAACCGGATCTACAAAGGTTGTAGTCACTTCCCTTTTAGTTAAAGTTGTTAACTTGCATCGCATCGCCTATACATCTAGTTAACGATCCGTATTAGGGTTTGTAGGCACATGAAAAAATTTGAATTGGGCATGTTTGATCTGTTGTGAGACCTCATTAGTGTGCCTAGGAACCCTACAGTGGTATCAGAGCCTAGCTAGAGCTTTAGGCGATGTGTAGACGAAGCTAGAAGTCCGATCGAACCCGATATCCCCGATTTCAACCCTCTCTGTACAATTTTTCAATAAGTGGATTTTTGTGAATTAAAAATTCTCAGAAAAACATGCAGGAAAAAATAAGAATTACTGTGAAGTACGGACCCCTAATTCAACAATTTGACCGCGGAACCGCGGCCAAACCAGGGGTTTTGCGGCGGTTCCGCGGCCAAAATTGTGACTTATTCCCTGAAATTTCATGTAATTATTCTTAGGTCTTTTCTTGTTAATTTTTTCTGTGAATATTTTAATTCCACTCAAGTGTTGAGTTTTCTAGGGTTGTATTGGGGACTCGTTGATTTGATCGGATAATTTATCTTCGTTTAAGATTTTCCGGATATTTTAGAAACTGTTAAAAAGTTCGACCGGATATAAATACCCACTTTTTCCCCTGTCCGGAAATTTCCAAGTGTTGGATCTTTCCGTAATTTAAGAACGTTCTAAGTAGTGCAAGTAACGCGATGGTCTCTCTAGAAGACAACAAACCTTAACTCGATTATGTGACCGTCTTGAACTGCCCTTTAAATCTTAGGGTTTGGGGCAGTACGGCGTGCCACATGTGAGGCGTTGGCTTGACCCTTCTATGGCTGGACCGTTGGTACTGAGGCACGAAGTGAATATTTTTAAACTTATTTTATGTGTTGAGCTGTTTCGGGAAAACTTGGGTGTTCGAATGTTCGATCGGAAAGTTTAACATTTTCTATTTATCCGGAATGTGATACAATAATTGGAATTCACAAGTAGTTATGAGATAACTGAATGAATGCTATAAATCTAGCGGTTTAGTCTCACTTGATCGGTTGCCACGGAATTTTGATGTGATCAAAAGTCCGTCGCAATCACGTAGGGTACGCGGATACTCGCCGGATAAACTTAATAGACAGCCTCGCCCCATAGCCCCGACCAAGTGACTGTAGGAGAACCCCGTCGCTGAAAGCATCCGTTCGGGTGCTCGCGGCAGCGGTGTTCCGCCTTGGTGCACTTCGTCAACGGCGTCGGGGGTGCGGCTGCCTACTAAAGTTTGCGACGAGCATTCGATCAGGATGTCGGGAATCTTGTTGAATTGCCTGACTTGATATTGAAAAGAGTTTTCGATAATGAGACTAAAATGCGGGGTTTATAATTGTTAGGCATGCGATGTCTAAGTATTTCATTTGATTAGGCATGCGATGTCTAAAGAGGTTGCGGATTCCAACTATTGTAGTTTTACACTTTCTTTTCTATGACCGTAAGTGTAATATGTGATATCGCCGGTTTCGTTGCTATATGTCAACGACAATTGGGATGCGCATATTTACTTACGTTGATGACATGTGATGTTATGTGTTGCTGGATATGTTATATTGGATCGTCGTGTTCGAATAGCCGGGGGTTTTTATGTGAGATGAGTGTTTTTCATTTTCATTCATGTAAAAAACTTGTATGTAATATTCTTTTATTGGGGCACTTCCAGGTTGCGGATGATGTCACCATTTGTATATTATTTACTTTTCTGCACTAGGATAGACCAAGGAGGGGAGCACAAGTAACCGGGTTCTAGGGTCCAGTGAGAGACCATCTCGAGGAGTCGAGTCCGGGTCTCCTAACCCTAGAATTTGTAGGGTTGCTTGCCGCTCTCGTAGGGGTCTAAGGGTGTGGGATTGGCTATTCATCATGACCGTGGAATCCGTGTTTTATACTGGCTCGTATTAAAAACACGGACGTCCTAGTATATCCAATATTTCATATGATATTTTCTGCTGTGTGATCATGTGATTTGTTCAGATAGATATAGTATATAGTATATATGATATATTATATTGACGTTGCTTATGTTTTACACCCGCACTAGCCCTGCGTCGTTCTGGCGTTAGTTACCTAACCTAACGGTGCAGACGGGACATCGAGGCGAATGCGGATGGCAGAAGCGTACGTTATATTTATCTGTGATGTTTAGGTGGACTTAAATGATGGGATATTCATTAATGAGATTAATGAAAGAAAATAAACCTAATTGATGTTGCGGAATCGAATTTCAAAATAAAAACAGGTAGCTACAGTTCTTGCTTTGCATCGTGGTGTTCCTTGTAGAACATCCTGCACCTTATTCGATGAGGAAAGGACCGAGATCCATTCACCGGGAGTGACTCCTTTAGCAATAACTGGCAGATGCTACACACTCGGTTTGTCTTTTGATTGCTTCTATAGTTTATGCTTTGCACAGTGATATATATGATATATCCCGCACCTCATTCGACGAGGAAAGGGCCGACGATCCCTTCACCGGGAGTGACCCCTTTAGCAAAACTAGAAAAGCCTCAAAAACATTCTATTTAAAAACCATTTGATTCCGCAACGAGATCAAGTTCAAAGCGTTAAAAGTTTTCATAAAAACCATTCGCAACCCTCCGTCATTTTAGGAAGTAGAGTACTTAGTATTCGTGCAGTGTTTGTTGACCTTAGTTAAGGCACAGTGTACGGTAGCTAAGTGATGTCTTCCTACACCGCATATGATGCGATTAGTTAGGACAGTCGCATGACTTTGTTGACCTTAGTTAAGGGTCATGTGGGTGGGTCTAATTAATCACGAAATGACGGGTAGAACTTGACTAGTACTTATGATTTGTTGACTATAGTTAAGGTCATAAGTGCTAGGGGTAAAAATCTTTATCAGGAGTTTCAAGTGTTGAAATTTGCAATGAGATTGCATACCTTCTATGTGATAGTTGGATCCCAATACCCACTGCGAGTAATTGTTACTCCTGGGAGAGTTTTGCACTTTACAATTAGCCGATCAAGTAGGTGTCTAGAAAGGTGTCAACGGGGTTACGCCTCTGGGAAAACGAGGTTTACTATAATTAGGTCCGTGCGAAAGCACGGGGAAACTCCCTCAAGGTACCGACACTGGCCTGGCTGAAAGATTAGCGAACTTATAGCGTGTAATTAATCCCAGCTAGTCTTTCCTTTTAAGGTTTGAAGGAAGATTTGATAAAAACAGTGGGAGCCATCCTGATTAGATAAAATATATAACCAATCTAATCTTGCAAGAGCGCACGCAGAGTGTTTTCTTCTCTCTCTCTCTCTCCAGGTAGCGACTATATCACGCCTTAATCAAGATAATAATATGGATGTATTGACCGAACCCGCTTGTTATACTGAGCTGGGGAACGTTGGTCCCGCTCCAACTTATAATTGTTATAAGACAGAGCAGGAAATAGGGGAATACCAAAATTCCTATGCCGCCCAAACGAAGGAAGTGCATATGATGCATCTTCTTCGGGTGTGTTCGTTATAAAGAACTGTTTCTCAGTATCCTCTGCATCCTGGGTATTTGATACCGGATCAGGATCCCAGATATGTAATCTGTTACATAGGGCTACAGAAAGGTAGAAAACTGAGAACGGGTGATAAGTTTCATGAGACAGAAAACGGGGCAAGTGTTGCAGCCAAGTCTGTTGGTCACTGTCACCCTGTATTACCAATACATTGATTCTGAACGATTGTTATTAGATACCGAACCTGATATACAAAATCATATCAGTCTCTTTATTAGTAAAGAAAGGATATAATTTTGTATTGTTGGATAATGTTTTGAATATTTCCTATATCAAAAGTTGATCGGTTCAGGCACGTTATCTAAAAGCATTGATGTTCTAAATCAAACTACAGTTCCTAGTATACAGAACACACACAAGAGGAAGAGTTCAGAAATGAACGAATCCTTCTTGAGGTATTGTAGACTAGGTCATATCAATGCGACCCGACTGGCTGAAGTTACTTTTTAGATGCATATTTAAATCAGTTTGAATTTACATCTTATGAAACTTGCCAGTCGTGTCACAAAGATTAGATGACCATAGCTCTACTTATTGGAAACAGAGAAAGAGTTAATGAACTCTTGGGACTGATACATGATGATGTATGTAAGGCCTCCTGTCTACAAATGCCTGGACTGGTTCTTTATACTTCATTACATTCTCTGATAATCTCTCAAGATTCAGACATATGTTCCTGTTGAAACACAAGTCCGAACCTTTTGAGATATTCACAGAATATAAGCTAGAAGTAGGGAACCAATATGGGTATAAGTATTATGTCCTATGATAAGATCAGGGAGGAGAATACTTGTGCATGGAATTCTTAGATATTCTAAAAGAAAATGAGATTCTCTCTCAGTATTACTCCTCTAAATGCACCACAGCACAACGGTGTATCGGGGTGGAGCAATCGCACCATATTGGATATAGTGTGCTCTATGATGAGTACTACTGAGTTACCTATTTCCTTTTGGGGTTGTGCACTTGAGAAGCTGCATACCTATTGAATTAGGTTCGAATCAGATTGCTGCCTACCACTCCATATGAGATATAGTATGGGAAGAGCCTATTTCTTAAGTTAGTTAAGATTTGGAGTTGTCCGGCCTATGTCTAAAGCAAAATCCGGACAAGATCGAGGCAAGGTCAGTTCTGTAGAACTGGAAAGGTTCCAGCTATACAAAACTGCAGCTGATGATTTGACAGAACCAAAGGATTCAATAGTTCCCGACAAACCTCAGCCTCTCCGCCGATCTAGTAGGGTTCCTCATCCGCCTGAGAGATACCTCGGTTTCTCGATGACAGTGGGAGCGAGGAATGCATCATGAGATGATGACCCAACTAGTTTCGAGTAGGCCATCGAGAGTAAGGACTCTGTAAGAATGGCTGGATGCTTAGCGATCTGAGATGGAATCCATGTACACCAGCAAAGTATGGACTTTAGCTGCTATATCTGAAGGGTTAAATCCCCATCAGGAGCAAGTATATCTTGAGAAGATTACTTGGCGTATATGGAAAAGTTGAGACTTTCAAAGCTAAACTTGTTAAAGGTTTTAGTCATCAACCAGGCGTGGATAATGATGATACCTTTTCCGGTGGCTATGCTTAAGTCTATCCGGATCCTACTTGCCACGGCTACATACCATGACTACGATATCTGGTGGTTGGGTGCCATGACTACTTTTCTAAATAATGATTTAGAAGAGAATGTCTATAAGTACACAGCCAGAGGGCTTCGTAAACAGTGGGAGCAGCGGAAACGTGTGCAAGTTGCTTTACAGAATAAAGCAGGCATCGCGGAGTTGGAACGTCTGTTTTGATGTGATAGTCAAAGTGTTTGACTTCATCAAAATGGTAGACGAACCTTGTATATACAAAAAGGTAGTAGAGAGTAAGGTGGTCATCCTCGTATTGTACGTAGACAACATACTCTTGATAGGAAAAGAGTTTCCTATGCTACGCACGGTCAATCTCCTCTTATCACATGGATTCTCCATATAGGATCAAAGTGATACCTCCTAAATCCTGGGTTTTGGATCTATGAGATAGATCTAGATGGATATTAGGATTCTCACTAGTTATAGTGAGATGGTATCAATCGATCCTGGGGAGAATCACTGGAAAGGTTCCAGGGTGATAAAGATGACTGAATGTCAGTCGCAGGCATTGTCTTTACCCTCAGAGGAGGGACGGTATGTTGGAAGAGTTCCAAGCTAAATACCGTGACAAACTAGACGATAAAGGCTGGTAACATCGCTATTAAAGATACTACCAAAGAGGCAGTTTGGGTGTATATTGGTTCATGAGATGAACTAGGTTCCTACCATTGTATGACAATGAAAGTGTGGCTTTGGCTAAGGAACCCTGGTCCCATCAGTGACCCAGACATATTCTGAGGCAGCATCACCTGATCATGGAGATAGATGATCTCCAGGGTGATCGAGATTAGGAGAGCAGACTCAGAGGACAACACGGCGGATCCACTCACAAAGGCTTTTTCCCAGAGAGAGACTTATATGGGATGGTTGAGTATGTGATACTGCAACCACTGCTACAGATGGCCCTAGTGCAAGTGGAAGATTGTTAGTTATATGTATGCCCTAGAGACCATTACTGTACATTGGATGTATATTATAGTGGATGCTGGGACATATATAGGTAGGACTTTCTTGCTCGACATGATAGTACGCTATCTGGTTGCTCTTTATCTTAACATGTATACTTTCTGCCTCTCTGTTACATGTTGATAAAGCCCTTAGGATGTGTACTCGACTTCCAGGACTATGATGCAGATCATACTAGTGGGGCCTGGGTAGTCCATGAGTACATCCTTCAATGTTCCTAGTCGTGGGAATATCGAGACGGGGCATCGATATTCCAGAGTAGACTAGCGTATATCTTCTCGACCCATGCGATGGGCGATGGATGATCCCATATCCATTGGTGTTTGACATCAAAGATGTTATACGGGTGCTCAGTGGAGACTGGGTACACTGAACGGACTCGCCGAGAACTCCCAGATGGTATTATACCTCACGTCAGATGGCAGTTCTCTGGTGACACTGG
This sequence comes from Agapanthus africanus, assembly GCA_030015575.1. Lineage (NCBI taxonomy): Eukaryota > Viridiplantae > Streptophyta > Magnoliopsida > Asparagales > Amaryllidaceae > Agapanthus > Agapanthus africanus. The sequence goes on from CM057341.1 coordinate 596,396,698, forward strand.
TACAGCTTAGTTTGTTGACCCGAGATCGTCACAGAGTCTTGTGTGTCTCCCACTGTGCTTTGATTTCCACCCTACCACGGCTCTACTGAGTCGTGCAAACAGGTGGTTTTTGGGTACAGTCCCGATTCATATGGAGGCAATGAGCGATAGGAGGGGATTCGTCTCTTCCGGTATTGGGGGTTGATGTTGCGCTATGCTCGACTGGCCATAACAGAAAATCCCTGGCCAGGGTTGCAGTGATATACTGGTAAGAGTTATCAGTAGTTTCACGAATGTTATGGACCTTATGTCGGCATGACTTATCAAGCTACTGGGGTCTGACGTTTACCACCCCTAGGCGAGATATGCGACATATCAGACGAACAGACCGGACTGTACGGTAAGTGTTACTGGATGGATTCACAGGAGTATGAGCGGGCTTGCTCGTCGATCTTCTGATCGTTCAATACCCGGGTGGACGTTACGTTTAGCAGACCGCTTGCGGCTTGTGGGTGTTTGATATGATCATCACCTGCTGCCGGCGTATTGACGAGTCTTTAGAGTCCTACACAGAGGTTTCCTGGCTCAAGCGAAACGAAATAGGAGCGCATATGAGATATGTGCGGGACCAAGAATAATGCGTGTATGTGATATCGTATTCTATTCTCGCGATGAATGTTTCGATTGGTTGTATGCGATATGACCTAGTTATCGAATCGAAGATTGATTCGATAAGTCGATACATTGGATACTAGTCGGTTATGTGCGACATGACCGGATCATTGAATCAAGTGTTGATTTAATGATTTAATGTATAATTATATATTTGATATATTACTTTGCATTAACTAGTATTGGTTCACTTTAAAAGGATTTTCTCACTTGATGTACACAAGTTGTATATGTGATATACTTTTGTGCACATGATTGTATCATGTTTGATGATACATGCAAACTTGGTTAAGTGTATGATTAAACCATGGTTATATGAATGGTTAGGGTTTTGTTTATTTATCTATTCATTTATTTATTTATTTATTTATTTTGGCAAAAAGAGATAAGGTGGCTATCTTTGTTTGCTTGTTGAAGCTTCATGAAGCTTTGAACAAGTCCACCAATTTTGTCTCATGCTTAACCCTAACCATTCAACCTAACCATAGTTCATTCTCTACACCTAACCATGGTTGGTATATGATAAGTATTCATATTATTTTCTTTTTTGAAATATACTTATCACAATCTTTCTTCTTTTTCTTCATCTTCAACAATGAAGAAAGCTTGCCTCCATCAATGGCAACTTGTGAAAAAGAGTGAGAAATCCAATTCCAAAGTGAACCCACTTCCTATTTCTTCATCCTCTACCACTTGCCAAGTAGTATAGGGTGTTTTCTTCACAAGTTTCATGACTTGGTGAAGTTGGAGCTTGATCTTGAGTTGCCTCGACGTAGATCATCTTCGGCATCGAAGTCAACGACCTAGCCCGATCATTTCTTCGACGATACCATCGCTAGAGTCCGGGGTCCGATGATCGCAGCGGAGGGACGTCAAAGCGGAGCTATGGAGGTGGAGAACCGGATCTACAAAGGTTGTAGTCACTTCCCTTTTAGTTAAAGTTGTTAACTTGCATCGCATCGCCTATACATCTAGTTAACGATCCGTATTCGGGTTTGTAGGCACATGAAAAAATTTGAATTGGGCATGTTTGATCTATTGTGAGACCTCATTAGTGTGCCTAGGAACCCTACAGGTATAAGTCGTGTCGGAGCGTAGCCCATTACACCCTGAGAAACTACTGGAACCTACCAGTAAATCTCGCTTGCCCTGGCCAGGGACTTTGCGTAATGGCTCTCTGACACAGCGCGATATCAACTCCCAATACCGGGAGAGACGAATCCTGTCTAACCGCCACTGCCTCCAAGTACTCGGGACTGCACCCAACTGCTACCTGTTTGCACTACTCCTTTGAGCCGTGGTAGGGTAGCAATCTAAGAACAGTGGGACACACTCGAGGCGAAGTAGCAGTGTCAAGTCTTCGGACTATGCTGTACTCATGTCACCTGGGAACTGTTAACTGACGATTGGTATAATACCAACCAACAGTTCCCCTGCGAGTCCTGTCCGGTGTACCCGTAACCTAACGAGCACCTTTATACTATCTCCAGTACGACGTACTGATGGCTGTAGGACAGACTATCTCCCCAACTGGGATGAGAAGCGTACACACTTAGTCTACTACGGAATATCGATGCCCTGCCTCGATAATCCTACGACTAGGGATAAGTAAAGGATGTTGCTTATAGACTATCCAGCCCCCACTAGTGTGACTGCCATCACAACGCTAGTAATCAAGCAAAGATCCTATGGGCTCTACTAATATGTATAAGTGATACGTTACAAGAAACATATGCACATATTAAAGTAGACAGAAACCAAGTAGCATACTATCATTTTTAGCAAGACTGTATATACAACTGTGAATATCCCAAGCTTCCATTAAGTAATATACATACAAGTATGATACAATAATGGCCCCTAGGGCATATACACTAATAATCTCCCACTTGCACTAGGGCCATGAGCTGGCATATCGTAGACCTATTATCTCGAATAGCCTCTCGAACTGTGTCTGAGGAAGGGCCTTTGTGAATGGATCAGCAATGTTATTCTCTATCTCTACTCTTTTCACCTGGATCTCCCGGCGATCTACGATCTCCCTGATCAGGTGGTACCGCCTTAAGATGTGTCTGGACTTCTGATGGGACCTGGGTTCCTTCGCTAGAGCTATAGCGTCGTTGTTGTCACAATACAAAGGTATTGGATCAACACTGGTAGAAACCACCTGAAGTTCTGTAAGGAACTTCCTCATCTAGACAGCTTCTTTTGCGGCATCGCAAGCAGCTATGTACTCTGCTTCCATCGTTGAGTCAGCAACGGTCTCCTGTTTGGAACTCTTCCAACAGACCGCCCCTCCATTGAGGGTAAAGACATAACCCGACATTGATTTGGAGTCATCTTTGTCACTCTGGAAGCCGGAGTCGGCAAAGGCCTCCATTTGGAGGTCTTTTCCGCCATACACCAAGAACATCTCCTTAGTCCTCCTCAGGTACTTGAGAATGTTCTTTACTGCTATCCAGTGCTTCTCCCCTAGGTTTGCCTAATACCGGCTTACAACGCTCAGTGCGTATGCTACATCTGGTCTGGTACATAACATCGCATACATTATAGAGCCTACCGCAGAAGCGTAGGGTATAATCGACATGCGATCCCTTTCCAAATCAGTCTTGGGAGACATCTCTTTGGAGAGGGTGATTCCGTGACAAGCTGGTAGGGTACCGCGCTTAGAATCATTCATACTGAATCTCTTCACTATGGTGTCTATGTACCTGGACTGCGAAAGTCCCAACATCCTTTTTGATCTATCATGATAGATCCGGATCCCCAGAATGTAGGTGGCATCACCCAGGTCTTTCATGGATAATTTATGTGACAAGAATCTTTTGACTGACTGTAACATAGGAATATCATTTCCTATTAGGAGAATGTCATCCACGTACAAGACGAGGAATACTACAGCTCTCCCTACAATCTTACTGTATATGCAAGGTTCATCTGGATTTTTGATAAAGTCGAATTCTTTGACAGCATCATCAAAACAGATGTTCCAACTCCGCGATGCCTGCTTTAGTCCATAAATGGACTTAAGCAGCTTGCATAATTTACCGCTGCTCCCATTCTGAATGAATCCCTCTGGCTGATCCATATAGACGCTCTCTTCCAAATTACCATTTAGAAAGGCCGTCTTTACGTCCATCTGCCAGATTTCATAATCGTGGAAGGCAGCAATAGCAAGAAGGACCCTAATGGATTTGAGCATAGCTACTGGAGAAAAGGTTTCGTCATAGTCCAAACCAGGTCTTTGACGAAAACCCTTTGCAGCAAGTCTAGCCTTATAGGTTTCAACCTGTCTATCTACACTAATCTTCTTTTTGAAGATCCATTTGCATCCTATGGGTTTTACCCCATCTGGAGCAATGTCTAAAGTCCATACTTTGTTAGTGTACATGGACTCCATTTCGGTCTGCATTGCATCCAGCCATTTTACTGAGTCACCGTTCTGAATGGCTTGCTGGAAGGTAGGCTCATCATAGTCAATAGTGCAATCCTCTCTATCCCCGTCTATGAGAAAACCGTAGTATCTCTCGGAAGGATGAGACTGCCTACTACTCCTGCGGAGTGGCGTCGGGATGTCCATTTCTTCTGAAATCTCTGGTTCTACCATACTTTCAGTAACAGCTTGTGGTTCAGGAATTTCTTCCAGTTCTACTGCGCTCCCATTCTTCTGATTTTCTAAAAATTCAGCTTCTAAGAAATGGGCATGACGAGAAACAAAAACCTTTTGTTCCTCTGCGTAATAGAAATAATATCCCTTGGAGTGCTTTGGATATCCCACAAACTTACACTGCACTGAGCGTGCCTCGAGCTTGTCCGCATGCTTCCTTTTTACAAAAGCTGGACATCCCCATGTCTTAAAATATCTTAGACAGGGTTTCTTCCCACTCCACATCTGATATGGTGTGGTAGGCACAGTTTTGGTAGGAACCTGGTTCAAAAGATATGCAGCTGATTCTAGTGCATATCCCCAGAATGATCGCGGTAACTCAGCCTTACTTATCATGGAACGAACCATATCCAATAGGGTTCGATTCCTCCTTTCTGATACACCGTTGTGTTGTGGTGTGTATGGAGGAGTAAGCTGAGAGAGAATTCCTTTCTCTTTTAAGTAAACCAGGAACTCGGCACTTAAGTATTCACCACCTCGATCAGATCTCAGTGTCTTGATATTTTTGTCGGTTTGGTTTTCCACTTCATTCTTATATTCTTGGAATTTCTCAAAGGCCTCGGATTTATGCTTCATTAAGAAGACATATCCATACCTAGAGAAATCATCCGTAAAAGTAATGAAGTAGGAATAACCTCCTCGCGCATGTGTAGACATTGGACCGCACACGTCACTGTGTACGAGTCCTAAGAGCTCGCTTGCTCTTACTCCGTGTCCAGTAAACGGAGTTTTTGTCATCTTTCCTATGAGACAAGATTCACAAGTAGTATAAGATTGATATTCGAACGGATTCAAATATCCTTCTCTATGTAACTTAGTCAACCTTCTCTCATTGATGTGACCTAGTCTACAATGCCATAAGAAAGCCTGATTTAATTCCGGAGACTTTCTTTTAAGTGTGTTCTGGACATTGAAAACCTGAACTTGACTCAATACGTATATGCCGTTATCTAATGTACCGGACCCAATCATAACTTTATTTAGGTGGATGTGAACTACATCGCTTACGAATGTAAAATTATATCCATCTCTTGAAAGTGAGGATACTGATATGATATTACAAGTCATACTTGGTACATACAGACAGTTACGTAGAATCAATATTTGCCCACTTGTCAAACCTAGGCGATATTCTCCTACGGATTCAGCGTCCACGCTCATTCCGTTTGCAACTCTGAGAGACCAATCACCTACCTTTATAACTCTACTGTTTCTCAAAGCATGTAATGAATTACAGATATGAGATCCTGCTCCGGTATCGAGTACCCAGAAAGTAGAGTTAATTGACAAACAGTTCTCAATAACAAATACACTTGAAGCTGAAGCCACAACATGCTTCGTATCCTGGCTACTGGCTTCTAAATCCCTGCAATCTTTCTGCCAATGCCCAATCCCATAACAATAGGAACGTCCCTCTTCTACTACATTCAGTCCCGAAACTTTTGCCTTTCTCTTTCCTTCTACTTCCCTGGTTTCCTTCAGGGTAGAAGGCAGAGACTGTAGAATCAAGTCGGTATCTGACTCGTTTCCCAACGTGGTCTCCAGGTCTTGGAGCTCATCAATACAGCTAGTCATTGTAAGGACGTTGTCCCCTACAGATGACCCGAAAGTCAACCTCGTTTGAATTAATTCGTTCGAGGTCTCATATCTTACGATATAAGATTGCTCTCCATATAAATCCTTCTTATGGAGAAAGATGGAAACTATGTCCATCTTCTCGTGCTGCTTCTGGTATACACCATCAACTGAAGCCAACGCGAGGCACTTGGTTTTCGTTTTATCTTTTTCCTTTGTCTGACGGATATCCATATCCGCGAAAGTGGAAACTGGACCTGGGACGGCGGGATCTTGAGTAGTAATAGGGCGGTCCAGCTTGTCATAGGCAATGGATATCTGGACAGACCTTTGCCAGTCATATAAGTAAGATTCAGTCAATTTATTATCTAGATGTAACCTAGTCATGGTCATAAGGTCGCTGCAATTAAGAGAGAGAGAAGAAAACATTTTAGCATGATGCTCTTGCAAGTTTAGAATGGTTTTTATTTTACTAAACAGGATGGCTCCCACTGTTTCTCGAATCCCTGTTCAAACCATAAAAGAAGAATTAGCCAGGACTATTCTCACCGTACAATTCTTGCTTAACCGTTCAGCCAGGTCAGTGTCGATACTTCGAGGGAGGTTTTCCAACGCTTTCGCGAAGTTCCTTAATTAAATAACCTCTTTTCTCTGGGGGCGTAACCCCGCTGACACCTTTCTTGGCACCTACTTGGTTTATAGCATTGATCGTTAAGTGACGAATCTCCTGATAAGTAGTATATACTCACAGTAGAATCGGGATCCAAAATATCATCGTATGATAATGTTGAAGGAATCCTACCAACATTCATCAAACTCCAAAATGGTATGCATCTCTCTGCAAATTTCAGTTTATTTAGAAATTCCCGATGTGGATTTTTTCCCCATGCTGTTATGACCTTGACTAAGGGCCAACAAATCATAAGTCACATGTCAAGTTCTACCCGTCATTGTCCTGGTTAATTTGAACCCACCCGTACATACTCTTGACTAAGGGCCAACAAAGTAATACGACTGTCCCAAACCAACGCATCTATCTATGCAACAAATGAATACCCCAGCAGCTACCAAACACTATGTCTTGACTAAGGGCCAACAAACATAGCTTGAATACTACTGACCATCCATAAGAAATGACGAAGGGCTACGAATGGTTTTGGCAAAACCGTGAACGTAGTGAACTTGATATAATCAAAGGAACCTGATACTTTTTAAGAGGAGTGGTTAAAGCTCCGCAATTTTAAAAAATCTGATCTTTTAAAATAACCGAGTGGTTTCTTTTAAATTTGTTCCAACGATTAAACTATGGTTTATTTTCTTTGCATTATAATAATGCGTCCCATCAGTTATCCTATCATTGCAGAAAACAACGAAAATACCACGTCCTCTTATGCCATCCGCATTTGCCACGGGGTCGCGTCATCACCCGTTAGGTTACTTAACTAACGACAGAGCGGGGGCTGGGCTAGCGCGGGTGTAAAACATAAGTGACATCTAATAGCTATCATATATAGATATTGTACATTCGTAAAACGCAATAATAAGCATTCCAGATCACAGATGAACTTCATTGGATATACTAGCAATCCGCATTTGCTTTGAGCCTGCAATAAAAGACGGATTACACAGTTGTGATGAATAGCCATTATCCCACCCTAGACCCCTACGGGTACGGCAAACTACCCGCCAAGTACCCGAAGTGAAGCGGTCTCCCTCAACAACGTGAGTAGGCCACTAAACACTTCGACGTACCCGGTAGTTTGTGTACCCCGCCTTGGGACTCTCCTAGGAGCAAAAAATAGTAAAAAGAAATAATACAACGGTGGCTACAACCGCAACCTGGATGCGCCCCGCAAAAGAATATTGCATCATATTACATTTACATCGAATGAATGAATATTAAACCCATCTCAAACCCCGGCTAATCATCACAACATTCCAATCAAGTCCATATACACAAACAGTAAACATTACAGAAATTTGCAACCCCCTGCCAACTGACATACTAGCAGTTAGGGGAGGTTTACGAACACATTAAACATTACAGATAAAAACCCAATTAGCAATTAATTTAGAACATCGATCGACAACTTTTATCCGTGTCTGCCCCAAAAGCAAACCTGTACTGAAGTAACCTGGGTAGAAAACAGAATATACAGGAAAAAAAACACCAGAAACTATGAATTACTGTGAAACTCCGAGTCAACTCGGCGTTGACTCGGCGGCGGATCCGCGGCCAAAAGCACCATTTGGCCGCGGTTCCGCGACCGTCTTGCCGAGTTGTGTCCTCGTATTTTCCCAGAACTCTTATAATATCCTGCTGTGAATTTTAAGGCATATCAAAAAAAAATTTAGACACGTTTAAAATTTACAGAAACTGTTAGGGTTCGGGGTGTTTCGTTTTCGTGTTTTCCGTCGATCAAACTTCTAATTAGTTGCTAACAAGCTAGTAATGGTTTGGTTGGCTCTAATACCACTGTAAGTCCATGTCACGCACCCCACGAACTTTCACGGAGGCGGAATATATGAAAAACGATTATCAAAGCTTCGTAACACGGACTTGAACGAATGAATCGTATCTAAACCGTTACTAGCAAACTACGAAAGGTTTAACTACTCGGATTCGAAGTTATACCTCACATTACTTGTCCATCGGGTCTTCATCGCGTTCCTCCACTCCTCATAGGCTCCTTGGAACATCGGCACCTCAACGCCCTCCTCGAATCAAAGATGATCCACCCGAGAGCTCCTGCGCCAAGCTTTATCTCTAACTTGAGATAACTAGGTTGCTCAAAGTGCTAATCTAAGATACCTAGGGGATATAGAGTGAGGTTATGGATGTATTAGTCTAGCTAACCCTTGATCTCAACACATGAGAGGTTAGGGTTAGGGTTTCAAGAATGAAAGAGCTTGAGGAGAGAGAAGGTGATGATAACAATGAAGTGAAATTGTTTCTCACTTCTAATATATTATGAAGCATAAAGAATTATCAAATGAATAATTCAAATGCATTGTCATCATGCTTCATTGAATATGTGCAATGAATCATCAAGTGAGTCATTAAGCAATAAATGCTTCATTGACTCACTTGAATGATTCATCGCATGAGTCACAAAATCAATTAATGTTAATGCCACCTTACCCTCTAAGTCACTGTGCTTCTAGAAGCTTCCCGGAAAATTACGAGAACGCCCTTCCAATCCGTGAAAACACGGAAAAACTTTAGACTGTATAAATCCAATAACCTGATACTAGAAACTGGCTTAAACCAAAGCCGACTAGTAAAAACTGTCCGAACGTCGTACGTGCGTAAACACACGTATGCGTCCGAACTCTTGTCGTAAAACCATACGACCTCTATATCATTTCTCCTGGAGCAGGGAAACTCTCTGTGTGGGACTCTAAAAACTCGACACTACGCTGGTAGTGGGTTTAACCACAGACCGCAAGCAGCACTACCTGTACGTAATGGTCCCCAGGTAGATGTCGATAAGAAGGCCGATGAGGAAAACCATCCGAACTCCTACCGAGCCTGATGTGACAATCTCCGTATAGTCCGGTCTGTTCGTCTAAGACTATCGCATATCGAGCCTAGGGGGCGGCAAGCGTCAGTCCCCTAATAGCGGTATAAGTCGTATCGGAGCGTAGCTCATTACACCCTGAGAAACTACTGGAACCTACCAGTAAATCTCGCTTGCCCTGGCCAGGGACTTTGCGTAATGGCTCTCTGACACAGCGTGATATTAACTCCCAATACCGGGAGAGACGAATCCTGTCTAACCGCCACTGCCTCCAAATGCTCGGGACTGCACCCAACTGCTATCTGTTTGCACGACTCCTTTGAGCCGTGGTAGGGTAGCAATCTAAGAACAGTGGGACACACTCGAGGCGTAGTAGCAGTGTTAAGTCTGCGGACTATGCTGTACTCATGTCACCTGGGAACTGTTAACTGATGATTGGTATAATACCAACCAACAGTTCCCCTGTGAGTCCTGTCCGGTGTACCCGTAACCTAACGAGCACCTTTATACTATCTCCAGTACGACGTACTGATGGCTGTGGGACAGACCATCTCCCCAACTGGGATGAGAAGCGTACACACTTAGTCTACTCCGGAATATCGATGCCCTGTCTCGATAATCCTACGACTAGGGACAAATATAGGATGTTGCTTATAGACTACCCAACCTCCACTAGTGTGACTGCCATCATAACGCTGGTAATCAAGCAAAGATCCTATGGGCTCTACTAATATGTATAAGTGATACGTTACAAGAAATATATGCACATATTAAAATAGACAGAAACCAAGTAGCATACTACCATTTTTAGCAAGACCGTATATACAACTGTGAATATCCCAAGCTTCCATTAAGTAATATACATACAAGTATGATACAATAATGGCCCCTAGGGCATATACACTAACATAACTGGTGTAGGGAGATGATTAATTAGAAAGAGGGCGGTTTGAACGGCTTCATCCCAGTAATGAGAAGGGATGGAAGCGTGAGTAAGAAAAACACGCTCGGTCTCTATAATGTGATGTTTGCATTCCGCTGCCCCGTTTTGTTTTTGGAATGTGGGGGTAGAAAACACGATGGAGAATACCCTCCAAGACTAGATGATGATGAAAGGATTGATATTAACCACCCTAATCAGAGTGAAGCATACGCATTTTCCTTTTGAAATAGCGTTCAACATGTCATTAGAAGCGACAAAAGATATCAAATAAATAAGACTTATTACACATTAAAAATAACCAAATAAATTTGCTATAGTCATCAATAAAAGTAACATGATAATGGAAATCAGAATGAGATAAAATAGGAGCTGGGCCCTAAATATCAGAATAAATTAAATCTAAATAAATTAAATCTAAAGGTGTCGAAAACACAGTTGATTATAATTCAAAAGATAGTTTATGGCTCTTGACCTTCATGCAACTAGAATAGACTGACTCTCTGCGACTCTTAACAGTTGGTAAATGAAAACGAGATAGAATCCTGACTACTGTTTTTAAGGCTGGATGATCTAAGAAAGCGTGCCATGAGGAAGTAGAGGTACATTCGCCAACAAGCGCGGTGGAAGATGAGACATTTGGAAGAGCTAATTGGTACAGTCCATTATTGAGGTGGCCTTAAAGTTGAACTATCCCCGACTTCGGATCCTTCACAAAACAATCAAACGGGTGAAACTCAAAAATAACATTGTTAACTTTAGTAAATTTATGAACAAATAAGAGATTTTTCGTTATTGAAGGAGAAGAACATTGTTCATGTGAACTGATCGAGAAGACGATGGAATTGCCGTGTGACAATAGCTAAGAATACGCAAACCTATACCATTACCTACGCGTACTGTATCCGTACCTTTGTAAAGGGCTGCCGAGAGAAGTGGAGTGTAGTCTGGCATGATGTGATGAATTGCCCCCGAGTCAGGGCACTAGTTAGAAGAAGCAATGCTTGGACCGCTCGAAAAATATGGTGGAGGTGTATGTGACAACATGACATATGGTGCAAGTCCTTGATAGTACCCATCTGATCATCCATTCTGAGACTGCAGGGCGGAAACTTGCGGAACACCTCTTAGACCACCAGAGAAGGTTTGACTGAAGCTATATGGGTAGCTATTTCCATAGTGGCTAGTTTTCATGCAGATTTGGTATCGAGGAGAACTATGGCCCCGGCCTCGACCGTGATCTCGGCCATTACGACCAGCACGACCGCCATGCTCTGTGTTATAGCTACGCTGATAGGAATCTGAAGAGAAACCTCCACGACCCATGGTTGTGGTGTTGATAGATGGAAAGGGAGTAGTATCAAAAGACTTATCTTGTTCCTGACTCTCGTGTGCAAGTAGCATGCCATGCAAATCTTCACGCGAGATATCGTCTATGTGGGTTGTGCTACCAGGGAAGGAGTCATAGGCCGATCCCAGGCCGGCCAAAACATGCATGATAAGATCGGCATCGAAAATTCTATGCCCAATGACAGCAAGATCGTCGGAGACGGTCTTGATAATCTGAATGTACTCTTTGATGGAAGCGGATTCTCGTTTGATATTCTGAAGTTGTGTCTTCAATTGAAAGATGCGAGCGCGAAAGTGCGATGTGAAGGCTTTGACAAGTGTCTCCCATACCGCCTGTGTTGTAGTTTTACCAACCTCTAAGAGAACTAGGATTCAGTCAGAGACGCCAACATCCAACTCACGATCAATTGATCCTTTTGAATCCATACAGTATATGCCAGATTGTATGCTGGAACAAGCGGATTTTGTTCATCAGGAACAGTCTTGAGCGGGCAATTTTCGGTTCCTTCGACGATACCTATATACCCTTACGACTTAAGGACTGCTTCAAACTGTATCTTTCAGCCGAGATAGTTTTCGCAGGTGAGTTTGATGTGGAGAAGTGACATGATATTTGGTCCATGTGTTGAAGAGGACGACGATGCATTAGGGTTAAGATTTGGTGTTGGGATGAGGAGCGAAATTGATGAGACGGAGGATTGATCTAGGTTGGTTGTCATTATAGTAGAAATATAGAGAGAAGAATTTTTTTGATGAAGTTAGCCTCTATGGCTATGATACTATAAAGAAATAGCAAAAGAGAGGAGGAAGAAGCCTTGAGAGGTTTCTCTCTTTGTGGCTTTTCTTTTATATTATTCATGTATATCTTCTGTTACAACCAAATCAATCTCTCAAATATTCTGTTACAACTAAATCTCCAAACAAATATTTTCAAATATTTCCAAACAATTTAGAGTCGCGCAGGGCCAGACGTTTGACCCGCTCAAGGGCAGACGTACGGCTGCACTCTGTTAGAGCGCAAGCCAAATCCAGACGTCCGTCCCTTACAGGTGAAGACGTCTGGCTACACTCTGTTAGCGCACTATTCAATTCCAGACGTCTGGCCTGGAAAGGCCAGACGTTTGTCGTCGTGGTCAGACGTCTGATCTGAAGGGTCAGACGTCTAACGGCCTGATGACTTTGATTCGTTATTATTAGCCACATAAGTCGAAGCATTAAACCTTAAACTCATATGATGTCCCTTAGGCGTTTCTCTGAAAAAATAACAAACATGTTACCAATCAATTTAAAAGTTAAATGACTCCTTTTCTTTTATCTTATAATAGCGGAGATATAAAATCCATTTCATTCTATATCTTACAAAAAGAATAATATCTAATACCTCATAGATATTGGAAAATATCTAACATCTTATACATTAGCTCACACGGTTTGCTGAGAGACATTAATTACAATATAAAATAACATAAGCTCTCTTTGTTATTGTTTTGTCGATAACCAATTATGGTGGTCCCAATTTTCTTTGCCACACCAAAATTCTGTGAGTCACGGGATTAATTTTTCATAGTACTATGTCATGCTGTATCTGCAAAGCATTATATATTTTTCTATCAAAACAACCTTTTACTGTTGGCAACAACAATACACACACACTAAACATTCAAAGCTTTAAAGTTTTTCAGCTAGAGATCGCTTTTACCAATAAGCAACAGCTTAAATGGTACGTCACTTCCCCTTGTGTCGAGAGTGCGTGGTTCGATCCCAAATAAATAAAGTAACCATAATTTAACACGGGGCAAATTCGTTGGTCTTCTGGATATGTGTGTTGTGTGTTTGTATGCATTGTATGCGCGGATGTGTGGCATACAATGGGTTAGGCTCAGGGCCAGTTCAAAAAGGCAAAATGAAAAACGCGCTTTTCCGATTTTGGCCAAAAATATGAAGATATTTATAAGTATCACAAGTAGCAGTTGTATCTGGAAAAACACTTGAATAGGTCAGAGTGACGGGCCAAATATGTGGGCCCTCAATGGTTGCGGCAGTGAGCCCGTCACGCGGTGACCAGCTCGCCGCCACTGCTCTCCCTTTGTGTTTTGTTTAGGAAAGCTGGCGGTGACCATATGGCACATGGGACCTTAACTTCATTTGTTTTTTTTAAAGGAAAATAAAATTCTAGCAGAGTGATGGAATAGATGTGAGGATTAATTTTTTTTATTATTATTATTTTAATTACTGTAAGAGCGTAACTTTTTATAAATTCCGTCCCAGACTCCAAAGTGTGAGGATTAAGTTTAATTTAGAATAATATTATTTTCTTTCAAGGTTATTGAATAAATGAGTTTGTTCATTTTCAATTAGTGGAGTATAAATAATATATATTAAACAAAATATGCAAAATCGATTTATGTAATTTGTATTTTTTTTAACCCAGTCAGGTTAATTTAGCATATATTAAAAAGGAGTTTATGATGTATTTTCAAGTTGTACATTAAAATATGAAAATTCGGAGAATGGGACATCATTAGATTAATTGATGAGAAAAATATGCAGATCCGATTATGATTTTAGCTTGTGTACATGCATGAAGACTAAACTCGTAACCTGGATTTTTCCGTAACAGTAATTTGGATATATAAATCTCATGATCCAGTAATTATCGTATAGTTTTTATTTACGATGGAAGATATGAGAATTTTTCGGTCTATAATGGAGTACTAATAGTGAACATGAAAATCAGAAGAGGTTTTTTTTAAACTTTATATAAAACTTACTAATATATATATATATATATATATATATATATATATATGAGAATAATGGAGAAAAGAGGCCAAAGGAGGGGATTCCCTCCTATGGCGTCGAAAAAATACAACCCCCTAGTTTTTTCCGACGATCGGCACCCACCATATTCATCGTCATCATCTAAGATGTGGGTACACCAAATTTCATGTGATTCCACAACCTTTTCATTATTCATTTAGCAATGTAAAAAGTTGTATTGTCGGTAAACCGTTAATTTTGAACCCACTAAATCAACGGTGAAAAAGTTGTAGAATCACATGAAATTTTGTGTACCCACATTTTAGATGATGACGATGAAGATGGTGGGTGCTGATCGTCGGGAAAAACAAGGGAGGGGGTATTTTTTCGACGCCATAGGAGGGAATCGCCTCTTCCCTCCATTAATCTCTCTCTATATATATACACACACACATGAAAAGAAAACGGAATATCATGTGCCATATGAGGAAATTTTCTCCGTTGGCATCAAAAGAAATCAAACCTCCACCAATTTTTTCGACGATCGACATCCACCATCATCTTCTTCATTGTGCAAGATGTGAATACACCAAATTTGATAAGAATCCAACAACTTTTCAGCATCGATCCAGTGAGTGCAAATTTAACGGGTTTTCAGTAATATAACATTTTTAGTATTTTTACATTACAAAATCAATGGTGAAAGGGTATTAGATTGACATCAAATTTGGTGTATCCACATCTTGCGCAAGAAAGAAGATGGTGGTGGATGACGATCGTTGAAAAAATTGATGGGGATTTGACTTTTTTCGATGCAATAGGAATAAATTTTCTCCAGTGGCGTCTGAGATTCCATTTTCTCATATACGAAACAAAGAAGAATCTAACCATATGACCTTCATTTAAATACAAATACAAAAAAAATAATAATACACCCTTGTGGAATTGGAGAATAACGTAGGAAAGAGGCCCCAATAGGTTTTAGTTAGGCAGCGTCAAAAAACTATATCCTCCATCATTTTATTCTACGATCGGCATATATCATCATCTTCTTTATCATGTAAGATGTGGATACACCAAATTTTATGTGATTCCACCACTTTTTCACCGTTGAATTAGCAATGTATTGTTGGTAAACTGTTAATTTTGCACCCACTAAATCAAAGGTGAAAAAGTTGTGGAATCATATTAAATTTGGGGTATCCATATTTTACATAATAAAGATGATGTTGATGGATGCCGACCGTGGAAAAAAATGGTTGTGGATGTATTTTTTCGACGACATGGGAGAAAATTCTCTCTCACGGGCAACTTTCTTTCATTGTTCTCGTCAAATTACGAGCTTTCATATAAATAGGTTTTGCTAGGCAAATTATATAACCAATTAACAAATGGAATTCTAAAAAGGAAAGTGGAGGGAAAGTACTATAATAACTTTTGTATAGGTGTTGGAAACTTGAATTACTATTATTTTATACGAAAGAAGACTTAATGTGATGATTAGGTAGTCCCTGTTGTATGAGCATCATTTTATAATTAAATAATGTATTTAATATATACATGAGTGTATATATGAATAGAATCTTGAAATATTTAAGCTAAGGTATGCAAAGATTCTTCAAAATCTCTGAGCGTATGATTTCAGAATGACACATGGGAACCCAGAACATGCGGGGGGAAGACAGCAAATTAGCAAGTGTCACTCAAGTTTTGTTAGGGTCTTACATATACATGGAGAGTACCTAAGACTTCGATACTAACCAATGAGCTGGCTCCTTATGTACATACTAAGATCTATATATAGCAATTATTTAAGTGTATATGTTATAAATTTTATGATTTGTAAGAGAAATGATAAGTGGGAGCATTCGACCTAATTTTTGATTTATCAATGTTCTTCGCTTGTTTATCAGCTGATGTCTTGAATCTCAGAGATGTTGAACCTCATGCTAGAACGAACTTAAGCGATCAAAATTTTCGAGTGGCCGTGGAACAAATCCCACGGCACTGGATTCATTCACGATGAATAGCATATGTCTCTTGGTTTTTTCTGTGAGGGGTTTACCCTTGCTTGGATTAGGTTTTCCCCGACAAGAAAGGTCGTCTTGGATGCAGCAGGCAAAACCCATTTTATCGAAAGAAGAATTTATCAGTATATATGGCCCCACCTTATTTTAGATTAAGTAAAAGCATGCAATTTTATTGGCTAAATGCCTAAAACCTTCCACACTCTTCGTACTTTAAAAAATTTCGCCTTGAGTCCATAACTTTACCTTATTAATTTTTCCTTCCAAACTCCATCACATGGGTAGAATACGATGAATCTGAATTTCAAATTACCTCAAATACGGTTTAGTAGTATTCCTTCTTCTTTCATAATCTCTCTTCTTATTCTTTTTCCCAATTACCAAATGCTCAATCTCTTATCCAATTCAATTGAGTTAGATCCAACCCCTAATCTTTTAACCAAATTCCAAACCTATTTCTTTTTCATGTTCTTCCAAATCCCTAATCTTTCTTTTTGTTTTACATTAATTGTTCCAAATCATTAATCCCTTAACCATTTCACTTAAAAATTTTAGACCCTGGACTCTTTGAATTTTCCAAATTCTCTAATATCTTCTCGTAATATCTTCTCGTAATATCTTCTTCCTCTCAGCCATGCCCTGCTACCCAAATTACAGTAGCGAGACGAGACTCGGTCCGCAACCTAACTATACCAAAGGTTGACTGGGCTCGATATAATTACGTTAAGCGTAAAATTAACATACATGCAATATACCAAAACAAATAAATAAAGACGAAGCATTTATTCCATTAACTAAAATTTTATTAAATCTCCGGGCACAACACACAATGTAACGACCTTAAAATCCTTGTAACGTTGAATTTCCCATCTTTAATAAAATAATGTTTTTCTTTCGAAAAACGATACATATTTTATTACTTGTTGAATTAGTGCAAGAGCAAGCCTAAGTACCGATCGTCCTTACCGAAAATGATCCACGCGAAGGAACATGATCTAAGCTTCAGTTTCACTCCAAAGTGAATTTTATGGAAGCAACTAACTATCTAAACTTGCTAACGATAGAGAGTTACTGATGTAGGAATTTATCACAAACTTTCTCTTTTATTTCTAAAACTCAAGAGAACTCTTATAGCTCAAGAGGAAGTTGGTGAAGATGAGGGGGAGGGAGTGTGCACGTATGTAATGAAAGGGATAATTGCAACCATGGAAAAATAGTGCAAATGATTTAGAAGTAAAATATTAGGCCCATAACTCTCAAACCACACTCCTTTACACCTCCCTTCTGTTAGTTATATGTATGCCCTAGAGGCCATTACTATACATAGGATGTATATTGTAGTGGATGCTGGGACATATATACGGAGGACTTTCTTGCTCGACATGATAGTATGCTATCTGGTTAATCTTTACCTTAACGTGTACACTGTTTGTCTCTCTGTTACATGTTGGTAAAGCCCTTAGGATCTGTACTTGACTACCTGGACTATGATGCGGATCATACTAGTGGGGACATGGTAGTCCATAAGTACATCCTTCAAAATCCCTAGTCGTGGGTGTATCGAGACGGGGCATCGATATACCAGAGTAGATTAGCGTATACCTTCTCGACCCATACAGATGGGCGATGGATGATCCCATATCCATTGGTGTTTGACATCAGAGATGATATACGGGTGCTCAGTAGAGACTGGGTACACTGGACGGACTCGCCGAGAACTCCCAGATGGTATTATACCTCACGTCAGATGGCAGTTCTCTGGTGACACTGGTACAGAGTAGTCTGTTGACCCGAGATCGTCATAGAGTCTTGTGTGGTTCCCACTGTGCTTTGATTTCCATCTTACCACGTCCAAGAGGGCGTGCAAAACGGTGGTTTTTGGGTACAGTCCCGAGTCACATGGAGGCAATGAGCGATAGGAGGGGATTCGTCTCTCCCGGTATAGGGAGTTGATGTTGCGCTGTGTTCGATTGGCTATAACAGGAAATCCCTGGCCAGGGTTGCTGAGATTTACTGGTAAGTGTTACCAGTAGTTTCTCGAACAGTTATAGACCTCATATCGACACGACTTATCGAGCTATTGGGGTTTGACGTATACCACCCCTAGGCAAGATATGCGACATATCAGACGATCAGACCGGACTGTACGGTAGTGTTACTGGTTGGATTCACTGGAGTGTGAGCGGGCTTGCTCGTCGATCTTCAGATCGCTCAATACCCGGGTGGCCGTTACGTTTAGCAGACCGCTTGCGGCTTGTGGGTGTTTGATATGATCATCACCTGCTGCCGGCGTATTGACGAGTCTTTAGAGTCCTACACAGAGGTTTCCTGGCTCAAGCGAAACGAAATAGGAGCGCATATGAGATATGTGCGGGACCGAGAATAATGCGTGTATGTGATACCGTATTCCATTCTCGCGATGAATGTATCGATTAGGTTATATGCGATATACCCTAGTTATCGAATCAAGGATTGATTCGATAAACCGATACATTGGATACTAGTCGGTTATATGTGATATGACCGGATCGTTAAATCAAGTGTTGATTTAATGATTTAATGTATAATTATATATTTGATATATTACTTTGCATTAACTAGTATCGGTTTACTTTAAATGGATATTCTCACTCGAGTGTGCGCATTGCATATGCGATATGATTTTGTGCACATGATTGTATCATGTTTGATGATACATGCTTTTTGGTTAAGTGTAAAGTATTAAACTATGGTTAAGTGGATGATTAGGGTTTTTACTTATTCATTTATTTGTTTATTTATTCATTTTTGGCAAAAGGAAAATGGTGGCTAATTTGGATTTATGTTGAAGCTTCATGAAGCTTTGACTTAGTCACCATTTTTTGTCTTCATACCTAACCTAACCATTCACTTAACTTGAGTTTAGTCTCTACACTTAACCATGGTTGATTATGATAAGTATTCTTTTATTTATCATTTTCTAAAATAACTTATCATAACAATATTCATCTTCTTCTTCCTTTCTTCACTTGAAGAAAGCAAGCTCCATCAATGGTGATTGATGGAAATGAGTGAGAAATCCAATTCTAAAGTCTACCCACTTCCTATTTCTTCATCCTGTACCTCTTGCCAAGTAGTAGAGTGTGTTTCCTTCGCAAGTTTTCATGACTTGGTGAAGGTGGAGCTTGATTTAGCGATGCCTCGACGTAGATCATCTTCGGCATGGACATCGACGACCTAGCTCGCCTATTCTCCGGTGAAGCCGACGCTAGAGCCCGGGATTTGTTTTGGACAGCGAGAGGACTTCATTGCGGAGCTATGGAGGTGGAGCACCGGATCTACAAAGGTTGTATTTCCGATTCTTATAGTTAAGTGTTAACTAGTTACTTTGTTCGCCTAGAATTCTAGCCAACGATCCGTTCTAGGGTTTCTCGGCACCGTTTAAATTTGAATTTGGCATGGTTGATTCCTTGTGAGACCTCACTAGGGTGCCCAGGAACCCTACAGTGGTATCAGAGCCTAGCTAGAGCCTTAGGCGAAGTCCAGACGAAGTTTGAAAGCCGAACGAACCCGAAACCCCAACTCAAATGTGCTCTCTGGACGTTTTCTGAAAACGTGGAATTTTCCAAATTAAAAATTCGTAAAAAATTCAGCAGGAAAAACTAAGAATTACGATACAAAATTTTTCCATTGAAGCTTCCAGAGCGCGGCGGAACCGCGGCATAAGCCCTGCTTATGCGGCGGTTCCGCGGCCTTATTATTGTATTGCCCTATAATTTTTGTACAGTAATTCATGGTTTGAGGTGCTGGATTTTCTGGGATTTTTAAATATTTATTCAAGAGTTGAATTTTCTGGTATTGTTTTGGGGATTCGGTGTTTCGATCGGAGTATCAAATTTTGTCTGTGTGGCTTTCCGGATAAATTTTAGAATATGTTAAAAAGTTCGACCGGATATAAATACCCAATTTTTCCCCTGTCGGTAAATTTCCAAGTGTTGGATTTTTCCGTAGTTTAACGACGTTCTAAGTAGTGCAAGTAACGCGATGGACCCTCTAGAAGACAACAAACCTTAACTCGATTATGTGACCGTCTTGAACTGCCCTTTGAACCTTCGGGTTTGGGGCAGTACGGCGCGCCACATGTGAGGCGTTGGCTTGACCCTTCTACGGCTGGACCGTTGGTACTGAGGCACGAACGGAATGTTGTTAGACTTATTTCATGTGTTGAGCTGTATCGGGAAAACTTGGGTGTTCGATTGTTCGATCGGAAAGTTTGACATTTTCTATTTATCCGGAATGGGATACAATACTTGGAATTCACAATAAGTTATGAGATAACTGAATGAATGTTATAAACATAGCAGTTTAGTCTCACTTGATCGGTTGCCACGGAATTTTGATGTGATCAAAAGTCCGTCGCAATCACGTAGCGTACGCGGATACTCGCCGGGTAAACTTAATAGACAGCTTCACTCCATAGCCCCGACCAAGTGACTGTAGGAGAACCCCGTCGCCGAAAGCATCCGTTCGGGTGCTCACGGCAGCGGTGTTCCGCCTTGGTGCACTTTGTCGACGGCGTCGGGGGTGCGGCCGCCAACTGAAGTTTGCGACGAGCATTCGACCAGAATGTCGGGAATCTTGTTGAATTGCCCGACTTGATATTGAAAAGGGTTTTCGATTTTGAGACTAAAATGCGGGGTTTATAATTGTTAGGCATGCGATGTCTAAGTAATTCATTTGGTCAGGCATGCGATGTCTGAGGTGATTGCGGATTCCAACTGTTGTAGTTTTACACTTTCTTTTCTGTGACCGTAAGTGTAATATGTGATATCGCCGGTTTCGTTGCTATATGTCAACGACAATTGGGATGCGCATATTTACTTATGTTGATGACATGTGATGTTATGTGTTGCTGGATATGTTATATTGGATCGTCGTCTTTGAATAGCCGGGGGTTTTTATGTGAGATGAGTGTTTTTCATTTTCATTCATGTAAAAAACTTGTATGTAATATTCTTTTATTGGGGCACTTCCAGGTTGTGGAAGCTGTCACCGTTTGTATATTATTTACTTTTCCGCACTAGGATAGACCCAAGGAGGGGAGCACAAGTAACCGGGTTCTGGAGTCCAGTGGGAGACCAACTCGAGGAGTCGAGTCCGGGTCTCCTAACTCCAGAATTGGTAGGGTTGCTTGCCGCTCTCGTAGGGGTCTAGGGGTGTGGGTTTGGCTATTCATCACGACCGTGGAATCCGTGTTTTATACTGGCTCGTATTGAAAACACGGACGTCCTAGTATATCCAATATTTCATATGTTTCTTCTGCTGCGATATCTGTGATGTGATCATGTGATGTTCTATGATAGATACAGTATATAGTATATATGATATATTATATAGACGTTACTTATGTTTTACACCCGCGCTAGCCCTGCCCCGCTCTGCCGTTAGTTACCTAACCTAACGGTGCATGAGGGGACATCGAGGCGAATGCGGATGGCATAAGTGTACGTCGTATTTATCTGTGATGTTTAGGTACTTAATTGATGGGACTTCATTAATATGATTAATGAAAGTAAATGAAACCTAAGATGTTGTAGAATTGAATTTCAAAATAAAACAGGTAGCTACAGTTCTTGCTTTGCACAGAGGTATATATGATATATCCTGCACCTTATTCGATAAGGAAAGGACCGAGATCCCTTCACCGGGAGTGACTCCTTTAGCAATAACTGGCAGATGCTACACACTCGGTTTGTCTTTTGATTGCTTTTAAAAGTTTTTGCTTTGCACAGTGATATATGTGATATATCCCGCACTTCATTCGACGAGGAAAGGACCGACGATCCCTTCACCGGGAGTGACTCCTTTAGCAAAACTAGAAAAGCCTCAAAAACACTCCATTTTAAAAATCATTTGATTCTACAATGATATCAAGTTCATTACGCAATAGGTTTTGAGAAAAACCTGTCGTAGCCCTCCGTCATTTCAGATACGTACTAGTTAGTATTCGTGCTGCGGTTGTTTGGCCTCCGTCAAGGCGTAGTGTACGGTAGCTAACTAGTGCTTATCTGCTAGCATATGATGCGATTGGATTAGGGTATTCGTACGGCGTTGTTTGGCCTCCGTCAAGTGTCGTGCGGGTGGGTTTAATTCAATCAGGAAATGACGGGTTGAACTTGACTAGCGGACTATGGGTTGTTTGGCCTCCGTCAAGGTCATAGGACGCTAGGGGCAAAATATTATCGGGAATTTCAAGTGTTGAAATTTGCAATGAGATTGCATACCTTCTATGAGATAGTTGGATCCCGATACCCGCTGCGAGTAAGAGTTACTCCTGGGAGAGTTTTATACATTACAATTAGTCGATCAAGTAGGTGTCTAGAAAGGTGTCAACGGGGTTACGCCTCTGGGAAAACGAGGTTTACATTAATTAGGTTCGTGCGAAAGCACGGGGGACCTCCCTCAAAGTACCGACACTGGCCTGGCTGAAAGATTGGCGAACTTGTAGTGTGTAATTAATCCCGGCTAGTCTTTCCTTTTAGGGTTTGAAGGAAGATTTGATGAAAAGCAGTGGGAGCCATCCTGATTAGATAAAATAATAACCAATCTATTCTTGCAAGAGCGCACGCTGAGTGTTTTCTTCTCTCTCTCTCCAGGTAGCGACCATATCACGCCTTAATCAAGATAATAATACGGAATATTGACCGAACCCGCTTGTTATACTGAGCTGGGGAACGTTGGTCCCGCTCCACCTTATAATTGTTATAAGACAGAGCAGGAAATTGGGGAATACCAGACTTCCCGTGCCGCCCAAATGAAGAGAGTGCATGCTGATGCATCATCTTCGGGTGTGTTCATTATACAGAACTGTTTCTCAGTATCCTCCAAATCCTGAGTATATGATACCGGATCAGGATCCCAGATATGTAATCTGTTACATAGGGCTACAAAAGGGTAGAAAAACTGAGAACGGGTGATAAGTTTCATGAGACAGAAAACGGGGCAAGAGTTGCAGCCAAGTCTGTCGGTCATTGTCACCCTGTATTACCAATACATTGATTCTGAACGAATGTTATTAGATACCGAACCTGATATACCAAATCATATCACTCTCTTTGTTAGAAAAGAAATGATATAATTTTGTATTAATGGATAATGTTTTGAACATTTCCTATATCAAAAGTTGATCGGTTCAGGCACGTTATCTAAAAGCATTGATGTTCTAAATCAAACTACAGTTCTTAGTATATGGAACACACACAAGAGGAAGAGTTCAGAAATGAACGAATCCTTCTTGAGGTATTGTAGACTAGGTCAGATCAATGCGACCTGACTGGCTAGAGTTACATAAAGATGCATATTTAAATTAGTTTGAACTTACATCTTGTGAAACTCGCCAGTCATGTCACAAAGATAAGATGACCATAGCTCCGTTTACTGGAAATAGAGAAAGAGTTAGTGAACTCTTGGGATGATACATGTTGATGTATGTAGGTCCCCAGTCTACACATGCCAAGACCGGTTCTTTGTACTTCATTACATTCTCTGATAATCTCTCGAGATTCAGACATATGTTCCTGTTGAAACACAAGTCCGAACCTTTTGAGATATTCACAGAATATAAGTTAGAAGTAGAGAACCAATACGGGTAAAAGTATCATGTCCTTTGATGTGATCAAGGAGGATAATACTTGAGCACGAAATTCTTGGACTTTTCTAAAGGAGAATGAGATTCTCTCTCAGCATTACTCCTCCGTATACACCATAGCACGATGGTATATCGGGGCGGAGCAATCACACCCTATATGATAAGGTGTGCTCTATGATGAGTACTACTGAGTTACCTATTTCCTTTTTGGGAGTTATGCGCTTGAGAAGCTGCATACCTATTGAATAGGGTTCGAATCAAATCAGTTTCCTACCACTTCATATGAGATATGGTATGGTAAGAGCCCATGTCTTAAGCTAGTTAAGATTTGGGGTTGACCGGCCTATGTCTGAAAGCAAAATCCGGACAAGCTCGAGGCAAAGTCTGTTATGTAGAACTGGAAATGTTCCAGCCATACAAACTGCAGCTGATGATTTGATAGATCCAAAGGATTCAGTAGATTCCAACGAACCTCAGCCTCTCCGCCGATCTAGTAGGGTTCCTCACCCGCCTGAGAGATACTTCGGTTTCTCTATGAAAGTGGGAGCGAGGATTGCATCATGAGATGATGACCCAACTAGTTTCGAGCTGGCCATCAGGAGTAAGACTCTGTAAGAATGGCTGGATGCTTAGTGATCTGAGATGGAATCCATATACACCAACAAAGTATGGACTTTGGTTGCTATATCTGAAGGGTTAAATCCCCATCAGGAGCAAGTATATCTTGAGAAGATTACTTGGTGTACATGGAAGAGTTGAGACTTTCAAAGCTAGACTTGTTAAAGTTTGCATCATTGACCAGGTGTGGATAATGATGAAACCTTTTCAAGCAACTATGCTTAAGTCCATCCAGATCCTACTTGTCACGGCTACATACCATGACTACGATATCTGGTGGTTGGGTGTCATGACTGCTTTTCTAAATGATGTTTTAGAAGAGTGCGTCTATAAGTACACAGCCAGAGGGCTTCGTAGACAGTGGGAGCAGCGGAAACGTGTGCAAGATGCTTTATAAGAATAAAGCAGGCATCGTGGAGTTGGAACATCTGTTTTGGTGGATTTGTCAAAGAAGTTGACATCATCAAAATGGTAAATGAACCTTGTATAAACAAAAAGGTAGTAGGGAGTATGGTGACGATCCTCGTAGAGTACGTGGATGACATACTCTTGATAGGGAAGGAGTTTCCTATGCTACGCTCGATCAATCTCCGCTTATCACAATGATTCTCCATATAGGATCAAAGTGATACCTCCTAAATCCTGGGTTTTTGGATCTATGAGATAGATCTAATTGGATGTTAGGACTCTCACTAGTTGTAGTGAGACGGTATCAACCGATCCTGGGGAGAATCACTGGAAGGGTTCCAGGGTGATAAAGACGACTGAATGTCAGTCACAGGCATTGTCTTTACCCTCAGTGGAGGGACGGTATGTTGGAAGAGTTCCAAGCTAGATACCGTGGCATACTAGAAGATAAAGGCAGGATACATCGCTACTTAAGATGCTACCAAGGAGGATGTTTGGGTGTATATTGGTTCATGAGATGAACTACGTTCCAACCATTCTGAGACAATGGAGTTGTGGCTTATGCCAAGGAACGACGGTCCCATCAGTGATCCAGACATATTCTAAGGCTGTGTCACCTGATCATGGAGATAGTTGATCTCCAGGGTGATCGAGGTTAGGAGAGTAGACTCAGAGGACAACACAGCGGATCCACTCACAAAGGCCTGTTCCCAGAAAGAGACTTTTATGGGATGGTTGAGTATGAGATACTGCAACCACTGCTATCAGATGGCCCTAGTGCAAGTGGGAGATTGTTAGTTATATGTATGCCCTAGAGGCCATTACTATACATAGGATGTATATTGTAGTGGATGCTGGGACATATATAGGGAGGACTTTCTTGCTCGACATGATAGTATGCTATCTGGTTAATCTTTACCTTAACGTGTACACTGTTTGTCTCTCTGTTACATGTTGGTAAAGCCCTTAGGATCTGTACTTGACTACCTGGACTATGATGCGGATCATACTAGTGGGGACATGGTAGTCCATAAGTACATCCTTCAAAGTCCCTAGTCGTGGGTGTATCGAGACGGGGCATCGATATACCAGAGTAGACTAGCGTATACCTTCTCGACCCATACAGATGGGCGATGGATGATCCCATATCCATTGGTGTTTGACATCAGAGATGATATACGGGTGCTCAGTAGAGACTGGGTACGCTGGACGGACTCGCCGAGAACTCCCAGATGGTATTATACCTCACGTCAGATGGCAGTTCTCTGGTGACACTGGTACAGAGTAGTCTGTTGACCCGAGATCGTCATAGAGTCTTGTGTGGTTCCCACTGTGCTTTGATTTCCATCTTACCACGTCCAAGAGGGCATGCAAAACGGTGGTTTTTGGGTACAGTCCCGAGTCACATGGAGGCAATGAGCGATAGGAGGGGATTCGTTTCTCCCGGTATAGGGAGTTGATGTTGCGCTGTGTTCGATTGGCTATAACGGGAAATCCCTGGCCAGGGTTGCTGAGATTTACTGGTAAGTGTTACCAGTAGTTTCTCGAACAGTTATAGACCTCATATCGACACGACTTATCGAGCTATTGGGGTCTGACGTATACCACCCCTAGGCAAGATATGCGACATATCAGACGATCAGACCGGACTGTACGGTAGTGTTACTGGTTGGATTCACTGGAGTGTGAGCGGGCTTGCTCGTCGATCTTCAGATCGCTCAATACCCGGGTGGCCGTTACGTTTAGCAGACCGCTTGCGGCTTGTGGGTGTTTGATATGATCATCACCTGCTGCCGGCGTATTGACGAGTCTTTAGAGTCCTACACAGAGGTTTCCTGGCTCAAGCGAAACGAAATAGGAGCGCATATGAGATATGTGCGGGACCGAGAATAATGCGTGTATGTGATACCGTATTCCATTCTCGCGATGAATGTATCGATTAGGTTATATGCGATATACCCTAGTTATCGAATCAAGGATTGATTCGATAAACCGATACATTGGATACTAGTCGGTTATATGTGATATGACCGGATCGTTAAATCAAGTGTTGATTTAATGATTTAATGTATAATTATATATTTGATATATTACTTTGCATTAACTAGTATCGGTTTACTTTAAATGGATATTCTCACTCGAGTGTGCGCATTGCATATGCGATATGATTTTGTGCACATGATTGTATCATGTTTGATGATACATGCTTTTTGGTTAAGTGTAAAGTATTAAACTATGGTTAAGTGGATGATTAGGGTTTTTACTTATTCATTTATTTGTTTATTTATTCATTTTTGGCAAAAGGAAAATGGTGGCTAATTTGGATTTATGTTGAAGCTTCATGAAGCTTTGACTTAGTCACCATTTTTTGTCTTCGTGAAAGGTTCCTAGGCACCCTAGTGGGTTCTCACAAGGCATCGAACATGCCAAATTAAAATTTTTAGTGCCGAGAAACCCTAGACTACGGATCTTTAACTAGATGTTTAGGCGAAATAGAAAGCTAGTTAACAGTTAACTACTATGATACGGATATACAACCTTTGTAGATCCGGATTTCCACCTCCACGGCTCCGCAACGTCATGTCCTCGCTGTCCATCATGAATCCTCGACTCGATCATCGGCTTCATCGGGAAAGCAAGCGGAATAGCTCGTCGGCTTTGTGTCAAAGACGATCTACGTCGAGGTTGCACAAACTCAAGCTCCGACTTCACAAACTTGTGAAACTTGTGAAGTAAACACCCAAAACAACTTGGCAAGAGGTAGAGGGTGAAGAAATAGGAGGTGGGTTCACTTTGGATTTGGATTTAACTCACTAAAGCTCAAGTTGCCATTGGAGTAGCAAGCTTGAAGAAGAAGAAGAAGATGAGCTCTAGAAAAAATTATGATAAGTATATCCTTAAAAATAAATATAAAACAAATACTTATCATAACTTAAACTAGGGTTAAGTGTAGAGAATTAACCATGGTCACTTTGATGGGTTAGGGTTAAGCATGAAGATAAGGATGGTTAGCATAGTCAAAGTTTCATGAAGCTTCAATAAAATGACAAAGAAAGCCACCATTCTCATCTTATTGTTTTCCAAATAAATAAATAAATAAATAAGTAAATAAATGAAAATGCAAAACCCTAATTATCATATTAACCATGGATTAATTTTATACACTTAACTAAATGATCAAGTATCATCAAACATGATACAGAAAAGTGCACGAAAGTATATCACATATACAATGTGCAATCCAAGTGAGAAAAATCCGTTTAAAGTGAACCAATACTAGTTAATGCAAAGTAATATATCAAATATATAATTATACATTAAATCATTAAATCAACACTTGATTCAATGATCCGGTCATGTCGCACATAACCAACTAGTATTCAATGCATCGATTTATCGAATCAATGATTCAATAACTAGGTCATATCGAATATAACCAATCGAAACATATATCGCGAGAATGAAATGCCGTATCACATACACGCATTATTCTCGGTCCTGCACATATCTCATATGCGCTCCTATTTCGTTTCGCTTGAGCCAGGAAACCTCTGTGTAGGACTCTAAAGACTCGTCAATACGCCGGTAGCAGATGATGATCATATCAAGCACCCACAAGCCGCAAGCGGTCTGCTAAACGTAACGGCCACCCGGGTATTGAGCGATCAGAAGATCGACGAGCTAGCCCGCTCACACTCCTGCGAATCCGACCAGTAACACTTACCATACAGTCAAGTCTCTTCGTCAGATACGTCGCATATCAAGTCTAGGGGTGGTATACGTCAGACCCCAATAACCCGATAAGTCATGCTGATATGAGGCTCGTAACGGGTCGAGAAACTACTGGTAACACTTACCAGCAAATCTCTGATCAGCCCTGGCCAGGGACTTACCTGTTACGGCCAATCGAGCACAGCGCAACATCAACTCCCAATACCAGGAGAGACGAAACCCCTCCTATCGCTCATTGCCTCCATGTGACTCGGGACTGTACCCAAAGACCACCGTTTTGCACGCCCTCATGGACGTGGTAAGGTGGAGATCAAAGCACAGTGGGAATCACACAAGACTCTATGACGATCTCGGGTCTACAGACTAACCTGTACAAGTGTCACCTGAGAACTGCCATCTGACGTGAGGTATAATACCATCTGGGAGTTCTCGGCGAGTCCGTCCAGTGTACCCAGTTTCCACTGAGCACCCGTATACCATCTCTGATGTCAAACACCAATGGATATGGGATCATCCATCGCCCATCACATGGGTCGAGAAGCGTATACGCTAGTCTACTCTGGTATGTCGATGCCCCGTCTCGAGATACCCACGACTAGGGACCTTGAAGGATGTACTTATGGACTACCATGTTCCCACTAGTATGATCTGCATCATAGTCTAGGTAGTCAAGTACAAATCCTAAGGGCTTTACCAACATGTAACTATAAGACAGTATAAAGAGACTAGTGTACATGTTAAGATAAATGGCAACCAGATAGCATACTATCATGTCGAGCAAGAAAGTCATCTCTATATATGTCCAAGCATCCAATAATATACATCATCTGTACAATACTGGCCTCTAGGGCATACATACAACTAACAATCTCCCACTTGCACTAGGGCCAGCTGCTGTAGTATCTCATACCGAGCATCCCGAAGAGTCTCTCAAACTGTATCTGGGGAATGGCCTTCGTGAGTGGATCCGCCGTGTTGTTCTTCGTGTCAACTCTCCTGACCTCGATCTCCCGGCGATCAACTATCTCCCGGATCAGGTGATACCGCCTCAGAATATGCCTGGACCGTTGATGGGACCTGGGTTCCTTGGCCAAAGCCACCGCTCCATTGTTATCGCAATACAAAGGTATTGGATGCTCAATGGATGGAACCACTCCAAGTTCAGTAATGAACTTCTTGATCCAGACAGCCTCTTTGGCAGCATCGTTGGCAGCGATGTATTCAGCCTCCATCGTCGAGTCTGCCACGGTTTCCTGCTTAGAACTCTTCCAGCTAACCGCCCCTCCGTAAAGGGTAAAGACAAAACCCGACTGCGACTTAGAGTCGTCCTTATCACTCTGGAAGCTCGAATCGGTAAAGGACTCCACTTGGAGTTCTCCGTTACCATACACCAAGAACATATCTCTAGTCCTTCGCAAGTACTTGAGAATGCTCTTCACAGCTGTCCAGTGACTCTCTCCAGGATCAGCTTGATACCTGCTCACTACACTTAGTGAGTATGCTACATCGGGTCTAGTACATAGCATCGCATACATGATAGAGCCTACCGCCGAAGCATAGGGTATCCCTTGCATGCGAGCTCTTTCCAAATCAGTCTTGGGAGACATCTCTTTGGAGAGAGTGACTCCAGAGATCGTGGGTAAGTTCCCACGCTTGGACTCTTCCATACTAAACCTCTTTAGTACGGTGTCAATGTACCTGGATTGGGACAATCCCAAAATCCGTTTGGATCTATCTCTATAGATCCTGATTCCCAATATGCATGAGGCATCACCAAGATCTTTCATTGAGAATCTTTGTGATAAGAAGAGCTTGACCGATTGCAGCATAGGAATATCATTTCCTATCAAGAGTATGTCGTCCACGTACAATACGAGGAAGACAACCTTACTCTCTGCCACCTTCTTGTAGATACAAGGTTCATCTGGATTTTTGACGAAATCAAACTCTTTGATTACGACGTCAAAGCAGATGTTCCAACTCCGCGATGCTTGCTTTAATCCATAAATGGATTTAAGCAGCTTGCACACCTTCCCGCTGCTCCCACTGTCTACGAAGCCCTCTGGCTGAGTCATGTACACGCACTCTTCTAAATCACCATTTAGAAAGGCGGTCTTAACATCCATTTGCCAGATTTCGTAGTCATGAAAAGCAGCAATGGCAAGCATGATTCGGATGGATTTAAGCATAGCCACTGGAGAAAAGGTCTCGTCATAGTCCACACCTGGTCTTTGACGAAAACCCTTTGCTACAAGTCTAGCTTTGAAAGTCTCCACTTTCCCATCTACACCAAGTTTCTTCTTGAAGATCCACTTGCTCCCAATGGGTTTTACCCCTTCAGGAGCAACTTCCAAAGTCCATACTTTGTTGGTGTACATGGAATCCATCTCGGACCGCATAGCATCCAGCCATTTTACTGAGTCCCCACTCGTGATGGCCTGCTCGAAGCTAGTTGGGTCATCATCCTCCATGATGCAATCCTCGCTCCCACCGTCCATGAGAAAACCGTAGTATCTCTCAGGTTGGCGAGGAACCCTACTAGATCGGCGGAGAGGCTGAGGTTTATCGGGTACTACCGAATCTTCTTGTTCCACTAAATCTTCAGTTATAGTTTGTGTTTCTGGAACTTCTTCCAGTTCTACCTCAGAGCCACTAATCTCTTTTGCAAGAAATTCCTTTTCTAAAAAGGTGGCATGTTGAGCAATAAACACTTTTTGTTGTTCACTGTGGTAGAAGAGATATCCATTTGAATGTTTAGGATATCCCACAAACTTGCATAGAACTGACCGTGCCTCGAGTTTATCTGGATTTTGCCTTTTGACATAGGCCAGACAACCCCATATCTTAACTCGTTTAAGACATGGTCTCTTCCCACTCCATATCTCATATGGTGTGGTAGGTACAGATTTAGTTGGAACTTGATTCAATAGGTATGCCGCTGCTTCAAGCGCATACCCCCAGAAGGAAATAGGTAATTCAGCTGTACTCATCATAGAGCGCACCATATCTAATAGGGTGCGATTCCTCCGCTCCGATACACCGTTGTGCTGTGGTGTATAAGGAGGAGTAAGCTGAGAGAGAATCCCATTCTCTTTTAGGAAGTCCAGGAATTCATTGCTCAAGTATTCACCTCCTCGATCAGATCGAAGGATTTTAATACTTTTTCCGGTTTGTTTCTCGACTTCTTGTTTATATTCTCTGAATTTCTCAAAAGCTTCAGACTTGTGTCTTATCAAGTACACATGTCCGTATCTTGAGAGATCGTCAGTGAATGTAATGAAGTACGAAGAACCATCCCTGGCATGTGTAGACATGGGACCGCATACATCACTATGTATCAGTCCTAAGAGTTCGGTAACTCTTTCTCCGTGTCCCGTAAACGGAGTCTTGGTCATCTTGCCTTTGAGACATGACTGGCAAGTGTCATAGGATGAAAATTCAAACGGATTTAAATATCCATCCTTATGCAACTTAGCTAGTCGTGTCGCATTGATGTGACCCAGTCTACAATGCCACAAGAAGGATTCGTTGAGTTCAGAACTCTTCCTCTTGTGTGTGTTTGTTATGCTCAGGACTGTTGATTGGTTTAGAACATAAATGCCATTGCACAACGTGCCTGATCCAACCAACTTTTGGTTATGGAAAATGTTCATAACATTGTCCTGTAATACAAAATTATATCCCTCTTTACTTAATAAAGAAACCGATATAATGTTGCATATCAGGTTCGGCATGTAATAGCATTCGTTCAGAACCAATGTATTACCAGTTGGTAATACAAGGTGATATTCCCCGACAGTCTTGGCTGCAACAATTGCACCATTTCCAACTCTAATGTCTTTATCACCTTCTCCAAGTTCTCTACCTTTCCTAAGCCCATGTAACTGATTACATATATGGGATCCTGACCCGGTATCCAATACCCAGGACGTAGAGCAAATGGAGAAACAGTTCTCAGTAACGAACATACCCGAAGAAAATGCATCAATATGTACTTTCTTCATTCGGGTGGCATGGGAATCCTGGTATTCCCCTATATCCTGTTCATTCCTATAACTCTTATAGGAAAGAACGGAACCAACGTTCCCCAGCACAGTATAACATGCGGGTTCGGTCAATACATCCATTTTATTATCTTTATTAAGGCATGAAATGGTCGCTACCTGGAGAGAGAGAGAAGAAAACACTTTAGCGTATGCTCGTGCAAGATCAGATTGGTTATTATCTTATCTAATCAGGATGGCTCCCACTGCTTTTTATCAAATCTTCCTCCAAACCCTAAAAGGAAAGACTAGCCGGGATTAATTACACACTACAAGTTCGCCAATCTTTCAGCCAGGCCAGTGTCGGTACTTTGAGGGAGGTCCCCCGTGCTTTCGCACGAACCTAATTACTGTAAACCTCGTTTTCCCAGAGGCGTAACCCCGTTGACACCTTTCTAGACACCTACTTGATCGGCTAATTGTAATGTATAAAACTCTCCCAGGAGTAACTCTTACTCGCAGCGGGTATCGGGATCCAACTATCTCATAGAAGGTATGCAATCTCATTGCAAATTTCAACACTTGAAATTCCCGATAATATTTTGCCCCTAGTGTACCATGACCTTGACAGAGGTCAACAAATCATAGTGCACTAGTCAAGTTCAACCCGTCATTTCTTGATTGAATCAAACCCACCCGCACGACCCTTGACAGAGGTCAACAAGGTCGTACGACTACCCTAATCCAATCTGCATCATATGCATAAACAGACAAATACTAGTTAGCTACCGCACACTACGCCTTGACAGAGGTCAACAAACGCAGCACGAATACTAAATAGTCTTTATCTGAAATGACGGAGGGCTACGCAGGTTTTTCATAAAAACCATGAGCGTAATGAACTTGATATCGTTGTAGAATCAAATGAAGTTTTGAAATGGAGTGATTTTGAGGCTTTTCTAGTTTTGCTAAAGGAGTCACTCCCGGTGAAGGGATCTCGGTCCTTTCCTCGTCGAATGAGGTGCGGGATATATCATATATATCGCTGTGCAAAGCAAAAACTCAAAAGCAATCAAAAGCAAGCCGAGTGTGTAGCATCTGCCAGTTATTGCTAAAGGAGTCACTCCCGGTGAAGGGATCTCGGTCCTTTCCTCATCGAATAAGGTGCAGGGCATATCACATATACCGCTATGCAAAGCAAGAACTGTAGCTACCTGTTTTATTTAAAATCTGATTCCACAACATCTTAGGTTTCTTATCTTTCATTAATCACATTAATGAAGTCCCATCATTTAAATACCTAAACATCACAGATAGATATGACGTACACTTATGCCATCCGCATTCGCCTCGATGTCCCCTCGTGCACCGTTAGGTTAGGTAACTAACGACAGAGCAGGGCAGGGCTAGCGCGGGTGTAAAACATAAGTAACGTCTATATAATATATCATATATACTATATACTATATCCATCACAGAATCACATCACAGATACCGCAGCAGAATAACCATATGAAATATTGGATATACTAGGACGTCCGTGTTTTTAATACGAGCCAGTATAAAACACGGATTCCACGGTCGTGATGAATAGCCAATCCCACACCCCTAGACCCCTACGAGAGCGGCAAGCAACCCTACCAATTCTAGGGTTAGGAGACCCGGACTCGACTCCTCGAGTTGGTCTCCCACTGGACCCCAGAACCCGGTTACTTGTGCTCCCCTCCTTGGGTCTATCCTAGTGCAGAAAAGTAAATAATATACAAAGGGTGACAACTCCCGCATCCTGGAAGTGCCCCGAATAAAAGAATATTACATACAAGTTTTTACATGAATGAAAATGAAAAACACTCATCTCACATAAAAACCCCCGGCTATTCAAACACGACGATCCAATATAACATATCCAGCAACACATAACATCACATGTCATCAACGTAAGTAAGTATGCATACCCCAATTATCGTTGACGTATAGCAACGAAACCGGCGATATGAACATACTACACTTACGGTCACAGAAAAGAAAGTGTAAAACTACAACAATTGGAATCCGCAACCTCTTTAGACATCACATGCCTAACAGTTATAAACCCCGCATTTTAGTCCCATCATCGAAAACTCTTTTCGATATCTTGTGAAACTAAACTGCTAGATCTATAACATTCATTCAGTTATCACATAACTGTTTGTGAATTCCAATTATTGTATCCAATTCCGGATAAATAGAATATATCAAACTTTCCGATCGAACATTCGAACACCCAAGTTTTCCCGACACCGATCAACACATGAAATAGGCTCAAAGACATTCACTTCATACCTCAGTACCGACGGTCCAGCCGTAGAAGGGTCAAGCCAACGCCTCACATGTGGCACGCCGTACTGCCCCAAACCCGAAGGTTCAAAGGGCAGTTCAAGACGGTCACATAATCGAGTTAAGGTTTGTGTCTTCTAGAGGGACCATCGCGTTACTTGCACTACTCAGAACGTCTTTTAACCACACAATAATCCAACACTTGGATATTCCGGCAGGGGAAAACCTGGGTATTTATATCCGGTCGAACTCTTTAACATATTCTACAATTATCTGGAAAAACTCTAAAAGACGAAATTTGATAATCCGATCGAAATACAGATTCCCAATAGTACCCCAGAATACTCTTCTGTAAAGTCACAATAAAAATATCCCAGAAAACACAGCATTTAATTATATGAGTTACTGTGAAGAAAAAATTGCATAAAGGAACAGTACCGCCGCGGAAGGGCCGCACATGCCTAGCATGTGCCGCGCTTCCGCGGTGGAAAATTTGAATCAAGTCCTCGTATTTCACAGTAATTCATATAACACCCTGCTTGATTTTCTACATATTTTTAATTGACAAAAATCCGAATTTTTAGAAAAAGTCCAGAGAGCATTTTTAGGTTTTGGATTTCGGTTCGATCGGGTTTCAAACGTCGTCGGGACTTCGCCTAAGGCTCTAGCTAGGCTCTGATACCAGTGAAAGGTTCCTAGGCACCCTAGTGGGTTCTCACAAGGCATCAAACATGCCAAATTAAAATTTTTAGTGCCGAGAAACCCTAGACTACGGATCTTTAACTAGATGTTTAGGCGAAATAGAAAGCTAGTTAACAGTTAACTACTATGATACGGATATACAACCTTTGTAGATCCGGATTTCCACCTCCACGGCTCCGCAACGTCATGTCCTCGCTGTCCATCATGAATCCTCGACTCGATCATCGGCTTCATCGGGAAAGCAAGCGGAATAGCTCGTCGGCTTTGTGTCAAAGACGATCTACGTCGAGGTTGCACAAACTCAAGCTCCGACTTCACAAACTTGTGAAACTTGTGAAGTAAACACCCAAAACAACTTGGCAAGAGGTAGAGGGTGAAGAAATAGGAGGTGGGTTCACTTTGGATTTGGATTTAACTCACTAAAGCTCAAGTTGCCATTGGAGTAGCAAGCTTGAAGAAGAAGAAGAAGATGAGCTCTAGAAAAAATTATGATAAGTATATCCTTAAAAATAAATATAAAACAAATACTTATCATAACTTAAACTAGGGTTAAGTGTAGAGAATTAACCATGGTCACTTTGATGGGTTAGGGTTAAGCATGAAGATAAGGATGGTTAGCATAGTCAAAGTTTCATGAAGCTTCAATAAAATGACAAAGAAAGCCACCATTCTCATCTTATTGTTTTCCAAATAAATAAATAAATAAATAAGTAAATAAATGAAAATGCAAAACCCTAATTATCATATTAACCATGGATTAATTTTATACACTTAACTAAATGATCAAGTATCATCAAACATGATACAGAAAAGTGCACGAAAGTATATCACATATACAATGTGCAATCCAAGTGAGAAAAATCCGTTTAAAGTGAACCAATACTAGTTAATGCAAAGTAATATATCAAATATATAATTATACATTAAATCATTAAATCAACACTTGATTCAATGATCCGGTCATGTCGCACATAACCAACTAGTATTCAATGCATCGATTTATCGAATCAATGATTCAATAACTAGGTCATATCGAATATAACCAATCGAAACATATATCGCGAGAATGAAATGCCGTATCACATACACGCATTATTCTCGGTCCTGCACATATCTCATATGCGCTCCTATTTCGTTTCGCTTGAGCCAGGAAACCTCTGTGTAGGACTCTAAAGACTCGTCAATACGCCGGTAGCAGATGATGATCATATCAAGCACCCACAAGCCGCAAGCGGTCTGCTAAACGTAACGGCCACCCGGGTATTGAGCGATCAGAAGATCGACGAGCTAGCCCGCTCACACTCCTGCGAATCCGACCAGTAACACTTACCATACAGTCAAGTCTCTTCGTCAGATACGTCGCATATCAAGTCTAGGGGTGGTATACGTCAGACCCCAATAACCCGATAAGTCATGCTGATATGAGGCTCGTAACGGGTCGAGAAACTACTGGTAACACTTACCAGCAAATCTCTGATCAGCCCTGGCCAGGGACTTACCTGTTACGGCCAATCGAGCACAGCGCAACATCAACTCCCAATACCAGGAGAGACGAAACCCCTCCTATCGCTCATTGCCTCCATGTGACTCGGGACTGTACCCAAAGACCACCGTTTTGCACGCCCTCATGGACGTGGTAAGGTGGAGATCAAAGCACAGTGGGAATCACACAAGACTCTATGACGATCTCGGGTCTACAGACTAACCTGTACAAGTGTCACCTGAGAACTGCCATCTGACGTGAGGTATAATACCATCTGGGAGTTCTCGGCGAGTCCGTCCAGTGTACCCAGTTTCCACTGAGCACCCGTATACCATCTCTGATGTCAAACACCAATGGATATGGGATCATCCATCGCCCATCACATGGGTCGAGAAGCGTATACGCTAGTCTACTCTGGTATGTCGATGCCCCGTCTCGAGATACCCACGACTAGGGACCTTGAAGGATGTACTTATGGACTACCATGTTCCCACTAGTATGATCTGCATCATAGTCTAGGTAGTCAAGTACAAATCCTAAGGGCTTTACCAACATGTAACTATAAGACAGTATAAAGAGACTAGTGTACATGTTAAGATAAATGGCAACCAGATAGCATACTATCATGTCGAGCAAGAAAGTCATCTCTATATATGTCCAAGCATCCAATAATATACATCATCTGTACAATACTGGCCTCTAGGGCATACATACAACTAACACTTCATACCTAACCTAACCATTCACTTAACTTGAGTTTAGTCTCTACACTTAACCATGGTTGATTATGATAAGTATTCTTTTATTTATCATTTTCTAAAATAACTTATCATAACAATATTCATCTTCTTCTTCCTTTCTTCACTTGAAGAAAGCAAGCTCCATCAATGGTGATTGATGGAAATGAGTGAGAAATCCAATTCTAAAGTCTACCCACTTCCTATTTCTTCATCCTGTACCTCTTGCCAAGTAGTAGAGTGTGTTTCCTTCGCAAGTTTTCATGACTTGGTGAAGGTGGAGCTTGATTTAGCGATGCCTCGACGTAGATCATCTTCGGCATGGACATCGACGACCTAGCTCGCCTATTCTCCGGTGAAGCCGACGCTAGAGCCCGGGATTTGTTTTGGACAACGAGAGGACTTCATTGCGGAGCTATGGAGGTGGAGCACCAGATCTACAAAGGTTGTATTTCCGATTCTTATAGTTAAGTGTTAACTAGTTACTTTGTTCGTCTAGAATTCTAGCCAACGATCCGTTCTAGGGTTTCTCGGCACCGTTTAAATTTGAATTTGGCATGGTTGATTCCTTGTGAGACCTCACTAGGGTGCCCAGGAACCCTACACCTTCCACCTCATTTTTTTCTTTTCCATAAATGGAAAACCAAATAATGAGGTGTCCCTTTCTAGAACTATCTATGTATAAATACATAATACCCGATATATTTATCGTATATGTAGGGTTAGCATAACATCTTGTGAAGGTTTTAGCAAGTATCAATCATGCTACTTTAAAATTTTTGGGGTGCTAAACAAACCCTAACCAAGATCTTAACTAGAGAATTAGGTTTAACATGCAAGCAAACAACTTTACATCTAAGAGAAAGGGATTACAACCTTTGTATTCCGTTTCTTCACTTCATAAGCTTCGAGTAGTAGTCCCTTCACCGCGATCCATGAACTTCCGAACTCTAGAGAGGCTCCACAAGCCGAATGATCCATACTTGCTTGAAATCTTCCTTTTCGAAGATGATCTACCTTAAAGAATCATAAACTCAAGCTCTCACTTCTCTAATCAAGTATTAGTGAAGTGAACACCCTAATCTAAGTGGTTAGAATAGATGAGGATGATGAAGTAGGAATTTAGCTCTCATTTGTTTTCAATTTCTCACACTAAATCATCACCTGTAAAAAGCTAGCAAGCTTTTTTAAGGAGGAAGAAGAAGAAAGCTTTTGTGATGAATAATGAATTAATGTTATGGTTACAAAACCAACCATGGGTTAAGAATGAAGGCTTAACCCTTGTAGAGAATAAACTAGGGTAAAGGGTTTGGGTTGGGTTAAGAAATATCTACACAAAATATCAACACAAAAATATCTAAGCTAAAAACAAAAGAAAGCTTCATGAAGCTTCATAAAAAAGCTAATCCAAATGCTAATCCAAATCAAACCCTAACTTGTTTAATCTCCACAAATCATGTTGCATTTGTAATCATAACTTGTTACAATATTATATATCACATATATAATATATTTTTGTAACAAAAGAAAATAATACAATTAACATATATCGCATATATATCAATGTATTTGTAAGTCCATGATGCATACCCCACGGCTCGCGGGGAGGCGGAAGACTTTAAAAACGATTTTCTCACCTCAAAAGAAACATGTTTTAGCTTTGCATCATGAACTTGTTCCACTTTAGGATCTTGTTTAAACCTTAACTAACAAAATACTAGACTAAGAGAGAGATTTAACTACTAAGTAAAGAAGTTATACTCTCGTTCCTAGTCCTTCGGGTCTTCAAGTTGCTCCTTGCTCCTTGGTTCAAGCTCCTTCTTCTTGATCTCCTTGCTTTGGCTTTTGAACGATCTCGGTTGCCGGTCTCCTTTGTGTCGAAGATGGATCCACCCGAGGGCTATGGTCAAGCTCCAACATCCATGAGATAACTTAGTGATCTAACTTGCTAAGAGAGAAGACTAAGTAGATGCAGAGTGAGTGTATTGGATTATTTGATCTCAAAGCTCAATGTTTTGCAACACATGCAAGTGTATGAGCTTGAAGAAGAAGGATAGAAGAAAACCTAGGAGAGAGAATACTTTTGTGATAATGATAATAGAAATGAGAAGATAGAATGGTTAAGTCTTGAGCCAATAATTCAACCATGGCATTATTAAATCATATAATCTACAACCATGCTTGAATAGTGGCTCCAAATGAAATAAACAAATACTTAGCCATTCTTCAACCCATGCCTCCTAATTTCCACCTCATTAATTCTTTAATGAAAAAGAATAAAACAATAATGAGATGTCTCCTTCTAGAAGGTCAATCTTGTGAATTTACAAGAATGCCCTTTTTTCCGTATTTTCATACCCGTATCCATATTCCGAAAAATACTGTAAGTGCACGGCGGCGCCCCGGCCGTCAATCCGACGCCGGAATGCGGAAGCGGTGATTTACTTTAACTTTTCAAACCGGCACCACCGCGCACTATATACCCGGATCGTGCCATTAAACTAGTCCTAGCTAACTACAAGATGGGAAGAGAGATATACCGAGCGATCCGTGTCCTTCGGTCTTCTCGTCGTCGTCCCGATCTCCCCGCGGAATCTCCGGTCTCCACCTCGTCGCCAGAAGGGCACCACATCGCCGGCTTCTTTTACGGGCTCCCACCTCTATACCGAGGCAACTCGGGCACGAAGTTGGCGAGCCGACGTGCCCAAGGTTTGCTGTAGAATATGTGTGGAACTCTGTGTCTCATTTGGGGTTTTGGGAGTTGCCATATGGTGGAGGAAATGATATATATGAACTTTTGTAGAGGAACTTGGGAATTTTGTAGCATGAAAAGAGCAAAATTCCCACATCCAAAAAATGGGCAGCCCTTTGCTAGAGAATGGCCAGCCATGCTCATGGTGAAGGGTTAGAATGAAAACCAAAAATGAGTGAGTGATTATCTCAAGGGGGGTGGAGCCATCACAAGAGAGAGAGAGAAGGGTGATCATGAAAAAGTAATGATCACAAAAACAAACCTCACTTCAAATCAACCATCATCAACAACCATGATTGCTCACAAGGTCAAGCAATCATGAACCAAAGGAGTCAACCTCAATCATGAAGCAACAAGATGCAAATAACACCCTCCACAAATGCTTATTTGCACAAATGCAAATAAGCCCTCCTCCACCAAACTTCGGCCAATGAAAGATACAAAGGTAAATGGCCGAAACGGAAAGCAAACTGGCAACTCCAGAAAACTGATCCCGTAATAAATTACAGGAAAACCCTGCCACTGTATATACATATCCGCGTATTCCGACTGA
This sequence comes from Agapanthus africanus, assembly GCA_030015575.1. Taxonomy (NCBI): domain Eukaryota; kingdom Viridiplantae; phylum Streptophyta; class Magnoliopsida; order Asparagales; family Amaryllidaceae; genus Agapanthus; species Agapanthus africanus. The sequence goes on from CM057341.1 coordinate 596,438,100, forward strand.
ATACAAATGCAATGAGACAAACTCTACACTGTACAATACTAGGATCCAGCTTAAACCAAAGCCGGCTAGTATTATCTGTCCGATCTTGATCCGTGCAATACCGCATGTATCTGATCGAACCCTGCCATATCTCCATACGGCCTCTACAGCATTTCGCCCGAAACTTGAGTAACTGAATGTGGGGGACTCTAAAGACTCGTCAATACTATGGCTGTGGATTTAACCACTAGCACGTCAGAGGTATTAGCCATACGTGACGGGCTACCAGCTATTGACCAAAAGGGATGTCGATGAGCGAACTCATCCTGACACCCTACTGAGCCTGTCAGTGACAATATCCGTACAGCCCGGTCCGTTCGTCTATGAGCATCGCATGGCGGGCCTAGGAGGTTGGTAAAAGTCAGACCCCCAAAAGCGGTACAAGTCGTGTCAGAGATCAGCCCAGAACACCCTGAGATACTACTGGAATACCTACCAGTAAATCTCTTGCCTTGGCCAAGGACTTTTCATGTTCTGGCTCTCCTAGACACAGCGCGACCTCACCCCCAATACCGGGAGAGACGAACCCCCAAAGATCCGCTCACTGCCTCCATGTGGCTCGGGACTGCACCCAACTAAAACCTATTTGCACGTCTCCTTTGAGCGTGGTAGGGTAGTAATCAAATTACAGTGGGAACTCACACGAGACAAATGACGATCTTCAGGTCGATGAACTAACCTGTACACATGTCACCAGGGAACTGCTATCTGACGTCAGGTATAAGACCAACTAGCATGTTCCCGGCGAGTCCTGTCCGGTGTACTCATAACCCAATGAGCACCTGTATACATCTTAGGTGAACCAACTGACACCAGTGGCTTGTGAGACTGACCATCGCCCCTCGTCGGGGTCTCGAATGTATACACTAGTCTACTCTGGAGTATCGATGCCCTGTCTCGAAACTCCCACGACTAGGGACCTTTTAAGGATGTGCTTATAGACCCCAGCTCCCATGTATATGATCGCCCTCATACTGCTGGTAGTCAAGCAAGAATCCTAGGGGCTCTATCAATGTGCAATAGTGACCTATAAGGTCACCTAAAGCAGTACACGATGATAAAGGTAAACCATATAGCATACTATCATCTTGAGTAAGACTGTCCTACTAGGATAGGTCCTCCCTCAATCATTGCAATCACATGCCTGTGATCCAATAATTGACTCTGAGGGCACTATCTCCAACAAATACGGATACACCGAGATCAGTATAATCCAATACTACAATACTAGTATTCGGCTTAAACCAAAGCCTACCAGTATAATCCGTCCGATCGTCATTCGAGTAGCCAGTACACGAATGCGATCGAAACACTGCCGTAAGACCATACGGCGTTTACATCGTCTTGCCTGATTCAGGGAAAACCCTCTGTGTGGGACTCTAAAGACTCGATAGTACGCTGGTAGTGGGTTTAACCACAAGTACGCTAGTGGCACTAGCTGTACGTAACGGCAACCCAGGTACGTGTCGAAAAGGAGGCCGACGAGCGAACTCGTCCGTAACCCGTACTGATCCCGTCCGTGACAATATCCGTGCAGTCCGGTCTGTTCGTTTGAGAGTATCGCATGTATGGTCTAGGGAGGTGGTGAACGTCAGACCCCTATCAACCATACAAGTCGTGCCGGTGTGGCTCAAGACCATCCGAGAATCTACTGGTCAGTCTACAAGTAATTCTCTATCAGCCCTGGCCAGGGACTTATGGTAATGACCAACCGATCACAGTGCAATATCGGCTCCCTATACCGGGAGAGACGAATCCCTAACAGTGGCTCACTGCCTCCATGTGGCTCGGGACTGTACCCAACTAAAACCTGTTTGCATGACTCCTTTGAGCTGTGGTAGGGTAGTAATCAAAGTATAGTGGGAACTCACACGAGAAAAATGACGACCTCAAGTCGACAGACTATCTGCACACATGTCACCTGAGAACTGCTATCTGACACTAGGAACAATACCATCCAGTCAGTTCCCGGCGAGTCCTGTCCGGTATGCTCACACTCAGTGAGCATCTGTATACAATCTTAGGTGCACATCACCAATGGCTGCGGGAACAATCTATCGCCCCTCGTCATGGTCTAGATATGTGTACACTAGTTTACTCTAGAGCATCGATGCCCAGTCTCGATACTCCTGCGACCAGGGACATTCAAGGATGTGCCTATTGACTATCCAGCTCCCACAAGTATGACTGCCAACACAACGCCGGTAGTCAGGCAAACACCCTATGGGCTTTATCAACATGTATATAAATACAAAGTAAAATATATTACACGTTAAGATAAAGACAAACCAAATAGAGTACTATCATATCAAGCATGATTATTTTGTACATACATATCCCTAGCATCCTATACAATGAAGGCCTCTAGGACATATATTGTTAGTTGTATGTATGCCCTAGAGGCCAATATTGTACAGATGATGTATATTATATTGGATGCTTGGACAAATATAGAGAGGACTTTCTTGCTCGATATAATAGTATGCTATCTAGTTGCTCTTTATCTTAACATGTATACTTGTCTCTTGATACTGTCTTATAGTTACATGTTGGTTAAGCCCTTATGATGTGTACTTGACTACCAGGACTATGATGCAGATCATACTAGTGGGGCCATAGTAGTCCATAAGTACATCCTTTAATGTTCCTAGTCGTGGGTGTATCGAGACAGGGCATCGATATACCAGAGTAGACTAGCGTATACGCTTTTCAACCCATGAGATGGGCGATGGATGATCCCATATCCATTGGTGTTTGACATCAGAGATGGTATACGAGTGCTCAGTGGAGACTGGGTACACTGGACGGACTCACCGAGAACTCCCAGATGGTATTATACCTCACTTTAGATGGCAGTTCTCTGGTGACACTTGTGCAGGTTAGTCTATAGACCCGAGATCGTCAAAGAGTCTTGTGTGATTCCCACTGTGCTTTGATTTCCACCTTACCACGTCCAAGAGGGCATGCAAAAGGGTGGTTTTTGGGTACAGTCCTGAGTCACATGGAGGCAATGAGCGATAGGAGGGGTTTTGTCTCTCCCGGTATTGGGGGTTGATATTGCGCTGTGCTCGATTGGCCATAACAGGGAAGTCCCTGGCCATGGCTGATTTATAGATTTACTGGTAAGTGTTACCAGTAGTTTCTCGACCCATTATGAGCCTCACATCGGCACGACTTATCGGTTATTAGGGTCTGACGTTTACCACCCCTAGACTTGATATGCGACATATCAGACAAGGAGACCGGACTGTATGGGAAGTGCTACCGTTAGGCTTTTACAGGAGTTGGAGCGGGCATGCTTGCTGACCTTCTGATCGCTCAATACCCGGGTAGCCGTTACGTCCAGCTAGTACCGCTGACGGCTTATGGGTGCTTGATATGATAATCACCTACTGCCGGAGTATTGACGAGTCTTTAGAATCCTACATGTAAGTCTACGGTAGCGCCCCGGTCGTCTATAGACGCCAAATGCGGAACAAAAACTTTTTAACTGGCGCTATCGTATACTTTCACCCGGATCTGCCATTATTGCTAAACTAACAAACTGTAAATAGTGTAGAAAGGTTATACCGAACGATCCGAGTCCTTCGTTCTTTAACTATCATCCCACGCTCCGTTGCGGCTGCTCCGATCTCGTCGATCTCCGATCTGCTCGTTTAGGTGACACCACGTCAACGATTCTTTAAACGGGCTCCCGCCTCTGACTCGAGGCAACTCGGTCGTCAAGTTTGCTAAAAGAGACGACCAAGATTGATGTAGAGAATGAGTAGAATACTTTGTCTCACTTCATCCAAAACCGTGGACGATCGGTTAGTGAAGTTGCCACTCGAAATGAAATAGAAAGAGAAATGAGTAATCAAATTTCCATACACCCAAAACCATAGTCTTTTTGTCAAAAAATCAATCTCTTCTTCAAGGGGAGGGGCCGGCCAATATATATGGTGCAAGGGAGGTGAGAGTAGGAGCAAAGAAAGAGCGTGACAATAAACAAGAAGCTTATCATAACCATGAGTCATGATACACCAAGTGTGAACACATTAAAGAAACTAATGAGTCACCTAAACAAGTCATCAACTAATAAATGCAAAGATGAGTCACCCGCCACCTCATCATCCTAGTCACCATTTCTAGAACCTTCTAGAAGCATGACTCACCCTCATCCAAGAAAAGATAAATCCATTTTTAACCGAATGATAAAGACGGGCGATAGAAAACTGGAAACTGGCAACTTCCAAAAGCGATCTCGAAACGAATTTCAGGATAACCCCGTAACTGTATAAATATACCCGCATTTGTATTACGACTGAATACAAATGCATCTGAGATAAAGATATTATATCTACTCAATATAATACTCGGATCCGGCTTAAACCAAAGCCGACCAGTATCATCTGCCCGAAATCTGACACGTGCGTAAACGCACGTGCATTTTCCGAACCCTGCCATAAAACCATACGGCCTCTACAACGTTTCGCCCGAACTTGGGAAACTGTCTGTGGGGGACTCTAATGACTCGTCAGTACCCTGGCAGTGGGTTTAACCACAAACCGTCAGCGGCACTAGCTATGCGTAACGGCTGCCTATGGACTGACCTTAAGGGAGGCCGATGAGCGAACTCATCCGGAAACCCTACTGAGCCTAACAGTGACTACGTATATACAGTCCGGTCCGTTCGTCTATGAGTATCGCATATCTGCCTAGGGGGCTAGTAACGTCAGACCCCCAATAGCAGTATAAGTCGTGTCGGAGTGTAGCCCAATAACACCCTGAGATACTACTGGAGTACCTACCAGTAAATCTCCTGCCACGGCCGTGGGCTTTGTGTAATGGCTCTCCTAGACACAGCACGATCTCACCCCCAATACCGGGAGAGACGAATCCCCTACCAATCCGCTCACGTGCCTCCATGTGGCTCGGGACTGTACCCAAAAGCTACCTGTTTGCACGACTCCTTTGAGCCGTGGTAGGGTAGAAATCAAAGTACAGTGGGAACTCACACGAGACAAATGACGATCTCAGGTCGATGAACTAACCTGTACACATGTCACCAGGGAACTGCTATCTGACGATATGTATAATACCAACTAGCAGATTCCCGGCGAGTCCTGTCCGGTGTACTCATAACCCAATGAGCACCTGTATACATCTTAGGTGATCCAACTGACATCAGTGGCTTGTGAGACCGGCCACCGCCCCTCGTCGGGGTCTCGACTGTATACACTAGTCTACTCCGGAGTATCGATGCCCTGTCTCGAAACTCCCACGACTAGGGACCACAATTAAGGATATGCATATAAACTACCCAACTCTCACGTATATGATCGCCATCATACTGTTGGTAGTAAAGCAAGATCCTAAGGGCTCTATCAAAGTGTAACATGTAATCAGTCACCTGAACATGTACACGACAGATAAAGGCAAACCAGATAGCATACTATCATCTCGAGTAAGATTGTCCTACCGGTATAGGTCCTCTGCAATCATTGCAATCACGTACCTGCGATCTAATAATTGACTCTGAGGGCACTATCTCCAACAATCTCCCACTTGCACTTAAGGCTAATTATTGCAATGTTGACTACTCACAGCCCGTGTGAAACCGAACATTCAACTCCTCTACTAATCAGTTTCACAAAGCCCGTTTGTAAAACTATTGTGTAAGAGAAATAGCCTCAGTGAGTGGATCCGCCTAGAAGTTTCTTTCTATATCTCTTTTAATCTCAAGTTCGCAGAGAAAGCCATCTCCTGAATTGAGTAATACATGTCCTAGAATAAGTCTGGATATCTGATGGGACCTAGTTCATAAATGAACTCTAAATCCAAACTTCTTAGACTGTATCGATCACTGAACCTAATCAGTATCCAGCACCAAGCCTCCCACAGTATCCTCTTGGACCACCTGTCCATAATACTGTCCCTCATCAGAGGGAAAACTATAACTCTGACAATCACTCTGTCAACTATGTTACCTTTGAAGCTTGGAATGATAACCGTCTCCCGAAGGAGGCTGCCGTCATCAAATCCGTAGAACATCCACTTATGTTCTAAAACTGCTTCCTTATGTTTCTCCAGGATTGGATTAATACAAACTTATTGCATCTAGTGCAAAAACAACATTTGGTGTGGTACTTGACATCTCATGATTGACTCAATTGCCTAAGCAAGTGATCTGCCAATCATGCACAGCCCTCTCCCCTTTAGTCTATACGACACCTTTAGAGAGGGTGACTCCATCACCTGCAGGTACACCACCATGCCAGGAGTCATCTATTCTAAAAACCATTAGAATACTGTCAAAGTACCCACATTGGGAAACTACCCAAATCCAGATCTAAAATCATAGATCTAGAAACCAGAATGTCAAGTATTATATCCATATCCTGTCTGGAGAAACAACTGTGTGAAGACCACAGTACAACCGATTGTAGTATAGGAATTTTATTTCCTACTCTGTGTATGTCATCCAGATACCATGACATCACACCCTACTACCTTCTCAACAGATTCATCCGCTATTCTGATGAAGTCAAAACCCATGACTGTCACATCAAAATTAGATGATCTATTTCCGCCATAACTGCTGTAGTCTATGAATAGACATAAGCTACTTGCCCACTATGCTTCTACTGCTCCCACTGACTACGACAACCCTTTGGCAGAATAATATACACGTGCACTTCTAAAGCTAGTTTAGAACGACACTATACTTATCCCCCAGCCTGGTCTCATAGTCTGGAACAACAGTAGTGTCAAGTCTGGGTAAACAAGAACCTCCCTGTCACCGTCCTTGAGGCTACCGAAGTACCTCTCGGGTGTCTGAGGTTACCCACCATATCTGCGGAGTGGCTATTGGAATGTCAAACCTGATTGAATATATATGTCCTATTAAATTTTCCGTAATCGTTCGTGGTTCTGGAATCACTTCCAGTTCTACCATACTCCCACTACTGTTTTCTGAAAAAATCCATTTTACTAAAACTGTGGCGAGTCAAGAACAATATCACTATTGATCTTCCAAATGGTAGAATATCAACCCTCGTCATAGCCAGGGTCAACCCACAAACAGCCATTACAGAAACGTGCCCTGAGTTATCCAGTGTCTGGTTTTAAGCATAAGCTGGACAACTCCCCGTATCTTAACATCGTTAAGATATGAACCATTTTATATCCAATATAGAAACTTTGGCACTAATTTAATTGGAACCATATTCAATCATGCAGCTGTCTGCAGTGCATATCAACTTAATAGAAAGAGGCTAATCAGTATTACTCAACTTAGGAATCCATCCAATTATGAGTAACCTGAAAGAGAAACAAGTTTCTCAAAATCATTACTATCATCTGAATACCAATCAAAAGAATCTACATCTTCGATCTCTTTGAAGAATTCCGATACTTGTGACACCTGATTCTCTACTTTATTCTTATACCCACAACTTCTCAAAACTTAGACCTTGTATTTCTACGAAACACTTGTCTAAAAACTAGAGAAGTCATAAGTAAACAGAACAAAGTACGAGGACCTACCCCTTTGTCCTGATGGACACTGGACAACATGCAATACTCTGTATAAGTCCGCTGAGTTGAATAACTCAAAACCTGTGCTTTGTAGATTGAAAACTGTACCCTGGCGATTTCCTCAAATATCACCAATTACAACGAATTCTGATATATTGAGGATAATTACCTAATTCCCAATAACTTACTCCCACTCATCATCTATAAAACCATACAGATATGAGAATGAAACCTGGTAAATACATACCCTTGGAGTAAGTATCTAATCGGGAAAACAGTTTTCGTTTAACAATGCACTGAAACATGAAAATGTTTCGTAGGGGTATCCTGGTATTCCAAGTAATGCCTCTTCCATAATCCAATTCATGACTTTAACCGTATATTTCTTTGCCTTCTCTCCAAATCCCTTTATTTGTATTTAGTCGTTACCTTCTGTACACCTTTGTTAGGCTAAATGGTTTTCTTCCTTCCCTACCGTTCGGCACCACCCTATGGTTTGGAAGAAGACTATCCAGTAAGCATAATAGGTGTACCCTCCTCAACCTTGGAGTACTCACATCTTGAGAGAAGGTGATGATAAAAGACAACTGAATAATACCTTATTCTTTTAAAAGTGAAATAGGAGTGGCGATGAAGTACGCTGTTTGGTCGTGAATGATAACAGTCGCAATTTACTTTGCCCTCTTTCTAATCCCTTTATTTTGTCTTTACATATTACCTTCTGTACACCTTACTTAGGCTAATTGGTTTTCTTCATTCCCTACCTTTCGGCACCAGCCTATGGTTTGGAATAAGACTATCCAATAAGCGTAATAGGTGTACTCTCCTAAACCAAGGAGCCCTCGCAACCTGAGAGAAGGTGATAATAAAAAACAACTGAATAAACCAATTCTATTTCTTCTGAACCTTGATCCATCCTCGAAGAAATCCCTCCGAGTTCGTATATAACCATACGATGGATCTATCCAATGGAAGTGGATGTCCGTAGTAATACGGGGTGTTCTGAGAAATGCAAAGGGTAAATGAAGGAGTGGCAATGACTTTATGCAACTCGGACAATCCAAAAGCCAGTATTTTAAGAAGGTTCGGTCAACTTGGTCACTGAGTCATAGTCTAGGGTCGGTCAAAGGTCGCTGCCAAAGAGAGAGAGAAAAAAAACACTCTGCGTGCACTCTAATCTAGATCAGAATGGTTATCACTTTATCTAATCCGGAAACCTCCCACTGTCTTGTCAAATTCTCCTCCAAACCTAAAAGAAGAATCAATCGGGATCACCCGAAGAGTAAACCAACTCATCAGTGGGAATCGGGATCCAACTCTCATCGCATGATAACGTGATGGAATGCATCCACGTTACTCATACTCCAGAAGGTATGCGCATACTTGGCAAGTTTCAGTTTCTTTAGAAACTCCCGATATGATTTTTGCCCCATGCTCTTATGACCTTGGCGTTGGTCAAAATATCATAAGTCACATGCCAAGTTCTACCCATCACTATCTTGTCAATTTGAACCCACCCGCACATGCCCTTGACGTTGGCCAAAATGGCAGAACGACTGTCCCAAACCAACTCATCTATCTATGCAACAATTGAATACCCAGCAGCTACCAAACACTATGCCTTGGCGTTGGTCAAAATACATAGCTTGAATACTACTGAATACCCAAAAGAAGTGACGGAGGGCTACGGCTGGTTTTTGGCGAAAAACCTTTAACGTAACGAACTTGATATCGCTGAAGGAACCTGATAGCTTTTTAAAATATAGTGGCGTAAACCTTTTGCTAAAGAGGTCACTCCCGGTGAAGGGATCTCGGCTCTTTCCTCGTGGAATGAGGTGCAGGATATTCCACTGAATACCGCTATGCAAAGCAACATGTAATCGACTATAGTGAAGTTATTACCCTGACGCAAACTTCTGCCCAAGGGGTCATTCCCGGTGAAAGGATATCGGCCCTTGCCTCGTCGAATGAGGTGCAGGATATTCCACTGAATACCGCTATGCATAACAAAAGGAAACGTCTTTGTAATAACACTTTTTAAATTTGTTCCAACAACTGCCAAAAAGGTTTGCTTTACTTTGCATTGATCAGAATCAACGCAGTCCCATCAATTTAATCACACCAGAAAAGAACGAAAATAAAATGTACGTATATGCCATCCGCATTCGTCACTGGGTCCCGTCATCATCCGTTAGGTTACTTAACTAACGACAGAGCAGGGACTGGACTAGCGCGGGTGCAAAACATATACAACATCTAATAGTATATAAACCAATATACAATAATCGCTCCAGGCGTGATAATATGTAACATTACAGAAAAGTAATAAGCATCACAGAACAATACAGATAATCTGGGATCCCCGGGTTTCACAGAGCCGCTGCTGAAACCCAACGTTCCCCTGTCGTGTGGATAGCCTGTGCAATGAAACCTAGACCCCTACGGGTGCGGCAAGTTACCCGCCAAAACCTGAAGCGAGGCAGCCCCCTACAACAAAGTGAATGGACCACCCAGCACTTCACGAAATCCGGTAATCTTGGGAACCCCTCCTTGGGTCAACCTGTACCCCCTACGAGTGCGGCGAATAGTCTGCTAATTCTAGAGTGAGGCCCCTCTGCCTCTCAAAGCCATGAGATGCAGACCCGTTGCCCTCCAGAACCCAGCTATCCGTGCACTCCGTCGCGGGGCAAAACCTAGTATAGTAAAGAAAAATAGTACAACAGGTACATCGACCGCAACCTGGTCGTGCCCCAAAAGAATATTATACAACAGGAAGTGACGGCAGTCCACATGTTGGACGCTCGCCCCGCAATATCAAATGTACAAATAAATCCAAACTGCACTACCATTGCACACTGCTATCCACCACGACAAATCCGCAACATCACAGCACAACACAGAACATCAACGCGAATGTCACGTTCGCAAACCCGTCTAAAAGAACTATAGCAATCAGACGCGGTTTACCGATCAAATGACTTTCCTGGTCGGAGATATAATGTAAGTACTGTAAACTTACATGTTTAAATTTCGATCGACTAAATATCACGAAGTGGGCCCCACGAACATCTGTTGAACAGTAACAAAATCTGGGCCCAAAAGATATATACCAAAAACCCCAAATTCCAGACAAGAACCCACTGTGCAAATTTGGGGCCACGATATCACTGAATGGCCGCGGAAGCGCGGTCAAACCATAGGTTTGACCGCGATTCCGCGGCGGTATTGTCGAATCACGTGCCCAAATTTGTACGGTGTTCTTAGAAAACCCTGCTTAATTTTCTGTGATATGTAAAATTATTTTTAGAACCGTTTAAAAATCAACAGAAACTCAGAACTTGAATTTTGTAGTTTTTGATATCCGGTTCGATCAATGTTTTAAACGCGTGAGCACAAGTTAGTAAAGCAAAATGGTGAGGCTCTGATACCACTGTAAGTCTACGGTAGCGCCCCGGCCGTCTACAGACGCCAAATGTGGAACAAAAACTTTTTAACTGGCGCTATCGTATACTTTCACCCGGATCTGCCATTATTGCTAAACTAACAAACTGTAAAGAGTGTATAAAGGTTATACCGAACGATCCGAGTCCTTCTTTCTTTAACCATCATCCCACGCTCCGTTACGGCTGCTCCGATCTCGTCGATCTCCGATCTTCTCGTCCAGGTGGCACCACGTCAACGATTCTTTAAACGAGCTACCGCCTCTGACTCGAGGCAACTCGGTCGTCAAGTTTGCTAAAAGAGACGACGAAGATTGATGTAGAGAATGAGTAGAATACTTTGTCTCACTTCGTCCAAAACCGTGGACGATCGGTTAGTGAAGTTGCCACTCGAAATGAAATGGAAAGAGAAATGAGTTATCAAATTTCCATACACCCAAAACCATAGTCTTTTTGTCAAAAATTCAATCTCTTCTTCAAGGGGAGGGGCCGGCTAATATATATGGTGCAAGGGAGGTGAGAGTAGGAGCAAAGAAAGAGCGTGACAATAAACAAGAAGCTTATCATAACCATGAGTTATGATACACCAAGTGTGAACACATTAAAGAAACTAATGAGTCACCTAAACAAGTCATCAACTAATAAATGCAAAGATGAGTCACCCGCCACCTCATCATCCTAGTCACCATTTCTAGAACCTTCTAGAAGCATGACTCACCCTCATCCAAGAAAAGATAAATCCGTCTTTAACCGAATGATAAAGACGGGCGATAGAAAACTGGAAACTGGCAACTTCCAAAAGCGATCCCGAAATGAATTTCAGGATAACCCCGTAACTGTATAAATATACCCGCATTTGTATTACGATCGAATACAAATGCAACTGAGACAAAGATATTATATCTACTCAATATAATACTCGGATCCGGCTTAAACCAAAGCCGACCAGTATCATCTGCCCGAAATCTGACACGTGCGTAAACGCACGTGCATTTTCCGAACCCTGCCATAAAACCATACGGCCTCTACAACGTTTCGCCCGTACTTGGGAAACTGTCTGTGGGGGACTCTAAAGACTCGTCAGTACCCTGGCAGTGGGTTTAACCACAAACCGTCAGCGGCACTAGCTATGCGTATCGGCTACCCATGGACTGACCTTAAGGGATGCCGATGAGCGAACTCATCTGGAAACCCTACCGTGCCTAACAGTGACTACGTATATACAGTCCGGTCCGTTCCTCTATGAGTATCGCATATCTGCCTAGGGGGCTAGTAACGTCAGACCCCCAATAGCAGTATAAGTCGTGTTGGAGTGTAGACCAATAACACCGTGAGATACTACTGGAGTACCTACCAGTAAATCTACTGCCACGGCCGTGGGCTTTGTATAAGTCCATGCTACCTCTCCCGGTACTTTCGGGCATGCGGAATATGATGAAAAACAATTTTCTTAGAGGTGGTAACATGGACTTAAAACCCGGATCTTTGTTAAACATCTAACTTACAACCTAACTAAGAGTTATTAACTACTCGGTTAGGGGGTTATACCTTTCTTTTCTTGAACTCCTTCGTCTTCAAGCCTCGATGGTTGTCCGAATCGGCTTCTCCCCGTCGTCTCCTTGCGCCGAAGATCGATCCACCTGAAAGCTTCTACCTTTGGCTCCTTCTTCGAACTTTGAAGAAACTAGTTCACTCGGTTTGCTAAACCTTGTGAACTAAAGTGAGTAGAGAAGAGTTTTGTTGGGATTTTATCTATGGTTCTTGGTTCTCAACACATGAGATAAGTGAACTATAGACTCAAGAGAGGGAGAGCAAGAGGAGGAAGATGAGAGCTCAAGAACAAGAGAGAGAATGAGAATGATAGAAAATGAGAGAAGACTTTTCTCATTTGGCTCTCATAATCCAAAACCATCATAATACCTTATAGCAATCAAGTATTATGTGATGGTTTAAGCAACAATAGCCATATCATTTCATGCACTCATTTTGCACAAGAGAGCAAGCAAGCAAAAGTCTTTGCCATGAAATGATAGCTATTGTTATCATGATGGTCAACTAGTCAAGCCTAGTCAACCGGTCAACAAAGTCAACAAGTCAACAAGTCAACAAAGTCAACCCCTCAACAACCATGTCACCATAATACTTAATTAATATAATTGTTAATCATATTCTCATTAGGGTTAAGCAAAAAGTCAACGGTCAATGGTCAACAACCCTAATGAGAATCCTCTGCCTCTGTCTCTCCGTCAACTGTGCATACACACCCGCATCCGCGTTCCGAGGAACACGAATGCATACTAGATAAAACCAATCCCAAATGGTACACTAGGATCTGGCTTAAACCAAAGCCCGCTAGTGTAAACTGTCCGGACACTGTACGTGCAAAAGTGCACGGATGTGACCGAACCCTGTCGCAAAACCATGCGACCTGTCGCAAAACCATGCGACCTCTACTCTTTTGCCTAAAGGAGAATAGCTTTCTGTGTGGGACTCTAAAGACTCGACACTACGCTGGCAGTGGGTTTAACCACAGACCACAAGCGGCACTAGCTGTGCGTAACGGTCCCCAGGTAGATGCCGACAACAAGACTGACGAGGCGAAACCCATCTGAACTCCTACTGAGCCTGAATGTGACATTCTCCGTACAGTCCGGTCTGTTCGTCTGATACATCGCATGGCAGGCCTAAGGGGCGGTAAACGTCAGTCCCCTAATAGCGGTACAAGTCGTGTCGGAGTGAAGCCTAAAACACCCTGAGATAACACTGGAAGCCTACCAGTATATCTCGTTTGCCCTGGCCAGGGACTACTCGTGTAATGGCTCTCCTAGACACAACGCGATGTCAACCCCCAATACCGGGAGAGACGAATCCTGTCTAACCGTCACTGCCTCCAAGTGCTTCGGGACTGCACCCAACTACTACCTGTTTGCACGACTCCTTTGAGTCGTGGTAGGGTAGTAATCAAAGTATAGTGGGAACACACTCGAGGCGAAGTGACAGTGTCAAGTCAGCGGACTAAGTTGTACTCATGTCACCTGGGAACTGATAACTGACGATAGGCATAATACCAACTAGTCAGTTCCCGATGAGTCCTGTCCACTGTACTCGTAACCTAACGAGCACCCGCATACTATCTCAAGTACGACGTACCGACGGCTGCGGGACAGACCGTCCCCACACTGGGATAAGAAGCGCATGCGCTAGTCTACTCCGGAGTATCGATGCCCTGTCTCGATAGTCCTGCGACTAGGGACCTGCATAAGGATGTGCTTATAGATTACCCAGCCCCCACTAGTGTGACTGCCATCACAACGCAGGTAATCAAGCAAAGATCCTAAGGGCTCCACTAATGCGTATAGGTGATATAATAAAATAAACATATGTACACATTGAAGTAGAAACAAACCAAGTAGCATACTACTATTTTGAGCAAGATTATATATACAACTGTGAATATCCCAAGCTTCCATTAAGTAATATACATACTAGTATAATACAGTAATGGCCTCTAGGGCATATACACTAACAATCTCCCACTTGCACTAAGGCCATGTACTGGCGTATCGAAGACCTATCATCTCGATCAGCCGCTCGAACTGAGTCTGGGGCAAGGCCTTGGTGAATGGATCTGCAGTGTTATCTTCTGAAGCAACCCTCCGAACCTCGATCTCCTGGCGATCCACGATCTCCCTGATCAGGTGATACCGCCTCAAGATGTGTCTGGATCTCTGATGGGACCTGGTTCCTTCTCTAAAGCTATAGCCCCGTTGTTGTCGCAATACAGAGGTATTGGATCAACAATGGACGGAACCACCTGAAGTTCTATCAAGAACTTCCTCATCCAGACAGCTTCTTTTGCGGCATCAGATGCAGCGATGTATTCCGCTTCCATCGTCGAGTCTGCAACGGTTTCCTGTTTGGAACTCTTCCAACACACCGCCCCTCCATTGAGGGTAAAGGCAAAACCCGACATGGACTTGGAATCATCCTTGTCACTCTGGAAGTTGGAGTCAGCAAAGGCCTCGATCTGGAGGTCTTTTCCGCCATACACCAAGAACATCTCCTTAGTCCTTCTCAGGTACTTGAGAATGTTCTTTACCGCTATCCAGTGTTTCTCCCCAGGGTTTGACTGATACCGGCTTACCACACTCAGTGCATAAGCTACATCCGGTCTGGTACACAACATCGCATACATTATAGAGCATACCGCAGAAGCGTAGGGTATAATTGAGATGCGATCCCTCTCCAAATCAGTCTTGGGAGACATCTCTTTAGAGAGGGTGATCCCGTGACAAGCCGGTAGGTTACCGTGCTTGGAATCTTCCATATTGAATCTCTTCAGTATGGTGTCGATGTACCTGGACTGTGAAAGTCCTAATATCCTCTTGGATCTATCACGATGGATCCGGATCCCCAGGATGTATGAGGCATCACCCAGGTCTTTCATGGAGAACCTGTGTAACAAGAACCCCTTGACAGATTGTAGCATTGGAATGTCATTTCCTATTAAGAGAATGTCATCCACGTATAAAACGAGGAATACTACAGTTCTCGCTACAAATCTACTATAGATGCATGGTTCATCTGGATTTTTGATAAAGCCAAATTCCTTGACCGTCTCATCAAAACAGATGTTCCAACTCCGTGATGCCTGCTTTAGTCCATAGATGGACTTAAGCAACTTGCACACCTTTCCGCTGCTCCCACTCTGAATGAAACCTTCTGGTTGGTCCATATAGACACACTCCTCTAAATTTCCATTTAGAAAAGCGGTCTTTACGTCAATCTGCCAGATCTCATAATCGTGGAAGGCAGCAATGGCAAGAAGGATCCGAATGGATTTCAGCATAGCCACTGGAGAAAAGGTTTCGTCATAGTCCAAACCAGGTCTTTGACGAAAACCCTTTGCAACAAGTCTAGCTTTATAGGTCTCAACCTGTCCATCTACACCAATCTTCCTTTTGAAGACCCACTTGCATCCTACGGGTTTTACTCCGTCTGGAGCAATGTCCAACGTCCATACCTTGTTGGTGTACATGGACTCCATTTCGGTCCGCATTGCATCCAGCCATTTTACCGAGTCAACGCTCTGAACGGCCTGCTGGAAGCTAGTAGGCTCATCATAATCTATGATGCAATCTTCTCTATCCCCGTCTATGAGAAAACCGTAGTATCTCTCGGGCGGATGAGACTACCTACTACTCCTGCGGAGCGGCGTAGGAATGTCTTGTACTTTTGAACCTTCTGGTTCCACTAAGCTTTCAGTAATAGTCGGTGGTTCTGGAATTTCTTCCAGTTCTACTGCGCTCCCACTAATTTCCTTTTCTAAGAACTGGTGTTCTAGAAAGTGGGCATGACGAGAAACAATAACCTTTTGTTCCTCTTCGCAGTAGAAGAAATATCCCTTGGAGTTCTTTGGATATCCCACGAACTTACACTGTACTGAGCGTGCCTCGAGCTTGTCCGCATGCTGCTTTTTGACAAAAGCTGGACTTCCCCATGTCTTAATGTGATTAAGATGGGGCCTCTTCCCACACCACATCTCATATGGTGTGTTAGGCACAGTCTTAGTGGGAACTCGGTTCAAAAGGTATGCAGCTGATTCTAGCGCATACCCCCAGAATGATCGCGGTAACTCAGCGTTACTCATCATGGACCGTACCATATCCAATAGGGTTCGGTTCCGTCTCTCCGATACACCGTTATGTTGCGGAGTGTATGGAGGAGTAAGTTGAGAGAGAATTCCGTTCTCTTTTAAATAGTCCAGGAACTCGGCACTCATGTATTCACCACCTCGATCCGATCTTAGAATCTTGATACTTTTGCCAGTTTGTTTTTCTACTTCATTCTTATATTCCTGGAATTTTCCAAAGGCTTCGGACTTATGTTTCATTAAGAAGACATAACCGTACCTTGAAAAGTCATCCGTAAAAGTAATGAAGTAAGAATAACCGCTTCTCGCATGTGTAGACATTGGACAGCACACGTCGCTGTGTACGAGTCCCAAGAGCTCGCTCGCTCTTACTCCGTGTCCAGTGAACAGAGTCTTTGTCATCTTTCCTTTGAGACAGGATTGACAAGTGGCATACGATTGATATTCGAACGGATTTAAATATACTTCTGTATGTAACTTAGTCAACCTTCTCTCATTGATGTGACCCAGTCTACAATGCCATAAGAAAGCTTGATCAATTTCCGGAGACTTTCTTTTGTGTGTATTCTGTACATTGAAAATCTGTGGTTGGTTTAATACGTATATACCATTGCTCAATGTACCTGACCCAATCAGAACTTGATTAAGGTGAATGTTTACAACATTGCTTACAAACGCAAATTCATAACCTTCTTTAGAAACCAAAGATACAGAAATGATATTACAAGTTGCGTTGGGTACAAAAAAACAATTACGCAAAACCAAAACATGTCCATCTGACATTCCCAGGTGATAGTCCCCCACGGCTTTAGCATCCATGCTAGCTCCGTTCGCAACTTTGAGGGTCATGTCACCTTCCTTCAAAACCCTACGGTTTCTCAACGCCTGCAAAGAATTACAGATATGAGATCCTGATCCGGTATCCAATACCCAGGAAGTAGAGTTTATTGAAAGACAGTTTTCAATAACATACACACCTGAAGCTGAAGCTGCAACCTGCTTCAATTCCTGTGTTCTGGCCTTCCAAGCCCTGCAATCATTCTTCCAGTGTCCTTTCTTATGACAATAGAAGCATTCTTCCTTATCCACAAGCTTCCCCGCTTTCTTTGTTGCTTTTGCCTTTCCCTTCGTATCCACTTTACTAACACCGCCCCTTGGTTTGGCGGGGGCTTTCTTCTTCTTTCCCTTGGCTTTCGCCTTGGACCTAGAAGAAGAAGATCCTCCTACAAACAAAGTGGATGTTTCCCTACCTTTCTGTAGGGTGCCCTCTGCGCTCCTCAGCATGTTGAGGAGCTCTGAAAGTTCAACTTCTTTTTCTTGTAAGTTGAAGTTCAGTATAAACTGGGCGTAAGTGGACGGAAGGGACTGGAGAATCAAGTCCGTATAGAGCTCACTCTCCAATATGGTCCCAAGGTCCGCGAGCTCCTCAATGTAGCCGATCATCTTAAGCACGTGTTCTGCTACTGATGATCCGACAGCCAACCTTGCCGAAAATAACTTTTTCGACGCTTCGTATCTTGCGATACGAGACTGCTCTCCATACAGTTCTTTTGTATGAAGAAATATGGATTCCAGGTCCATATTCTCGTGCCTCCTCTGATGTTCATTGTCCATAGAGGCAAGCACGAGGCACTTGGCCTTCGCGCTATCAATCTCCCAAGTCTTACGGATTTCCTTATCCGCGACGCTGGAAGTGGGACCAGGGACAGGGGGAGCTTTGGTGGTAAGAAGATACCCCAGCTTGTAGTAAGTGATTGCCATCTTGACATTCCTGAGCCAATCTTTGTAGTTTGGCCCTGTCAGTATGTTTTTATCTAGGAGTAACTTAAGTCCAGTCATGTTGATTGGTCGCTGCAATTAGGAGAGAGAAGAAACACTCAGCATGATGCTCTTGCAAGTTTAGAGTGGTTTTTAATTTGTCTAAACAGGATGGCTCCCACTGTTTCTCGAATCCCTCCTCAAACCAAAAAGGAAGAATTAGTCAGGATCAATCTCACCGTACAATACTTGCTTAACCGTTCAGCCATGCCAGTGTCGGTACTTCGAGGGAGGTTTTCCAACGCTTTCGCGAAGTTCCTTAATTAAATAACCTCTTTTCCCTGGAGGGTGTAGCCCCGCTAACACCTTTCTAGACACCTACTAGGTTTATAGCATTGATCGTTTAGTGAGAAATTTCCCGAGGAGTAGCATATACTCACAGTAGGATCGGGATCCAAATATCATCGCGTGACGAAACTGAAGGAATCCTACCAGGATCATCACACTCCAAATAGTATGCAAATCTAGCAAGTTTCAGTACTTATGAAACTCCCGATGCGGATTTTTGCCCCATGCTCTTATGACCTTGACTTTGGCCAAAATATCATAAGTCACATGTCAAGTTCTACCCGTCATTCTCCAGGTTAATTTGGATCCATCCGTACCTACCCTTGACTTTGGCCAAAATGGCAGTACGACTGTCCCAAACCAACGCATCTATCTATGCTACACATGAATACCCAATAGCTACCAATCACTATGCCTTGACTTTGGCCAACATACATAGCTTGAATACTATTGACCATTCATGCGAAACGACGGAGGGCTACGAATGGTTTTGGCGAAACCGTGAACGTAGTGAACTTGATATAATCGATGGAACGAGATAGCTTTTAAAAGGAGTGGCTCAAACTCCGCATTTAAAAATTGGTTTTGAAAAGAACCGAGTGGTTTTTCGAAAGTGTTCCAACGATTTTAACTTGGTTTATTTTCTTGCATTAGTTCTTTTAATGCGTGATATTCTTGCATTAGTTCTTTTAATGCGTCCCATCATTTAATCCTACCATTGCAGAAAACAACCAAAATATGACGTACGCTTATGCCATTCGCATTCGCCACGGGGCCCCGTCATTACCCGTTAGGTTACTTAACTAACGACAGAGCGGGGGCTGGGCTAGCGCGGCTGTAAAACATAAGCAACGCCTAAATAATATCATATATAGATATATTGCAATGATAGCCATTTCAGATCACAGATGAATACATTGGATATACTAGGAATTCGCAATTCGTACGAGCCTGTAACGAAAAGCAGATTACACGGTCGCGGTGAATAGCCAATACCCCACCCAAGACCCTTACGGGTGCGGCAAACTACCCGCCAAGTACCCGAAGTGGAGCAACCTCCCTCAACACCGTGAGTAGGCCACTCGACACTTCGAGATACCCGGTAGTTTGTGCACCCCCTCCATGGGTCTATCCTAGGAGCAAAAACAGTAAAAAGAAATTATACAATGACGGCTACAACCCCGACCCGGTTGTGCGGTCATACAAATAATATTACATCAATTTACAAATTTACATGAATTGAAAGAAAAGAAAAACTCTCGTCTCACAAC
Source organism: Agapanthus africanus (assembly GCA_030015575.1). NCBI lineage: Eukaryota > Viridiplantae > Streptophyta > Magnoliopsida > Asparagales > Amaryllidaceae > Agapanthus > Agapanthus africanus. The sequence continues at coordinate 596,458,127 of CM057341.1, forward strand.
CCCCGGCTATTCACCCGCGACAATCCAACGGATTCATATACACATTCCAGCAACATTACAGATCACAGATTTGTATAACCCCCACTAATCGACATATAGCGATTAGCAGACGTTCAATACAAATATCACATCACAGAAAAACCTGTCAGCTTAAGTCTTTTAGAAGTTCGATCAAAAATACGGATTTTCAGGCCCCAAACACAAAATTTTCGTTCTGGAAAATCTGGGCAGAAAATATATATTCCAAAAATCCCAAAATACCCCTATAAGCATACTGTAGCAAAGAAGACCCAGAGAGGAGCCAAGACGGCCGCGGAACCGCGGCAATAGCAAGCTATTGCCGCGTTTCCGCAGCGCTTTGATGAGATCAGGGAACCGCCTTTCTACAGTATACTCTAAAAACCCTGAGTCGATTTTTGGTGTATCTCAAATAATTTTTTCAGCACTTTTAAAATCGACAGAAAGTTTGAAATCCGGGTGTATTTCGCGACTTTTTCTCCGATCGAATTTCTAGTTACTATGCTAACATGTTAGGTAGAGTTTAACTAGGCTCTGATACCACTGTAAGTCCATGCTACCTCTCCCGGTACTTTCGGGCATGCGGAATATGATGAAAAATAATTTTCTTAGAGGTGGTAACATGGACTTAAAACCCGGATCTTTGTTAAACATCTAACTAACAACCTAACTAGGAGTTATTAACTACTCGGTTAGGGGGTTATACCTTTCTTTTCTTGAACTCCTTCGTCTTCAAGCCTCGATGGTTGTCCGAATCGGCTTCTCCCCGTCGTCTCCTTGCGCCGAAGATTGATCCACCTGAAAGCTTCTACCTTTGGCTCCTTCTTCGAACTTTGAAGAAACTAGTTCACTCGGTTTGCTAAACCTTGTGAACTAGAGTGAGTAGAGAAGAGTTTTGTTGGGATTTTATCTATGGTTCTTGGTTCTCAACATATGAGAAAAGTGAACCATAGACTCAAGAGAGGGAGAGCAAGAGGAGGAAGATGAGCGCTCAAGAACAAGAGAGAGAATGAGAATGATAGAAAATGAGAGAAGACTTTTCTCATTTGTCTCTCATAATCCAAAACCATCATAACACCTCATAGCAATCAAGTATTATGTGATGGTTTAAGTAACAATAGCCATATCATTTCATGCACTCATTTTGCACAAGAGAGCAAGCAAGCAAAAGTCTTTGCCATGAAATGATAGCTATTGTTATCATGATGGTCAACTAGTCAAGCCTAGTCAACCGGTCAACAAAGTCAACAAGTCAACAAAGTCAACCCCTCAACAACCATGTCACCATAATACTTAATTAATATAATTGTTAATCATATTCTCATTAGGGTTGAGCAAAAAGTCAACGGTCAATGGTCAACAACCCTAATGAGAATCCTCTGCCTCTGTCTCTCCGTCAACTGTGTATACACACCCGCATCCGCGTTCCGAGGAACACGAATGCATACTGGATAAAACCAATCCCAAAAGGTACACTAGGATCTGGCTTAAACCAAAGCCCGCTAGTGTAAACTGTCCGGACACTGTACGTGCACAAGTGCACGGATGTGACCGAACCCTGTCGCAAAACCATGCGACCTGTCGCAAAACCATGCGACCTCTACTCTTTTGCCTAAAGGCGAATAGCTTTCTGTGTGGGACTCTAAAGACTCGACACTACGCTGGCAGTGGGTTTAACCACAGACCGCAAGCGGCACTAGCTGTGCGTAACGGTCCCCAGGTAGATGCCAACAAGAAGACCGACGAGGCGAAACCCATCTGAACTCCTACTGAGCCTGAATATGACATTCTCCGTACAGTCCGGTCTGTTCGTCTGATACATCGCATGGCGGGCCTAGGGGGCGGTAAACGTCAGTCCCCTAATAGCGGTACAAGTCGTGTCGGAGTGAAGCCCAAAACACCCTGAGATAACACTGGAAGCCTACCAGTATATCTCGTTTGCCCTGGCCAGGGACTACTCGTGTAATGGCTCTCCTAGACACAGGGCGATGTCAACCCCCAATACCGGGAGAGACGAATCCTGTCTAACCGTCACTGCCTCCAAGTGCTTCGGGACTGCACCCAACTACTACCTGTTTGCACGACTCCTTTGAGCCGTGGTAGGGTAGTAATCAAAGTACAGTGGGAACACACTCGAGGCGAAGTGACAGTGTCAACTCAGCGGACTAAGCTGTACTCATGTCACCTGGGAACTGATAACTGACGATAGGCATAATACCAACTAGTCAGTTCCCGACGAGTCCTGTCCAGTGTACTCGTAACCTAACGAGCACCCGCATACTATCTCAAGTACGACGTACCGACGGCTGCGGGACAGACCGTCCCCATACTGGGATGAGAAGCGCATGCGCTAGTCTACTCCGGAGTATCGATGCCCTGTCTCGATAGTCCTGCTACTAGGGACCTGCATAAGGATGTGCTTATAGATTACCCAGCCCCCACTAGTGTGACTGCCATCACAACGCTGGTAATCAAGCAAAGATCCTAAGGGCACCACTAATGCGTATAGGTGATATAATAAAATAAACACATGTATACATTGAAGTAGAAACAAACCAAGTAGCATACTACTATTTTGAGCAAGATTGTATATACAAGGTGAATATCCCAAGCTTTCATTAAGTAATATACAAACTAGTATGATACAGTAATGGCCTCTAGGGCATATACACTAACACTTTGTGTAATGGCTCTCCTAGACACAGCACGATCTCACCCCCAATACCGGGAGAGACGAATCCCCTACCGATCCGCTCACGTGCCTCCATATGGCTCGGGACTGTACCCAAAAGCTACCTGTTTGCACGACTCCTTTGAGCCGTGTTAGGGTAGAAATCAAAGCACAGTGGGAACTCACACGAGACAAATGACGACCTCAGGTCGATGAACTAACCTGTACACATATCACCAGGGAACTGCTATCTGACGATATGTATAATACCAACTAACAGATTCCCGACGAGTCCTGTCCGGTGTACTCATAACCCAATGAGCACCTGTATACATCTTAGGTGATCCAACTGACTCCAGTGGCTTGTGAGACCGGCCACTGCCCCTCGTCGGGGTCTCGACTGTATACACTAGTCTACTCCGGAGTATCGATTCCCTGTCTCGAAACTCCTACGACTAGGGACCATAATTAAGGATATGCATATAAACTACCCAACTCTCACGTATATGATCGCCATCATACTGTTGGTAGTTAAGCAAGATCCTAAGGGCTCTATCAAAGTGTAACATGTAATCAGTCACCTGAACATGTACACGACTGATAAAGGCAAACCAGATAGCATACTATCATCTCGAGTAAGATTGTCCTACCGGTATAGGTCCTCCGCAATCATTGCAATCACGTACCTGCGATCCAATAATTGACTCCGAGGGCACTATCTCCAACACTACATAGAGGTTTTACTGGCTCAGGCAAAACGAAATAGGAGCGCATATGTGATATGCGCGGGACCGAGAATAATGCGCGTATGTGATACCGTATTCTATTCTCGCGACTTTTTGTATCGGTCGGTTATATGCGATATAGCCGGGTTATCGAAGCAAGTGTTGATTCGATAAGTCGATACATTGGATGTTAGTCGGTTATATGAGATATAACCGGATAATTAAGTTAAGTGTTGATTTAATAATTTAGTGTATAATTGTATATATATATATATATATGATATACTAATTTACATTAACTAACATTTGTACACTTAAGGATTTTTCTCACATGTACACAGCCTTAATATATATGTGATATATATTAAAATGTGTTTTCTTTTTGTATCATGGTTGTTGATACACATGACATGGGTGTATAAGACATACACCATTCTAATTTTAGTGGTGGCGTTTTTATATTTAAAGTAAATCTAAATTGGTTGATATTTGTTAAGTGCATGAAGCTTGTAGAAGCTTTTAGTGCTTTGACAAATTCAACTCAATTTGTTTTACTTAAGATATTTAGTTAACCCAACCATTAGAATTAGCCATGGTTATGTCTCTACATGAGTTAGTATATGATACTCACTCACCCATGGTTAGCTCACTCACTTGATCATTATCTTTCTCTCTTTATTTCTTCATCTTCTTCCTTGAGCTAAAAAGCTCTCTAGGGTTTGATCCAAAGTGAGAAACATTGTGAGAAAATAAATTCTAAAGTGAACCCACTTCCTATTTCTCCATCCTCTACTAGACTAGCACTTTAGTTTAGGGTGTTTGCTTCACTAATTCTCTAGTTAGTGAAGTAGTAGTTTGAGTTGGTATTCCCTTGACGTAGATTATCTTCGGCCTCGAAGACTTCAAGCAAGGACGCTTCTTTCGCCTCGTGAAGCCATGCAAGAGCCCGGGAGAACCATAATCGCAGCGAAGAGACTACGACAAAGAGATTTAGAAGTGAAGGACCGATTTACAAAGGTTGTATTTCGTATTCACTTAGTCGTAAATATTATTTACTTGCATGTGTAACCCTAATTATCTAGCAAAGATCTTGTTTAGGGTTGTTCGGCACGGCTAAAATTTTAATCGGGCATGGTTGATGCCTTGTAGAACTTTGTTAAAGTGCTGAGTAACCTTACAGTGGTATCAGAGCCTAGCTAGAGTATTAGGCGACGCGTTTTCGAAGTTAAACCTCCGATCGAACCCCGGAACGTCGAAATAGACCCCTCTCTGGAAATTTTGTAAAAATGTGATTTTTTCTGCATTAAAAATACTCAAAAAAATCAGCAGGGAATTCTAAGAGTTACTGTAAAATACGACATCCTAATTCCACCAAAACGCCGCGGAACCGCGGCAATACCTTGCTTGCACGGCGGTTCCACGGCGGAATAGTAGAATTAGGGTTAGTGTTTTGTTCAACAATATCCGTAGGTACTTATACATTCTTCTAGGTATTTTTAATCTGACTCAAGTGTTGAGTGTTCTGGGGATTATTTTGTATTCGTTGATTCGATCGGAAAATTTAATTTCGTGCTTTTTCCGGATAATTTAGAAAGTATTAAAATGTTCGAACGGATATCATTAACTCGCTTTTTCCCGACACGAAAAACATTCAAGTGTTGAATTTTTCTTAAGTTTATATCTTTCGGAAAAACGTGCAAGTAACGCGATGGACCCTCTAGAAGAACACAAACCTTAACTCGATTATGTGACCATCTGAACCGCCTCTAAACTTTAGGGTTTGGGGTAGTACGGCGTGCCACATGTGAGGCGTTGGCTTGACCCTACTACGGCTGGACCGTTGGTACTGTGACGTATTCTGGAATTTTTTGAACTCCGCTCAAGTGTTGAGCTATTAAGGAAATCTTGGGTATTTGATTATTCGATCGGAAAGTTTAATACTGTCTATTTATCTGGAATGTGATACAATATGCGGAATTCATATAGTTAGGCATGAAATGCGAAGTATGTGATATTTCGGATTTACGATGTCTAAAGAGATTGTGGATTCCAAATGTTGTAGTTTTACACTTTCTTTTCTGCGACCGTAAGTGTAATATGTGATATCGCTGGTTTCGTTGCTATATGTCACGACTATTGGGATGCGCATATTTACTTACGTTGATGACATGTGATGTTATGTGTTGCTGGATATGTTATATTGGATCGTCGCGTTTTTGAATAGCCGGGGGTTTTATGTGAGATAAGGGTTTTTATTTTTTCATTCATGTAAAATTCATTGTATGTAATATTCTTTTATTGGGGCACTTCCGGGATGAGGATGATGTCACCATTGTATATTATTTACCTTTCCGCATTAGGTAGATCCAAGGAGGAGAGCATAAGTAACCGGGTTTTAGAGTCCAGTGGGAGACCAACTCGAGGAGTCGAGTCCGGGTTTTCTAACTCTAGAATTGGAAGGGTTGCTTGTCGCTCTCGTAGGGGTCTAGGGGTGTGGGTTTGGCTATTCATCGCGACCGTGGAATCCATGTTTTATAGAGGCTGAAAATAAAACACGGACCTCCTAGTATATCCATTATTTCATATGTTTCTTCTGCTGCGATATCTGTGATGTGATCATTTGATATGTTGAGATGGATACTGTATATAGTATATATGATATATTATATAGACGTTACTTATATTTTACACTCGCACTAGCCCTGCCCCGCTCTGCCGTTAGTTACCTAACCTAACGGTGCACGAGGGGACATCGAGGCGAATGCGGATGGCATAAGTGTACGTCGTATTTATTTGTGATGTTTAGGTGGCTTAAATCATGGGAATTCATTAATATGATTAATGAAAGAAAAGAAACCTAAAAGATGTTGTAGAATCAAATTTTCAAAAAGGGTAGCTTCAGTTTTTGCTTTGCATAGCGATATATATGATATATCCTGCACCTTATTCGATGAGGAAAGAGCCGAGATCCCTTCACCGGGAGTGACCTCTTTAGCAAAACTGGCAGATGCTACAACACTCGGTTTGTCTTTTGATTGCTTTTAGAGTTTTGCTTTGCATAGTGATATATATGATATGTCCCGCACCTTATTCGATGAGGAAAGAGCCGAGATCCCTTCACCGGGAATGACCTCTTTAGCGAAACTAGTGAAAGCCTCAAAAACACTCCTTTTCAAAATTCACTAGATTCTACAACGATATCAAGTTCATTACGCAATAGGTTTTCAGAAAAACCTGTCGTAGTCCTCCGTCATTTCAGATAGGAACTGTTTAGTATCCGTGCTGCGTTTGTTGGCCTTTGTCAAGGCGTAGTGCGCGGTAGCTGAATGGTGCTTATCTGCTTATGCATATGATGCAGATTGTTTTGGGGTCGTCGTACGACCTTGTTGGCCTTTGTCAAGGGTTGTGCGGGTGGGTTTGATTCAATCAAGAAATGATGGATTTAACTTGACTAGCATCCTATGATTTGTTGGCCTTTGTCAAGGTCATAGGGGTTAGGGGCAAAATATTATCGGGAATTTCAAGTGTTGAAATTTGCAATGAGATTGCATACCTTCTATGAGATAGTTGGATCCCGATATCCACTGCGAGTAATTGTTACTCCTGGGAGAGTTTTACACAGGACAATTAGCCGATCAAGTAGGTGTCTAGAAAGTTGTCAACGGGATTACGCCTCTGGGAAAACGAGGTTTACTTTAATTAGGTCCGTGCGAAAGCACAGGGAACCTCCCTCAAAGTACCGGCACTGGCCTGGCTGAAAGATTGGCGAAATTGTAAGGTGTGATTAATCCCGGCTAGTCTTTCCTTTTAGGGTTTGAAGGAAGATTTGATAAAAACAGTGGGAGCCATCCTGATTAGATAAAATAATAACCAATCTGATCTTGCAAGAGTATACGCTAAAGTGTTTTTCTTCTCTCTCTCTCTAGGTAGCGACCATATCATGCCTTAATCAAGATAATAATATGGATGTATTGACCGAACCCGCATGTTATACTGTGTTGGGGGACGTTGGTTCCGTTCTTTCTTATAAAAGTTATAAGACTGAACAGGATATAGGGGAATACCAGGATTCCCATGCCACCCGAATGAAGAAAGTACATGTTGATGCATTTTCTTTGGGTGTGTTCGTTATAGAGAACTGTTTCTCCATTTGCTCTACGTCCTGGGTATTAGATACCGGGTCAGGATCCCATATATGTAATAAGTTACATGGGCTTAGGAAAGGAAGAGAACTTGGAGAAGGTGATAAAGACATAAGAGTTGGAAATGGTCCAATTGTTGCAGCTAAAACTGTCGGGGAATATCACCTTGTATTGCCAACTGGTAATACATTGATTCTGAACGAATGCTATTACATGCCGAACCTGATATGCAACATTATATCGGTTTCTTTGTTGAGTAAAGAGGGATATAATTTTGTATTACAGGATAATGTTATGAACATTTTTTTAAACCAAAAGTTAGTTGGATCAGGCACGATGTGCAATGGCGTTTATGTTCTAAATCAATCAACGGTTCTAAGCATAACAAACACACACAAGAGGAAGAGTTCAGAACTGAACGAATCCTTCTTGTGGCATTGTAGACTAGGTCACATCAATGCGACACGGCTAGCTAAGTTGCATAAGGATGGATATTTGAATCCTTTTGAATTTTCATTTTATGATACTTGCCAGTCATGTCTCAAAGGAAAGATGACCAAAGCTCCGTTTTCGAGACACGGAGAAAGAGTTACCGAACTCTTAGGACTGATACATAGTGATGTATGCGGTCCCATGTCTACACATGCCAGGGATGGTTCTTTATACTTCATTACATTCACTGACGATCTCTCTAGATTCGGGTATGTGTTCCTGATGAAACACAAATCAGAAGCTTTTGAGAAATTTAGATAATATAAACAAGAAGTCGAGAACCAAACCGGGAAAAGTATTAAAATCTTTCGATCTGATCGAGAAGGTGAATACTTGAGCAATGAATTCCTGGATTTCCTAAAAGAGAATGGGATTCTCTCTCAGTTAACCCTCCATATACACCACAGCACAACGGTGTATCAGAATGGAGGAATCGCACCCTATTAGATATGGTGCGCTCTATGATGAGCACAGCTGAGTTACCTATTTCCTTCTTGGGGTATGCGCTGGAGACAACAACATACCTATTGAATCAAGTTCCATTCAAATCTGTACCTACCACACCATATGAGATATGGAGTGGGAAGAGACCATGTCTTAAACGAGTTAAGATATGGGGTTGTCCGGCCTATGTCAAAAGGCAAAATCCGGACAAACTCGAGGCACGGTCAGTTCTATGCAAGTTTGTGGGATATCCCAAACATTCACATGGATATCTTTTCTACCATAGCGAGGAACATAAGGTGTTAGTTTCTCGACATGCCACCTTTTTAGAAAAGGAATTTCTTGAAAAAGAGATTAGTGGCAAGGAGGTAGAACTGGAAGAGGTTCCAGCAATACAGACTACGGCAGAAGATTTGGTTGAACCGGAAGATTCCGTAGTTCCCGATGAACCCCAGCCACTCCGCCGATCTAGTAGGGTTCCTCACCCACCTGAGAGATACTAACGGTTTTCTCATGGATGGTGGGAGCGAGGATTGCATCATGGAGGATGATGACCCAACTAGCTTCGAGCAGGCCGTCAAAAGTTGGGACTCAGTGAAATGGCTGGATGCAATGCAGTCCGAGATGGAATCCATGTATACCAACAAAGTATGGACTTGGAAGATGCTCCTGAAGAGGTAAAACCCATTGGAGCAAGTTGATCTTCAAGAAAATACTTGGTGTAGATGGGAAAGTGGAGACTTTCAAAGCTAGACTTGTTGCAAAGGGTTTTCGTCAAAGACCAGGTGTGGACTATGACGAAACCTTTTCTCTAGTGGTTTGCTTAAATCCATCCGGTTCATGCTTGCCATCGCTGCAGATCATAGACTACGAAATCTGGCAAATGAATGTTAAGACCGCCTTTCTAAACGGTGATTTAGAAGAGAGCGTGTACATGACTCAGCCAGAGGGCTTCGTAGCTAGTGGGAGCAGCAGGAAGGTGTGCAAACTGCATAAATCCATTTATGGATTAAAGCAAGCATCGCGGAGTTGGAACATCTGCTTTGACGTCGTTATCAAAGAGTTTGATTTCGTCAAAAACGTAGATGAACCTTGTATCTACAAGAAGGTGGCAGAGAGTAAGGTTGTCTTCCTGGTATTGTACGTGGACGATATACTCTTGATAGGAAATGACATTCTTATGCTGCAATCGGTCAAGCTCTTCTTATCACAAAGATTCTCAATGAAAGATCTAGGTGATGCCTCCTGCATACTGGGAATTATGATATATAGAGATAGATCTCAAAGGATATTGGGATTGTCCCAATCCAGGTACATTGACACCATACTAAAGAGATTTAGTATGGAAGAATCCAAGCGTGGGAACTTACCCATGATCTCTGGACTCACTCTCTTAAGACTGATTTGGAGAGAGCTCGCATACAAGGGATACCCTATGCTTCGGCTGTAGGCTCTATCATGTACGCGATGCTATGTACCAGACCCGATGTAGCACAATCACTTAGTGTAGTGAGTAGGTATCAAGCTGATCCTGGAGAGAGTCACTGGACAGCTGTGAAAAGCATTCTCAAGTACTTGCGAAGCACTAAAGAGATGCTCTTGGTGTATGGTAACGGAGAACTCCAAGTGGAGTCCTTTACCGATTCGAGCTTCCAGAGTGATAAGGACGACTCTAAGTCGCACTCGGGATTTGTCTTTACCCTTTACGGAGGGGCGGTTAGCTGGAAGAGTTCCAAGCAGGAAACCGCGGCAGACTCGATGATGGAGGCTGAATACATCAGTGCCAACGATGCTGCTAAAGAAGCTGTCTGGATCAAGAAGTTCATTACTGAACTTGGTGTGGTTCCATCCATTGAGCATCCAATACCTTTGTATTGTGATAACAATGGAGCGGTGGCTTTGGCCAAGGAACCCAGGTCCCATCAGCGATCTAGGCATATTCTGAGGCGGTATCACCTGATCCGGGAGATAGTAGATCGCCGGGAGATCGAGGTTAGGAGGGTTGACACGAAGAACAACACTTTGGATCCACTCACGAAGGCCATTCCCTAGATACAGTTTGAGAGACTCTTCGGGATGCTTGGTATGTGATACTACAGCAGCTGGCCCTAGTGCAAGTGGGAGATTGTTAATTGTATGTATGCCCTAAAGGCCAGTATTGTACAGATGATGTATATTATATTGGATGCTTGGACATATATAGAGAGGACTTTCTTGCTCGATATGATAGTAATCTATCTGGTTGCTCTTTATCTTAACATGTATACTTCTCTCTTGATACTGTCTTATAGTTACATGTTGGTAAAGCCCTTAGGATGTGTACTTGACTACCAGGACTATGATGCAGATCATATTAGTGGGGCCATGGTAGTCCATAAGTGCATCCTTTAATGTTCCTAGTCGTGGGTGTATCGAGACAGGGCATCGATATACCAGAGTAGACTAGCGTATACACTTCTCGACCCATGAGATGGGCGATGGATGATCCCATATCCATTGGTGTTTGACATCAGAGATGGTATACGGGTGCTCAGTGGAGACTGGGTACACTGGACGGACTCGCCGAGAACTCCCAGATGGTATTATACCTCACTTCAGATGGCAGTTCTCTGGTGACACTTGTGCAGGTTAGTCTGTAGACCCGAGATCGTCATAGAGTCTTGTGTGATTCTCACTGTACTTTGATTTCCACCTTACCACGTCCAAGAGGGCGTGCAAAAGGGTGGTTTTTGGGTACAGTCCCGAGTCACATGGAGGCAATGAGCGATAGGAGGGGTTTCGTCTCTCCCGGTATTGGGGGTTGATGTTGCGCTGTGCTCGATTGGCCATAACAGGGAAGTCCCTGGCCAGAGCTGATTTAGAGATTTACTGGTAAGTGTTACCAGTAGTTTCTCGACCCGTTATGAGCCACACATTGGCATGACTTATCGGTTATTGGGGTCTGACGTTTACCACCCCTAGACTTGATATGCGACATATCAGACGAGGAGACCGGACTATACGGGAAGTGCTACCGTTAGGATTTTACAGGAGTTGGAGCGAGCTTTCTTGCTGATCTTCTGATCGCTCAATACCCGGGTAGCCGTTACGTCCAGCTAGTACCACTGACGGCTTGTGGGTGCTTGATATGATCATCACCTACTGCCGGAGTATTGACGAGTCTTTAGAGTCCTACATAGAGGTTTTACTGGCTCAGGCAAAACGAAATAGGAGCGCATATGTGATATGTACGGGACCGAGAATAATGCGCGTATGTGATACCGTATTCTATTCTCGCGACTTTTTGTATCGGTCGGTTATATGCGATATAGCCGGGTTATCGAATCAAGTGTTGATTCGATAAGTCGATATATTGGATGTTAGTCGGTTATATGAGATATAACCGGATTATTATGTCAAGTGTTGATTTAATAATTTAGTGTATAATTGTATATATATATGATATACTAATTTACATTAACTAACATTTGTACACTTAAGGATTTTTCTCACATGTGCACAACTTTAATATATATGTGATATATATTAAAATGTGTTTTCTTTTTGTATCATGGTTGTTGATACACATGACATGGGTGTATCAGACATACACCATTCTAATTTTAGTGGAGGGTTTTTTATATTTAAAGTAAATCTAAATTGGTTGATATTTGTTAAGTGCATGAAGCTTGTAGAAGCTTTTAGTGCTTTGACAAATTCAACTCAATTTGTTTTACATAAGATATTTAGTTAACCCAACCATTAGAATTAGCCATGGTTATGTCTCTACATGAGTTAGTATATGATACTCACTCACCCATGGTTAGCTCACTCACTTGATCATTATCTTTCTCTCTTTATTTCTTCATCTTCTTTCTTGAGCTAAAAAGCTCTCTAGGGTTTGATCCAAAGTGAGAAAATAAATTCTAAAGTGAACCCATTTCCTATTTCTCCATCCTCTACTAGACTAGCACTTTAGTTTAGGGTGTTTGCTTCACTAATTCTCTAGTTAGTGAAGTAGTAGCTTGAGTTGGTATTCTCTCGACGTAGATCATCTTCGGCCTCGAAGACTTCAAGCAAGGATGCTTCTTTCGCCTCGTGAAGCGATGCAAGAGCCCGGGAGAACCATGATCGCAGCGAAGGGACTACGACAAGGACCTTTAGAAGTGAAGGACCGATCTACAAAGGTTGTATTTCGTATTCACTTAGTCGTAAATGTTATTTACTTGCATGTGTAACCCTAATTATCTAGCAAAGATCTTGTTTAGGGTTGTTTGGCACGGCTAAAATTTTAATCGGGCATGGTTGATGCCTTGTAGAACCTTGTTAGAGTTCCTAGTAACCCTACATATATATCCAACAATCTCCCACTTGCACTAAGGCCTGTAATTGGCGCAATGAGTATCCACTATCTGCACTAGATCCAGTTGCTGGCGTACCGCATGCCCAACATCTCAAACAGCCTCTCGAACTGGACTTAAGGGATGGCCTTGGTGAATGGATCTGCCATGTTGTCTTTTGTGTCCACTCTCCGCACCTCGATCTCCCGGCGATCCACGATCTCCCTGATCAGGTGATACCACCTCAAGATATGCCTGGATTTCTGATAGGACTTTGGTTCCTTCGCTAAAGCTACAGCCCCATTGTTATCATAATACAAAGGTATTAGATTGGCAGTGGACGGAACCACCTGAAGTTCAGAAATGAACTTCTTCATCCAGACAGCCTCTTTTGCGGTATCGTTAGCAGCTATATACTCAGCCTCCATAGTTGAGTCTGCGACGGTATCCTGTTTGGAACTTCTCCAACATACCGCCCCTCCATTGAGGGTAAACACAAAACCCGAAACGGATTTAGAGTCATCTTTGTCATTTTGGAAGCTGGAGTCGGTAAAAGCCTCGACCTGGAGGTCCCCATTACCGTAAACCAAGAACATCTCCTTAGTCCTTCTTAGGTACTTGAGAATGTTCTTTACCCCTATCCAATGCTTCTCACCTGGGTCAGACTGATACCTTCTTACCACACTAAGTGCGTAAGCTACATCTGGTCTGGTACATAACATCACATACATTATGGATCCTACTGCCGAAGCGTAGGGTATAGTGCCCATGCGAGCCCTCTCTTTATCAGTCTTTGGAGACATCTCTTTGGAGAGGGTGATCCCGTGACAAGCGGGTAGATTACCGCGCTTGGAATCTTCCATACTAAATCTCTTTAGTATAGTGTCAATATACCCGGACCGTGAAAGTCCCAACATCCTTTTGGACCTATCACGATAGATCTTAATGCCCAGAATGTAGGATGCATCTCCCAAGTCTTTCATGGAGAATTTCTGTGACAAGAAGAGCTTTACTGATTGTAGCATAGGGACATCATTCCCTATCAGTAGTATGTCATCAACGTACAAAACGAGGAAGACTACTGCTCCTTCCACAATCTTCCTATAAATGCATGGTTCATCTACATTTTTGATAAAGTCAAATTCTTTGACCGTCTCATCAAAGAAGATGTTCCAACTCCGCGATACTTGCTTCAATCCATAAATGGATTTAAGCAACTTGCACACTTTTCCGCTGCTCCCACTGTCTAAGAAACCTTCTGGTTGATCCATGTAAACACTCTCTTCTAAATGTCCATTTAGAAAAGCTGTTTTTACGTCCATCTGCCAGATTTCATAGTCATGGAAGGCAACAATGGCAAGCAGGATCCGAATGGATTTAAGTATAGCTACTGGGGAAAAGGTTTCATCATAGTCCAATCCTGGTCTTTGACGAAAACCTTTTGCAACGAGTCTAGCTTTGTAGGTTTCCACTTGTCCAAATGCACCAATCTTCTTTTTGAAGATCCATTTGCATCCAACTGGTTTTACCCCAGGAGGAGCAACATCTAAAGTCCACACTTTATTAGTGTACATGGATTCCATTTCGGATCTCATAGCATCCAGCCACTTCACCGAGTCTTTACTCGTGATAGCCTGCTGAAAATTAGTAGGCTCATCATAATCGATGATACAATCCTTTCGATCCCCATCTATAAGAAACCCATAGTATCTTTCAGGAGGACGACAAAGCCTACTAGATCTGCGGAGTGGCGTTGGTTCGTCGGGCTCTATTGAAACTTGAGGTTCTACTATGTTTTCGGCAGCAGTTCGTGGTTCTGGAATTTCTTCCAGCTCTACCGCGCTCCCACTAATTTCTTTCGCAAGAAATTCGCTCTCTAAAAAGACAATGTGGCGAGCGACAAACACCTTTTGTTCTTCAGTGTGGTAGACCAGATATCCCCTTGAATGCTTGGGGTATCCTACAAACTTCCACAATACCGATCGTGCCTCGAGCTTGTCCGGATTATGTTTTTTAACAAATGCCGGACACCCCCATATCTTGATATACTTGAGACATGATCTCTTCCCGCTCCACATTTCATATGGAGTGGTAGGCACATACTTAGTTGGAACTCTATTCAATAGGTATGCAGCTGATTCTAGCGCAAAACCCCAGAAGGAAAGTGGCAACTCAGCACTACTCATCATTGAACGCACCATGTCCAGTAGCGTGCGATACCTCCTTTCTGATACACCATTATGCTGAGGTGTATAAGGTGGAGTAAGCTGAGAGAGAATTCCATTCTCTTTTAAGCATTCAAGGAAACTGGTATTTAAGTATTCTCCACCTCGATCAGATTGAAGTGTCTTGATGCTTTTACCAGTCTGTTTCTCTACTTCATTTTTATACTCCTTAAACTTCTCAAAAGCCTCGGATTTATGCTTCATTAAAAACACATGTCCATACCTAGAGAAGTCATCAGTAAAAGTGATGAAGTAGGAGTGACCGCTTCGTGAATGTGTAGACATTGGACCATATATATCACTGTGTACAAGTCCCAAGAGTTCCGTGGCTCTTTCTCCGTGTCCTGTGAACAGAGATTTGGTCATCTTTCCTTTGATACATGATTGACAAGTTGCATATGATGAATATTCAAACGGATCTAAATATCCATCTTTATGTAACTTAGTCAACCTTGTTTCATTTATATGACCAAGTCTACAATGCCATAGGAAGGCTTGGTTTGAATCTGGAGCCTTCCATTTGAGCGTGTTTTGAATATTGAAAACTTGAGGTTGATTGAGTATGTATATGCCATTTTCCAGTGTGCCAAATCCAATCATTTCTTGATTTAGGAGAATGTTCATGACATTTCTTTCAAGTGCAAAATTATATCCTTCATTAGATAACAAAGATACTGATATAATATTACACAACATACTGGGAATACAAAAACAGCTGTACAACACCAAAATGTGCCCACTAGTCAACCACAGGTGATATTCCCCCACTGCAACAGCATCTACATGCATTCCATTGCCCATCCGGAGGGTCACATTACCTGTCTTCAGTGCTCTACGATTTCTCAGAGCCTGCAAAGAATTACAGATGTGAGAACCAGAACCGGTATCAAGTACCCATGATGTAGAGTTTACTGAAAGACAATTTTCAATTACAAACACACCTGAAGCAGAAGCAGCAGCTTGCTTCGTGTCCTTGGCTTTGTAAGCCATGCAATCCTTCTTCTAGTGCCCTTGCTTGTGACAATAGTAACATTCGTTCTTATCCGCCTTCACCCTTCCTGTCTTGTTCGTTCCTTGCACCTTCTTGACCCCGCCTTTCGGTTTGGTGGCTTTCATCTTCTTCTTCTCTTTAGCTTTCGCTTTAGATTTAGAAGAGGATGATTGTCCAACATACAGAACGGGGGTCTTCTCCTTTTTCAAGGAAGTCTCTGCTACCCTCAACATGTTGAGGAGCTTTGGAAGATTAGCTTCCATTTCGTGCATGTTGAAGTTCAGCACGAACTGAGAGAAGGTGTGGGGAAGGGACTGCAAAATCAATTCGATGTACAACTCATTCTCTAGCATGCATCCCAGGTTTGCGTGTTCTTCAATAAGGCCGATCATTTTCAGGACGTGCTCTCCTACAGGTGATCCTGGAGATAACCTCATCTGGAATAGTTTCTTTGAGGTATCGTACCTTGCGATACGGGAGTGCTCTCCATACGGTTCCTTGCAATGGAGAAAGATGGATATAATATCCATGCTCTCGTGCTATTTCTAGAGTTCATTGTTCATGGATGCCAGTACGATACACTTAGCTCTCTCGCAGTCTAGATCCCAAGTTTTGCAAACTTCCTTGTCCGCAACTGAGGAATCTGGTCCTGGGATAGGGGGAGGAACAGCGGTGGTAACATATGCAACTTTGTCATAAGTCAGTGCAATGTTGACGTTCCTTAGCCAATCATTATAGTTTGGCCCGGTCAGTGTATTCTTTTCAAGTAATAGTTTTAGTCCTGTCATGGTAGTTGCCAGAGAGAGAGAAAAGAAACACTCAGCATATGCTCTTGCAAGTTTAGATTGGTTTATTAGTTTATCTAAACAGGATGCCTCCCATTGTTTCCTAAAATCCTTCTTCAAACCCTAAAAGAAGAATTAGTCAGGATTAATCACACGTCACAATACTTGCTTAACCTTTCAGCCAGGCCAGTGTTGGTACTTCAAGGGAGGTTTTCCAACGCTTTCGCGAAGTTCCTTAATTATATAACCTCTTTTTCCCCGGAGGCGTAGCCCCACCAATACCTTTCTAGACACCTACTTGGTTTATAGCATTGATCGTTAAGTGAGAAATCTCCTGAGAGTAATCCTACTTATCAGTGGGATCGGGATCCAACTATCATCGTATGATGCCCTATATGGAAGCCACTCTAGTCACCAGACTCTAGAAGGTATGCTAAATCTGCAAGTTTCCTTTATGTTTGAAACTCCCGATGTGATTTTTACCCAAAGCTCTTATGATCTTGACGTAGGCCAACAAATCATAAGATGCAAGTCAAGTTCTACCCGTCGTTGTCCTGATTAATTTAGATCCATCCGTACTCGCCCTTGACGTAGGCCAACAAGGCTGTACGACTGTCCTAAACTAATGCATCTATCTATGCAACAAATAAGCAACACATTGCTACCATACACTATGCCTTGACGTAGGCCAACAAACATAGCATGAATACGATGTGCTGTTTATTTGAAACGACGGAGGGTTACGGCTGGTTTTTGGCGAAACCGTTAACGTAGTGAACTTGATATGATCGAAGGAACCAAGATAGCTTTTTAAAAGGAGTGGTTTAAGCTCCACATTTAAAATTTTCTTTTTGAAGAAAACCGAGTGGTTTTGAAATTGTTCTAACGATTTAGTTTAGGTTTATTTTCTTTGCATTAATGAATTAATGCTGTCCCATCATTTAATCCTACCATTGCAGAAAACAACGAAAATACAACGTACGCTTATGCCATCCGCATTTGCTACTGTGCCCCGTCATCACCCGTTAGGTTACTTAAATAACGACAGAGCGGGGGCTGGACTAGCACGGGTGTAAAACATAAGCAACGTCTAATAAATATCATATATAGATATATCCATTCGTCGCACGCAATAATAAGCATTCCAGATCACAGATGAACATATTGGATATACTAGGAATTCCGCATTTCGTTTAAGCCCATAACGAAGGACGGGTTCCACGGTCGTGATGAATAGCCAAAACCCCACCCTAGACACCTACGGGTGCGGCAAACTACCCGCCAAGTACCAGAAGTGAAGCAGTCTCCCTCAACAACGTGAGTAGGCCACTTAGCACTTCAAAGTACCCGGTAGTTTGTGCACCCTACCTTGGGTCTATCCTAGGAGCAAAAACAGTAAAAGAAATAATACAACGGTGGCTACAACCTCAACCCGGATGTGCCCCGCAATAATAATATTACATCAATTTTACAAATTACATTGAATGAAAGAAAAGAAAACACTCGTCACACCCCCCGGCTATTCATCATGACGATCCAATAAGATTCATATACACAAACCAATCATCACAGATATGTGCAACCCCCACTAATCGTCGTATAGCGATTAGCAGACGTTTCAAAACACATATAACATTACAGAAGAACTGATTAGCTAAAGCAATTAGAATTTCGATCGATTAAGAAAATTTGAATCTACCCCTAGTTTAACACAGTACACAAAATATCTGGGCAGAAACAAAATATCCCAAAAATCACAATTCCAGAAAATAAGAATAACAGAAAAAGTTTGGAATGAATCGGAGTCGACTCGGCGACAGAACGCATGGTTCTGCCGCGGATCCGCGGCGGTCTGACCGATTCATGAGTCTAAATTTTTTCTGTGTTCTTAAAAAAGCCTGCACGAATTTTTAAGCCTTCCGAAAAAAATTTTGGACCACATTTCAAAATCGACAGAAACATGCATTTTCGGATGTGATTTCGGGATTTTTCCGGCGATCGAATTTCTAACACTTTGCTAGCAAGTTAGTTAAGGTTTAATATGGCTCTGATACCAGTGTAAGTCTATGATGCACACCCTACGGCTCGCGGGGAGGCGGAATACTTTAAAAACGATTTTCTCACCTCAAAAGAAACATGTTTTAGCTTTGCATCATGAACTTGTTCCACTTTAGGATCTTGTTTAAACCTTAACTAACAAAATACTAGACTAAGAGAGAGATTTAACTACTAAGTAAAGAAGTTTTACTCTCGTTCCTAGTCCTTCGGGTCTTCAAGTTGCTCCTTGCTCCTTGGTTCAAGCTCCTTCTTCTTGATCTCCTTGCTTTGGGATTTGAACGATCTCGGTTGCCGGTCTCCTTTGTGTCGAAGATGGATCCACCCGAGGGCTATGGTCAAGCTCCAACCTCCATGAGATAACTTAGTGATCTAACTTGCTAAGAGAGAAGACTAAGTAGATGCAGAGTGAGTGTATTGGATTATTTGATCTCAAAGCTCAATGTTTTGCAACACATGCAAGTGTATGAGCTTGAGGAAGAAGGAGAGAAGAAAACCTAGGAGAGAGAATGCTTTTGTGATAATGATAATAGAAATGAGAAGATAGAATGGTTAAGTCTTGAGCCAATAATTCAACCATGGCATTATTAAATCATATAATCTACAACCAAGCTTGAATAGTGGCTCCAAATGAAATAAACAAATACTTAGCCATTCTTCAACCCATGCCTCCTAATTTCCACCTCATTAATTCTTTAATAAAAAAGAATAAAACAATAATGAGGTGTCACCTTCTAGAAGGTCAATCTTGTGAATTTACAAGAATGCCCTTTTCCGTATTTTCATACCCGTATCCGTATTCCGAAAAATACGGATACACCGAGATCAGTATAATCCAATACTACAATACTATTATCCGGCTTAAACCAAAGCCTACCAGTATAATCCATCCGATCGTCATTCGAGTAGCCAGTACACGAATGCGATCGAAACTCTGCCGTAAGACCATACGACGTCTACATCGTCTTGCCTGATCCAGGGAAAACCCTCTGTGTGGGACTCTAAAGACTCGACAGTACGCTGGCAGTGGGTTTAACCATAAGTCTGTCAGTGGCACTAGCTGTACGTAACGGCAACCCAGGTACGTGTCGAAAAGGAGGCCGACGAGCGAACTCGTCCGTAACCCCTTCTGAGCCTGTCCGTGACAATATCCGTGCAGTCCGGTCTGTTCGTCTGAGAGTATCGCATGTATGGTCTAGGGAGGTGGTGAACGTCAGATCCCTGACAACCGTACAAGTCGTGCCGGTGTGGCTCAAGACCATCCGAGAATCTACTGGTAAGTCCACCAGTAATTCTCTATCATCCTTGGCCAAGGACTTATGGTAATGACCAACCGATGACAGTGCGATATTGACTCCCTATACCGGGAGTGACGAATCCCTAACAGTCGCTCACTGCCTCCATGTGGCTCTGGACTGTACCTAACTAAAACTTTGTTTGCACGACTCCTTTGAGCCGTGGTAGGGTAGTAATCAAAGTACAGTGGGAACTCACACGAGACAAATGACGACCTCAAGTCGACAGACTATCTGCACACATGTCACCTGAGAACTGCTATCTGACGCTAGGTATAATACCATCCAGTCGGTTCTCGGCGAGTCCTATCCGGTGTACTCACACTCAGTGAGCATCTGTATACAATCTTAGGTGCACATCACCAATGGCTGCGGGACCAATCCATCGCCCCTCGTCAGGGTCTAGATATGTATACACTAGTCTACTCTGGAGCATCGATGCTCAGTCTCGATACTCCTGTGACCAGGGACATTCAAGGATGTACCGATTGACTATCCATCTCCCACAAGTATGACTGCCATCACAACGCCGGTAGTCAGGCAAACACCCTATGGGCTTTATCAACATGTATATAAATACAAAGTAAAATATATCACACGTTAAGATAAAGACAAACCAAATAGCGTACTATCATATCAAGCAAGATTGTCATATACATACATATCCCTAGCATCCTATACAATGAAGGCCTCTAGGGCATATATATCCAACAGTATTATCCGGTGAGAAAATGAATCAATAAAGCGAGCTTATATTAGTTAATGTAATGTAATATATCACATATATAATTATATATTAAATTATCGAATCAACATTTGATCCGACAATCCGGCTATATCGCATATAACCGACTAATATAACATGTACCGATTCATCGAATCAACACTTGATCCGATGACCCGGCTATATCACATATACCCGACCGATATCATATATCGCAAGAATAGAATACGGTATCTCATATCGTATTATTCTCGGTCCCGCACATATCACATATGTGCTCTTACTTCGTTTTGCCTGAGTCAGGAAACCTCTGTGTAGGACTCTAAAGAATCGTCAATACGCCGGCAGTGGGTGATGATCATATCAAACACCCACAAGCTGCAAGCGGTCAGCTAAACGTAACAGCCACCCGTGTATTGAGCAATCAGAAGATCAACAAGAAAGCATGTACATTCTCCTGCAAATCCAATCAGTAACACTCCCATACAGTCCGATCACTTCGTCTGATATTTTGCATATCTAGTCTAAGGGTGGTAAACGTCAGACCCTAGTAACCGATAAGTCGTGTCGATGTAAGGCTCATAACGGGTCGAGAAACTACTGATAACTCTTACCAGTAAATCTCCATATCAGCCCTGGCCAGGGACTTCCAGTTATAGCCAATCGAACACAGCACAACATCAACTCCCTATACCAGGAGAGACGAAACCCCTCCTATCGCTCATTGCCTCCAAGTGATTCGGGACTGTACCCTAAAACCACCGTCTTGCACGCCCTCTTGGACGTGGTAAGGTGGAAATCAAAGCACAATGGGAATCACACAAGACTCTATGACGATCTCGGGTCTACAGACTAACCTGTACCAGTGTCACCGGAGAACTGCTATCTGATGATAGGTATAATACTATCCAGGAGTTCTCGGAGAGTTCGTTCAGTGTACCAAGTCTCCACTGAGCACCCGTACACCATCTTTGATGTCCAACACCAATGGATATGGGATCATCCATCGCCAATCATATGGGTCAAGATGCGTATATGCTAGCCTACTCTGGAGTATCGATGCCCTGTCTCGATACACCCTCGACATGAAACATTTATAGGATGTACTCGTAGACTACCCTGTCCCCACCAGTATGATCTGTATCATATTCCTAGTAGTCGAGTACATATCCTAAGGGCTTTATCAACACGTAATCACAAAACAGTATTTGTTAACATGTTAAGATAAAGTGAAACCAGATAGCATACTATCATATCGATCAAGAAAGTCCTCTCTATATATATCTAAGCATCCACTATAATATACATCATATGTACAACAATGGCCTCTAGGGCATATATATATGTGTGTGTGTGTGTATACATACATATATATAAAATAATAAAAAAGGGAAAGGGCATCCAAAGGATGCGTGGGAAAAAGCGCCAGCACTTTGGCGCAAGAGCGCTAGCGCACCACGTGTCAGCACGTGGGCGCTCGGGCGCTAGCGTCCCACGTGTCAGCACGTGGGCGCTCGGGCGCTAGCGCTTTAGGCGCTAGCGCTCTGGGTGCTAGCGGTCTGAGCGCAAGAGCGCTAGCGCTTTGAGAGGTAGCGCACCATGTATCAGCACGTGGTCGCTCGGGCGCTAGCGCTCTGGGCGCTAGCGCTCTGAGCGCAAGAGCGCTAGCGCTAGCGCCCCACATGTCAGCACGTAGGCGCTCGGGCGCTAGAACTTTGGGCACTAGCGCTCTGAGCGCAAGAGCGCTAGCGCACTACGTGTCAGCACGTGGGCGTTCGAGCGGCAGAAGGGAGGTCCCTGCAATGGGAGTTGTACTCCCAGAAAGGAGCACTTATTATTCTCTCTGTGTGTGTGTGTGTGTGTGTGTGTGTGTGAGGAGTTAAATTCCTAGGATGTTTTGAAGCTGATGAAGGGCTTCCCCTCTTGAGCCCTAGTTCTTCCCCGAAATGGGGTTTCTGGAGATGGGTCTCCTTCTTCTTCCTTTGTTGGCTGGATCTTGAAGATCAAGAAGTATGAGATTTTAAAAATCTCTCCTTTCTGAGATCTGATGGCAGATCTGAGTTCCCCTTTGTGGGTTTTGTGGTGAGAGACTATTTTGTTTTATAAAAGGAAGAGTAAAGCTCTTAATTTAATTCAAAAGAAAAAGAAGGTTTTAGAACCTTGAGGAAGAAGAAGATCACAGATTTGGATTTTTTTGGAGAGAGAAAAAGTTGTTGAGATATTTTCATTAACTTTGCCTTTATAGGCTATACACTTTATATATAGCCCCTTGGGCTTCACAAAATGGCATTTTGCCTATCCCATGGCTCATGTACCATTTCTTTTTGCACATAAGCCATGGGCTTTACAAAAATTTGGCTTTATGCAACTTTTCTTACATTTATTCGTAAAATAAAATAAAAGAAATAAAAAAAAATTATTTATTACAGAATTTCTCATCTTGGCATGGGGGAGGCCGGCCGCTTCATGTTCGGGCTCGACCCGGGCATGGGCCCACCTGATCTGGGCATGGGCCCGCTTGGCTTGGGGTTGACTTTGATTTTGATTTGGTCGACCGGGGTGTAAATTTCTATCCCAACAAATTGCCCCTATAAATAAATGCACACCACACATGTGGGTTGTGTGCATGAAATTGATGGATCTTCTTTCGTGTGGAGGTTGACTCCGTTTTGACGACGTGGATGTCGTTTCTGCCATTTTAGCGACGTGGACGGTCGATGCTGCCCTTTTTGCGACTTGGACGGTCGGTTCTGCCCTTTTTGCGACTTGGACGGTCGGTTCTGCCCTTTTTGCGACGTGGACGGTCGGTGCGCCCTTTTTGCGACTTGGACGGTCGGTTCTGCCTTTCTTGCCACGTGGATGGTCGGTGCGCCCTTTTTGCGACCTGGACGGTCGGTTCTGCCCTTTTTGAGACGTGGACGGTCGGTTCTACCCTTTTTGCGATGTGGACGGTCGGTGTGCCCTTTTTGCGACTTGGACGGTCGGTTCTGCCCTTTTTGCGACGTGGACGGTCGATGCTGCCCTTTTTGCGACTTGGACAGTCGGTGCTGCCCTTTTTGCGACGTGGACGGTCGGTGCTGCCCTTTTTGCGACTTGGACGGTCGGTTCTGCCCTTTTTACGACTTGGACGGTCGGTTCTGCCCTTTTTGCGACGTGGACGGTCGGTGCGCCCTTTTTGCGACTTGGACGGTCGATTCTGCCCTTTTTGCGAGTTGGACGGTCGATGCTGCCCTTTTTGCGACTTGGACGGTCGGTTCTGCCCTTTTTTTTGTGACTTGGATGGTCGGTTCTGCCCTTTTTGCGACGTGGACGGTCGGTGCGCCCTTTTTGCGACGTGGACGGTCGGTTCTGCCCTTTTTGCGACGTTGACGGTCGATGCTGCCCTTTTTGCGACTTAGACAGTCGGTTCTGCCCTTTTTGCTACTTGGACGGTCGGTGCTGCCCTTTTTGCGACTTGGACGGTCGGTTCTGCCCTTTTTGCGACGTGGACAGTCGATTCTGCCCTTTTTGCGACTTGGACGGTCCGTGGTGCCCTTTTTACGACTTGGACGGTCGGTTCTGGATTTGACTTGCTCCGTTTCTTGCGGTGTCAGGGATGAAGTTGACTTGTTTTCGAGGTGGAATTTGATTCTGCCGGGGAGGTCATTGGTTGTTTTGCTGATTTGTTGTGATTTGGGTTGACATCAGCACCGCTACACTGGAATATGGTACCAGGAGCGAATCATCATCTATCGTGACAGGATTTGGGGATTTTGGTTTTGGTTTGGCATCAGCACCGCTACACTGGAATATGGTACCAGGAGCGAATCATCATTTTCCATGAGGAAATTTCGCTCGTTCCCAGTTTTACGACTTAGGGGTCATCTGTTCCCAGTTTAACGACTTAAATGTCATCTGTTCCCAGTTTAAAGACTTAGGGGTCTATTGGATTGGAGTTCGGAATTTTGGGGTTAGGGTAGGCATCAACTTTGTTAACACTGAAGCATATGTTCCAGGAGCAATTCATCATTTGCCTTTTCCTGTTGGGAAGCGATAGTTTAGGAGACAGGTTTAGGTCCCTATCACCTAAGACTTTTCAATTTTATGATCCGTAAGGGTCCCAGAAAAGCATTTTCTCCCTATGAGTCGAAAGGATCTCGTAGGTGTACTTTCTCCTTAGGAGTCGTGGGGACTCCCAAGTGTGTTTTTCCTTTGTGAGTCGTAAGGGTCCCACGAAGGTGTTTTCTTACGAGTCGTGAGGATCCCATAAGTTTGTTCTCCTCATGCATCGTGAGGACACATGAGTGGGTCTTCCCAAAATGGAGCATAATTCCAAGGGCGGAGACCAGCCACGTAACTGGTGGTTGCGGTGGGGCATGGTATGACGAGAATTATTTGAGCCCGTGGATTGTATACGGTAGTCAATTTGGGGACTAACCGTAGGACCGGGAGAATTTTGAGAAATTGGATTTTGGTCGGCGTCTGCATCGCTGCACTGGAATATGGTACCATGAGCGACTCATCATTCGCCGTCTGGGGACTTAGAATTTGGATCTTGTTTGGCATCAGCATTGCTGCACTGGAATAATGCCAGGAGCAACTCATCATTTGCCCCGGGAGGACTTGGGATTTGGGTTTTTGGTCGGCATCAGCACCGCTAACACTGAAGCGAAATTCCAGGAGCGACTCATCATTTGTCATTGCCCGTTGGGAAACGATGGCTTAGGAGACAGGTTTAGGTCCCTATCACCTAAGGGTTTTCAATTTTATGAGCCGTAAGGGTCCCATAAAAGCATTTTCTCCCTACGAGTCGAGAGGATCTCGCAGGTGTATGTTCTCCTTAGGAATCGTGAGGATTCCTAAGTGTGTTGCCCCTTTGTGAGTCGTAAGGATCTCACGCAGGGATTTTCTCCTCACAAGGTCGAGAGGACTTTGCGAGTGTATTTTATCTCTTTTCATGAGTTTGCGCCCTTTCGGGTTTTCACAAACTTGCCGGCAGTCCTGCTATTTTTACTCACGGATCCCTTTCGGGTTTTCATCCATACCTGTTTTGCTTGTGGACATACGGTTTTTTTTCGGTGGGACTTTTAAAAGTAGTCTCACCGGCAAGACTTGGGAGAGATAGGGGTCGTTTACGCCCGTGGATTGTATACGGTTTTGCAGGATGTATGATCCAGACCGTAGGGCCGGTGTGCTCAATTCGCCTGCGACTTGGAGCATTCACGCGTAGTATTTCTTGAGATATCGGCCATTGATGGGTGGCATGGGCCTTTCTCCCTCGACACTTATCGGTTGGTAGGATCCTCCGTCGAACACTTTCTCAATGACGTATGGTCCTTCCCAGTTTGGCTCGAATTTTCCTTTAGCATGTCGATTTGGGATGATCGGTCTTTTGAGGACCAACACCAATTCGCCTTTCTTGAAAGCATGGAGACGAGTCATCTTGTCATAGGCCCGTGACATTTGGGCTCGGTACAGCTCCAGATTTTGCTGTACTGTAAGCCTATTGTTCTTCGAGGGCGTCGAGCAAGCCGAAGGAGCACGTTTTCCTCTTCCGTCAACTCGTGCTGGATGGCCATTCTTAAGCTTGGAACATCGACTTCGAGGGGGAGGACCACCTCCACTCCGAAGAGCAATGAGTACGGAGTCGAATGAGTTGGAGTACGGTGCGTGGTACGATATGCCCACAACATCTCGTGAAGTTTGAGATTCCAGTCCCTCTTGTTGGCTGAAGCATTTTTCCTCAGGAGCTTGCATAGAGTCTTATTGAAGGCTTCGGCTAGCCCGTTGGCTCTTGGATTATAGATGGAGGAATATCTCCAGTCTATCTTATGTTGAGTAGCGAACCTTGCGACTTTGAAGCTCTTGAAAGAAGGCCCGTTGTCAGATATGATTCTTCTTGGTGTACCGAAGCGGTATAGAATATTATGCTGGAAGAACGTCAGAATATCTTCTGTCTTGACTTCTTTTAGCGGGACAGCTTTAGCCCATCTGGAGAAGTAGTCGGTTGCAGCCAATATGTACCGGTGGCCTTTGGATGACGGAGGATCAATTGGGCTAACAATGTCGGTGCCCCAGACTTCGAAGGGCCACGACGCCACCGTAGGATGCAACGGATTGGGATGCTTGTGAATGAAATTACCATGAATTTGGCAGATATAACATTTCTTTGCGTGCTCTCCGCAATCACGTATCATGGTCGGCCAGTAATATCCAAGCCGTTTGATCTGAAGCCGCATCTTGGGGCCATATTGGTGGGGCCCGCAGACGCCTGAGTGAACTTCCTTCATAACTTTTTAGGCTTCGGCCGATGACAGGCACCTGAGCCAGAGTTGGTCATATGACCTGCGGTATAGCGTGTCATTTACAAACACGTATCGGAGAGCCCTCTTCTTCAGCTAAATCCTCGCAGATTTTTCTTCGGGCAACTTGTCATATCGGAAGTACTATATGAAGGGTTCTTTCCAATCGGGCTCGCCTTGAACGATCGAAGCTTCTTCGGCAGGACTGCTCTTCCGTTCTGCGCTTTCCTCTTCTCGTAAAGAGACTGGGGAAAGAATTTTCCGGCTCCTGATTGTGATCAGGATTTCGTCCATGTCAGGATCGGCCAGCTCCTTGGCTAAGTGAGCGAGTATGTCAGCCTTTCCATTCAACGCCCTAGGAACTCTCATCAGCTCAATATGAGTGAACCGTTTCATGAGTTCGACCACTCGGATTCTGTACCGAGCTAACTCGGGTTTGTATATCTTATAATCGCCGCTTACTTGGTTGATGACAACCGAAGGATTTCCATTTCTATGGCGAGCTCCAGACCAGCTATCAGAGCTTCATACTCAGCTTCAATGTATGTTCGAGGCTTGGTGAGAGCAAAAGAACGTCGTAGGGTTCCCATTGATGGCGTGATGAACACCAATCCTATCCCTGCTTTTATCTCTGGGACGCTTGATTTACTGGAGGCCCTTATCGCTGAGGCTCCATCGAAGTAGAGCTCCCAACATGGCTTGTCATTCTCGAGGTGCAACACTTGTTCGTCGGGTAACTCGCAATTGAGTGGTGACCCTTCTAGTATGGGATGAGCAGCGAGAAAGTCAGCAAGAGCTTGCCCTTTTACTGCTTTCTAAGGAGTATAAACTATGTCAAACTCAAGTAGCATGACAGCCCATCTCGACATTCTACCGGCTAGGCTTGCTTTGGTCATTAAGTGTTTGAGCGGGTCGACCCTAGAGATCAGCATAACCCGATGAGCGAGCAGATAGTGCCTCAGCTTCTTCACAGCAAATATCAAAGCCAGGCATTGCTTTTCGATTGGGGAATAATTGTGTTGTGCCCCGACTAGAGTTCGATTGAGGTAGTAGAGGGCATTTTCTTTTCCCTCCTCGTTGTTCTGGGCAAGGAGCGCACCGAGTGACTCATCTAGTGCGGCAGTGTAGAGAATCAGCGGTTTATTTAAAATGGGAGCGGCCAGCACTGGAGGGTGCAACAAGTACTATTTGATGCTTTCGAACGCTTCTTGACATTCGATATCCGAGACAAAAGGAGATCCTTTCTTCATGAGCTTTGAGAAGGGCCTACATCTCCCCGAAAAATTTGAGATAAACCTTCGTATATAAGCAATCTTTCCTTGAAAAGATCTCAGCTGTGTCAGATCCTTCGGAGGGGGCATTTCCATGATGGCTTTTATCTTGGATGGGTCAACTTCGATCCCCCGATGTCGGACTATGAAGCCCAGGAATTTTCCCGATGACACGCCAAAAGCGCACTTCAGAGCATTCATTTTCAGATCGTACTCCCTCAGTCTGGTGAGAACGATCCTTAGATCTTGGATGTGATCGGCCTTGGCTTTAGTCTTGACGACCAAATCATCAACATAACATTCGACGAATTTATGAATTAGGTCATTAAAGATATTGGTCATTGCCCTTTGGTATGTGGCCCCTGCGTTCTTCAGTCCGAACGGCATTACCTTGTAGCAATATATTCCGATTGGGGTTCGAAAAGCTGTGTGTTTCTCATCCTCAGGCGACATCTTGATCTGATTATATCCAGACGAGCCATCCATAAAGGTGAACAGTTCGTAATTTGAGGTGTCATCGACCATCATTTCCATGACCGGTAGCGGGAAGTCGTCTTTAGGACATGCCTTGTTGAGGTCCCTGAAATCGACACAAACTCGGATCTGCCCATTTTTCTTCTTCACCGGGACTATGCATGCAATCCAGTCCGCATATTTCTCTTCTCTGATTAAGCCAGCATCGATAAGTTTCTTAGTTTCCTCGATGACCTTTTCTTCTAGTTCTCTTCTCATCCTTCGAGGAGCTTGTTTGACTGGCTTAGCATCAGGAGATATAGCCAGTTTATGCACGGCCACTTCAGAGGAAAGGCCAGACATTTCTTTGTATGTCCACGTGAAGCAGTCGACGAACTCATGCAGCAGGGCAATTATCTGCTCTTTCATTTCCTCTGATAAGAGTGAGCTGATGTAGGTCGGCCTTGGATTATCGGGCGTTCCTAAGTCAATCTCGGTTAGCTCGTCAAAGGTTGCTTGTCTGCCATCTTCGAGCTCTTGAGGAGCTTCTTCTGGATCGGCTATCTCATCGTCATCATTTGATCTTTCGCTGGCTTCACCAACATGGATCATGTAGCACGCTTTAGAATCAGGTAGAATGAAGCCTATGCCCCGTCTGTCTGGAATTCGTCCATCGATGAGTGCTCGGACCTGAGGTGGATGCCATAGCCCTTCGTAAAACTTTGCTTCGGACTCCATTTGATATAACTGGCATCCGTACTTTTTAAAGTATTCCCGCATCTCGGGCGCATAATATCGGGGATTGAGGACGGCCCTTATGCTTCTCTCGTATGGAAGGCATGCGACAGACAAATCGTCCAGGTGCACAACAGGATTTGACCCATAAAACAGGATGCCCTTCTGTCCACTTTTCATTCCGGGAACGTAGAAAGTTTTCAGCTGGTTCACGGTAGAGACTGACAATGCATCGAGCTCTTTGCATATCTGCTCCGGCACCCTTATGACAGGTAGGGACCCTTCTGTAATTTCGAAGGTCTCTCGTAGTTTTGCTTGTAGTATGGGGGTCCAATCTGCGCAGCTATTGCAAGGAAGGTCCTTTTCTTCCGACTCTTCAGTGCCGCTACCAAGATGAGGGCGGATTTTGCTGCTAAATGGGCCTTCAGCATCATATTCGTCTGTATCGCTACCGAAACGAGGGCGAGTTTTACGGAAGGACGGACTTCCAGCGTCGGACTCATCAGTGTCGCTACCGAAACGCGGGCGCACTTGGGCGTTTTTTCTTTTGGAAGTGACAGCAGGCGCAGATTTTCTTTTGAGTCTTGGGGCCGCTCTATCCTCAGTCAGTTATGGCTTAGCAATTTGGTGGTTCATGAAGTACCGAGAATCTTCATATCGGACTTCATGCACACCGAACGGCTGGATGTCTCCGTCAATGCGTCTTTCTTTGCCATTTTTAGTATACTTCATGCATTGATGGAGAGTTGACAGAATGATGCCGTAATCGTGGACCCACGACCGTCCCAAGAGAATTTTATAAGACGTGTCAGCGTCGATCACATATATCTTAGCTTCGGTCTGCAGATCCCCAAATTTGATTGGCAAAGCTATAGATCCCAGAACTTGCTGGCAATTTTGGTTAAAGTCTTGAATGACAATCCTTTCCCTTGACAGGTGTCGGACGTCCATTGACAAACTCTTCAGTTTCCACAAGTTCATGATGTTCACTGAGGACCCCGGATCAATCAATATGTGATTAATCCGATCTCCATCATTGTACCCGGTTACGTAAAGCGGCCGATTATGCTCAGCCGTTCCCAGTAGCATGTCTTCATCCTTAAACATGACTGCGGCGGCTTGCAAAGTGTACTGAGCTTCTTTCATATTAATTTCCGTAAAGCGAGCTTGATACCGCTCAATGTTTTGTAGATCATGAATGAGAACATCTCTAAGCTCTTAAGATTGATCCAAGGCATCGTAGATGCTAAGGAGAGACGGAAGCTTTCGGAGATGAGCCAATACATTGTAGTCCACTGAGGAAGGACTTGAGTTTTCATTAGCCGGTTCTCTGCCATCTTCCTCATTAGCCACCTGTTTTTCCTTTCCTTTTGGGGCATTTCCCTGATTTGGCGGTATAGCCTTGCCGCTTCTGAGCTGGATTTGGTTGGCCTTAGTGGCGAGCTCTTCGTCCTCTTCGGGAAAACAGAGCTCCTCCTCAGAGTCTCTGCCCAGATGGATGGCGTAGCAGGTCACTACTGGGATCTCTTCATTGGAGTCTTCTTCTAACTCCTCCAGAATTTCAGCCGCTTCTATAGGGAGGAACTCCTTCAATTGAATCAGAGTTCTTTCCTTCTGTTCATAGTCTTCGAGGGAATCGATATATTTTTGAATGGTCGATCTCCCTGCAGACTCTTTTTTTCGCCGAGCTGCAGTTTTCTTCTTCTTGAGCTTCTTGGATTTTGAGCCTGATGGAGCCGCATTGGCAGCTGGGCTGGTAGGCTTCTTTTGTCCTTCCCATTCCGTCCTGGGCTCTTTCTGAAGCAGCTTTAGCATCTTCTTCATCTTATTAGATATGTGCTTACTCTAAGGAGGCTGCGGTGAGTCGGTCTCATTTCTCAGGGCAGCGGGTTCGGCTGTCTGCTCCCAGAAGGCTTCAGCTTCTGTCTGTATAAAGTTGGTGGTTGCAACTTGATTATTCACCAACACACTTTTGGACAGCTCGATCTCTCCAGCCTTGTATTGCTTCTCGACCCAGTCCTTGAAGATATAGCAATCCTCTATCGCATGGCTCACTACTCGGTGGTATGGGAAATACAGGAGATTGTCGGTCATTTTTGCTTCTTGAGGTCTTTTCGACTCTGGCAATTGTAGACCGTTGTTCAAGGCATCTTTAAATATCTTTCGAACCTTGTCCCTCCTGAAAGAGTAAACCTTGTTCTTTTTCTCATCTAGAGAAGGCCCTTCTCCTCCCAGCAATGGCTTTCGAGACCGGTTGGTTTTGGATTCGTCCGCCCTTCGCTTTTCTTCATTGTCGGACGCATTGAAGACATTGGTACTGCTGGGATTCTTGCTTCTACGGTTTTCGTCCCGCTTGCTTTTCCAAGTCTTGTCTTTCTGAGATTCCGGGGTAGACTCTTTCTTCGAGCATTCCAGCATTTGGACTTTCTTGGTTAACTCTTGAAATGTCTTAAGGCCTGCTGTACACAAGAATGGGACCATCCAATTGCTAAGGTTCCCAATGA
The DNA here is from genome assembly GCA_030015575.1 of Agapanthus africanus. NCBI lineage: Eukaryota > Viridiplantae > Streptophyta > Magnoliopsida > Asparagales > Amaryllidaceae > Agapanthus > Agapanthus africanus. The sequence continues at coordinate 596,490,257 of CM057341.1, forward strand.
GAAGGCTGACGGATTGGTCCTGCTCCAGTGGCGGTTCGCACTTGACTGCGAGATTACGCCATCGGGCGATAAAGTCGGTGTTGCTTTCATTCTTTCCTGGGTTGGTTCGCACAAGGTCGGCAATGGAGATTTTATCACTGACACTCGTGAACCTTTGCTAAAACAGAGACTCCATTTGGGCAAAGGTAATGACGGACCCGTTTGGTATACTCGCGTACCAGTCAAAAGCGACACCGGTCAGGCTGTTGACAAACTGACGAAGAAGGAGCGGATCATTGCCCCCTGTATTTCCGCACGATGCTTTGAAGTGGGCGACGTGCTGATTTGCATTTCCCGTTTTGTCAAATCTTCCGAACTTAGGAATGACGTAGCCGCTCGGGAACTCGATCAGATCGTATTGTGCAGGATATGGCCGCTCACTACCGCCAATTTCTTTCTGAGCTTCTGCTTCGGCCACCAATGTTTTAACTTTGCTGGTGACCAAATCCATTATCCGATCTTGTGTTAGCGGGATAGTGCTATTTAGGGCCAAGGCGTCCCCAGAAGCGGAATGTGGCCGGCTTTCGTGCGGCTCGACCAGTCTTGGACCCAAAGGAATAGGCATTGGCTGCTTTGGATTGTCATCACCCGGCTGATGAGTAGCGACTTATGCTTGATTGGGAGGCGGTCGAGCAATTTGAGCCATAAGCTGCATCACAATGTTTGTTAGGTCGTTGATTTTCGAATAAAGCTTGGCCATCTCTTTATCTTTGCTCCTGAGCTGTTTCCGAGGCTCTTGAAGCAGCTCTTGCTCCGCGGTCCTGGGGCGGAAATTCGGCTCTTCCTCGCTGTCCGAGCTTGACTCTGCCTGGAATGAAGGGTCTTTCTGCCTATCATCCTTGTCGAGAGGGTTTTCGTCATCCAGCGGAGGTGGCTGTTCTTGGGAAGCAGCAACCACATTCAAGCCAGATTGGACTTGGGATGTGGTGGCCCCATCCTTGCTTTTGCTGCGAAGGTTGTCGTTGGGGCGCCCTCCTTCCATATAGACCGTATGGATAATATATCCAGCCGTCTTTTTATTATCGGCGGCTGATTTCACAGATTGCTGTCTTGACTCCCCTGTTTCGGTAGCGGGCAGTCGATTGAATGCGGCTGGCCTGACCGGATTCTTGAATGGCGCTGACGCTTCTTTTCTGGATTTGCCCCGCTGCTTTCTCGCGGCATAGAGTGCCTGATAGACTCTTGAAGAGATAGTTTCATACTTTTTTTGTTAGGGCCGGGACACGTCTTTTTGTAGCGACGTTCGGACCGCTGTCTTCTTGATTCTGGCGGTCATGGCATTTTTCTGAACCCACTTCAGAGGTTCTAAGGAATTGCTGATTTTTACGGCCGACTCAGCCGTCGTCACAGAGTAACCCTGCCCTTGGAACTTTACAAGATTCCACTTGGCCGAAGCCCTGGCCTTCTTGTTGGCTCGATACCTGAGCCGCTTCTGCCTTAACCTTTCTGTTCTAAGCACCTGGCAGAATTCGGCTCTTTGGGAAGACGCCGTAGACCGATTGACAGAGAGACCAGAGAAGATTCCTCCTCGCGCGATTGTCAAGGGCACCATCTGAGCTTGCTGGAGATGCTTCGTAGCCCCATTGGTGTAGACGGCCTTGCCTCCAGTCGGAACAGTGGAGAGTCGTTCGAATACAGATTTGCTTTTGGGGTGGGATGCTCTGGCGACCACAACGTTCGGCCTCCTGCCCCTTGAGGTCGGTTTGGCCGCTTGGTTTGTCGTGGCCTCCGCCAGATGAGAACTCCCAGCAGGGTAGATGATGACGGAACCAAATTGACAGGGTGGCTCCTCCCATTGCCGGCTGAGACTGGCGGGGAGAACCATGCGGGTATTGATCTTGACCAAGTACGAGATCGGGGTCGTGTTGGAAGCTGAATTCGTCCTGGAAGACATTGTCGTTGAAAGCTGATTGCTGTACGAAAAGAAAACATCATTTCAGTATAGGCAATCGATATATATATATATATTGATTGAGTTCGCATGAATGTTTAACCCGAAATATGGGAGGAGAGAAAGGTCCCACCGGGCGTGCCAGAATCTGTAGGGTGTTTTTTGTCACCCCATTGAGATGGGAATACGCATGCGCTTGTCAGGCGCATTACAGATTCCCCCTGCCTAGGATAGGCTGGGGTTTATTGATTGTGGGGATCCGAATCTTCGGCAGCCGTGGACTAAGCTGTCGTTAATTACCCCTCGCATCTGGAGCGAGAGAACCTCCGATTAACGGGTTAAACTGGTCATGCGAACCGAATGTGCAGTGTTGTGTTTTAAAGGGGGTTTTGGATATATCGTGGGCCCCGTATAGTTTTTACGGGGGTCCCGCTACCCGGATAGCGCGCTGGGGGTCAAGGGGGCTAGCAGCCCCCTTGTGGGGTGCGGGGCAGCGCCCCGACCCAAATTTTTTTGAGAGGGATAGTGTTGTAGAGTATGTGTGTGTGTATACATATATATATATAAAATAATAAAAAAGGGGAAAGGGCATCTAAAGGATGTGTGGAAAAAAGCGCCAGCGCTTTGGCGTAAGAGCGCTGGCGCTTTGAGCGCGAGCGCACCACGTGTCAGCACGTGGGCGCTAGCGCTTTGAGCGCAAGGGCGCTAGCGCTTTGAGCGCTAGCGCCCCACAAGTCAGCACGTGGGCGCTCGGGCGCTAGCGCTCTGGGCGCTAGTGCGCTAGCGCACCACGTGTCAGCACGTGGGCGCTCGGGCGCTAGCGCTTTGGGAGCTAGTGCTCTGAGCGCAAGAGCGCTAGCGCCACACGTGTCAGCACGTGGCCGCTCGGGCGCGAGCGCTTTGGGCGCGAGCACTTTAGGCGCTAGCGCTCTGAGCGCAAGAGCGCTAGCGTACCACATGTCAGCACGTGGGCGTTCGAGCGGCAGAAGGGACTTGGTCCGTGCAATGGGAGTTGTACTCCCAGAAAGAAGAACTTATTATTCTCTCTCTCTCTCTGTGTGTGTGTGTGTGTATATATATATATATATATATATATATATATATATATATATATATATATGAGGAGTTAAACACCTAGGATGTTTTGAACCTGATGAAGGTCTTCCCCCCTTGAGCCCTAGTTCTTCCCCGAAGTGGGGTTTCTGGAGATGGGTCTCCTTCTTCTTCCTTTGTTGGCCGGATCTTGAAGATCAAGAAGTATGAGGTTTTAAAAATCTCCCCTTTATGAGATCTGATGGCAGATCTGAGTTCCCCTTTGTGGGTTTTCTGGTGAGAAACTATTTTGTTTTGTAAAAGGAAGAGTAAAACTCTTGATTTAATTCAAAAGAAAAAAAGAAGGTTTTAGAACCTTGAGAAAGAAGAAGATCACAGATCTGGATTTTTTTGGAGAGAGAAAAAGTTGATGAGATATTTTCATTATCTTTGCTTTATAGGTACATATAGCCCCTTGGGCTTCACAAAATAGCATTTTGCCTATCCCATGGCTCATGTGCCATTTCTTTTTCCACATAAGCCATGGGCTTTAGAAAAATTTGGCTTTATGCCCATTTTCTTATATTTATTCATAAAATAAAATAAAAGAAATACAACAAAATTATTTATTACAGAATTTCTCATCTTGGCATGGGGGGAGGCCGGCTGCTTCATGTTCGGGTTCGACCCGGGCATGGGCCCACCTGATCTGGGCTTGGGCCCGCTTGGCTTGGGGTTGACTTTGATTTTGACTTGGTCAACCGGGGTGTAAATTTTTACCCCAACACAGAGATCGTGGGTTGGTTCCCACGCTTGGATTCTTCCATACTAAATCTCTTTAGTATGGTGTCAATGTATCTGAATTGGGACAATCCCAATATCCTTTTAGATCTATCTCTATAGATCTTTATTCCCAAAATGCAGGAAGCATCACCTAGATCTTTCATTGAGAATCTTTGTGATAAGAAGAGCTTGACCGAGTGCAGCATAGGAACATCATTTCCTATCAAGAGTATGTCATCCACGTACAATACGAGGAAGACAACCTTACTCTCTGCCACCTTCTTGTATATACAAGGTTCATCTATGTTTTTGATGAAGTCAAACTCTTTGACTACAACATCAAAACAGATGTTCCAACTCCACGATGCCTGCTTCAACCCTTAGATAGATTTAAGTAGCTTGCACACCTTTTCGCTGCTCCCACTGTCTACGAAGCCTTCTGGCTGAGTCATGTACACGCACTCTTCCAAATCACCATTTAGAAAGGCGGTCTTAACATCCATTTGCCAGATTTCGTAGTCATGGTATGCAGCAATGGCAAGTAAGATCCGGATGGACTTAAGCATAGCCACTGGAGAAAAGGTTTCGTCATAATCCACACCTGGTCGTTGACGAAAACCCTTTGCAACAAGTCTAGCTTTGAAAGTCTCAACTTTTCCGTCTACACCAAGTTTCTTCTTAAAGATCCATTTGCTCCCAATGGGTTTTACCCATTCGGGAGCAACTTCCAAAGTCCATACTTTGTTGGTGTACATGGATTCCATCTCAGATCGCATTGCATCCAGCCATTTCACAGAGTCCCCACTCGTGATGGCGTGCTCGAAGCTAGTTGGGTCATCATCTTCTATGATGCAATCCTCGCTCCCACCATCAATGAGAAAACCATAGTATCTCTCAGGTGGATGAGGAACCCTACTAGATCGGCGGATCGACCGAGGTTCGTCGGGTACTACTGAATCCTCTGGTTCCAATAAATCATCAGTCGTAGTTTGTGCTGCTGGAACTTCTTCCAGCTCTACCTCTTCGCCACTAATTTCTTTTACAAGAAATTCCTTTTCTAAAATGGTGGCACATTGAGAAACAAAGACCTTTTGTTCCTCACCGTGGTAGAAGATATATCCATAGGAATCTTTTGGATATCCCACAAACTTACATAAACCTGATCTTGCTTCGAGCTTGTCCGGATTTTGCTTTTTAACATAGGCAGGACAACCCCATATCTTAACTCGTTTAAGAGATGGTCTCTTCCGATTCCAAATCTCATATGGAGTGGTAGGCACTGATTTAGTTGGAACTCTATTCAATAGGTATGCGGCCGTCTCCAGCGCATAACCCTAAAAGGAAATAGGTAACTCAGCGGTACTCATCATAGAGCGCTCCATATCTAATAGGGTGCGATTCCTCCGCTCCGATATGCCGTTGTGTTGTGGTGTATAGGGAGGAGTAAGCTGAGAGAGAATCCCATTCTCTTTTAGATAATCCCGGAACTCATTGCTCAAGTATTCTCCCCCTCGATCAGATCGAAGGATTTTAATACTTTTACCCATTTTGTTCTCTACTTCGTTCTTATATTCTCTGAATTTCTCAAAAGCTTCAGACTTGTGTTTCATCAGGAACACATGTCCGTATCTTGAGAGATCGTCAGTAAATGTAATGAAGTATGAGGAACCGTTCCTGGCATGTGTAGACATAGGACCACATACATCACTATGTATCAGTCCCAAGAGTTCTGTAACTATTTCTCCGTGTCCACTAAATGGAGTTTTGGTCATCTTGCCTTTGAGACATGACTGGCAAGTGTCATAAGATGAAAATTCAAACGGATTCAAATATCCATCCTTATGCAATTTGGCCAGTCGTGTCGCATCGATGTGACCAATTCTACAATGCCACAAGAAAGATTCGTTCATTTCTGAACTCTTCCTCTTGTGTGTGTTTTGTACATTAAGGACTGTAGTTTGATTGAGAACGTATATGCCATTAAATAACGAACCTGATCCGATCAACTTTTGATTCAGGAATATGTTCATAACATTATCCTGTACTACAAGATTACATCCTCTTTACTCAATAAAGAAACTGATATAATATTCCATATCATGCTCGGAATGTAATAGCATTCGTTCAGAATCAATGTATTACCACTTGGCAACACAAGGTGATATTCACCAACAGCTTTAGCTTCAACATTTGCACCATTCCCAACCCTTACGGAATGATCACCCTCTCCTAGTTCCCTACCTTTTCGTATCCCATGTAACATATTACTTATATGGGATCCCGATCCGGTATCTAATACCCAGGACGTAGAGTGAACTGAGAAACAGTTTTCAGTAACTAACATACCTGAAGAAGATGCATCAACATGCTTATTCTTTGTTTGGGCTGCGTAAGAATCCGGATATTCTTCTATTCCCTGCTCGGACTTATAACAATTATAAGTGGGAGCGGGACCAACGTTCCCCTGCTCAGTATAATAAACGGGTTCAGTCAATACATCAATATTATAAGGCCTGACATGGTCGCTACCTGGAGAGAGAGAGAAGAAAACATTTTAGCGTGCGCTCTTGCATGATTAGATTTGGTTATTATCTTATCTAATCAGGATGGCTCCCACTATTTTAATCAAATCTTCCTTCAAACCCTAAAAGGTAAGATTAGCCGGGATTAATTATACCATATAATTTCGTCAATCTTTCAGCCAGATCAGTGTTGGTACTTTGAGAGAGGTTCCCCGTGCTTTCGCACGGACCTAATTAGAATAAACCTCGTTTTCCCAGAGGCATAACCCCATTAACACCTTTCTAGACACATACATGATCGGCTAATTGTCATGTACAAAACTCTTCCAGGAGTAACTCTTACTCGCGGTGGGTATCGGGATCCATCTATCTGATAGAAGGTATGCAATCTCATTGCAAATTTCAACACTTGAAATTCCCGATAATGTTTTTACCCCTAGTGACTTATGACCATAACTATGGTCAACAAATCATAAGCACTAGTCAAGTTCTACCCGTCATTTCTTGATTAATTTAGACCCACCCATATGACCCTTAACTATGGTCAACAAAGTCATATGACTGTCCTAATTAATCACATCATATGTTATATAGGAAAACATCACTCAGCTACCATACACTGCACCTTAACTATTGTCAACAAACGCAGTATGAATACTAAGTACTCTATTTCCTAAAATGACGGAGGGTTACGCAGGTTTTTCAGAAAACCATGAGCGTAATGAACTTGATATCGTTGTAGAAACAAGTGATTTTGAAAAGGAGTGTTTTTGAGGCTTTTCTAGTTTCGCTAAAGAGGCCACTCCCGGTGAAGGGATCTCGGCTCTTTCCTCATCGAATAAGGTGCAGGATATTTCACAAATACCTATGTGCAAAGCAAAAATTATAGAAGCTTTCAAAAACTAAACCGTGAGTTTGTAGCATCTTCCAGTTTTGCTAAAGAGGTCACTCCCGGTGAAGGGATCTCGGCTCTTTTCTTATCGAATAAGGTACTGGATATTCTACAAGGAATACCGCTATGCAAAGCAATGACTATAGCTACCCTTTTTGAAAAATTTGATTCTACAACATCTTTTAGGTTTCTTTTCTTTTATTAATCTCATTAATAAAACCCATCATTTAAGCTTCCTAAGTATCACAGAAGAAACGAAAGTATCAATATTTATATATCAACATATAGTATAAGTATTCGTCTCAGGAAGTAATATGATCTCATCATAGAACATTGCAGCAAAAGTCAACATATGAAATATTGGATATACTAGGACGTCCTTGTTTTATTTTGAGCCTGTATAAAACACGGATTCCACAGTCGCGATGAATAGCCAAACCCACATCCCTAGACCCTACGAGAGCGGTAAGTAACCCTGCCAATTCTAGGGTTAGGAGACCCGGTCTCGACTCCTCGAGATGGCCTAGAACCCGGTTACTTGTGCTCTCCGACTCGGGTCTATCCTAATGCGGAAAAGTAAATAATATACAATGGTGACATCATCCTCAACCCGGAAGTGCCCTAATAAAAGAATATTACATACAATGAATTTTACATGAATGAAAATTAAAACCCTTAACTCACATAAAACCCCGGCTATTCAGAACACGACGATCCAATATAACATATCACAGCAACACATAATCTCATATCATCAATGTAAGTAAGTATGCGTATCCCGATTGTCGTTGATGTATAGCAACGAAGCCGGCGATATACCACATATGTCACGAACCGAAATATTAGCTCGTAACCAGCACTTGAATCACGCAACGTCTAAAGGTATAACGGAATTCAAGTAAGCTGAAACCCAGAAATCTAAACCATTTATGAAAAATAAAGGAGGTAAGGTTTTGAAAAAAAGGTATAATAAAAATTAGGTTTTCTTAATCCATAGAAAAGGAACATGAATGATGCAAGTGAAATTTACAAGTTTGAAAACATGTTTCGTCTTTTAAAAATTTTGGCAGCACCTCCTTTGTATATTTTGATCCAAAACCATAAATACATAATAAGAATAATGGCATCCCCAAGCGGGAGCTAGCTCTTCGGCAAACGGCGGATCACAACCATTCAAGACAATATAAATAAGTATACGACGCCCAACGGCGAAGTTCACCACAAAAGATAAGGTAAAAGCAAGACATAAAAATCACAAGTAGTGGAAAAACCCCTCGCTTTAAGTCTCGCAACCACAATCCCACTAAGTCTCATTACTTATACAATTTACAAGTTTTGATTGATGGAGTTAACTAGATACAATAAGAAATATAGATACAAGAGTGGGAAATGATACAAATGTCCCACCTACCAATGCAAAAACACCCGAATGCTACTGTGTGCCAGCGAAGCCGCTACTGGTCCAAGCGGTCAACCTGCAAGAACTGTGGCACAACGGGGGTGAGTTTCCAACTCGTGAGTAGAAAAATATCAACAGATAGAAATTGAATAAACAACGACTCCTAGGTCAACTATATAATAAAGGTAATACTATGATATCTAGGGTGACCGGGTCTGTATATGTGCCAACAAGGTAGTCAATGTCCATAAGCATGTGTATAACATCCAACAGAAAAATCAACGTATGTATGTATGTGGATCTAGTCCACGCGTCAACCACTGACGCAACAATATCATGCATGTAAATATCATAAAAGCATATGCATGAACATATGAGGATATAAATCAACATGTGTCCCTCGCGACACCTCAAAAATCATGGAACCTGAGTGTCCAGCATCGACACTCGAAAACATCTTGAAAACCGTATCCAGCATCGACACGTAAATCCTTATATATCTCAGGTGCCGCATCCTCAGATCGGCCCTCAGGCACCGCACACCCTGGTCGACCCTCATATCCATCTCGCTACTCCGGTCGGTATCCTCCGGATAACCGCCGAGTCCAAATATTATCACCGGTAGGTAGTGCTCCCCTGCTAGGCACATCGTCTAACATATACGAGTCTTCTTTCCCCGGGGTACCTCACCTGGTCCACCATATACCCGTAGACGGTGCCTACCGCTCCTCGAATCGGGTTTCACATGCCACTCTCAGAACGGAGAAGACACATGGTGGACGCACTGAAATATCATATCAAGGGAAACCGGGTTTTTAAAAACAATACATACCTTCTTTTAAAATGACCACGGTTCTCAAATCCAGAAATCTCATGAAAACAGCATATCTCAATGCGTAAATCAGAAAGCATGATGTATGCGACATATGATGAAATGTAACCGTATCCGTATATCATGCAACATGAAACAGTGATATATCATATTAAGGGAAAACAACTCCTTTGAATAATTCCAGTTTTGAAAATAAGTCTTGCGGTTCCCAATACCTCCAAAGTCAAATGCAACATCGTAATAAAGTGCACAGGTAACTCTAGCAAGTACATTATGCAATGTGTCATATCATGATGCAGCAATCCTACTGTGTAGTGGTATGGCAATTATCGATGATGAAGTGTGTGAGCCGGAAAATCTGCGTACATATAACATACGCATCATCGATAATGGTGCAAGTGTAGTAACACAGGTATGTGCAATGCAATAATGATATCATGAAGGCAGCATAAGGTAAATCGCATAAAGTAAATCATCAGCTAAAAACTATAAGGTATACGTAATTATCATATGTCCGAGTCGGTGAATCCATCAAATCATCATATCGCGTCATATATTCCTTTCATCACATTTATATCCTTTATCAAGTCAATTTTTAAATACACTCTAACTTTACTATAAGTATAAATATCTAAGCTAACATACACATCCGAACCATACAATCAGATTTTTGAAGCAGCGAATCGTAGTTTTGAAAATAGGGGTGACAGTGTTTCTAAGGAAAAGATATCATTTGAAAATCCGCAACATCCCTCAAGGTATATATTTAAAAGATACATACGATTCTACGGTTTAGAAAAAGGTATGGGTCGGATGACACATCTACATCGACTATCTAGTCTTACAGTGTCCTAACGGCAATATCGTCAAATATCATCCTTAAATTCCGTCATCACATAATAGCCGTAACATATCACTTCTAACTATCCTCTAGTTATTAATATGGTTTCATATCTATCTTCATTCTAGCCCTAGTTTCCTAATCTAGGTTTCCTAACCATATTCTATAATCAGTTTCCAACACAACTTTGCGAGGGTGCTATACGCCATCCACCCGACTTCTCCCGTGGATATAGATCCACTCACCTGGTCTTCGCTCGCCGAAATCAATGACTCCACGCTCCTTCGCCTCGGAATCCACGTGAAGGTACCTACAATGATAAACAATCGCAACGCGTGTTAAAAATCAAGGCGGAAAACCAAAACAGTACACGTTTCGCTCATAGGTCAAAACCTATAGCTTTGCGTGCAAAACACGACCAAAAACCCTGGTCGTAGACGTCTAAACGCCACACGACGGAAACACAATACCAAATACCAAAATCAAGTAAAAACGAAGTCGTAAAACAATGCACCAACTCATGGAAATGGTCCCGGATTTTACCCTAAGCCAAATTGGTCAATTTTGCATATATGGAGGGCCTAATTTACATCTAAAGGGACCCCAGAACAAGTACGGATCAATTCTGTGCTACCCTGGCCGCAAATTGCGGCCAGATTGAATTTATCTGCGGACTGGGTGCAGGGGATGGGGCTCAGGTATTGGTGGTAGCTTCCTAGGTGCCTGTACGACTCCCAGTAATTGCAAAATCATTTCTAGTGTCCCCGGATTGCTCCAGATTCCAAAATACCCTCTAAATTCACACATTTATCCGATGTCGGGGTTTCTAAATCCGTATTCCTGAGTTCTAATCTCTGGGTTAGGTCTGAATTCTAGCACTAGGGGGTTTGTGTGGCCTCTACTGAGCTCAATTTCCCATCACAACTCAAGAATTCCAAAACCCTTAACTAGAATATTCCTAAGTCAACAAAACCACTCAATATCGACATGAAACATGTATGGATGCATAAGAATTTAAAACACTACACTAAGGGTGCAGAAATCATCTCCTTTGGCAACTCAAGAAAATTCTTGAGTTGCCCCAAGTGTCCAAAACACAAGCTTTCTTGGTCCAATGTATAGCTAGTGAGCTTGTGCGTCTTTTTATTGAAATGGGGTTTGAGTTTTGAAGTGTTTTTCATGGATTTTGAGAGGCTTGAAGAGGGGAGTGAGTGAGGGCTACAGCAGCAACAGCAAGAAGGGGAGGGGAGAGGAAAGAATGAGATGAAAATGGTGAGATGAGTGAATGGCCAAGTCAAAGATACCCCTCACCTTTCTCTCTCTCACCCATACCTAATACTATATTCCTTTTCTTTTCTTTTCTTTTCTTCTCTCATTAAATTACAACCATGCAAGAATCATGAGGAATGCCATGATAAAAGAAAATGTAACAAGTGAAGAAAAAGACTTGTGCAGGTTTTGCACAAAACACGCTTAAAACCCGATTAGCGATTTTTAATCGCGATTAGCACTAAATTAGTGTCAAATAACTCGTAAGGCTTCATAATTTTCATAAATCCAATAAAGCGCCCACATTTTAGTAATTTCCATAATTTTCCAAATTTTTCCCAATTTATCGGTATTTAATTATACCGAATTATTAAAATATTCAATATAATATTATTTAATTATAAAAATTCCGAAAAATAATATTTTATTTTCCTGAAGTTTTACAATCTTCCTCCCTTAAAGAAATTCGGTCCCCGAATTTAAATTTAAACCCCTCAATGCTAAAACATTTCAGTAGAAAAAATCCAAGTCGTCGGGGTTCCGAAATCATCAATACATAAAACGCATCATAGCGCATTACACGCGGATGATCAATGAGCAGATAACTCAAAAACAAAACTCCATTAAGCACCCCGCAAACATCGGAGTCATGGTAAAGACACAAATGTCAAATCCAAAACTAAACCAATATGATATACATCAAAATTATACATGTAGACATCAAATCTATACATGTAATTAACTGAAGGAAAAGCATGGCAAACCTTTTTAAGTCGCTGTGCGATGCGCATAGCACTGCACAGTGGCGGACGTCTATTATAAGAAAATAACCATATATGTATATATCTTTTGTTTAATACGTACGTGCCGCCGTTTTGAAAACAATTTAGAAGGTTTTCCTTGTTCTAAACGTGTCGTGTCATATCAGACATGTAGGTAAATACTGAGACTATAGCTCGCTTTTTGGAAATCCCTTCGATAACTATCAATGCATGCAAAATATATCCAGGTACTGTCCTCTGACTAGTCCTGCTCAGTACGAAAACAAATAGCAAATATCATAAAAACGTACTGCTCCATAAGAAATCAATCCCAAAATGTATATAAGAATACCCCGTGCGTCTGGTGCGCACGGAAATCAAAATCCATATATGTGCCATACATGTGCACAGAAACAATATCTAGGCGCAACGGGTGTGCACGAAACATCTGTCATGGGCAACGTGTATGCCTGACAGCAAAATCAGGTGTATCTGACATGCACGAAGAATTTCAATTTAGTACATCTGGTGTGCACCAAAATCGCATCTCATAATATGCGCCCAACATGCGCGAAAATCCAAATTAGTGCATCCATCATGCACGAAATCACCAAATCAACATCAAAATCAGAATCGAAATCGACGGTATACAATACAGCACAATCCAGATCAGGTATACCGCGGTATATAATCTCACAACAATGTGCATCAGCGTGCACAAATCAAATCAAAACACTAAAAGTGCATGAAAACTATGCTGGAAGCATAAATCAAATCACAGGCATACAATAGACATAAAATCACAATCAATAGCTCAAGCGTAATAATTATACACAAAATATGAATACCCAGTAGGTGCAACCATGGTGCACGAAAACAAATATCATAAAGCTCAGTCATCAAGGCTAAATCATGCAAATAGATCGCCCAAAATACCGAAATCCAAGATGACGGATTCGTGATAATCGAATCACCAAATCACAAATCATAAATACCATCGTCGTTATTCCCTCTTTCAAAGTCGAGAAGGTGTCGGTGCATCCAATGCTAGCAGAGCAAGATATTTACTTGCCTCCCGTTCATGGTCTGGCGCCTGGTGCTTTTAGGCTCTTGTCTCTCACTGTGCATTGCTATATATATAGCTCCTCGGCTGAACGACCCAATAGGGAATGAAGACGGAAACAGTCCCGCTTTGGCACATCCTCTACAGATCTCTGGCCAACTATCTCGTCGACAATGCCGAACACTGGCCTGCTGGGTGTGTGCAATATGACCGCTCCTGGGTCCAAGTCTTATCGTATAGTATTCCAGAAAGGTCCTGTCGAAGTCTCTTTCAAATCTCGTTTCTGCCGAATTGCCCGGAAGTTACCACCCTGTAGTAAATATATTTCTTGTTCCGGAATGGCTGCATACTCATCACGACTCCATCTGGAAGGTGTATCCATATACAACGCCTCTGCATGCGTATCATATCTCTGATGTCAGCGGAGTCGAACGTCATCTCGTCGAAATCTCGTGCGAATTCTTTACTCCACTCTTCTCCAATGTCGACTGATTCGGACTCGTCCTCTCGTGGCTGCATGGATTGCGCTCCAACGGCTATACTCGTATCTGGAGTCTCCCAAGCAATGTATCCCATCACATGATATCCGAATGATGTCGAACCATCCGATCGAATTGTCAAAACCTCATAATACCCTAAGTGATCAACATCTTGAGTACGGTTTAATAGTATTCCAGTACATACCACATCACCTGTGGACCAACAGTAGAAGGGCAAACCTAAGCCTCACAAATGGCACCGCTAAACTGCCGTAAACCCTAAGGTTCGAAGGCGTTCCATGGTCATTACGTCGAGTTAGGGTATCATTCTTCTAGAGGGTCCATAGAATTACTTGCATTGCCTTCCGAATACTTTAAACTTAGAAATGGGTTCCTGACATTCGATCGTCCCCATCGACTCTCAACTTATCTGCGTGAAGTCGTCTCTAGCTGGAATCAATCAATCTGATGACCTCGTCGGGGTAAGCGAACGAACCACATGTCCTAGTCATTCATCCTCGGGTGACTAGTGACCTTCCGTCATATCTCTAAGTGTATACTCATGCTGCAGTAGCTCCAACATCTGGGCAACATCTCGTCATTTGCAGCAGCAACTGGCTCATTCGTCTGTACGCTGAACAGCGCCTCAATCATCATGAATAAGCGATATATCAATGGTCATCACATTCTGACTAGCCTCTTGCAGTAGCCTGTGTTAGGTCTGCCTAGCACCCTATGTAGAGTTTTGAAGCATCACATGTCTTAAAGTTTAAGTTTTTATGGTGCTAAACAAGCATACAAAGGAATCGATCCTAGAAAATTAGGGTTTCGAATTTAAAGCCAATAAAAACTAGGGTTTCGAGACTACAACCTTTGTAGCTCCCTTTCGCTAGACTCTTTGGCCTCTTGGGTGTTGGAAGAAGGTCCTCTTGAAGTCTTCTCGCGTCCACGACGATCCACCCGGAGTTCCTCGTCCAAGCTCGCAACTTCGATTATCAAGATGAGAAACGAAGAGAACACTCTAAACAAGTTGGCTAAACTTGTGTAGAATGATGTTGTGGTTAAGATTCTCACTTCAAAAACCTTTCTTTATGTGTGTTTTACTCACTAGAAGAAACTAGAGAGCAAATGGTGAAGGAGGAAGAAGATGGTAGCTTTCTTTTAACAAGAGTAAAAATGATAACCACTGAAAAGAAATGAAATATATCTATATATATTTTATTTCTTCTCACTACAAACCATGGTTAAATCTTTGAGTTATTATTTAATTAGGGTTTAAAACATATAAGGAAAGTTTAATCCAAGGTTAAGGGTAGGTGAGAATGGTTAGGTTAAAGAAGAGTGTAGAAACAACTCAAGAATTATCCTTTCCTTTTCTATTTTGTTTTAAACATAAAATTAAATAATAATCCATATATTTATCCATGGTGTGAGTCTTATATTTCCACCATTTCCATGTGTAAACAACCATGATAGATGGGTGTATGTATGTATGTATGTATGCACATCCATATGTGCATGAAACTAGAAAGAAAGAAAGAAACACATACATGCATGCATACATCCATCATATTCAAGAAAGGTTTTAAGTGAGAAAACTAATGGTTAAATGGTAAATCAACACTTGATTTATCAATCCGGCCATATCACATATGACCCCACCAAAAGCAAGCCGCCCGATCAATGTTCGGTATCCTATACGCGCATTTTAATCGGGTCTATGCGCATATCGCATACGCGCACCACAACGTTTCGCTTGGACTGGGTAACTCCTTTGTGGGACTCTAAGACTCGTCAATACGCCGGCAGAGGGTGATGATCATATCAAGCACCCCCAAGCCGCAAGCGGTCAGCTAAACGTAACGGCCACCCGGGTATTGAGCGATCAGAAGAAAACAAGTGAACCTCCTACAACTCCCGTCGAGCCAATCGGCAACACTACCGTACAGTTCGGTCTCTTCGTCAGATATGCTGCATATCGAGCCTAGGGATGGTCACGTCGACCCTAATAACTCAATAAGTTGTGCCGGTGAATGGTCTATAACAGATCGAGAAACTACTGATAACACTTATCAGCAAATCTCAGCAGCCCTGGCCAGGGACTTACTGATATAACCAGTCGGGCACAGCACAACATCAACTCCCAATACCGGGAGAGACGAAACCCCTCCTATCGCTTATTGCCTTCGTGTGTCTCGGGACTGTACCTAACTGCCACCTTTTTGCACGACTCAGTAGAGCCGTGGTAGGGTGGCAATCAAAGTACAGTGGGAGAACACACAAGACTCTATGACGATCTCGGGTCTACAGACTAACCTGTACCAGTGTCACCTGAGAACTGCTATCCGACGATAGATATAATTCCATATAGGAGTTCTCGGTGAGTCCGTCCAGTGGACCCAGTCACCACTGAGCACCCGTATATGATCTTGATGTCAAACATCGATGAATGTGGGAACATTCATCGCCCATCGTATGGGTCTAGTATCATATACGCTAGTCTACTCTGGTATATCAATGTCCCGTCTCGATATACCTACGACTAGAGACTTTTCAGGATATGCTTATAGACTACAGATGTCCCACTAGTATGATCTCCATCATAATCAGAGTAGTCAAGCCGATATCCTCAGGGCGTTATCAGCATGTATGAATGAATAAAAGCATGATCAAATCAACATGTCAGATAAAGAAGAACCAGATAGCATACTATCATGTCGAGCAAGAATGCACACTGAATATATATATACATGTGTAGATACATCCACTATCATATAATGACCTCTAGGGCATACATATATCCAACAATCTCCCACTTGCACTAAGGCCAGTTATTGGCGTATCTCATACCCAACATCTCAAAAAGTCGCTCATGCTGCGGCTGAGGGAGGGCCTTGGTGAATGGATCCGCGACGTTATCCTTTGTGTCTACTCTCCTAATCTCGATCTCGCGGCGATCTACAATCTCCCGGATGAAATGAAAACGCCTCAGGATGTGTTTGGACCGCTGATGGGATCTGGGCTCCTTGGCTAACGCCATAGCCCCATTATTATCACAATACAAAGGTATTAGATCAATAATGGTTGGAACTACACCTAGCTCCGAGACGAACTTCTTCATCCAGACGGCTTCCATGGCGGCATCATTTGCAGCAATGTACTCGGCTTCCATCATAGAGTCTGCAACGGTATCTTGTTTGGAACACTTCCAACTCACCGCCCCTCCATTGAGGGTAAATACAAACCCAGAGATAGATTTGCTTTCGTCCTTATCGCTCTGGAAGCTCGAATCGGTAAAGGCCTCCATTTGGAGATCTCCATTACCATACACCAAGAACAATTCTTTAGTCCTTCGTAAGTACTTAAGAATGTTCTTCACAGCTGTCTAGTGATTCTCCCCTGGGTTGGATTGATACCTGCTTACAACACTAAGTGCGTAAGCTACATCTGGGCGTGTACATAACATCGCATACATTATAGATCCTACTGCCGAAGCATAGGGTATAATACTCATGCGAGCTCTCTCTTCATCGGTCTTTGGGCAAGAATCCTTGGAGAGAGTGACCCCATGGCAAGCGGGTAAGGCACCCCGCTTAGAGTCTTCCATACTAAACCTTTTTAGGATGGTGTCAATGTACCTGGTTTGGGACAATCCCAATAACCTTTTGGATCTATCCCTATAGATCCTTATGCCCAGAATGTATGTGGCATCACCCAGGTCCTTCATGGAGAACCTCAGTGATAAGAAAGATTTGACCGACTGTAGCATAGGAATATCATTTCCTATCAGAAGAATGTCGTCCACGTACAATACGAGGAATGTGACAGCTCTCCCTACAGCCTTCTTATAAACACAAGGATCATCTGGATTTTTGATGAAATCAAACTCTTTGATGACATCATCGAAACAGATGTTCCAACTCCGTGATGCCTGCTTTAACCCATATATGGATTTAAGCAATTTACATGCTTTCCCGCTGCTCCCACTGTCAATGAAGCCCTCTGGCTGATCCATATAAACGCATTCTTCTAAATTTCCATTTAGAAATGCGGTTTTAACGTCCATCTGCCAGATTTCATAGTCGTAGTGAGCAGCAATAGCAAGAAGGATCTGAATGGATTTAAGCATGGCTACGGGAGAAAAAGTCTCGTCATAGTCCAAACCTGGTCTTTGACGAAAACCCTTCGCCACAAGTCTTGCCTTATAGGTCCCACTTGCCCATCTACACCAATCTTTCTTTTAAAGATCCATTTGCACCCCACAGGTTTTACCCCAGGGGGTACAACGTCCAAAGTCCATACTTTGTTGGTGTACATAGACTCCATTTCGGATCTCATGGCATCCAGCCACTTCACAGAGTCTCTGCTCGTGATAGCTTGCTGAAAAATGGTAGGATCATCATCATCCATGATGCAATCTTCTCCGTTACCATCAATGAGGAAACCGTAGTACCTCTCCGGTGGGCGAGAAGTCCTACCAGACCTACGGAGTGGCCGAGGCTCTTCAGTTTCTGTTGCAACAGCCGGTTCAACCAAATCGTCATTTGTAGTTTGTGTCTCTAGAACCTCTTCTAGATCCACCACTTTGCCATCATCTTTATCTGTGAAAAACTCTTTTTCTAAGAATGTGGCATACTGAGAAACAAACACTTTTTGTTCCTCTTTGTGGTAGAATAGATATCCATAAAATTCTTTAGATATCCCATAAAGTTACACATGACTGACCGTGTCTCGAGTTTGTCTGGATTCTGCTTTTTAATATAAGCTGGGCAACCCCAAATCTTAATTCTCTTAAGAGATGGTCTCTTCCCATGCCATATCTCATATGGCGTGGTAGACACGGTTTTGGTTGGAACCCTGTTTAGCAGAAACGCTGCAGTTTCCAATGTATGCCCCCAAAACGAGACTGGCAACTCACTGTCACTCATCATGGACCGGACCATATCTAATAGGGTCCTATTCCGTCATTCTGACACACCGTTGTGCTGTGGTGTGTAAGGAGGAGTGAGTTGAGAGAGAATCCCATTCTCTTTTAGGAAGTTTGCAAATTCTGTACAGAGATACTCACCACCTCGATCTGATCGAATCATCTTGATACTCAAGCCGGTTTGTTTTTCTACTTCTTGTTTATATTCAATGAATTTCTCGAAAGCTTCGGACTTGTGTTTTAATAAAAATACATGACTGAATCTTGAGAAATCGTCAGTGAATGTAATGAAGTATGAAAAACCGCTTTTAGCCTGTGTAGATATTGGCCCACATACATCACTATGTATGAGGCCTAGGAGCTGAGTAGCTCTTTCTCCGTGTCCGGTAAACGGAGTTTTGGTCATTTTACCCTTGATACAAGACTGGAAAGTCGCATAAGATTTATATTCAAAAGAGTTTAAATATCCATCTTTGTGTAACTTGTTTAGTCTTATTTCGTTAATATGACCAAGTCTACAGTGCCAAAGAAAAGCTTCATTTAATTCTGAATGTTTTCTTTTATTAGTGTGTTGTATACTGAAAACTGTGTGTTGATTTAGGACATATATTCTATTATTAAGCGTACCATAACCAACCAACATTTGATTCAGGTGAATGTTCATAACATTGTTCTGCAATACAAAATTATATCCTTCATTGTCCAACAAAGAAACGGATATTATATTACATAGCATACTTGGTACAAAATAACATGGATTCAAAACCAAAATACATCCAGATGGCAACCCCAAGTGATACTCTCCCACTGCGACTGTATGTACATTGGAACCATTTCCAACGCGGAGAGTATGGTCACCTGTCTTCAAAACTTTGCTATTTCTCAGCCCCTGCATAGAATTGCAAATGTGAGAACCTGAACCGGTATCCAATACCCAGGAAGCAGAGTTTATTGAAAAACAGTTTTCTGTTACAAACGCACCTGAAGCAGAAGCATCACCATGCTTCTTCTTGAGACTTAAGTACTCCGTGCAGTTGCGCTTCCAATGTCCTGTCTTGTGGCAATGAAAACATTCGCCTTTCCCCGAGTCTCCAGCTTTGGACTTTTCCTTTCCCTTCACCTTTTTAACTCCACCCTTAGGATTAGTGGGCTTCTTCTTTTTCTTTCCCTTGGCCTTAGCTTTCGGGCGAGAAGAGGAAGATTGTCCAATAGGCATAACGGGAGTTTTTGCTGACTTCATAGTACTCTCTGCACTCCTTAACATATTAAGGAGTTCAGGGAGTTCCTTTTCCATGCCGTGCATGTTGAAGTTCACTATGAATTGAGCAAAGGTGGAGGGGAGGGACTGCAGAATAATATCTATATATTGTTCATTGTCCATTGTCCATCCAAGGTCCTCAAGCTCTTCTATAAGAGCTATCATCTTCAGAACATGGTCTCCTACTGGTGTGCCAGGGGCTATTCGCATCTGAAACAATTTCTTTGATGCTTCGTATCGCAATACGCAGGATTGCTCTCCATACAACTCCTTTGTATGGAGCAATATGGTTTGATTGTCCATATTCTCGTGCTGCTTTTGATGTGTATTGTCCATCGATGCAAGCGCGAGGCATTTGGCCGTGGCATAATCAGCGTCCCATGTCTTGCGGACTTCTTTGTCCGTAACTGAGGATTTTGGACCTGGGATGGGCGGAGCTGAAGCCGTGAGGACATATGATACTTTATCATAAGTCAAGGCTATTTTCAGATTCCTCAGCCAGTCTTTATAATTGGTCCCATTCAGTTTGTTTTTATCTAGTAGAAGCTTGAGTCCAGTCATGGGTATCTGCCATTAAGAGAGAGAAAAGAATACACTCAGCGAAAGCTCTTGCATAGATCAGATTGGTTATTATCTTGTCTAATCGATGTTTCCCACCGCTTTTATCGAGTTTTTCTTTCAAACCTTAAAAAGAAAAACTAGCCAGGATTAATTACAGTCTACAACTTCGCTAACCGTTCAGCCAGGCCAGTGTCGGTACTTGAGGGAGGTTCCCCGTGCATTCGCACGGACCTAATTAGAGTAAACCTCGTTTTCCCAGAGGCGGAGCCCCGTTAACACCTTTCTAGACACCTAATGAGTTAGCTAATTGTAAACTGTAAAACTCTCCTAGGAGCAACTATTGCCCACAGTGGGATCGGGATCCAACCATCACATGGAAGGTATGCAATCTCATTGCAAATTTCAACTATTGAAATTCCCGATGTTGTTTTTACCCCAAGTACTTATGACCTTAACTAAGGTCAACAAATCATAAGTACCAGTCAAGTTCTACCCGTCATTTCTTGATTAATTAGACCCACTCATATGACCCTTAACTATGGTCAACAAAGTCATAAGAATGTCCTAATTAATCTGCATCATATGCAATGTAGGAAGACATCACTTAGCTACCGTACACTACGCCTTAACTATAGTCAACAAACGTAGCACGAATACTAAGTACTCTACTTCCTAAAATGACGGAGGGTTGCGGATGATTTTTAAGAAAATCTTTAACGCTTTGAACTTGATATTGTTGTAGAATCAAATAGTTTTCAAAAGGAGTGGCTTAAGCTCCGCAGTTTTGAAATATAGCTTTTTCATAAATAGCCGAGTGGTTTTCAAATCCGATTCTACAACATCTTTTTAGGTTTATTTTCTTTACATTAATCACATTAATGTAATACCATCATTTAAGTCCTTAAGCCAATCACAGAAAAGAAACGAAAATAACACGTACGCTTATGCCATCCGCATTCGCCGCAATGTTCCGTTATGCACCGTTAGGTTACTTAACTAACGGCATACCGGGACGGGACTAGCGCGGGTGTAAAACATAAGCAACGTCTACTATATATCATATATATAATATGTCATTCGTCTCAGATATCACAGAACACAGGCAGCAGAAACATAGATATAAAGTGGGATATACTAGGACGTCCGTATTTAGTATTTAGCCAGAATAGAAAATACGGATTCCACAGTCGCGATGAATAGCCAAGCCCATACCCTGGACCCCTACGAGAGCGGCAAGCGACCCTACCAATTCTGGAGTTTAGGAGACCCGGTCTCGACTCCTCGAGATGGCCTCCCACTGAACCCCAGAACCCGGTCACCTGTGCTCCCCTCCTTGGGTCCAACCTAATGCGAAAAAGTAAATAATATACAACACTGGTGACACAACCTCAACCCGGAAGTGCCCCAAATAAAAGAATATTACATTACATATGAATTTACATGAATGAAAATATAAAACTCTCATCTCACATAAAAACCCCCCCGGCTATTCCAGCGCGACAATCCTGCACATCATATCTCAGCAACACATAATATCTCATATCATCAACGTAAGTAAGTATGCATACCCCAATTGTCGTTGATGTATAGCAACGAAATCGGCGATATCGAACATCCTACACTTACGGTCACAGAAAAGAAAGTGTAAAACTACAATATTTGGAATCCACATTTTCTTCAGACATCATAAATGCGAAATATCACATATTTCGTATTTCATGCCTAAACTATATGAATTCCACATATTGTATCACATTCCAGATAAACAGACAGTATTAAAGTTTTCGAACGAACGATCAAGTACCCAAGATTCACTAACGCTCAACACTTGAGCAGGGTTCAAAAAAATCCGGAGTGTGACACAGTAGTAGCGGTCCAGCCGTAGAAGGGTCAAGCCAACGCCTCACATGTGGCACGCCGTACTGCCCCAAACCCTAAGGTTCAAAGGGCAGTTCAAGACGGTCACATAATCGAGTTAAGGTTTGTTGTCTTCTAGAGGGACCACCACAAAAAGACTTGCACGTACCTCCAAAGTATTTAAACCCCGTGAATAGTGAGCAAATGATAATCGTTCAAACACTTCAATACTTTCTAATTTACCCGGAAAAACAACGAAATGAAAATTCCGATTGAATTTACGAGTCCAAAACCATCTCCAGAAAATACAGTACTATATTCAGATTAAACATACCTAAAACAATGTACAAGAAGTTATAAGAATTACAGTATAAATTTTATGCATTGATACCTCTGTACGGCCGCGGAGCCGCGGCCTAAGCCAGGAATTGCCGCGGTTCCGTGGCGGTTTATAGGGTTCAGGGCATCGAATTTCACTGTTATTCTTAGAATTTCCTGCTATATTTTTAAGTATTTTTAATTCTGAAAAATGTCAGATTTTAAAATTTGTTCAGAGAGGGTCTTAAAATGTCGTATTTTTGTCCGATCGGGATTTTTACTTCGTAAAAGCGTCACCTAATGTTCTAGGTCGGCTCTGATACCAATGTTAGGTCTGCCTAGAACCCTATGTAGAGTTTTGAAGCATCACATGTCTCAAAGTTTAAGTTTTTATGGTGCTAAACAAGCATACAAAGGAATCGATCCTAGAAAATTAGGGTTTCGAATTTAAAGCCAATAAAAACTAGGGTTTCGAGACTACAACCTTTGTAGCTCCCTTTCGCTAGACTCTTTGGCCTCTTGGGTGTTGGAAGAAGGTCCTCTTGAAGTCTTCTCGCGTCCACGACGATCCACCCGGAGTTCCTTGTCCAAGCTCCCAACTTCGATTATCAAGATGAGAAACGAAGAGAACACTCTAAACAAGT
Organism: Agapanthus africanus; assembly: GCA_030015575.1. Taxonomy (NCBI): domain Eukaryota; kingdom Viridiplantae; phylum Streptophyta; class Magnoliopsida; order Asparagales; family Amaryllidaceae; genus Agapanthus; species Agapanthus africanus. The sequence goes on from CM057341.1 coordinate 596,513,625, forward strand.
TGGCTAAACTTGTGTAGAATGATGTTGTGGTTAAGATTCTCACTTCAAAAACCTTTCTTTATGTATGTTTTACTCACTAGAAGAAACTAGAGAGCAAATGGTGAAGGAGGAAGAAGATGGTAGCTTTCTTTTAACAAGAGTAAAAATGGTAACCATTGAAAAGAAATGAAATATATCTATATATATTTTATTTCTTCTCACTACAAACCATGATTAAATCTTTGAGTTATTATTTAATTAGGGTTTAAAACATATAAGGAAAGTTTAATCCAAGGTTAAGGGTAGGTGAGAATGGTTAGGTTAAAGAAGAGTGTAGAAACAACTCAAGAATTATCCTTTCCTTTTCTATTTTGTTTTAAACATAAAATTAAATAATAATCCATATATTTATCCATGGTGTGAGTCTTATATTGCCACCATTTCCATGTGTAAACAACCATGATAGATGGGTGTATGTATGTATGTATGTATGCACATCCATATGTGCATGAAACTAGAAAGAAAGAAAGAAACACATACATGCATGCATACATCCATCATATTCAAGAAAGGTTTTATGTGAGAAAACTAATGGTTAAATGGTAAATCAACACTTGATTTATCAATCCGGCCATATCACATATGACCCCACCAGAAGCAAGCTGCCCGATCAATGTTCGGTATCATATACGCGCATTTTAATCGGGTCCATGCGCATAGCGCATACGCGCACCACAACGTTTCGCCTGGACTGGGTAACTCCTTTGTGGGACACTAAGACTCGTCAATATGCCGGCAGAGGGTGATGATCATATCAAACACCCCCAAGCTGCAAGCGGTCAGCTAAACGTAACGACCACCCGGGTATTGAGCGATCAGAAGAAAACAAGCGAACCTTCTACAACTCCCGTCGAGCCAACCGGCAACACTACCGTACAGTTCGGTCTCTTCGTCAGATATTCTGTATATCGAGCCTAGGGATGGTCACGTCGACCCTAATAACTCAATAAGTCATGCCGGTGAATGGTCTATAACAGATCGAGAAACTACTGCTAACACTTATCAGCAAATCTCAGCAGCCCTGGCCAGGGACTTACTGATATAACCAGTCGGGTACAGCACAGCATCAACTCCCAATACTGGAAGAGACGAAACCCCTCCTATCGCTCATTGCCTTCGTGTGTCTCGGGACTGTACCCAACGACCACCTTTTTGCACGACTCAGTAGAGCCGTGGTAGGGTGGCAATCAAAGTACATTGGGAGAACACACAAGACTCTATGACGATCTCGGGTCTACAGACTAACCTGTACCAGTGTCACCTGAGAACTGCTATCCGACGATAGATATAATTCCATATAGGAGTTCTCGGTGAGTTCGTCCAGTGTACCCAGTCACCACTGAGCACCCGTATATGATCTTGATGTCAAACATCGATGAATGTGGGAACATTCATCGCCCATCGTATGGGTCTAGTATCATATACGCTAGTCTACTCTGGTATATCAATGTCCCGTCTCGATATACCTACGACTAGGGACTTTTCAGGATATGCTTATAGACTACAGATGTCCCACTAGTATGATCTCCATCATAATCAGAGTAGTCAAGCCGATATCCTCAGGACGTTATCAGCATGTATGAATGAATAAAAGCATGATCAAATCAACATGTCAGATAAAGAAGAACCAGATAGCATACTATCATGTCGAGCAAGAATGCACACTGAATATATATATACATGTGTAGATACATCCACTATCATATAATGGCCTCTAGGGCATACATATATCCAACAACCTTATCCTCTGGTGCTGATCTGCACGTCCGAGAAATATCGTAAAAGCGATCAACAAAATGCTCATAGTGCGAAAACACAATAAGACGACGCCTCTATATGCAATCGTATGTCCCTGGAATCACGCCCTGATCAGTCCTCGTCCGTGACGAGCTCAAGCTGACGCAACTCTATCCGTAGCTCTCTCTGCCCGTGTAATCATGGCAGCAAAATCATAACCAACATCGATAAGGATAGATCATAGGAATGAATATAATATTGTGCAAGGAAATGTACATCCTAAGGTTTCTTAAGCGGGGTAGCGTATCGTAAGTATGCCGCAGAACATACATACGGTACGTCACTCTACTCAAGCTACCTACTCCATCAACCAATGGTCATACTACGTGACAAAAGTTCGGGTATAATACCCCCCCCGTTCAAGTCTAAGTTCCATAAGGTCAAGCCTAGGTTCCAAAATACTTACCCGCCTTAGATTCCGCATAGTCAAACATAGACTCGAACAAAGCATAAACCTAGCGCTCTGATACCAACTTTGTCACGACCCAAAATATTAGCTCGTGACCAGCACTTGAATCACGCAACGTCTAAAGGCGTAACGGAATTCAAGTAAGCTGAAACCCAGAAATCTAAACCTTTTAAGAAAAATAAAGTAGGTGAGGTTTTGAAATAAAGGTATAATGAAATCAGGTTTTCTTAATGCATAGAAAAGGAACATGAATGATGCAAGTAAAATTTACTAGTTTGAAAACATGTTTCGTCTTTTAAAAATTTTGGCAGCACCTCCTTTGTATATTTTGATCCAAAACCACAAATACATAATAAGAATAATGTCATCCCCAAGCGAGAGCTAGCTTTTCGCCAAATGGCGGATCACAACCACGCAAGATAATATAAATAAGTATACGACACCCAACGGCGAAGTTCACCACAAAAGATAAGGAAAAAGCAAGACATAAAAATCACAAGTAGCGGAAAACCCTTCGCTTTAAGTCTCGCAACCACAATCCCACTAAGTCTCACTACTTATACAATTTACAAGTTTTGATTGATGGAGTTAACTAGATACAATAAGAAATATAGATACAAGAGTGGGAATGATACAAATGTCCCACCTACCAATGCAAAACACCCGAATGCTACTGTGTGCCAGCGAAGCCGCTACTGGTCCAAGCGGTCAACCTGCAAGAACTGTGGCACAACGGGGGTGAGTTGCCAACTCGTGAGTAGAAAAATATCAACAGATTGAAATCGAATAAACAACGACTCCTAGGTCAACTATATAACAAAGGTAATACTATGATATAAAGGGTGACCGGGTCTGTATATGTGCCAACAAGGTAGTCAATGTCCATAAGCATGTGTATAACATCCAACAGAAAAATCAATGTATGTATGTATGTGGATCTAGTCCATGCGTCAACCACTGACGCAACAACATCATGCATGTAAATATCATAAAAGCATATGCATGAACTTATGAGGATATAAATCAACATGTGTCCCTCGCGACACCTTAAAATCATGGAACCTGAGTGTCCAGCATCGGCACTCGAAACATCATGAAAATCGTGTCCAGCATCGACACGTAAATCCTCATATATCTCCGGCGCCGCATCCTCAGATCGGCCCTCAGGCGCCGCACACCCTGGTCGGCCCTTATATCCATCTCACTACTCCGGTAGGTATCCTCTAGATAACCGCCGAGTCCAAATACTATCACCGGCAGGTAGTGCTCCCCTGCTAGGCTCACCGTCAAACATATACGAGTCTTCTTGCCCTAGGGTATCTCACCGGGTCCACCATGTACCCGCAGACGGTGCCTACCTCTCCTCGAATCGGGTTTCACATGCCACTCTCAGAACCGAGAAAACATATGGTGGACGCACTGAAATGTCATATCAAGAGAAACCGGGTTTTTAAAACAATACATACTTTCTTTTAAAATTACCACGGTTCTCAAATCCAGAAATCTCATGAAAACAACATATCTCAATGCGTAAATCATAAAGCATGATGTATGCCACATATGATGAAATGTAAACGTATCCGTATATCATGCAACATGAAACAGTGATATATCATATTAAGGGAAAACCGCTCCTTTGAATAATTCCAGTTTTGAAAATATGTTTTGCGGTTCCCAATACCTCAAAAGTCAAATGCAACATCGTAATAAAGTGCACAGGTAACTATAGCAAGTACATTATGAAAATAGTCATATCATGATGCAGCAATCCTACTGTGTAGTGGCATGTCAATTATCGATGATGAAGTGTGTGAGCCGGCAAATCTGTGTACGTGTAACATACGCATCATCGATAATGGTACAAGTGTACTAACACTGGTATATGCAATGCAATAATGATATCATGAAGGCAGCATAAGGTAAATCGCATAAATTAAATCATCAGCTAAAAGCTATAAGGTATACGTAACTATCATATGTCCGAGTCGGTGAAACCATCAAATCATCATATCGCGTCATATATTCCTTTCATCACATTTATATCCCTTATCAAGTCAATTTTTAAATACACTCTAACTTTACTATAAGTATAAATATCTAATCTAACATACACATCCGAACCATACAATCAGATTTTTGAAGCAGCGAATCGTTGTTTTGAAAATAGGGGTTACAGTGTTTCTAAGAAAAAGATATCATTTGAAAATCCGTAACATCTCTCAAGGTATATATTTAAAAGATACATACAATTCTTCGGGTTAGAAAATGGTATGGGTCGGATGACACATCTACATCGACTATCTAGTCCTACAGTGTCCCAACGGCAATATCGTCAAACATCATCCTCAAATTCCGTCATCACATAATAGCCGTAACATATCACTTCTAACTATCCTCTAGTTCCTAATATGGTTTCATAGCTATCTTCATTCTAACCCTAGTTTCCTAATCTAGGTTTCCTAACCATATTCTATAATCAGTTTTCAACATAACTTTGCGGGGATGCTATACGCCATCCACCCAACTTCCCCCGTGGATATAGATCCACTCACCTTGTCTTCGCTCGCCGAAATCGATGACGCCACGCTCCATCGCCTCAGAATCCATGTGAAGGTACCTACAATGATAAACAATCGCAACGCGTGTTAAAAATCAAGGCGGAAAACCAAAACGGTACACGTTTCGCTCATAAGTCAAAACCAGGGTTTTTGGTCGTGTTTTGCACGCAACTCATGGAAATGGTCCCAGATTTTACCCTAAGCCAAATTGGTCAATTTTGCATATATGGAGGGCCTAATTTACATCTAAAGGGACCCCAGAACAAGTACGGATCAATTCTGAGCTACCTTGGCCACAAATTGTGGCCAAATTCAATTTATCTGCGGCTTGGGTGCAGGGGATGGGGCTCAGGTCTTGGTGGTAGCTTCCTAGGTGCCTGCACGACTCCCAGTAATTGCAAAATCATTTCTAGTGTCCCCGGGTTGCTCCAGATTCCAAAATACCCTTTAAATTCACACATTTATCCGATGTCGGGGTTTCTAAATCCTTATTCCATAGTTCTAGTCTCTGGGTTAGGTCTGAATTCTAGCATTAGGGGGTTTGTGTGGCCTCTACAGAGCTCAATTTCCCATCACAGCTCAAGAATTCCAAAACCCTTAACTAGAATATTCCTAAGTCCACAAAACCACTCAATATCGACATGAAACATGTATGGATGCGTAAGGATTTAAAACACCACACTAAGGGTGCAGAAATTATCTCCTTTGGCAACTTAAGAAAATTCTTGAGTTGCCCCAAGTGTCCAAAACGCAAGCTTTCTTGGTCCAATGTGTTGCTAGTGAGCTTGTGCATCTTTTTATTGAAATGGGGTTTGAGTTTTGAAGTGTTTTTCATGGAGTTTGAGAGGCTTGAAGAGGGGAGTGAGTGAGGGCTGCAGCAGCAGCAAGAGGGGGAGGGGAGAGGAAAGAATGAGATGAAAATGGTGAGATGAGTGAATGGCCAAGTCAAAGATACCCTTCACCTTTCTCTCTCACCCCCATACCTAATACTATATTCCTTTTCTTTTCTGTTCTTTTCTTCTCTCATTAAATTACAACTATGCAAGAATCATGAGGAATGCCATGATAAAAGAAAATGTAACAATGAAGAAAAAGACTTGTGCATGTTTTGCACAAAACACGCTTAAAACCCGATTAGCGATTTTTAATCGCGATTAACACTAAATTAGTTTCAAATAACTCGTAAGACTTCATATTTTGCATAAATCCAATAAAGCGCCCTCATTTTAGTAATTTCCATAATTTTCCAAATTTTTCCCAATTTATCGGTATTTAATTATATCGAAATATTAAAATATTCAATATAATATTATTTAATTATAAAATTTCCCCAAAATAATATTTTATTTTTCTGAAGTGTTACAACATACTACGCTTACGGTCACAGAAAAGAAAGTGTAAAACTACAACATTTGGAATCCACAATCACTTTAGACATCTTAAATCCGAAATATCACATACTTCGCATTTCATGCCTAACTATATGAATTCCACATATTGTATCAAATTCCAGATAAATAGATAATGTTAAACTTTCCGATCGAATAAATAAACACCCAAGATTTCCCAAAAAGCTCAACACTTAAGCGGAGTAGAAAAAGTCCCATAACATGTTACAGCCGCTATGAACCAGCCGTAAAAGGGTCAAACCAACGCCCCACATGTGGCAACGCTAAACAACCACAAACCATATGGTTCAGTGACATTTTTGACGGTCACATAATCGAGTAAAGGTTACGTTCTTCTAGAGGGTCCACAGATACGCTTGCATGATTTTCTGAAAGTTTTAAACTCGGGAAAAATCCAACACTTGAAAGTTTTCCGTGTCGGGAAAAAGTGAGTTATTGATATACGTTCGAACATTTTAACACGTTCTAAATTACCTGAAAAACTAAACGATGTTAAACTTTCTGATCGAATCAACGAATTCTTAAGATCTCCAGAAAACTCAACACTTGAGTAATATTAAAAATTCCCAGAAGCATGTAGTAATACCTACGGATGTTACCTAGAAATATCTATCCCTGATACCCAAGTACGGCCGCGGAACCGCCGCGACAATCCTGGTATTGCCGCGGTTCCGCGGCGACTTGAAGGAACGAGGGGTTCGTATTTCACAGTTATCCATAGAATCACCTGCTTAATTTTCTGAGTATTTTTAATAAGGAAAAAACTATCTTTTAAAAAAAATTCCAGAGAGGGGGTCCAAAATCATATTTCGGGGTTCGATCGGACTTTTAACTTCGTATACACGTCACCCAATGCTCTAGCTTGGCTCTGATACCACTGTAGGGTTAGCATAGCACCTTGTGAAGGTTTTAGCAAGCATCAATCATGCTACTTTAAAATTTTTGGGGTGCTAAAAAAACCCTAACCAAGATCTTAATTAGAGAATTAGATTTAACATGCAAGTAAACAACTTTACATCTAAGTGAAAGGGATTACAACCTTTGTAGTCCATTCCTTCGCTTCATAAGTTCCGAGTAGTAGTCCCTTCACCGCGATCCATGAACTTCCGAACTCTAGAGAGGCTCCACAAGCCGAATGATCCATGCTTGCTTGAAGTCTTCCTTTTCGAAGATGATCTACCTTGAAGAATCTTAAACTCAAGCTCTCACTTCTCTAATCAAGTATTAGTGAAGTGAACACCCTAATCTAAGTGGCTAGAATAGATGAGGATGATGAAGTAGGAATTTAGCTCTCTTTTTTTTCAATTTCTCATACTAAATCAACACCTGTAAAAAGCTAGCAAGCTTTTTCAAGGAGGAAGAAGAAGAAAGCTTTTGTGATGAATAATGAATTAATGTTATGGTTACAAAACCAACCATGGGTTAAGAATGAAGGCTTAACCCTTGTAGAGAATAAACTAGGGTAAAAGGTTTGGGTTGGGTTAAGAAATATCTATACAAAATATCAACACAAAAATATCTAAGCTAAAAACAAAAGAAAGATTCATGAAGCTTCATGAAAAAGCTAACCCAAATCAAACCCTAACTTGTTTAATCTTCACAAATCATGTTGCATTTGTAATCATAACTTGTTACAATATTATATATCACATATATAATATATTTTTGTAACAAAAGAAAATAATACAATTAACATATATCGCATATATATCAATGTATTATCCGGTGAGAAAATGAATCAATAAAGCGATCTTATATTAGTTAATGTAATGTAATATATCACATATATAATTATATATTAAATTATCGAATCAACATTTGATCCGACAATCCGGCTATATCGCATATAACCGACTAATATAACACGTACCAATTCATCGAATCAACACTTGATCAGATGACCCGGCTATATCACATATACCCGGACGATATCATATATCGCGAGAACAGAATACGGTATATTATATCGTATTATTCTCGGTCCCGCACATATTACATATGTGCTCCTACTCCATTTTTCCTGAGCTAGAAAACCTCTGTGTAGGACTCTAAAGAATCGTCAATACGCCGGCAGTCGGTGATGATCATATCAAACACCTACAAGCTGCAAGCGGTCAGCTAAATGTAACAGCCACCCGTGTATTGAGCAATCAGAAGATCAACAAGCAAGCATGTACATTCTCCTGGAAATCCAATCAGTAACACTCCCGTACAGTCCGATCTCTTCGTCTGATATGTTGCATATCTAGTCTAGGGGTGGTAAACGTCAGACCCCAGTAACCGATAAGTCGTGTCGATGTAAGGCTTATAACGGGTCGAGAAACTACTGATAACTCTTACCAGTAAATCTCCATATCAGCCCTGGCCAGGGACTTCCAGTTATAGCCAATCGAACACAACACAACATCAACTCCCTATACCGGGAGAGACGAAACCCCTCCTATCGCTCATTGCCTCCATGTGATTCGGGACTGTACCCAAAATCCACCGTCTTGCACGCCCTCTTGGATGTGGTAAGGTGGAAATCAAAGCACAGTGGGAATCACACAAGACTCTATGACGATCTCAGGTTTACAGACTAACCTGTACCAGTGTCACCGGAGAACTGCTATCTGACGATTGGTATAATACCATCTAGGAGTTCTCGGCGAGTCCTTTCAGTGTACCAGTCTCCACTGAGCACCCGTACACCATCTTTGATGTCCAACACCACTGGATATGTGATCATCCATCGCCCATCATATGGGTCAAGATGCGTATACGCTAGCCTACTCTGGAGTATCGATGCTCTGTCTCGATACACCCTCGACTAAGAACAGTTATACGATGTACTCGCAGACTACCCTGGCCCCACTAGTATGATCTGTATCATAGTCCTAGTAGTTGAGTACATATCCTAAGGGCTTTATTAACACGTAATCACAAAACAGTATTTGTTAACATGTTAAGATAAAGTGAAACCAGATAGCATACTATCATATCGAGCAAGAAAGTCCTCTCTATATATATCGAAGCATCCACTATAATATACATCATATGTACAACAATAGCCTCTAAGGCATATATATAACTAACAGTATACATATACTCGTATTCGTATAAAAATACGAATATCCAAGAGAGAGAAATTGACAAGTGAACATAATACTAGAATATATATATATATATATATTATATATATTAAATCAATACTTGATTTAATAATCCGTCTTATACATAAGCTGTCTAGTATTATCAAACGTCCGATTAAAGTTCGTGTATCCCGTACACGTATTTAATCGAACTCTTGCACCTATCAACATATGGCTTCTACATTGTATCGCCTGAACCGGAAAAACCCTCTGTATGGGACTCTAAAAACTCGACAATACACTGGAAGTGAGTTACTGAATAAAATCCATAACCACAAGCACATAATTGGCATTAGATATAAGTAACGTCTACCCAGGTATATGACGAAAAGGAGGTCGACAATCAAGTCCGTTCGTACCCTACTGAGCCTATAAATGACAATCTCCGTACGGTCCGGTCGATTTGTCTGAGAGTGTCACATACAGGGTCTACGAGGTGGAAGTCGTTAGACCCCTAATTGCTGGGTTCCTTAGCACCCTCATTATGATTTTCTAGGGCATCTTGCATGCAATTTTAAAAAATCTAGAGTGCTAAGAAATCCATAACTAAGGATCTAACAAGAGAATTAGGGTTTATAAAAAAAGGAAAATTTTTTACAGTAAGTAAAATGGGAATACAACCTTTGTAGACCGGTCCTTCACTTCTAAAGCTCCGTGTAGTAGTCCTTTTTGCTCCAAGTAGTGGTGTCCCGGACTCTCTTTTGGCTCCACTAGGTGAAAGGAATGAGCTTGCTCAAGGATGTTCGAGGCCGAAGATGGTCTACGTCGAAGAATCTCTAATTCAAGCTACCTCTTCACTAATTGATGAACTAGTGAAGAAACAACCTATATTAAATGGCTAGTTTGGTATATATTGGTGAAGTATGAATTTTGCTCACTTTAGAATAACTTTTCTCTCGTTCTTTTATCACCACACTCAAGGCTAGAGAGCAAAGGTGGAGATGAAGAAAATGATCTCAAGTCTTCAACTAATGAACCATGGGTGAGAAAATATCATATATCACTCATGTAGAGAATAAATCATGGCTAAAGATAATGGTTAGCTTAATAAATATCTAGAGAAAAACAAATTAGTGGACTAAGTCAATGGGTTCTCCAAGCTTCTCCAAGCTACATAAGCCATGAGAAATTTCCAACTAATTTTGATTTACCCTTAATAATTAAAACCCCACATTATCTTAAGTGTGGTCTGAGTCTCATACACCCATGTCCAATGTATCATTTAGCATGACACAAAACAAATACATTAATATATATCACATATATATTAAATGTATAAAGAGAAAACATTTTCTTAAGTGAGCTAATATTAGTTAATGTATATTAATATATCAAATATATAATTACACATTAAATTATTAAATCAACACTTGATTTAACGGTAATATCGCATACAACCGACTAATATCTTTTATATGCATATCACATATACATATAACATATCATTGAATCAACACTTAATTCAACAATCCGGTTATATCTCATATAATCTGTATCGCGAGATTAGAATACGGTATCACATACACGTATTAATCTCAGTCCCGCACATATCACATATGTGCCCTACTTCGTTTCGCATGAGCTAGGAAACCTCTGTATAGGACTCTAATGACTCATCAATACGCCGGCAGTAGGTGATGATCACATCAGTCATCCATAAGCCGTCAGCGGTACTAGTTGGACGTAACGGCTACCCGGGTATTGAGCGATCAGAAGATCAACATGCAAGCTTGTCCATATTCCTGTGAATCCAATAAGTAATACTACCGTACAGTCTGGTCTCTTCGTCTGATATGTCACATATCTAGTTTAGCGGTGGTAAACGTCAGACCCCAGTAACTTGATAAGTTATGCCGATATGAGGCTCATCACGGGTCGAGCTACTGATAACACTTACCGGTAAATCTCAGTATCAGCCTTGGCCAGGGACTTCCTGTTATAGCCAATCGAGCACAGCGCAACATCAATCCCCAATATCGGGAGAGACGAATCCCCTCCTATTGCTCATTGCCTCCATGTGACACGGGACTGTACCCAAAAACCACCGTTTTGCACGCTCTCTTGAACGTGGTAAGATGGAAATCAAAGCACAGTGGGAATCACACAAGACTCTATGACGATCTCTGGCCTACAAACTAACATGTACCAATGTCACCAGAGAACTGCTATCTGACGTTAGGTATAATACCATCTAGGAGTTCTCGGCGAGTCCTGTTCAGTGTACCCATTCTCTACTGAGCAACCGTATACCATCTTTGATGTCAAACACCAATGGATATGGGATCATCCATCGCCCATCATATGGGTCAAGAAGCGTATACGCTAGTCTACTCTAGAATATCGATGCCCCGTCTCGATACACCATCGACTAAGAACAATTAAAGGATGTACTTGTGGACTACCCTGGCCTCACTAGTATGATCTGCATCATAATCCTGGTAGTCAAGTATACATCCTAACGGATTTATAAACATGTGAGAGTAAGACAGTATTACAATACAAGTCTATATGTTTAGATAAAGAGCAACTAGATAGCATACTATCATGTCGAGCAAGAAAGTCCTCCCTATATATGTTCAAGCATCCATTGTAATATACAATCATTATAACAACGGTCTCTAGTGAATACATACAACTAACAATCTCCCACTTGCACTAAGGCCAGTTGTTGTAGTATCTCATACCCAACGTCCTAAAAACTCTCAAACTGTATTTGGGGTTTTGGCCTCTGTGAGTGGATCCGCCGTGTCATTCTTCCTATCAACTCTCCGGACCTCGATCGCCAGGAGATCAACCATCTCCCTGATCAGGTGATACTGCCAAAGAATATGTCTTGGTCACTGATAGGACCGGGGTTCGTAAGCCAAAGCCACAATTCCATTGTCACCACAATGGTAGGAACCAAGTTCATCTCATGAACATCTATACCCAGACAACCTCTTTGGTAGCATTGTTGGCAGTGATGTAATCACCCTTTATCGTTGAGTCTGTCACGGTATCTAGGTTGGAACTCTTGCAACATACCGTCCCTCCGCTTAGGGTAAAGACAAAACCCAAGACTGTCTTACAGTCGACCTTATCACTCTGGAAGCTCGAATCGGTAAAGGACTCCACTTGGAGTTCACCGTTACCATACACCAAGAACGTTTCTTTAGTCCTTCTCAAGTACTTAAGAATGTTCTTCATAGCTGTCCAGTTATCCTCCGCAGGATCTGATTGATACCTGCTTACAACACCCAGTGCATACGCTATATCCAGTCGGGTACATAACATCACATACATGATAGACCCAACTGCCGGGTATCCCTTGCATGTGAGCCCTCTTCAAATCAGTCTTGGGGGACATCTGTAAGTGCACGGCGGCGCCCCGGCCGTCAATCCGACGGCCAAATGCGGAAGCGGTGATAAACTTTAATTTTTCTTGAACTGGCAAACCGCCGCGCACTAATACCCGGATCGAACCATTAACTAGTCTAAGCTAACTACAAGAAAGGGAAGAGAGATATACCGAGTGATCCGAGTCCTCCGGTCTTCTCGTCGTCGTCCCGATCTCCTGCGGAAGCTCCGGTCTCCACCTCGTCGCCGGAAGTGCACCACATCGCCTACTTCTTTTACGGGCTCCCACCTCAATGCCGAGGCAACTCGGGCACGAAGCTGGCTAGTCGACGTGCCCAAGATATGTTGTAGAATGTGTAGTACTCAAGTCTCATTTTGGGGTTCATGGAGATTCCCATTTTGGTGGAGGAAAATGAGGCATGAACTTTTGTGGAGGAACTTGGGGATTTTTCTAGCATCAAGAGAGCAAAAATCCCCACTACAAAAATGGGCAACCCCTCCTCCATGCTTGGCCGGCCATAACTAGAGGAGGAGGAGAGAGAGGGGGTGTGTGAGGGTGGAGTGTATGTATCAAAAGATAACCAATCTCATAATCCAAGAGGGAGAGAGAAAAAGACTATCATGCAAAAGAGAGAGAGAGGAAAGGTTATCATGAAAGGCAATGATCACAAAATCAAACCCATACTCCAAAAACCCACCTACTACAACCATGATTGCTCACAAAGTCAAGCAATCATGATAGAAGAAGAAGTCAAGGTCAAAAGAATGGTGCACCATCATGATACAAGGAAATATGCAAAGACCCCCTCCACAAATGCTTATTTGCAACAATGCAAATAAGCCCTCCTCCACCAATCTTCGGCCATTGAAAGATACAAATGAGAATGGCCGAAACGGAAAGCAAACTGGCAACTCCAGAAAACTGGTCCCGTAATAAATTACAGGAAAACCCCGCTACTGTGCATACACACCCGCATTTGTATTCCGACCGAAATACAAATGCAATGAGACAAAATCTACACTGTACTATACTAGGATCCGGCTTAAACCAAAGCCGGCTAGTAATATCCGTTCGATCCTGATCCGTGCAATACTGCACGTATCTGATCGAACCCTGCCATATATCCATACGGCCTATAGTACAAACTGTCCGATCCTGATCCGTGCAATACCGCACGTATCTGATCGGACCTTGCCATATCTCCATACGGCCTCTACAACTTTTCGCCCGAAAGCTGAGTAACTGAATGTGGGGGACTCTAAAGACTCGTCAACACCTTGGTTGTGGATTTAACCACTGGCACGTCAGAGGTATAAAGCCAATACGTAACGGGCTACCAGGTATTGACTAAAAGGAACGTCTGTGAGCGAACTCAGCCTGACAACCCTACTGAGCCTGTCAGTGACAATATCCGTACAGTCCGGTCCGTTCTTCTATGAGTATCGCATGGCGGGCCTAGGGGGTTGGTAAAAGTCAGACCCCTAAAAGCGGTACAAGTCGTGTCGGAGTGTAGCCCAGAACACCCTGAGATACTACTGGAATACCTACCAGTAAATCTCCTTGCCTCGGCCGAGGGCTTCGTGTAATGGCTCTCCTAGACACAGCACGACCTCACCCCCAATACCGGGAGAGACGAACCCCTGAAGATGCGCTCACTGCCTCCATGTGGCTCGGGACTGTACCCAACTAAAACCTGTTTGCACGACTCCTTTGAGCCGTGGTAGGGTAGTAATCAAAGTACAGTGGAAACTCACACAAGGCAAATGACCATTCCCAGGTCGATGAACTAACCTGTACACATGTCACCAGGGAACTGCCATCTGACGTCTGGTATATGACCAACTAGCATGTTCCCGGCGAGTCCTGTCCGGTGTACTCATAACCCAATGAGCACCTGTATACATCTTAGGTGATCCAACTGACACCAGTGGCTTGTGAGACCGGCCACCGCCCCTCGTCGGGGTCTCGACTGTATACACTAGTCTACTCTGGAGTATCGATGCCCTGTCTCGAAACTCACACGACAAGGGACCATTTAAGGATATGCTTATAGACCCCAGCTCCCACTTATATGATCGCCCTCATACTGCTGGTGGTCAAGCAAGAATCTTAGGGGCTCTATCAACGTGTAATAGCAACTTGTCAGGTCACCTTAAGCAGTACACGATGATAAAGGTAAACCATATAGCATACTATCATCTCGAGTAAGACTGTCCTACCGGGATAGGTCCTCCATCAATCATTGCAATCACGTACCTGTGACCTAATAATTGACTCTGAGGGCACTATCTCCAACAATCTCCCACTTGCACTCAAGGCTAATTATTGCGATATCGCATACTCACAGCCCGTGTGATACCGAACACCCAACTCCTCTACTAGTCAGTCTCACAAAGCCTGTTTGAGAAACTATTCCGTTCGAGGAATAGCCCCAGTGAGTGGATCCGCCTTGATGTTTCTTTCTATGTCTCTCTATATCTCAAGTTCGCGGAGAAGCCCATCTCCCGAAATGAGCAATACCTGTCTTAGAATGTGTCTGGATGTCTGATGGGACATAGCTCATAAATGAACTCCAAATCCAAACTTCTTAGACTATATCGTCAACTGAACTTAATCAGTGTCCTGCGCCATGCCTCCCTCAGTCTTGCCTTGGACCACCTGTCCAAAATACTGCCCCTCATCAGAAGGAAAACTATAACTCTGACAACCACCTTGTCGTCCAGGTCACCTTAGAAGCCTGGAATGATAACTGTCTCCTGTATGAGGTTATCGTTACCATATCCCTAGAACATTCACTTATGTTCTAAAACTGCTTCCGACTGCTTCTCCAGGATTGGATCAATATCAACTTATTGCATCTAGTGCAAGAACAATATCTGGTATGGTACTTAACATCTCATGATTGACTCAATTTCCTGAGCAAGTGATCTGCCAATCATGCACATCCCTCGCCCCTTTAGTCTGTAAGACACCTTTAGAGAGGGTGACTCCATCTTCTGCAGGTAGACTACCGTGCATGGAGTCGTCCATTCTAAATACCCTTAGAATGCTGTCTAAGTAACCAGATTAGGAGACTACCCAAATCTAGATCTAAAACCATAGATCTAGTAACCAGTATGTCAGATATATTTCCTTTGTGGAGAAACCACTGTATGACGACCAAAGTATAACCGATCGTAGTATAGGAATATCACTTCCTATTCCGTGTATGTCATCCAAATACCAGGACATCACACCCTACTACCTTCTTAACAGATCCATCCCCTATTCTGATGTAGTCAAACCCATGACTGTCACGTCAGAAATAGATGATCTATCTCCGTTATATCTGCTTTAGTCTATAAATAGACATAAGCTACCTGTCCACCAATGCTTCCGCTGCTCCCACTGACTACGACAACCCTTTGGCAGAGTCATATACACGTACTCTTCTGAAGCGAGTTCAGAACGACGCTATACTCATCCTCCTGCCGGGTCTCGCAGTCTGGAACAACAGCAATGGCAAGTGTGGGTAAACAAGAACCTCCATGTCACCATCCTTGAGGCTACCGGAGTACCTCTCGGGTGCCTGAAGTTACCCACCTTATCTGCGGAGTGGCCAATGGAATGTCAAACCAGATTGAATCTTTAGGTTCCTTATCAAATCTTCAGTAATCGTTTGTGGTTCTGGAATCACTTCCAGTTCTACCATACTCCCACTACTGTTTTCTGAAAAAATCCAATTTTATTAAAACTGTGGCGAGTCTAGAACAATATTGCTATTGTTCATCCAGATGGTAGAAAATCAACCCTCGTCATAGCCTGGGTCAACCCACAAACAGCCATTACAGAAACGTGCCTTGAGTTATCCAGAGTCTGGTTTTAAGCATAAACCGGACAACTCCCCGTACCTTAACATCGTTAAGATATGAACTGTTCTATATCCAATATAGAAACAGAGGCACTGATTTAATTGAACCAGATCCAAATCATGCAACTGTCTCCAGTGCATGTCAACTAAATGGAAGGAGGCCGATCAGCGTTACTCAACTTATGAATGCTTCCAATTATGAGTAACCTAAAAGAGAAGCAAGATCTCTTTATCATTACTATCAACTGAATACCATTCACAAGTATCTACATCTTCGATCTCTTTGAAGAATCCCGATACTTGCTACACCTGGTTCTCTACTCTATTCAAATACCTATAACTTCTCCAAATTCGGACCCTGTGTTTCCACGAAACACTTGTCTAAAAACTAGAGAAGTCATAAGTAAACCGAATATAGTACGAGGACCAACCCCTCTTTCCTGATGGACCCTGGACAACATACAATACTCTGTATAAGTCCCTTGAGTCTGATAACTCATTCACTGTGTGTCGTAGGTTGAAAACTGTACTTATGGTTAAGAAGAATTACACCGCTGTTTAATGCTCCTTACCTAACCATCCACTGATATAGGTAAATGTCATAGACATAATTTCAAAAAGGTATATCTCACTCTATGAAAATAGACGTACAGATATATCGATTTGAAATTGGTGCACAACAGCGGATATTCAAAACCAAATATTTGCCGTCCGGCAACCAACCCAGGTGACTTCCTCAAATATCACCGATTACAACGAATCCCGATATAATGAGGATGATCACCTAATTCCCAATAACTTACTCCCACTCATCATCTGTAAAACCATACAGATGTGAGAATCATACCTGGTAAATACATACCCTGGAGCAAGTGTCTAATTGGGAAATCAGTTTTCCATTAACAGTACACAGTGAAACTGAAACATTGAAATGTTTCGATGGGGTATCCCGGTATTCCTAGTAATGCCTCTTCCAGATTCACGGCTGTAACCGTATAATTCTTTGCCACCTCTCCAAATCCCTTTATATGTCATTAGTCATTACCTTCTGCACACCCCTTAGGTCAAATGGTTTTCTTCCTTCCCTACCGTTCGGCACCAGCCTATGGTTTGGAAGAAGACTATCCAATAAGCATAATGGGTGTACTGTCCTAATCCTAGGAGCACTCGCAATGCGAGAGAAGGTGAGGATAAAAGACAACCGAATAAACCTTATTCCTATTTCTCCTGAACCAGGATCCATCCCCGAACTGGAACAAGTTCCTTTCGAGTTCGTATATAACCATACGATGGATTATCCAATAAACTTGGGATCTTCGTAGTGATACGGAGTGTCCTGGAGAAATACAAAGGTGAAGTGGGAGTGGTACTGAAATACTTGGTTTGGTCGTGAATATCAGTCGCAATTTACTTTGCCCTCTTACTAATCCCTTGCTTTGTCTTAACATAATACCTTCTGTACACCATCGTTAGGCAAATTGGTTTTCTTCATTCCCTACCGGTCGGCACCTGCCTATGGTTTGGAAGAAGACTATCCAATTTGCGTAATAGGTGTACTATCTCCTAAACCAAGGAGTACTCGCAACCTGAGAGAAGGTAAAAGGAAAAGACAACTGAATAGTCCTATCCGTTTTCTCCAGAACCTGAAACCATCCTCGAATAAATTCTTTCGAGTTCGTATCTAACCATACGATGGTTTTGTCCAATGGAAGTGGACGTTCGTAGTAATACGGGGTGTCCTGGAGAAAGGGTAAAAGTTGGAGTGGCAATGAGATTTGCAACTCTGACAATCCAAAAGCGGGTGTTTAAGAAGGTTCGGTTAATTTTGGTCTCTGAGTCATAGTCTTAGGGTCGGGTCAATGGTCGCTGCCAAAGAGAGAGAGAAAAGAAACACTCAGCGTGCACTCTAACCTAGATCAGAATGGTTACCAATTTATCTAATCTGGAAACCTCCCACTGTACCTCAAATTCTCCTCCAAACCTGAAAGAAGAATTAGTCGGGGTCATCCGAGGAGTAAACTAACTCATCAGTGGGAATCGGGATCCAACTATCATCGCATGATAATGTGACGGAATCCTCTCACGTCATCACACTCCAGAAGGTATGCGCATATCTGGCAAGTTTCAGTTCTTTTGAAACTCCCGATGTGATTTTTGTCCCATGCTCTTATGACCTTGACGAAGGCCAACAAATCATAAGTCACATGTCAAGTTCTACCCGTCATTCTCCAGGTTGATTTGAACCCACCCGCACAAGCCATTGACGAAGGCCAACAAGGCTATACGACTGTCCCAAACCAACGCATCTATCTATGCTGCAGAAAGGCAACAAGCAGCTACCATACACTATGCCTTGACGAAGGCCAACAAACATAGCTTGAATACTACGTGCTACCCGTCTGAAACGACGGAGGGTTACGAATGGTTTCTGGCGAAAAACCTTTAACGTAAAGAACTTGATATCGTTGAAGGAACCGGATAGCTTTTTGAAAATATAGTGACGAAAACCGTTGCTAAAGAGGTCACTCCCGGTGAAGGGATCTCGGCTCTTTCCCCGTAGAATGAGGTGCAGGATATTCCAACTGAATACCACGATGCAAAGCAAAAGTAATCAGCTATAGTGAAGTTATTGCCCTGACGCAAACTTTTTGTCCAAGGGGTCACTCCCGGTGAAGGGATCTCGGCCCTTGCCTCGTCGACTGAGGAGCAGGGTATTCCAACTGAATACCTCGATGCAAAACAAAAATGAACGTCCTTGCAATAACAGCTTTTTGAAAAGTGTTCCAACAACATCAGATTAGGTTTGTTTTTAACTTGCATTGATCCGAATCAACGCAGTCCCATCAAATGACCACACCACAAAGAACGAAAATAATATGACGTACGTATATGCCATCCGCATTCGCCACTGGGTCCCGTCATTACCCGTTAGGTTAGCTAACTAACGACAGAGCGGGGACTGGACTAGCGCGGATGCAAAACATATACAACATCTACTAATATATATACCAATATATTATATTTCGCTCATGGCGTGATAAAATGCAACATCACAGAAATGTACAGCATCACAGAAACAATACAGATATCTGGGATCCCCGGGTTTCACAGAGCCACTACTGAAACCCGACGTTCCCCTGGTCGTGTGGATAGCCTGTGCAATGAAATCCTAGACCCCTACGGGCGCGGCAAGTTACCCGCCAAAACCTGAAGCGAGGCAGCCCCCTTCAGCACCGTGAATGGACCACCCAGCACTTCACGGAATCCGGTAACTTGGGCACCCCTCCTGGGTCAACCTGTACCCCCTACGAGTGCGGCGAATAGCCCGCCAATTCTAGAGTGAAGCCCCCTCCGTCTCAATGCCATGAGATGCGGGCCCGTTGCCCTCTAGAATCCGGCTATCCGTGCACCCCTCCGCGGGGTAATCCTAGTACAGAAAGTAAAATATACATACAACGGGTACATCGACCGCAACCTGGTCGTGCCCCAAAATAATAATACAAACAGGCAGTGACGGCAGTCTACATGTCGGACGCTCGCCCCGCAATATCAAATGTACATAATACAACCACAACTGTACTAGCATTGCATCCAGGCTATCCCCCACGACCGATCCGCAACATCACAGCAAAAACAGAACATCAACGTGAAAGTCACGTTCGCAAATCCGTCTAACCGGGCTATAGCAGTTAGACCGGATTTACCGATCAAGTGACATTCACGGTCGCAGATATAATGTAAATACTGTGAAATAATGTGTATAAAATATCCGATCGATCAAATTTTAACAAGTGGGCCCCAAAGCATTACTGTAGCAGATCAAGAAATTCTAGGCCCAATGTTATTATTCCAAAAACCCAATTTTCACCCCAGAAAGATACTGTAGAAATTTGGTGCAGGGAACCCAAAATAGTGCGGCGGAACCGCGGCCCAAAGGGGTGTTTGGCCGCGGTTCCGCGCTCCTACAGTGGACTTGCTGCATCGAATTTTCACAGAATTCTTATTTTTTCTAGTAGATCACTTTTCTGTAACCTGAAAAAATTTTCGACACCAAAAATTTTCAACAGAAAACTGATGTGAACTAAAATGCAGATTTTGGAATTTTGGTCGATCGGAAACGTAAACACATTGCACAAAGCTAGACTAGGTTAATGGCGAGGCTCTGATACCACTGTAAGTGCACGGCGGCGCCCCGGCCGTCAATCCGACGGCCAAATGCGGAAGCGGTGATAAACTTTAATTTTTCTTGAACTGGCAAACCGCCGCGCACTAATACCCGGATCGAACCATTAACTAGTCTAAGGTAACTACAAGAAAGGGAAGAGAGATATACCGAGTGATCCGAGTCCTCCGGTCTTCTCGTCGTCGTCCCGATCTCCTGCGGAAGCTCCGGTCTCCACCTCGTCGCCGGAAGTGCACCACATCGCCTACTTCTTTTACGGGCTCCCACTTCAATGCCGAGGCAACTCGGGCACGAAGCTGGCTAGTCGACGTGCCCAAGATATGTTGTAGAATGTGTAGTACTCAAGTCTCACTTTGGGGTTCATGGAGATTCCCATTTTGGTGGAGGAAAATGAGGTATGAACTTTTGTGGAGGAACTTGGGGATTTTTCTAGCATCAAGAGAGCAAAAATCCCCACTACAAAAATGGGCAACCCCTCCTCCATGCTTGGCCGGCCATAACTAGAGGAGGAGGAGAGAGAGGGGGTGTGTGAGGGTGGAGTGTATGTATCAAAAGATAACCAATCTCATAATCCAAGAGGGAGAGAGAAAAAGACTATCATGCAAAAGAGAGAGAGGAAAGGTTATCATGAAAGGCAATGATCACAAAATCAAACCCATACTCCAAAAACCCACCTACTACAACCATGATTGCTCACAAAGTCTAGCAATCATGATAGAAGAAGAAGTCAAGGTCAAAAGAATGGTGCACCATCATGATACAAGGAAATATGCAAAGACCCACTCCACAAATGCTTATTTGCAACAATGCAAATAAGCCCTCCTCCACCAATCTTCGGCCATTGAAAGATACAAATGAGAATGGCCGAAACGGAAAGCAAACTGGCAACTCCAGAAAACTGGTCCCGTAATAAATTACAGGAAAACCCCGCTACTGTGCATACACACCCGCATTTGTATTCTGACCGAAATACAAAAGCAATGAGACAAAATCTACACTGTACTATACTAGGATCCGGCTTAAACCAAAGCCGGCTAGTAATATCCGTTCGATCCTGATCCATGCAATACCGCACATATCTGATCGAACCCTGCCATATATCCATACGGCCTATAGTACAAACTGTCCGATCCTGATCCGTGCAATACCGCACGTATCTGATCGGACCTTGCCATATCTCCATACGGCCTCTACAACTTTTCGCCCGAAAGCTGAGTAACTGAATGTGGGGGACTCTAAAGACTCGTCAACACCTTGGTTGTGGATTTAACCACTGGCACGTCAGAGGTATAAGCTAATACGTAACGGGCTACCAGGTATTGACTAAAAGGGACGTCTGTGAGCGAACTCAGCCTGACAACCCTACTGAGCCTGTCAGTGACAATATCCATACAGTCCGGTCCGTTCGTCAATGAGTATCGCATGGCGGGCCTAGGGGGTTGGTAAAAGTCAGACCCCCAAAAGTGGTACAAGTCGTGTCGGAGTGTAGCCCAGAACACCCTGAGATACTACTGGAATACCTACCAGTAAATCTCCTTGCCTCGGCCGAGGGCTTCGTGTAATGGCTCTCCTAGACACAGCACGACCTCACCCCCAATACCGGGAGAGACGAACCCCTGAAGATGCGCTCACTGCCTCCATGTGGCTCGGGACTGTACCCAACTAAAACCTGTTTGCACGACTCCTTTGAGCCGTGGTAGGGTAGTAATCAAAGTACAGTGGGAACTCACACAAGACAAATGACGATCCCCAGGTTGATGAACTAACCTGTACACATGTCACCAGGGAACTGCCATCTGACGTCTGGTATATGACCAACTAGCATGTTCCCGGCGAGTCCTGTCCGGTGTACTCATAACCCAATGAGCACCTGTATACATCTTAGGTGATCCAACTGACACCAGTGGCTTGTGAGACCGGCCACCGCCCCTCGTCGGGGTCTCGACTGTATACACTAGTCTACTCTGGAGTATCGATGCCCTGTCTCGAAACTCACACGACTAGGGACCATTTAAGGATATGCTTATAGACCCCAGCTCCCACTTATATGATCGCCCTCATACTGCTGGTGGTCAAGCAAGAATCCTAGGGGCTCTATCAACGTGTAATAGAAACTTGTCAGGTCACCTAAAGCAGTACACGTTGATAAAGGTAAACCAGATAGCATACTATCATCTCGAGTAAGACTGTCCTACCGGGATAGGTCCTCCATCAATCATTGCAATCACGTACCTGTGACCTAATAATTGACTCTGAGGGCACTATCTCCAACAACATCTCTTTGGGGGAGTGATTCCTGAGATCATGGGTAAATTCCCACGCTTGGAATCTTCTATACTAAACCTCTTTAGGAAGGTGTCAATGTACCTGGATTGGGACAATCCCAATATCTTCTTAGATCTATATCTATAGATCTTAATCTTCATGATGTAGGAGGCATCAACCAGATCCTTCATGGAGAATCTTTGTGATAAGAGGAGCTTGACCGAGTGTAGCATAGGAACACCATTTCCTATCAAGAGTATGTCATCCACGTACAATACGAGGAAGACAGCCTTACTCTCTACAACCTTCTTATATATATAAGGTTCATCTACCATTTTTATGAAGTCAATCTCTTTGACTGCCACATCAAAACAGATGTGTTTCCCCCAATCAGAGCAAAGCTCTGATCAAATTTTTGAAATTTGAAATGAAGCAGCGCTTCATAAGAGCGCTTGCGCCAAGAGTGCCAGCGCTAAGAGTCAGAGGCCGCGCTCACGTGCAAAGCACGAGAGTGCTCACACCAAGAGCGCCAGCGCTGAGAGTCAAAGACTCTGAGGCAATGCTCACGTGCAGAGCACGAGAGCGCTGGCGCCAAGTGCGCCAGCACTAAGAGTCAAAGACTCTGAAGCAGCGCTCACGTGCAAGGTACGAGAGCGCCAAGCGCTCACGTGCAAGGCACGAGAGCGCTAAGCGCTAGAACTAAATGTTCTCCACCGTAGGATCAAAGATCGAACGAAGATGATAAATCATCAAATTACCAGAATAAAATTCTGTTGAGGGAATACTCCTCAAATCTTTCCAAACAGGAAAGATTGTGCTCTGTAAACCAGAGCACGGTTGGATCAAAGATCCAAAGGTGATTAAAAATCACCAAGATACAGGATATATTCTATATGGGAAAATGTTTTCCCAATCTTGTTAAAAACAAGAAGATTGTTTTCTGTAAAACAGAAGCCCTAGGATCAAAGATCTAATGGTGGGGAAACATCCCTAAATCAATCAGAGGAAGATTTCCTTAACTGATTCAACAAATCAGCCTCCCCTATATAAAGGCCCTAAGACTTCAAGTCTTGGATCAAAAAAACTCCCCATAAGTTTCACAAAGAGGACCCCCCCCCACAAACTTTGAGAAATTTAAAAGAGAAGAGCAAGCTCTCGGAAGAAGAATTTCTTCAAGGTAAACAAAACAGAGAGATCAAAGCATCTCATAAAAGAAGAAGAACTTAGTTCTTTTTCTAGATCACAGATCTAAAAAGACAGAGGTCTTTCACAAAAAGGGATTATAGCATCTCATCTTTAAAAAGGGGGGAGAAGAACTTAATTCTCTTCAGATCAATAAAGACAAAGTCTTTCACAAAAGCATAAGAGATTATAACATCTCCTATAAAAAAAGAACCTTGTTCTTAGATCCACGAGACAAAGTCTCTCATAAACGAGAACTTAATTCTCGAAGCACGGAATTGATAAAGAGCGCTCTGCACTTATTGGTTGGCGCTCAGCGCGCCACGTGCTCTTCCCGTGGGCTCTACTTAATAAGGAGCACTCTGCACTCATTGATTGGCGCTCAGCGCCAAATGCGCCACGTGCTCCTCACATGTGCGCTATTTTACAAGAAGCGCCTTAGCGCTCTAAGTGTGGCGCTCAGCGCCAAGCACGCCACATGCTCCTCACGTGTGCGCTATATTACAAGAAGCGCCTTAGCGCTCTAAATCTGGCGCTCAGCGCCAAGCGCGCCACATGCTCCTCACGTGGGCGCTGAGGGAATATAAATTGTTCTTTAAATAAAGCCCCAGAGCCATGATGAGTGCTCAACACTCAATAAAAGACAAAAAGGATGTCAGAAACCAAACCATTGCTCAGCATTGTTAAAAAGGACTGAGCCTAATTAAATGTTCAACATTTCAACTGAGTGGGCCGAGCCCAAGTTGGCTATATATCCCTTATTCAGATTAATTGAGCCCATATGTTCATAAATCTTTTTAACTGATCTTAGTCTCAAACTTGACAACAGATCTCCCAACCAACATTGCTTCAAGGGTACATCTCTTCATACCTCTGATATATGTCGTTGTAATTCTTCAACGTCTTCAGAAAGATGGAGGGTCCTAATAAGCAATAACTTTTGGCGCATCCCTAAACGGTTGAACCAAAACCACCTAGACTATGACGTCTTTAAACTGGACTATAATGTCCTTAAACTTTACGGACTATGAGGTCCCTAAACTCATAGACTATGATGTCCTTAAACTATGGACCGTAACGTCCCTAAACTAAACTCAATGGACTATGATGTCCTTAAACTCCATGGACTATGATGTCCTTAAACTTATGGACCGCAATGTCTCTAAACTAAAACAATAGAGCCCGAATGCTCTTTTGTTGGATCTAAATGATCCTGTTAAATAGATCTTAGTCTAAAATTAGACTAACGTATCCATACCAAACGTTTAAGTTGATCTTAGTCTTAAATGAGATTAACGATCCTTAAACCTAAGCCAAACCCAAATCTAAGAAAATACGGATTTGGACTAATCCACGCCCTACGGGCGACAACATAAATTAGTCTCCTTATACAATCCACGGGCAAACAAAAACAAAAGAAACACACACGACACGAAGTGACCATCTGGAGAAGGAGAAAGTGGTTACCGCGATGCGGTAGCATAATTAATTGCAGGGGCTTGCGCCTGTAGGGAAGAGCGTCCCCACAATCAAAAACCCCTCACAATGAAGGGGAATCTGATGAAGTCTGCTACATCGGCCGCATCCGTCAAAACCTTTGATACATGGTGCCATAAACCAACTTGGCATCTTTGGAGAGGTGGACGGATAAATCCAAATAGCATCTTCTCCCAAAATTCAGGCCGGACGTTCCAACGTCCCGGTCGCGTCTTTCGGCGGTGAACAGATTCTGGCACGTCCGGTGGGACATTTTCCTCTTTCCACTCCACACTTCGTGTGTCGTGTTCGTGAACGAATCGCGGTTTGCTATGGTTGCCCCTGGATTCGAGATACTAAGATTTTGTGTCTTGCTCCGTGCAGAGAACATAAGATCAATGGCTTTCAACTGCACCAACTACAACAACTGCAACAACTCCCATTCCATCCTTGCCGGAGGAGTGACCTATTGGCCTCTAGCGGCCTCCGTTTTCACGATGCCAGTGGAACAGGTGATGCAAGCCACCACTGGGATGTTCTTTGGGACCATGCTCCCACCAATAAGCTTCAGCGCCCTACTGCCATCGCAAGAAACTCCGAAGAAGTCGATCTTTGATCGGCTTACGACTACCGCGGCCCCTCTCAACGGGTCGCCTAAATCCAAGGTTTCAGTCTTTAACAGACTGGGCCAAAACTCCAATGGGCCCATGAAGAAGCCCGCGATACCTGAGGGGGTTATCCCGAAACGGATAGCCATTCCTGTTCTAACAAACGAAATCATCAAAGAGGCTTCTCCTGCTAAGGGATCAGTCTTCGCTAGGCAGTCCTCTCCAACTCCCACTTCGGGCGAGATCACCAAAATTGCTTCCCCTGCCCAAGGGTCAATCTTCGACAGGTTGGGTGCTTCTTCTAAGCGGACGTCAGTTTTCAAGAGGTTGGCACTGGCAGCAACCCTTCACCAGAGCAGGGGGCATGATGATGCCACCCCCATAGCTAAGCCAATACCGTCTGCAAGGCATGCTTGACGTCGCCACTGGCGTCGAGTGAGAAAAAATGGGGGCAGTTCTCCCTCTGGATTGACTCCGCCAGCTCCGATGGTGGAAATTGATGATTCTGTTCCAACAGGGAAAAACTTTGAACCACTTAGGAGGGCGCGCAAAAACTCTCCAACTGCTGTATTGAAAAGATCTCCTCCACCCATAGAGAGCTCTATAAAGGCAAACCTGGAGCAGCCCCTTCAGCGGCTGTCCTCCAAAATTCACAGAGTCTAGCGAAGGGTCCAAGATTCTGTAGTTAACCAAGACTACTCCCGCCAACCAAAGAAAATGAAGGTTCGGCAAGAGAAGGACCAACTTGTCAAGCCACAGAAGGTGTCGTCTACTTGGGTGCCTGTTCATATCATAATATTGCATTATTATATTCCCTATTCTTATTCATTTTACAAATAAACAGGTGCTTTTGACCCATGTCTGCTACATAGTTGCAGGTTACATGTTCTCGGAACAAAAACAGTGAAATTGATGAAAAGATGATACAAAAGTGGGACTACGACCGATAAATGGAGGAATCTTGATCGTGCCTACATTTTGAGGGACAATGAAGATCAATTAACAAGTTCACAGAGCACAAAGGCAGCGCAAGGTTCAAGACTTTGACACAAAGCAAGCGGTAAAGTCCACGAAATTATTCACAGTGGAAATCTAGAAGAAAACTAGAAGACAATCTGAGAAACCAAGTGATGAAACAAGGAGCCAAAAGCAACAGAAAGAACCCCTAAATTTTGCAGCCCACAAGCCCACTACTTGGCCGCGGAACCACGGCCAAACCTTGCTCTTGGCCACGGATCCACAGCTATATAGTGCCCGTGTCAGTGCTAAAAAGTGTCGGTGCAGCTGGCGTGCGTTGACTAGTTCTTTTCTTAGGGGGTAAACTTGTAATTGTAGATATGACTCAATTGTAACTCTAAGGTTTCTATGTTCTATAAATAGAAACCCTAAAACCTGTTTTAGGTTATGCCTCTTCTTGTGCCTCATTTCATCTATCTAAATTCAGATCTGTAAATTTCTGTAAAGAAGGAAGAGAGCATCAAATACAAATTAGGAGTAAGTTTTCTTTTCATTGCCCTAGTTAAATTTTATTTCCATGCCCTAGGTAATTTCTTTCTTGCCCTAGTATAGATCTTTATTCTCTGCCCTAGTTAGACAGTTAGAAATTGTATTTCAATTCCCTAATGAGTGAGTAGTCTCCTCGCTTGTTAGGGTTAGATTTGGGGAAGGCTTGAGAGATAAAGATCTCTCACCCCTTTCTTGCCCATCACACGTTTTTTTAGGACTCCATGCATACATACACACACCGCTCCCTACGGCACCCTATCCCACGAGGTAGCGGTGATACCGTAGTATAAACGACCGGTTGAGCGAGTTTTCCATGGAGGTTAGGGTAAGAATTAAGATAGGAAGGACAAGAACCTAGAGGAAGGAACATCGTTTCTTCCTGATGGTACTAATCCACTTTATTAATTATTACCATAATGCCTAATAGATCTTAAATAGGGCATAGAAAGCGGTGGGAATATTGACTTTCCAAATCTAACCTAAACCTACCCCTAGCAAGATTTTTATCTAGATCAACTTAGTTTTTAGATTTAATCAATCCGACAACAATTGGAATTAACTCGTTAGAACAATTAGGAAATACACGAAATCCCTGTGGACCGACCCGTACTCACCGGCTTGCTACCAAGCGACGCCGTTCTTGATTGCGGTTATAAATATTTTTTATTCATCTTTTGAAAAAGCGCACACGCTAAAAAAAATCTCTTAAAATCAAATGGCGTCGTTGCCGGGGATGGCATAGTATTTTCGTTTTGCAATTTCGGGTTAATATAAAATTTAAAAATCATAAAAACTGGAAAATTGAAAAATATAAATTTTTTTATCATCTTTTATTG
The DNA here is from genome assembly GCA_030015575.1 of Agapanthus africanus. Classification (NCBI taxonomy): domain Eukaryota; kingdom Viridiplantae; phylum Streptophyta; class Magnoliopsida; order Asparagales; family Amaryllidaceae; genus Agapanthus; species Agapanthus africanus. Next base: position 596,542,211 of record CM057341.1, read on the forward strand.
TTTGAAGGGTGTTTCGTGTGAATTTTTGCCGGATTAACGAATGAGTTGAGATCTGGAAAAATCCAGAGATCAAAACAGAAAACCCTAGATCTAAAAAAACAGAGAAAAGTCAAACCAGAGGAGCAGAAGAAATTTGGAGATCCGAACCCACCATTGGGCTGCGGAACCGCCGCCGTACCCTACCCCTGTCCGCGGAAGCGCCGCTCCTCGGTCGAGTCAGCACGTGGAAAAATCTCTGTTTGTTTCCTTTCTCTTTCCTCTGAACCCCTGATATCTCCTCTGTAAATTTGCCTGCAGGATTCATTGCGCTAAAAAAATCTCTCCCCCTTCCAATAATTGATCTTGTGCAGGATTCTTTGAGCCGCGCTAAAAATATAAAAAAAATTGTTTCCAAGTGGTTGTTTACTGTTTTGCATATTTAATCGGACTTTAAGGGGCTTGAAACCATATCCAGATTGTGTGGGGATTTCATTACCCTTCCCAGGACCCCAGAAATCACATAAGGCATATTGCATTGACCATCATTTAATTAAAAAAGATTAGACTCAGCCCTAAGGACTCCGCGCTCAATAGGACAAATGACTAGTTGTAGGCATCGACCGTTGATCCTAACCTGACTTTGTGGTGTCTAGGCAAGTGTGTCTAAGGCAAGTGGTTACTTAATTAGGTTCACTACTTACGTAGTGGAGAACCTCCCACTTATCTGGCACTTACCTGGCCACAATTGGCGGTGAAGAGGCGGTTTGAGATCCTACTTCTTGCCTTTTGGAATAGTTTGGAGCTGTCTAGCTGACCTAGGTGAGCCTAGATCTAGGCCTGATTATGCATTTGTGGTTGATTGAACGTGTGTCTAAGCCCTTTATCGAAAATCTTTTTGCAAAAAGCTCCACATAAAAAAAAGAGAAAATTTTTACAAAAACTTGCATCTTGTCGCTAAGAAATCCATGCACCCCACTTACACCCACTTTCTTCTCATTGACGTTTTCTTACCCCCACATTCTGTTTTTCACTTTTTGACTACACTACCTCTTTAGTGTATGTCCGGTTGGACTAGGGACACTAGCGCCCGATTAGTCCGTATCTCGTTGGTACCGACCGACGACGCTTTCAACTCCGAAGTCGAAATTCCTTCCACTTCCTTACCTTCACCTTCACATTCTTCCTCCGAAGGGATGTCGGGATATAATCCTAACAACACCTTACCCACGGGACTGATTCCACCTCCGTTAGGTGCGAATAACCCGCAACACCCGCCTGTTGAAGCGCCCCAACGAATCGCGCTCCAGGATCTTTTCTACCCTGTCCGCACCGCCTTACCTACTTGTCTTTCACTCCCACCGGCAAATGGGGACAATTTTGAGATCAAACCCCACTTCATCAATATGTTGCCAAAATTTCACGGACTGGAATCCGAAGATGCCTATATCTTCATAAAAAAATTCCAAAACGTTTGCGCAATGATGAAAACAACCCAATTATCAGATGATGCTATAAAGCTAAGGGTCATTCCTTTCACCTTATGTGACTTAGCCGAGAAGCGGTTATACAACACAGCATCACATTCAATTAAAAATTGGGAAGAGTTTGTTAAAGATTTTCTTAAAAAGTTTTATCCCCATCACAAGACCGCGAGAATTCACAATGAGATTATACAATTTTCCCAACTTCCTTCCGAACCCTTTCGGAAGTGTTTTGAAAGATTCAAAGACCTACTTGTTCAATGCCTTCACCATGGGATCGAAAATTGGCAACTTTACCAAACTTTATACGAGAGATTGAACCCAGCAACGAAGCAGTTGTTGGAAACTATTTGTCAAGGTCACTTTCTAACCAAATCTAGTGAGGAAGCTTGGCAGTTTCTCGAGGATCTTGCTGAACAAACACTTCAGTGGGAAAGCACTAAGACCACCTCATCTTCTTCTGTTGGTCAGTCTACGGCAGGCATACATCAATTAGATATGTCGATAGTAATGAAGGCCGAAAAAGTCGCACTTACGAAAAAGCTAGAAGCAATTGAGACCAAAATCTCATCGCCTTCTCCTGCCCCTGCTTTACCCCCACGAACTGTTTGCGCTTGTTGTTCGGATCCATCACATCTTACCGAAGAGTGTCCTTACAATCCACCTGTTCAAGGACAAGATCAAGTCAATGCTGCCTTTCAGCAATGACAGAGAAATGATCCATACTCTTCGACTTATAATCCGGGTTGGAGGAGTCACCCAAATTTTGCTTGGAATCAAAATCAACAATTCCAAGGAAACAACAACTTTCAAAGGCCTCCTCCTCCACAACAACAAGCACCCCAACAAACTCAATACCAGCAACCTTTACAACCACAACCTTACCCAAATCAAACGAACAATTTTGTGCCTAACAACTTTTACCCTAAAAACAATTTTGTTCAACCAAAAAGGTTACCTCGCTAGAAAAAAGTCTAGATGCGTTTCTCAAACAATCTACACAATCCGCAGCAAGGTTGGAGACTTCCATTCAGTCTTTGGTGCACAACAATGCTTCACAGGATCAAAGCATCAAATCTATTGAGGCATAAATTGCACAACTAACTGCTGCATTGAGCGAGCGAGAAAAAGGAAAGCTTCCATCTCAACCATTGCCAAATCCCGATCACACACACAACGCACATGTCGCATATGAATATCAAAATCATAATGTAAATGCGGTGACCACGTTGAGATCTGGAAGAGTGTTGCAAAATAATGTGGGTATTAATAATGACACCCCTGCCGGTGGTTCTTCTTCATTTTCTTCTTCTTCTTCTTCATCGTCTTCTTCTTCATCTTCTTCGTTAGAGCCTATTCTTCATTCTTCAGAAGGCTCTTCTTCTTCTGATCCGAACGGACCCACATCTCACTTCACGAACACACCCACACTGGGATCCGTTCCAACTCCACATTCTACTCCACAGACATTGGACTCAACGGATTTTCAAAATGCTCCATTTCCAAACAGGTTGAGATCCAATAAACCAACTCCACAAATGGAGAAGATTGTGGAGTTATTTAAACAGGTTAGCATAAATATACCTCTCTTGGATGCAATCCAACAAGTCCCTTCTTACGCGAAAATCTTAAAGGGCTTATGCTCCTCGAAAAGAAAGTCTCAGACACCCAAGAAAGTGCTGGTAGCTAGTGCCGTGAGCAATGCTATTAACCAACGTCAACCCTTACCCCAAAAACGAAAAGACCCTGGCTGTCCTATAATTTCAATAACAATTGGGGATAAGAACATCAATCGAGCACTTTTAGATCTTGGGTCTAGTGTTAACCTGCTTCCCTACTCCGTGTACGAGCAATTAGGTGTTGGAGAGTTGAATCCCACTCATTGTACTCTCCAAATGGCTGATCGATCAATCACCCATCCTAGGGGTGAGTTGGAGGATGTGTTGATCAAAGTAGGGGACTTCATATTCCCCGTTGATTTTATTGTTATGGACACACAACCTATTGCTAACCCACGAAACCAAATTCCGGTGATCCTCGGTCTACCATTTTTGGCCACTTCCAATACCGTAATAAATTGTCGCAATGGCTCTATGACTCTATCCTTCGGGAAGATGTTTAGTGAGTTCAATATTTACAGGATAGGAAGTCTGCTCCCCGTGCCTAAAACTAGTACACGAGAAGTTTGCTCGATTCACGATATCACGTAGGAGGACTGCGAGCTTGAAAAATTTCTGTTTGATGACAACAGTTTTGACGCCACTAGTGCGTCCCGCCTTGAATCTAACACAGTTGGCACAACCGATATTGATTATGAATGTTTCACTTTTTCGGACGATTTTGACGACTCACCGCCTGAATATGAGTCCTTTGAATTTTTGGATGAGTTAGCTGAACCATCCGATTCGGTTGTTTGCAGTGATTTCGAACCATTGTAGGAATCCTTTGAGTTCGAGGTAGATTTCCCAATTTTACCTTTGATTGTTTCGCCTCCGAAACTCGAACTCAAGCCCTTGCCGTCTCACCTTAAATACGATTACCTAGGTGAGAATGAGACCTTTCCCGTTATCATATCGGCATCTCTATGTCTCGAGCAAGAGAAAGCCCTTTTAATGGTCTTACAAGATAATCGGCAAGCTTTTGGCTGGACTATGGTGGACATCGAGGAGATCAGTTCCCTCATAATTGAATATCATATGCATATGATGGATGATGCCAAGTCAATAAAGGATCCACTGAAACATCTCGGGGATTGTGTGGATAATCAACCTCTTCCTTTAGAAGTTGAACCACCCCTTTTTCTTTTAATAAGCTATGAGAATGCCAATATTCCATCTATTTTTGATCATTCACATTCTCGTTTTGATTCATCATCACCTCCTATCTCTTCACTTCCATGTACATACAGACACTTTCCATACCACCACTTATCTCTTCCGCAATTCTGCTTGGCTCGGTACAACATGTTCTTCCACCGAATGATGCTTTACACAGATAAATTTTTCAACTGGTTGGTGTTGACGTTTGGTCTTTGCAAAGTTTGGCAATGACTTGTAACATCGTTTAATTGAAGTTTGGCGGGGGTCCTTTTTGTAAATATTTTTGTTTTCTTTTTTCAGTTAACAATAAAAAAAATAAACAGGGGAGTGCCGATATTTTCAACCTTCTTAGTGTAGCCTGACAGTGAGGACACTGTCAAGTTTAAGTTTGAGGGTGTGCTCGGTAAGCCTTCTTCCTTCGCATTCATATGTATATTTTTGCATTTGCATACTTATTTTAAAACCCATAAAAATTGAAATTTTTTAAAAAATATAAAATTAAAACATTCAATCTTGGCCATGATTGACTTGAGTTTGACAAATAGGTTAACTAGTTAGGGACAACTAGATCTTAGACTTAATAAATTAAAAACCCTAAAAATAACCTTTCTTAAAATTTAACGGTAGAAAGTATGTCTTTCTAGTTTATTTAGAAATAGCCAAATTTCGAGTTGCCTTCTTTGGATAAGTTAAAACAAGGGAAAAGTATTGATATTTTTATTAAAATATAAGTTTGAAAAATAATTCTAAGCTTAAGTCTAAATGCTGAAAATATACCCTACAATTTGCACAAACACGAACCTTGAAACTTGGAATAGTAGAAGAGACCTTGAAATGCTCTTGTCTAAAAGTCCTTTGTATGAAGGAAAATAAAATAAAAATACAAGTGTGAATAAAGAGATAAAAAAATGAACACTGGTTTTTGTAATTACTTAAGGCTGCATAAATAGAAAAAAATAATTAGCAAGGGTGCTTCATCACCTAGTGTCTTTGACCAACTGGTTTGGGAGTCATTGCTAAAAGCCTTAGGGATTACAAGACTAGGAATTACGCTTTAATGTGCAAACACATTATGTAATCGGTCGTTGGTACCTCAAGAAGTATTAACGGTCGCATGAAGAATGTGTGAGCAATTTCATTTAAAAAATTCACCAATTGAAAAGTACTTTGGACGATGGACAAGAGTATAATAGCTTGATTTGAATTTCCAAGTGTAGGGGTGATATTTACACACACGTAGGGGTATGTGTTTGGGGTTTAGATAAGAGATATGAATGAAGAATATGACTTATATCTTTAATAGAGATGATAAAATTCCTAAGTTGAGATAGAACCCTTGAAGGAAAACTTAAAAGATGCTGAAAGCTAAGTAAATTTACAAGAATATATATAATCTTAAGTTAAATGATAAGGAAGAGTGGAAAATACGGGTGGAAAATTTATGAGTCGAAGATAATAGAGTTCTTGTTAGAAAACCTAATTGGAGAATGAAAGTCAATAGGCCAAATTGATAGGATTTTGTGGGTAGTATCCGCTGAAAACCCTCAGGAGACAACACTCCTCCTACTAGGGACACCTAGAGGTTTAACGGCTTGTTGCACGAGCTCAGTGTAATCGCGTTTCTCTGCGAAAGTAAGGCTAGGTCTTTTTCGAGAATATAATTAAGTTTGCTCGAGGACGAGTAAAAGATAAGTTTGGGGGTATTTGTTCATATCATAATATTGCATTATTATATTCCCCATTCTTATTCATTTTACAAATAAACTGGTGCTTTTGACCCATGTCTGCTACATAGTTGCAGGTTACAGGTTCTCGGAACAAAAACAGTGAAATTGATGAAAAGATGATACAAAAGTGAGACTACGACCGATAAATGGCGGAATCTTGATCGTGCCAACATTTTGAGGGACAATGAAGATCAATGAACAAGTTCACAAAGCACAAAGGCAGCGCAAGGTTCAAGACTTCGACACGAAGCAAGCGGTAAAGTCCACGAAATTATTCACTGTGGAAATTTGGAAGAAAACTAGAAGACAATCTGAGAAACCAAGTGAAGAAACAAGGAGTCAAAAGCAACAGAAAGAACCCCTAAATTTTGCAGCCTACAAGCCCACTACTTGGCCGCGGAACCGCGGCCAAACCTTACTCTTGGGCTCGGATCCGTGGCCATATAGTGCCCGTGTCGGTGCTAAAAAGTGTCGGTGCAGCTGGCGTGCGTTGACTAGTTCTTTTCTTAGGGGGTAAACTTTTAATTGCATATATGACTCAATTGTAACCCTAGGGTTTCTATGTTCTATAAATAAAAACCCTAAAACCTGTTTTAGGTTATGCATCTTCTTGTGCCTCATTTCATCTATCGAAATTCAGATCTGTAAATTTCTGTAAAGAAGGTAGAGAGCATCAAATAAAAATTAGGAGTAAGTTTTCTTTTCATTGCCCTAGTTAAATTTTATTTCCATGCCCTAGATAATTTCTTTCTTGCCCTAGTATAGATCTTTATTCTCTGCCCTAGTTAGATAGTTAGAAATTGTATTTCAATTCCCTAATGAGTGAGTAGTCTCCTCGCTTGTTAGGGTTAGATTTGGGGAAGGCTTGATAGATGAAGATCTCTCACCCCTTTCTTGCCCATCACACATTTTTATAGGACTCCATGCATACATGCACACATCGCTCCCTACGACACCCTATCCCACGAGGTAGCGGTGATACCATAGTATAAACGACCGGTTGAGCGTGTTTTCCATAGAGATTAGGGTAAGAATTAAGAAAGGAAGGACAAGAACCTAGAGGAAGGAACATCCTTTCTTCCCGATGGTACTAATCCACTTTATTAATTATTACCATAACGCCTAATAGATCTTAAATAGGGCATAGAAAGTGGTGGGAATATTGACTTTCCAAATCTAACCTAAACCTAACCCTAGCAAGATTTTAATCTAGATCAACTTAGTTTTTAGATTTAATCAATCCGAAAACAATCGGAATTAACTCGTTAGAACAATTAGGAAATACACAAAATCCCTGTGGACCGACCCGTACTCACCGGCTAGCTACCAAGCGACGCCGTTCTTGATTGCGGTTATAAATATTTTTTGTTCATCTTTTGAAAAAGCGCACACGCTAAAAAAAATCTCTTAAAATCAGTGCCCGCTGCAACGGCCCCCTCAACTTCGACCGCCCACAAAAGGAGAAAGCTGGAGAAGATCTCCGCGTCTGCGACGAACCACAAGGGCATTGAATCCAAACATCCCAAGTCTGGGGGCATGGTAGTGCATACTGTTTATATGGCTTCTAAGAAAGAGGATAGCCGTATCTCCACAGGTCATCGACCACTCATGCGGTCAGTAACTAAGGCTCAGGAGCAACAACAACAAATGCTCTAGAAGATGCTGACAACTATGGCCGCACTCACTGGGCTAAAAGCAAACCCGGAGGCATCGTCAGAGCAGCGTCAGGAATAGGAAACCAATGCCGAATTCCTCCGAAGAATGCTCGAGAGGAAACACAAAGAGGCCACGGAACAAGCGGCCAACATAAAACAAATGGTGCTTTTATTCCAAGATATGGTCGGGATGATGATACAGCCGGAGCCTCCAGCTGAAGACCCTCCGATTATCCTTGAAGACGACAGAAGGGAGACATCGAACCCTCTTCCGGCTCTATCAGCAGCCAAGGAAGAGACCATCTCGAAAGCTACGCTCGATGATTATATAGCTCAACAGATACGAGCCCATCAGGCAAATGAAACAACTGGCCAAGTCGTCAGAACTGGGCGACCATATCCAGGATGGTAGATCAGATAAAGTACCCGCCGGGATACACGATCCCTAAATTCCACGTGTACAAGGGGACGGGAAATCCCATTCAACATGTCGCTCAGTTCAGGGCTCTGTGCGGCAACACTGGAGGTGACGATAAGCTACTTCTTCGCCAATTCGTCGGCAGCTTGGCGGTGACGGCATTCGAATGGTACTCGGAGCTTCCCGACGACTCCGTCAAAACGTTTACAGAGATGGTGTTGCCATTCACTCAGCGGTTCGCTTGCGCCAGCGAACGCACCCCGATCACGGCATTGATCAATGCTAGAGTGAAGCCGGAAGAGACATGGGTGCAGTATGCAATCCGGTGGCGGAACTTATGGTCGAGATGCGAACAACGCATAGAAGAAGCTCCTGCCGTGGGCATGTTCATGTGGACCCTTGAACCTCAGTCGACTGGCTCCAACCACCTTCCAGGCCTTGATTGACAAGTTGGTCCAAATAGACCAGATGGGCTATAGGCCTTTCCCTTCAAAAGTGGATTTTCGGAATGAAGAAGGCAAAGGGAAAGCGACCTTTGTCGCCAACGCTCAGCAACAACCGAGTAACCCGAGACCGTTTGTTCGTCAAAGCAACAAGTCGCGATCCCACGATGAGAAGTTGAAACGTCCTTACTCATTTCGCATGGATAAAACAAAGAGACTGTTCGAACTGGCAGTACGCAACGGTCTCATCACTCTACCAGATCCAAGACATCCGTCGCAACTGGGTGACGTTAACCATCCTAACAATTGTCCCTACCACAGAGTAATGGGTCACCCACTCGAAGATTACTACGTCTTCAAAGGCTGGATTGATGACCAATACCAACAGGGCAAATTCGCGTTTTCTGACAACTGGAAGGTGAACCCGCCACAACCACATGCTCAGAAAAAGATGGACACGCCGGGGGCATCATGCTCTTTTATAGGGGAAGCTCCATGGGAAATTGTTCTTTCGGCAAAAACTAAAAGAATGCTGAAAGATCTCCAATCATGCCCGGCGATTAGGTGGAAAAGTCCGCTGGAACCCGAGGTCATTGAGGGAATGCTGAAACCGCGCCCGACGCCGAGAATTGGTAGCGATAGTCAAAATGCCCATACCCAGCCGTCAAAGTCTTCAAAGAAGAAGAAGAGGACCAAAAAACCCGTGCAACCTGACGACAAGCGCACGGACCTGCAAAAACATATTGACGTGCTGGAAGAATACAACCAAAAGGTGCGAACCCCAGTCACACTCTGAGAATTTCTCAACAATATCCTTGAGAGCGGAAATAACGACAATGACGACGGAGATGACTCGTCAGAAGAATCTGAGGATGATGTGGTTCCACATGATCTCTCATTTGTTGCTAATTAACAAAGAAGCTCACTTGGCGTTAGAAGACAGCATAAGTGAGCTGGGGGAAGAATCGAAGCCAAAACCCTTAGAACCGTCTGACGAGATGATCGACCTGCTGCTGAACGAAGCCCGTCAGAAGAGCAAGGATGATCAAGAACACGAAATGGCCATATTCGAAAAAGCCAGGCGTCGACGTCAAGTGGAAGAAGTCGCGGTAGGGATGGATCACAAAACACCCCAACCAAACCAAATCACACCCTAAATGGGTGTGTCCCACTTTATCGTTGTGTGTCCCGTCACGTGACAAATACACATGCATACAGGATGAACAAACGGATCGAGATGTCCTAAAACTAACAACGGACCGAAATGTCCTAAAACTAACTACTGATCTGTAAACTACTACAAACCGCAGCATCCTAGGGCTGACGCAAAAAAAAAACGGTATGTCAATAAGCGAAATGGGCACGGATGAAAACCCGAAAGGGCTCCGTGAGTAAAAATAGCAGGGCTATCGGCGAATTTGTCAAAACCCAAAAAGGCGCAATCTCATTAAAAGACACTCACAAGGTCCTCTCAACCTTGTAAGGAGAAAATACCTGCGTGAGATCCTTACGACTCACAAGGGAGCAACACACTTAGGGACCCCCACGGTTCCTAAGGAGAAGTTACACTTACGAGATCCTCATGACTCGTATTGAGAATTCCCCTATGAGACCCTCACGGCTCATAGGATTCAAAAGCCTTAAGCTACAGGGATCTAAACCTATTCTTAAGCCGTCATACACCCCGATATTACCCTACAAACGGTTCAATGTTGACCCTTATATACAATCTACGGGCACAAATAAACGTCTCCCCTACCAAGTTGAACCAATAGTGTGAAATTCCCCTATTCGGTGAACAAACACTTATAAGTCCTCTCGACTTATAAGGAGAAAACACTCTTATAAGATCCTTACGACTTATAAGGGTACGTGCACTTTAGGATCCTCACGATTCTTAAGGAGAAAACACACCTACGAGATCCTCACGACCCGTAGGGAGAAATATCTTTATGAGACCCTTATGGCTCATGAAGTCAAAAGCCTTAGTTGACAGGATCTTAACCCGGTTTATTAAGCCACCTTTGTTCAAACCGACAAAGGCAAATGATGATTCGCTCCTGGCCATATCCTAGTTGTAGCGATGCTGATGCCTAAATCGGTATCAGATCCCAAGTTCCATACTCGCGGTGAAAAGTCAGCGAGCCATAAATGCATATGAAATAGCCGAAATGATAGGGCAACTTGCAACAAAATCAGCAAGTAAAAGATATGCATACAAAAATAGCCGAAATGATTGGGCAACTCGCAATAAAAATCAGCGAGTAAAAAGAAAAAAATAGTCGAAATGATTGGGAACCGCGAAAAATAGCCGAAATGATTGGGCAGTCGGGATTTTCGCGATATAAAAAAATGAAATGATAGAGCATCGCGAAAAGAAATAAAAAAAATAATGATGAAACTTTTTCCCTACAGGTAAGTCCACACTGACCCCTGTATACAATCCATGGGCATAAACAAAAAGGGAACCATATTATCCCACCATGCTCCGTCAAAGGGAAGCCAGATCTCAGTGGCTACATCTACAAGCCTAGAGATCAACAACAACGCTCTTCCTCCAACAGGAGGCAGACACGACATCAACAATCGGAGCCATGGCAAAGTCCTTTGCTCCAAATCTCGACGGTTCACAGACAGCCTAGAGACTACCCCGGAACCATGGCAAAGTCCCCTAGTTCCAAATCTCGACGGTTCATAGACAACCTAGAGATCACCAATGGCGCTTCTCCTCACTCCAGCAGAATGCCGATGTGAAGTCAACAAACGACCCCAGGGTCAAAACAACGGAGCCATGGAAAAGTTCCTAGTTCCAAATCTCGACGGTTCACAGACAGCCTAGAGACTACCCTGGAACCATGGCAAAGTCCCTTAGTTCCAAACCTCGACGGTTCACAGACAACCCAGAGAAAACCTCGACATTCGTCGCAATATTGCAGACACAATGTCAACAAACGAAGCCAAGGAAAATCCCTCGCTACAAAGTTTCGACGGCAACATCTACAGCCTCGAGATCAACAACAGCATTCTTCCTCCAGCAGAATGCAGACGCGACATCAACAAACGGAGCCACGAAAAAGTCATTCCAAACCTCGACGGTTCACAGACAACCCAGAGTCAACCACGACATTCGATGCAATATTGCAGACACAATGTCAACAAACGAAGCCAAGGAAAATCTCTCGCTTCAGAGTCTCGACGGCAACATCTACAGCCTAGAGATCAACAACAACGTTCTTCCTCCAGCAGGATGCAGACATGACATCAACAAACGGAGCCACGACAAAGTCCCCTAGTTCCAAACCTCGACGGTTCACAGATAACCCAGAGACAACCATGACATTCGACGCAATATTGCAGACACAATGTCAACCAACGAAGCTAAGGAAAATCCCCCACTTCAGGGTCTTGACGGCAACTCAAATGAGACCGGAAAGACTATCGGAGACCATCCAACTCCAGCGCGGAGTGATCATGACTCATCGGGGCTCCCAAACTGAGCCTAACCTCAAGTAAAAAGCTACATGGAATATCCCTAACGCTTGCAGTTTCGACGGTAATATCAACCGGAAGATTACTTGAAGACGTCTTGTCCAGCCCCCGAAGGGATCAGAGACACGACAGTCGCGGGGCTACTCGAACAGTAAGATTGTGCGTCGATGAATACACCAGCCAACGCAACGGTGCAACGGGTTGAAAACCCTAGTACCACAGACCCTAATGGGTTTCTATTAGCAGGAGTTAACTGTGATGTTAGGAAACCCTTGCGAGAACTTCTCGATTCGTTTCGACTCGTAGGGCAAAGCCTTAGGCAATGGGGATAAGGACCTGTTTCCTGAGTACTGGGGCCCTGCAAGTCAGTCTAAGATAGACTATTGCATACTATTCACAGGCCACACTCTCCAAAGTCGAACATCGATAAGGAGGGAAACAATCACTTACGAGTCCTCTCTAATTGTAAGGGAGAAAATTCAATTGTGAGATCCTTAGAACTTTCAAGAGAAAACAGACTTAGGAATCCTCACGACTCATAAGGAGAAAATACACCTACGGGATCTTCACGACTCGTTGGGAGAAAAGTCTTTATGAGACCCTCATGGCTCATAAAGTTGAAAAGTCTTAGGCATCAGACCCGAACCTGTTTCCTAAGCCATCGCTACCCTACAAGGAGGCTAAAATGAAATATTCTCTATAGGCCACGTTTGCTAAAGTAACATACCGAAAACACAGCAAAAGAGAAGAAAGCGACAGAGGGAGATAAGAAAAATATGTCTTTATTCATGAGTTCAATTGAGTACAAGATACAAAAGAATAAAAAAAAATAAAGGCATGTTATTTAAAGATTACAAATGTTCAATCGATACAAAAACAGCTACTGAGAAGGAGGCGTTTTCAATAAATCAGCAAGCCGCTCGCACACTCCTCTCAGCTCCTTTTCATGAGCAGCCACCGCGGCCAGCTCCGCTTCGACTCGGGCCCGTTGCTGCAAACAGAATGAAACTTTCTCATCGACCTCCCGCTGGGCAGCTTCGCGACTCTGTGTAACCCGCTCGATTAAGTCGAGCATCTGCCTCAGTGCCAGCCCGTCCGAAATGCATCGCTGCAAATTATCAAAGATGGTTCTCAGTTGCGCAGCATTCGCTTTGACCTTGGCATGCAGCCGGGCAGACTCGCTTGAAGACTCTTCGCGTTCCTTCCGCCTCAAGGCCGCCTCTTGTTCAAAATGGCGAAGGAAAGAAGCACTTTGCTCAACCCATGCAGCCCGTTGGGAGTTCAAAGCCAGAACTTCGGGAGAAAGACGCTTGAGCTCAACTTCGTACAAGCAAGCCTCAATCTTCCTGCAGTGATTAATCCAAGACTCAACAACGCCTTCGCTATAGAAGTTCACGAGCGTCTCAACCATGGGATTAACCTCGGTAGCAAAATCTGCAGCGAATGCAGGCGTCTCCACGTCAAGCTCCTCGATGGATTCACTCAACATACGCAGGCTGATCACAGCGCCCTTGGAAGATGGGCGTTTAGAAAAGGGCCTTGCAGGCATTAGGATGTGAGACTCGAAAGGAGCTGGAGTCGGTGTGATTGCTGCAAAAATGAATTGCGGTTAAAAGATAACTCACGAAATAAAGAAAATCACACAAGCGAGAGAGTCTACTATACTGGCTGCGAATGGCGGCAAAGTTGGGAGTACCGGTGGCACGACTGTTTTCTCGTCCCCTCCATCAATCTGTAATGCTTCAATTAATGCAAAGAAGAATTAGCAATAACATGACTGCCTGTAGAAGAAGGAAAAAGTGGTTTGTTAGAAAAACTATACTCACCGACGCCAGCGGGCAGGACGACTTCTGACTGGAAGGAGAAGTGTGGGTTTAACACCTGATACATATGGTTGAAAAGAACTCCTGCAATGGTGTACTAATATACTGTCAGTATAAGGAGGATCATATCCACGATGAAACCGATAAGTTGCAAACCCTTACCTTTCAGCACTCCGGGGGACATCGAAGAAAGCAAGGGTACGACAACCATCTTAGGAGCGTATGGAGGTGCTACCAATGGAACAATTTCTGCGTACACTGCGCCTACAAACGAAACATCGTCAGCAAAAGCTGGACAGAGTTGTGAAATAAAAGAATAATTACTCAAGACTAACCTGACGGGTCGTCAACCAAAACCGCGACGGGAGTATCACCAATCGTTGCGGCTTCTTCGCTTTCCCGCAAAGGGATAGTCTCTGCGCCCACGGCTTTGTCCCCTGATTCGACGAGAGCCATTATGACACTCGCGATGCCCACCGATAGCAGGGAACCACAAGGAGAAAGAGCAGCGGTCAGGGCAGTCCCAGACTCCCGAGAGAGAGTAGCCACATCAGGCTCAGTGGTCACCGTCTTCTCACCTGCCACCTCATCGCCAATACTTGGCCCTGCAGGAGATGGTATATAAGAATTTGAAGATCAAATTCTAATAAAACACTCATCGTTATGTTACCTTGAGGCGTCTTTTCGATTTCTGCCGGAGCCGCGCGCACAACCTGTCTATAGGCGGTAGACTGGGCAGCTGGAGCATCCTCTGAAGAAAATGGCGACGGAGGGTGCAGTGCTTGAACCTGTGCCCACAGCCAAGCTGACATCACGTTCCCTCGCCGCACGCTTTCTATACTTCTTGTCAGCCTTGGCAGTGAGAAAAGATCTCCTTAAGACCTCCGTCAAGGGGACGTCATCATCCGAACCAAGGGCTACCTCTGGAACCGTTACGGCGTCCGTCATCGGCTGCTTAAGTGAAGCCTCCTGCTTGGATAAGGGAGAGCTGGTGCCGCCACAGCTGGCTCTGAAAGCATCACCAACTCATCACCTGCGATCGGCACCGCACTCGGGATAACCGGGGTCAAGGTAGTCCCTGCAATAAGACAAAAGAGAGGGTCAAGTCACGAATGAAGAAAAAGGGAATAAATGCACAATGAGCCGAAGTGTACCAAGACCCAAAGAAGCATTGAGCCTCTCTTCCTCTTCAAATGTCTTAAGGGAAGCCGCAAGAGCCTCTTCGGTGGAGATACCTATTGAAGACGAAAGCGTCAGGCAAAGCATAGTAATAAAAAAATATAACCGCGGAAAGATATGACTGAAGTCTACCTGACTGTGCGATGGCGATCAGTGCTGCTTCATCGCGAGCCAGCTGTTTGGAAACCGCGATGGCAGCCTCCAGATTGGTATCATCCGGCGCAACAAATAGGCTCTCATTGGTCCCATATTCGCTTAAGCCTTCGCTGTAAGGAGCATGGGGCTCCTGGCCGAATGCGACGTCAGCAGAAAACAACGACTTCTTCTTCTGCGCCATAACACCGGCAGCCGGCAACAAGAGCTTGCGTTTGGCGGGCAACTTTGGGCGATGAGTCCCGATCTCGGTACCCACACCAGACTCAGGAGACGCTACAACTACCGCTTCTACAGGAGCACGGGGTAGGGGCAGCTCAGGCATAACACGTGGTACCACGGCCGCAGCAGCTTCTCTCAGGGGAGGACGGACGATGGTCCGTCGCTTCAAGGGAACGGATGGATTACCAGCGGGGGCAGCGACCTTACGATTAAGCAATAATCGATTTTCTTCCCTAATAACGGTGCCCATCGAATGCTGATACAACACTACATATGCGTTCAAGATTCGCGGAACGCAACTCGGTTCACTGATAAAGAAATTGGAGCCGGTGTTCAACCGCATAAAATGGTGTAATGCGTTGTGGATACCTTCTTCTGTAGCAACTGGCTCAGCTAGGAAGGCCTCGAGCGGGACGCCCTGATTATAGCTTGATTGTTGGGCAAAACGGTACGGGTTGTACCTCATGAACAACACCGAATCGTTCTTCCTAAACACTAGAAAGCCTGGTCTGATTGAATATAAATGAAAAATCTCTCGAACTTTCAAGGTAGAGGCCCATTCTTTAAAAGTGTCGTGCAGAGGCTGCACCGTTTTCGTGGATTCTTTGCCGATAGTTAAAACCTTATCGACAAAGGTCATGCCATCTCCAACTGTACACGGATGAAGGATCAAACCCCTAGCATCCCACTATGACGGATTTAAAACGGACGCGTCAACTAGGCGCATAATCCGAGGGAAGTTGTAACTGTCGTAGAAATGAGGTCGTTTATGGGCACCAAAAGCGCCAAGTACGTGCAGCTCGATCCATGACGTAAAATAATGCAGCGAGAAATTGACGGGCTGTACCCCCGGCTGAGTGGTGTCCGCCACTAAGCTGAGACCATGGTACAGGTGTGCCAACCCAGCAATCCCGATAGCCACCTGCATTCCCGCAACCATACGATGGGCTGGGTAAAAGACTGATGGCCTCATATAACGAGGGTGCATTGGAAGCATGAACCGGTTTAGCCATAAGCCAACGAACCCCGTCACGAACGTCTCTTCATCGACGTCCGGAGCAGCATGCTTTGTGAAGGGAACTATAGGAGCAGCCGGAATAAAGAAACTTTTTAAATCCACCTCCACCGTCAGTTGGTTATCCAAACCAAAACCAAACGGATCGTCAAGCTTGGCGAACAACGCAGCTTGCTTCGATAAGGCTTCTGGACGAAGAAAGCGAGTGATGAAGTATGCGTAGCTGACCCCATGCCCTCCGGACTCTAGAAATAGACATTCGTAGATATTCAACACTTTGATCAAGCTCGGGAATTGGTGTCGAATGGCGTTCTCCGGGGTAAGACCCATTACCACTGATTTGGTGGCAAAGATGTACTCGTTCGGAGGAAGAAACTCCTCATAGTGTTCTTCCCTAACGGGTAAGCCAGAGATCTCTGCATACTCCTCTAAAGAGATTGAGAGTTCTCGATTCGACAGAAAGAAGGTATGGGTCGGAATATTCCATTGCACCAGAAAAGCCTTGACCCACAATACAGGAGGCGTGGAATATTGGAAGAGAGACATATAAACGGCGGGGTACAACCCAAGCCTCAACAATAACGATCTCTTGGCCGACAAAATATAGCGGGCCCACTGCAAATACCCAGCTGGATGGCAAGGAGTAAGCCCTATCATGTACGGCTGTCCCTAAGGGCGCGACTCGTCCTGACATATACGCCGCCCCAGAGTATCCAAAGCCGTCGGCGGCTGTACGGGTATCGCGGCCATAGAGGGTTGAAGGCAACCCTCTGAGATCCAGTTGACCTCCTCCACGGCATAGTTCACCGGAGGTGCATCAGCATAATGGATCGCCGAAATGGGCTCCGAAGGTGCTGCGCAAGAAAAGCTACGCCGAACCCTGATGATCTAATTGTACCACGTCCCCTATAAATGAAGGTTCTTTTGCTCCGGGTCATGATCTTTGATTAACGCGAAGACTTTTCTATCCACGGGCGCTTCAGGGAATCCGCTTTCCGAACGGACAAAGGGGAAAGAAGTGTCGAAAGACATAGTACCTGCGCGAAAAAGAGCAAAAGTTAGCCGTCAATGCTATAGCTCAAGTTTTGGTATTTGGTACTTTAAATTTATACTGCACTGCAATGCAGTAGAAGGGGACCAAAGGGGACCCACAAAATCTAGATGTCTGCTCATCACTGATGAGACAGTTACTCATTAAGGAGGAAATCCTAAAAGGATTCTCATTTAATGAGGGCTCCTCGGGTCAAGGAGTAAAACTCCCTTGAGAGCAGCGTTCTGCAACAGAGTGACATTTGTCAACTCTAATCATGAGAGGAATAAAATTCCTTAAAAATTTTAAGAGCTATGCTCTGTGAAGAAGATGGAACAATCCATCAAAAAACCCTAAAGGCAAAGCTTTTTATAGAAGTAAAAACTTCAGGATCTTTAAGATCTGTAAAGCGAATTCTAAGAGTTCTTCGCTAATGGGTTAAAAGAACCCTAAAAGGATTTCTTTTTCCGATCCATGATCTAGAAAGAGAAAAGCACTGGTTTTTAATTAACGGGTTGAGAAACCCTAAAAATCTTTAAAGATCTGTGATCTAAGTAGAGCGAAGCTCTGTTAATGGGTTCAAATCTTACCAAAAAATTTGACAGAGTCTTAACTCTAAAGGAGTTTTCTGAGACAAATAGCTTGGCTCTGAAAGAGAATTAAATTCTCAAGAAAAACAAAACAGGAAGATGAACAAGTAGTCATCTCAAAGGGCCAAAGGTCCTATTTATAGACAGGGGAAGTCGATCCGACTTCCAAAACAATCCAACGGTGGAAAAGCTGCCACCGCTGCACTCACGTGTGAGCCACGTGAGCGCAACGGTGGGGGGCATTTGTTTCCCCCAATCAGAGCAAAGCTCGGTTGAAATTTTTGAAATTTGAAATGAAGCAGCGCTTCATAAGAGCGCTTGCGCCAAGAGTGCCAGCGCTGAGAGTCAAAGACTCCGAGGCAGCACTCACGTGCAAAGTACGAGAGCGTCAGCGCTGAGAGTCAAAGACTCTGAGGCAGCGCTCACGTGCAGAGCACGAGAGCGCTCGTGCCAAGTGCGCCAGCGCTAAGAGTCAAAGACTCTGAAGCAGCGCTCAAGTGCAAGGCACGAGAGCGCCAAGCGCTAGAACTAAATGTTCTCCACCGTTGGATCAAAGATCCAACGAAGATGATAAATCATCAAATTACCAGAATAAAATTCTGTTGAGGGAATACTCCTCAAATCTTTCCAAACAGGAAAGATTGTGCTCTGTAAATCAGTGCACAGTTGGATCAAAGATCCAATGGTGATTAAAAATCACCAAGATACCGGATAAGAACTGTATGGGAAAATATTTTCCTAATCTTGTTAAAAACAAGAAAATTGTCTTCTGTAAAACAGAAGCCCTAGGATCAAAGATCCAATGGTGGGGAAACATCCCCAAATCAATCAGAGGAAGATTTCCTTAACTGATTCAACAAATCAGCCTCCCCTATATAAAGGCCCCAAGACTTCAAGTCTTGGATCGAAGAAACTCCCCATAAGTTTCACAGAGAGAAACCCCCCCACAAACTTTGAGAAATTTAAAAGAGAAGAGCAAGCTCTCGGAAGAAGAATTTCTTCAAGGTAAATAAAACAAAGAGATTAAAGCATCTCATAAAAGAAGAAGAGCTTAGTTCTTTTTCTAGATCATAGATCTAAATAGACAGAGGTCTTTCACAAAAAGGGATCATAGCATCTCATCATAAAAAGGGAGGGTGAAGAAGTTAATTCTCTTCAGATCAATAAAGACAAAGTCTTTCACAAAAACATAAAAGATTGTAACATCTCCTATAAAAATAAACCTTGTTCTTAGATCCACAAGACAAAGTCTCTCATAAACGAGAACTTAATTCTCGAAGCACAGAATTGATAAAGAGCGCTCTGCACTCATGGGTTGGCGCTCAGCGCGCCACGTGCTCCTCACGTGGGAGCTACTTAATAAGGAGCGCTCTGCACTCATTGACCGTCGCTCAGCACCAAGCGCGCCACGTTCTCCTCACGTGTGCGCTATTTTACAAGAAATGCCTTAGCGCTCCAAGTATGGCGCTCACCGCCAAGTGCGCCACGTGCTCCTCACGTGTACGCTATTTTACAAGAAACGCCTTAGCGCTCCAAGTCTGGCGCTCAGCGCCAAGCGCGCCACGTGCTCTTCACGTTTGCGCTATATTACAAGAAGCACCTTAGCGCTATAAGTCTGGCACTCAGAGCCAAGCGCGCCACGTGCTCCTCACGTGGGCGCTAAAGGAATATAAACTATTCTTTAAATAAAGCCCCAGAGCCATGATGAGTGCTCAACGCTCAATAAATAACAAAAGGGATGTCAGAAACCAAACCAATGCTCAGTATTGATAAAAAGAATCGAGCCTAATTAAATGTTCAACATTTCAACAGAGTGTGCCGAGCCCAAGTTGGCCATATTTCCCTTATTCAGATTAATTGAGCCTATATGCTCATAAATCTTTTTAACTGATCTTAGTCTCAAACTTGACTACAGATCTCCCGACCAACATTGGTTCAAGGGAATATCTCTTCATACCTCTGATATACGTCGTAATTCTTCAACGTTTTCAGAAAGATGGAGGGTACCAATAACCAATAACTTTTGGCGCATCCCCAAACGGTTGAACCAAAACCACCTAGACTATGACGTCTTTAAACTGGACTATTGTTTCCCCCAATCAGAGCAAAGCTCTGTTTAAAATTAAAATTTTTGAAATGAAGCAACGCTTTAGATGCAGCGCCTAGTGCGCTGCGCCCTAAGCAGCGCACCATGTGCAAAGTACGTAGACGCTAGCCCTAGGTGCGCTGCGCTCTAAGCAGCACGCCACGTGTGCGCTAGCCCTAGGTGCGCTGCGCTCCAAGAAGTGCACTACGTGTCGAACGCATGTGCGCTAGCGCAATGTGCGCTGCTCTTCAAGCAGCGCACCACGTGCAGAGCACGGGTGCGCTGGTGCTGGAATTAAAAACTCCCTACCGTTAGATCAAAGATCTAATAATAATGATAAATCATTAATTAATCAGAATTAAATTCTGTTAAGAAAAGATTCCTCAACAATCTTTCTAAATAACAAGATTGTGCTCTGTAAATCAGAGCACCGTTGGATCAATGATCCAATGGTAAATAAAAATTACCAAACAATAGAATAAATTCTGTATGGAAAGATTTTCCAGTCTTGTTAAAAACAAGAAGATTGCCTTCTGTAAAATAGAAGCCCTATGATCAAAGATCCAATGGTGGGGAAAATCCCCAAATCAATCAGACAAAGATCTCTTTAACTGATTCAACAAATCAGTCTCCCCTATCTAAAGGACCCAAGACTTCAAGTCTTATACAGAAGAACCCCCTCATAAGCTTTGAGATTTCGGGAAGAAAAGCATAGCTTTCAGCAAAAGAAGATTTTTTCTTCACGGTAAAAAGAATGGTGATGAACAAAGAGATGAAATCATCTCATAATTAAAAAAAAGAATTCTCTTCTTAAAAGATCATAGATCTACAAAGACCAAGGTCTTTTATAAAGAGATAGAAAAGATCTCATCATAAAATAAAAGAAGAACTTACTTTTCACAGTTCATAGATCTATAAGATTAAAAGTCTTCCTCAAAAAGATCATGAATATCTCATTATGAAAAGGAGGGGAGAATAATTCAATTCTCTTAAGGATCATAGATCCATAATGGCAAAGCCTTTCATCAATATAAGAGATTGAAATAAAAATAAGAACGGTTGCTCTTAGATCTTGAGACAAAGTCTCTTTTAATAGAACATAAATTGTTTCTCAGATCATAAAATTGATCAAATGCGCTTTGCGCTCTTGAACTGCGCTTCTGCGCTCTCTGGACTGGCGCTCAGCGCCAAATACGCCACGCGTCAATCACGTATGCGCCAATTAACTACTAGCGCTTTGCGCTTTTGAAATAGCGCACTGCGCTCATGGGCTGGCGCTCAGCTCTAAGCGCACCACGTGTCATTCACGTTTGCGCCACTAAACTGAAAGCGCAATGCTTTCACGGATTAGCGCTCTGCGCTCATAAACTGGCGTAATGCGCCCATCATCTAGTGCTTAGCGTCAAGCGCGACACGTATCCTTCACGTATGTGCCACGTGGCAGAAGCGCACTATGCTCTTTGACTGGCACAAAGCGCCAAGCGCACCATGTGTTGCGCTGACAGAACATAAAATGTTCTCTAATAAATCCCAGAGCTATGATGAATGCTCAGCATTCAATAAAAGACAAAACATTGTCAGAATGCAACTAAATGCTCAACATTGTTAAAAGGGATAAGCCCAAATAAAGGCTCAAAAGCCCAAAATAAAAAAGTTACACATTTTAACCTGAGTGGACTTAGCCCAAGATTGGCTATAAGTCCTCAACTCATATTAATTGAGCCCATCTGCTCATAAATATTTTAACAGATCTCAGCCCCAAATGGGACCACAGATCTTTCAACCAACTCAAATTGGTTCAAGTGTACATCTCTGAACCCCTCTGATATTTGTCGTTGTAATCCTTCAACATCTTCAGAGAGGTGACGAGTCCCGACAACCATACATTTCACGGACTACGATGTCCTTAAACTGGACTGTGGGGTCCCTTTAAACCCACGGACTACGATGTCCTTAACCTCGGACTGTGGGGTCCCTTTAAGCCAACGGACTACGATGTCCTTAACCTCGGACTGTGGGGTCCTTTTAAACCCATGGACTATGATGTCCTTAACCTTGGACCACCATGTCCTTAAACTGGTAATGGACCACCATGTCCTTAAACTGGTACTTGACCACAATGTCCCTAAACTAAACAATTGAGTCCCAATGCTCTCTTGTTGGATCTAAACGATCCCGTTAAGTTGATCTTAGTTTAAAATTAGACTAATGTATCCTTAACAAACGTTTAAGTTGATATTGGTCTCAAATGAGACTAACGTATCCTTAAACCAACCCCCAAACCCAAATCTAAGAAAATACGGATTTGGACTAATCCACATCCTACGGGCGACAACATAAATTAGTCTCTGTATACAATCCACGGGCAACCAAAAACAAAACAAACACCCATGACACGAAGTGACCATCTGGAGAAGGAGAAATTACGCTACCGCGATGCGGTAGCGTAATTAACTGTAGGGGCTTGCGCCTGCAGGGAAGAGCGTCCCTACAATCAAAAACCCCTCAACGAGGGGGAATCTGACAAAGTCTGCTACATCGGCCGCATCCGTTTAAACCATCGATACATGGTGCCATAAATCAACTTGGCATCTTCGGAGAGGTGGACGGATAGCACCAACTAGCATCTGCCCCGAATTCAGGCAAGACGGACCAACGTGGTCGCGTCTCGGTATTCGTAAGGGAACAGATTCTGGCACGCCCGGTGGGAACTTTTCCTCTTTCCACTCCACACTTCGTGTGTCGTGTTCGCGAATGAATCGCGGTTTGATATGGTTGCTCCTGAATTTGAGGTACTAAGATTTGGTGTCTTGCTCCGTGCAAAAAACAGAAGATCAATGGCTTTAACCTGCACCAGCTGCAACTGCAACTCCCGTTCCGCCCCATCTGGGGGTGTAACCTACGGCCCCTAAGCGGCCTCCTTTTTCACAATGCCGGTAGAGCAGGTAACGCAGGCTACCACTGGGTTGTTCTTCGGGACCATGCTCCCACCAGTGAGCGTTAACATCCCGCTGCCATAAGAAGCGCAGAAGAAGTCGGTCTTTGATCGACTCACCACCACCACGGCCCATCTCAACGGGTCATCCAACGCCAAGCCGACAGCATCAGTCTTCGATAGGCTGAGCCGGAACTCCAATGGACTCGTCAAGAAGCCCACGATACCCGAAGCGGCCATCCCAAAACGGATAGCCATTCCTGCTCTCGAGTTCACCAAAGAAGCTTCTCCCATCAAAGGATCAGTCTTTACAAGGCTGGCCGCTCCGGCTCCGGCTCCTGCCCAAAGGTCTGTCTTTGACTGATTGGCTACTGTTTCTCAACAGACATCGGTCTTCGAGAGGCTGACACCGGTGACAACCCTCCGCCAAGACAGGGGCATGATGAAGTTATCCTCATAGCTGAATCAACACCATCTGCACGATACGCTCGCCGTCATCACTGGCGTCAAGTAAGGAAGGCCGGGGGAAGCTCTCCGTCTGGGTTAACTCCGCCAACCCCAACGGTGGAAGTCAATGCTGCTGTTCCAACTGGGAACAGCTTCGAGCTGCTTAACAGGGTGCGCAGAAATTCACCAACCGCCGTACTGAAAAGATCTCCTCCACCCGTGGAGAATGTTATAGAAACGAAGCCGGAGCAGTCCCCTCAGCGGCTGTCTTCCAAAATTTACAAAGTATGGCGACAGGTTCAAGGGTCGGTGATTGACCGGGACTGTCACGACCCGCAGGGTACGGAACGTGACTGGCATTTAAGTTACGAAACGTCTCAAGGCGTCCGTAAAATAAGTAAGCCAAAGCCCAAAAATCAAAACCAAATAAGCAGAAGAGTGAAGGAAAACCAATCAATTGAAAGCGAGTTTATCAAATGAGTCAAATCAAGCCCTTTTAAAAACAACATAAATTTTTCCGAAAATTTCGGCAGAGTCTCCATTGTAAATACTGGCCACCAAAATGGGTACAATAAGAATATATATAAATACAACAAAAAGGGCATCCCCAAGCGGGAGCTAGCTCTTCGCCACAAGGCGGTCACAAATCCCACGCAATATAAATCAGCAATATGCAAAATAAGCATAAAAACGCATAAGTAAGAAGCAACATGTCGGCTCAAGTGAGCGCGACCCAAAGAACAATATACAAGCCCAAAAATCTCACTGTCTCGCCTCTAAGTCAATATACAACAGTACTGGTAGATACCGTAGACGGAGTACTCTAGATACATAGAATATACAAGGTGGTACATAATAATAATACAACCCACCTACGAGCAAAAGCCTCGAGTCCAGACATAGGAGGCAAAAGAAGCGGTGCGCCAGCCGCTACTGCGCTGACGGAGCGGACCTGCAAAAGACTGTGGCACAACGGGGGTGAGTTGCCAACTCGTGAGTAATAAATAACATCTATAGAAGCTATCGTAAGCATGCACACAAGCATTCTAGCATGTATAATACAGGTATAGAAGGATATACTAGCAGGTATGTATGCAACATGAATATACTAGCAGGTATGTATGCAATATGAATATACTAGCAGGTATGTATGTAATATGAATCAACTCGTGATCTGCATGTGTAAGTATAAGAAATCATCTTTTTCCTTTAGGAATCTCTTTTGAAATATCAGCACAATACCAATAGAATTAACCAGAATCCGTGTCCAGTAACGGCACCTCAAAACTGTCTCAAATCTCATATATCCATATCGTAGTATCTCTGGCCTCAGCCGTCTGGCTGACCCATCTCAAATATCAATATCTCAACATCGCGCGGCCACGGTCGGTATCCTCTGGATATCCGCCGTGCCAAAACAGTTACCGGTAGGTAATCCATCCCGTGCCAGGCTCAACGCCATCATCAGCGATCTTCTTGCCCCGGAGTATCTCACCGGGCCCACCATGTACCCGAGACGGTTCATCCAACTCCTCGAAACGGGTCTCGAAAACCACAGCAAACTCATGTTGGACGACACTTACATCACTAGAAAACCGCAACTTTTTATATTTTAAAAGATAATAAGCTTCTAAATCTTGCGGCTTTCCCCCGAAATCCAGAAATATCATAAAATCTCAAGAAACCATCATGGGTGCATATGTCAATGATAATGAATGCATATGGTATCAATGTTCAGGTTGCAATGTATGATTAATAACTAGGCATGAACAAATGATATAATGATATACATGCACATGAGTAGCAATTCTACAATTTTATTTTAAAGATTTATTACAATAGTACAGGTTTAAGTATCAAATATGGTGACAATATTCTAGATTAAAAGTTATCTACTGTCGTGGCATGGCAATTACCAGGGCGTGTGTGTACGCATGAATAGTGCTCGTGCTGCATATAAAAACCCTGGCAATGGTGCAGGTGTCCTATAGAATGGGTTCGTATATGTATGTCAAAATAAGCATGGATGTAGTTACTAATATCACTAGAAATCTTTAAACTACTTAAACTATCAGGAGACTTGCGCCATCCAAACGATTGTCCCCCGTAGATGTCACATCTACTCACCGGAATCCCCAGCTCGCTATGGCCAATCACAGCTTTCCCTTTTCGTGCCGCGTCCGAAGTCTCCGCGACCGAACCTGGAATTTTGCACCAATACAAAATATAAGGTTACATATCATGAATCGACGCAAATCCTAAATGAAAATATCAACGTTCACGAGTTAGGCACAACGTGCACAAGGTGCATGGAACACACACGAAAATCACAAAAACTAACTATAATCGTCGTTTTGGGCGCCCGGCAAAACTAAAACCTGAACACACAAACTCCGCACTCACACATCCTAAATGTCATAGGATATGCTAAAAATATCATCAAGTTATCACAAATATATCACCACAATATTTTAATAAAATCCTAGTAAGCACAAAAGACTTCCAAATTCATGCAAACATCGCGGATTTACGATAAAGTGCACACAACATCGCGCAAACAACCAAGTTAACCATAGATAGCCACTACACTAATTTCCAACACATTAGCAATGCTTCAAAACCTAATTTCCACAAGTAAACCCTTTCTTGATTTTATAAATAGCAATAGCAATCAAAATTTCACACTAGATAAACTTAGATTAGCATAATTTGAAGCCACATAAGCAAAGTTACCCCATTGATTAGGTTAGTAAAACACTAGAAAGCAAAATAAATTAATTAACCTAACAATGGTTTTCTAAACCCTAGTTAAAATTCAATCCATGAACTTTTAAAACCTAGACTAGAAATTAACACTAATATTTACACTAAAACAACTCAATTAAAGAAATCTAACCAAAAGAATTTAAATGGGTAAGGATTATACCTCTAGATCTAGAGATCTAGCTAGAAATTTTGACTCCAAAGATAGCCTCCTAGCATCCAAGATCCATGCAAGAAAGGTTAAGAAGAATGGATGAAGGATGGGTTTGAAATTTGAGGTTTGATTTGGATTTTTATGGAATTTGAGATGAGTTTTGAAGAGAAAAAGAGAAGGGAAATTGGGGACAGCAGCAGGTCTGGGTCGGCAGCAGGAGGGAGGTGGGGAGTTGTGAAGGAATTGGTGGAAAAAGTCAAAGGTCAAAGCCCAAACCAATCACCCAAAGCCCATACCCAATTAATATACTAAAACCCCTATTTAAAACACTTTAAAAGGGTCAAAGTACACATATAGGATGGGGGGGGGGGGGGAATTCATGGAATGCTACCTTTGGATGGGGCCGGCCAAAATGAGTGGTGAGGTTGTGAGAGAGTTTACAAAAAAAATTTATGCAAAAAGACCCCCCACAATACCATATTTGCAAGTTTTAGTTCAAAATAATTATATTTTTGTTTCCATAATAAAAACCAATTAAAACTTGAAATAAAATACTAAAAAATTATATTACAAACTAGATTTTAATTAACATGATTTTTAAATATTAAAATTAGCCTATTTAAATTTGTATTTATCGCTAATTTAATGTAATTTTTTTCCGGTTTCAATAATATTAAAAATTGAAAAATTAGGGAAATTTTTTAAATGACCAGAAATTTATAAGTAACTCATTATCTACTAAAAACTTGCAATTACCTATCCAAATTAGGTATAATTAGGCGTAAACTGCAAAATAACAAAAAAGACGATTTTTTGAAAAATACCAAATTTTCACCTATTTTCGGGAAAACACCAAAACGACTTTTCAAGGCATTACAATCTTCCCCCCTTAAAGAAATTCGGTCCCCGAATTTAAAAATATAACTATGCGTACCTTCAAAGAGATGGGGATATTTCTTCCACATCTCGTCCTCGGTCTCCCAGGTGACCTCTTCGCTGCTCGAGCCACGCCAAAGGACCTTCACGGTCGGTATAACTTTCGATCTCAGTTTCTTCACCAGCCGATCCAGGATGGACACCGGCTGCTCTGCTAAAGAAAGGTCGCGCTCTAGCTGGACTGTCGGTGCTGCATCACATGCGAAGGGTCGTGAAGGTACTTGCGGAGCATCGAAACATGGAAGACGGGGTGAACATCGGGAAAGCTGGGTGGAAGAGCCAAACGATATCCAACTGCGCCGACACGCTCGAGAATCTCTAAGGGACCAACAAATCTGGGACTAAGCTTTCCTTTTCGCCCAAATCGCATCATGCCCTTCATCGGAGAGACCCTCAGAAAAACATGATCGCCAACAGCGAACTCTAGCCTGCGACGGCGCTAGTCTGCATACGATTTCTGCCTTCTCTGAGCCGCTCTCATCCGGCTCGAATCAACTGTATCTTCGCTGTCGTCTCCTCAACAAGCTGCGGCCCCAAAATACTGGTCTCGCTGAGCTCTGTCCAACAGATGGGCGATCTGCATCTCCTCCCATACAATGCCTCGAAAGGTGCCATCTGAATAGTATCCTGGAAGCTGTTGTTGTAGGAGAACTCCACTAAGGGTAAATGATGATCCCAGCTACCTCCGAAGTCTAAAATGCACGCTCGATGTATGTCCTCAAGTGTCTGAATTGTCCGCTCTGACTGGCCGTCGGTCTGCGGATGAAATGCTGTGCTGAAACTCAAACGGGTGCCCAATGCCTCCTAAAGTCTCTGCCATAGTCGGCTGGTAAACTGGGTGCCCCTGTCGGACACGATACACATCGGCACTCCATGCAGTCGTACAATCTCATCGATGTATATCTTGGCATACTGAGCAAAACCGAAAGTCGTCTTCACTGGCAGAAAGTGTGCCGCTTTCGTCAATCGATCCACGATCATCTAAATGGAGTCGTACCCTCGACTGATCCTGGGTAGACCCACAATGAAGTCCAAAGAAATATGCTCCCATTTCCACTCTGGAATGGGCAAAGGCTGCAACTCTCCGGCGGGCCTCTGGTGCTCGGCCATAACTTGCTGACAAGTCAGGCATCTCGACACGAAATCAGTGACGTCCCTCTTCATCCTGTCCCACCAGTAAAAATCTCGCAAATCGTGGTACATCTTGGTGGAACCCGGATGAACGCTGTATGTCGATCTATGTGCCTCCTCAAGAATCTCACGTCGTAGTCCCTCAGAATCTGGTATGCACAATCGAGTCCCAAATCGCAGTACTCCCTGATCATCGATCACGAACTCGGAATCTCTGCCCTGCCTAATCTGCTCCATGATCTCTGAAAGACGGTCATCGCTGGGCTGTGCCTCTCGAATACGGTCAAGTAACTGCGGATGTGCACGAACATGTGCAAGCTGTCCACCTGTCGGAGTGAACTCGAACTCAACTCGGCTGTCGCATAAAATCTGCCAATCTGCTGACGTCTGCCTCTGAACAGTGCGAAAACAAGATAGACTACCCCCGGGCCTCCTACTCAAAGCATCCGCCACTACATTAGCCTTGCCTGGGTGATACAAAATCTCGCAATCGTAGTCCTTCACCAGCTCCATCCAACGGCGCTGTCTGAGATTCAGGTCTCGCTGCTGAAATATATACTTTAAGCTCTTGTGATCAGTGAATATCTGGCACGACCCGCCGTATAGGTAATGTCGCCAGATCTTAAGTGCAAAGAACACTGTAGCCATCTCCAAATCGTGAGTGGGGTAGATCTTTTCATGTTTCCTCAACTGCCGTGAAGCATACGCGATCACCCTGTCATGCTGCATCAAGACGCACCCTAGCCCCACTCGTGAAGCGTCACAATAGACCACAAATCCGCCTGATCCTGACGACAAAGATAATACCGGCGCCATAGTCAAACAAGTCCGTAGCTGCTGAAAACTGTGCTCGCACTCCTCCGTCCAAACGAAAGGAACTCCCTTCCGGGTCAATCCGGTCAAAGGTGCAGCAATACGGGAGAAATCCTGAACGAATCGCCTGTAGTAGCCAGCCAGGCCTAGGAAACTGCGGATCTCTGTGACTGATGTCGGTCTGGGCCACTGCTGAACGGCCTCGATCTTCTTCGGGTCCACACATATGCCATCTCTCGTATTCACGTGACCCAAGAAACCAACGCTGTCCAACCAGAATGCACACTTGGAAAATTTTGCGAAAAGCTGGTGCTCCCTCAAAGTCTGCAACGTAATCCGCAAGTGCTGCTCGTGCTCCTCTCGGCTCCGGGAATACACTAAAATATCATCAACGAACACTATGATGAACAAGTCGAGATATGGCCTGAATACACGGTTCATCAAATCTATGAATACTGCTAGGGCGTTGGTGAGTCCGAACGACATCACCAAAAACTCATAGTGGCCGTAGCGCGTGCGGAAATCTGTCCTCGGTATATCCTCCTGTAGAACTCATAGCTGATGGTATCCTGATCGCAAATCGATCCTCGAGAAATATCCCGCACCCTGAAGCTGGTCGAACAAATCATCAATGCATGGCAAAGGATATTTGTTCCGCACGGTAACTTTGTTCAGCTGGCGGTAGTCGATACATAAACGCAAACTGCCGTCTTTCTTCTTGACGAATAGGACAGGAGCACCCCGAAGGAGAAACGCTAGGTCGAATAAGTCCCTTATCCAGCAAACCTTGCAACTGATCCATCAGTTCTCAAAGCTCCGCCGGGGCCATCAGATAAGACGGTATAGATATAGGCCCCGAGCCGGGAATCAAGTCAATGTAGAACTCC